>CM062520.1:45593363-46843363 GCA_031439585.1 Pterocarpus macrocarpus | reverse complement strand
GCTTCAGAAGGAACGAGAAGAAGAAGCAGAAGATGAGGAGGAGAGAGAATGGGGGTTTGAATTGCGATTTAAATAAAAACGTTGTTTCTCGGGTGGGGTTCTAGGGTTTCGAGATCTGGGAACTAGGGTGAAGATCCAACGGTGGAGACTCGTTTTTCTGCGACGACTTGCAGGAAAGCCGTGGGAAGTTACGGGGAGATGTTAGATTACGAAATCGTCCCTCGATAAGGGTCGGATTTACTGGTTTCTCCTCTCGTCGTCCTCTTTTTTTTTTTTTCATCTTCAATTTTAAATTTGATGTTTGGTTTAATTTTTAGGATAATATCTTTTCAAAAAATATCTTTTAAGTGTATGTTTGGATGCACTTATAGAGAGGTCAGAAGGTATTTTATTGAAATGAGAATAAAAATATATAATAATTAATATGTTAGATGTGTAAAAACCTTTTGAAATTTTAAAAAAGCTTTTTAGAAGTAATATCATTAAAGTTATTTTTTATTCTAAAAAAAATCTTTTAAAAATAAATCTTACTATTACACTCATATCAATAACTAAAAGTAATTTTACTTTATCATATCCAAATAAAATTTATTCTCTTAAACTTACTTTTGATATATTCAAATCAAATAAAAATTATTCTTTTAAAAGATTTTATCCTAAAAGATAAACCAAACAAACCCTATAAAAAACCTTTTAGAGGAATTACTTTTAAAAGAATTATGTTTATTTAGTTTAAATATGTCAAAAGTAAGATTAGAAAAATCAATTTTATTTAGATAGGATAAAATAAAATTATTTTTGGTTGTTGATATGAGAGTTCCTTTTCAAAAAGTTTTTTTTAATAAAAAGTAATATCAATGATACTTTTCTAAAAGACCTTTTGAAATTTTAAAATATCTTCTAAAAAAAACTTTTATATATCAAAATATATTAATTATCGTATATTTTTATTCTCATTTTAATAAAAAATTTTATAGGCTTTCTAAAAGTATAACCAAATGAATAATTAATATGTAGACATTGATCTTCCAGCTAATATGGATAAGTTTTTAAAGAAAAGAAATTATAGAAATTACTTTTGAATATAACTAAAAAATGTACTTTTTATCTTAAAAATTGATTTTAAGTAATTTTAAGTTGTCTAGATATAATAATATAAAAGTGATTATTTTGTTTTAAAATTATAATAAAAGATGTGGGTGCCATTGCCATCATACCCACCCCATTTTTCAATGAAAAATGATACGATAGATTTGGGTTTAATATAAACTTGAGTCTAGAAAATATCTTAATTATTAATTATATAATATTTATATATTTATAGTTTTGAGATATATTTTAGATGGCTAGGATTTTTTTTGGATTTGGGTTCGCCGTGAATCTGCGGCTATTCACCATCGTCAGATCTATCATCATCATCTCTGCCCCTTTGGATAGCCTCGCACCAACAACCTTCGAATCGGGCATCCGTTCCACGTTGGGCCTAGTCCCACCCTAATGTAACCCGCAAAACACATGCCACACGTACATATTGTCTAACGCCCCAAACTCCCCTTCAAAGGCAACCATACCCTTATCGAAGGGCACGCTATGAGACTGGTACTCTCTGAACTTGCAATTCTCTTCCAACCTTATAAGCCTATTCAACGTCTGCTGACTAGGTGTGGAACAATTCAAGCTTCCTCCATTGGTTGGCTATGGGCTCATCATCATGGCAAAAGGTTTGCTAACTATCATCGATGGTGACCAAACCTGTATTTGTGGCATGCATTTTTTGGGTATAGTTGCAAAGGGATGGTTGGCTTTTTGATGGAGATGAGGGATGGTTCAAAGGAAGAGGTGAAGAACGCAAAGATGAAGAATATTGGGAAGAGAAATATTTTTTGTATAATTAGGATAGGTAGACACCTTAGACATTCAAAGATAAAAAAGAGAAAAATAAAATTATAAAAGAAAGTGAAAAGAATAAAATAATTGATAAAGAAAAAAAAAATAAGAAAAAATATTAGAATATTGAAAATTTTGGTATGTACAAAAAACATACGAGAATGGCGTGAGACTTTTTGTCAAGGGCTTTTTGTCATTTGAAAAAATTTTAACGGATAGTTTTGTCAAAAACAATCCTCCGTGTTTTCACGCCTGCCTTCTCTTTCTTCTATCGCAGGGAGTATTCTATTTTTGTTTTTTTTCAAAAGCTAGTGGTTTTAGACTTATAAAGAAAGAGTATAATTTAGGTGTGGTAATATAAAATTTTTTTATATTATTATTTAATTAAAATTTTTTGTTTATATAGCTATTTAAATATGGATGATTATATTAAAAAATTTTATTAATTTTAATATAATAATTTATGATTAAATATTTATATAAAAAAAATTTTATATTGATAATATATTTAAATTAAATTTATAAAAAAAAATTGAAATTAACTTCTTTCTCATATTATGATTATTTTAAAAATTTTATCCAAATCCCTAGATGTATAAAAAGTAATTTTTTAATTAAAAAATAATTTTATTGTTAAATAATCTAAAAAAAATGGATTCAAAATTTTGATAAAAATATTTTTTTGGTAATACGAAGGCTTGTTTGCTGTTTAATTTTTTTTTAAGAATCAAATTAAGATTTTTTTTTAGAATTTAAATTTTTAAAATAAGAAAATAAAATATTATTTATTATTGAATCATTTTTGTGGAATCTACTTATAATAGTAATTATTAATCTAATAATAAATAATCTTTCATTTTTTTATTTTACAATCACCTTCATTTTAAAATATTCTTTTTCTTTTCTTAGCCATAATGTACCTACCTTATTAGTTTTATCCATCATAATTTATTATTTTATTTTAAATTTTATTAATTGATAATATAAAATTATTTTATATTATTAATATAGGTAATTTTTTTTCACCAAAAAAAAAAACTTTTACAACACATGTTGAAAATCGAAGGAGTCAAAGGAAATCAATGGCGGTACCCGGAATTGCCGGTCTAAAAAAGAAAGAATTGAAGACTCGCTCTATTTGGTTGTCAGCTTTCGAACACAAAAATGGAAAGATTTGGTAAAAATAAATTTTGGTACAACTTACTTAAAATATGCAAGGAAAACAAAAATTACCATTAAATTTGAATACTTGTCTAATCTTAGATATTTTTAGAAAAAAATAAATTGAAAATTATATCTACAGAATTTTATTATAAATAAATTATTTAACTTTAAATTTAATTTAAACATAGACTTATCTTATTGTAAAAAAGTCATAATTTAAATGAAGTCAATTAAAGAAAACATTAAAAATAAGGTAAATAAAGAATACTAAATGAGTGGAATCAAGTCAAGTATTTAAATTATAATTATGAAAGGAGATATTACTCAAATTTAATTAATTTATTTAGACGAGTTACACTTAAAACTAAATTGACTTTCTTAAAATTATAAAGTCATTACTTGACTTACCTAATTTATTTATAATTTATTTATTTTGATTTTTTTTCTGAAAAGGTAGTTTTGAAATTTATTAAGCTAGCATTTAATACAAATCATTATGCTAGAAATTTAAAGAAAATAAGAAAAGAATTAAATAATTTTTAAAAAATTATGTTAAGTAAGTAGTAAATAGTGAACTTGACTCATTTAATTTGTTGATAATTTATTTATTTCTTATTAAATTTTTCTTAAAAATAAGTTTTAAAATTCATTAAGTTAGCATATAACACACATCTTTGTGCTAGAAATTTAAACAAAATAAGAAAAGCATTAAATATTTTTAATAAATTATGTTAACTAAGTAGTAAATAGCCTTAAATAAAATTTAATTTAGTAAATAATAATATATAGATTAATATCATATATATTTTTCTTGTATATAATTAATTTTTATTAACTATATACATATATAAACAAAACTATAAGGCTTCAGGTTGGTTCAATTACAAAATAAAGCCTAAATTGAAATCTAGATATTTTTATTTATTTTTTAATCTTCAAGATATTTCTATTTTAAGGCACTATCAAAACTAAACTACTCTTCTAACAACTGACAAATAAAAAGAGGAACTAAAAGAAAAAAAAAATCATAATATTTTAGAGGATGAACTAGAAAATTTGTGATGTTTTAAATGAAAAATATTTATATTTATGTATACATTAAAAATTTTAATTAAAGAAAACTATTATTTTGATACTTAAAATATCAAAATCCTGACACACAATTTCTTAAAATATGTTTCATTAGCCCACAGTATCTCAATTATTAACAAATTGATAAGTTAGTCCCCAAAAGATCAATATGCTAACTAATTAATTTTTAAAAGATTAATATACTAACAAATTAATTCTAAAAATATTTTTTGTTAACATTAATAAAATCCATTAGTAATAACGGAATTTATCATAAGAATACCTCGAACTAATAAAACATCTTTTAAAAATTAATCTAAAATGGCAGTTTTTTCTTATAATTAAAAATTTAATAAAATTAATCTATGTGTAATTATTATTAATTAATATATATTACCACATTATTATAAATTTATATATTTTAATGTTAATTTATAATATAATTATTATTTTTCTTATTTGAAAATAAACATTTTTTAATGTCCAAGTCTTGTACGAGAAGAGGAATTAGGAAATCAAGGCGAGAATGGAGCGAAGTTCCAAAAGTTCCTAACTTAGCTCCAACAGCCAAATAGTCTGCATCACAATTTCCAGAATCATTGAATAGTTTATGATTCTTAATTTTAATTGAAGCAATATATAATTACTTTTAATAACTTTTAATTTAAACATTTTATAGTAATAAAAAAGAATTGTAATAAATTAAAATTCAATAATTAGCTAACATTTTTGCAGCTTAGTAAAGAAAAGATTAATATTTATTTTTTTGGGTTAACGTTCAAACTCTTCCCATGGTAAAATAATTTTTTTATAAAATCTTTTCTCACGTCTTGTATATTTTATTTTAGTTACATTTATGTAATGTTTTTAATTTCATAAAATATAACACAAATATTTTTCATATTATAGATTAAAACATATATTTTTATAGAATAGTTAATTAAAAAAATTTAATATAATAATTTAATTTAATAACAATTATATGTAAATTAATTTTATTAATCATGTAGTTAAAATGTTTACTCCATGTATGTGAATTTAAATATTTCCTATGTAAAATATCACAAATTTTTTTTCTTCATCCTCCATAATATTATAATTTTTATCAGTTCATGTAAGTTAAAAACTACAAAAAAAGATAATTTTTGATAGACTAAATAATTTTTTTTTAAATAAGAGACTAAATAGAAAATTATTATATTTTAAGAGACCAAAAGCACAATTAAACCATAAAAATCATTTACTTTTTATACATAAATTTAATTAATTATGATGCTATATATTAGTATAAAGTATTTTATATTATCAACTGATCATATAATATTGTATGTATAATTTTAAAAATAGTTATTGTAAGACTTAACTATTTTTAATGATATGATAATATATTATTAAACATCTTAATAAAAACTTTTCATATTAATAATATATTAATTTTTTTTTGTATATATATTAAAACTAAAATAGGAGATTATTACAATAGGCATTTTATTGCTTCAATTTGAATATAGCAAAAATAAAAGTCAAGCACTCAGGAGGCTCAGATCCTAATGCTCAAACTTATAATTGTATTAAAAAATAATTATCGAATTACTTAAAGTGATAACCAAAGATTATTAATTTTGAATACAAACCTTCTATTCGCAATTTTTGTTAAAAAAAAAATATTATCCAAAGCAAAACAACGAGCCAATGGCATACCTAAAGAATCTCCTTTCTACTTCTACTGTAACGTATTGTTGCGTCATCTTCGACAATGGTCAACTACTCAACTTTGCACCAAAAAAGAGTCTAATTTGGCGGGAAATAAAGCAAATGATGAGAAAAGCCAGACGGGTCCACCACTAAGCAACTTGATCCATGTTGGCATGTTCTACAAAGAATAAAGTGGTGGTAAATGGTTGAATTTCCATGTGACAGAATAATTGTTTAGGTACCGATACTCAATCGATTTAAATGATTGAATATTTATTTTTTTAAATAAAATTTTGTAATATTTATGTTACAAAAACTTTACTTCTTTTTAGTAAATTGATTTAATCATCTAACTCAAATAAAATTAATTAGAGTTCAAATATTAGTAATTCAGATGAAAGAAAATATAAAAACAAAATTCACGTTCTCACTTACAAATAAGGTCTAACTCACGATTTTATTTGTTAAATAATTTGCTTAACATATAAATGGTATATTTGTTTTAATTTTAAAATTTAAAGTTTATATATAATTAAAAATAATTAAAAATTAAATTTTTTATAAACTACTCTTTTAACTTTAAAAAAAAATATAAAAATATATATATATTTTAAAATTTGATTATTTTTAAAAAACTATCCAAATATATAAAAATTAATTTTTTTAAATAAAAAAATAATTTTTTACCAAAATAATCCCAAACAATCACACCCAAAAAGTAGAAGAATCAAAATTAATGGAATAATATGGGCAATTTTCACGTGATTTATGCAAGTTAAAAATCAACATGCTCCTTAAAGTTGGTCTATTAGTATTATAATTAGATGGTTGAGATTGATTTCATTTAAAATTTTTTGAATTATAAAAAGTAAACTTCTAAGATTTTACAATTATATTTTGATAATTACACAACAAGCCAACAAAATTCATAATTATATGTGTTGGACGATTTCGACAAGAGGGCGGGTCGAAAATACAAAGGACGCTGTCAAGATCGACAGAATCCAATAGTAGTCGAAAAACGGAGCCGAATAATATTTCGACTGAATCAAAGTGTTAACCATGGAACTAAAGTGGATGGTGGTAGAGTGACACAGCAAAGTATTTAAAGGAAGGAGCCCACACACGATCCAAGAACATGGCATGAGAACGTGGAATGATAGAAGAGCAATGGAAAACGTGAGCCTCAATAACACAAACTGCCAGAACATGGATGTAAGGGGCCGGGGATTTAGGAAATCATTTGGCTATAAATAGGAAAATAAGGGTAGCATTAAAGGACGTTTGGCACACTGAGATTCACCTCTAAACACACTTTGTCAAAATGCTCACTCTGACACTCAGGAGTAAAAAGGAGCTCAAGTAATGGTCCTTTGTATTATCATTATTTTATTTTGGTCTTGTTTCTTTACATTACTATTACCAATTTCTGGTTTGCCAATATATTTGTTTCCTGTTGACATTTCTGATCTAAATAGTCAATTTCATTAAGTTTCTGTTTTATTTATTCTTTATTTTTGACACTTTAATTTATGAGAATTCATCAGAGGAACTGCTCCCGTTCCTCAAATTGAGATCTATGAAGCAAACTGATAATAGTCGATTTAATTTATTTTGTTGACTTAAAAATCAAGTAAACAAGTTGGCACGCTCAGTGGGACCATAAGAGAAAAGTGTGAAAAAAAAAAGTTTTTGTTGCTGACATTGCATGATTCTGAGAAGTGACACTGTCCTATCCAACATGGCAAAATAAAAAACACCATCATATAGGACATCCTCTAGTGATGAGGTTAATAATGAAGGAGAGTGCCCTCCTGTGGCTGCTCAACCTTTAGAGCCAACTCTGACGCCAGCACTCGCTGCTGGAAGAACAACTGTTACTCCAGCTCTAAGTAGTGTGAGTACAATGGCAATGAGCACAATGCCCATGAATGGGATGCCACCTGGTTTTGTACCACCCATCGCTACACAAGCTCCAGTACAACCAGGATTGGGGGGGTTATAATAACTTTTCAAAATCCGCTATACACAAACACTATTATGGCCAATTTACCCCTTTTCGGGTCGCTTAGAGGGCCTTCAATAAGCCTAAGTATAGGAAACCTAGTGGGCCCTTTGTACCCGAACATGACTAGCTCAATGTCGTTAATGACCCCCTTTCATACTAATGAATTATTGGCCACTTTTCAACAACAATTCGAAGAGAGCCATCATGAGTTGGTCAACATGCTTGCTCATCAAATAGCTACTGTAATTACACCAATCCTAGAGTCGAACAACACTAGATATGTGTAACACCCTAATAAACCCATACTACACTTAAGTCGTATTACGGCGTTTTATTAGTTGTTATTTATGCTCATGGAAAAACTAAACTTCACTTGAAATTAAATTACGCGAAAAATAGGGTAAAATTTTTTTTTTGAAATATGTCGTCACTTTTGGAAAGTAAAGCCTTGCGTGAGAAGATAGCAATAAACAAGCGTATCACAAAGATTTCAGTATAAATTAAAGGAACAAGGGATAAATCAAGATACCATGCATTCAAATTACTTACAACAACCACATAAATATAATTAGTCTCATAATATCCAACAAATACATAAAAAGGGAACTCATGGTCATGCCATGGCCCCAAAAAACCAAAAGTACACAAGTCTGACAAGGTCCAATATAAAATGAAATACAAAAGATAAGGAGCAATAATGGAATAGGCCCACGTAGACATAAGCTGGCTTTTCTGTCCCTTCCATGCCCTTCAATCGGATGGACTCAGGTTCTCGAGTGCCTGGTCCCCCTCACTCCTCGGCCTCGAGGAACATGAGGAGTGTGGATGATGCGAGGGTGCCTGCTGATCACCTCAACGCAACGGATGCGGCGGCCAGGAGTATAGCTGGCGACTGAAGAACGTTCCTCGGAGGGATCCTCCTCAAACGCGGCAGGGTGATACTCGAGGAGCGGCGGCGAAGCGGCCCTAGGAGTGGCCGTCGAACTCACATCTATCACAGGGATCTCCGGCGGTGGCACGGGCTCAGCTGCAAGTAGACTCGGAGACATAGGCTCCATCTCGATTTCTGGCAATGGCTCAGGCGGGAAATCCCAAGGACCTAGCTGCGATCCAAGGTGAGCTGATAAAACGTTTACTGGGGCTGGCGGGACTTCTGGCTCCTCTTGCTCAAAAATTTGACCCAGATAAAAATATGCATGGACTATTGTGGTGGTCGTGGCTACAATAGCGTGAGTATCCCCATCGTAAGCCCACTCGTAGTGGGGAGGGTCCATGCTCCACTCCGCGGGATGTGCCATGAGTATCTGGTGACGAGACAGAAAAACAACTAGGGTGAGAAATAAGATTTCTCAGTAGGACTCAACCCTGACACATGAGTGTCATCGTCATCGTCCCAGCCACTTCGGTTTTATTAATGAAAATAGTGAGTATGCATAAGGTTCAATTCTTAGATTTTCGAAATCATGAATATCCGAAGCAGATTCACTTTTAGGGTATCCTCTAATCATTTACATCATCATATACATGAACACAAATATAATTACATAAAACATGCATGTCCAAGCTATAAGATTCTCTTAACTTCTTCCCTTTCTAGGGTTTTGGACCGAAGTCCCTTTTTCTTTTCTTAACTTGACTTTATCTTTTCACCCACTAAACATAAGTGGTAATGAGCTCATACTGTGGCCGTCGCCACCATAGAATTTCGGTACTTATACTAGCTGGGTCATGCCATGCCTCATGTAAGACCTATCCCCTATACTCACATTAGCTGGGTCATGCCATGCCTCATGTGAGTCGTGGGTGAGGGGAGCTTAAATTAGGTTACCTTCCCTTTTTGAAGGATCACTTACTTGAATTAAATTTCTTCTTATTAAAGCTTATGATGCAAAATATTTCTAAGTCCATAATTTTTACAAAATTTCAGCAGCATAACGGTTAGACCGAAGTTTCCCAAAATTTTGCCAAACAGAGAACCCAATATCATATAACATTAAGCATCATGTCATCAACATATTATGTTCATATCATCATCATATCATATCATCATAGCATCATGCTTGCACATAAACATAGGTATATTCTCAAGCAACATTTTATGAGCTTAGCTTAACAAATTTGGTGCAAGCTTTTAATTGAGATTGTCTCTTATATAAACTTCTTTTATTGGGCATAGTACCAATTTCATCTATTATCCTTTTTGACACTTTTAAGTTGAATTATAAAGGTTTTTCCAATGCTTAATGTAGGGGTATTAGTGTTTTAGAGCTTATTTCTCCTTATTCCTTAATTTTTACCATAACCAGTTTTTACTTTTACAGTGGGGCAGTAACTTTGAAAATTCACCATAATTTCATCTTTTACTATTTTATTTCAAATTTTTGTGTGGATGTACTTCTTTGAGTCTATTTTTAAACAAAATAAACCCCACTTAAAAATTCATTTTGTAGCTTGAGTTATGCACATTTTATTCTGACTGTTTAGGATTGAAAGTTCACCTTGGGTCAGTGGCTTGCCCACTTCACTGGGAGTTCCTCACATGGAATCTGACAAAACTGTTTTATGGGAGTGTTCCTCTATGTCTTAGCTTTCTAACAAATTTCGTCCCACTCAAAAATGTTATGTATAACTTGAGTTATGCACGTTTTATTATCCATTGCCCGGACAGAAACCCATCCAGGAACAGCAAACTTTGAAAATTCATATCTTTCTCTTTTTAAGGCCAAATCTCACATATTTTATATGTATGAAAAGCTCTTTGAGTCTATTTTCACAGAAAATTAGTTTCATTGCACTTTGAGTTTTGTGGAGTGAGTTATACCATACGCTTTACAGATTGCCAGAATTCTAGCTTAACTAGTTTTTAAGTGTTACATATCAATCTTGTGGAAATGTTGCTATAACACTTCAAATCACCATTTTTATGTTTTATCTCATCATCATACTCAAAGTTTTAGTCACCAAATCAGTATTTTAAACCAAAATAAAGCAAGATACATAAAAAAAAACTATCATACCACAAAATTTCATTTCAAAACAATATTTTCATCAAGGCAAGAAAACTCATAGAATAAGGTATGGTCATGAGACCTTGAAGCAAGCTTCAAAACCACCTAGCTATAAAGAGCTTAGGGGTTCTAGAGCTTGAAAAATACATAGAGAAGAAAGGTAAGAGTCACTACCAAATGTGTTCCCCTTGAAAGCTTGAAGGATGAAGATGGTTGGAGATAGCCTCCTTTGAGCTTGATATTGGGGCTTGTGTATGAGTGGTTTTGTTTCTCCAAGGACCAAAATGGTAGTCCTTGAAGGGATGGTGATGGTGGTGATGGAGATGAGGTAGGAAGTAGTAAGAAGGTTGGAAGAAGAATAAGAAAGATGGGGAGGACAAAAGAGTAGGATGAGACTTGGAGAGAGGAGAGAGCTTTTTGGTGTTTTACTGAGAGGAATGGAAAATGAAATGAAGGAGAGAGAAAAGGCTGATGGTGGCGCAAAAATGGGGGAGAAGAATGATGTGATTTTGCTTCTTACAACAAGCAAGAGAGTGGAAAAACCTTGGGGCAAAAGATGGAGTTGTGTTTCCTTTGAGTCTTGGCACTTGGGTAAAGCTTGTAATATTTCTTTTCAAGTGGTTAAAAGCATGATCTATCCTAGGATTGGCATTGGATGATTGTGATCACTCCAAGTGTCACAATCTTGATGGAGAAGAGTAGATCTTTTGTCATGACTCAAGGAATCTACTAACATGGACTCTTGATCTAGTGGTGTATGATGAGAAGGCAAATGGATGGTTGGATATGGCTCTTGCTTTGACCAAACTTTCAAACCATAATCAAAAAGGGAAGTTTCTAAATTTTTACAATTGTTATAATTATCTAAATGCTAATTAATTCAATTGGTTTAAATTACACATTAGCACGTTTTAATTGAGAAGGATTTTCCTCAGTAATTTTGTAAGAAGATGTGAGGGTTAATGTGATTAAGATGTGATACTTATATGCTCCTAGTTAATTAGGTTAGATCACCTTAATTTTATGTTCTAAATCATGGATTAATAAGAATTGGGCAATTAGGCTTTTTAATTGTAACTTTTAATGCATTATGTCTCAATTGTTGACTTGCCTTCAATTTACTAAGCCCTTGCTCTCGAGATTAGCCGATTAGTTCTTAATTAACCGCTAATCTCTCTAATTAGCCGGAGACACCGAGCTAATTAGCTTAGATAAAAATGGGGATGTTACAATATGAGCAATTGGCTCGACAGGTGAATCGCATAGCCTCAATAGTCAACACTGTAAATGAGCCAATCGATCAGCCTAGAGTAAGGGATGAAATTGACAATTTCAACCCAGAGCATATCCTTGTCTAGCCAAGAAACCAGATGATCGATGACATACGATTTGTCAATCGAGGACAAAATGCAGACTAAGTGCTGTAAAGGCTGAGGCAAACTAATGCTGGGGGGCATCATAACTTAACTAGAGCAGTCGAACATGTCTTGAATCACTTTGGCTTTAATGTAGGCTATGCAAATTAGCCTCATTTCGTCTCCACATTCCCTGATTATGTACAACAGGCAGAGCTTCCTCGAGGAAGGAAAGCTCCAAAATCATTAACCAAATTCTCAGGAAAAAATGGAGAATCTACTGTTGAGCACATCGCTCGATACACTATGGAAATTGGTGAACTTGCTAATGTCGAATATCTAAAGATGAGATTCTTCCCTAACTAAGAATGCTTTTACTTGGTTTGCAAACTTACCACCAAATTCGATCTTCTCATGGGATCAGTTAGAGAAAAGTTTTCATGGCCAATTTTTCAAGGGAGAAATGAGGGTGAGTTTGACTAATTTGTTCACAATAAGAAGGGGGCAGGGGGAGGCAGTCGATGATTACTTAGCAAGGTTTAAAATGATGAAAAATCGATGCTTCACCCCCATCCCAGAGTCGGAAATGGTAAAAATGGTTGCTAATGCACTTGATTATAACATTAGGAAGAAATTAATCAACCTACAATTCCTAGACTTGGCTCAACTAGCAGAAAAAGTTCGACAAATCAAACAACTAAAAGCCGAAAAAGATAGGATCGAAAGAACTAGGCTTAGAAAGGCTTTCAGAAAAGAACAAGTAAATTTTGTGAAAATGGAGTTTGATAATAAGGAAGATGATCTCGACTCCAATGAAATAAATTTGGCCGAAATTAGAGCGATCGAATTACAAGCAGGCCCTCCATATGTTTGTACCTCACTTAAGCCAATAAAAGGCAAAGAAAAGACTAACATTAGTAACAAGTCCTACTCTTTTAACATAACAAAGGCAGATCAAATTTTCGATGTATTGCTAAAAGATAAACAGATTATTTTAATTGAAGGGAAAAAAAATGCCTTCAGTAGAAGAAATAAAAAATCAAAAATTTTGTAAATATCATTAAATTATTAGACATTCGACTAACAATTGTGTCCATTTTAGGGACTTGATCCAGAAGGCAATCAAAGAGGGACGCTTGAAATTTGAGGAGAAAACTTAGTCTAGCATGACTGTTGATGTCAATCCCTTTGAGATGAATTCAACTTTCGTTGAGCCTGTACACCTGTCGATCAATGTTGTAGGACTCGAAGAAGATGCAGAAGATAAGATAAAAAAGGCAATGGAGCTAGATGCATTTGAAAGTACTGAAAAACCAATATACCCCAAGGCTAGGGAAGATTTGTTAGATTTCCTTTTAAAATAAAGGGATGCTGGTGCAAATGTGACTATTTGCCCAACGTGTAGCATAGTATTTGATAAGATAGTGGTAAAAACATTCAACGATAAGAAAAAGGCTGAGGTCGAAAAGGAAAAAGAGAGAATTGAACAAGAAAGAGAAGAAGTCGAAAAAAAGTTAGCCGAAAAAGAAGCTGAGGTAGCACGGCTGAGAAGGGACATAGCCGAAAAGTAGATCGCTATCGACATGGGAAAACTGGGACCCAACATACTGCAGCCATGCAGGGGCGTGAGGCAACAAGTGAAAACAGTGGTTATGGTCGATCAGAAACCAGAAGGAGTTCAAATGAGGACTCGAGTGCCCTCATCGAATGTGATAAATAACAAGTGGATCCATAATACACGCAAGGCTCCTGAGCCTTATATTCAGATGCCATACAAGAAAAAGGCAAGGTAGGTGAAATCTTGATATCATGAAACCCCATTGCTAAATCATGTGTGGTAAAGGAGAGGAAACATGCAGTCTCAGATGAATGCGAATGGGTCCGTGTATGGCCTTTGACAACCCTTCCAAACGACAGCTTGTCACCCAACTAGGCATGGGGAAGGATATCAACAAGAAAAATACCCTGAGTATGTACCCTTGGAAGATTTCCAAACCCAACCTAATGCCAAACTACCACTATCTACTCATTCTTCTTCAGAACCAATGGGGAAAAAAGAAACAATGCGTCGAAAAGGATGAAAGAACTGAAGTTTGAAGATGAGGATGATCTATTGATTGAAAATTTCGAGATGGGGTTCGATGATGATCTAGAGGCCATTCTAGGGGTTGATTTTGTTGGCATGGTGACCATTTTGCCAGTAGAATTAGAAAAGAAAACAGAAGCACAGGGTAATGGCAAAGATTGTTTAGATGTGGTTCCAGGGCAAGAATGTTTCTTTTTTGGAATTGATGAGGATGAAGGAGTGTTATTCGAAAGGCTAGATGAAGTAATTAAGTCACACCTTCGACTATTGCACGTCAAGGCCGACCTAGCCGGAAAATTGATCAACTAAGTGCTGGTTGATAGAGGGGCTACCATAAACTTGTTACCAGAATCCATGCTGGCCAAGTTTGGAAAAACGGTCGACCAGTTGGTAAAGGCTAATGTAGTAGTAACTGACTTCATAGGCAAGACCTCTATTTCGAAAGGAATCATTATGTTAAAGGTAAAGGTAGGATCTGTTGAAAGGATCACACCTTTCATGGTAATAGCTTCAAAAGCTAGTTACAATGAGTTGTTAGGAAGAGAATGGATCCACGGGGCTGGAGTGGTACCTTCAACCCTCCATCAGAAGTTGATTATTTGGAATGGTGAGGGGAATGTCAAAGTTGTATTAGCTGATGATAGTCCATGTTATTTTCAGCAAGCCCATGCAAATTTCAAGGTTTAAAATCCAAAAATGAAACCTCTCTTGGTGAATCTGAGGCTTACATAGCCTTGGCCAAAGTGCACGAGGGAATATGTGGAGCTCATCAAGCTGGCGAAAAAATGAAGTGGACCTCGCATAGACAAAGAATATATTGGCTGTCCATGGCCAAGGACTGTTTTGATTTTGCAAAATCTTGCAAAGAATGCCAAAAACACGGCAATGTTCAGCACCTGCCTACAGCACAACTTCACTCGATTGTGAAGCCTTTGCCATTTAGAGGATAGGCCCTCGACCATCTCGGGCAGATCCATCCCCTCTCTTCCAAAGGGCATAAGTATATCTTGGTAGTTGTGGACTATTTCTCAAAATGGGTCGAAGCAATACCATTAAAGAAGGTAACGCAAATTAAAGTCATTGATTTCATTGAAAAACACATAGTACATAGGTTTGGGATACCTCAGACATTGACTACCGACCAAGGAACGGTCTTCACGGGTTGAAGAGGGTTGGAATATGCTGAAAGTCGACAAATAAAAATGGTAACTTCGACACCATACTATGCCCAAGCAAATAGCCAAGTGGAAGCGGTAAACAAATCGATAATTGCTTTAATGAAGAAAAATATTAATCGAAGACCAAAGAATTGACACAATTTGTTGAGCTAAATCTTATGGGCCTATCGAAACTCGCCTAAAGATGCAATAGGCACCACACCTTACAAGCTTGTTTATAGGCACGATGCCATTTTATCGATTGAGATCAATCTCCAAAATGTTCGCATGGCAAGGCAAAACGATTTACCTGTCGAAGATTATTGGAATACGTTGTTTGATGAGTTGAATGAGTTAGAAGAAGAAAGATTGAACACATTAGAAAATTTGATTCAACAAAAAAAGTCCATTGGAAAAAGTTACAATCATCAAATTAAAGCAAAAACCTTCGAGGAAGGTGAGTTAGTTTGGAAAGTTGTTTTACCCATGGATAAAAAATCAAGAATACTAGGGAAGTGGTCCCCAAGTTGGGAAGGACTGCTTAAAATCGAAAAGAAATTTTCAGGTAATGCATATGCAGTGGTCGACATTAATAATGGCTTAAGAATTGCATGAATAAACAGAAAATACCTCAAACATTACAAAATCACAATACACGAAGTAAAAATTCAATAAGGTTGCAGAAGGTTTGAACGATGTTTACAAAAGCAAAGCCTGGAAAGCCATTGTACAAAACAAGGAAAATGAAAATGCTTAAGCTAGCCTAGAAAGGTCCTATTATCAATTTCAACTCGTCTTGTTGTTTTGCCGCTCCTTCTTTGATGGCCCGAACTTCCTCCAAAGATTGACAGGTTACAAGCATAACCTTGGCTTGAGGCTGGGATTGTTTCTTTGTAAGCTTGCTTCCTGCCTTGATAACATCAACCCTTAGCTTGTCCACGGCCTGGTCGAGAGTAGTTTTCTTTTCCTCGAGAACTCGCAATCTTTCCTTAATAAGAGCAATCTTTGTAGCCATGTCTTGTACCCGAGTCTCCCCTACAGCTAATTTAGTCAAAGCTAGATCCTTAGCTTTCGTGGAGCCTTCAAGCTCCTTGTCGAAGGCTTCCAATTGTTGTGAAGCCCTAGAAAAAGAAGCCTCGACAGCATCAACTTTTGGCATTTATTCTAAGAGCTCTTCCATAAAGTGGCAGAGAGATTGGTAGAGAGGTCGGATAGAAGAAGGCAGAGCAGCTTTGCTCAAAGCACGGATCGACTCGATCAAAGAGTGTTTGGCATCCCCATCAACAGCCAAGATGCTCAAGGGATAGTTTAGAAGAAAAGAAATCGAGCTTAGGAGGTTGACTGGAACTTCAACTGCAGGCGTCGAAGGTAGTGGGGAAGTATGAGTTGAAGTCGAAAAAGAAGGCCCAATAAATGGTTTTTACACATCCGACCAGTATATAGTGGGGACCTTCTCAAGGACTGCAAAACTGGCCGACGAGATATCATTGAAGGCGTTGAGGTCGCCAAAATTGACATCATCATCATCGTCGTCCTCGATTGTTGAAGGCATGACTTGAATCATTTGTGGGGCGACTGGTGCTTGCGTTGACTCAGAAATCAGAATGGGAAGAGACGAGTTAGGGGCCCTCTCGGGTTTATTAATAGCCTCCTTCTCATCATCAACAAGGATGGCATCTTTGTCGAGGGTAGGAGATACTGCACTGTCATCCTCGTGAGGGTCTTTCTGCCAAGAGGTCATCTTTAATTCTGCCAAATTTGCTTTTTCGACCTCTTCACCATGGAGTAGAGCATCATCCTGCGATTAAGAGGAAAGAAAATGAGCGGTATGTAAACAAGTGCAAAAGAAAGATAGGATCAAAATTACCTTAGTACCGGATAGCTCCTTATCATCTTGAGGATCCTTTAGATTAATGGAAGGAGAATTACTCTCAACTCTTCTAACTCCTGACTAAGAAAAAGAGAATTCCAACAAATAAATAAATAAAAAGGAATGGGAGCAAAAGATCCAGAAAAAGAGGAGTAAGAAAGTTACCTTAACGGAGGCTGCCTTTTTCGAAAAATGGCTCGATAGGAAGGGGCATTTCTTAGTTTGACCCTCCTTTTCTTTTCCCTTCCTAGGGGTAAGAGCTTTTCTCTTACGAGTTTTGGGGGAACCCTTTTCTTCCTTAGGATCATCTCAGTTTTCAGTTGCTTTAACAAGGTCAGGAGTGACTTTCGTGATTTCTATTGATTCAGTAACTATAAAGAGAATAGGTTAAGCCTTGGAAGTACATGCGGTAAGGAAAGATGTAAAATAAGTTACTTAGGGGAGGATATTGCATGACTTTCGATGATGAGTTAACAAAAGGCTCAGTCATTCCCGACAAGAAAAGGCCAGTGAATGTCACGGCTTTATGTCGAGGATGCAAAAAAAAGGTCCCGTGAGGACCTTGAGGTGGATCCAGGTAGCTATTAGCTAAGCCAAAAGGAGCATTTGGTAATGGAGGAAACAAAAATGGAGCCATGTAAAACTTTTATCAAGCAAAGGGAATTATGGACTTGGCTTTTTCGAAAGCACGCTAACATCGACCCCCGTGTTGCTTATTTTTCTTTTTGAAAATGTCCATAGCTTCTCGGATCACCCTCCAAATCGCCCGTGGATTATATTTGACTTTGAAAAATTGCTCAAATTGTGAGATTTTGCGAATGTGTGTACCTTTGACCCTTGTCGAAGTAGCTTTTTTCTGCAAAGAATCAGGCGGGAAGGTTAGCAATCAATCTTTCTTTGCAAATTGAAATTCTTTGACGCTGAGACTTGTAATATTTAGATCACCAAGTAATAAACGAAGGGGTTACGAAGTAACTTGGCTCAAAATCTAATGGGAAATAGAGATTTCTTTTTTCGTCACTCTTTGACAAAAAATATTCTAAATCGGAAAAGTCTCCCAAGGAAGCGCCACATAGTTGAACTTGGGGATTGAGAGAGTAAGGGGCAGGTATAGCCTAAGAAAAACCAAATTGACGAGCCACAAAAGATGCATTGTGAAGTTCGACATTTTTGTTTTTCGAATCTGGAAGACTTGTTGGAAAAACTTGGTAGCACAAGAAATTGGACCAAATCTCAACCAACTCCCTTTAAGTAAAAGGAGTTGAGGCAATCCTCGGGTAGGTAAACTAGGAAGGTCCAATTGATCGATCACCATAAGGAGAAAGGTTTAAACCCCTATTATCGAAAAACGATAATTGATGAAGGTGTTTAAAAAAGAAGAAAAATTCATCGACCATGTGGGTATTCTTTGGAACGACTTGATGAAGATGACAAAGCCGAGGACCATCAATGTCTCGAGGGAGTGTACTTGGTGAAGAATCTCGAAGGAAAGATTGGAAGATGGCATTAGCCCACAACTGAAGGAACCAGATGGGACCCCCAGGGTTGATTGAATCGTTGTGTTGAAGTTTGGTAACAATAAGACCCATCTCTTCATATAATTGGGCGATGATAAGTTTTGCTAAACAAAGGTGGTGAACTTCATGAAGCATAACTGCTAGGGGAAAGTAACGGGGTTACATTTGCAGACTTCGACCACAAAAAACAATGGCATTAAGCCAATATGAAAGGAAGGCCACATGTTCTGCATCCCAATAAGAGGGTTCGAAATCATCAAAGTTGTAGTTTTTCATGTAATCGGGCATAAGATCAAAATGAATCATTTTCCTTGTAGGTCGAAGACCAGTGATAGCGGCTAACTCGAAGAGGGTGGGGGAGATCATACCATAAGGAAGTTGTAAAGTGTTAGTGGTCTTGTTCCAAAAATGGAAAAAAGGACCTAACATAGCAAGGTTAAAAGAATTTGATACCGGAAAAGTTGAAGGAAATAAAAATTGCCAATCTCTTTCCAAAAGTGGCCCCTTGGATGATTGTACCCTATCTAGCCAACTAATAAACTCCTGGGTATTCTTGGAAGGATTCCTGAAAGGACGCTTAGACAGTATGAACTGTTTGATAAAAATGTCTTCTTGACGAGCAAGAATGGATTGGTCAGAGGTACACGGAAAGAACGTTTGAACCGATTCAACTTCCTTAAGAGTAACAAGGGGACCAAGAAATGTGTGAACGGAAGAACCGTGGGAAAAAGGAAGGATTACCTAACTCTGAAATAATTCCCTAGCCTCAAGATCTGGCACCAAGCGGCGGTCGCCGTCAGTGAGAGGCTTTGGAGTAGAAACGACCATGCGAGTTTGGGAGTTTTCAACCATGACAAAGCAAATAGAGTGAAAGAAAAAGAAGGAAGAAAGTTAATAGAACTCCAGAGGCGAAATATGGAGGGAAGAGAAGGAAACAACAAAAGTGAAATGAGAAGAGACGTTAAGAAGAAAGAAGTTGTTCAGTGATGTTGTTTATAAGAATAGGAAAAAAGGAAGAAAGAGAGGGAAAGCATTAAATTGAAAAGACGGTTGAGATGATTGAGGTTAAAAGGGGCATTTACACGTGGATGAAATAGACACCTCAGAGGGAAAACTGTCTCGAGAAAGATGAGGAAAAAGATTTGATTTCTTTTTTTAAAACATCTTAGGGGCATCATATTGGATGATTTCGACAAGAGAGCGAGTCGAAAATACGAAGGACACTGTCAAGATCGACAGAATCCAATGGTAGTCGAAAAAGGGAGCTGAATAACATTTCGACTAAATCGAAATGCTAACCATGCAACTAAAGTGGATGGTGATAGAGTGACCTAGCAAAGTATTTAAAGGAAGGAGCCCACACACGATCCAAGAATGTGGCATGAGAACGTGGAATGATAAAAGAGTAATGGAGAATGTGAGCCTCAATAACATGAACTGCTAGAACGTGGATGTAATGGGCTGAGGGTTTAGGAAATCATTTGGCTATAAATAGGAAAATAAGGGTAGCATTAAGGGACCTTTGGCACACTGAGATTCACCTTTAAACACACTCTGTCAAAATGCTCACTTTGACGCTCAAGAGTATGGAGGAACTCAAGTAATGGTCCTTTGTATTGTCATTATTTTATTTTGGTCTCGTTTCTTTACATTATTGTTACCAATTTCTAGTTTGCCAATATATTTGTTTCCTGTTGACATTTCTGATCTAAATTGTCAATTTCATTAAGTTTCTGCTCTATTTGTTCTTTATTTTTGACACTTTAATTTATGAGAATTCATCAGAGGAACCGCTTCCGTTTCCCGAATTGAGATCTACTAAGCAAATTGAAAACTATCGATTTAATTTGTTTTGTCGACTTAAAAACCAAGTAAACAATATGATAACAAAAATAATTTAAAAAAATCTCATAGAAAAGACAAAAAATTGGTCCATGGTTCCATGCTCGAGCACATATAAGAGCTTTTGGGACGAACATTGTTGCTTCAACTACTGATGAGGCATCTTTGCCAGCAATCGCAAACCACTATGTAGGTCACCAAATTCATTGCCACTCGAGAAGAATCAGGTTGGCTTCGCTATAAGAAGCCTTTCTTCTCCATGGAGGTGATCGAGTAGCTCCTCCTTTAATTCTTTCTCTAAATCCATTAACTTCCGCAGGTTCCCCTCCTTCAAAACCTTCAACATCACCGACAAAGGTCAAGGGCACCTTCTTTTTGAATGACCATAAAGGCTTTCTCTACTTCACTCACCAAAAGTGCACTTGCATTTTCTGATTGAATCGCCTTGAGGAAGTATTGTTTTTGGAGATTTTTGTTGGGTGAAAAGGGAGTTGCAAGTCAATGGAATGGTGAAGGATGGCAAGAAGTTCATGCTAGGGTTGGTGGAGGAGGTGGGTAACATTGGTAAAGAATGTGTTGAAGACAAGGAGGAGTGGAGGACAAGGTAGCAGGCAACGTGGCGGTCAAGAATATGGGAGTGGGTACGGGTAGAAAAATAAATTAATATTTTACACACTTTGAGAAAGTTGTGATATTAAAATTATTTTAACAATAGTTTATTTGTATAACCACTTTTTTATATAATTGTTTATATGAAAATCAATTTATGTTTGGATACTTTAGCTGAAAAATGGTTTTAAGATAATTTATTTTGTTTGGATTGTACGAAAAAATGTTACTTTTATATGATAAAGTGTTATAAAAGGTATGAAATAATTATTTATATTATATAATATTTGTTACTTAGGGTCAATTTGGTAAAAATATAATAATTATGAAATAATCAACTTCTGCTTATAATCATAAGTTTTAAAATATTGCTTATTCTTATGATAGATTATAATTTATGATTATAATCTATTTCTATTTGGTTCCCAAACATAATAGATTTTTTCAAAACAACTTTTTTTCAAAAAAAAAAAAAACTGTTTTGGAAGGGTTCCAAACTTACACATAATATAATAGAATTCACAAATTACCTAAGGTTTATGGTAATCCTTAATTTAGCAGGGACTCCCATAAAATTTGTTGATAATATGTAGTAAAAGAGAAGGTTAAAGGGATAACTAAATTGTGAAGGCCTAAGCATTACTTAGAGACAATTATCATATTGACCTTAAAAGATCAACACTATGACAAACTAGTTATTAAAAAATATTTTATTAGTTCATTATACCTTAATAATCAGCAAACTAACAAATTAATCACTAAAAAAATCCATGCGTTGATAAAATCAATCCCTAAAACGTCTTTTGTTAACACTAACACAACTTATTAGCAATAACAAAATTGATTATTAGAGCACCATAAACTATTAAAACATCTTTTAAAGATTAACTTGCTAGTGCATTGATCTTTTAAGGGTCAAAATAGTAGTCTACTCCCTTACTTAAAAGCATTTTTTAACTAAAAGTTGTAGTAGTGTTCTAAAAATTAGACTAGATCATCTAGTTTAACCATATGAATTAGGAACGAGATCTTTATCTGATTCGAATAGTGTCTGAAAATTGAAAATTAAAAAATCGGTACAAAACTGGATGAATTGGTCTAAAACCGTTGAACCACCTAAATCGGGGGCAGTGTAGACGATCATCAGTTAGAAATTTTTTTTTAAGCATGGATTACTTTGAACCACTGCTGCGATCAACCTTCACAGCCACCACGCACGTCACAAACGCCACTCCCATAGTTGCGACCTCCACCACACTGCCCCGTCGCCGTCGCTCTTCAACCGCACTAGCAAGACCAGAGGGGATGTATTCCAGTGGTTTGCGACACCATGGATGGAGGTTTGCTGAGACTAAAACTGCAGCAAGGTAGACAATGATATAAGAGTTTCAGCGAATGAGTGGTCTCTTTGAGAAAGTAGGGCTTTACAATTTCAATTTTGAGTTTGGGAAATTAGAATTACGGGGGTGAGGGAGTACAACACTGGTAAAAGGGTGAGAGACCATGGACAACGACTAAACATAAGTGAATGAGGTTGGGAAATTAGGGCTATGTAAATGAGGTTGGGAGATTAAGTTATGGGTCAGCTAACTTTTGTTACTGATACTACATGGGTTGAAATTTTTGCCTATGATAATTGTAACATCCCAAAATGATAATTAATGAAAATTATAACAAAATTAAGACGGAAAAACCCTTTGGGGCATAAACTCCAATGCCGATGTAGTTTAAGGTGCTGGAGATCAAGTTACTGTTAGTTGACCATATAATGATAATAAGCAATGGGGATAAGCTTTATGACAAAGGCCAACGTTCAAAACAAAATACAGATGGTCATTTAAATTACAACGGTATTTTGGGAATTATAAGTGAATTCGGGGCAAAATCATCCAAAAGCACCAAAAAAAGTTATAGAAAAATTACCAAAAAATCAGAATTAGATATTTTTTGAATATTAGACATACAAAAGTTAGTTTTAGTAAATTTAGATGTTAGTTACACAATTTAGTAAGAATTTTGAAGATTAGGTGCACAATATAATAACACCGTACTAACTAATTTTATTATTATACATTTTATTTATTGTATTTCTTTATTTAATAATCAACTAGTAAATCATTGCTACTTCTATCCCTTTTTTTTGAGGCGTAATTTTTTTTTTTAAACTTTTCCTTCTATTCACAGATAGAAACTATTTAGTTTAGGTTCATTTTTCTGTAATACACAACTGAAGTTATCCAACTTGCTAATTCGAGTTGTCCCTATTATGTAGCAAAACTTCTTTATCAATCCTTTATTAGATTGTCTATATATATATATATATATATATATATATATATATATATAAGTAGTCCTCTATTTATACATCTAGGAGAACAATTTCACGATAGTCTATATAAATCATCTAAATATAGAACATCCAACCAACCACAATCCTTGCTATCACATCATGTCTCTAAAAATTCCAAAAAAATGAGATGAGATACTAATCTCAATAGGGGTGGTTTTTCAAGGGCTTGTTTGTAACATCTCCAACTTCAACATATAGAAATCCCTAATGAAATAGGGATTGTAGCTAATTTTTGGATATTCAAGAAATGCCTCAATATTTTTAATAATTATAGAAACATCCAACATTTTTATTAATTATAATTTATGTCCCTAAACTTTTGACAAATTATAGATAAATCCCTACTCCTTAGGAATATTGCAACAAGGTCCCTTTTTTGTGAAGTGAAATGACAAAATGCCCTTGATCCTTGATATGAAATTACTGAAATAACCCTTATTTCTAATGTGAGAACACCGGAGATGCTTTTAAATAAAATTACATTTAGGTCCCCAAACATAGAAAACGGAACTTCACCAAACTACCATAAGCAGAGTTATTGGAATAACCCAGAACTATGATATTAACATACCTAAATGAGAAATAACATAAATGCCCTTGGGATTTGAGGAAAATTATAGATATGTCATTAGTTACGAAAAAGTAAATTTATAGTAGAATTAATTATAGTAAACCCTTATATTCGATACATAAGGCTAAAAATTGCCTAGAAGCTTAGGAAAAATTCCAAAAAAATTATAAATATATTTTTAATATAATTTAGAGACAATAAATATATTTTAGTAATTTTGAGAAATATTTGTATGATTACATAAAAATTTCAAGTTGTAGGTGCATACAAGGTCCCGAAAATCCTATAAGATCACTTTATCTTTTAATAGGAGAATTTATCAATTAAGTTTAGGGCCTAGGCCACTCAACCAGGAAATTAGGCCTTAATTTAGGGCCATGAATAGTAACATGTCAAATTATTGGGCTTTTTGACTAGAATTGGGCTTAAATTGGCAAAAAAAGTTAAAATTCATAACATAAACTAATGAAAATGATAAAAACACAACCATGGGCATTCTTCCATGGCCATGTAAACAGATGGAAACATACATGAGGATTTCTCTTCAGTTACGAAGAAACTTCAGCTTAAGTGTTCAAGTGAATTAAGTAATTAGAATAGTCAAAACTAACTTTTTTACCAACTTTAATTAATTCAAACACACCTAAGCACACTAACCCCCCATTCTATATTCTTTTCTAATCTAATTCTTTTGGGAGACATTAAGGAGAAGTTGCGATTTTGGCAACTACGTCAAGGAGGAAGTAGCACATGATTGGGAGACTCATTCTTCTTCTCAATTCTCCTTCTCAATTCTCTTTGATTTATGTTTAGCATATTCATTCTGTCTATAGATTTGGATTTGTTAGATATGTTTAGTGGCCAAATATATTATGCTAGGATGATGATTTAACTTATATTGTGAATATGATTGTTTGAGATTTCCAATCTTAATGAGCTATTTCTTATTCAATTGAGTTTCTGTTGTCCATTCTTAATGCTATTCACGACCCATAAATTGATATTAGAGTTATGTAGACAATGTGGAAACTTGGTACATAATTGAGATAATGAAATAGAAACCTTAATCTATAATTGTCTAGGAATAGAGATTAGTAATTTCGCGGGGCTTTTTAAGAAAATTCACCAATCGGTAATACCTTTAGTTTTAATATTCCAATTGAGGAATCATTTAAGTTCTAAAATCTATAGAGGATTAATGAGCTAGAGGAATCAGATATCAATTAGCTTAAAAATCTCTCTCCATCAATTGATTCGATAGATATTCGAATACCTGTGAAAATCAAAGAAGAAATAAGGAAATGCTTTTATATAAGATCGATACTAATCACAATGGTGTTATGCTTGTCATTTTTCTTTATTTATTTTGTCTTTTATTATGCGTTTTCAATATTTTTGAAGTAGTATGAGGAATTTTATAAAAATTAGTAATGTTCTATAGCAATTTGATACTTTTGTATTTATCCTGTATGAGGTTTATAATTTACAAAAAATATTTGTATCAACATGATGTAGAAGTAAAAAATATATTAAAATTAATTTAAATTTAGTTATTACTATGAAATCAGATTATTATATTAAATATTGGAACATAGTTGTTTTTATAAAGATGTAAGTTTTATTATGTTAACATTAAGAATCTTTTATGTTATATTTTATTGGATTGAATAGTTTATATAAAGTATAATTAAAAAAAAAATGATATGTATGTATATGTATATTTGATTTTTAAAAGTTTTTACTAGGCAGTTAACGAAAGGGGCGGAAGTGGAAAATAGAGTGATTTTTAAAATTATTTGATCCACAATTATAAATTAAAAATAATATATTTATAAAATGAATTATGCTCTTGATAATGATTTGTTGTATGAAATAGTTCCATCAATTTTTTATTTTAAATTTATTTTAAATTACTATATTACGACAATGAAGAAAGAGGAGGAAAAGAAAATGAAATTAATTTCTTTAAGTTGTTTGATCCTCAACTAGATAAATTAGAAGTAGTTATCATTATAAATTAAATTACGCCTTTGATAATATGGATAGCTTTAGAAGCGGTTATCATTACAATGATTTTTTTTTTTTAAATTGATCCTCCTTAAAAATTAAAAGTAAATATATCTTTATATAATAAATTACACTCTGAATAATGAGTTGTTATATGAAATGATTTTATATAATTTTTTCTTTAAAACTATTTCATTTGGAGACAAAAAGTGGAGGGAAAGAGAAATAAAATGAATTTTTGTATTGTTGTTTGATCATTACTTAAAAGTCGAAAGTAAATATCCTCATAAAATGTATTACACTTTCAATAACAAATTTTTGTATAAAATGAATTTATAGAATTTTTTAAAAATCATTTAATTCAATAAATAATAATTTTAATTTATAATTTTCATTTGTATAATTATTTTATTCTAAATATTTTTTCATGTTTATAATTAATTTGTAAATTAATTTATATAATCATATGTCAATATTAAATTTATAATTTTTTGTTATACTCATGTTATAATATGCTCCCTGCTCTTTAGGAAATAACGGAAATAACTTAGTTGGATGTTTAGGCTCTGATACCACTCTGCCGGGAGCCCCCTTATTGTTAACATACAATCCTTACTTTGGCAAGGCGAGTATTTCGGCTTTTACACAATAGCCTACTTATCCAGCCCCAATTACTCATAAGGATCACATACTAACAATAAAGAGGACTAGAAAACTGGATCATTAATCTGATACTTTTCTGATGCACAGGTTCCTCTATTAGAGGCAAGTGCAGAGCATACTTCGTATATTTTATAGCCTTGTTATTTCCTTTATTTTGTTCAAGATCATAGGAGCATACTAAGAGAAAGAAGGTAAGAACTTTCAGGAAGAAGAGAGAGATTTAGAAACCCATGCTTATAGAAACACACTTGTATTATTTCTGATGGAGGTTTCTGATGATTTTACAAAGTGAGAGCTCCTTTCTTTATATAGAGAAGGAAGCTTGTAGAGCACTCTTAGTAATCTTGCTACGTACTCAGCTTCTTCTACAAGTTTCCTAATAAGATAAGCATCATAATTACTTAGTGGACACTTGTCATATTGACAAGGACTAGACACCTAAAGCTAATTATTACAACAGGACAAACTTACTTATGACTATGGCCCACCAATTTATTACAAAGGATAAGATTAAAGTACTGCATTTATTATAATGTTGACTTAAGACACTAAAAGACAAACAACTTTTCTACTACGTGGCTTCTTCTTGATGGTTCTTGAGTTTCAAGTTTTGCTGGATTGTTAATATCTCTGCTACTTGAAGATAGGTTCATGGCTTGGTGACAAATTTGCGTTCTCGTCTTTATCAACTTTTTCCAATACTCTTTTAATTCTGCTTTTAACAATATTTCTTTAGGATCTATCTCTTTCATATCTTCATCTGAGTCTTGGGAATCTTGCATGATTAGATCTTGCATTAAATTTTTGTCAGTGGCTGTGCTTGTCTAGCCTGCTTCAAATCCTCCAGCTAGTGCCTCATCTGTGTGGGGAATATCGGATAATGGATAGATGATATCTAATGGCTGGGTATAGGTGGCATCATTATCATCTACACCATTAATTTCCTATAAATGAAAAATCAAATTTTCCTTTTAGAATGGAGGTTCATTGTCTCGGACAAGTGCTTTCAGGTTAGAAAGTAGTGTGTACACTCTGGCATGGTTTTGTGTCCAAAGGAGTTTTGTATGTGGATGTTGGAAATATGGGCGGTGAATAATAAAAACTGAAATAAAATCATTTAACTGATCATCATCTAATTTTCAAATATTGAATCTGGATAATTCTCTGTCAAGCTCTTTGATCCACTAATTGATAGGTGAAAACCATTGAAGAGTGTTCCATAAAAGAGAAGAGCGATTTTCTGGGTCTGAGAGGAATTTTCTCAGTTTGAAAGCAGGGCACAGGATAGGATAAGAATATAATATGGAAACACACCATAGATACCACATGTCAGATTCTACGAATGTTGTTCCCATGAAGATGGTAAAGATGGTGAGGTATGGTGCAACAGGACTTAACCAAGTGGGTTGAGAAATAAGGTTATGTGTTTGGACAGACCTATTGAGGTAAAGGGACATAATGTATTGCACACAGTTCACATCTGTGCATTGTACGAGTTCATACACTAGTAATAATATATTTTAATGCATGGCACCATGGATGTATAGCAACAAACTCATGGGTTGAATTCAACAATAGGCTTAGTTTGAGTTTTGAAAGATTTGTAGTCAAGTTCTTAATAGGGTTGCAATGATAGCAAACCCATGTATTTATGATCGTAATAACATATATTGTGTAATGCCCTAACAAGATCACACTGTACTTATGTCATATTACGTTATTTATTGATCTTTACAACTAGACTAGTAGAACATTTTTAGTTATAAAATATGTCGGTAACAAATATATATATATATTTGAAAACGATAGTTTTGAAAATTGAGCCTTTTATCGCATGTAATCGATAATATCGTGGCAATGTGTAGTAACAGGATTTGTAATTAATTTCATACCATAAGTAGTTAAGCTAGAGAGATGATATAATTTACATATATAACTGAGCAATTCATGTATTTAGATATATAAGTACTGGGTATATACATTTGCATAATAGTATCTTGTTTGTACCCAAGTCCGTCAAACATGTAAGGTTTTAGACCATACTAAACAAAATGTATATGTATATACAAATATATATATATCCCAAAAGAGTGAGTCTACCACAGTCAACTCCTACAGATACGTTAAATGGGTGGCTGAAGTAAACGTAAAGTCTAAAACTATTGTGAGCTACCAAAACTAGTGAGTCCAAAGCAAAATCATATTGCTAGGTCCACTTAGGCATCTCCAGAAAGATCATCGTGGATGCCATCAGTTTCATCTGAGAACAACATGGGAGCATACAAGGATGAGAAATAAAGTATTTCTCAGTAGGGATTTCTAACCAAACATACAACTGACATCATCATTGCCTTAGCCACTTTGGTTTATTTAATAAAATTAGTGAACAGGCTTAAATAAAACAAAGATTCCTTTTTTAGTAAATTCGAAAATATAAACTCCGAAGTGAGTCCATTTTTATTCAATCACTTAAATCAAAACTCTAAAACATAATGGCATTAATGACAAATCAAATCATCACTTCAATGCTAACATGTAATGAATGCCATGCAAATCTTGTAATGAATGCTTATACACTTTATTATTGGCCACTAAGGCCTTCTTTTATCACGTGGTTTTGTTCTTACGTGCTTTTGGATAGACTGTCCTAGGATATAAGCTTATTCCATAACCGTCGTTATACAGTATTATCTAAATCAGACTCTGGTTGACAAAGGGCTTTTGGGATCACCTCCCTTCACCGAAGGGTTATTTCCAAAGTCTTAATTAAGAATTGTGCATTACTTTGACATATAACATTCTTTAAAAGAGATCTCATAGTTCGTGGCACAACTTTCTCTAATCTTATGCTCTTATACATTATGATGTAATACATGAAAATTTTCTAATAAAATCCCAGTAGCATAATGGCTGTACCAGGAGCAATCTAGAAATTTGGAATATTAAATACACAACCAGAAATTTCCTAGTCATAAAATCAATCCAATAATTACTCATCAATCCACAATTTTAATGCATTCTTTCCAACAAATAATATCATTTGCAAGTATCACCATCATAGAGTAATAGAATAGAACAAATCATAGTAGAACCATCAACATTTCAAGACTCAAGAATGAGAACACATACCTTGGCCTTCAACTTTGGCCTCAATGGCCATAAATTAACCAAATATCTCATTTCCAAGTGGCTTCCCATAACATTGCACATATCATGTTAAATTAAAATGCAAAACACTAGAGACAACATATTACTTTTACTCGAGACTTCTCAACCTCAAAAAACAAAAATTTTGCTAAAAGGAAATTATTCCAATCTAGTTAATGTTTTTACCACTAATGAATTTTCATTCTAAGTCTTGACCCATGCCAATGGAATACTCCAATACCTTTTACTTCCTAATCTTGGGTAATACCCCCTTTTCTTGACGTAGACACCACTAAATCAACTTTAAATCTTCTCAAACTCACCCCACATCATTATATATGATCCAAGGTATTTAAATTCACCATAATAACTCCAAATACTCAACTAGAACATGGTTTTGGTTACCCTTCAAGCACATGGCCAAAGATGTTTTTATAAGCTAGAAAACTAGACTAGTTAACACCTAACTCTCCAATAATTCATCCTAAATCAATTCCAATCATTCAAGAATAATTCTAAGGTCTATATAATCTAAATGATCAAGCCTAGAAATAGTTTTACTATCCATTGAGGAATAGAAACTGAAATTCACTCTTCTAGTAGCTTAAAGAAGCTAGTTTAGATCTAAAATTATTTCTACTTATTCTCTGACCAAACGAACTACTCAAAGACAATTTTAGCCTCAATATATAATTTATTTTTATGGGTAAAATCAGTTTGCACTAATTCCTTTAGCTTGCTAATTAAATCTTTATCTTTCCTAGCTGTTAGTGTAGGATTCTAACTACCCCTTTTATGACAAAGCTAAAGATATTGATCTTAACAAGTTTGTACTCATAAATACACTTATTTTTAAGGTCAACTAAATTATCTAAACCTATAGAAACCTCAATCTTACATTAATTCTTAGGGTCTCAAGTCTTGACACAATAATCCTACTCTAAGCTAGTTTATGCTACAACTTGATTAATTTTCTTCCTAAGAGTTTCACCTCACAAAAACCATTTTGAATACTCACCTAGGCTAACATAAGTTAGATCTAAGGTAGCATTTGGTACATTACCTACTAAAATTGCCAGTAATATAGATTACCACTTAGAAATATTGCCACCTTTTAAATTGCTAGTAATGTTAAATGCAGTGTTTGGTGTGCATATGTAATCTAAGTGGCAATTCACATTACCTTATTTAGTATATCAAAAAGATTACTAAGTAATATATGCATTAAACTAATATAATAATAATAATAAAAAAAATAGTTAATAATAATAATAATAATAATAATAAATAGTTAATTATTATTATTAATTATAATAATATTAATGTTATTTTTAACAACAAAAACAAAAACAACAACAACAACAACAATAATAATAATAATAATGAAGGAATTGCCACATTGGTGATAATCTATATTACCTTAAAAATCTGAATTAACAGTAATGTTACCTAACCAAACAAGATAATGTTGTGGGTCTAGGTAATTTAATCAAACATTACCAGTAATCCAAATGGATTACCCAATACAAACGCTACCTAAGGTCTAAATATACCACTATGTGTAAGTTGGTGAACTCTAAAATAGTGACACAAATACAAGAGGTATAATGCTTCACGAATCAAACAAAAGAAAGTTAGTTATCCCTATGTCTTGCTTCTAGCTTAAAACCTTTCTAGATCCAAGCTTTAGATCTTCAAGAAACACCACAAGAGAGAAAAATCTCTTGCTCCTCCTATGCTTCCAAACCGCGGCCACAAGGAGGGGAGGGAGAGGAGATTTTGCTCTTGAGTTAATGAAAAAGAGAGGAAATGAGAAGAAGAAGAAAATGAGGGCTTAAGGTTGAGGGAGATTTGTGTATGGCTACGGAGATTGATTGAGAGAAAATGGTAAGGGTTTCTTGAAGGAAGGGAGTCAAAAATTTTGAGAAGGGTGAGAAGGTTGTTTATTGTTGTTATGTTATATATTGAAGAGAGTTTAATGTTTAAGTGGTGTTAGTGTTAATGGGTGTCAAAACTTAGTGTTAATGGGTGTCAAAACTCTAGTCTTTAGATTAAAGACAAGACTTGTGACTTGCTCTAACCCCTTGATTAAAAAGTTTGAAGTGATAGATATCACTTTATGTCACTCATTGATACTTTGTGGCATACCACGAGTACTCTATTGTACTTTAAATTCGTAAATTAAATAGTTATAAGAACCTTAAGAAGCTCTATTAGTACTTCTAAACTGTTTCTAAATATTTTTATAGAAAATATAATTTTATTTAATTTTTATTTTTGCCAAGATTTTAACTGTGCAATTAATCTATTACTATCTTATTTTATTTCTCTGTTTTAATTTTATTAACTGCATTAAGTAAATAAAATTTTATGTTAGTTTTTTATTTAAAATTTATGGTCTCTAAATAATTTAATTTAAATTTAAATATATTTTTATCCCTTAATAATTTATACAATATTATTTATTTAAATTTGTAATGTAGAGTTACAATGCAACAAAATAAGGGATATCACATATTGAAAATTACGGATGTTTATCGATTATTATGATTTAGGTTTGTCGTAAAATATATAAATTGATCACATTTAATTTAGTTTGATTTGGTTTTTAAAAATATTTTCAACAAAATCAAACCAAACCAATGTTGGGCATGTTTAAGTCAAAGAACCAATTTTTTGAAAGAAAGATGCACAAGAGAATGGCAAATCTAACTTTTGTCGGTGAGAAATGTAAGCCCAAGTTATGGATTTACCTTGTTCTAGAGAGGTCAAGAAGAAAGAATGAACTTCCAAGAATAGATATCTTTTGCTATCATCATCAACTAGTATTTTCAATCCGTGTAATGCACGGGTTAAGAAAAATAAATATTAAATTAAAATTAAAATATCTAATATTATGTAAAGTTGTAAATAAATATAATAGTTTAAACAATGGATATAAAAATTAATAATAATAATAATAATAATAATATTATTATTATCTATTTTAAATAAATTTAAGTACTAAATTTATATAATGTATACTTATATGCAACAAAATATGATTACTAATTAAACATCGTGTGCATTTATTGTTTAATAATAATAAAAATGCATAATTTTAGTGAGATAAATAGGGAAACTATTCAGAGATGGATCAACGGACCTTGGAAATGAGATGTTCCAAAGCAAAGATGGAACTTCTAAGTGGCTGTTCACGGCATCTAAGAGGAAGTTGAATTCCACAACAAAAGGGGTGAGGTACTTGGGAGGACTCCATGATCAAGTTAGTGAGTGTTAGAGGTGCAAGTTTGGGAGAACAAGCGCATACTTGATTTGAGCATATATTCTCTTATTTATAGAGAAAGTTTTGACAATAACGGTCATTAACATATTTTCGAGATTCTTGGGTAATGGCCTCGGATTCGTAATGACCTTGTATGCGCTATGAAATCGAGTTCGTACGTTATTAAATCTGGTTTTAATACTCAAGTAACTGAAATGGCATCCATTATGTTATTTCCAATGGTGTCCGACTTGGGCCTTTGGGCTTTAGGATGATCGGGCCTTAATGGGCTATCTTTGTTGCTAAGCCTTTGGGTTAGTCCATAACAATGCCCCCAACTTGGTTTCCATTGTGACAATATCGAATGCCGAGTTTCTTCAATTTCGTACTTTTAGATTTGACATCAGAAATTGAACGACTACCTTGTGTCTGATCCGGTTTTTCCCATAAGGTGCGTTACTTGCTCTCTGTCATAGGGTCATGTTGCAAGTCATATCTCGTTTCCCGGGGTGATAGGTGGCATTTTGGGGCCTCATTTGGTGTGCCCTCATTTTTTGAATTGAAGGTGCATTCTCAATTTTGCCCCCTATGTGAAGGTATGAAAAGACACTTTTCGCCTTTCATGACCTTTGAGTTGCACGTTAAGCAACACGTTCTTTTCTTTAAATACTTCTCTCCTTCCTTCTTCCTTACTTTTTTGTTTCTGCAAAAGAAAACCTGTGCGAGTGTGTGAAAGGAAGTTTCAAAGAGCAACAACTTATAGAGTGTTCGTTGGCTTGTTTTATTTTAAAACCTTTGCATTTTCATCACTTCTAAGGTATGCCTTCTTCCTTTGTCTTGCTTTTAGCATTTGTGGTTTTTGTATAAACGATAGTATCATTCTGTGGTGATTTTTTTCTTTTCACCAAGCCTTTCTGGTTTGCACCACTGGGTTGGGGTTATTGCCCCTGGCGTTTCTTCTCCTCTGCTTCTTTCCAGCAGCTTTAAAACTTTAGTGAGGAAAACCACCGTAGCCCTGTAATCCTTGATTTTTTGGTTTTCTGAGTTTGTTTTTCGACTTTGATAATTTTAGGGATGGTTTGCCTATGTAGGTTTGCTCCAATGGAGAAGAAACAATCACTCATCTTTCTGCCTTCAATCCATTGGATATACAAGTAGGTAGATCATGAGGTTTTAGGGATCCCTTCAAGGGTGAGTCTGGAATTCTTGAGGTAGTTAAAGGAGGAGCATTTGATCACCTAGAAGGCGAGTACAAACAGGAGTATGTTTTGGAGGCGCTACATGTTAACCAGCGAGTTTGTTACGTTAACTACGGGAGAGCCCCGAATTGGATGTGGATGTACGATGTCCTAATCTTCAACTTCGGTGTCTACATTCTCTTTACCCACTTTCAATTCACCATCTTAAAATGAATTGGGGTCGCTCTTTCTCAATTTCATCCGAACAGTTGGGCAACGATCAGAGGTTTTGAGATCATATGTGAGTATCTCGAGGTTCTGCCCTCATCAAATGTGTTCTTTTATCTTTTTACCCTCACTCGTCCTAGCGGTGGAGGTTTAACTACAGGCTGGCTATCTTTCTAAGCTCACGTGAGCTGAAAAGCATTTTTGTTGTATGAAGAATCGTTTCACCATTTCAAACCGTTTTACTTCAAGGTGTTTGGAGCTTTGAATATAGTTCCGTTTTGGGAAACTTTAGAGGGAGAATTGAGAATTAATTATTTTTGGTGTAAGCATTTTGAGATTCTTTGGGTAAATGAAGATGACCTCTAGTCTGAGGAATGGATTGTAGTGGATTTCTTCTTTGCAAATTTCAAGGAGAAACATCTTGATTTGAAGTGTATAGTCGGCATAGATGATGAGGCTACTAGAATGCGTCTAGGTTGCTACGAATACAATGTGTGTTTCTTTGTGCTTTATTCTGTATACATGATTAATTTTGTTTTCCTTTTTGCAGAAACAATGGCTCCAAAGTTTGCCTTGGCCGAACTTTGACGTCATATCCTTAAGAGGTCGCATGGAGAAGATGAGAGCAACAGTCCTGGGTTCGGTGGTTCTGGGGACTTAAAGTTTACATTGACCCCAGAATCTTCTGCTCTCGAGGTCCCCCTTCTAATTCATTCTGATCCCGAGGTCCATCCTCCGAAGAAACAAAAGGGGAAAAAGATGGCTAAGGAGAAGAAAGTTATTCAGGTGGACCCTAAAGATTCTTCGGCTTTGGGGAACAATCAGAAATTAATGTGTTGGCAAGAGACTTTCCTTATCTAGAGTTTATGGATAAGGAAATAATGGCCTCAACCCACCTCGACCAACTTTAGGGTGATGACCAAGGCCTGGCGAAAAGGTTCCAATGGGCTGATCGCATGCTATTGAAGTCAGCGGCATTATTCAAGTAGTCAGAGCCTGCCATTTTTTCGGTGTCCGAGCTATCCAATCAATAAAAGATTTGGAGGAAAAATTTTCCCTTCTCCAAAATGAAAAGCTAACCTTGGAGAAGGCAAAATAAGATTTGTCCTCCGAGGTTGACGAGCTGAAGGAAGTAACTCGGTTAAAGAACCAATAGCTGAAAGAGGCTTGGTCGAAGGATCAGTAGCTAGAGGAGTCAAAGATCCGGATATCAGAGCTTAAGAAGGCCAATGGTAACTCTTCCGAGACGATCTCCAAGCTGAAGGCCGAGGTAGCATACATTGAGCAACAATGGAGGAAATTGGCCTTTGAATTCAAAGAGAATATTTTGGCTCAATGCCAAGTTATTTGTCTAGAGGCTAATTTTGGCAAGGTCAATCTTGATAAGCACATCATTGATGGGCATATCAAGGTCATCCCCAATGACGAGGATGAGGAAAATATTGAAGATCCAAGAGTTGAGCCAACAACCCTTGAAGCTAAATCTTGAATTTGTTCCCTTTTTAATTTTCTTTGTAATCTTGTATTTTGTGCCCTTTCATGGGCTTCATGTATTTGACTAGTCTTGGTTTCTGGATTTAATGGAATTAACTTTACCAATTGCACGTGTCTTTTCTTTTTCACCTAAGTTACATAACTTGAGAGAATAATAGCGACATTCCAATTGCTTTTGCTAATTCATTAGAAGAATTATCCGAGGTTTATAAAGGAAGCCTAGGTTGTCCAAATTGGTTATAACTGAGATAGATCTTCTAAGGTTCTTTAATAACCTAGTTTTAATTTTGCCATAATTTAAAACCATAGTTTTGAAAACAGGACCAAACCGGCCGATCCAACTAGTTGAACCGGGAACCGGCTAGGAGACCGGTTCGGTCATAGCTAAAAAAGCGGGATTTCAAAAATTGGCTTTGAACCATTTAAACTAGGCAAAAACCGGTAAACCGGATGAACCGTGGTTGACTGGTTTTTTGCTTGATATGAAAAAAAAAGGAAAGAAAGAAGAAATAGGGTTGTTGTCCCTCAAAAGCATCAACAGAGAAGAAAAAAAATTGGAGATTTAAACTCGTAACACTTTTTTGACCAAGAAAAAACCCGCAACACTTTCAACTTGAAACTCAGAAGCTAAAGGGAGCTCCACCACCGTGTTATGCCTTGCAGTCTATCGTAGATTAAATTATTGCTGTTCATAGTTGCAGAAGTAGGAAAAATCTCAGTGCCCATTGCACACACCAAAAGGATGAAGAACATAAAAGACCGAAAAAAAGATTGAAAGAAACAATGGATGAAGGCTGTGGGCACTTGCAACGAGGTAGGCTGTGGGCACTTGCAACGAGGTATGTGTCTTGTCATTTGACTAGTTTTACTCAATGATATTTTGATAGAAAAGAAACAAACGAAATCTATTAGCTACTTAACCTTCATGTTTAAATAATTGTGGGTTGGGCTTAAAGGCTTAATGTAGCATACGTATGAGACATGAACGTGGCCCAAAACCAGCTTCTTAATACTTGCTGCTGAATCTCCCTATATACTAAATTGGGAAGCAAGACCCAAAAAACTAAATTGGGAGAGGTAAATTTAATGAATATATATATATATATATATATCCGGTTAACTCGGTCGAACCCCGGTTAAACCAATGAACCTCTAAACCAGTACCTTATCTGGTTCAATATCCTATCTGGTTTTTAGAACCTTGTTTAAAACAAAAGGAATTTTAATTTCACTTAAGTTAAACTCAGGGGTTTTAATGGGTCCGAGGTTTTAAACCTGAACTTTTTCCGAGGTAATAATAAACCTGGATTCAATAGATTTTGAATTTTCCGAATTCGTATAGTACCTGAGGTGTTGAACCTGGACCTATGTGTTTTTTGACTAAGGGATGATCAATTCCTTAGGATTACACAATAAAAATATTGCACATGCTAGAAGATAAAAATGACGACATGTTCTTTTATTGATAATAAAAGCTGAAAAGCAAATGGCAGTGTATAAGTGTATCGCTTGGTCCATGGAAGCCTCGCTTCGTTAAAACTTCCTCGAGAAAAACTCATTAGGATAAAATCCAAGGTAGGAAAAAGAGTATGCCAACTTCACATGGTTTACACGTAAAATTTCCTCAAGTTCGAGCTATTCCACGATCCAAATAAAGTTGAGAGCTTATATGCCCCTTTTCCTTGAACTTCAGTAATCTTGTAAAGGCCTTCCTAATTTTTTGCGAGCTTTCTTTGGCTTAGGGTTGGTGGTTCGATATTAGCATGTCGTAGAACCAAATCTCTTTCCTCAAACTTTCGAGGAACCACTATGGAATTATATCTCTTTGCAACCCTCTGCTTTAGTGCTTTTTCTCGAATATGTGCCATCTCCTTGGCTTTATTAGAAAGATCAATTTCTTCTTTCATTGAATCAGAAGTCATAGCTCGGAATATAACCCTTGGGCTCGGTTCTTCGACTTCAACGAGGATCATGGCGTCAACCCCACAAGTAAGCTTGAATGGGGTTTCTCCCATGGTTGACTGAAGAGTTGTCTGATATGACCATAACACACTTTTGAGTTCATCTACCTATGTTCCTTTCCTATCGTCGAGTCTTTTCTTTAGTCCCTGGAGTATAACTTTATTGGCCACTTCTACTTGTCCATTGGCTTGAGGATGTTTAACCGACGTTAAGTGGTGTTTAACCTTATAACTTGCGAGAAAACCTCAAAATTTATGATCCGTAAATTGTGTGCCATTGTCCATCACCAAGGATTGAGGTATCCCAAATCGGGTGAAGATACTCCTCCAAACAAATTTTCGGGCTTGTGCTACTGTGATAGAAGATAGTGGCTCTGCTTCTATCCACTTAGTCAAATAATCAATAGCTATGATCAAATATTTAACTTAACCTGAAACAAGGGGAAATGGACCTAAGAGGTCGATTTTCCATTTGGAGAATGGCCATGGAGACATTATTATTGAAAACTCTTTAGCTGATGCTACATGAAAATGAGTGTGTTGCTGGCACTTCAGACATTTTCTGACAAAATCCAATGCGTCTTTTGTCATCATAGACCAATAATAACCATCCCAAAGAACCTTTAATGCCAAAGCCTTTCCTCTAAGGTGGTGACCATAAGATCCTTCATAAACTTCCTTGGGTACAAACTACGTCCAACTTGGATCAAGGCACTTTAACAATGGTTGAGAAAGGGCTCTTTTGTATAATTGTCCTCCGATGATGGTTTAATAAGAGGCTTATCTTGCCACCCTCTTTACTTCAACGGAATCATAAGGGAGAATTTCCTTTAGCAAATATTGCATAATCGGTGTTGTCTAACTCAAAGATTATTCAATGGCTGAAATCGAGACTGAATCTGTTATAGATGAAATCCTTAAGGCTTCCTGGATTAAGCTTTTATTACTTCCTTCTGGCTTTGTGCTGGACAATTTAGAATGGATGTTGGCTCATACATTCTTTTCTCTAAGCACATGTCGGACTTCGTACACATCGATCTTTCCTATCAACTCCTTCATTCTAGTCAAATATCTTTGCAATAATCGATCCTTGGCTTAGTATCTTCTAGTTACTTATGACGTTACGATCTAGGAATCACTGTAGATTATAAGTCTAGTAACACCAATATCATAATCGAGTTGGAGTCCTGTTATTAATGCCTCATACTCAGCTTGGTTATTGGAGACTGGAAAATCGAATTCGATCGATAATTCAACCATAATATCTCCTTCTTTTTCTAAAATTACTCTAGCTCCACACCCGTTGGCGCTTCATGCTCCATCTACGTATAGTGTCCAACTCGGATTCTGAGCTTCTTTTCCATCCACCATTTCTACAGGAATATCTGCTAAAGCTTAAGCTTTGATTATAGTTCTAGGCTGGTACCTAATGTCGAACACGGAAAGCTCCACTAACCACATATCATCCTTTCAGCGAGGTTCGACTTCTGCAAGACTTGTTGATCACGTTAGTCTATTTTGACCACTATAGAATGGGCTTGAAAGTATTGTCGGAGACATTGAGCAGTGAACACCAGAGCAAAGCAACTTTTTCTAGCTTCTGATATCTAAGTTCCGCTCCTTGTAATGTCTTACTGACAAAATAAATAGTATGTTGTTGCTTCACATCTTCTCGGACTAACACGCCAATTATGCTGCGTCGCTTATCGAGAAATACAAGTACAATGGATGACCAGACTTGGGTCTGTATAGGATCAGAGGACTAGAAAAATAACTCTTGAATTCTTGGAATGTGGCTTCGCACTCTGACATCCACTCAAAATTGTTTTCTTTCTTTAATAATGCAAAGAAAGGCAATGCCTTCCGAGCTGATACTGCTAAAAATCTGGAGAGGGAAGCTATCCTTCCTATTAATCGTTGAGTGTGTTTAACAGAAGTTGGACTTTTCATCTCCAATATTGCTCAGCATTTATTAGGATTCACTTCAATTCCTCGATGTGTAAGCATAAAGCCTAAAAATTTTTCTGCTTCAATAGCAAATACACATTTTTTAGGGTTTAACCTCATCCTATGCTTGTGTAGATATCCGACCACGGTTTCAAGGTTTGACAAGAGCCTTTCCTCCTCCTTTGTCTTGATAAGCATATTGTCGATGTAGACTTCCATGAAATTTCTGATATGTTTAGCAAAAATCTTATTCATCAGCCTTTGATATGTAGCTCCTACATTTTCAACCTAAAAGGCATGACTTTATAGCAATAATTGGTTGTTGGAATGATGAAAGCAATTTTTTCTTCATCAAGCGGATGCATCAGAATCTGATTATATCTTGAGTATGCATCCATGAATGAAAGAAATTGGAAATCGGATGCCGCATCAACCAGTTCGTCTATGCTTGGTAAGGGGTAAGAGTACTTAGGGTAGGCTTTGTTGAGGTCAGTATAGTTGACGCACATTCGCCAATTCCAATTGGAATTTTCACCACGATAGCGTTGGATAACCAAGTCGGATAAATCACCTCCCTGATGAAACTAGAATCCAATAAAACTTGAACCTATTTTTGAACTTCTTGGGCTTTGTCTGGGCTCATCTTCCTTTTTTTTCTGGGCCACAAGATGGACAGCGGGAAAAGTGGCCAGATGATGATTCATGCACTTGGGATCAATCCCGAGCATGTCTTCTATAATCCAAGCAAACAAATCCACATTCTTTCTTAAGAAGGCTGCGAGCTTCTCTTTTAGAGGAAGGGAGATTCTTGTTTATTAGGGTTGTTTAATCATCTCCTGACCTTATTTGCATAACTTCAAGCTCCCCATCAGGTTCGGGCCTTTTTGCTTCCTGATGTCCTCTAGCATCGAGGTCTACCAACATGACCTTCGACGAGCTCAGAGGCCAGTCTTCCTTTTTATCTTTCTTTTTTGTAGCCACTTCTAAACTCGCATTGTAGCATTTTACGGGCTGTGGCTTGCTTTGCCCTCATAATTGCTATTTCTCTGTTATCTATGAAGAACTTCATTGTTAAGCTGGCTGTTGAAACTATAGCCCCAATTTTGTTCAAGGTCAATCTTCCAAGAATGACATTGTATTCCGAAGGGCAATTGACAACTAAAAAAACAACCTTGATTGTCTGAGTTCTAGGCTAGGTTCCCAAAGTCACATGAAGGGTAACGAACCCATCTAGATATACTTTCTTGCCAGAGAAACTGATAAGCTCCTCATTGTAAGTATGGAGATCGGAATTCCTCAATTCGAGTTTATTAAATGCGTCTCAAAAAATAATATCAGCAGAACTTCCCTAATCAATAAATATCCGTTTTACTGCAGCATTAACTATCACCATTGAAATAATCATGGGATCATCATGACCAGGAACAATGCCTTCGAAATTGGAACTTGAGAATACAATATTGGGAATGGGTGAGGGCTTGTGGACTTTCTTCATCTTTGCTGCAAATAGGCTTAACACCTCCTCAAGATGTTTTTTGTGGGTCGACTTAGTTTTGCCACCTCCTGCAAAACCTTCGGCTATAACGTTGATCCTCCTCGTGATTGTCTTCTCCCGATCTTCTTGATGTCAGTCAGGTTCTGAGATTTTCTGAGATTGAGGGTTTCTTCTTTCATCTTCTTTAATAGGGGAGCCCTTTCTTTTGCTTAGACTTTGTTAGGAGGCAATATACCTCGCTAACCTTCCTTCCTAGATGAATTATTCCATGGCATCTCGGATATCATAACAATCTTCGGTCTTGTGTCCAAAGCCATTATGATACTCGCAATATAAGGACCTATTTGTGCTAGCCCTTACTTGGAGCGCTTTTGGCTTTGGGAATTGTTCCACTTGTCCAACTTCCTTGTACAAATCAGCTAGGGACATATTGAGGGGAGTATAGTCATGACACCTTCCAGCCCTCAGTATCCTAGATTCCTTTCTCTGGCAGTCTTCTTGTTACGGACCCGGCTTCTTTTTGACTTGGCCTTGTGCCAAGTTTGCTATTGCCATTTGTGTTTCCTTGAGGCATATGTACCTCTCCACCCTTAACTGGATTTCATCCATGGTTTTTGCTGGTCATTTGGAAAGTGAATCCTTGAATGCCTAGGTTGAAGGCCATTCAGTAGTGTGAGCATCGCTGCTTGTATTTCCAATTCTTTTACCAACAACCTTTCTGCATTAAACCATTCAAGGAAATCTCAGAGTGCTTCTCCTTATCACTGAGACAATCCCAAAAGGCTAGTGACTGGGTGTGGTTTAAACCTTCAAGTCGTGAAATGGGCCAAAAAATGAGATTGGAGGTCTGAGAACTTGTTGATGGACCTTGGTGGTGAAGAGTTGAACCATTTCAGCATCACTTTCTTCAGTGTAATCGGGAAGACTCTGCACCTGATGGGCTTGGAAGCTCTTGCCAATGCCATCCTAGATTTAAAGCATCCATGTGCTCTTGGAGGTCAATGCTCCTCTCATAAGGTTCCATCTTGGTAAGTGGCCTAAATCCCCTAGGGAGTTTGATGCTCATGATATAGTTCGAAAAGGGCATTTCATCATCTTCATTCGAGTTGTCATATTGAATAAGGTAATATCTGGATTGACGATCTGGGTTCCTCATCTGAGATGGGGCATGACTGAGAGTGATCAATGCAGTGTGAATACTCACTCCAGGATTCTCTATATTGCATGCGCTCCCTCTCCCGGGGTATAACTTCACCTCGAGAATTTTGCTCGTTCGTATGATACCGAGGTCGATGCTGACGTGGCTCATTACAATCTCAAACTCGACGATGACCATGTTGGTAGTAGCCTTTTCCATCAACTTCCTTGTCCATTCGTTGCAAGTTCCGTTCCAATTCCCGAATACGCGTAGCTTGGTCCTTCATAATTAAGATGACATATAAGATCGGATTTTCTTGAACTTGCTCAACTTTGGATGCTATAATGTTGCTTGGTAAGGGCTTCAAAGAATGATTAGTAACGTTTTACCAATTGTCGATGTTGGATGCAGATTCTGAGGTGGTTCGGCTGTATTCCAGCTCATGCATAGGTGGATGCATGTTTTTTGTTGGACCGTAGACCGCCATGAACTTTAGCTAGTGACAAGTGGACATAAGGTTGTGGAAGATGATGAGCTTTTGAACAACAACTTTGAGGTCCCCACAGATATTCAGAGATAGATCAACGGGCATTGGAAATGAGATGCTCCGAACCAAAGATGCAACTTCTAAATGGCTGTTCATAGTGGTGCTTTAAGAGGAAGTTAAATTCCACAGCAAAAGAGGTGAGGTACGTACAAGGACTTCGACGATCAAGTCAGTAAGTGCAAAAGGTACAAGTTTGGGAGAATAAGTTCATGCTAGATTTGAGAATATATTCTCTTATTTATAGAGAAAGTTTTGACAATAACAGTCATTAAAATATTTCCGAGATTCTTGGATAACGGCCCTCGGATTCGTAATGACCTTGCTTCCATTACGGAATTCAAGTTTGTACATTACTGAATCTGGTTTTAATGCTCAAGTAATCGAAATGACATCCGTTATGTTGTTTCCAATAGTTTTTGACATGTGCCTTAGGATGATTAGGCCTTAATGGGTTATCCTTGTTGCTGAGCCTTTGGGTTAGTCCAGAACAAAAACAATACATTTTTTTTTATATAAAAAAGCCACCTTTTTGTTATTGGTAATTACCTACTTCGATTCTTCTACTCATGTTTGTAAAACTTCTTTTAAGTATGGCTTCAACTATGACGGGATGATGAGATACTAGTTGTTATATATATATATATACACACACACACACACATTTTTCAGCTTGTCTTGTTTGGCATCCAGAATTAGGCATAAAATTAGAGTTTGAAATTAGAATTGAGCTTCACAATTCTGACTTTTGTGTTTGAAGTAATATATAAAATTGAAGTTATAATTCCACATATCAATTTTATGAAATTGAAAAATAATTAAAATGAGCTCTTCTTAATTCCTAACCCCATATTATATGAATTGTCAATTTGAAAGCTTCTTAAATTTCTCTCTCCTCATTAAAGTAATAACTATTGATTATAAATAATATAATTATAACAATTAAGATAAATGTTTTATTATTTTATTTATTTAGACGAATAAAATATGTTTTTAATGAGTAGCCTAATCATTTACATTGACGACTTAAATTATTATTGTGTGCATGTTAATTATTAAGCTATTTTTATTTAATATTTTTATATTTTTTATTTTTCAGTAAAATTCAAAAATTGAAAACTTCCCCAAAATTTAGATTCCTTATGTATAGGTGACTTTTTTCAAATAAATGAATACATTTGTTGTTTTTTCCTTTTTTAATTTATTTTTCATTGTTTTTTATTTTGCAAATAAATATAATTAATTTGGAATTAATCTGATTAGAATGCATGTAAAAGTTTCCTTATTATGTCTTCTATTTTATTACTAGTATACATAACACCAAACAAAGCTTAACCCCACAAGAGATGTATCATTCTGCATCAAGATTGAAAACCATGTAAACCTCAAAAGCAATTAAGCAAGTGTCCAAGATGAATTGATGCAGTCTTTGTTTGAGGATTGTTCTCAAATTAGAATTAAGGTTACAAGAAATACAAAAATGGTCATTCAAGGCACAAATTTTCAAAGAAATATGCCTAATTCTTAATCCGATTAGCAAATCAAGGAGTTTCTAAGGTTCTTTCCTTTGTCATCTTCTCGTGACTTGCAAGATTTTGCGGAGCAAATTGGTAATTTAAGTGATTGAAGGGTGCTAACGTTCTGTATTTATAAGAAAGAGTTACTCGTAATGTCCTCAAATCTATTAGTATCTTCTATTATCTATTACTATCTGTAATCACAAAAAAAAAAAAAAAAAATTACTAACTGCCACTTGTCACTTCTTAGTTAAAACTAAAAACCAAATTATTCCTGCTAATTCCCGCTTAAAAAATTGTAAAGCACATTCTCACCGCTAAATCATGCTCCTGCGCTCCAGCATGCCTCAGTGCTTTTTGCGAGCATTCCAGCCTTTTATATATGTTTTGGTTTTTATATAAAACAAACACTTGTGCTTTAATTTAAATACATATTTTCTATTTGAAGTAAATCTATCATCAATAATCAATAACTAGATATATATATAAGCATGAAAAATTTATAAATATCAATTAATGAAAAATAATTAACTAAAAGTAATTTTAATAAAATTTACTAGCTTTGAAACTCTTTTAATCGAGCTATCAGTAAATAATATATAATTCTATTATATAAGTAATTTGTGATATATCCAAAAATTAACACATGATTTTTTTCGTTATATGATTATGATAGATGCATTTTTGATAATTCAAATTTGGGATTGAAAAATATTCATCGTAATTAAAGTTTAAAATATGTCTATTAATTCATAAAATGTTCATGGAAATATTTATGAATAATTGATCAATAAAAAAATTAAAATTGAATCCAAGTAATGGACAACCTTTAAGTATCATATGATAGCTCCTAATTGCAATTAAAAATAAAATTTTCTGCTAAAAATACTATCTCATGCTCTCTATATGAAACTCACTATTTTTTCCTTGTTTGGGTCAGTGTCGCCCTCTCTCACTCTCAGAAATAATGATAATTGGCAACAACCCATGATTGTTGATTTATGATTGATGATTGATGATTGATGAATTGTCCTCTCCCTCTCTCTCACTCATGAGAAGATCTAAAGATTGTTTATGGTGCATATTCCAATCTCAACTAGTGGTAGAGAAGGTGGAGGGTTTTCTAGGTTTACACGAAGCTACTGCACCCCCTCCCCCTGCTATGGCATTTATAGGGGGTGAGGGTGATACCTGCTACTTGTGGTGAGATGGGCTTGGGCTAGATGGAAAGGAAACCCGGACGAATCGCAAGCCTTCCAACCTTGAGCTCTAAAAAAGCGAAGAGGCGAAGAAAGGTCAGGAAACTGAGAGGCCGGGAGAGCTCTAAAAAAATGAAGAGGCTAAGAAATGTATTAAATCGGGTATAGACGGTTGTACTTATAAGCATCCGAGCAATTCAAAATGTCACCAATGAACAGGAATGCCGAATGATCAAAAGTGACCAAAGTGTCTTGATACCATATGCATGTATGGATCAACCGATTTGTGAGTGTTGTATCTCGACCGCTTTGTTGAATCAAGATCGTTCAGTTGCTTAATTTACCATATAATTTGGTATATTGCTAACCAGTCTCTTTGTTTATCAAGTGTCTGACTGGGAAAAGCTGGAATAGTGTGTTCATTTTGTTTATAGTGTAGGTTTTTTACTTGATGAGTGAGTAGTAAGATTATTAAAGTGAAATCTCAGTCTTACGATTGATCATGCTAACTAGGTAAACAATAGGAGCTATAGCTAGGCTCTTCCACTAAGTAACGTTAATGTTATGTGAGATTGATTTGCTAGCTTATTAATTTAGACAGTGCCAGGTTTGTCAGGCTTTGATGTCTTTGATAGTGCTGACTGCAGGAGAATATTGATCTTAAATAGTTGCTGGTGAATTACGGGTCCTAGATTGTTGTCGGTGAAAACATGTTGGTGAAAATCGGGTTTTGCTTGGTACTAGTGAAGATCGGGCTTTGTTGAGTACCAATGAAGACTAGATTTTGTTGAGTACCGGTGAATACTAGATTTTGTTGAGTACTAGTGAATACCAGGTTTTGCTGAATGCTGGTGAATACTGGGTTTTGTTGAGTAGCAGTGAATACCGGATTTTGTTAAGTACCGGTGAATACCGAGTTTTGCTGAATGTCGGTGACTATCGGGCTTTGTTGAGTACCAGTGAAGACCAGGTTTTGTTGAGTACCAGTGAATATTGAGTTTTGCTGAATGCCAGTGAATACCAGGCTTTGTTGACTACTGGTGAAGATCGGATTTTGTTGAGTACTGGTAATTACTGGGCTTTATTGAGTATCGGTAAATACTGGATTTTGTTAAATGCTGGTGAATACCAGGCTTTGCATATTTGTCGATTGCTAATGAATACCGATAACCTCTTCAAGCATAACTCTTTATTCCTGGTATCATCTTGAAATAATATAAGTGTACTACCATTTCAAAAGATAGCATAAGATAGGAAATAAGTTAGGATTAGAACCTTAGTGTTTCCTTTCCTCTCTTATAATTGTACTAATTTACTGTGATCATCACACCATAAATACCAATTGAAAATAAACTCTTATAAATATTAAAATTGGCATATCTGTTATAATACCATTCATTACAATCAATTAAAGAATAACAAATTTATAATATCATTTAATATAATAATACGTGTTTTCGCTAAATTACAATTAGATGTGTAGTATAATTGTTGTTATATCAAATAATTATCCTATTATGTTAACGAATAAGTGGTACTAAATAAAAACATGAAAACAACTGTCACATGTGACTCTGATTTCTAGACCATTCTCACTTGAAAAGGAATAACAACAAAATATGTCAACACAGTGCATTCAAATCTATTAAAGCACCATCAAGAGAATTAAAATGCCATTATCACGAAATCAAAATATTATAAATGATGATAAATGTATACATTGCAGCGAATTTATTATAAATAATGTTGGCATTCAAAATTGTTGAAAATTATAATTCATTAACTTTAAATTAAGATTGTATTAATACATATAGACTACAAAAAAGGCGTACATAATATATTAATGAAAACTTTCTTAATAAGGCTTAGTAAAAATATTAGGAAGTGGTACTTTGAAGAGGCATAATGGTTGATAATTTGTTGATTTTAATTAATGTGATTTGTGCTTTTCAAATTTCAAATATTATTAGTACTTATCGTTAAATTGCAACAAAATGTAGAAGTGAAAGAATACGTTTTTAATTAACGTAGTATATTATTAATAAGTTACTACCAAAATAGGCTGTCAATTGAAAATGATGATGTTTGCTATTATCCTAAAATTATAATTTAAACATCAATGCAATTATTAAAAATAAATGTGTCTGAACAATTATGGTGCAGTCAGGCTATAAATTGGAACCCATTATTCTTTGACCTATTATATTGTAAAAACCCCTCAATAATGTCAAGATTTTGTCCTACCAAAAAGAAGGGAACATCTCAGGAAGAACAAAGGCCATACTAAGGATTGAGGGGTTCATGTTTGTGGTCTACTTGATTGAGGTGGTGATGGGGCACTATACTTTTTGGCAACTGGCTTGGTCTTGGTGGTGCTTTGGTGTTGCTTCGGTTGCTTTGGTGGGTGTTTGGTTTTCTGCTTGCTTTGTCTTTGTTGTTACCTTTGTGTGCTTTGACGGCTCTTTTTTGGCCTTGTTGGTGGATTGTTCATTTGCTGCGTGTTTTGGTTCTTTTTTGGTGGTTTTTTGTGCTGGTTAGTCGTCCTTATGGGTGCTTCTCTGGCTGTTTTTGCGGGGTGCTCTATTGGTTGGGATTGTGTGTTTGGTTTGTGTTTTTTGCTTTTGTTTGTGTCTTGTTGCTATGTGCTTTTGGTTTTGATTCTCTTTGCTCTTCTCCCTTGCAAAGACTTTGAGCGCCTTTTGATTTATAAAAAAAAAACACTTGCGATTTATTGCTGGCAAAAATATAAGCTATAATCAATTAATATAATTAATAAAATTAATAAATCGTAGCAATTATAATGTCAATTCTTGCTATAGTACAAAACTCTTTGACTCTTATAATGACTTTTATATCACTAATAAGGAAAATAATATGTATAATGTAACATCCCCACTTTTGTAAACAGAATGTAATAGAAATTTTGAATTATTTCCCTTAGGCAGTGTGAGAATTTCTCAGGCAACACTATGTCATGATGATCCTCATCCTCACACTTGGAATTATAGGGTAGTGTAATACTACCGTTGAAAATATGGCACTGCCATATGTTAAAAATTAGGAAATGACAAAGTGCCCCTGTAAACTTTTGTTAATTACAGTGATGCCCAGAATTTTTAGAAATTATGTTTTGACCCTACAAACTTTTTCTCACAATAACCCTAGAACTTTTCATGAAATGACCTTTATGTCCCCACATTTGTAGAATTAGCAGAATGGGATTTTAAACAGAGCTGAATCACGTGGTGAAACTGTAGAAGTTTAAATCTCTGCCGATTGGGCCATGAAGGCAGTCTAGTGTGAAATAACGTGGGGTGCCCTTGTACTTGCTAAAATTACGAAAATGCCATTAGCTATGGAAAATAGAAAATAGAAAAGCTCCAAATTTGTAAAAACGATTATTTCACGTTAACAATCAATATATTCGATCTTATTGACTAAGTAAGGTTAATTAGAAGTTAATTAGATGTTAATTAGAGGGATTAGGCTTAGGAGCAATTAGAATAGAGATATAGAAATTCTCTCAAAGTCATTTAGTAAAGTTTTGCCGATTTGAAGATAATCGGCGAAGATTTGGTATTTTAAACCGTCAGAATCGGACTAGTAGAATTTTCTACTGGAAACCCTCATTTAAGTGGCTGAAATTCAGCCACCCTTACCACATATGAGTGGCACCAAGTGTTGCTCAAGATAGTGGAGAAACTTGGCCTCACCTCCATCAAATTTTTATCGTTTTTCGCCTAGTTATTCGATTTTCATCGAATAATTGGGATTAAGTAGGATTCGATTAAGCATTTACTTAAAGCCAATTAAGTGTGATTTAGAAGGATTAGACTTGATGGAATTAGATTAGAACCATAGGAAACCTCATAGGATTTTTCTAAAACCGTTTTACCGATTTGAAGGAAATTAGTAGAATTTCGGTATTTTAAACTGTCAGAACCGGACCAATAGAAAATATACTATGAGAACCCTATGATGGAGGGCCAAGATTTAGCCAAAACATCCCTACAAGTGGCGCCTCCATCAGCCATAAAGGAGGGAAGCCAAGCCAAGTTTGAATGAGGATTGAAGTCTACCAATCAAAAGCTAGCTTCCTTCATAAGTTTTCATTTTTTTTTCTTCCTTCTCCCCTTAAATTTTCGGCCTCCCCACAATAGAGGGAGACCAGCCCTCATTTTCCCACTTTCCTTCATCTTCTTCCACTTCCTCTCATCCCCAAACTCAAGCTCCAACCATCAACTTCACTCCAAGATCAAGTTCCACCAAGGTAGGAACTTCAACTTTCTCCTTCTTTTCTTTGATTTGGGGCTATCTTGGGTCCCTTGTTCATCCATGATTATGATGTTGTGAGGGGTGAGGACGATGAATTAAGGTTGGTTGAAAGTGTATATGTGAGTTTGAATTGAAGATTGGATGGATAGATTTAAGAAAAACATGAATTCAAGAAGAATCCAAGAAGCTGGTAGGGTTTTCCCCTCAATGGTCCATACGGCGAAGTGTACGGCTCCTCCTAAAGCCATTTAAATTTGATGAATCTGTTTTTATATGAAAATAGACATTCAGTGCTTTCCATACATATAAAATATAAGGCCATTGGATTAATATAGAATTACTTATGAATTTTTGAATTTGACCTAGAAATCTGGATTCTCATCTGGGCAGTATGAATGGAGAAGGGTGTAACTCACCCTACACAACTCTAAATTGAGTGCAACCATTGCTATTTGAAAGCTAACATGTAAGGAAACATCCCATAAAAATTTTAGAGTTAGATTCATTTCCATTTATTCCCAGCACATCAATGAAATTACCATAGGTTCAAATGGGCTGAAATAGGGTAGTCTAGTAGGGTCAAGTTTTGGGGCTTATATCTCAAAATATACACATGTAAATGATATGAAACTTATTTCATTTGAAATCTTGTCCTGTTAGCTTTAATTTGATATAAATTTTGTATGATTTCACCTAGTTTTCTATTTTTAGTGAATTTTTACTTCTAAGAGTGCAATTCTAGCTATATGTAGGGCAGAGAGAAGTAAACTTTGAATAACTTGAGCTACATAAATCAAAATGAGATGGGACTAAAAGGGTTGGAAACTAGACACATAGCACTATAACTTATTCAAAATTTAGATCCAACTGAATTGAATAGAAATTATGGTGAATTTTACAAAATCGGGCAGAATTGAGTAGAATGAGCAGAAAACCTAAGTTATGTATTCGTGTTGACATGTTATATGATTGATATTATTATTATAAAACTTTATGCTCTATGCTGGTTTTGATGCTTGATTGATCCTTCTGTTAGTCTAGCACTATTCATAGGGAAGCGGACTTGATCCTTTATACTGCCAAAATTCCAGCAGAAATATGTGAATTATATGAATGTTATACATTTATATGTTATGCTCATAAGATTCATATATGCAAGAATTATTTAAGTATGATATGAAGTATATGGATGAATGCATGTAGCATATGCTTGTATAATCATGTCCAAAGAAGAATAAGATTTATAAAAACTTGCAAGAAAGACATACCAAGCTACCACGTGAGGTATGGCATAGACCAGTTAGCATGGGCCAGAGCGGTACTGTCTAAGGCTTGGGCCAGCCCTCGACCAGATTTAAAGGGAATAGACCGGTGTAAGGGTCAGAGAAAGTAAACCCATCGCTCATGTATAGGTACGAGCTCGGACCTGAAAAGTAGGCTATTACCCAGGGGTGAGAGAGGCCATTCATCTCCGGGGGACCAAGTACAGAATAGCAAAGTTAATTTGCAAGTTAAAGAAAGGTACGAATTAAGTCAAGTGCACTTGCATACAGTCAAGTATAAGCATCTATATGTGGATCTTCAATTATCTCGTTAAGTCATACTGTTATTATGATTCTTGTTGAAGCATATTATACTATTCATATTTCTATGTCTGTCATATAATATGGTAAGTGATTGTTAAAATATAACCCGCTTCGAGAAAGATGTTTTCAACTTAAATTGAACTACTATTGAGTATATGTGCTTATATTTTCATAATAAACCGAAGCAGCTGGAATGTTTATGATGACACTGTAAGATTGGTTTGAGCTTACCTACTGAGAACCTTAGGTTCTCACTACCTACTTGTATATTTTTCTTTTCCGTAAATATTCCAGCACCTAAATTGGAAATCAAGTGCGAGGAAGAGTGCTGGGACATTCACTGATCAAGACTCGGGCGCAAACCAGACCAAGAGGCTATTGAAACTAGCTGATGACTAGTCGAAAGCAAATGCTGTGTATTATGTTACTCACAATTTCTTTTAAATTGTAACTATTCTATTCTCTATATATCAGAGACGACGAAGTTTATGAACTGTTAGTCAGTAATAAAGTGTGCAGTTAAAGGGCCAGGTATTATATTTTCCATATTTTAAAGCTTGCTTAGTACAGTAACACCATTTTGATATAACTCCATGATTCGAGCATGGCTTATATAATAAAGGGTGTTACATATAATATCAATTAAAAACTTAACTTTTAGTAATATTAGTTTTGGTAAGATAAAGAAAAGAAACATTTTAAGGGATGACTAAAATTTTGCTGTAACAGTTGCACCTATGTAATAATCACTAAGACAATATAATAAAAAAATAATCATGAAGACAATTACACATCATTATAGTATTAAGTTATGAATAAAAATTGAAAGATAATAAAGGTAATGAATCTTTTTTACTGACGTTCAACACCTCCATTATTACTCAATAATTCTATTAATCCTTCCCTTAATAATCCCCTCAATATTCCCTTAATAACCCAAAATCATCTCCCTGATTTCCTCAACCAAATCACACCAAATATTCCTCAAATAATCCCTCCACATTTAATTCTTCAATGTCACCATTTAGCCAAAATCTCTCATGATTCCCATCAGAATTCAACAATCACCCATGCATTGACTCCAGCAAATACTCATTGCCCTTCCTTACTTCCCTGATAACTCCGTATAGTGAGTCATATTTTTAGTTAGTTCTTGTTGAATTTGAGTTATGGTTGTTTAATTTAGCTTTTGTTTTATTGCATTTTAGTATATAGTTTGGGTTAATTGGTATTTTTAGTATTTTATTATTTTTGTTATTTTTTTGGATACTTATTTTGGGTTTATTTGATTTATTGTAGGTGCAAGTGGGCCCAAAAGAAGTTGGAAGAGGCCAAGTCATGAATTCAAACTCAGCACCTTGCACTATAGCGCAAGCCAGTACGCTATAGTGCACTACCACAGAAGGAAGAAAATGGCCATGTTCATGTTGCACTATAGCGCGCTCCCATTTTGTCAAAATTTCTAAGGTTTTAAGTTGCGCTATAGTGCCCTCCCGTGTTCGCAGACTCTGTCAACAATTTTTGTTGCACTATAGTGCAACTCAGCGTGCTATAGCGCGCCACCATATTTCGCAAATTAGCCAAGAATTGAGGCTTGTGCTATAGCGCAACCCTTTGTGCTATAGCGCAAGCCCCATTTGCAGCAGATTATCAATTCGAGCTGAAAGTTAAAAAGGGGGGATCTATGCACTATAAAAAGGAGGTCACACAGATCACAAAAGGATTCCCAGACACTTTACACACTTTCTAAGGCAGAAAACTTTTCTCAAAGAGATTGAAGATGAAGATTCAAGGATTCTGGATCTTAATCATCAACACGGAGAGATCCATATTTTTTTGAATTCCATGTTTCTGGCCAGAATTCTCCATGGCTCTTTGTTTTTTTGTTTCCTTGTCTTTATACTCTGTTATTGTTTTCTTTTCTCTAGACATGAAATAAATTTCTCTTACTAGGGCATTAATGGACCCTTTTGTATGACAAATTGCTTTATAGATTAATGTTAATCTTGTTTCTATTTCAATTGCTTAGTGTTTTTGTTTATACTTAATGCTTTTGAGTGATTGGCCATCATTCAATTAATTCATTGGTTTGCAATAACTAGAGATAGGATTTGTAAACAAAGCTTCTTAACATAAACACCGTGAGCTGAGCGAAAACTAGAGAAAGACAAATGTGTTTCATACGGTCAACATAGGAACCCATAGAACTTCAACATTTTTCTGGATTAGTTTGTGCTAAGAGATTAGGCAATCAGTTTAGGATAAAGAGTATTGCTTAACCTTAAGAGAGGCTAGGAATAAATTAAGGGGAATCGACCGTGAGTCAATTAGGATAGAAGCGGATTAACAGAAATTCATAGACAAGGCGTCTATAATAGGTGAAATTAATTAGCCCTAGCATTCATTCCACTGCATTTAGTCAACCTTTCTTGCATCCATCCTGGTTACTATTTTTCGCATTTATTAAATTCTTATTTTTATTTTAAATTTCTCAACATCCATAATTTCATTCCTTCCAAATAGTCATCCCTAAAACTATTCGGTATTTGATCTATTCTCGTGGAATGATACTTTTCTCATCAGTTTATTACTTGTATGATCCGGTATACTTGCCGGAGCTGCATCACTCTCAACTTAAAATTTAACCCAATCTCCCCATTCTTGGTACTGGCTAGCCAGTGTGCAATTCGACAATTCACAGCCCCTTTGTTTTCTTAGTTGAAAATGAAGGATAAATTTGCAATTTGCATATCTGTAGTCAAATTTCTCTATCTATATATTTCTTTTGTTTGTATTCTCACTCCTAGCAACTGACAAGCATATCCATGATTGATTAAAATGACAAATATGATTAGCATCAAATGTTTCACGTGATAAAACAAATCTACACATAAAACTAGTGTAGTGTAGGCATCATTAGTAATAACTACAAAATATAACACACAAGGAAGGTATATCAAATAGCACATATGATAGTTATTAATTTCTTCGCCCAAGTACTCGCCAAACCCAGATGAAGGGAGTACTGTCAATCAATCATTAAATTATAAAGACTAGAACATGAGAAATGGAATTCAAACCTAAGAATTAATGGCAATTATGATTTTTTTGTCAACAGTTGAGCAATCGCTTAACCACTTAGAGGATGGGAGCAACAAAAGCAACAAGACCAAAAACAAACAACAAACAAGAAAACACCAGATACAAGCTAGAACAGCAGCCAAAAAAACAACACTAGCCAGAAACAACTACCCAGAGCCCCAAAGAACAACAAGCATAGACAACACCAACATAAAAGACCAAGAACCACAACCACCAGCCAAAAACAAAACATTAACCAAGAAACCACGAAGCAACCAAACTAGCATCCATAGAAAGACCACACCTCTTTACCACCACCAACTAGAATCGAACAGCAAACCACACCTTCAATCCCTATTATGGTTTTTAGCCTTCCTGGGATGACCCCTCCTTCTTGGCAAGACGAAATCTTGACAATCTTGTACCTTGGCTAAGGTAGGAACCAAGGCTTTCTCATTGCTAACCGTGAGCCCCAGCATCTTCTCAAGATCCCACATAACTTTCGCTTCCACGAGTCTCTTTTCCCATGGCACCTTAGTTTCAATATCATCCTCTTCTTGGGATGGACTTGATTCTTCCTCCAGTGTTTGGGGCACCATTTCTATTGGATCTGAGAAAGAACATATAGATTCCCCGAGTCTCTGGGTTGATTCACTCCTTTTCTCCAAAGCATCCTTATGCAAACAGTCGCTATTAGGCATAAGCTGCACTTGGTTTGAGCTTGTAGGCCCAACATCACCTAAAAAATTTTCAAACCCAGGTGGGTATTCTGGGCTACTGCACAAAAGATCCTCACAACCCACATCATCAAGTCCCGTATTGCAAGAATAGGGAACTTGTTGATATTGTAACATACTTGCTCCACACCCAAACTGATTGGCCCCACCTTTGCCTCACTTTGCCCATACCCTTCCAAAGGTTGCAGGAATTCAAATCGGCCAATAGGGGAGCAAGTCTTATATAGGTTCTTGTGCCTCATTGATGACACCAAATCTTCTTCCAAAAATGCCCCTTGCTATTCATCGCCACTTTCCATCAGCATCTTCTCCCTTCCCTTCCTGTAACCAACCAAGACATCCATGGCATCTTTACTTCCTCTAATTGCATTAATCACCTCTTCAAACATAACTCCAATTTTCTATTTGATTTCTTCTATATTGGTTGAATTAAGAATCTCCTCCACCAATTTCCAAATCAACCCTTTCATGCTCTTCTTATCCAGCTCTCTTCCATAATTTTCCTTGTCTGGACCAACTTCAAAAGTTTGGTTTACCTTTAACCGATCATTCACCTATGGATGTTGTGATATACCTACCACCACCTCCTTAAAGCTCATTCGGTCATTCTTACCATTTCTGAACTTTTCTTTCCTCCCCTCCGCCTCTGATTTTGCATCAGTTTCCTACACATGAGAACCACTCCAAGGCTTGCCATTCTTATCATATTTGGCAAAGGATACCTTCATGGTCATCCCTTTGATCTTAGCTCCATCCAAGGCTCTAATTGCCTTTCTTGCTTCCTCCACCTTCTCAAATCTAACAAACCCAAACCGACAAGCATAGCTAATTCTTTTCTTCTGAGAAATATAGACACATGAGACTACTCCCACCTCCCTAAAAATATGTAATAACCATCTCCATGTCATCTCTGTTGAGAGTCCATCAAACAACATCCCCTAACCCCATCAGGACTAGATTGCAGTGTTCTTGTCACTTCAACTATACCATGAGGTAGATTATCTCCTCCTAATGGCAATTATGATTAATTGAGAAAATTATTGTCGTAACCATTGGCATGAATAAATTTTTCCCTGTAACATCAAAAGTAGAATTAAAGACAATTTTTTTAATCACTCTTTGACTTTTGAAATTTTTGATTAAAGATTAACGCCAATTTTGTCGATAACATGGCAACGCTATGTATATTCAAAGTAGCCAACAGGTTTTTAACATGAGGTGTAAATTTAGAAACTTCTAAATTAAAACAAATAATTCTAATATTCTTGAACAATAAATCATATGCAAGGCACTTACTTGCCTTTCTACTATCAAAATATGCATATTTAATATATTGCCAAAATTACTTGCGATTCAATACTTCACACATGAATACTATATTCGACGTTGCCGAGTTATAGCTTTCGATATTCAAGCACTGTATCTAATTAAGCAATTGAGATAATGGCTATGTACATAATTGCTTTTTTTTTTTAAAAAATACTATTTGCCCCTTAAATTCAGCTCATATGGTTTAAACCTAATTGCACACTACTTAATGTTGTTAAAAGATTCTGTTAATTTAAAAATAAATGACCTGACATTTTTAATTCAATTGACAAATTATGAGTGGGACAGGAAAAAGATACAGATGGTTCCAATCTGCACAACATAAACCTTGGATGTCACTACACCGAGAACATTGCTTCCAAAATACATATAATTTTCGAAAGAAAACCGTAAGATATATCCGACTGGTCTATATGGCGGATGGGTTGTAGAGATAGTTTGAGTATTCCTAAGATTTTGAGATTTTTTAACAGTCTCATTTTTTTTTTCTTTTGAAGGAAAGAAAGAAAAAGATTAATATGTGTTGTTAAAAATCTCTTCGATTAGTTTTGATTTGAGTCATGTATGCTCAACAAGATGTACTAAAAGCTGCAATTTTCATTATCATTATAAGAATGTCTGTGAACACTATATTTTGTCCATTCTTTTTATAAAAATAAGAAAATAATAAAACAAATTTTCCTTCCTATTAGCTTCTATAATGTCATCCTTATCTTAAGTTTTCAATTGCTTTTCAAATTTTCATCTCATTCCATCTCAAGTTTTTTAACTGCTTTTCAAATTTCTAGTGAATCTGTTGGTAAAGATCTCTCTCATTCTTCTCTATATAAAGCCAACTCCCTCACTTCAGAAGAAGGGAGGAATTCAGTCAATCAAGGAGCACTTTGACTATTTTTTATTCCGATTCTCTTATCAAGTCTTGAATCTCATCACTATTACACCATTCTTAATACCAACATCTTCCACAAACTCAATCACATTCTCATTCCAATCCTCTAGTTGAGCCAAACCATAGCCCATCTTTATCTTTCCGCCCATCACTGTTGCTGCACTATTGTGAAGCCGCAGAGCCGCCACTTTTGCTTAGCCTCCACTAGAGCGCTCTATCATCATCACTGTCATTAATACCTCAAGTGTCCTCTGCATAGTAGTTTAATCTCCTTCCTCTATGCATTTTGGGTGTTTTTATTTTTTTTTACCTTTTATTTTATTTTCTTTTAAAAAGAAACTTATACTAATTTTTTTTATCAAACATTTTCTTTTCCATTGTAAGCTTTTTTTTTTTTCTCATTTGATGTTTCTTTTTTTCTTTGGCATTTTTACTCAAGTTTATGGTTTTTCTTGTGTTTGATTTTTTCTTGTTTGACATTTTTTTTAATTGGTTTAATTCTTTTAAATTTTGAAATATCACATTGTCTTTAGCTAAATGTTTTCTTTTTTTTAATTGTCAAAACATCATTTTAAATTCACGCAACAAATTTATGACATTGATGTATGGTTTGACTATCCTCAAGGATTGTGATAATTGTAAAGGATTATTGTATAGCTTGTGTCTTATTGAATCTTATGTAAGAGTTGATTAGGTTTTTTTTTCTAAAAAAAAATCTTTTTGTAAATAAAATTAACCCAACACATAATTATTTTCTACAAGAACAACAATGACTTTGAGGATACGTAGGAGCGGGTAACCCCTGTCAAGCCAAAAATTAAATTTTTGTAAGTTTTATTTCTTCTTTTATTTTATTTTATTTTATTTTATTTTTTGTAAATAATTGTCATTTTTTAACGGCAAAAATAAATGTTATTATAGTCATTATTAATTTGCATAATAACCTTTAGGGTAATTGTTATAAAATAGATGTATTAGGGGTGTAGTAGGATTAAGTTTCCACCCTTCCCTAAGCATAGCTAGACTCCTTAATCTAATCTCTTTAAAAACGACTAGTTTTACAAATTTAAAAAGTTTTTCTGATTTTTTCCTAAATAAAAATTGGTTGCAACTCCATTGAATATTTTTTCAATATTTTTTGTTGTCTTGCGTCGCAGCGCCCTCCGAGTACGTTGTGACAGTTTGGCAACTCCACTGGAGATGGTTAGATAGTCAAATCCATTAGAGTCAATTATGTAAATTATATAACTAAAACAATGTTTATTTTTCCCTTTTTGTTGCTTTTTGTTGTGTTTTGTTTCTAATTGTAAATACTTATTTTTGTAAATAATCGTTTATTTATTTGTAAATAATTATTTTATTTTCTTTGTCACTCAACCTTAGGGTAGTAGATTTTTTTCTCTCTCTCTCTTTTTGTATATATCTCAAACCTTAGAATAATTAGCATTTTGTATACATTGTTGGGCCTTTATTGTGTAGTTTTTAGGGCTTTAAGGTTTCTTTACTCTTTTCACACACTTCACCGTCACTTACCTCACACACCATTTGGGCTCTATACCCGAGCCTTGGAAATCTACAGGAATAGAAAAAGGACTTTGACGAGTTTATTGTCTTATGCTTCCCTGACAGTCATTGATTTTTCTGCTTAGATTGTTACTAGGATTGTGAGCTACCATATTGTGACTTCTACGTCCTTATGGCTTTGCTCACAAGTCTGAGTCTTTATTTATGGATAGGGGCAATCTAGGGACCTTGACTTTTAGGGGGTCTAGATCCGTCCCAGAAACTATGCACTAATAGATTGAGCTTAACGACAATCCAAATTAGGGTCTTGACCATTGAAATAACCAACTATTAGGTCCCACCTTACTAGGACACAAAGGAGCATACTTTTCCACCTTCTTATCTTGTAATTTGAATTTCAAACTATGCATCTGAATAACATGCCATGCATATTCTATTTTTAACTTTCATGAGTTTCCCTCTTCCACTTCATTTACTACAACATGCATCACATTCACTTCTTTGTCATACATGATAGCATACATGATAGCATACATAAATAAGCAAAAAAAAAAAAAGTTTGAATATGGATTTTCTTTCTTTCCCTTCTATCCCTTCCATACACTCATAACATGCATCAATAAGCATTTAAAAAAAAAAAGACTCCATATAACATGCATTTTTTTCGCATCACATACCATAACATAAAAAAAAGATTTCTCAAACATGCATTTTTCTTTTCTATTTCCAAACATTCATGTTATGCACTATTGTTTTTTTCACATCAATAAGCATTTAGGGAAAAGTTCATCCAATATGCACTTTTTCTTTTCTCTGTCAATTGACACCATTCACGCTTTTAAACATTGTCACATGCATTCTTAGTTTTTTATTTTTTATTTTTTCAACAAAGCCACATATTAACATGCATACATCAAAAAAATTATAATACTTAATTACATTAAATTTGAAGTTTAGTGCAACTAAGGTCGTCTCACAAAGATGTTGCTGCTATCTAGTTAAATAATAAGGGATTTTGTGCAAACATCCAGTAAATAAGCTATAAAAGAAAATTAGGTGAAATAAAAATAAACACTAGTTCAAAGAGTTCCTTAGGCATAAGATGAATCAATCATTAACACACAATATATCAAACACATGGAGTGTGACTAATTTGAGCTATTAGAGAGACCTCTACTAATAACCCCACAATTCTACCTAGAGACCTCTAGGCATTCACCCATATACAATTGATTAGATAATTGAGAACTCAACTCTGATTAACCTATGTTGATTTAGATTCAACTGAAAATAAAGATCAAGGTAGAAATTCAAGAAGCAAGCAATTCACTGAGAGGTTCTTCAGCATGCAAAGTCACAAGTCAGAAGCCAAAATGAGGCCAGGGACAAACAATTCAAAAGAGTGGTCAATGCACATATCATTAACACCAACCTATTCTTTATATCATCATCACCACATCATATCATTCATCTTTACCACCAAAGCAATGTTTGGATACCTTAAACTTGGGCAATTTTTTTATAAAACCTCAATAGTCATTCATTTTTTACATTACCACCATAAGCATTTTCAATTTCTCAAGATTTCAATTTCAAATTCAATTTTCAATTTTGCAAAGTTGCATTGTCAATTTCAATTTCAAATTCCAATTTCAATTTCAATGTTAATTTCAATTTTGTAAGGCTGCATTTCCAAATATAATTTCAATATCATTTCCAATTTTAAGGCTGTATTTTCAATTTCAATTTCAAAATTGCAAGGCTGCATTTTCAAATTCAATTTCGATTCCAATTTTAATTTCAATTTCAAGGCTGCATTTTCGATTCAATTTCAATTCTAATTCCAATTTCAATCTCAATTTCAATTCCAATTTCAAATTCAACTCCAATTCCAATTCCAATTTCAAATTCAACTCCAATTCCAATTCCAATTTTAATTTCAACTCCAATTTCAAAGCTACATTTTCAATTTCAATTTCAAGGCAATTCCAATTTTAAATCTTCATTTTCAATTTCAATTTCATAGTTGCAATTTCAATTTTAATTTCAATTTCAAGGCCACATTTTCAATTCAATTTCAATTCTAATTCCAATTTCTATTTCAATTTCAAATTCAATTTTAATTTAAACTCCAATTTCAAAGCTGCATTTTCAATTTTTATTTCAATTTTAATTTCAAGTTTAATTTGAAGGTGTTCGTAGGTGGGCTACCTAAGAAGAGATCCGAACCGAGGTTTGGGACCCAAAGTTGCTCCGACCAGAGTGCTAAGATGTTGAGATTGGGATTCCATGGTGGCAGGGGGTACCTACACTAAGTCAGTGAATGCAGGAGGTACCTAGGTAAGGTGCTAAAGCGTACCTGATTTCAGTGATGGCGTACCTATTTATAGAGTTTGATGGTTGAGAAGATAAAGGAGACTTCATGATCTGGGAGAGGATTTCGGGACGATCAACGACATGGGGTCAGTTGGAGAGTCCGAATTGGGTGGCATCACATTAGGTAAGTTCATATCCCATTACAATCATGAACTCCGTTTAGGTGACCTATCCTTGTGTTGGAAGGTTAGGCCGAACATATGGGGCCTTCGAGTTAGGCTTCGGGAAGTGGTTTATGGGCCCAAGATGGGCCTCGAACCATATCAGCCCTGATTGGTCGGACTTCATTATGGAGGCCGAATTGAGCTTCCTAATCCTTGGCCAGAACAGTGCCCCTAACTCGGTAGCCGAGGTGGCTACATCGAGTGCCGGACTCTAAGCTTCGACTCCTTGATCTACACCTTGGGGAGTGGGGTGATTTATCTATGAGTGATTTGACATCTACTCTTGGAAACGTCTAGTCCCTTTGTGATGTAATGATGTCTTCTTTCCTCATAAGTCGTGCCTCGTCACCCCAAGGAGACGTGTGGCATTTTGGCGCCTTGATTTGAGCGCCCTCATTATTCGAATTGGGGTGCTTTCTCTATTTTGCCCCCATTTCTTAATGCGAAAAAATGTGATGCTTAGCCTACGTAGTGAGGGGACGTGTTTGCTACTATAAATGTCCCCCTTTCTTATCTTTTTCTTCATTTGTGTTTGATCAAATTTTTTGCTCACGCTTGCAATAAGAGAGAAGGAGTTGTTCAGAGGGAAATGGTGATTCATTTGGTGGTTCTCTTCACAGCAAGGCACTTTTGCTCTCCACTACAGGCATGCATTCTTGACTCGCGCATCATAACACGAGCAAATTAAACCGAATCGCAACTATAGTATAGTAGGCAACTCGGATTGTTTTCCTAAGATGGATGCACTATTTGATCAGAAAATTCAGGTGGTTTTGTTTTATCAAACAGTTAAAATGCAAAATGTAGAAATCAAAGGAAAATAGAATTGATGAGTATAAAACCGAATTAAAGGATCCAATCCAAGACACAAGTTAACACAATTAACTCTCCATCATTGGATTCTAACTACATGCAACACTTCAATTCAGTGATTAGACTTAGACTTAAATGAGATCTCAATCTAAATCTAGCATTCACATGGCAACCTCCATGCATTCAACTAATTACACAATCAATTTGATTCATAAACCTCTAGAACTGAATTGAATTGAACTAGTTTAAAGCACCAATGCAACTAATCTTATGTTTAGATCTGAAACACAATTCACACTCCTTAAACAATCAAATCACATACATCAATTGAAGCATATATGACATGATTACATTCCTAATCAACATTCAAGAATGAAGAACTTCAATTCATATGCGAAATTAAGAATGAGAGAAGGAGAGATGAAACTGAATTGAGATCTTGCATCTAAATGATGCACCAATCCTCAAGAGTTTAATTGCTTCACTTGATGTCTTAAATCAGTGGAGAATTACTCCTCCATTAATGGAGGAAAACGTGAGAGTGAGAGAAAGAGAGAGAAAGAAAGAGAGAGAGAGAGATAGAGAGAGAAGGAGAAGAAGAAATTGTATTTTCAAAATTCTGATCCAAAGTAAAATAAGTCAAAACGGTCCCTCCAATTTTGGGTTCCCTCCTATATATACTTATGATTAACATAATAATTAACTAATTACATCAATCCTCTCTTCTAAAGCTGAAAGTAGACTCCTCATTTACATCAATTGGACTTGTGGAAGGAAACTTATGCCCAAAACACTAATTCAGCTTCACTGGATCCATTAATAAACTTCAACCACATGTTTGACCTAGAAAATATCATTATTTGCACTAGTGATATGAAGAAAAGTTGTAGGCCTAGAAGTTATCTTTCCATTGGCACCAATTTTGCCTCAATTGGATTCCTGTAACCCAAGATATAGCCCAATTAGTGCACACTGCTCAGGATCAACAACTACATCTCTTGGTCCACTTGAAGGCCCAAATTCAGCTTGAAAAATCCCGAACTAGCCTCTGACCCCTTCACAAGAGTTGTAGGCCTAGCTCTTAGCTTTCCTACAAACTAAGAATCAATGCAAAATGAGGTATATAACTCAAGTTATTGCCCAAAAACCAAAATAGTGTCAGCATAAGGCTAGTGCAGGAAAATTATATCAAAGTCCAACCAAGGTCCAATTAATAGGGAATGGTCCAAGTAAATTCAAATATGCACCAAAGAGGGTTAATGGGCTAGATATGGGGAAGAATAAGTATATAAAATTCCAATTCATTAATTCTCTCCCCTTTTTTTCCCTACTTTTTGTGTTTATGGAGAAGGGGTTTCCTTATCCGGAGTTTATGGATAAGGAATTAACGATTCCCGCCCTCCTTGAGCGCTTCCATGATGACGACAAGAACTTAGCTGCCAAGTTTTAATAGGCTGGCTATGTGATGCTGAAGTTGGCAGCCTTACTTAGATACTCGAAGCCAATAATTACTTCGAGCGTCTGAGCTATGGGTGAGGTAAAGGAGCTCAAGGAGAAGCTTGCCCTCTTTCAAGATGAAAAATTGGCCCTGAAGAAGGCCAAATAGGCTAAGATGGATGAGCTAAGGGAGCAGCTAAACTTGATGGGGAAAGAGCTGGGGGAGTCAAAGGATCAGGTATTGAAGCTAGAGAAGGTATGTGGCTTCATGTCCGATGTTGTTGCTAAGTTCCTGGCCAAGGTCAAATATGTCAAGCAGTAATAAGCGAAATTTGCCTTGGAGATAAATGAGAATATCCTGGAGTAGTGCTAGGTGATCTGCCCTAAGGTCGACTTTAGTAAGGTCGGTTTGGACAAATTATCACTAACGGATGTATTAAAGTTACTCCTGTGAAGACTACAAGCCTGATGTCCCGGCAAGTGACTTAGTTATCCTTGCTCCCGATTCTTGAATTTCCCGCTTTGTAATTTTCTGTTTACTGCCTATTAGTAGGCCTCCTTTTGTAATGACTTCCCAGTTTTCCGGTTTTATCAAGTACAAATTTTCTTTTATTTTACTTGTTCCAGTTAATGTGCCTTTTATTTTTTGCCTAAGTTAAATTACTTGATAGGAATTAGCGACATTTTGTTGGCATAACCAGTTTAACGAGGTCATAACTCAGAATAAATATCCGAACTGGGTTTTATCCAAGTCAATTTTCCCGAGCTTTAACGACTTGGATAATTCCCCTTAAAGGCTGGAACTTAAGGATGTTTTGTTTGCTTAAGTTGTACGTTAAGGGTATGTTTGATCCATGGTGGAATGCTTTATTCGAGTGTGTTACTCGGACTTTTGTGTGATAATTCCCGAGGTGTTGGGCTTGGCATTATATTTCTCGACTAAGGGGTGATCAGTTCCTTAGGAGAATTGAAGCGGATAGGAGGCTTAAGCTTAATTAGAACAAAGCAATAAAATCATATTGAAGATGAAGCAAGAATACAAGATAAAATTGTAATGAAGATAAAACTAAATTTATCAAGACGAAGAAGAAAAAATCGAGCAGAAGTGTGTTTGCCCGCGGAGTCCCACCTTGTTAAAACCTCCTCGGGAATATCCAGTGGGACAAAACCTAAGGTAGGAAAAAGAGTATGGCTACTCATACGGTTTATACTAAATGAAAAATCTTTGGAGGTTGGAGGAATTCCATGACATTAGAACGTCAGAGCCTGATAATGTAGAGAGTTTGTATTCTCAGAACCTTAGAACATCAACAACTCTATATGGGCCTTCCTAGTTAGCTGCAAGCTTTCCATGCCCTTGATAAGGTTTTTCAATGTTAGCGCATTGGAGTATCAGGTCTCCTTTTTCAAACTTTCGAGGTATTACCTCGGAGTTGTACCTTTGGTCGATCTGGTGCTTCAGCGCCTTCTCCTGTATATGCGCCACTTCCCTTCTTTCATTGGAAAAGTCGGCTTCTTCCAAGAGTGCTTAGGAGCTTGTAGGTCGAAACATGACTTGTGGGCTGAGTTCTTCGATTTTGACTAGTATCATTGCATCTACCCTATAAGTTAACTTGAAAGGAGTTTCCCCTATTATTGAATACGGAGTAGTTCAGTAGGATCATAGAACGCTCCCAAGTTCGTCTGCCGATGCTCCTTTTGCCACGCTGAGTCTCTTCTTCAACCCTTGGAGTATGGCCTTCCTAGCTGCTTTGACTTGGCTGTTAGCTTTTGGGTGCTCAACGGAAGTGAAATGGTGCTTGACCTTGTGGCTGGTGAGGAAACCTTGGAACTTTTGATCAATGAATTGGGTTCTGTTGTTAGTAACTACGGACTCGGGAATTCCGAAACAGGTGAACATGTTCCTCTATACGAACTTCTGAGCTTATGCTGCGGTAATAGTGGAGAGCGGCTCTGCTTCTATCCACTTGGTGAAGTAGTCGATGGCCACTATTAGGTACTTTACTTGCCCTGAGGCGAGTAAGAAAGAACCTAGAAGGTTGATTCACCATTTACTGAAAAGCCAGGGGGACATGACCGATAAGAATTCCTCGGCAGGGGCGAGATGGAAGTTGGCGTGTTCTTGGTAGCTTGAGCACTTTCTTATGTAATTAACTAAGTCTTTGATCATAGTTGGCCAGTAGTAGCCAACTCGTAGCACTTTTAATGCTAGTGATTTTCCTCTGAGGTGGTGGCCATAGGAACCTTCGTGGATTTCCTCGAGAATAATGGGAATCCGGTCTGGTCCCATACATTTGAACAATGGCTGGGACAGACCTCTTTTGAATAGCTATTTGTCAATGATGGTGTAATAAGAGGCTTCCCTGGCCAACCATTTGCCTCTATGGGGTCTTCTGGTTGGGTTCCGTTGTGCAAGTACTGAATGATTGAGGTCATTCGGTTTGAAACCCTTGAATGGCCATGGTTGAAAGAGATTCTGTTATTGAAGGAAACTTCAACATCTCTTGGATCAGGCTTTGGTTGTTTCCTTCGAGCTTCGTACTAGCAAGCTTAGAGAGGACATCTACCCATATGTTCTCTTCTCTTAGGATGTGACGGACATCAATGTCGATGAATTCTTTTATTAGCTCTCTAGCCTTTAGGAGATACTTCTGGAGTAATGTGTCCTTAGCTTAATATGTCCCATTTATTTAGGACATTACGATCTGGAAGTTACTACATAACCAAAGTCGGTTAACTCCGACGTCCTTGGCTAACTTTAAACTGGCTATTAATACCTCGTAGTCAGCCTGGTTATTTGAAACTGGAAAATCGAACTTAATGGAAAGCTTGATAACGATCGCTTCTTCTCTTTCGAGTATAGGTCCGACTTTGCTTCCCTTAGAGCTTGAGGCTCCATCAACGTGTAGTGTCCATACCGGTTCTTGGGGATCCCCATTGTCAATTATTTCGGCCAAGAAATCTGCCAATGTCTGGGCTTTAATGGCTGTCCTTGGTTTGTAATGGATGTCAAATTTCGAGAGCTCTATTGACCATGACAACATCCTTCCCGCCAAATTCGGCTTTTGGAGGATTTGCTGGATTAGCTGATTAGTTCGGACGACGATCGTATGAGCTTGGAAGTATTGGCAAAGCCATTGCGGTGCTACGACCAAGGCTAAGGCCACTTTCTCAATCTTCCGATATAGAACCTTGGGGCATTGAAGTACTTTGCTAACAAAGTATACGGGGTGCTGTTGTTGGGAATTTTTCTAAACTAAAGCCTTAACTATAGCCACATGGCTTACAAAGAGGTATAAAAATAGAGGCTTCCCAATTTCGGGCTTTATGAGTATCGGAGGGCAGGAGAGATACTTTTTGAATTCGTCGAACGCGGCTTTACACTCCGGTGTCCATTCAAAGGTACTTCCCTTCTTGAAGAGATAGAAAAAGGGAAGGCTTTTCGAGCTGAGGTAGCCATGAATCTGGAAAGGGAGACATTTTTTCGGTGAGGCATTGTACTTGCTTCACTGTTGTTGGGCTTCTTATTTCGAGGATGGCTCGACACTTATTAGGGTTCGCTTTGATTCTCGATGTGCTAACATGAAACCCAAGAACTTTTCGGCTTCTACTACAAATGCACACTTATTGGGGTTTAGCCTCATGTTGTGTTGTCATAGGCAACTGAACACTATCTTGAGGTCGAAGACAAGGTTGTCTTCCTCCTTGGTCTTGACCAACTTGTTGTTGATATAGACTTCCATCAAACTTTTGATGAGCTCCGAAAATACCTTGTTCATGAGCCTTTGGTATGTAGCTCTCGCATTCTTCAGTCTAAATGGCATAACCTTGTAACAGTAGTTAGCCATTGGGGTTATGAATGCCGTCTTTTCTTCATCGAGGTGGTGCATTGGGATTTGGTTATATCCCAAGTAAGCATCCACGAAGGAGAGGCAATGGAAATCAGAGGCAGCATCTACTAACCCGTCTATATTCGGCAATGGATAAAGATCCTTTGGGTAGGCCTTATTTAGGTCAGTATAATTGATACATATACACCATGTCCCCATTGGACTTCTTGACCATGACGACGTTAGATAGTCACATCGGGTATATGACCTCGCGTATGAACCCGGTGTCCAGGAGGCTTTGGACTTGCTCTTGAACAGCAAGGGCTCTGTCTGGGCTCATTCTTCTTCTTTTCTAGGCTACAGGTCGAGCTCCAGGGAAAATTGAGAGTTAATGGGACATGAACTTCAGGTCAATTCCGGTCATGTCAGCAGCTGTCTAAGCGAATAATTCCGCATTGGACCTTAGCAAGGATATCAGATTCGATTTCAGCGAGGTCAGAAGATCTTGTTGATTCAAGTTGTTTGTCCTGGAGTTTTCCTAATTTGGACTTCTTCTAATTCCTCGTCTAGCTTGGGTCTTCTTTGTCACACCCGTTCATAATAAAGCTAATGGCACAACTTTACATAGAAAATTTGGAGTTAGATATTAATATATATAGATACAACATAGAGTTCAGGAGCAGAAGTAAAGTTCTGCTTGCCATAAGCTAAACATTTTTAAGCTTGATAACAAAACTACAATTTATTTAATTACAACTCCACATACTTTTGGCAGCTAGAAGAGTCCACTTTCCTTTAGGGCATTACTTGACGAATCTGAAACCACCAGAAATAGAGTGAGAATTGAAACTTCTCAGTAGATAATGATTAGTTCTAAAGCATTTGAACTATGATGATTCCAGCCGTGTCTTAGCATGGAAATTCACACAGCTACTGTATCATAATCTCATCACATTACGTATAAGAAGATCATAATATTATGGGTAGTAAATGCTTAAAAATATATGTTATGCAATACATAAAATAACAAGCATTAATATCAATATAATCTTTTTACTTTAATTTCTACTTTCCTTTGTCTGCTTGTCCTACATATATTCGAAGGCCTTTTCTTAGGGAATTCCCATTCTCTAGTGTTACTTATAACATTGTGACAACAAAGCGAGACTTTTACGCAACACTAACCAAGGCAGGTAACATAAAAGGATCTTATATCTTATCCCTCTGCCTTCTTGACGGTTAGCGGCAAATCTTAAATATCTTCTTTCAAAATACTTACTTGCCATAATATATAAATTCATAATAAATATACAAATACATAAACTTAAGCAATAACTATAACTTAAATAAGACTCAAGTAGCATAAGATAAACAATAATTTGAATAATAAATTTATCTCATAATAAATTAAATAATAAATCATAGAATCAATAAGTGGAATAAAATGTAGAAACTACAAATTAATTCATAAGTTTAAAATAATCGAAGTGTGCATGGACTTAAATAATATAAACTTGAGTAAAATAAATAACATAATATTTCAATAAAATTTCTCAAAATAGAGAGTTATCAATTGTAAATATTAATTTTTAAGAAGATCGAATCTAATATCACTTTTATTTAATTCCTATTTAACCTTCTTTTTATGATCCATGAGTTTGTCATTATCATCAAGACGCATATTGGTCCCTTAAAGAAATTATCATAAAAATTGACAACTCACAATAATGTGTTAATATAAAAATAACATTATAATAACAAGAATTGTAATAATAATAATAATAATAATAGTAAGCAATATTATAAATGAATATTAAATAAACTAACTTGAAAGGATAAATAAAATAAAACTGGAATAATTTAAGCAATAATATAAATTAACATCAGATCAAATAACTTAGAACGATAAATAAAATATATTATAATGATAATTAATAAGGAGCAATAATATAAAAGAACATAAAATAACTTGAAACAGTAAATAAAATAAATTGCAGTAAGAGAAATATTGAACAATTTTAATGTAAGGAAAATAATAACATAACTTGGAATAATAAAATAGATTGCAGTGAATAAATAATAAAGAACAATAATATAAAGAACATCAAATGAAATAGCCTAGAATAAATTACAATAAGGAGACATCAAATAAAATAACTTGGAGTATAACATAAACTACGATAGCAAATAATAATGAGTAAAGTAATATTAAATAACATAACTTGCAATGAATAAATATAGCCATGGTTTTACTTGATAAATAATTTCATTATCTATCTCTAATTATCACCAAAAAAATGGTATTTGCACACTGAGCTTCTTCCTTCTTCTGTTTACTGTCCTCGCTCCTTTTCCTCTTCTCTCTCTTTCTCTCTCTCTTTTCTCCCTTTTTTTACAGTAAATTCCTTTTCTCTTTTCTTCTATTACTACACTCATGATTTTCCTCAATTCTTAACTGTGAGGCGTGAATCAACATACTCCCCCTATTTATAGAATTTTGTAGTTTCACAAAACGTCATCTATGACGTTTACCATTTATTACCGTTGTTTAAAAGTCTTTTACTCTATTTTTACGTTATTGACTTTTGTCCCCATCTTTTTTTTTTTTTAAAGTTTTTCTAAAGTCTTTACGTGAGACTCTATGAGTCTTCTTCTATTTTTTATACATATAATATTATTATATTATTATATTAATTTTATTAGTTTTATCTATTCTTCCTTTAGTAAAATATGTAATTAATAGTTAATTTTATTTTTTATTTTAAATGGAGTAACATATTTTAAAATTATCATTGTTAATTTATATTCTTCTTTTAGAAAGTTAATGTATATAAATTAATTATTTGATCAATCAATTATTGTCAAACTAACTTAAACAAATCAAATAAATTAATTTGTTCTACAAAAATATTTTATAATGAAAAAGAGGTTACAATTCTCCCATCCGTTTAGAAATTTTGTCCCCAAAATTTACTAACCTATTTAGTAGAATTTAGGATAGGATTCTTGATTTCATCTTCCAAATCCCATGTTGCTTCCTCGTGTGACAATCCTTTCCCAACCACTTTAACTAAAGGGATTTCTTTTCCTCTTAAGTATTTGACAGATCTATCTATAACTTGGATGGGTTTAGCTTCATAAGTCAAATTTTCCCTTATTTGCATTGTTTCATATGCTATGATATGTGAAAGGTCAAAACAATATTTTTTGAGTTGAGAGACATGGAAGACGTTGTGAAGCTTTGAAAGATTAGGGGGAAGTGCAATTTCATATGTAACAGGTTCTATTCTTTTGAGGATTTGAAATAGACCAATGAATTTTGGATTTAATTTTTTCGATTTAAGGGCTCTGCCAATCCCAGTCGTAGAAGTGACTCTAAGGAAAACATGGTCACCTTCTTTAAATTCTAGAGGTCTTATTCTGTGATTAGAATAACTTTTTTGTCTACTTTGAGCAGTGAGTAATCTTTCTCTGTTGAATTTGATCTTTTCTTTGGTTTGTTGCACCAAATCAGGGCCTAGCAGACTCTTCTCTCCTACTTCAGACCAATACAAAGGTAATCTATATTTTCTACCATATAGAGCTTCAAATGGTGTCATCCCTATACTGGAATGGTGACTATTGTTATAGGCAAACTCTATCAATGATAGATGAGTATCCCAACTTCCCTGAAGTTTTAACACACAAGCCCTAAGCATGTCCTCTAAGGTCTGAATAGTCCTCTCTATTTGATCATCTGTCTGAGGGTGGTAAGCCGTACTAAAATGAAGTTTAATACCTAAAGCTTCTTGTAGAGCTACCCAAAACTTGGAGGTAAAATCTAGGATCCCTGTCTGAAACTATGCTTGTTGGTATGCCATGTAATCTTATAATTTCTTGGATGTAAACCTGAGCTAACTTATATAATGGGTAACCAATCCTTATTAGTAGGATATGGGTTGACTTGATTAATTTATCAACTATCATCCATGCTGCATCATACCCTGAGGGAGTCTTAGGTAATCCTATCACAAAATTCATTGATATACTATCCCATTTTCATTCAGGAATATCTAAAGGTTGTAAGAGTCCTGCAAGTTTCTAGTGCTCTATCTTAACCTTCTGACAAGTAAGACATTTAGCTACAAAACTAGCTATGTCTCGCTTCATCCTGTTCTACCAAAACAATTTTCTAAGGTCTTGATACATCTTGGTTGTACCAGGATACATGGTAAACTTACTGCAATGTGCTTCAAATAAAATTTTACTTCTTAGTTCTTCATTATTGGGCATACCTAGTCTTCCCTCATATGTCATAGCTCCTTTCTAATCAATTAGGAAATGCTTAATTTGTTCTGTTTGAAGTCTATTCTTTAGAGATTTCTGAAATTCATCACTTTCTTGGGCTTGTCTTATCTGGTCCCTTAAATCACACTCTATTCTAAGTTCACTAGCATATAGACAATGGCATTTCAAGGACACGAAAATCTTCAAATCCCTAAATTCCTCCAACAACTTATGCTCATCTATCATTATAGTGACATGTGTAGGGATTTTCCACTTAGTGCATCAGTAACCACATTAGCCTTGCCAGCATGATATTTCAATTCAAAATCATTGTCTTTTAAAAACTCCATCCATCTTCTCTGTCTCATATTTAATTATTTTTTATCAAAAAGATATTTCAAACTCTTATGGTCATTGTATACCTCGAACTTCACTCCATACAAATAGTGTCTCCAAATTTTTAAGGAAAATACTATAGCAGCTAGTTCTAGGTCATGGGTTGGATAATTCTCTTCATGAGACCTAAGTTGCCTAGAGGCATAAGCTACAACTCTTCCTTCTTGCATCAATACACAACCTAGTCCTTTCTTTGATGCATCACAATAGACTACAAAATCTTTTCTAGGATCATGAATTATTAGGACTGGGGTAGAGTTAAGTCTATTCTTTAACTCTTGAAAACTAGTCTCACACATTGAATTCCACTCAAAATATTGGTTTTTCCTAGTTAACCTAGTCAAAGGTAAAACTAGTTGAGAGAATCCTTTGATGAACCTCTTATAGTAACCCGCTAATCCCATAAAACTCCTAACTTCTGTGACTGTCTTTGGTATTTCTCAATGAACTACAGCTTCAACTTTGCTTGGATCTACGGCAACCCCTTCTTGAGTGATCATATGTCCTAAGGATTTTACCTCACTCAACCAGACCTAATATTTGGCTAACTTGGCATACAATTGCTTTTCCTTCAAGATTTGCAATACTAATCTAAGGTGTTGTTCATGCTCCTCCCTAGTCTTAGAATAGATGAGGATATCATCAATGAAGACTACCACAAACTAGTCAAGGTAAGGCCTAAAGACTCTATTCATGTAATCCATGAATATTGTAGGAGCATTGGTAAGTCCAAAAGGCATCACAAGATATTCATAACGTCCATATCTAGTTCTGAAGGCTGTCTTAGGTATATTTTCTTGTTTCACTCTTATCTGATGGTATCCTAACCTTAAATCTATTTTGGAGAAGACTAAGGCTCCTAGTAACTGATCTAATAGGTCATCTATCCTAGGGAGTGGATATTTATTCTTGATTGTGACTTTGTTCAACTGCCTGTAGTCAATATACATCCTCATGCTTCCATCTTTCTTTTTGACTAAAAGAACAGGTGTACCCCAAGGACACACACTTGGCCTAATGAATCCCTTAGTCAATAGTTCTTCAATCTGTATATTAAGTTCAGTCAATTCTAAAGGAGACATTCTATAAGGTGCAAAGGATAAGGTTCTTGTTCCTGGTATAAGATCGATGGAAAACTCAACTCCTCTTTCAGGTGGTAGGTTCACTATATCTTTGGGAAACACTTCTGAAAATTCTTTCACTATAGGTATGCTATTTATTTCCTACTCAACCTCTGAATTTAAAGAATAAAGCAGAAACCCTTAAGCTCCTTCTAAGAGGCACTTATTTACTTGGGTGGCATTAAGGAATAAGGAATCAGAAGACTTTTGTTTATTAAGTGGATCTTTGGGAAAATAGGCAAGTCTTCGGGAACAATATGGAATGATGTCATTACTAGATAACCAATCCATTCCAATTATGATATCAATACCAGGTAAAGGCAAACAAACAAGGTCAATAATAAAAGGTTTTCCTTCAACTAAAATGGGATTGTTCAAATAGGCTTGAGAAGTGGAAATTTTCCCCCTTGTGGGAGTAGAGACTAACAGATCAAAAGGTAAAGAAGATAAAAACAAATTTAACTTCTTCAACCAATCAATAGATATGAAGGAGTACATAGCTCCTGAGTCAAATAATGCAATTAAGAGAGTATTTTTGATAAAAACATGTACCTTTGATCATGTCAGGAGACTGAGTTGCCTCTTCTCCACTTAAAGTGAATACTTTTCCTTTAGTTTGTGGTCTGGGCACAGGATTGTTCAATAGCATTCCAGTGTTGCAATCTTTGACATAGTGTCCTGGCTTCCCACATCGATAGCAAACATTTTGGCCAAAAAGACAAGGTCTGAAGCCATGAGATTTTCCGCACTTATTACACGGAAGTAGGGGTTCCCTAGCTGGCATCTGCCTACCCTTTCCTAGATTCACCTTACTCTTAAAATCATTTTTCTTTTGCATTTCGCTACCCTTTTTCTTTTGAGAAAACTCTGTCTTTCTCTTTCAAATTCTATTTCTAGAAAACTCTTTTCTGCTATCCTACACTTATTCACTAGAGTGGCGAAGTCCATAATCTTTAGGGTGGATACCTTCTCTCTTATCTCGGGCCTTAACCCCCACTCAAATTTGGTAGATTTCCAATGACTATTAGGGTTATTTTTAAGGTAAAAAGAGAATTTGAACAATTCATCAAACTTAGCTACATACTGACCTATGATCATACTTCCCTACTTCATTTGTATGAGTTCAGCTTCTTTTTCATTCTTAACACTATCAGGAAAGTATTTGTTAAAGAAAGTGGTTAGGAATACTTCCTAGGTAATTTCAGTCCTACTAGATTCTAATAGGTTTTTGGTACCTCTCCACCAATGTTTCGCCTTTCCTTCTAGCATATAGGTAGCAAAAACCACCTTTTGTGAATTCGCACATCCCATGACTATAAAAATTTTGTCTAATTGCATGACCCATTTTTCAGCTAAAATTGGGTTGTAATCTCCATAGAATGAGGGTGGTGTAGCCTTCCTAAATTCAGAAAGTCCATGATAACAAGGATTAGTTATATAGGCTTCTCCTACTGAGTTCCAGCTTCCTTCAGCATGGTGATTGTTGTTCCTATCATGAGTCTCCTGCACTATAAAACCAATCTATTTGATTCTGCCTGGGCCATGATAGCTTCAGCCAGACCCTTAATTGCTCCCATGATCCCCGATAGAGTATCATTTGGTGGACTCTACACTTCTAGGATTCCTTGACTTTCTGATGCCATATAGTCCTGCAAGTGCATAAACAACCCAATATTGAGTTGATCAGGCTCAATATTGTATAATTAGTGCATTGAGAATACTATAAGGTATGCAGAAAGAAAAATTGGAGCCAGATAACAAAGACTCAACTTCCACTTAATGCCTAATTATGCCTATAATAGGGCTCTGATACAAAAAATGTAACACCCATTCATAATAAAGCTAATGGCACAACTTTACATAGAAAGTTCGAAGTTGGACATTAATATACATAGATACAGTACAAAGTTCAGGAGCAGAGGTAAAGTTCTGCTTGCCATAAGCTAAACATTTTTAAACCCGATAATAAAACTACAATTTATTTAATTACAACTCCTCATATTTTTGGTAGTTGGAAGAGTCCACTTTCCTCTAGGGTGTTACTTGACTAATTTGAAACCACCAGAACTAGAGTGAGAATTAAAAATTCTCAGTAGATAATGATTATGTCTAAGGCATTTCAACTATGATGGTTCAAGCTGTGTCTTAATACGGAAATTCACACGGCTACTGTATTATAATCTCATCACATTACTTATAAGAAGATCATAATATTATGGGCAGTAAATGCTTAAAAATATATGTTATACAATACATAAAGTAACAAGCATTAATATCAATATAATCTTTTTACTTTAATTTCTACTTTCCTTTATCTGCTTGTCTCACACATATTCGAGGCCTTTTCTTAGGGAATTCTCATTCTCTGGTGTTACTTATAACATCATGACGACAAAGTGAGACATTTACGCCACACTAACCAAGGCAGATAACATAAAAGGATCTTACATCTTATCCCTCTATCTTCTTGGCAGTTAGTGGCAAATTTTAAATATCTTCTTTCAAAATACTTACTTGCCATAATACAATACATAAATTCATAATAAATATACAAATGCATAAACTTAAGCAATAAATATAACTTGAATAAAGACTCAAGTAGCATAAGATAAGCAATAATTTGAATAATAAATTTATCTCATAATAATTTAAATAATAAATCATAGAATTAATAAGTGGAATAAAATGTAGAAACTAGAAATTAATTCATAAGTTTAAAATAACTGAAGTGTATAAGGACTTAAATAATATAAACTTGAGTAAAATAAATAACATAATATTTCAATAAAATTTCTCAAAATATAGGTTATCAATTCTAAATATTACCTTTTAAGAAGACCAAATCTAATATCACTTTTATTTAATTCTTGTTTAACCTTCTTTTTATGATCCATGAGTCTGTCATTATCATCATGACACATATTGGTCCCTTAAAGAAATTAACGTAAAAATTGACAACTCACAATAATGTATTAGTATAAAAATAACATTATAATAACAAGAATCGTAATAATAATACTAATAATAATAATAATAATAGTAAGCAATATTATAAAGGAATATTAAATAAACTAACTTGAACGAATAAATAAAATAAAACTGGAATAATATTAAGCAATAATATAAATTAATATTAGATCAAATAACTTAGAATGATAAATAAAATATATTATAATGATAATTAATAAGGAGCAATAATATAAAAGAATATAAAATAACTTGGAACAGTAAATAAAATAAATTGTAGTAAGAGAATATTGAGCAACTTTAATGTAAGGAAAATAATAACATAACTTGGAATAATAAAATAGATTACAGTGAATAAATGATAAAAAGCAACAATATAAAGAACATCAAATGAAATAGCCTATAATAAATTACAATAAGGAGACATCAAATAAAATAACTTGGAGTATAACATAAACTGCGATAGTAAATAATAATGAGTAAAATAATATTAAATAACATAACTTGCAATGAATAAATATAGTCATGGTTTTACTTCATAAATAATTTCATTATCTACCTCTAATTATCACAAAAAAATAGTATGTGTACACTGAGCTTCTTCCTTCTTCTATTTACTGTCATCGCTCCTTTTCCTCTTCTTTCTTTCTCCTTCCCTCCCTCTTTCTCTCTCTCTCTCTCTCTCTTTTCTCTCTTTGTTGACAGTAAATTCCTTCTCTCTTTTCTTCTATCACTACACTCACGATTTTCCTCAATTCTTAACTGTGAGGCGTGAATCAACACACTCTCCCTATTTATAGAATTTTGCAGTTTCACAAAACGTCATCTATGACGTTTGTCATTTATTACCTTGTTTAAAAGTCTTTTACTCTTTCTTTATGCTATTGACTTTAGTCCCCATCTTCTTTTTTTTAAAGTTTTTCTAAAGTCTTTACGTAAGACTCTCTGAGTCTTTTTCTTCTTTTTATACATATAATATTATTATATTATTATATTAATTTTATTAGTTTTATCTACTCTACCTTTAGTAAAATATTTAATTAATAGTTAATTTTATTTATTATTTTAAATGGAGTAACATATTTTAAAGTTATCATTGTTAATTTATAGTCTTCTTTTAGAAAGTTAATGTATATTAATTAATTATTTGATCAATCAATTATTGTCAAATTAACCTAAACAAATCAAATAAATTAATTTGTTCTACAAAAATATTTTATAATGGAGGAGATGTTACATTCTTCCCTCAACCTTCCTCGCATCGAGGTCTACCATCATGACCTTCGAGAAATTAGGAGGTCGTGAGTTATAATGAGCTTCCTCCTATTTATCTTTTTAGATCTCAAGGCTGGCATTGTAGCATCGCCGAGTCATGACTTGATCCGCCTTTATAGTAGTGATTTACCAGTTATTAGCAAAAAATTTCATAATTAAACTCACCGTTGAGACGACGGTGCCTATCTTGTTCAGTGTCAACCTTCCAAGTATGATGTTGTAGGCTAAAGGGCAGTTGACAATTAAGAAATCAACTTTGATTGTGTGGGTTTTAGGTCGCAATCCCATGGTTAGGTGGAGGGTGACGAAACCCTCGGGTGCACCTTTTCCCCGGAGAAACCAATCAACTCCTTGTGCGTTTGTAGGTCGGAGTTACTTACGCCGAGCTTGTTGAAAGCATCTCGGAATATAATATCTGTTGAGCTCCCTTAGTCGACAAACACCCTTTTCACCTCAACGTTGACTGTTATGGCTGAAATTATCATGGGGTCGTAGTGTCCGGGAACTATGCCTTCCAAGTCTAAACTAGAAATATTGTCTCCTGTATGGGTGTTATCTTTGACGTTGGCTTCTTTATTTTCCCTGAGGATATGTTAAGGACCTCTTGGAGGTGCTTTTTGCGGCCCGACTTTGTCTTGCTGCCTCCCGTGGAAGCTCCGGCAATGACATTGATGGTCCTAGTCACTAGTTCCTCCACATTATAGTCTTGATTCTTTTCTGGTTCCGAGGTTCTTTGACTTCTCGGGTTCCGCCTTTCTTCATCCCCTTGATCGGACGCTCTTTTCCTTCGAAGGCTTCTTTGCACAGCCACATACTTTGCCAGTCTGCGCTCCCTTATCAGCTGTTCTATAGCATCTCGTAGGTCGTAACAATCTTTTGTTCTATGCCCAAAGCTATTGTGGTACTTACAAAACAGGGACCTATTGGTGTTAGCCCAGCCCTCAATTTGAGAGTTTTTGGCTTGGGAAACCTTTCAACTTGCCCAACTTCCCAGAATAGCATGGAGAGTGGCACGTTAAGGGGGGTATACTCGTGGTATTTGCTGGCCCTCGAACGTGTGTCCTTCCCCAGGCGATCATTGTGCCCACCGACCTTTTTGTCGGATGGATATCTTCTTGAGTTGGCAATGGCTTTCTCGGTTTCTTCAAGGAAAATATACTTCTTGTCCCTAATTTGAATTTCTTCAGGAGTTCTTAGTGTCTCTTGCACAATGAAGTTTTGAAAGGACCAAGTCGTAACCCATTCAACAGTGTTAGGGCCAATGCTGCTTGAGTTTACAATTCTTCGATGAGTAACGTTTTGGCATTGTATTGCTCGAGGAAATCTTGGAGCAACTCGCCTTGGCCCTAATGCAATCCGAGGAGGCTCGAAACCGGCTTGGGTTTGAATTTCTTGGTAGTGAAGTAAGCCAAAAACAAGGAAGAAAGATCGAAAAATCGGCTGATCGATCTTGGCGGGAGCGAGTTGAACCCCTTAAGTGCCGCTTTCTTTAGTGTGATGGGGAATGCTCAGCACTTAACAGGGTTCGAGGCTTCTGCCATTGCCATCCTCGACTTGAAAGCGAAGTTAGACGGGGGCTTGAAACCCTTTGGAGGCTAAGTTTGCATGACGCAGTCTAAGAATGGCATGTCATTGCCATCCCCAGGGTTTGGGAATCTTCGTAATGCTTTGAGCCACATCTTGAAAGCCGATCTGCATTCCTAAGGAAGGGTCGGGACTCAGAGTGTTCAGGGAGGTGTCGAGCATGTTCCACCCGAGGTTCTCTACGATTGTCGTTCATACTCCGATGTTGTGAGTTTCCTCGATGTTGGCATTCAGTGCTGTGGCTATGTTCTCTTGGACTATGGCCTCCATCATGCTCTGGGCTCCTCTAATGCTGACGATGGCATTCACGACATCATCTTCGGTTGGCATTTTTCATGTGGTCCAAGTTGTGTTCTAGTTTCTGAATGTGGGTGGCCTATTCTCGCATCAAGGTTACCATCTCGGCAACTGGGTCAAGGTTGACCTGAGGGCAGAGCTCTACCTTGGAGGCTACCATGTTTCCTGCGGTCGGGACGAGAGAGCAGTGAGCCATCTGGTTGTACTCGTGGCAGTGGTCTTTAGCGTCTGAAGCTAAATCGGAAGCTGTCCAACCGTTTTCCAATGATGGTCGGTCTCCCGCAAGGCTTCATGCCTCGGGTGAGAAGACATTGGTATGGTATTCGCCATAGATGATGAGAAGCAACGTTGGGTTTCCCACATATGGCGCCAATGTTCGGAGGTGGGTTGCCTGAGAAGATATTCAAACCAAGATTTAGGACCCAAAGTTGCTCTGACCAGAGTGCTAAGATGTTGAGGCTGGGATTCCATGGCAGCGGGGGTTACCTGTAAGGACTTCAATGACCAAGTCAGTGAATGTAGGAGATAACTAGGTAGGGTGTTAAAGCGTACCTGATTTAAGTGATGGGGTACCTATTTAAAGAGTTCGATGGTTGAGAAGATAAAGGAGACCTTGTGATCTAGGAGAGGATTTCGGGACGATTAACGACATGGGGTCGGTTAGATAGATCGAATTGGGTGGCATCACGTTAGGGAAGTGCATATACCATTACAATCGTGGACTCCATTTAGGTGACCTATCCTTGTGTTGGAAGGTTGGGTCGAACATATGGGGCCTCCGAGTTAGGCTTCGAGAAGTGGTTTATGGGCCTGATATGGGCCTTGAACCATATCATCCCTGATTGGCTCAGACGTCAATATGGAGGCCGAATTGGGCTTCCTAATCCTATTCCGAAACATAAGACAATTCCAATTTCAAAGTTGCATTTTTAATTTCCATTTCAATTTCAATTTCAATTTCAAGGTTGCATTTTCAATTCAATTTCAATTCCAATTCCAATTCCAATTTCAATTTCAATTCCAATTTCAAAGCTACATTTTCAATTTCCATTTCAATTCAATTTCAAGGTTGTATTTTCAATTCAATTTCAATTCCAATTCCCATTCCAATTTCAATCTCAAGGTTGAATTTGCAATTCAATTTCAATTCCAATTCCAATTTCAAAGCTGTATTTTCAATTTCAATTCCAATTTCAAAGCTGATTTTCAATTTCCATTTCAATTTCATTTTCAAGGTTGTATGTTCAATTCAATTTCAATTTCAAGGTCGTAATTTCAATTTCAATTTTTGTTCCAATGACAATTCTAATTTCAAGGTTGCATCTTCAATTCAATTCCAATTTCAAAGCTACATTTAATTTCAATTTCAAGGCTTCATTTTGAATTTCAATTTTGTATGACTTCATTTTTAATTTCATGTCTGCACTTTCAATCCCAATTTCAATTTCAATTCCAATTCCAATTCCAATTTCAATTGCGCATGGCTACATTTCAATTTTCGAAAGCCGCATTTTCAATTTCAATTTCAATTTTGCAAGGCTGAATTTTCAAATTCAATTTCGATTCCAATTTTAATTTCAATTCCAAGGGTGCATTTTCAATTCAATTTCAATTCCAATTTTAAAGCTGCATTTTCAATTTCCATTTAATTTCAATTTTAAACCTGCATTTTCATTTCAATTTCAATTTCAAGGTCATATTTTCAATTTAATTCCAATTCCAATCCCAATTTTAATTCCAATTTCAAGGTTGCATTTTCAATTCCAATTCCTATTGTAATTTTAATTTCAATTTTGCATGGCTACATTTTCAAATTCAAATTTAATTTCAGTTTCAATTTTGCATGACTGCATTTTCAATTTCAATTTTGAAAGTATGCACTTTCAATCCCATTTTCAATTTCAATTTTGCAAGACTACAATCCATTGCCATTAAGCTGCATCTCATGTTTGCGAAAGGTGCATTTCATTTTTGTGTTTCATTTTATTTTTTCTTTTGCAAGGCAAGACATATTAGTTAAGCACGTACTTACATCACTCATCCTTCATCTAGCACGGCATATTGCACACCACCAAATAAATTGTGCATTTTTATCACTTTTTAGACAAAATATGTGTTCATATGTTTACGTCTTTCTTACTCGTAATTATAAAAATATAGTTTTTATGTTTTCGTGCAAGAAATAAGTAAAGAGGGGCAACTGTGAACACCATATTTGCCCCTTCTTTTTATAAAAATAAGAAAATAATAAAACAAATTTTCCTTCTTATTAGCTTCTAGAATCTCATTCTTATCTTAAGCTTTCAACTGCTTTTCAAATTTTATCTTATCCTATCTTAGGTTTTTTAACTGCTTTTTAAAATTCTGGTCAATCTATTAGCAAAGATCTCTCTCATTCTTCTTTATATAAAGTCAACTCCCTTACTTCAAAAAAGCAGAGGAATTCAATCAGTCAAGGACCATTTTCACTATTTTTCATTCCCATTCTCTTATCAAGTCTTGAATCTCATCACCATTACACAATTCCTAACACTAACATCTTTCACAAACTCAATCACATTCTCATTCCAATCCTATAGTTGAGCCAAACCATACCTATCTTCATCTTTTCACCCATCGCTATTGCTGCACTATTGTTAAGCCACACAGCCATTACTTCTGCTTAGCCTTCGCCTGAGCGCTCTACCATCATCACTATCATTAATACCTCAAGTCTCCTTCGTATAGTAGTTTAATCTCCTTCCTCTATGCATGTTGGGTGTTTTTATTATTATTTTTTACCTTTAATTTTTTTTTCTTTTAAATAGAAACTTATACTAATTCTTTTTTTTTTTTGTATCAAACATTTTCTTTTCCATCGTAAGTTTTTTTTTTCTTATTTGATGTTTCATTTTTGTTTTTGGCATTTTTACTCAAGTTTATGGTTCTTTTTTGTGTTTGATTTTTTCTTGTTTGACATTTTTTTTAATTGGTTGAATTCTTTTAAATTTTGAAATATCACATTGTCTTTAGTTAAAAAGTTTTTTTACTTTTTTAATGGTCAAAACATCATTTTAAATCCACGTAATAAACTTATGATATTGATGTATGATTTAGCCATCCTCAAGTGTTATGATAATTGTAAGAGTTTATTGTATAGCTTTATGCTATCTTGAATTCTATGCAAGAGTGGATTAGTGTTTTTTTCTTTTTTTTTAAAAAATCTTTTTGTAAATAAAATTGACCAAATACACAATTATTTTCTACAAGAATGAAGATGGCTTTGAGTTCTTCATTGCACCGAAAGATACGTAGGAGCGAGTAAGCCCCGTCAAGCCAAAAATTAATTTTCTTAAGTTTCATTTTTTCTTTTATTTTATTTTTTGTAAATAATTATCATTTTTTTAGGGGAAAAATAAACGTTATTATTAATTTATATAATGTAACATCCCGAAGAAATGATGCTTTTAATTAGCACTATTGATGGAATTATTTCGTTTCATTAGAGAAATACACTTAATTAGGGTTGGAATATAAATATTTGAATTAGAAAACTTAACTTTGTTAAATAAAAAATTGAAGAAGACCATTGGTAATGTTTTGAGGATTTAAAAGAATTTATAACGTCCGAAAGTTTTTAATGTTGTTAGTTGATTAATTTGGTGTTATCGCCTACGTGAGATTAATTAGAATTCGATTGAGTATTTAGTTAAAGCCAATTAAGTATCATTTAGAGAGATTAGATTTAAGGAAATTAGATTAGAAACATAAGAAACCTCATAAGATTTTTTTCAAAACCGATTTACCGATTTAAAGGAAATCGGTAAGATTTTGGTATTTAAAACTATCGGAACCGAATCGATAGAAATTATACTGTTAGAACCCTAGGTTGGAAGGCTAAGATTCAGCCACCTTACCTTTGATTTGTGGCGCCACATACATTAAGAGTGAGTGGAGAGACTTGTTATTTTTACAACCACCCATTCAAGCACCAATCAAATTCAAACTTCCTTCAAAAGTTTTCAAAATATTCCTCCCCACTCCCTTGCAATTTTCGGCCTACAAACACAGCTGACCCCTCTTCATTTCTTTTTTTCTCATCTCATATTCACTTCTTCTTCATCAAGCTTCCAAGTTCCAACGAGTTCCAACAACTTTCCTTGCTCCAAGACTTGAATCTAGCAAGCTTAACAACTAGAAAAGGTAGGATTTCTAATTTTGTTCTTATTTCTTATGAGTTGCAGCTACATGGGGTTTCAATTTTCCTCTTTTCTTTGATGTTTAATTGGGTGTAGATGACGGTTATTGGTGGGCTTAACTTAGGTCTTTGGGTTAGAATTGAAATTGAAAGGAGAAAATTAGGAAATAGGAAGAAGCAGGATGCTGTTTCGGTGAAAACCCTACAACGTTCGTACATTCATCTTGTATGGACCAAAATCTAGCCATCAAAACTTGATAAATATATTTTTACATGAAACTAGACATTAGGGCTTTCCAACCATATAAAATATAAGGTCATTGGGTTAGTATTGAGTGAGTTATGAATTTTTGAAGTTTAATCGAAAATTCTAGGTTCTCTCCTGAGCAGTATGAGTTTCGAGGGGTGTAACTCACCCTACAAAACTCTAAATTGAGTGCAACCAATTAGGTTTGAAAGCCAACATATAGAAGCATCCCATAAAAATTTCAGAGTTTGATTTGATCCCAATTATTTCCAGTAATTCGATGAAGTTGGCCTAAATCCAAACTGGACTAGAATAGGGCAGTCTAGAAGGGTCAACTTACGGGGCTTATAACTAAAGCTATACTTATGTAAATGAGATACAACTTATTTCAAATAAAAGCTTGTCCTGTTAGCTTTAATTTGGCATAAGCTTCATATGATTTCACCTAGTTTCCTATTTTTAGTGAATTTTTTCTTCTAAGAGTGGAATTCTAGCTAGTTGTAGGGCAAACCGAAGTGAACTTTGAATAACTTGAGCTACATAAATCAAAATGAGATGGGACCAAAAGGGTTGGAAACTAGACACATAGCACTATAATATATTCAAAATTTAGGTCCAACTGAATCGAATAGAAATTACGGTGAATTTTACAAAATCGGGCAGAATTGAGTAAAATGAGCAGAAAACCTAAGTTATGTATATATGTTGACATATTATATGATTGATATTGTTGTTATAGAACTTGATGCTCTATGTTGATTTTATTGCTTGATTGATCTTTCTGGTAGTCTGGCACTATTCATACAGAAGCGGACTCAATCTATTATACTGCCGAAAATCCGGCAAAAGCTATACATAATATATGATATACTTGTACATGCATGTAATATTCAAATTAAGTATCTATTATTATGAGATTTACAAGAATGTTTGTAGATAAGCGTACTGAAATGCATATGAACATTGTATGATGAGATGATCATAATCCTCTTTATGAAAGTTTGCACATTTGCACGCAAATAAAGAAAATATATGATTATATAAGATTGGGTCCTTTCACCTCGAGGCAGTTATTTGGATCTCTCCTAGTGAAGGCAGTTAAAGCTATGAGATCCCTCTACCTTGGAGGCATGTGGCCAAAATGAGATCCCTCCAAGACTAGAGGCACGTGAATCCCCTTGTAGGTTAGTTCTGTGTGACGATGGTCACGAGTTGAGCTCACTCCTAGGTCAGACTACCCAAGGGCAGTAAAGATTAAAGACAAAGATATATGCATACAGATACCCTAGGGATGATGATACGTAACGCCTAGGCGTGTCAAGTAAAGGAAAAGCAAAAAAGAAAGTATAAGTGCATTCGCATGAATTCATGATGAGCCATTGCACATGCACAATCTGCTCTGCTTATACTTTAATTCTTGCTCTGTTTATCAAGTGTATGACTAAAATAAACTCTGCTTCGGACAATATGGTTTTAGACTATAAAATTGAATATATTTGTATAACATGCTCACCTTTTTACAATAAACTAAAGCAGCTGGAGATAATAACGATGACACGACATGTAATTTCTTAGAGAATCCTACTGAGAATTTATAATTATCACTCCTATGTACATCTCCGTGTTATCTCCAGATAGCTCAAGACATACCGAAGGTGGCCACCTAGAGTTGACTAGAAATATTGAAAATGGCCAAAGAGTGCTGTCATACAAGGTTTGTTAAAGCAACGGTAACAACTCTCGAGTGTAGTACTCTGACTTAAGTATAGTACTGTGCTTGGGAGGATATTATATATAACAACCTTTAGGGTAATCGTTATAAGGGGGTGTGTGGCATGCTGTATTAGGCATGATAGGATAAAGTAATACAATACATTATGATCTTATCTGTTGTTTGGTGCAGTCAATGTATTGTATAAGCTTATCCATCAAACCTTCCTTATAAGTTATAATAATGGATAACTTAATACGGCCTAGGGAGGTCATATTAGGCCTGATTAGCTTTCAATGTATAAGGGTTCTTTCATTTTTTTATTTTTTAATATATTTTATTAAAAGAAAATTAATTATTAAATAAATAATAAAAAATAAAAATATATAAATAAAAAATAATATTATTTAATAATAAATAAATATTTTTTAAAAAATAATTGTAAAATAACTATTCAAACTAAAATAAAAATATAGGAATAAAAATTTATTATTAAAATATATAAATAATAATATTTAATATAAATTTAATTATATATAATAAAAAAATACAACCAAATATATGAATGTGATACTAAGCCTATTTCTCTCTCTCTCTCTCTCATTTTTTTATATTTATAAAAAATATTAAAAATAAATAAATAAATAATTTTTAATATAAAATTATTTTTATATATAATAAAAAATAGCTTAAATAATTATAATAACCATTTAAAAATTATATTTATTATAATTTCTTCTTGTTGTTATATTTTATATAATATAATATCTTATACAGTGACATATCAAACACTGTATAGTATTAAATTTTTATCAAGCCTTATACAATCAGGCCTTATTCTATCAGGCCTTATACTATCAGGCATAACAAACGGGTCCTAAAACGGATGTATTAAGATTATAGTGGGATTAAGTTTCTACCCTTCTCTAAGCATAACTAGACTCCTGAATCCAATCTCTTTTAAAAAAGACCAATTTTTACAAATTTAAAAGGTTTTTCTGATTTTTCCCTAAATAAAAATTGGTGGCGACTCCATTGAATATTTTTTCAATATTTTTTGTTACCTCATGTCGCAGCGCGCTCCGGGCACGTTGTGATAATGCCGAACATTAACCTAAAGCTCTACAATGTTTTCGATTACTAATAATTAATCCGACTAGATTTGACCTCAAATTTTTGATTTCTTGACAAGGATTACAACTTGATAATAATATTCATCAAAATTGTGCAGTAGAAAGATAACTGGCTTGGGCCGAAGCTACTATTTAATAGAACTTGACGAATCATGGTTAAAGTTTCTTTCATTAGTGTGATCATTCACCATAAAAGGCAAGTCCTCCATAATTGGCTCCCTAGCCTGATAGGTTGTGTCTATTTTTTCTTTTTTTTTCTTAAATTGAGGTTTGAGTCCACCTTGTTTGTGATGCTACGCATTCTCTTTTTGGTTAAATATGATCTTGTTCTTCTTCAAGTGTTCTTGATGTTTCTACTTTTGGAAAAGTATGTTCATGTTCTTATTCTTGAATGTTCTTGATGTTCTTGATGGTATCTTGCTTAAAGTTGCTCTTTTTCTTATGATGAGTTTATGATTAGAAAAGTTTCATCTTTATATTTTTGTTTATTTGATAAGACTATGAATATCCTAAAAGCTTAAAACTTTAAAAAGTTTGCTTCTTGATTCGTTAAAAGTGGCGCAACTTTTAAGCTTCCATAAAGTTTTATTTTGTTTTGTTTTGAAGGCAAGAATACATATAAAAGTCTAAACTTTTTGTAATAATAAGCCTTTTTAAGCTAGAAAGATGATGTCTTGTCACTTTATGTTTCAAAGATTGATCCTTGAAGCAAATCCTTTCATAAAGTTTGAAACTTGAAATCAAAAAGGTCACTTTTGGATCATAGGAATGCTAACTTTTATAAGGATCAATACTTTAAAACTTTAAAGCTAATGTCATATATCACTAGTTGATAAAGTAAGAACTTTTTTAATATAGAGATGACTTTAAGTCATAAAGTTGAGACTTTGATGGTCTTAGAATAATTAAAAGAGTCAACTTTCATAAACAACAAGACTTTTTAGTTAAAAAGCTAGTAACTTGTATCATTATTTCATAAAGATCTACTCTTTAAGATAAGAGCTTAATGTTAAAGGCACTTACTTTCATAAAGAATAAAACTTTATGACAACTTTGTAAGAATGACAACTTTTATAATACTTAAGGTAAGATCTTGTTATATTAGTGATAAAAGCTTGAAGCTTTGCAACTTGATTAAGTTAAAAATCACCCTTGGTATTTAGTGAATATGGTGTTATTGGGTTCATGATATGGTTATGCATTGTCATGACCCAAGGATTGGAGGGATCTCGAACTCCTTGGGAACAGAAGTATGATTAGGGCCTCTGAGCATACCATGAAGATAGGAATCACTAAGTGTACTATCTCAAGGAAAGAAAACCAACACTAAATTAACTTGAATAAGTGTTCCATAAGACATGAATCCAAGTAAAGAATAATTTCAAATGAGAACTAACTAACTACAAGACCACAAACATATATCTTAACTATGTGATTCTCTCATGGGTAACCACGAGAAATCATATGATAATTCATAAGATTCTTCACAAAGAATAATACAACTATAAACCCCTCTTTTAGGGTATGAATATATGATGTCATTCGGTATAATGAATGATGAGTTTGATTCAGCTTTGTCTCATGATTGATTAATTATTGTGATATGATAAACTATTAGTTGAGAGCTTATGATTGGCATTTTGGGGGAAGCTCCGGTCTAGTTGTTATGCTGCCGGATTTCTGTCAAAATTATGGACTTAGTCATGTCATTGCATGTGTCTAGTCAAAGAAGTATTATGCATGTAAAGTATAATGATAAGAAAAGAATTAATGGGACATGACCCTTCAATCACTTCGATAAAGGAAGTAAGAGATGGCGATTCACAAAGACTCAAGGAACCTCTATGAGGGAGGCAAGGGTGACATGGAACCCTTCAACTTAGGGGTAACCAATATCAGCTTAGTCTGATTTGGTTTAGTACTGCGTGATGACGGTCACGGAATGAGCTCATGTCCAAAAGCAGTCTATTTCACAGGAAAGTAAAGAATGTTAAACATGTGCTAAAAACAAAAATAAAGTCGAAGTATAACCATGGTTAAGTCTATGATAATGCATGTCTTTGCATGTATTTATATTGTGCATTTGCATTATGAATGTTTATTCTATGTTTCAGTATGTATGTTAGTTATAAAGATGTAATTATGATGTTAAGTTTAAAAGCAACCCACTTTGAGGTGTAAGTTTTCCAATTTTTTAAAATTGAACTTATATCTGTCCGCCATTTTATAATTAAACCCGAAGTGGCTGGGACGATGACAATGATACAGTGTTTGTCTAGTCGCGATCTTACTGAGAAATTTAGTATTTCTCACTCCTACTTTTTCATGTCATCTTCAGAGGATGTCGACGTTGGGCACGGTGTGATCTACGTTGAGTTCCCTGTGTGGCATTGGTGCTTTGACCCGGTGCTGAACGCCTCCGTGTTGTCTATGAACGCAGCGATGAGGGTCTACATCTTCCATGACCGCCAATTTCAAACTCCTGTGATGAGCCCATTTTTCCAACTGTATCAGCCATTCGGCAAGGTTACTATGGATGACATCCGCCCCTTCTTTTAGCCACCGAGATACCCTACCGACGATGGTGAGACTGACTCAGATACCTGTTTGACTCTGACTATTTTATTGGATTCTGATCCCTCGGAGTCATCTTATCTGAGCTATCATGTGGAGACTGACCCCTTTGAACCCTTCTATCCGACTCGTTCTGGGGGATTTCACCGTTTGGGTTCGTCGCAGCCTTCGGTGATTCGTTTATCTTTCGATTCTTTTGCTTCATCTGCTAGCCTAGCTTTACCCCCGGTTTGTTAACATGGGTTCATTTGTACCCGCACTGTGCCCTGTGGATGAGGACATGCTCAAAGAGAAGGACATGGTGATGTTTATCCTAGTGCAGGATTGCAACCACAAGCTATCTGTGGCAAGGTTTGAAGCTTACAAGAAGAAGTTGGCACCGCAAGGGTAGAAGTTCAAGCCTCAACCCCCGAGGAAGTTGTCTCAGGGTGTAGGTTTCAAAGAAAAGCAACCCTAGAAGCCTATTAGGAATTCACTTGAGTCGGCGAATAGTTAACCTTGCCCTAAGTGTGGCAAATACCATGGAGGACACCCTTGTTTAGCTGGCCAGAATGCGTGTTTTCGATGCAAAAAACCTAGGCATATGGCTAGAGACTGCATTGTCAAGCTGTGATCCCCTGCTAACAAGCCCCAACGCCAAGGAAGGGTCTTTGCCCTTAAGGCTGAGGAGGCCACTCAGTCAGACGATCTAATCCAAGGTAAGTGTGAGGTCGACTGTAGAACCTTAACTGTACTATATGATTCTGGAGCTACACACTCCTTTATTTCTCATGATTGTGTAGATAGATTGGGATTGTTTGTGTCTAAATTGCCTTACATGTTGATTGTTTCTACTCCTGCTGGGAAACCAGTTAAGACTTGTCATTGTTGTTTGAATTGTCAATTCCAAATTGATGGTAGGTCTTTCATAGCAAATTTGTTTTATTTGCCTTTTTCTGGTTTGGATTTGATTCTAGGCATGGATTAGCTCTCTGTTAACCATGCTATGATAAACTGTTCTGAGAAATCTATTATTCTTCCTCCTATACCTGTTAAGCCTATTGAACTTGTTAGTTTGTTTTTGAATTCTATTAAGATAGGGAGTAGTGAGTCTGGTAATCAGGGATATGTTCTCCTTATGGCAAGTGAAGTGGAACTCGAGCAGGTATTGGAAGAGATCCCCGTAGTTAGGGAATACCTCGATGTGTTTCCTGACGACCTACCCGAATTTCCCCCGGGAAGGGAAATTGAGTTTTCTATAGAGTTGGTACTAGGGACGGGGCCAATCTCTATAGCACCCTATAGGATGTCCCCACTAGAGTTGGCAGAGTTGAAGGGAGAATTGGAAGAGTTGATGGAAAAGAAGTTTGTAAGACCTAATACCCCACCTTTGGGAGCCCTGGTGTTGTTTGTGAAAAAGAAAGATGGGAGCATAAGGCTATGTGTGGACTATAGGCAGTTGAACAAGTTGACTGTTAAGGACAAGTACCCTTTGCCTAGGATAGATGACCTCGTGGACTAACTGCGAGGTGCAGTTATATTCTCTAAGATCGATCTGAGATCCGGATATCATCAGATAATGGTGAAAGAGGAAGATATACCCAAGATAGCTTTTAGGACAAGGTATGGGCATCATGAGTTTGCAATGATATCGTTTGGATTGACTAATGCCCCTGCTATTTTCATGGATTATATGAGCAGAATCTTTAGACCTTACTTGGATAAGTTTGTAGTTGTTTTCATAGATGATATTCTCATCTATTCGAGAATAAAGGAGGAACACGAAGAGCATTTGAGGGTTATATTGGGAATCTTAAGGGAAACGAAGCTTTATGCTAAGTTATCTGAGTATGAATTCTGGATGGAGGAAGTAAAGTTCTTAGGGCATGTGGTGTCACAAGGAGGAATCGCCATGGATCCAAGTAAGATTGAGGCTGTAATGAATTAGGAGAGACCAACCTCGGTTAAGGAGTTTCTTGGATTTAGCCGGTTACTACCGTAGGTTTATTAAGGGATTTTCCCAGATGTCCTTGCCCTTAACCAAGTTAGCAAGGAAGGATGCCCCATTTATGTGGACCATGGATTGTGAGAAAAGCTTTCAAGAGCTAAAAGGAAAGTTAACCTCAACCCCAGTGTTAGTTTTGCCTGACCCAAGTAGATCATTTGAGGTTTATTGTGATGCTTCTGGGAGAGGTTTAGGTTGTGTCTTGATGTAGAATAGGAACGTGGTGGCTTATGCCTCTAGGCAGTTGAAGTCTCACAAAGTAAATTACCCAACCCATGACTTGGAGTTAGCGGTTGTAGCGTTTGCCCTGAAGATATGGAGCCATTATCTATATGGTGTGAAGTTTGAAGTGTTTTCTGATCATAAGAGTTTAAAGTATCTCTTTGTTCAGAAGGAGCTAAATATGAGGCAAAGGAGATGGATGGAGTTTCTAAAGGACTATGAGTTTGGGTTGAACTATCATCTTAGGAAGGCCAATGTGGTGGCCGACGCTGTAAGTAAGAAGTCTTTACATGCGTCATGGATGATGGTCAAGGAGGATGAGCTGGTAAGGAGGATGAGCTGATAAGGAGCTTTAGAGACCTTAACCTTGGAGTGGTGTTGACCCCCCATAGTCTAAGATTGAATCAGCTGAGGGTGACAAGCGATTTCAAGAGTCAAATTGCTTAAGCCCAAAGTGAGGAAGAGGATTTCTTGAAAACCCTAGCATTGGTGGAAGAAGGAAAGTTGAAGGGTTTTGCTAGATGTATAGATGGATTATGGATATTTGAAGGTAGAGTTTGTGTACCCGCAAGTAGTGACCTCCGAAGAAGGATTTTGGAAGAGGCTCACAAGAGCCATTTCACCATATACCCTTGTGTGACAAAGATGTACCAAGATGTTAAAAAGATGTTTTGGTGGCCGGGATTGAAGAGGGACACTGCGGAGTTGGTAAGCAAGTGTTTAGTCTGCCAAAAAGTGAAGATTGAACACCAAAAGCCCCGTGGTATGTTGCAACCATTGGAGATCCCAGAATGAAAATGGGAAAGCATCTCTAAGGACTTCGTGATGGGTTTACCCAAAATACGAGCTGGTTTTGATGCGATTTGGGTGATTGTTGACAGATTAACCAAGTTTGCTTACTTTTTGCCCATTCGAGCTACTTGTCCTTTGTAAAAGCTAGCCCAGCTGTATGTTCAAGAGGTAGTAAGGTTGCATAGTGTGCCTTCAATCATAATCTCTGATGGAGACCCGAGGTTTACCTTTAGATTCTGGGGAGCCTTGCAAAAGGCATTTGGGACGAGACTTTGCCTAAGTACAGCTTATCATCCTGAGACGAATGGATAGTCAGGGATGACTATCCAAACTTTAGAGGACATGTTTGGAGCTTGTGTGTTAGATATTCGAGGAAATTGGGATAGATACCTACCTTTGATTGAGTTTGCCTATAACAATAGTTGTCATGCAAGTATTGGTATGGCACCTTATGAAGCTTTGTATGGAAGGGAGTGTCAATCTCCCCTATGTTGGTTTGAACCGGGTGAGCAAAGCCTATTAGGACCTGATCTTGTGAGGCAGACCACAGAGCAAGTCAAAAGGATTAGGGATAGAATCCTTACGGCCCAGAGCCGTCAAAAGAGTCATGCGGATAAGAGGAAAAAGCCTCTAGAGTTCCAAGAAGGGGAACATGTGTTCTTGAAAATCACTCATACGACTGGTATAGGTAGAGCGATAAAGGTCAAAAAGTTAAGCCCTCGTTTTCTTGGCCCTTTTCAAATTCTCAAGCGTGTCAGGTTAGTTGCTTACAAATGGCCTTACCTCCAAATTTGTCAAACCTTCATGATGTTTTTCATGTGTCTCAGTTGAGAAAATACCATTCCGATCCTAGTCATCTACTTGAACCCAAAAGTGTACAGTTAAGGGAAAACCTAACCTTCGATCTGCCACCGTCCCGAATTGTGGATCATGGGGTAAAATAGCTAAGGAATAAGACGGTACCCTTGGTCAAGGTGGCTTGCGGCAGAGGAAATATGGAAGAGTATACGTGGGAGCTAGAGTCCGAGATGAAGAACAAGTATTCAGAATTGTTTACAGGTAACGAATTTTGAGGGCAAAATTCTTTTTAAATGTGAAGAGAAATGTAACATCCTCAATTTCTTGTGGTGCTTAATTATCTCAGTAACCCTGAGAAATTAGGCACTTAATGAGAAATTATCAAATTAAGGCTTAATTAAGGGGTTAACGAAGAGTTTATGAGTGAACTCGGATGAGTAAAGTCAAGAGAATGCTTAATCGAGATTAGATAATCTCTAATTAAGTAAGTCAGAGCCTTTATAGCTTAATTAAACATTAATCGCCCTTAATTAGCTTAATCAAGTTTAATTAAGGTTAATTAAGCTTAATCGCAAGATTAATTTTTGTTAATCATGTTCTTGTGTGTTAATCACTAATCCTTGCTTAATCATCTTAATTAAGTTGCAAGAGCACTTAATCACATGATTAAATTCAAATTTAGTCAACTAGATAATAAAGTAAAAAGTGATGTCATTAAAACATAAAGTATAAGACAAGAGCGTTTTATGTAAGAGTTAGTACATGCTTTGTTCCCCCATCATCCAATTTGTCCCCCTAAACCTTAATTAACACAAAATTAAGCAAAATATCTCACTCCCCTCCTTCCATGTATAGGACGCCACTTTCTCTCTCTTTTACCCCATCCATTTTCATTTTCACTCATCCTATTCTCTCTCTTCAAACCAAATCTTCCTACTTCTCTCTAAACTCTCTCATCTTCTTCTTCCTTTCCTCACCACCACCACCCAAAACCACTCATTTAGCCCTTCAAAGACCTCATCTTTGGGTCTTTGGAGACAAGCTCTAAACACTACAACTTCCATTTTCACAAGATCTCAAGAGCTTCTCCTTCCTTCTTGCAAAACTACCACCATCATCATCAAGAGGAGCCATCATCTTCTTCTTCCTCTTCTCTTGTTTTTGCGCCATCTTCAAGAAGAGGTAGTGATCTTCATCTTTTTATTTTGTTTACTCAAGAAAGCTTGAAGCTTGGTTCTTTTCATGACTAAGATCTTTAAATGAAAACTTGAGGAAATCTTTCATGCTCTTCATGAGCAAAAGTTTCCCTTTTTGGTTAAATATGATCTTGTTCTTCTTCAAGTCTTCTTAATGCTTCTACTTTTGGAAAAATATGATGTTGTTCTTCTTCAAGTGTTCTTGATGTTTCTACTTTTGAAAAAGTATGTTCATGTTCTTATTCTTGAATGTTCTTGATGGTTTCTTGCTTAAAGTTGCTCTTTTTCTTATGATGAATTTATGATTAGAAAAGTTTCATCTTTACATTTTTTTTTTCGATTTGATAAGACTATGAACATCCTAAAGGCTTAAAACTTTAAAAAGTTTGCTTCTTGATTCCTTAAAAGTGCCGCAACTTTTAAGCTTCCATAAAGTTTTATTTTGTTTTGTCTCGAAGGCAAGAATACATGTAAAAGCCTAAGCTTTTTGGAATAATAGGCCTTTTTAAGTTAGAAAGATGATGTCTTGTCACTTTATGTTTCAAAGATTGATCCTTGGAAGCAAATCCTTTCATAAAGTTTTAAACTTGAAATCAAAAAGGTCACTTTTGGATCATAAGAATGCTAAATTTTATAAAGATTAAGACTTTATAACTTTAAAGCTAATTTCTTATATTACTAGTTGATAAAGTAGGAAACTTTTTAATGTAGAGATGACTTTAAGTCATAAAGTTGAGACTTTGATGGTCTTAGAATAATTAAAAGAGTCAACTTTCATAAAAAATAAGACTTTTTAGTTAAAAAGCTAGTAACTTGTATCATTATTTCTTAAAGATCTACTCTTTAAGATAAGAGTTTAATGTTAAAGGCACTTACTTTCATAAAGAATAAAACTTTATGACTATTTTATAAGAATGATAACTTTTATAATACTTAAGGTAAGATCTTATTATATTAGTGATAAAAGTTTGAAGCTTTGTAACTTGGTTAAGTTAAAAATCACCCTTGGTGTTTAGTGAACATGGTGTTGTTGGGTTGATGATGTGGTTATGCGTTGTCATGACCAAAGGATTAGAGGGATCTCGAACTCCTTTGGAACAGAAGTATGATTAAGGCCTTTGAGCATACCATGAACCTAGAAATCACTACATGTACTATCTCAAGGAAAGGAAACAAACACTTAATTTAATTAATTTGAATAAGTGTTCCATAAGACATGAACCCGAGTAAAGAATAATTTCATATGAGGACTAAGTAACTAAAAGACCACATACATATATCTTAACTATGTGATTCTCTCATAGGTAACCACGAGAAATCATATGATAATTCATAAGATTTTTCATAAAGAATAACACAGCTATAAACCCCCTTTTTAGGGTATGAATGTATGTTACCATTTGATGTGATAAATGATGAGTTTAATTGAGCTTTGTCCCATGATTGATTGATTATTGTGATATGATAAATTGTTGGTTGAGAGCTTATGATCGGCATTTTGGGGGAAGCTCCGGTCTAGCCTTTATGCTGCCGGATTTCCATCAAAATTATGGACTTTGTCATATCATTGCATATGTCTAGTCAAAGAAGTATTATGCATGTAAAATATAATGATAAGAAAAGAATTAATGGGACATGACCCTTAAATCACTTCAATAAAGGAAGTGAGAGACGACGATCCAGAAAGACTCAAAGAACCTCTATGAGGGAGGCAAGGGTGACATGAAGGACCCTCCAACTTAGGGATAACCAATATCAGCTTAGTCTGATTTGGTTTAGTACTGCATGACGACATTCACGGAATGAGCTCATGTCCAAAAGTAGTCTATTTCAAGGGAAAGCAAAGAATGTTAAGCACGTGCTAAAAATGAAAGTAAAGTCGAAGTATAACCATGGTTAAGTCTATGATGATGCATGTCTTTGCATGTATTTATATTGTGCATTTGCGTTATGAATGTTTATTCTATGTTTTAGTATGTATGTTAGTTATAAAGATGTAATTATGATGTTAAGTTTAAAAGCAACCCGCTTCGGAGTTTAAGTTTTCCAATTTATTAAAATTAAACTTATATCTATCCATCATTTTTAAAATTAAACCCAAAGTAACTGGGACGATGATGATGACATAGTGTTTGCCTAATCGCGATCTTACTGAAAAATTTAGTATTTCTCACTCCTACGTTTTTGTGTCATCTTCAGAAGATGTCGATGTTAGGCACGGTGGTGATCTACGTTGAGTTCCCGTTGTGGCATTGGCGCTTTGACCTAGTGCTGAACGCCTCTGTGCTGTTTGTAAATGCAGCGATAAGGGTCTACATCTTCTACGGCCGCCAGTTTCAGACTCCCGTGATGAACCCATTTTTCTGACCGCATCAGCCATTCGACGAGGTTACTATGGATGACATCCGCCCCTACTTTCAACCACCAAGATACCCCACTGACGATGGTGAGACTGACTTGGATACCCATTTGACTTTGACTATTTCATTGGATTCCAATCTCTCGAAGCCGTCTTATCCGAGCTACCATGTGGAAACTGACCTCTTTGAGCCCTTCTATTCGACTTGTTCTGGGGGATCTCACCATTCGGGTTCATCGCAGCCTTTGGTGATTCGTCTATCTTCCGATTCTTTTGCTTCATTTGCTAGCCCAGCTTCACCCTTGATTCGTAGATGTGGGTTTATTCATACCCGCGCTATGCCCTGTGGATGAGGACGTGCTCGAGGAGGAGGATGTGGTGATGTTTCTCCCGATGGATATGGGAACTATTTCCTCCCGCTTGATGTGTGATGTGATGATTGCATGCGGAGTTGAGCACGAGGATAGCCCCTTTTGGTTGTAGTTATGGGGTTATTATTTTGTTTTATGGCATGTTTGGGTAGTAGGGTTTTCTGATGTATTTCCTTTTATCATGTATTTAGCAGGTTTCTTGTGTAGGGCCGACAATAGATATCGGACCCATTATTATCTTATGTATGACTCTGGTATGACTATTATTATATTATTATGAATGGTCGTGGAATGAATGTTACCTTTATCTAAGATTGTGGTTATTCTTATTGCTTCTATTTATGTTAAATGCGATGTATGTATGAGATAGTAACATTTGTATTACATGTTCACGATGCGCTCATAGCTCTCGATTTTCAAAATAGTTTTCTCGTTAATGTTCAAAAAAAAATTTACCATTATTTTCAGGTAAAGTAATTTCAAAAAAGTAATGTTCGTTCCGCGAGCAAAAGTAACGATTAGTAGTTCCACAATATGACTTAAGCATAGAATGGAACTATTAGGGTGTTACACCCTTGTTATGGTATTTATAAGGGTGAGGGTGGTACTCGCTGCTAGTGGTGAGATAGGCTTAGGCCAGGCATATAGGAAACTCAAACCGATCACAAGCCCCCCACTTTAAGCTTTCAAAAAGTAAAGAGGCTAAGAAAAATCAGGTATTGTATTATTTTTGTTCTATGTAGTGTATTATTTCCCATACAACTTCCAGTTTATTGGCAAATAAATGAAGAAATAGATTCATCGTTCCATTTCCATTCCAATTGATTCAAGAGTTTGACAAATAATTAATTTCCTCTTTTAATATCTCAATTGATATAACTATGAATGATATTTTCGTAGAAATAGTATTCTTGTTCATTTCGACATTCCTCTCTATAGATACAATTATAGGGCGAGTAGCCCAACTCAACAAGGAAAAGATCAAGGGTTGATGCTAATAAGCCTAACACTTATGGCCATACTAATATTGGCTAAGAGTTGGTGGAGAATGCTTTTATCGTCATCCACAATCTCCATTAGAAGCCAATTGTTGGGAGAAAAAGGAGCTACAAAATCAATACTTTTTCTTTTTCTTTGAGGATGTTTGCCAACTTGAAAAACCAATTTAACATGGTATAAAATAGAACTAGTTATATTAACCTGTATTAAAGTAAACTAGTTTTTTATATTAAGTAATGTTTGGTTCAATAACTTAAAAATTAATATTAATATATATGTTATCTGATATAAAATTGTTAAAAGATATGCATTGGATGATATGAACCAAAAACAAAAATGCAATAATATTCATGTAAATGGACATAAACAGTGTCAAACAATATTCATATAAAAAAAAAGAGTTCATAGCTTTCAAATTTCGGATTTTGTTTGTCTTCAAAGTAAGCTCTATTTGAAGAATTTTGCAATTGAATTGCAATTCTTTACAAAATAAGCTGACCAATGGAAGAAGATAGGGTAAGAATAAGGAAGAAGAATTTAACACTGGATCACTATATGTACTCATGATGAGCATAAAAGATAATACCCAAATTGGAACAGCAAAAAGCTTATTCATGTTAGGGCTTTTGATAGGCACTGCAATATGGTTCTTGAAAATGTGAGGGCTTTCAAGAACTATGTTAGGGCTTTAGAGTAATATCCTAAATGAAAACATGTAACATAATTGTTAAAAATTAAAAATACTAGTCATATTAAATTATTTAACTTTTAAATACACCAAAATACATAATCCATTAAAAATGATTAAAGAATTTAATGTTAATACACTAACAATATTGTTCCGAACAAGGAATAGGAGGCCTAACTCAGCCCAACATCAAGAGGCTCAACTCGGCTCTAGACCTGCCACTGACCAAGTCCCAACTTGGGCCCACACACATCGATTTGAGGCCCCCACACACATCAATTCGAGGCCCAACTCAAATCCCAACAAGATAGGACCCTTTACATCGCGTAAGAATAGGTCGTTTGAACGGAGTCCATGATAATACTGGAATGGTACTCACCTAACGTACAACTGCCCATCTCGAACCCATTAGATGGTCCCAGGTCGTTTGATGTCCCGAGACACTACCTGAAACTGTGGAACCTCCCAGTTTATCCTCAACGACCTGCCACTATAAATAAGTATCCAACTGTCAATATCAAGTGCGCCTTATACACTATATCTAGTACCTCTTTCACTCACTGACTTGATCGTCGGAGTCCTTGCAGGTACCACCCTCACTATCATGGAAACCCAACCTCAACCCATTAAAGATCAAACCAGAGTAGATTTGGTGCCCAAATCTGAATTCGGATCTCATTTCATGTGGCCCACCTCCGAACATTGGCACCGTCTGTGGGGACCAAATGCTGCTTCTAGTCTTTCCATAATGTTTCCTAGCCCAATGTCCACCCAACATAGACCCAAGCATGTGGTGGCACATGGCCCCGCAAACAATCACCAACCCCATCGTCCGAAATAGGTGGATGGCTGGGCGACTTTCGAATTACCATCCGATGCCGGAGATTGACACAATGTATAGAACTCGTTAGCACACCGCTCTCTGATCCCGACAACTGGTAATGCTCTAGCCTCCAAGGTGGAACATCATCCCCAAGGGAAGCACGATCCGTTGGCCGAGATGGTACCCCTGATGCAGGAATAAGCTATCCGCATTCAACAATTGGAGCGGAACATGAAGCATATGCGCGATGTTAATGAGATGCGATGTCGTGAACGGCACTGCCAACATCGGAGGAGTCTAGACCACGATGAGCCCCGACGTCGTAGGGAATGCAGCGGTAGTGTGGAAAACCGACATCGAGAGGACTCCCAACATTGGAACATTGGCAACGACCATATAGAACCTCGGATCGAGCATATGCACCATCACTTCGAGTGCTCCGAGTCTAGACTTTCTCGAGGAAGAAGCGTGGATCGACAGTTAAGGCACTACTCAAAACAATATGAGGACTTTGAGGACAAAATGCCATTCTCAGACTATATTATGGGCATTCAACCACCCAAAGGTTTCAAGCTATTATTTGACATGGAGCCTTATGATAGGAGCACCAACCCCCAGGAGCACATGGACGCCTTTAAGTCAAGAATGGCTTTGGCAAGGGCGTTAGACCCTGTTAAGTGTTGAGGTTTCTGCATCACATTGAAGAAAGTAGCACTCAAATGGTTCAACTCCCTTCCCCCAAGGTCTATTAACAGATTTTTCGACCTTTCATCACTTTTCCTAGCTCACTTTACAACTCGAAAATTCATGCCGGAACTAGTTTTCAATTTGCTTAGGATATCCCAACGACAAGGTGAATTGCTCCGAGACTTTCTTGAGTGACACAATACTGAGATGTTGCTGGAAGAAGAATTACAAACCCAGGTGGCAGTGCTCACTCTACTCAATGGGTTACGACCTGGGCCTTTTAAGAGCTCGTTGTCCAAGCGCCCAACCTAAACTCCCGAGCAAATCCAGATGAGGGCCGAGAAGTACATTATCCTCGAAGAAACCGAGAAGGTTGCTGCCAACCCAAGAAGGAACCTAGCCGAAAAGAAGAATGCCAAGCCCGAGGAAAGAAACACATTTGAGGGCCGGTAAACAGCATGAGTATACCCCCTTAATGTGTCCTTCGTCAATCTATTCCAAGAAGTTGGACAAGTGGAAAGGTTTCCCAAGCTGAAAGCTCTCAAAACAAGGCTAGCACTAATAGGTCATTGTTTTATGAATATCATAATGGTTTCAGGCATAATATGGAGGACTGCTATGACCTTCGAGATGCGGTGGAACAGCTAATAAAGGAAGGTGAGTTGGCGAAGCACATTGCTTCATAAAGAAGCCCTAGAAAGAGAAGAGCATCCCCTTCAAGGGATAAGGAAAGAAGAAACTCGAGGAGCCAAAAAACCTTAGATCTTGGAAAAAACGGAGAATAGGATGAAGAGCACAAATCGATTACCAGGATCATCAATGTTATCACTGGAGGCTTTGCACAGGGAGGCACGACGAAGTCAATGATAAAAAAAACGTCCAAGAACTTAAGTTTATCTTTTCAGAAAATCAAGAAGATGTAGAAGCCACAGACAACACCTGAAAATCGTTTTCTCAAGCTCGGACCTTGAAGGTGTCATTCCAGGACACGATGACCCCATGATCATTTTGGCGATAATGGTCAACGTCGAGGTAAAAAGGATATTCATGGACCAAGCTCGACCTGAATACTTCTGACCTTTAGACTTACAAGGAAGAACTAATCAGCTTCTCTGAGGAAATGGTTCACCCAAATGGGTTTGTTACCCTTCACTTAACCTTAGGGACCCGACCTTGGACCAGGACAGTCAAAGTTGACCTCCTTGTTGTTGACTGCCCCTCAACCTATGACTTCATTCTTGGTAGGTTGATGTTGAACAAGATAGGGGCTATTGTATCGACGACATGTTTGACGATGAAGCTTTTTATTGACAACAGGGAGATCACCACAGTAATGGTGGATCAGGTGGCCGCCCACCATTGTTACAATGCCAGCCTGGAAATTAAAAAGACTGGGAAAGATTAATCCTAAGAAAATACTTGATCCCCAAGCTTGTCGAAGGTCATGATGGTGGACCTCGACGTAAGGCAAGGGAAGAGGCCAGATCCTGACGGCGAATTGGAAGAGGTCCAAATTGGGAAGGAGTCGTGCCAAATAACTCATGTTAACAAGACTCTTTTGACTTTGCTAAAACAAGATCTCATATCCCTGCTCAAGTCCAACGATGATCTGTTCACATTGACAGCAGCTGATATACTCGGGATTGACCCAGAATTCATGTCTTATCAACTCTTAGTATTCCCTAGGTCCTGACTAGTGGCCTAGAAAAGAAGAAGAATAAGCCTGGATAAAGTGCTCATCTTTCAAGAGCAAGTCCAAATCTTCTTGGATGCTAGGTGATAAGTAACATTTTGATACATGGATTAACCCTCATATTTAGTTTATTGGACCTCTTTTATGCTTAATTGATCAATATTAGATGCATTTTATGAGTTTGGACTCTAATTGGGTTTAATTGTATTTTTTAGCATTATTACAAATTTATACTATTTCTATAGTTTGAGCATATCTTGAGTTGTCGACCTCTAAAATTTACAAATTTTATATTCTAGGAAATCTGAGAGAAAAATCTACAACTTTGATAAAGAAGTAAAAAACTAATTCAGATGTCTATTAGGACGAATTAGGCCATGAAGTCAGAATAGGGCTGTTGCATTGGAACCTAAGTAGTGTGCACTAATTAGGCCATAACTTGAGTTGTAGACATTGGATTAAGGTGAAGCTAGTGCCATTTTAAAGCTAAGATATAAAGCTTCAATTCATATGAGAACACTCTCCAAAATAATGATATCTTGATGAACTTATTGGCTGTTGAATTTGACTAATGTGAATAGAGGTACAACTTGGACATGCTATAAAGATTAAGTCATAACTCTCTCATTTCAAGCCCAAATTAAGCAAATTGGGTGTCCACTTAAAGCTAAGAGACAGAGAATTAATTTGGGCTCAAGGCTATTTTTGGATTTTCACATTTTGGGTCTGATAAGAAAAGAGAAAACCGAAATGCGAAAGACACTCCTCTCCAACATTTTTCATTTTTCTTTCTACTCTTCTCCTCTCCTCTTCTTTTCTTTTCTTTTCCTTTCATTTTGTAAGATACTTGTTTTGGGTTCTATTTTGTAACCTTCATTGCTATGGAGGAGTAGGACTTCAAGCCAGTTTAAGGAGACTCTAAGGGTATTATGGTTTTAATCTTGAAACCCTATCCTTGAATCTCAATCATGTTTGTTTTCTTGATTCTTTGCCTTCTTTTATTTGTAAACTTCCATTGAATGGTATTGATATGTGGGTTTATGAATGAGGAATTAGTTGGGTGATTACTAATTGGTCAATTGGTATGAACTTGATTAATTAAAGAATTAGGAATTGGGTTTGCGTTCAAACCTAGGCTAATATAATTGGGGTTAGAAAACAACATAGGTTAATTAGAGTTGAGTTCTCAATTATCTAATCAATTATATGTTGGTTGAATGCCTAGAGGTCTCTAGGTAGAATTGTAGGGTTATTAGTAGAGGTCTCTCTAATAGCTCAAATTAGTCATACTCCATGTGTTTGATATATTGTGTGTTAGTGATTGATTCACCTTATACTTAAGGAACTCTTTGAACTAGTGTTTATTTTTATTTAACCTAATTTTCATTTATAGCTTATTTACTGCATGTTTAGACAAAATCCCTTATTACTTAACTAGATAGCAACAACATCCTTGTGAGACAACCTTGGTTGCACTATACTTCAAATTTAGTGTAATTAAGTATTTTAAAATTATAATTTGGAGCGGGCTACGACACTCGCTACCACTGGGTTCATTTGGTAAATCATCTACATGACGTGGTTGCCTAATATCATCATGGTAAAGAAGTCTAATGGAACTGGTGGATGTGCATGGACTACTCGGACCTAAATAAAGCCCGCCTAAAGGACCCTTATCCGCTACCTAGCATAAACGGTTTAGTAGATGTTGCCTCGAGATTCAGATTCCTTTCCTCCATGGACGCTTACTTGGGATACAATCAAATGTCAATGCACCCCCTTTACGAAGGAAAGATAGCATTCATAACACCCATGGTGAACTACTGGTATAAGGTCATGCCATTTGGGTTAAAAATTGAGGGACCTACTTACCAAAGACTTATGAACAAAGTTTTCTCAGAGCATGTTGGAAAACCGATGGAAGTCTATATTGACGACATGTTGGTCAAGACTAAGGAAGAAGACAGCCTCTTCTCCGACCTAAAAGTTGTTTTTAATTGCTTACAATGGCACAACATGAGGTTATAGTTGCGAAGTGTGCATTAGCCGCCGAGGCTGGAAAGTTCTTGGGATTCATTCTAACATATCGGGAAATCGAAGCAAATCCCGACAAGTGTCAAGCCATTCTCGAGATGAAGAGTCCAACTTCAGTAAAGGAAGTACAACGCCTAACTGGAAGGATTGCTTCCCTCTCTAGATTTATGTTAGCATCAGCTCGGAAGGCTCTTCCTTTCTTCTCTCTTTTGAAGAAAGAAAGCACCTTCGAGTGGATGCCGGAGTGCAAAGCCAAGTTCACCGAGTTCAAAAAAATCTCTCCTGCCCTCCGATATTGAGAAAGCTAGAGACTAGCAAGCCATTGTTCTTATATCTCTTTGTAAGCGATGTGGCCATTGCTGATGCTCTAGTCCAGGAAGATGCTCGACAATAACACGTTGTGTACTTCATTAGCAAAGTACTATAGGGACCCAAGGTGAGATACAAGAAGTTAGAGAAAGTCACTTTCGCTTTAGTCATCACTACGTGAAGACTTCACCGGTATTTCTAAGTTCACTCCATCGTAGTCAGAACTAACCAACCAATTCGACAAATCCTTCAAAAGCCGGACTTGGCGGGATGCATGGTATCATGGTTGTTTGAGCTATCGGAATTCGATATCCGATATGAACCAAGGATGACCATTAAAGGCCAAGCCTGAATAGATTTGTTGGCCAAAATGGTGGAAGACGAGCAATATCAGGAGTCGAGGTCGACGCTACACACTGATGGTGCCTTTAGCTCCAAGAAAAGTGGTGCTAGGGTCATACACGAAAAGGAAGGAGACATCATAGTCGAGCTTTCTGTTAAATTTGATTTTTAGTTTTAAACAACCAGACTAAGTACGAGGCCTTAATAGCCAAGCTTAAGTTAGCTAATGACATTAAAGCACACCGACTAACATTTTGCAGTGATTACCAAATTGTGACATCGCAAATCAACGAGACGTACCAAGCCAAGGACACACTGCTTTAGACATACCTCGTGAAGGCCAAAGATCTAATGAAGCCACTTGAGGCACTCGAGGCCTAACATGTCCCTAAGGAAGAGAATTTTAGAGCTGATATCCTCTCCAAATTGGCTAGTGTGAAACTCCGAGGGAACAATCAAAACTTGATCTAGGAGACGTTGGAGTCTCCCTCAATAGTGGAAGCTTTCCCAACCATGGCCATTGAAGGAATCCCAAAGTAGATGACCCCAATTGTCCAATATTTGTGAAGCAGAACATGGCTAGAGGACCCCATAGAGGCAAAAAGATTGGCCGAAGAAGCCTCGTATTATACCATCATCGACGGACAATTATATAGAAGAAGCCTGTCTCAACCACTGTTGAAGTGCATAGGTCGAGATTGGATTTCCTTCATACTAGAAGAGATCCAGGAAGGATTTTGTGGATGTCATCTCAAAGGAAAGGCACTGGCCTTGAGATTCTTGTAAGCCAGATACTACTAGCCCTCAATGACCAAGGACTCGGTTGATTATGTGAAGAAATGTCCAAATTGCCAAGCACACGTGCATTTTCATGTCGCCCCAGCTGAGGAACTCTTCATGATCATGTCCCTCTAGCCGTTTAGTAATTAGGGAATCGACCTTCTAGGTCCTTTCCCACTCGTCTCAAGATAGATAAAATACTTGATCATGGCGATTGATTATCTCACAAAGTGGGGTGGAGACTGAATCGCTTTCCACCATCACGACTGCACAAGCTTGGAAATTTGTGTAGAGGAAGATTTTCACACACTTCAGGATACCGAATTCTGTGGTGACGGGCAACAGAACTCAGTTCATCGATCAAAAGTTCCGAGGTTTCCTCGCCAACTATAAAGTTAAGCATTACTTCACTTCTGTTGAGCACCCCCAAGCCAACAGTCAAGTTGAAGCAGTTAACAAGATTGTGTTCAAAGGACTGAAGAAAAGACTTGGCCAAGCAAAGGGGCATAGGTTAACGAACTCAGTAGCATTTTATGGTCCTACCGGATGACCCATATTCAACGACGGGTGAAACCCCCTTCAAGCTTACCTATGAAGTAGACATAATGATACCAGTTGAGGTCGAAGAACCCAGTCTAAGGGTTTTTTTGCTATCTACTAGTTCACAAGCTCTCCTTGAGGAAGCCGATATTGCCAATGAAGCAAGAGAAATGACACACATACGGGAAAAGGCATTGAAACATTGGATAGCTAATAGATATAACGCTGATGTCATCCTATGAAGGTTCCAAAAGGGAGACTTGGTTCTTCGACGTGCCAACATTGGAGCTTATCTTCCTAGGCAAGGGAAGCTATTGGCCAATTGGAAGGCCCCTATAGGGTTGATGAAGTCTTGGGAAAGGGGGCTTACAAGCTTTCAATATCAGGATTCGAGGTTCCGAGGTTATGGAATTCCTCCAACTTTCAAAAATTTTTCATTTAATGTAAACTGTGCAAAGTAACCATACTCTTTTTCCTATCTTGGGTTTTGTCCCTTTGGGTTTTCTCGAGGAGGTTTTAACGAGGTGAGACTTTCGTGGCCTGAATAGTGTTCGCATGCCTCCATTCAGTTTTTTATTTTTCAACGTCAAAGGACATCTTGTTTGTATTTTGTCTTATATTTATAATGAAGTTTCTTCGTCATTATTTCATCCACCACTCAAACTCGTAGCCTATTTTGTTATTCTAAGGGATTGATCACCTCTTAATCAATATCAAGAAAACCCAGGTTTAACACCTCGAGAATTATCGCATATAATCCTTGTTAATACATTACTAAATCAGATAAAATCCTTAAGTAACCTGCTTAAACAAAATATTTAAATCCAGGTTTGTCATAACCTCGAAAGAATCCAGGTTTTCACCTCGGATTATTCAACAAAAACCCTTAGTTTATCTTAAGCAAAATGATGATTCCTTAGGTTTCAAACTTAAGCGTAATTAAAACTAGGTTAATAAATGCCTCAAATAAGCCAATTCGGTTGCGACCAAAAAAAAAATAGGTTCTCTTAATGACCTCAAATAATTTGCTATGCTAAATTTGAATGTCGCTATTAATCCCTTGAAGTTATTTAACTTATGCGAAAAATAAAAAGCACGTCCATTGCTAGAGACAATTTCGTTACTAAACCCGAAAATTAGGAGGTTGTCATAATTACATTCAGCCGTTATGAGGGCATATAAGAAAGCTCTAAATACAAACAATGAAGAAAAATAGGAAAAGTGAGTAGCTTTAGAGATCAGCGGCCAGATCGGCTAGCTCGGATTACAGAGCCTTGACATTCTCTTCGTCATCATCAACGATCTCGATATGCCCACCGATGACATGCTTGTCAAGGCCGACTCCACCAAAGTCGGCTTCTGGGCAAATGACTTGGCACTAGGCTAGGATGTTTTTTTTTTATCTCAAAGGCCGACTTCTCGCATTGTTGGTTGATGTATCTAACCTCGGCCTTTAACTTGGAGATGGCCTTGGAAGATTCGATTGGGCCTTTTTGAGCTCTAAAAGCCAAAGCTTCGATTCCTCCAATTTTTGATCCTTCAGCTGCAGCTGTGCCCTAGATTCAGCAAGCTCAGAGGACAACTCTTGCTTGACCCACTCTAGGGTCGTCTTCTTATTTTGAAGAAGAATCATCCTGTCCTTCAATTCTTTGACTTCCATGATAGCTCGGATGCCAGAAGAAATGATTGGCTCCGAGTACTCGAGCAACACTGTCAACTTTAGCATCATGCGGTTGGCCCACTAAAACTTCTTTACCAAGGCATCGTCATCACCCTAGAGTTGCTCGAGGAAGGCAAGGGTCATCAATTCCTTATCCATAAACTTCAAATAAGGGAAGTCCCGAGCAAACACGCTAACCTCCGAGTTACTTTCCAAAATCAGAGAGACTTTGGGATTGACCTGAACACCCTTTTCCTTTGCCACCTTATTTCCTTTCTGTTTTTTGGGAAGGTGGACCTCTGGAGCTGCTGTGTCAAGAGCAGGGCTAAAAACCGGGTCCGCGGATCCCACAAATCCAGGGCTGTTGCTTAGAGATGGCAAAATGGGCTTAACCTGCCGGGTTAGCCCGCCAAACCCGTAAAAAATAACGGGTTGGGTTAACATATTTGGCCCGCCAAAAATTTTCGGCTCATCTAACCTACGGGCTTTGGTGGGCCGGGGCGGGTTCGCCTGTCGGGCCAAGCTTGTCTCTTTTTTTTTTCTTTTAGGTTCAAAAGTATTTTAAAAAAAAAAATAGATTTTATTATAAATTATGTTGTTATTATACTTTTATTAATTTGTGAACTTTATATTATAGACTTCATATTATAAATTTATATTTAATTATTACTTATAAACTTATTTATATATCCCAATTAGTTTATTATATTTATATTTGAGTTAAATTTGGATACAAATTATGTAGTTTAATTATTTTGTTCTATTTTATTTAAGTAGATTATTCATTCAATATATTTTTCTAATTTTTAAAGTAATTTAACTCATAAAAAATATTAAAATAACTTTATTTATATTTTTTATTTTTTTGGCGAGCAACCTGCCCTTAAACAAAGCAGGTTAGAATATTGGGCCTGCCTTCCTGATTTGGCTCGCCTCGCCCAGCCCCGCTTTGGCGGGTTGGGGTGGGTCATCCCACTTTGCCATCGCTAATGTTGCTTCCATCCCTTTCAAGGGGCCTCTTTAGGATGCGGTATTGGAACTCAGCCAAAGCTGACTTCGGAGCCATATCGTCTGCATAAAGAATATGTTGGTAAAATATAAAAAGAAAAGATAAATAGTAAAGGGAAAAATAAAGACCTAAATATCTCCGAGATTTGAAGAAAAAATTGAGCAATGGCTTGGTCTTTAGGCTTGAGGTTACCCTCTTCAATGCAGGGCACATCGAAGTGCTTACACTAGAAGCAGTTAAATCAGAGATCATCTTCTAGCATCTCCCAAAGTGGAATCGAACCCGGAGCCCCAAAAACTTGAAGTACACATGTTTGAAGTGGTGGAAAGATTCTTCATAAAGAAGGAACACTTTCCGATTTGTATGGGCTCGGAATGACAATTAACCCGTGTTCAAACCACTGCCAGTGGAGCTTGTTAAGGCAAAAAAGAAGAAAAACATGTTAGGGGATGGTGGCACTTTGAGATCAAAGAAAACATCCTGGAAGCCCCTTATCACAACCCAGCTGTTTAGATGAAGTTGAGAAGGAGCAGCCTCAGTCCACTATAGGATGGAGACCTTAAAATGGGTGAATGGAATTCGGACACCTAACTTGATGATGAGGACATCATACATCCACATCCACCTCAGGCCACCTTCATGGTTGAGGTAACATACCTTCTCGCTCGGGCCAAGGGCTTCGAAAACATATTCCTCCTCGTATTTGCCCTTCAGTGAGATCAAATTCTCTTCCCAAAAGTGATGCAAGAACTCAGAAGTTACGGTTGAAGGAGTCCTTAAGACCTCGGGCTGCACCCATTGATACAACCAATGAATTGACAGAGGAAATACGAGCATTTTTTGTATTTTCTCCATCTCGGACTTCAAAACGAACCTATATAGGAAACTACCTTTAGATTATGAACTCGGAAGATCAAGGTTGGGACACAAAAAAATAAAAAGGGAAAAGTCTATGGTGGTTTTCCCCACTAAGGGACCAAGCCACCAATGAAAGCCGGAGCAGAACGAGAAGAAGCGGCAAAAACCACTCCCCACGACCTTAAAACGCCAAAGGGCATACGCAAAAGCATGGTGGTGGGAAATTGAACCCACCACCACATCACCACACCTTACTAACAAAATTAAAATATCAAGTGGAGTATGCCGAGTAAAGAGCAAAGCACACCTTTAAGAACAATGTAAGTATGGAAGTTGAAGGTTAATGAAACTTTAAGGACTCCTTGTAATGGCGCTATATTTCATCTCCCTTAACTCCCTCTCGCACGTTCGCTCCAACGACTGTTTTGGACAGCAACAAAAAAAAGAGGGAGGTAAAGAGGAAGCAGTATTTAAAGAAGCACATGTGCCTCTTCAACGGGCACACCAAACGTCGTTAGGGGCGACTTTTTCTTTTTGTATGATGAAACTGAGGGCAAAATGGAAAGGGCACCCACTTTGAATGATGGAGGCACACAAATCGAGGCACCAAAACACCACATGTCCCCTCATGGTGACAAGATGCGACCTATGAGGTGGCAAGACATGTCTATATCAAGAAAGGACAGGATGCTTCCCTAAGAAGACGTTGAATCACACGCAAAGTAACCACCTACTCCTTGAGGTATGAATCAAGAGTTGGAACTTACAAAAAACTCGACATTTGATGTTATTACCTCGGGGTGATGAGTTGGAGGCCTTGTTCCAGACTAGGAATAAGAGGTCCAACTCAGCCTAACTCGACTCCATACCTACCATTGACTGAGGCCCAACTCAGGCCCACACACATCGATCTAGGGCTTAAAAGGATAGGACCCTCTACATCATGCAAGAATAGGTCGTTTGAACGGAGTCCATGATAATACCAGAACAACGCTCACTTAATGTGCAGCTGCCCATCTCGGACCCATCAGCTTGTCCCAGGTCATTTGATGTCCCGAGACACTACCTGAAATTGTGGAATCTCCCATTTCATCCTCAACGGCCAATCACTATAAAATAGGTATCCAATTGTCAATATCAGGTATGCCTTATACACTATACCCAATACCTCTTGCACCCATTGACATGATCGTCAAAGTCCTTGCAGGTACCACCCTTACTGCCTTGGAAAACCAACCTCAACCCATTAAAGATCAAACCGGAGCAGCTTTGATGCCTAAATCTCAGTTCGGATCTCATTCCAGGCAACCCACCTCTGAACAAATATAAAATAATTTTATATAGTTAATTAATAAAATTATAAGAAAGTGACAAATTATGTTAGATAATTATCTATCATGATAATTAGCCACCATAATTTGAAATTTTTTTGTAATTCTATTGATTGATAGTATATAATTATTTTACATTGTCAATACAAAGAAATTAAACTCTATTTTTTATTTAAGGCATTTGTTAGAAATTTTTATTTCTTTAAGAACTAATATGTCTTATGTTACCTAAACGACGGACGAATTTACTCCGAAATTAGAGAGAAAAAAATTGAAATTCCTAATGATGTTAACTAACAACGAACATGGGGAGGGACATGGTTGCGGCCAAAGCAAGAATTGGCGATGTTAACATAGTAAAGCAGCTCCATCACTCCAACCTACTCTCCCTCGTCTTCTCCGCCAACCTCCCCATCTCTCTCTTCCTTTCTATTTCCCCCTTCTTAACACACCACACTTCATTCCCTCACTCGCTCCCTCAATTCCATTCCCCAAACCCTCCCATTTCCCCTCCATTCCCAAACATGGCCTCCCCCTTCCTTCCCACCACCATCGCCGCCGCCGCCACAAATTCCGCCACCCTTTCCTTCTCGTCCTCCCTCTCCACCACTCCCCTCCCCTGGCGCTGCCTCTCCGCCGCCGCGGCCCCCTCCTGCAGGCCCCGCCGGCGGTGGCGCCCAATCCAATCCAAGATCAGGGAAATCTTCATGCCCGCCCTCAGCTCCACCATGACCGAGGGCAAAATCGTCTCCTGGATAAAGTCCGAGGGCGACGTCCTCGCCAAGGGCGAGAGCGTCGTCGTCGTCGAGTCCGACAAGGCCGACATGGACGTCGAGACGTTCTACGACGGCATCCTCGCCGCCATTGTCGTCGGCGACGGCGAGACTGCCCCCGTCGGCGCCCCCATCGGCATCCTCGCCGAGACCGAGGAAGAAGTCGCCCAGGCCAAGGCCAAGGCCGCAAATTCTGCCGCTCCTGTTCCGCCGGAAACTCCCAATCCTGCTCCGGCGACTTCGCCAGCGGCGCCGTCGTCTCTGCCGCCACCGGCACCTGCCAAGGCGGTTTCCGAAGGGCCGAAGAAGACCGTTGCGACGCCGTACGCGAGGAAGCTCGCCAAGCAGCACAAGGTGGACATTGGATCGGTGGTCGGTACTGGTCCTTACGGTCGGATTACTCCTGCTGACGTGGAGAAGGCGGCCGGAATTACGCCGGCGGCAAAAAATGTCCCTCCGCTGCAGGCGGTGGCTCCGGCTCCGCAGAAGGCAGCTGCTGCTGCTCCGGCTGCTTCGGCTTCTTCGCCGGCCCCAATTCCAGGTTCTAGTGTTGTCCCCTTCACGACAATGCAATCAGCGGTTGCGAAGAACATGGTGGAGAGCCTCTCTGTGCCTACCTTCCGTGTTGGGTACCCTGTGACCACTGATGCACTTGATGCTCTGTATGAAAGGGTATGCTTATGCTGCTGAGTGCATTGTGCATTGTTTTATGTTTTTTTTTTTTAATGTTGAAATTGAATGTAGGATTTTGAGTTTTACATATGTTGTTGATGTTGTCGAATCCTCAGGTGAAACCAAAGGGTGTGACGATGACGGCGATTCTGGCTAAAGCAGCTGCAAATGCATTGGTTCAGCATCCGGTGGTGAATGCCACTTGCAAAGATGGAAAGAGCTTTACCTATAATAGTAACATCAACATTGCTGTAGCTGTGGCGATTAATGGTGGTTTGATTACCCCTGTTCTTCAGGATGCGGATAAGGTCTGTGTCTGTGATTAGTGAAAAATCCTGAATAAGAATAGTTATGTGAAAATATAGATTTGTGTTTCAATAATTTCTTTGTTAATTGGTCGGTTAATTGTTTTGTTGTTGCAGTTGGACCTTTATCTTTTGTCCCAAAAATGGAAAGAGTTGGTGGACAAAGCTCGGGCTAAGCAGTTGCAACCTCATGAGTATAATTCAGGTTTGAATTCTGTTTTGTATGTGTTTTTGTAATTGGGATTGGAATCTTTGAGCCCAAGTCTGACTGTGTTCTAGTATGATGCCTGCAGGAACTTTCACGCTTTCAAATCTGGGAATGTATGGAGTTGACAGGTTTGACGCCATACTTCCTCCAGGCCAGGTGACTGATAAGCTCTTGGATTTTAACTATTAATTTAACAGATTATGTTGGCTTGGTTTTGTGGCAATTTGACCTATATTTCACCAATTATGTTTAGGGTGCTATCATGGCTGTTGGAGCATCAAAGCCTACTGTTTTGGCTGATAAGGATGGATTCTTCAGTGTGAAAAACAAAATGCTGGTGAGTTATATGATTATTTCCTTGATTTTCTTATTAGGTAATCTTCTAATGTAGAGTTTGTATACTTAATAATATGCACTATTGCTTAGATGCAAACAGAAAAAACACTACTTTTGTTGCATAGGACGGGCCAATCCCCTAAGACAATGGTTGCAACTACCCTTACCCAGGAAACCATATATTATTTTAGGCCTTCCCAAAGCTTCCAGTAACAATTGTTATGTGGAACTTTGCTTTTGCTATCTTAACAAAAACTTTTGCCTTTTTTAACTTTTTTGGACTTGGGTTCTTGATCATCATAGGTGTCACAGAAACCATAGTCAGATGGCTTGACTGGTTCTTAGTGGCTAAGGTGTATCTTAAACTCATATATAGGCAGAATTTGTAGTTTTTTGACTACCTTGCATCCCTCTCAACCATGCTGAGACACATTACACGAAGAGGGGGTTCCTCTATTATATTCATCCATATTGAGGACATACCTATAGCAACAAAGCTTTCTTTATAATGTTTTTATTCTGAATCTCTTTATACCTAATTCACTGCTCACAAATTTGGTGGCTCCATTTGGTTGAGAAGCCCTTTCAACCATGTTGATTGACACATTACACAAAGATGGAGTCCTCTATTACATTCATCCATATTGGGGACATACCTATAATAACAAAGCTTTCTCTATAATGTTTTTATTCTGAATCTGTTTACCTAATTCACTGCTCACAAATTTGGTGGTTCTGGTTTGGTGTGAACCTAGAACCTATAGCTTCAAATGTCTGCAGATTACCATTGTGAACACTACGTAATACCTTTTCAAAGTCAATGGACGATATGCCCTTCAAGTATAGGTCGTAGAGCAACTAGAGTTATTTTTATTTGTTTATTTCATTTTTCAAACGGTGTCAAAGTAAAATATTTCATGGAACATTTCATCTTGTTCCTGATCAGGGTTTTTGGGCCTATAGCTTGTGTTTTTCATCCCCTTCTCTGCCATACCCATACTTTACATAATCTCTTGATAGGAATCGGGGCAGTCATGGACCAAACATAATCTAGGGCAATTTTTAGAGAGAGAGAGAGAGAATTTGTTGTGTGTGTGCTGTAATGTGTGTAACAGAATGTAAGGTGGGAGTAGGATATTGGGGGGAGAACAGGAGAAGTTAGAGAATTGTGTAGGAGAGTGAGGGTCTCGAATACCCTCTGGTCTTGTATCTTGGGTCATATTGATCCTTAACACTGATGAATAAACACTGTTCTAGTTCTATTTTTCTAATTCTTTGTAGTGTTGATCAGTTCTATCAACGGGTATAAGAGCTCTTGATCTGGGAGCCCTGAACAATTCAAAGAAGAATGGAGATACCTTTGTTCTCAAGTTATGATGCTCAAGATTTGGTGAATAAAGTAGAGCAGTACTTTCAAGAAAGAGGAATACTATAAGGGGAGAGATTTGTAGCGGTCATGGTGGCCACTAGCCATGAAGGGTTGGGCTTGGTCTTGGTTTCAATGGTGGGCGTCTTGCATTCCAAACCCTAAGTGGGTGATGTTTTGGATTGCCGTGATCAGAAGGTTCCAGCCTTCAAAGATCCTAAATCCATTAGAGATATTGCTGGGATTGAGACAAGAAGGGTCTACTCAAGAATTCAGGGATCAGTTGAGACTTATGCAGGAGCACTAATAGTCAGTCACCAGAAGTATTTGAAGGAAGTCTTCTTGAAGGGCTTAAGAGAGGAGGTTAGGGAAAAAGTCAAACTCCACCCATTGATACTGTATCTGATTTAATGGAGGTGGCTCAGTTAATTGATGAAAAAGACAGAGGGACAAAGTGAATCTCCTTTTTTTTTTTGGGGGGGGGGGGGGGGCGGCTGTGATATTGATAGTAGTCGGGTCAGTCATGGGCCAAACATAATTGGGCCCTGGTTGTAATTGTTTTTGAGAGCGATTGTGTTGTGTGCGAGTGTAACATGTGTGCTGTAACGGAATGTGAGGTGAGAGTAGGATATAGCGGGAGAATAGGAGGGAAAGTTAGTTAGAGAATTGTGTAGAATGAAAGTGGGAGAGTGAGGGTCTCTCAAACACCCTCTTGTCTTGTATCTTTGTCTTGGTTCTGGGGTCATATTGATTCACAACACCATTGAATAAACACTGTTTTCTAGTTCTATTTTTATATTTCTTTGTAGTCTGAACCAGTTCTATCATCCCCCAATTAGAAGAGTACAACATCATCAACAACAACCCTTTTTTTGTGAAGTGGGGTCGCAACGTGGGTTAAATGACGTCATTGTGACCTATCAAACCATGTTATAAGACATGTCATTTAAATATAAGTCCTTCTTAATGATTCTTCTGTAATTATTTTTTGTCTACCTCTACCTCTAACTATTGTGCTACCCTTAAAAGAAGCAGTATATACGTATATCGGGTTGAGTCCTACCTGGGAGGGGAGAGTAGTGATGGACCACATCTCTTATTTGTTAAATTTTCCAATTTTCCCAGTTAATAGAATCTGCCATCTCTCTTCTGAAATTAGAAAATTGTATTTCATGTTCTGTGTAGTAAAAAGGGTGGTCCAATTCAGAAATTGCACAATCATCAGCTTTTGTGTGCGATTTGTAGCTTGAAATGTAAATATCATTGTGGACAATTTTTGTGGCTTTTTCTATCTAAGGTTGTAACTGTCGAGTGTTTTTCATATTTGACCATTCAACAGTATGGGGTGCATTTGGATGTGCGTTTCTAAGGAGAGAAGTACTTTTTTTTAAAAATTTTTTGAAAAACAAAGTATTTCAAATATTATTTGTTTGTGCTTCTCTAAAGAAGCAGAAGCAAAAATATAATCAATTTTTCTATTGTTTTGAGAAAACCATAGAGAATTGTTTCTCACAAAAGCGGAAGTAGTAGAAGAGAGAAAATTGTCTCAAATTTTGAACCCACTATTTTTTCATACTATTTTACTATTCTATCATTAATTTTTTCTTGAATACACTACTCCCTATTTACTAATTGTAATTTTACACTAAAAAGTACTTTTATATTTATCACTTCCAAACAATTTAACAAGTTCTGATTCTAATAAAAAGTACTTCTATAATTATATCCAAACGTAAAATAATTTTCTACTTTAGCTTCTGCTTTTGATTCTGATTTTGAAGTACTTTTCCCAAAATCTTAACCAAACGAGCCTATTATTTGTCTTAACCAATGAAAACCTGAAAGAAACTATAAGTGCATTGTATCCTTTTCCTGCTTGCATTTAGTTGAACAACCGAATTAAAATTGTACATATTTCTGACAAGCAGCACTTTGATCGAAATTGTCCGTGTCTGATCTCGTATCATACACATCATATTATGTGAAAATTCTACTCTTACTATATAGTGCTGAAAAAATAGGTTAATTCCATTCACTTTGTGATAAATCATTTTCAAAACACGGGTGAGCAGAGTTCTAAAATCTAGGAACTAAAAACATACTTGTTAAAAATTGAATGGAATGAGTACCGGCTTGTTCAGTGCTATGGTAGAGATAGTAATTTGCCCTCTATTACGAAGGATGAATAGCATGCAGTCTTTGATTTATTGAGAAAAATTTCTTTTAAAGTTGTAAGGTCTGTCTTAAGAAGCACAAGAACAATGACATGATTCAATATCAGTTCACTAATATGGAACTTATATGGAATAGTAATTTTTTATGTCTATGACAATGTCACCAATTGGCTCTGAACTTTCTTTGTCAGGTTAATGTGACTGCTGATCACCGAATAATCTATGGAGCTGACTTGGCTGCATTCCTTCAGACATTCTCAAAAATTGTTGAAAACCCTGAAAGCCTAACATTGTAGTCATTCTGCACTTTGACACAGTTAACTGTGCTTATCCACCGGCAGAAGATGAGTTGATAGTGTTTAGTGAGCAGTCTGTCTGGCTTAATGCCTTTTTTTGTTTATCGTGTACTTTTATTTTGTTATACATTTTCAGGGTCTATCCAAGTAACATTCGAAAGATTTTGAAGGGGGAGAGACAGCTTTGATTTTTATATTTCAGTGAAGGATGTTGTAAACGGAAATCTGTCGTGAGAAACAAGGTATCAGTTCTGAATTAAGCTTATGTTTTTGCAACAAAAATCTAAGTATTCTTTTCATTTCTCGATTTGCTATTGGATTTTAAGGTTTGTGAGTAACAACATTCATTTCTAGTCTTTTTCCCTTCGTTTAAGAATGCGAGTAATCCCGCACCAATATAATTGCCGCAGAAGGTCTTTGGATTAAAAAGAGGGGGAAAGCAAGGTAAAGGATTAAACAGGTTTTCAGCAAAGTAATGTTACTTTGGTTATGTATCGTCGACGGTATTAGTTTATCTAACTCTTAATACTTCCGGAATTGAAAATCTTGACAATGATCGTTGACAACGCGTTTGGAGATCTAAAATCCTTAGATTTTAGGATTACAAACTTTAAAAGACTAAAAACTTGTTAAATATTAAGTAAAATCGAATTGAGGTAAAATCATTTTAAAAGGCATTTTGAAATTTCAAAATTTTAAACAAATAGATTTCACCCATGGTTTTTACGTTTTCACATATTAGAGTTGCTGGTCAATTTTTTTTACAATGGGTATCGTATCATAAAAGTGGTTTGGGCCTGAGTTGACCTAGTACAACTTTAGTTTAGGGCAACAAAACAAAGAGTGAGGCTACCATGGGGAAGTGAAAAACTTCATCATCCATGGTGAACCCATTTCAAAGGGTCTGATAAACGAAAAAAAAAAAATGAATGATTGGGATTATTAGCTAATAAAAATTCTTAATAATTTATTAAAATTAGGATAAATTACACTAATCTCCCTTAAGGTTAGATGATATTATATATATCTCTCGATTTTTTATGCTTACACTAACCTCCTTAAGGGCAGGTGAATATTATGTTTATAAAGATATTTAGTGTCATGTTTTACAAGATATGAGGATACTATAATATCACCTAACTTTAAGGGAGGTTAGTGTAATTTTCTTTTAAAATTATAAAAAAATAAAATTTAATCTTGTTCATCAACAAAAATCCTCAGTCACCCCCCTTTGTCTCTCTTTCCCCATCTCCACCACTCTCCAACCTAACAACTGCTCTAATAAGCTATTCGGAGAACTACTAACACAATTCTCATCATTTTCTTCACCTTTTAGAAAAAGTATATCACCTCCCTTCAACCTTTATATCTCAACACATTGAGAAGGTGATGCATCATCAATAGAATTATAAAATATAGTGGTCACAGGTAGCTTACTACTGCCACCAAGATTCATTGAAATGGATCCAATATGTGCACTAGTAGGACCTTCTAACATCATACACCGTTGACATGCCTGATTGTCTGCACTTTCCCTTGGATCAGCAATTCAGCACTGCCCAACTACGTTTAGTCCCTCTGCCCAATTCCACGTGCCAACAACCACCACAGTCTTTAGGTGCAGCTTTACGATCGAGATGTTCTCATAGTTGCCAACAAATGGATCCTCTATGTTGATTTAGAGGTTCGCAGTAGGGATGCCCATGTCGCCTCCTATCACCATAAAGCTTTTCATTCTTTACAGCCTTCTTCAGTTCTTCATTGCATTCTTGCTTAGTAGTTGCAATTGATTGCATCAATGATGGGCTTGTCCTCCTTTATCACTAGAGGAGGGTTGTTGGAAGGTAAAGAAAGGAGGAGAAAGAGAGTAGGGCGAGAGAAAGGTGAGTCTGTGGAGCAAGGGCATGTTTGTAATTTTATAAGTTTGGGTATGGTTCACCATGGATGGTGAACATTTTCACTTCCCCACGTTAATAGATGCATTCTCACTCTCACTTACTAGGGAACACACCTATCCATTACCACTGCAATCGCTTGCCTACCACCATTGACCTTCACTACTAATCATTACCACTCGTTGGTTATCGGTCGCTACTCCATAGCTCGTACATTACTCCCTTTCTTCTAGGGTTGTACACAGGTTGGGTTGGGTTAGGTTTGTAGAAATATAAAATCCAAACTAACCACTTGGAATTGAGTTAGGTTAGGTCAATTTTTTTGGGAAAAAAAAACCAACCCGAACCAACCTAACATGATCTAAATCAGGTTAGAATGGATCGGGTAGTCGGGTTGTATCTTTTTTTTTCTTAAACAAAAATGAACATCAGAAAAGAAACTACAAGAAGATGAAACAAAGAGCAACAAATAGGATATGAAAGAAATGAAACCAAAACATAGGCTTTCTTTCGTACATTAAACACAAAAATATCTTAAAGAAGTACACGAGCAATTTGTTGGTGAAAATAATTTGCCAATGTAGGGCACAAACAATAGAGACCAAAAATGAGGACATGAATGAGGCAAACCAGTGACTAGTGGACTAGCAAAACGAACTAGTGATGGATGAGTACAACACTGGTGGTGGACCAATGAAGAACATTGATGATGGTGAATGCACCGACAACAGATTGGTGAATCAATGACCTACAAATGAACAATGGTGGTTGACTAGTGCTGTAATAGGTAGTGATGGATGAGAATAAACTAAGGCAGTGGGTAGGTTAATGGCTAGGGTTTAGGGGCACAAAGAAGAAGAAGCCACAAGACCTAAAGAGAGACCCAACCCAGAAATATATAAGTTAGGTTAGGTTCTTTAGGTTGATGGGTCTTGGTAGGCCCATGTGAACCCTACTTTGTTCTTTGTGCTTTGCCTTCATTGATTTTTCAAGGAATTTTTGTTTCTCTTTCTTCCTATACCAACTCACAGCACATGCCTACTCAGTTGAAGGTAGCTGGTTCTAGTTATGCTTAAATATTCATTTGGCTTTTTATAGATTGCCTTTTTTGATGCTAAAGTGTTGTTGTTCTTTGGTGTATTATGTTATAAATTTTGATTTCTGTTTTGTTGTACTAATGTTGGTTTTGGAGTTGTTACTTGACTATACATTGATATGTTATGTTTCAGACTATTTTGTTTTAGACTACTCTATTATAAGTTATGACTAATGAACTTATGAACTCTTTGTTTTTTGGATGCTTGTTAGTGGTTATTAATGACTTATTAATTTGCTTTATATTATGGAAAATTATCAGTTTAGTACTTAAGTTCTAGTTGGATTTCTTTTATAGAATTTGAGTTGAGATTTTATATAACAATATATATATATATGTGGTTTAAATAATGTCTCTTAAAAGTATGTAAAATTAACATTTTCCTCTTAGGTGGAATAATGTTTGTTCCACTGAACTTTTGTTCGTGATTTTGTAACGTCTTCAATTTTCTTGCGTACTAAATTACTTCAGTAGCTTGAGTAATTAGGCGTTTAATGAAAAATTAAAGGATTAAGGCCTGATTAAAGAGTTTATTAGGTAATTTTGAAGAGAAAAGCTCTAAGAACACCTAATTAAGAGTAGAGAATCTTTAATTAAGTCAAACTCTTAAAGGCTTAATTTGACACTAATTACCCATCATTAACATAATCGAGTTTAATTAAGGGTAATTAAGCTTAATCAAAAGTTTAATTTTTGTTAATCATATTCTTGAGTTAATCATTAATCCTTGCTTAATCAAGTTAATTAAGTTGCTAGAGCACTTAATCACCTCGTTAAAATTCAAATTTAATCAACTAGACAATAAAGCATTTAGTGATATCACTAAAGCATAAAGCATGAGATAAAGTTACTTTTTATAAGAGTTGACCACTCTTTGTTTTCTTCATCATCCAATTTGTCCCTTTAAACCTTAATTAACTCAAAATTAAGCAAAATATTTCCCTTCCCCTTGCCTAATATGTTATGGCCACACACACACACACACACACACACACACACACACACACACATGTACATCCATTTTCATTTTATGACTTTTCATTCTCTAAGTTTCTCAAACTCTTTAACTTCTCTCTACATTTCTTCTTCTTCGTCATCTTCTTCTTCCTTTCTCCACCACTACGATAACCAAACTTTCTCACTAAACCCTTCAAAGATCACATCGTTTGGTCTTTGAAGACAAGAATCAAACACTACAAACTCCATCCTTTCAAGAACTCAAGAGCTTTCTTCCTCTCCAGTCAAAACTGCCACCATCACCACTTGGAGGAGCCATTATCTTCTTCATTTTCACTTTCAGGGTGACTCCATTTTCAACACTAGGTAGTGATCTTTCATTTCTTTTTTTGTTTACTCAAGAAAACCTGAAGCTTGGCTCTCACCATAGCCAAGAACTTGAAGTGAGAACTTGAAAAAAACTCCATATTCTTCATGAGCAAAAGTTTCTATTTTTGGCAAAGTTTGTTCTTGAGCTTTTCATGAGTTATTTCTTGTTTATTTAAGAGTTTCTCTTCTTGAATGCTTCAAAGTTTATATTTTTCTTTCTTGATGCATGAGTTCTTGATGTTTTGTGAGTTGTTGAAAAAGAATGGTGTTTGTTGGTGATATTTTGTTTAAAGTTTACTTCTTTCCTTATGATGAGTCTATGGTTGTAAAAGTTCTCTTTTTATATCTTCCTCATGATTTTGATAAGAATAAGAACATTCTATAAGCATAGAACTTTAAAAAGTTTGCTTCTTGAAGCTTTAAAAATAGGACAAAATATATGGTACTCCAAAAGTTTCATTTTATTCTTTTTGAAGACAAGAATATGTGTAAAGATCTAAACTTTCTTAAGATATGAAGCCTTTTGGGTCATAAAAGTAAGCTCTTGTCACTTTATGTCACAAATAAAAAGGCTTGAAGATAAGACACTTCATAAAGTTTTAAACTTTCTTTAAGAATGTGACTTTTGGTCATAAAGATGTCAACTTGCAACTTTATTTAATAAAGACTAAATCTTGAGTTAAAAATATTGACTAAAGTATTTGACTTTCTTCAAGAATAAATCTTTTAAATCTTAGAGTAATTTTAAGTCATAAAGTTGTAATCTTGAAGGTATAAGAATGAGTAAAAGTTTCAATTTTCTTAAAGAATAAGACTTTTTAGCCATAAAGTTAGCATCTTGTCTTATTATTTCATAAAGGTTGGTTCTTGAAGACATGAATATAATCTAAAGGTCCACATTTTCATAAAGAATGAAAATTTATAATCATAAAGTTGAAATCTTGATATTCAATTTAACAAAGCTTGAACCTTGTAATTTAGTTGTAATAAAAATCACCTCTTGATGATGGGGAGCACATGTGTTGTTGGGTTCATGAGTGTGATTATGCATTGTCATGACTCAAGGGACTAAAGAGATCTAGAAATCCTTTGGGAACAGAAGTATGATTACGGCCTATGAGCATACCATGAACCTAAGAATCGCTTGCACACTACCTCAAGGGAAACAAAAAAATTTTGAATGAGAGTAAAACTTCAATAATAGGCTTCAATCATGATGAATCAAGTCAAGAGACAAATATGTATTAAAAATTTTAACTCGAAGAATAAGTTATTTAATATATGACCATAGAGAATCTATTAAGCTATGTGGTGAAAATGAATTCCTAATGTAAAGTAAGGTCTTATTTGGGGAGTAATAGATTAAAAGTTTATAACACATAATTCACTTTAAGTGATATGATTCCCCCATGGGAAACATGAGGAGTCTTACCATGATTCATAAGATGTTACACAAAGTACAAGGAAATCCTAGATACCAAAAGGGTATAAGTATATATCACTCTCATATATGATTGTTGATTGACTTGATTGATTCGAACATGGATTCGTGGATATGATGGATCATTGATGCTTGATGAGATATTCTATGATGGTATGAGATGGATATTATTAGTTGTTGGTTGAAATTTCCATGTTTGGCAAATTTTGGAGAAGCTCCGGACTAGCCGTTATACTGCCGAATTTCCGTCAAAATTATAGATTTAGTCATATCATTACATGTCCACATGTGTCTTGCTAGTAATTTTAATGCATGAAAGATGTGACTATAACAAAAGAAAAGAAATAATTAGATATGATCCTTCGATCACTTCAGTAAGGGAAGGTGATCTACTAAGACTTAAAGACCCTTTATTGGGGAGGCAAGGGTGAAAAGGAGCACCCTCCAACTTAGAGGCATGTAAATCCCCTTGTCAACTAAGTTTGAATTAGACTAGTACTGTGTGATGACAATCACGGAATGAACTCATGTCTACTAGCAGTCTATTCTAAAGGAAAGTAAGGAATGTTAAGCATGTGTTAAGAATGAAAGTACAGTAAATGAAAGACTTTGGTCAAGTCCATATGGTTACATGAAAGTGCCCGCATCTTTCTTTCCTCATATGCATGGTCATGACTATTGATGTTCTGCTTAGTTAATATGGTTTTATCCTATGTTTTTATGTTGCTTATGCCATGTTTATGAGATTAACCTAAAAGAAACCTGGTTCGGGAACTTATGTTTTCAAAATCATTAAAAATTGAATCTATGCATGTTTACCATTTTTATAAATAAACCTGAAGTAGCTGGGAGGGTGATGATGACATAGTAATTGTCTAGTTGCGATCCTACTGAGAAATCTAGTATTTCTCACTCCTACATTTTCATGTCGTCTTCAAAGGATGCCGGCGTTGGGCACTGTGGTGATCTTCATTGAGTTCCCAGTCATGCATTGGCACTTCGACCCGGTGCTGAATGCATCTGTGTTGGTAGCTCGAGCAGCTATGAAGGTCTATGTGTTTCACAGCTGTTAGTTCTACGCATCAATTATGAACCCATTTTTTTGCCCCCATAATCTGTACGAAGACATTACCTTGGATGACATACGCCTGCCTTTTCACCCACTGAGGTACCCCACTATGGATAGTCCGACTCCGACACCCGACTGACATGAACCTATTCTATGGAGTCCGATCCCTCGAAGTCATCCTACCCGACCTACTATGTGGGATCCTATTGTTCAAAATTGTCTCACACCTCCGTGATTTGCTTGTCTTCAGACTCTTTTGCTTCTTCTATTGGTCCAACTCCACCCTTGGTTTGAGGATGTGGATTCATTTGAACTCGTGCTATACCTCGTGGGCATGGAGGTGGATGGCGAGATGATGCCCTTGGTGGATTCGGGAACGGATACTTCCCATTTGATGGATGACATGGATGACACCTATTGAGCTGGAGCAAGGATAGCCCTTTTACTTGTAGATTATATGAATATCATTTCTTGTATGGCATGTATGGGCAGTAGAGATTTCTGATGTATTTCTTTTCCTATTGTATTTGGTTAGGTTATCTTGTAGGGTTGACAATAGATATCAGACCCATGGTTTATTATGTAGTACATGCTATATTATTTTTAACTATATTTAACTACGATGGCGGTGGAATGATATCATGTTTATCTAAGATGGTTGCTCTTTCTAATGCCCTTATTTATTTTATAGCACCGCATGTATGAAATAATGACATTTGGTATTATGCATTTACTCTGCGCTCATGGCTCTCATTGTTTTCAAAAGTTTTATATCATTATTGTTAAAAAAAATGTACTCTTATTTTTAGTATAAAGTAATTTCAAGCAATAAAGTTAGTTCCACAAGCAAAAGTAACAACTAGCAATCCCATAATATGTCTTAAGCATAGTATGAGATTATTAGGGTGTTACAAATTTCATAGTCATCCACAATTTTAACCATTTTTTTGTGCTCTTTTTTTTTTGGGAGGGGGGAGAGGGATGGCATGCATCTCTAACCCCTTGGAGGAGTCAAACATAGCTCCTTTTACTCTCTAGTGCATCTTTTCATGAGGCCAAAGGCTTTCAATTACTCATTGGCATAATTTTAACCCATTTTTTTTGTGACACCATTTAAAAGTGTGCAAATGATTAAAAAGATAGATGAATTGGGTTTTCTTTTCTTTTTCTTTTTCTTTTTTGGGTCAACATGCCATGATGTTACCAAATGACAAAGAAGGGAATACAAGCCCAGTCTAAAGCAGACAGAAAAGAAAGGCAATGCAACACATATGCACCTAGGCACAAACCAACACACGACCCCAAGGACTAACCCACAAAGGAGACAACCCTCCTCATCAGTGAGGACCATGGAAAGACAAAAAAGAGGGGGAGCACAAGACCAATCTATCAAAAGGGACTGAGCTACACAACGAGGAAGCCTAAGAACCCTATCTAAAGGAAGGATTCCCCTCCACACACAATGTGCCACATCATGTACTACCTTGTTTGCTTTTCTCGGGCACCAAAGAAAGGCACAGGAACGAAACTCCTTGCTCAATCTAGCAATATCCTCAACAATTGCAACAATTTCCTATCTAGAGTGGCCACCCCTACAAGATCAACTAGAGATTTATTATCAGACTCAAAGAGAACATCCTCCATAAAAGCAAGATTTTGCCAAAATCAAACCTTTTCTAAGAGCCAAAACTCCTATAAACAAAGGAGAACTAGCTAGGATTCACTAAGCTTTTGTAGCAATTAGTTTGCCAGTTGAATCTTTGATAACAATAGCTAGTAAGCCTGCCTTCTTCTCCTTTAAATATGTTGTGTTAGCATTACATTTCAATTTGCCAACAGGAGGAGGTCTCCACACGGATACTTGTGAAGAATGGCACTAGTTTGAGTGAGCCAAAGATTCCCTAACTAAGACCTTTAAACCTTCTTCAGAGGTTGAAGTAGTTTTGTCTATAATCCATCTTGGGTTTGGTTTCTTGGTTTGAAAAATAAAGGCATTCCTACCCTTCCAAATTTCTCACAACAGGTTTGAAACAAGAGCCACTCCTTGAGCATAAATCTTTCAAATTTGTAAATTTTGAAAATTTTACTAATATCTAGTTTGGCATTGTAGTCACATTGTCTTCGGAGAGTGCAAACTATAGCTACGAGCTGAACCATACTACTTTGGCCTAAGGACATAAAAGAAAAGCATGTTATATAGTCTCCCTATGCTGGCAACAAATGGGGTAAACGGGTGAAATCACTAACTTCCTTTTATACAAGTTATCTTTGAGTGGGAGGGTGTTATGGAAAGGTGCTTACTCTGGTACCTTAAGGTTTGAAAGGGTACATGTACCATTCTTAAATGGCACCAATAAAAGAGTGACATATGTTAACTAAAATGCCATATCATTTAAAATTGATCAATTTTTTTATATTTATTATAAAATCCTTGATTTAAATTTTGCTTATATTTATTACCTTCAAATATTTTTTATTAACTATTTAAAATTTATCCTTTAATCTTATTTTGTTTGTGACCATCTCTCATTTAGATTAAAATATCAAATTAAATCAAATTAAAATTATAAAATTCATGAAACTTAAAAAACTTAAAAAACCCTAAAATCCCAAATTGAATCACCCACCCCACCATTGTTTAATCAAACAGGCAAATCCATAAAATTTATCTTCTATGGCAGAGCTGATAATTAGTAGCAACCTCCTCCACACTACTGTACTTTCAAATTAGGGATTTGGTTAACAAAAAAGGGAAGAAGTTTCCGTTTTTGGGATGTTAGGTCGGCCATGGTTAGAGGGGGCAGAACATGACCGGCAAGTAGGAAGCGATGTCGATGACAACGACCGAGATTGAGGCAGTGCGGGTTATGTTAGAGAGGCAATAACGGTGGTGTAGTGGTTGCGATCTAGTGCGCGAGCATGGCGCAACGACTCGGAAGCGGTGTTGATGACGACGAAGGCGGTGCGGGTTGTGTCAAAAAGGTGATGACGACGGCATAGTTGTTGATGTTGTGATCTGGTGCGCGAGCATGGCGCAACAACGATTGTAATGTGAAGTTGCACAACTTGACGTAACACAACAGTTAGCATGCGGCTTATGGTGGTGCTGCTGGTGCGGTGGTCAACGGTTTGTTAAGTAGTGGGGATGGCTATGGTGGTGAAGCCATGGCCACCTTGTTCTGGGTGTTAGGTGGTTATTGCAAAGCAAAAGCAGTGATGAGTTGAATTCGAAATAGGTGGTGCTACTGCAAGTAAACAAGAAAATAGGAGAGTTGTGTTTATTTGTTTATTTGAAATGTTGAAACTTGGAAAGAGCTTGATGTCTTATTATTTGGGTTTTTCCTTGAAAAATTTGAGTTCTTGATAACCTTTAATTTTCTTTCTTACTTTCTTTCTTATGTTTTTGGATCGAGGATGATTTTTGAGTTTCTTTTGAATAAGATGTTTGAATCTAGATAAAATGAAGACAGACATACCGTAAGTGAAAAATAAATTAAGGAATTTATGTATAAAATTAAAAAAATAAAATTAAAAAATATTTGGGGTCAAATTATAAAAAAAATATATTGGAATTAAAAATAAAATTTGACTAACTCTAAATGACATGGCAAAAATAGAACACATGTCAATATAATAATGGTGCCAATTAAGAAGGGTATCTATACCCTCTCAAACTCCAGGGTACTAGAGCAATCACCAGAAACCTTCCAAAGGAATTGTTTTATCTTTTAGGGTACTAGAGCTTCCCAAATATGCTTCCAAATTACTTGATCTAGTTGAGTAGATGCTAAAGGTTGAGAAACAACCCGGGGAGTTAAGTGTTTTACTTTGTGGTAATAGAGTATTCCCTATTTGGAGTGAAAGGCCAAATAAATCTATCTTCTGAACTTGTAGCAACGATAGGAAGTTAAAGAGCTAAGATCGCTTAATCTGGAAGTAAGGCTTGTCTGAGCTTAGAAATATCCTAACAATGAGAAGAGTGATCAATTAGTGAGATGACCATATGAAATTGATCAGAAACTTGGTTGTGTGGTAATATAGGGACTAGAAGCCATTTATCTTCCTAGGTTCTTATAAAATGGCTATTCCCCAGAATCCATCTCCCTTTTGAAAGAAGCAAATCATGCCCCTCCAAAATATTGGCCCACACCCAAGAGTCTCCTCTCTTTCTTCTAACCTACAAGAAATCCTAATTAGTGTAGTAGACTATTTTCAAAATTCTGGCCTATAGGGCATTAGGCGAAGATAAAATCCTCCATGCTCACTTGGCTAGGAGGGCTATGCTCATGTGGTAGAAATCCTTGAATCTCATACTTCCCGATTTTTTACTTTGAAAGATGAAATTCCAAGACTTCCAATGAATTCCTCTCTCTTTGCCTTTCCTTGTCCACCAAAACCTTGCAATTAAGGAGCAAAGTTTTTCATAGAAACCTTTAGCGAACCTCAAAACTGTCATGGCATAGGATGGAATAGCTTACAAAATAGCTTCAATTAATACTTCTTTCCTGGCCTAGTTGAGTAACTTGTCCTTCCATCCATTAATCTTGGCCAATACTGCCTCTTTAGTCTAAGCCAAGGTAGCGTTTTTGGTTCTTCCCTAATGTGTTGGAAGGCCTAAATACTTCCTAGGAGTATCCTAAGCTTGGATGTTCAGAATATGGCATATCTGCTGCTTACATCTAAAAAGGAACTTTTTACCAAAGATAACCCTTGAATTTTGGATATTAATCCTTTGGCTAGAAGCAATAGAGAATTTGTTCAGAATGCTAATCAACTCATAAGCTTCTTTAAGGTCAGCTTCGGTAAAGAGAATGACATCATCCACAAAAAATAGGTAGGTGATATGGGGGTGCCATTTTGTACTGGTATACCCTTGATTCTACCTTCTGCCATTACTTTTTCATAGCATTTGGGGATCAAGCCTTTGGGAAGGAATGCCATTTATCTTAAATTTGTAATTTGCTCCCTAAACACACTTCATCACTAGGCCAACCCAATTTGGATCCAAACCAAAAGCTCACAAACAAGCTTCAAGAAAGTCCCATTCGAGTCGATCGTAAGCTTTGCTTATGTTGAGCTTGGCTACAAAACTATCTTTGGCCCATCCCGAATTCTTCTTTAAAGCATGAAAAACCTCATGGGAGATGATAATGTTGTCTTGGATTAACCTACCACCAGCAAAAGTGCTTTGATTTTTAGAAATTAAGAAAGGCATAAACATCTTTAATAGTAGAACAATAATTTTTGTAACCACTTTATATAAAAAATTACAGCAGCTTATAAGCCTATAATGGGTAATAGTTTTAGGCTTCAGAATCTTGGGAATGAGGATGACATGAGTTTCATTAACTTCTTTAGGTAGCTCTCCGTTCACAAAAAAATCTTTAGTAGCTTGACAGACCTCATGCCCCACTACTTCCTAATGCTTTTAATAAAATAACCTATTGAAACCATCACCTCTAGGGGCTTTTGAAGGGCCCATTGAAAAGACAGCTCTTCTAATTTCTTCATCAAATGCTGGTTTGTTCAACTTTATAATCATGGCCAAGGTTAAGAAAATTGGACTGGGCATTGAACCAGTCAAGACAGGGGCTTAAAGGTTCAGAGGTTCAACCAGTTCAACCGGGGGTCCGACCGAGACATATATATATATATATATATATATATATATATATATATATATATATATATATATATATATATATATATATATATATGATTAATTAAAAAGTAAAAAAATTATATTAAATTATTAACACTAACATAACTAATGCAAAATGATATTTATTATGAGGCACTTTATCAAACATCTTAAATGTAAAATTTATTTATTTTAATTTTTACTTACATTTCTTTTGAAAAGTACTCATAGACAGTATAACAATCATTTTTATTTTTTATTTTTAAATTAAGTTAAGAGTATATAGCAAATAAGTATACTAAAAGAATCAAGGTTTGAAAAAAAATGAATTTTTGTTTTTATTGAGCTTTTTCTTTTTTTTTTAATAAAAGAAAAAATAGAATTTTTATCAAAATTAAAAAAAAAAAAACTGGTCAACCGGTTTGACCGATTTTGACCACAATCGATTTTGTGGTGAAGACTGGACCGGCTTAGGGTCCGGTTCCCGATTGGACTGGTTCGACCGGCCGGTCCGGTTCGATTTTCTTTTCCTTGATCATGGCACCATCCATTAGCTTTGGAATATGGGCAGTGTGTAACACCGTCCTTAGTACAGTACTATGCTTAAGTCATAGTACCGCACCCTGGAGTTGTTACTGTTACTTGAGCGGACCTTATCTGACAGCAACTTCAGCCGTCTTCCGAACTTCTTGAACTATCTGGAGATAATATGGAAATAGAAGTGAGAATTATAAATTCTTAGTAGGATTCTCTAATTATCATACGTAATGTCATCGTTGTTATCTCCAGTTTGCTTTGGTTTATTATGAAAAAAGTGAACGTGCTATACAAACTGTTTAATTTTATAGTTCGAAAATATATTATCCGAAGCAAAGTTCATTTTACTCATACACTTGGCATTTGGGAGAGCCCATGCGAAATCATTTCATGAATTATATTAGGAATAGTAACTGAAACATAATAAAATACAATAGCATCAATATACTGGGGACATAACATCTGTATATAACTTTACTTGTACTCGAGTTCATGCATATACATAAAATTTACTTTTCTTTCTTTAACTTCCTTTTTATCATAAAATCTTTACATGCCACATTTCAGAGTATGATCGCCATGTCATACCCCATAAGAGCGTGATCGCCATGTCACGATCCTTAGGAATGTGGGACCTTCATTCGGTACTTACACTAGCTGGGTCATGCCATGCCTCATGTAAGTCCTGTCCCCTATACTCACACTAACTGGGTCGATGCCATGTCTCATGTGAGTGGGGTGCTTGCATATATTTTAATCTTTAGTCTTGAGTCTTTAGTCTTTAGCCTTTACTGCCCTTGGGTAGCCTAGCCTTGGAGTGAGCTCGTCAGCTCAACTCATGACCATCGTCACACTAACTCACCCACAAGGGGACCCACGTGCCTCTAGTCTTAGAGGGATCTCATTCTGGCCACGTGCCTCTAATTGAAATGATCTCTTTTGGTCACGTGCCTCAAAGTTGAGGGATCTCATCTGACCTCGTGCCTTCAATATAGAGGGATCTCATCTGACCACGTGCCTCCAAGGTAGAGGGATCTCATTCTTTTAGCTGCCTTCACAGGGAGGGATTCAATGTGCAACTGCCTCCAAGTGAGGGGACCCACATCTTATCTTATTTAACTGCCTTCACAGGGAGGGATTCAATGTGCAACTGCCTCCAAGTAAAGGGACCCACATTCAATGTATTCATATTACTTCGTTCTCATACATAATCATGCATAGTCATGCTAAATGTACTCACACATATGCTTTATTCATTTTCATATATCCTTGCACACATGATCTTCACGTACGTATTCATAACATATAAAGGCTCGTAGCCTCTGTACCATTCTATCGGCACTCATCCATATGCTACGTCATTTACTCTCATATACCTCATATCATACTTATATCATTCCTAAATTCATGCTTGCATATAAACATTCATAGTTTCATAGACTTCTGCCGCAAATTTGGCAGCATAACGAATCAGATCCGTTTTTCCATGAATAGTGCCAGTTCTCACGGACAAATCAGTCATAGCATTATGATCAATCTAACATATCTATCCATGTAAAACTTGCAACCATCAACTCAAACCTGATATGTTCACTAACATTTGTGAAATCATCAATTTGGTCATTTTTGCCAAGTCTACTCAGTTTTGCCCGAATTTTGTGTAATCCACCTTTACCTTTATTCAACTCATTTAAACCTGAATTTTGGATATATCATAGATCTATATGTCTACTTTCTAACCTCTTTGGTCCCATCTCATTTTGATCTGTATAGCTCAAGATATTTAAACTTTGCCTCAGCCTATTTGGTCACTAGTCTGAATTACACTCTTGAGAGTAAAAATTCACTGAAAATCGAAAGCATATCCAAATCATACGAAATTGGTGTCATATCAAAGCTAACAGGACAACCTTTCATTTGCAATAAGTTCCATTTCATTTGCTTTAGTATAACTCGAGTTATAAGTCCTGAAATTTGACCTTCCTGAATTACCCTGTTTTGGCTTAGTTTGGACATAAGGTAACATCCATGAACCATTGGGAACAACTGGGATCATGACAAACCCGGAGTTTAATATTGAGATGTTCCCCTATGTGTAAGCTTTCTAAGAAAGTTGGTTTCACTCAATTTGGAGTTGTGTTGGGTGAGTTACATCCTCCTCAAGAGACACTGCCCGGATGAAAGTCCTAGTTCCTAGGTCAAACTTCAAAAATTCATATCTCTCTCAATACTAATCCAATAACCTTATATGATATATGTATGGAAAGCTCTGAATGTATATTTTCATCTAAAAATGGTTTCATTAGGTTTAACTGGCTATAAGCAAAGCCGTACACTCCACCATCCATATTGTCGTGGACTCTTCACCAAGACAGCATCCTAATCCTCCATTCCTTCTAGTTTCTTTCCTTCTAACTTTAATTCTGTAATGTCCCGATTTCTGACCTCCTACTTAGAATTCCCGATTTTTGACTTAATAATGGACCGACTTGATTTTACAATTTCCGATGTTATGTTTCAAATACCAAGGATATGAGTTCCGACTTCATGGTTGATTGTTCAAACAGAACAAGACACGATTCCCGACCTTCGAGTTAATGGACGCAAGATCGGATCTCTAAGTTGGTCTCCAAGTTCGACCAAAATTTATATGGGTTCCGACCTCATACTTTATTCCCAAGGTTCAAATCAAACAGACATGATTTCCGATCTCCGAATTTATGCCCAGGTCTTAAATAAGGTGAGCACGAGGTCCCATATCCGACTTCACCTTCGAATTTCAAATAAATGGGATTATTTCCGAGTTCCGAGTTCGTCTTACACAACTTCCGACTTCATGTCAAAGAAAACGTAACTGATTTCTGATCTAATAATTTATCTCCAAGTTTCCAGTAAGATATACGCGAGTTCCAACCTCCGACTTAGAGTCTCAAACACACTGTATATAAAATACCGACTTCCGGGTTTAAGTATTTGGATTTGATATTGTGATTCCGAATTCCCTAGTTCCAACCTTAACCCAGCATCCCATTCTGACTTTTGACTTGACCCCAAGCTGATACTTTAACACAATGGTGCAAGTGACGACCTCCAATTTTAATATAACGAGTTCTGGCCTTAGAGTTGAATTCAATGGACATGAGTTCAAATCTTTGAGTTGATTTCCAGTCATATACGAGTTCCGATGTCCGAGTTCATTCCCAGGAGCCTTCTATTTCTGTTGGTGTTCCCGAGTTTGAATAGGGAGTTCCGAGATTATGTGATTGTAAGCTGTATGACTTCCGACATCCGACCTTGCTTCCAAGTCTCGAATAAACCAGACAAGATTTCCTCAAGTTACAAATAAGATGGGACGAGTTCCGACATCCGGCTTCAGCTCCAAGCTCAAGTAAAATAGAACGAGTTCCGATTTCAGATAGAATGGAAGCAGTCCCACTTTTAGGACGACGTGGAGAGCAATTTGGTCACAAAAGAGGGAGACATAGCCGAACTTTAATCACAAAATTCCAACCAATCAACACCGCAATTCCAACTACCCTTATGTATTTAAATCAGACTCTCCTCTTCATTTTGATCTGATTTACGCCACTCTCTCCCCCTCTTACTCCAACCTTCTTCTTTCTTTCCTCTCTCAATCTACTCTATCAAATCTCCAAGCTTTGTCAAAGCTCCATTCAATCCAAACTCAAATTCAGCAAGATCACACTCCAAAGAGGTAGGATTCCATTCTGTTCTTGAGCACTTTGCACTATGGTTGCATGAAATTTTACTATTCTTTATGTAAATGATGATATATTAGATGTATATGATGGATTATGGTTGGATTAAGATGAAATCTTGAGTTCGAATTATGGTTAGAAGGGGAAAAACTAGAAAGAATGAAGGATTAGGATGCTGTCTAGTTGAAGAATCCACGGCAGTCCGGATGGCAGAGTGTATGGCTCCACTTATAGCCTGTTAAATTTGATGAAAATTTTTATATGAAAGTAGACATTTAGGGATTTTCATAGATATATAATATAAGGCCATTGGATTAGTATTGAGAGAGATATGAATTTTTGAATGTTAACCTAGGAATCAGGACTTTCATCTGGGCAGTGTGACTTGAGGAGAGTATAACTCGCCCTACACAACTCTAAATTGAGTGAGACTAACTTTGTTAGAAAGCTTACACATATTGGAACATCCCAATATGAAATTTCAAGTTTGTTATGATCCCAATTATTCCCAGTGGTTCGAGGAAGTTGCCCTATGTCCAAACTAGGCTAAAATAGGGTAGTTCAAGAAGGTCAAATTTCAAGACTATAACTTGAGCTCTACTAAAGCAATTGAAATGAAACTTCTTGCAAATGAAAGGTTATCCTGTTAGCTTTACTAGGACACCAATTTCATATGATTTGAGTTGGTATTCGATTTTTAGTGGATTTTTACGTGTAAGCGTGCAATTTTGGCCAGCTTCAGGGAGGTCGGGATAAAACGTGAATAACTGGAGCTACACTTATCAAAATTAGATGGGACTAAAGAGGTTAGAAAGTAGACACATAATACTTCAACATATCCAAAATTCAGGTCCAAATGAGTTAAAATGAGCTTAAAGCTTAATTTCTAAAAACGAGCAGAGTTAAGGAATATGAGTAGGATTCCCAAAGGTAAAGGATTTGGCACCTTAATTCCCATATGAGTTTAAGCAAAGTCTAAGTGTTGAAATTCCACGTTGGTGCTTGAAAGATTAATGTATTATAATTGATCTCTTATGTAACTGACTATTTGCTGAGTACTAGCACTATTCATGGGGAAGCGGACACATTCCGTTATGCTGCCGAATTTTCGGTAAAATTGTAAAGAGGGTTATGAGCATTTATGTGTTAAGGACATGTATATAGAACTCATGTATGTAAAGTTATATGAAAGTAAATGATGAACCATATGTATGAATGTACTCAGCATGACCATGCATGATTATGTACGAGAATGAAAAGACATAAGTATATTAAATGTGTATCCCTTTACCTGGAGGCAGTTATGAGATCCCTCCTTGTAAAGGCAACTAAAACTTGGGTCCCTCAATGTTGGAGGCAGTTGCACATTGAATCCCTCCAACCCAAAGGCAGTGGGTCCCCTTGTGGGTGAGTCAGTGTGACGACGGTCATGAGTTGAGTTGACAAGCTCACTCCAAGATCAGGCTACCTAAGGGCAGTAAAGGCTAAAGACTAAAGACTAAAGACTAAAGATTAAAGCATATGCAAGTACCCCACTCACATGAGGCATGGCATGACCCAGCTAGTGTAAGCACCGAATGAAGGTCCCATATTCCTAAGGAACGTGACATGGCGATCATGCTCTGATGGGGTATGACATGGCGATCATACTCTGGAATGTGGCATGTAAAGATTTTATGCTGAAAAGAAAGATGAAGAAAGAGAAGTAAATTTTTATGTATATGCATGCATTCAAGTATGAGTAAAGTTATGAGTAAATGTTATGTCTCCAGTGTATTGATGCTATTATATTTCATTATGTTTTAATAATTATTCATGATTTGATTTGTATGGGCTCTTCCAAATGCCAAGTATATGAGTAAAAAGGAATTTTGCTTCGGATAATATATTTTTCGAACTATAAAATTAAACAGCTTGTATAGCATGTCCACCTTTTTCATAATAAACCGAAGCAAACTAGAGATGACAACGATGACATTATGTGTATTATAGAGAATCCTACTGAGAATTTGTAATTCTCACTCCTATTTCCATGTTATCTCCAGATAGTGCAAGACATTCTGAAGACGGCTGAAGTTGCTGTCAGAAAAGGTCCGTTCAGGTAACAGTAACAACTCCAGGGTGTGGTACTATGACTTAAGCATAGTACTGTACTTGGGAGGGTGTTATAAATTCCAACTCAAGATTTCATATTAATCCAATCATAATCCATCATATACATTCAATATATCATCAAATACATGAAGAAGAGTAAAATTTCATACAGCCATAGTGCAAATAATTCAAGAACAGGATGGAATCCTACCTTTTTGGAGTGTGATTTTGCTAGGTGTTGAAGCTTGAATTGATAGAACCTTGCTAAGCTTGAAGGAGTGATGGAGTTGATTGAGAGAAGGGAAGAAGGAGGCTGGAACAAGAGGGAGAGAGAGGCGTACATCAGTTAGGAATGAGAAGGGGAGTCTGACTTAAATACATGGGGGTAGTTGGAATTATGGGTGTTGATTGGTTGAAATTTTGTGATTGAAGTTCGGTCATGTCGCCTGCTTTTGTGGCTGAGTTGCTCTCCACGTTGTCCCAAAAGTGAGATTCGCTTCCATCCTATCTGAACTCGAAACTCATCTTGATTCTGCTTAAAGTTGGAACTCGTGCTATTTTGTTTGAGCTTGGACCTGAAGCCTGATGTCGGAACTCATCCCATCGAATTTTGAGACTTGGAAGTAAACTTGGGTATCTTGTCTGGTTTATTCGACACTTGGAAGCAAAGTCGGATGTTGGAGATCATACAGCACACAATCACATAATCTCGGAACTCCCAATTCAAACTCGGGAACACCAACAGAAATGGAAGGCTCCTGGGAATAAGCTCAAATATCGGAACTCATGTATGACTGGGAAATCAACCCAAAGATCCAAACTCTTGTCTATTCTAGTTGAGTTCAACTCCAAGGCCGAAACTCGTTACATTCAATTCGGAGTTCGGTACTTGTAAACATTGTGTCAAACTATCAATTCGGAGGTCGGAAACCATGTACACTATTTTGAAACATGAGGTCTGAGATTGGAGCTCGCATACATCTTGCTTGAAACTTGGAGATAAATTATTATATCAGAAATCAGGTCTGTTTTCTTTGAGACATAAAGTTGGATATCAGGAATCATGTCCATGTTGTTTGGACTTGAAGTTTAAGTCGAAAGTCGGGAAATGAGGTTAAGGTCGGAAGTCATGAAAATTATGCTGAAATTCAGATGAACTCGGAAGTTAGAAATTATCCCTTTTATGTGAAATTCAAAGATGAAGTCGAAAATGGAAATGATCAAACTCGAAGATGAAGTCAAAACTTGGAAATCGGGGATGTTACACAGTGCAATCTTCAATATTTTGAATGTTAGAAGCTGAAAAAATTTTCCTATAGTGATCCATCATAGTCAAGGTAACTGCCTCCTATCCTTCCACCAAAACATCATCATCGTTCTTAATTCTAATTAATATGCTATGATTCCTTCTCTAAATAGTGGATGCATGAAAAAAATTTGTATTTTTGTTTCCCCACTAAAGCCATTTAAGCCTAGACCTCAAGTTCCAATATTTCTCAACCAGCGCCTAGAGTTTCTTTATCTCATCTTTAATTTGCATCCTTGTCTGACTTTGAATCATTAAGAATTATGGTCTGTTTGTCCTTTAGCTTGTGAATCTCCTTAGCCATTTTTTGAAGGTCTTCTTGTCCTAGAATGAGAGCTCTTGTCTATAGGACTTAGTTTGTTTACAATGTTCTGCCATCCTCTTTTTGACCACCTATGATGAATAACATCATTGCATTCCTCATGGTCTTCCTAGCAAGCTTCAAATTTGAATCTGCCCCATCTCCCACTCTCAGCTTAAAGTTTAGAATGAGAATATAATGATCAAAATTGATTGATGGAACAGTTATGAAAGACGCGTTAAGGAATCCCTACCTCCATTCCCAACTAGTTAATGCTTTGTCGATTCTTTTCTTAGTGACTACTTCATTTCTTAGATTGTTTACCGAAGTAAATTTGCTACCTTTGACCTCCAAATCCATTAAATAGCAATCATGAATAAACTCCTTGAAAAGATTAATCTAGGATTGGCTATGGGGTCTACAACCAACTTTTTTCTCTTGATGCAAGATTTCATTGAAATCCCCTAAACAAAGCAAAGGAGATCGATGATCATAATGAAGAATAAGCCCACTAGTATAGTCTTTTTCCAAAACAGACACAGCCCACCGAATAAGCCCTTTGCTTCCATATAGAACAAAGCATCAAAACATAGTCTTCTCTTAATATCTTCCAATTGCACTTTGTTGGCTTTTGTTTCCATTAGAAATAAAAGGCCAGGTTTAACCCATTTGCACTGGTCAATCAACTCTTGAATTATTAAGGAACCCACCACACCTCGACATTTCCAACTTACGTGAAGCATGGTTGGGGTGGGGGCATGATAAGGCCTGCCTCCTTAGTCGTAACACAAGACAAAATAGCATTTGAGCTAATAGTGTTCTCCCTAACATGTTGCTACTTTTAGTCTTTCCCAAATCATCACTTTCAGTATTTCCCACATAAGTTAACCATAAAGGGGTATTTATATCCTTTTTAAGTTTAAAGGAGAGAAAAGTGTAAAGATTCTTAGCTAGAGATTCATCCTCTTTAGGATCTTAAGCCTTATCATCATTGTTTCCAACATCAATATCCTCATGGAATTAGGCAAAGTAATCAGGGCCACCACTCATTGGTCCCTCTTTAAAACGGATAGGCCCATATTGTTTAAATTGAGAAAAAGGGCCATAAGGGATACCTATGTTATATATGGGCCTGGACTCAAGTCCCTGGTCTTTTTGAAAAGAGTAAATAGGCTTGCCACCATGCTTTCAGTGTTGGATCTAGGTTTTGTGTTAATCCAATAAGAGTTGGACAAAGGGGAGACAATTCTGGTCTGAATAACATCTTGTTGGATGTCTGCAAACCCTATGAACTAGGCCTCTTGCATGTTACGACCCATGAGGTCAGTATTTGCCTTTGATATATGCAATTCTTCATGTAAAGCAACATCCCTCTACAATTTCTCTATATTAGCATGTCCTATGGGTTCCACTATGTGACAACCTCCCTACTCCTTAAAATTTGTACAAACTACATTGCCTGCTATAAAAAACCCCTACTTTTGAGACAAATTCTAATTTTGCCTGGTACATCATTAAAATGGTCGAAATCCTCTTGGTTGTGCTTTTCTAATTCGTTAATGGAGACCTCAACAGTAACCCCTGACACCGTACCAATGTTGGGATTATTGTTGCCATTCGACCCATTACATTGTCCCCTCTTGCCAACCTCCTTACGCACGGCATTTGTTAGATGTTTACCATGCACTACCTCTTCTTCCCAATCCTCCTCCTTCCTACCTCTTTGATTTGAGTTTTCCTTGAGAATGGAAGATAAAGGTTTTGCCATCACCACCCCTAAACTAGGCCCTTAACGAGGGAACTTGGGATTGAATAAGGACATGAGCTTTTCCTCTATTCTCCCACAATTTTAGCAATAGTTTTGAAGTCTCTCATAACTTAAACACACCCACACTCTGCTCTTTTTACGTAGAACCCAAAGCCTAGTGGTGAAAGGCTTATTGATATTGATAGTTATTTGCATTCTAAGAAAACTGCACAATAGCTGCCCATTAACAATAGTGTAACACCATGCTAGTTTAATTGTTAATCTAATTTTCAATTATGAATAGTAACTAATCTAGTATACATCACATTGATTATTCATTTTATTTATTTAATTTTTTGAGTGACAAGAGTGTATTACTAACTAATCACCTTTCCTACTATTATACAAAAAATTTTTTTTTGTGAATTTTATTTTTATTTTCATAAATTAATAATGAGAATACTAAATCCATTGCTCAAATCCTTTGACTAATCAAAATACATCAGTGACTTTCTATACTGTTCTATGAATGTCGAGCATTCCAATGAACCCAAATCTCGCTATCCTATCAGGCACCTGGAAACACCAAGAAAATGAGGTGAGATACTAATCTTAGTAGGAGTGGTGTTTCTAGGGGCCTGCCGTGCACCCAATAATCTCCTAGGTTTAGACAAGTAGATATCTATATATAATAGTAATACACTAGCAGCACAGATATCACTAATTCACATAATCAAAACTTGGAAAACACCTAAAAGGTATATAAAAAGTAGTGATATATATATATATATATATATATATATATATATATATATAAAAGACAATCCAAGATATAAGCGAGATAATTGAATGAATGCTTAAAACATTGGGTTAGGATGTATGAGACAGTAAATAGCAATGTATAAGGCAAATCCTCTCGTCAGGGCTAACGGACATCCAGCATCAAAGTTGATGGGCCCATACACCATTAGAACTGATGAGCAGGCATCCATCAGGGTGGCAACCACATCCACCGGGACCCGCAATGCATGTTAATGAACCATCCATTCCAAACAGAGCAATGAATGTGCCATCGGTCCACTACGAGGTAGGGCCAAGACATTCACCATACTTTATTTATTTATGCAGTGAATTCTCATTAGTCCACGTCAAGGTGGGGTCAAGATATTCACCATACTTTCATAAAACTTTATTCATTTATGCATGTTCCACACATTCACCATGCCATGCCTTAAGATATTTAATATTATGCATTTCACACATATGCTTATGCAACAATAACTTATGCTTCACACAACATATGAAAATTGGTTCACATGCATTTGGATACACGCATATGGTCATAATGTTCATGTAGATTTATGGTGTGCATACAAGTCCATATAAATAAATAAGGCATTGAGAAGTAGTAAATTAGTTTAGCTCCCATGAGCAATTTGGGCCATAACTCACTTAAATTGCTTTTATTCATTATCGATTTTGGCCATTAATATTCCATTCATTGTGTATTGGTTTTACTCTAGAATTATTTTTTCATGGGCTTAGAACACTTTATGGGCCAAACTTAACAAAATAGTATGAATTTTCACACTTGGGCTAGAAAATAGCAAACCTATGTAGCAGTCAATCCAGAAAATAATTATAATTAAAATAGAAAACTATTTCTAAAATTCATAAAAATTTATTAGTTAGTCCTTTGGGATATTAAGAGTATTCTATATGAATTTTGGTTCAATTTCTTAAGGATAGATATGGTAGTAAAATCTTAAAACTTGGATAGGTCAGATTCCCAATTTCAGCTAGGAAGTTTCAGTTTCAAAATTTTATTTAATTTAGTTAAACATTTCTAAAAATCCCAAAAACATTCTCAGTCATATTTTCAAGTGTTATTGTAACACCCCAACCTGAGTGTAGTTACCTGTCGAAACCGGAACCTGAAAAAAAATTCTGAGTCTGAACCCTATGCCTCCTTGGAGGGCAATAAGATTGAGGAATTTTCTTAAGATCAAAAGTCCCGGTAATGGTTCTCTAGTCATCAATGAGTTGAAGAGGGATTTTTAACGAATTTTAGGGAATGGATAACCCCTTCGTTTTCAACCCTCAAGTTTATAAAAACGCAAGTTTTCGGAGAATTATACTAAAACATAAAAGTTGGATTCTAATTCCTAAGGATTTTGAATTTTTAGATATTTTTATTGAGTCCAAATGGGGGGTATTCCCTTATTTATATTTATGTTTTAAAGTTAGTGGAGAATAAAGTTAAAGAGGACATTAGTCTGTGCAATATCCTGGACCTAGGAAAGGATTGTAGAAAGAGGAAACCAAGTTTTTGGAGTTGATAATCGATTACAGAGGACCTGTAATAGATTATAATCCTCTCTGTATGCCACAGGTTAAAATTTTTTGTGTAGTAATCGATTACTAAGGATGGTAATCGATTACTAATTCTGGGTTTATGGTAATCAATTACCAGCTCTTTGGCTATGGTAATCGATTACCAGAATTGGTAATCAATTACCAGTTCTTTGTGGTAATCAATTATTAGCCCTTGGTAATCGATTACCGCAGGCCAATATATAGGCCTGGACGCGTCCCACACTCTCATTTTCGAATTTCCTTTCTCTCTCTACCCTCAAAACTCTCTCCCTTATCTCTAAAACCCATTCCTCTTTAATCCCCACTTAAATCCTTCAACTTTTCCTTCCAAACTTCATCAAATTACATTCCTTTCACTCTCATAATGTAACATCCACCGGACTTTTCTTATCATTTTCGCCTAGTTATTCGATTTTTATCGAATAATTGAGATTAATTAAAATTCGACTGAATACTTATTTAGGATCAATTAATTAGAAATTAATTGAGCTTAGATATGAGGGAATTAGGTTAGAAGTATAAAAGATTTCATAGGAATTTTTCTTAAATCGATTTACCGATTCAAAAGAAATCAGTAAGATTACAGTATTTTAAACTGTCGGACCCGAATCAATGAAATGGTATACCCAAAACCCTATTTTTAGTGGCTAAAAATTTAGCCACACACCCATCTAGATGTGGCGCAAGGCAGCCACAAATTTTCAAGCCTTGTTGGCTCATTTGTGAGCCAAGTGAAGCATCAACCAATAAGAGACCAATTTCTCAACTACCCTCATTTACTAACATCAGATTTTTCCCTTTGGCTTCATTCATGTTACGCTCAAGAGAAGGAAAGGAAAGGACAACCAGCTGCTCCCTCTTATCTTGTGCTGGAACTTCCATCATCTTGATTTGTGCAATCTACAACCCACCTCTAGCAAGACTACACCTAGAGGAGGTAGGATTCTTCAATTTCTTCTATTAGTGGTGCTATTGTGACTGAGTAGGATTCCATTTCTATTCTTAAATTCTCTGAACTATGGCTGCATGAAAATTCACTCTTCTTCAGTTATTTGATGATGTATTGGATGTATTTGATGGTTTATGGCTAGATTAACATGAAATCTTGAGTTGGAATTAAAGTTAGAAGGAGAAAACTGGAAGGAGTGGAGAATTAGGATGCTGTCTAGGTGAAAAGTCCACGGCAGTCCGTATGGCGGAGTGTACGGCTCCGCCTATAGCTGATTAAATTTGATGAAACTATTTTTATATGAAAGTAGACATTTAGGGCTTTCCATACATATATAATATAAGGCCATTGGATTAGTATTGAAAGAGATGAATTTTTGAAGTTTGACCTAGGTTTTTGAGTTTGATTCTGGGCAGACTAGGTTGTTCAGGGAAGAACTCGCCCTACATGACTTGGAATTGAGTGAAACCAACTTTGTTAGAAAGCTTACACATAGGAGAATATCCATAACAATTTCTTAGTTAGTTAAGGTCCCATTGGCTCCTAGTAAGTCGAGAAAGTTGCCCTATGTCCAATCCGGGCTAGAACAAGGTAGTCCAGTGGGGTTAAGTTTCGGGGCTTATATATCAAATTATAATCATGTAAATGAGATATAACTTAATTCATTTGAAAGCTTGTTCTGTTAGCTTTAAGTTGATATAAATTTCACATGATTTCACCCAGATTCCTATTTTTGGTGAATTTTCTCTTATAAGAGTACAATTCTGGCTGAAGACATGTATGAATACTAGATTAAGCTTCGTTGATAGCGGAACTCAGGACTTAGCAAACGAAGAGCTAGATAGGGTGTACTTAAGGTTGAACTCGGAATGATACACTTAAGGTTGAACTCGGGACTTAGTAAATAGCAAACCCGATCAGGTATAGTTAATTCTGGAACTCAGGACTTGGTAAATAGCAAACCCGATCAGGTATAGTTAATGTCGAAACTCGAAACTTAGGAAATATTCATAAAAGCGTTAAAGGACTGATTGTAGCTTAAGGTCGGATGTCGAAAATCACTTGAAATCTAAAGTCAAGGACGAGAATATAGAACCTAAGATACTTAAACCCAGAAGTCTAGGGTCTTCAATACGACCCCGGAAGTCGGGAATCAAGACATTGACCTTACATATGAGACTAATATTATCTCGGAACTCGGAAATCGGTCCTGAGCTCTAACTCGGGAACATTAGTAGAAGTTAAAAGCTTGCGAGATAGATTAAGGCTTAAGACCCTAAAACTTGCACCTAATGAAATTGCTATACTCTTGGTATGATTACAATGTTCTATCTTGGGTTTGTTGTTTGATTAAAGTTTACTAGTTGTCTGGCACTATTCATGGAGAAGTGGACCTGATCTGTTATATTGCCAAATTTTTGGTAGAATAGTGAAGAGACTATAAGCATTTGTATATTACGATTATATATGTGGAAATTCTATATGCAAGAATAATTTAAGTATGATATGAAGTATATGAAAATAAATGATGAAGTATATGTATGAGTACATTCAGCATGTCCATTTATGATTATGTATAAGAATGAAATAATATGAACATATTAAATGTGAATTCCTTCACCTGGAGGCAGTTATGAGATCCTTCCTTGTGAAGGCAGTTAAATAAGATAAAATGTGAATCCCTTCACTTGGAGGCAATTGCACATTGAATCCTTCCCTGTGAAGGTAGTATAAAACTATGAGATCCCTTTACCTTGGAGGCACGCGGTCAGATGAGATCCCTTTACATTGAAAGTACATGGTCAGATGAGATCCCTTTATTCTTGAGGCACGTGACCAGAAGAGATCCCTTCAATTTAGAGGCACGTGGCCAAAATGAGATCCCTCCAAGACTAGAGGCATGTGGGTCCCCTTGTGGGTTAGTACTATGTGACAACGGTCACGAGTTGAGCTAACGAGCTCACTTCTAGATCAAACTACCCAAGGGCAGTAAAGATTAAAGATTAAAACATATACAAGCACCTGTCTCACATGAAGCATGGCATCAACCTAGTTAGTGTGAGTATAGGGGATAGGGCTTACATGAGGCATGACATGACCCAGCTAGTGTAAGTACCGTAAATTTATGATGATGAGTCCATATTTCTATGGAACGTGAAATGGTGATCACGCTCTGATAGGGTATGACATGGCAATCATACTCTGGAATATGTGTAACAAGTAAAGGAAGATAAAGGAAGAAAAGAAAATTATATGTATCTGCATAAATTCAAGTACAAGTAAAGGCATGTGCAGATTTTATGTGTTTAGTATGTTGGTGCTATTGTATTTTAATACGTTTCAATTATTATTCATAGTATAATTCATGAATTGACTTTGTATTGGCTCACCCAAATGACAAGTGTATGAATAAAATGAACCTTGCTTCAGATAGTATGTTTTCAAACTATAAAATTGAACAGTTTGTATAATATGTTCACCTTTTTCATAATAAACCGAAGCAACTGGAGATGACAACGATGACATTATGTACAATAGTTAAAGAATCCTACTGAGAATTTAAGATTCTCACTCCTATTTCCATATTATCTCCAGATAGCTTGAAAGTTCTAAAGACGGCTGAAGTTGCTTTCAGAAAAGGTCTGCTCAGATGATAGTAACAAGTCCTGAGTATAGTCCTATGACTTAAGCATAGTACTGTATTTCAGGAGGATGTTACAAAATGGTATTAGAGCAGTTCAATCCTCCCCGGACCTGAGGATTTGGACTGATTATGTTTCCAATGCACTCTGGAATCTTTAGAAAATGTCATGCGACAATTCTTATATGCTCGGATAAGATATAGGAAATTAGATATGCATGACTACCTGACTGTGAATGTTATTAGTTGCTGTCACACTTAACTTATTATTGAGCCTGATCAACTCAATGTTTTGTTGTGTGTAACTAGGAACTAATGGCCTCCAAGGGGCGTGGTAGGCCACGAATTGTACCCATTCCAGAAGATCTTGCTAATTTTATGGACACGATGCATGAGATGGTTCAGGCAATGCGGGAACAGGCCGTTGCAGCTCATCAGATGATGGACCAGTTGGGTAGGCGACCCGAGACTGGTTATGAAGGAAATCCACAGGGCCCTGGGTTGGATCTAGAGTATCTCAAGTTCGCTAAATTCAGAAAAGCAAACCTACCCAGCTTTAGAGGAGCTTTGAACCCTGACAAGGCTGACGAATGGATTAAGGCAATGAAAAAGTTTATGAAGAAAGGTTCAAGAATGAGTTTTGAATTATTACATTGAATGCATGATTCCATTGAATAGTCATTTCAAGTTGTTTACAGTTTGTCTGTTGTATTTACTTACTGCTGTATGTTCATCTATTCTGCTCATTATTCTATATATCATTATTGGTAATTTATTCTGTTTCTTATACTATCCTAAGTAAAACTAAACCTTGCCTTGGATCAGATGTTTTCTTAAACTTATTAAAAATGGATAGTTCAGTTTGAACACATGTTTTCATAATTAAATAAAAACCGAGACAACTGATAATGAATGTGACGTTAGTTACACACCATACGCAAACCCTACTGAGAATTTCTTAAATTCTCACCTCCCTTGTATTTTCACATCATTCTCATACGCTAGTGATAGACTCTACAGCCACTCTTTTTATTGAGATTCTAGACCTGTAGCTCCACCAGGACCCCGAGTTGGACTCGTTGCACATAGCTGGCTCCTGCCATTTCTATCTCCACTTTTAACAATAGGAATTTTGCTGTTCCTTTATTTCACTCTGCTTTTGGAACATATATATGAACTGAAGCGTGGGCTTCCAACTTATATATGTATATATATAGCTGATGATATATTACCTGTCTTCATCATTTTCGGCAGTGCTTTTTATTAAATTCTGTCACGTTCTATAATACTGATCACATTTATTATATACAAATACCGCTTGTAGGTATATTCATCAAATATATATATATATATATATATATATATATATATATATATATATATATATATATATATATATATATATATATATATATATATATCAGAGAAAAAGAAAATATAATATAATGAATACTACTATATACGGAATACTAACACGGTAACGCAACCTATCCAATTTCATGCTATGACTTAAGCATAACATTAAGTTGGTAGGGTGTTGCATTTTTGTAGCCCGGATTGGACATAGGGCAACTTTCTCGACTCACTGGGAACAAATGGGACCTTCACTAACTCAGAAATCGGTATTGAGCTCAAACTTGGGAATATCAGTAGAAGTTAAAAGCTTGCAAGATAGATTAAGGCTTAAGACCCTAAAACTTGCACCTAATGAAATTGCTATACTCTTGGTATGATTACAATGTTCTATCTTGGGTTTGCTGTTCGATTAAAGTTTCCTAGTTGTCTGGCACTATTCATGGAGAAGCAGACCTTATCTGTTATGTTGCCAAATTTTTGGTAGAATAGTAAAGAGACTGTAAGCATTTGTATATTACGATTATATATGTGGAAATTCTATATGCAAGAATGATTTAAGTATGATATAAAGTATATGAAAATAAATGATGAAGCATATGTATGAGTACATTCAGCATGTCTATGTATGATTATGTATAAGAATGAAATAATATGAACATATTAAATGTGAATCTCTTCACCTGAAGGCAGTTATGAGATCCCTCCTTGTGAAGGCAGTTAAATAAGATAAAATATGAATCCCTTCACTTGGAGGCGGTTGCATATTGAATCCCTCCCTGTGAAGGCAGTATAAAACTATGAGATCCCTCTACCTTGGAGGCACGTGGTTAGATGAGACCCCTCTACATTGAAGGTACGTGGTCAGATGAGATCCTTTTATTCTTGAGGCACGTGACCAGAAGAGATGTGACGTCCGAAAATTTAATCACCTGTTATTAATCAATTTTCTCGATTAATTCACGTGAGTAAGGTTAGCTATGAACCATTTAAGATTTATTAGGATTCAAATGGATGTTAGTTAGGTAGATTAGAATGGAAAATTTAAAGTAGACCTAAGGTAATTAAGGCAATCGGTAAATACCGAATCTCCGATCGGGAAGATCCGATAAAACTTCAATAACTTAAACTACTGAATAAAATAATATTAATGGCTCCTGATCCAAAGTGAGGCCATCCACCCCACCACCATCAGACGATCCACAATTCATCTTGTGGCTAAATTGAGGCCACAAGATTAAAGGACCAATCACACTGCGACAACTTACCCCTTCAATTATTACACTTCAAAATATCTTCTCTCTCACTCTCCTCTCCTTATCTCATCCACCACCCTTCCTTCTTCGTCCCTTCTCCATTTTTCTTTTCCTCTTCTTCATCTCTCTTCACTTCATACACTCTTCACTTTGAGATTCAGTTCTTTGAAGAATCAAGTTGGAACTCAAATCTGGTAAGGTTTAAAGCTTTGAATAGATGTTTGTATTGTTGATTAAATCTAGATTGAATATGGTTTCTGATCTGTCTTCTTGCTGATCTTGATGAAATATGGGTGGAAAAATGATGGGATGAGTGAAGAGGTGATAGATCAATGGGGTAGATCAAGAAAGGAGAGAAATCAGCAAGTCTGGAAACAGAGTTCTCTTAGGGTTTCTGCAATGAAATGCCCTCTGTCCCTCAATTCCCACCGTTTAAATTCTATGAAAATATTTTTAGATGAAACTAGACATCCAGAGCTTTCCATACATATAAATTATTAAGTCATTGGATCAGTATAGAATTAGTTATGAATTTTTGAAGTTTGACCTAAGTTTCAGAATTTGATTTCGGGCAGGGAAGCTTAATGTGAGCCATATCTCACTCCATATAACTTGGATTTAGGTGGAACAAGATTCTATAGAAAGCTAAGATCCAGTAGTTTATTCCTATAAAATTTCTGATTCAGACCTAATTTGAGTAACTCCCAGAAATTTTCTCTAAAGTCACCCCCTGATTCTGCTTAGGCCAAAACAGGGCAGTTTGTAACACCTGGATTTGAGGTTTTATTACTTAAGCTATAGTTGGCCAAATGATGTGGGACTTATTGAGGATAAAATTTCATATCCTAGCTTCAAAACAACATAGGTTTGGTAGCCATACCCTTAGGATCTGAATTTTTAACAGATTTTAACATTTTAGAGTGCTGTGTCTAGTTTAGTTATAGACCAAGCCAGAATAAAATGACAATATCTTGAGTTGTAGATATCAAAATTGAACGGGACTAAAAAAGGTTAGGAACTAGACACATAGGGCTTCAACATATTAAAATTTCAGATCCATTGAGTTGTGTAGCAATAAACTCAGAGAAAACACTAACCGGGCAGAATAGGAAGCATTTGGTGGCAGCACCCAAATTTTTAGTTTACTCTTCTCTGATTATAAACAAGTATGCATGCCTGATTATTATGAGAATCCTATATTGTTATGAACATTGTATATACTGTTATAGAAATTATTGAACTATTGTTGAGAATTTCTGGAATTGTTGGTTTGGCACTATTCTATGGGGAAGCTTGATGTGATCCCATACGCCCAAATTTCTAAGCATTATCATTGATTACGAGATTATAAGTGTAAGCTGAACATATATAATTTTAGTAAGAGGATAAGCTTATTTAAGTTCCTCACCCACGACTACACATGAAAGATGGCATTAGACCCACTAGTGTGAGTATAGGGATAGGTCTTTACATGAGGCATTAGACCCGCACAGTGTAAGATCTAATATTTACAGTGATTTACTACTAGATGAAATATTACCATTTACGCTGAAAGTAAAAAGATTTTAAGAAAAAGTCAAACTTAGAAGAAGGATAAGAGTAAAGTTATGAGTATAGTTCCCTTTTACATGCATTAAGGGTATTAAATGTTGTTGAATTTTATACTTGAGTTATGCATGTATATTTTGTAATATGCTATTCTAATAATTAGTTAGACATATCTACTACCTCCACCATGTTCATAGTTATCATAATAAAAGACCAAGCCATTAGGGGTTAAGATGAGATAACTTTAGGAATATAGAACCCTACCGAGAGTTTGAAGAATTCTCACCCTATGTAGTACCCACTTTTACTTTCGACAAGACGATGGACGCGACAGCGGTGGTGTTCATTGAGTTCCCGTGATATGCAAATTTTCCATTACACCCCACCCACGACTCACAGGTACATAGTCGCTCGTACGATTTAGGGTATACTTTTTTCAGCAAAGTGACTTCACTGCCACTCTTCCACCCCCTTGTTCGACCCCCACTGCCCATATTTCGCCTCCCTATATCCGTAGCGAGATCCGCACTCTCCTCCCGCACTGCTCGGCCAGCGGATCCCATACCAGCCTCACCTCTTCATATGGTTCCTGGAGACCCGGAGCAGACGCCGAGGATGACCCGTCCGAGGCCACCGACTCTTCGCCCTCCTCATCCGGACCGATGACTTCCTCCCGATCGGGCCTCGTATGGCCAACGGTACCGACCCCATAGTAGATATATTTGGCTAGCTGTTGTACATGATGGCCCTCTTTTTGACAAAGATGATGTATTGGGCCATAGGAGTAGCTTTGTTAGACTTTGACTTGTACTTAAATGTCCTATGAGGACTCTTAGATCGCAGACTTTTATGATATCGCCAGATCTTTTTGGTATGTAATCGCCCTACATGTATTCTCATACAGTGTATATAATGAGGATGTCCTCTATGGATGCAGATATATATATATTTACCTTTCAAAGATATGTGCATAAATTCAAAAAATTTCTCACGTGCATTCCTTTCATTATTTCGCTTTGTAATTTAAATTATTGTTTCACGCCATACGCTAAGTTCTTCTCGCATAAAATATAAAGAAAGATTCGTCAGTAAATCATAAATCGACTATAAATAATAAATTTTAATAAAAACCTTTAACATACTATACTACAATTAAGTAAATATAGTAGATAGACTAGGACCTTACATTTTGGTATCGTGAGCGCTTCATCCTAACTAAGGCCTGAGGATTGATCGACTATGCTCGTGATATGCCTCGTATTCCCTAGATCTTATTATGTTCGAGTCTTGTCCATATGGATAGGACGCACATGAAGTAGTTTGCCTAATCAGGCTTATTATTTACTAGCACATCGAACTTAGGATTGAGCCTGATCAACTCAATTACTCTTTGTTTTGTGTGTTCGTAACTTAATGGCTTCTCGGAAGGCGAGGTAGGCCGCGAACTACCCAGCCCAAGAGGAATCTACAGAGTTTCGGATATGATGCGAGAGATGGCGACGCTATGCGCGAGCAAATGCAAACATCGAAATGATGGGCCAAATAGGAAGACAATGGAGATAGGTCGTGGTGGAAATCATAACTACTCGAATGGATCTAGAATATCTTAAGTTTGCTCGAGTTTCGAAGGCCAACCCACCCAAATCAGAGCCTTTGACCCAGTATAAAGCAAATGAATGGATTAAGACTATGGAAAAGATTTTCTCGTGTTAGACCGCACAGACTATCAAAAGGTGACTTTTGCCACCTACATGTTAGAAGTCGATGCACTGTGACTGCGCGACGATTATTAGAAGGAGCCCAGACAGAAATTTCTTGGGACATATTTAAGGATGCATTTTACTAGAAGTATTTTCCTGTGTCTGTTCGCAATGCCAAGGAGTTGGAATTCATGCACCTCCATCAAGGAAACAGTAACGTGTCGGAGTACGTTGCCAAATTTGAGGAGTTGTGCAAATTCTCCACTATTTATCAACTGAGTTCTGACGAAGCATGGAAGTGCATGAAATTTGAAGGTGGACTGAAAGAAGACATTCTTGCCACCATAGGACCAATGGAGATCAGAGACTTTTCTACCTTGGTGAACAAGTGCCGCTTGGTAGAAGATTGTAACAAGAAGTTAGTTGCTGCTAGGGCATCCGGCAATAACTTTAAGAGAGGGTTAGCTCCACAAGGTCCGAGGTTCAAACTTAACTTACAACAGCGAAGGAAGTTCCAGCCAGCAAACAACAAAGGCAAGCAACCTCAACGGCCTTTCGGGAACCAGATTTGCAGCCAAATGCAAGAAGAATCATGGCGACCGCCTCTGCTTGGCAAGTCACAATGTTCCGCTGGATGTGGCAAACCAGGCCACAGACCCTATGAATGCCCCGCCCAAATCTCAACCGACTCCTAGGCCACAACGCTAAGGAAGAGTTTTTACTATGGATGCACAGGAGGTCAAGAAGTCAGAAGATTTGATCCAAGATACATGTGAAGTAAATGGTAAGACTTTGACCATTTTATACGATTCAAAGGCTCTACTTTTCATCTCTCATGATTGCATGACAAATTTCTACAAAGAATCCTATTTCTCAATTACCTTATGACTTGTTAGTTTTTACTCCTACAAGTGAGCCCAAGTTAGGACCAATCACATTTGTATCAATGTCCCTTGTCAACAGGGAGGCCTGATCTTTCCGCTAATTTAATTTGTCTTCCCTTGTCCTGACTTGACATCATATTGGGTATGGATTGGCTCTCGCCAATCAAGCCTCGCAATTGCTCGCATAAATCCATTACACTCCCTTGTATTTCATCTTCAACTGTAATCTCCTGTAAGTCTTTATTTAAGTTCCTAATAGTGCATCCTTGTGGGAATAGAAGTCAAGGGTATATTTTTCTTATCAACCAAAGATGATGTAGGTTGATCAGAGTTAAACAATATTCCAGCTTGTTAGGGAATATCCTGATGTGTTCCCCAAAGATATTCCCAGTTCCTCCCCGAGAGCAGATTGAGTTCACTATTGAACCGGGTGCCGTGAGTTGGGACCAATATCTTTAGCGCCAGATCGCATGTCGCCTTTGAACCGCGCTGAACTTATGGGCAGATCAAGAACTCTTGAAAAGAAATTCATTAGGCCAAGTGCATCACCGTGGGGGAGCCCTACTTGTTAGTTAATAAGAAAGATGGAGGCATGCGACTGGGTAGACTACGTGCGCTTGAATAAGGTAACAATTAAGAACAAGTACCAAGCACTAAGGATTGATGATCTTATGGATCAACCGCAAAGGAGCTATCAGATTTCCAAGATTGATCTACGGTCCGATATCACCATTCGGTTCGAAGAAGATATTCCAAAGACTAGCTTTCGACTCGTTATGGGCATTATGGGTATACCGTGATGTCCTTCGGATTGACAAATGCACCGGTAGTATTCATGGACTACATGAATCGAATATTCAGACCATATCTTGATAAATTTGTGGTGGTATTCATTGATGACATACTTGTCTATTCAAGACAGCATCAGAGCACGCAGAACACTTGCGATTAGTTCTGCAAATTTTGAGAGAAAGGAAACTTTACGCCAAGCTATCCAAATGTGAATTTTGGATGGAAGAAGTAAAATTTCTTGGCCATGTGGTATCCCGTGGGGAAATTTCAGTAGATCCTAGTAAGGTAGAAGCAGTATTAAACTGGGAGCGACCAACGACAGTCACGGAAGTCAGAAGTTTCTTAGGGTTGGCTGGATACTACAGAAGATTTGTTAAAAACTTCTCCCAAATAGCCCTACCCTTAACAAAGTTGACCAGGAAGAATGCCCCATTCGACTGGACCCTCGAGTGCGAGCAGAGTTTTCAAGAATTAAAGGAAAGATTGACAACCGCCCCAGTACTTATTTTACCGGATCCTCACGGACCGTTTGAAGTGTACTGTGATGCTTCTCAAAAAGGAGTGCGTTAATGCAAAATAGGAACGCTAGGCATATGCTTCCAGTGCGCTTGAAAACTCATGAAAGAAACTATCCAACCCATGATCTCGAATCAAGGCGATAGTAATTGCCATGAAGATGTGGAGACACTATCTCTACGGAGTGAAGTTTGAAGTATTTTCTGATCACAAAAGCTTGAAATACCTTTTTGATCAGAAGGAATTGAACATGAGACAACGAAGATGGATGGAGTTTCTTAAAGATTACGACCGACCAAGTACCATCCGTGCAAGGCAAACGAGTAGCAGATGCCCTAAGGTAAAATCCTCGACAAAGGGCATGATGATGATTAAAGAAGCAGAGCTTGTAGAGAGCTTTCAAACCTCAACTCGGGGATCTCTCAGAATTCCCGCACCATTCAATTACACTAACTGAAGATAACCAGTACTTTCAAGGATCGCATCCAGAAGCACAACAAGGAAACGATACCTTCCAAAGATACAAGATTTACTAGTACAACTGCAAGCTAACAGTGGTTCTCTCGGGATCTCGAAGGAATATGGCGATATCATGGAAGAATATGTGTACCTGAGAGACGATCTCAGGAGGAAGGTTTTGGAGGAAGCTCATAAGAGCAAGTTTATCAGACATCCCGGCATTAACAAGATGTACCAAGATCTCAAAAGATGTTTTGGTGGCTGTGCCTTAAGACAAATGTAGCCAATTTTGTGAATAAATGTTTAACTTGTCAAGGTGAAGATAGAGCATCAAGTCGGGCAGGGACACTACAACCTCTTAGAGATTCCTTTGAATGGAAATGGGGAGAGCATCTCTATGGATTTCAGATGGGCTTACCAAGAACCCTCAGATATGACGCCATATGGGTCATAAAGGATAGACTAACCAAGTCAGCCACTTTTTACCCATTCGAGCTTAATTCTCTCTCTAGAAAGTTGGCTCTAACTATATATTCAAGAAGTAATTCGCTACATGGTATTCCTTCGACAATCATTTCCGATCGAGATCCAAGGTTCACCTCACGGTTTTGGGGAGCGCCTGCATATGCTTGGTACTAGGCTATGTCTAAGGCATCGCATATCATCCGCAATCGGATGGTCAAACAGAGCGAACGATTCAGACTCCTGGAAGATATGTTGAGAGCATACATTCGAACAACGAGGAAGTTGGGATCGATATTTACCGTTAGCCTAATTTTATGCATAACAATAGTTATCATGCTAGCATCAAGATGGCTCCATATGAGGCTTTATATGGCCTAAGTGTCAATCTCCCTATGTTGGTACGGCGGGAACAGAGCCTCCTAGGTCCTGAACTAGTCGACAGACGACAGAGCAGTATCCAAAGGATCCGTGAGCAAGATACTTGCACTGTCAGTCGCCAAGAGCTACGCTGATACCCTGAGGAAACCCTTAGAATTTCAAGAAGCGAGACCACGCCTTTTTCTGAAAATCACCCCACAACCGTGAGCGGGTAGAGCCATAAAAAGTCAAAAAGCTAAGCCCCCGCTTATAGGTCCCTTTCAAATTTTAAATAATCGGCTGGTCGCTTATCGAGTTGCTTTACCTCCAGATCTATCCAATCTTCATGATGTTTTCTATGTTTCACAACTCAAGATACCAACCGATCTCCGCTTCACTTGCCGAACCTCAATCAATCCAATTAAAGGATGACTTGACTTTTCATGTACCCCCAGCAAGGATAGTGGATAGGAGCGCCAAACACCTTCAAAACAAAGCTACAATTGGTGAAGGTAGCTTGGGACGGAAGACTGCAGATCAGACGGGAATTAGAATCTGACATGAGGAGAGAACACCTAATTATTCTCGTGCACCAAATTTTGAGGACAAAATTTCTTTGGAGTAGAGGACGTCCGAAAATTTAATCACCGTTATTAATCAATTTTCTCGATTAATTCACATGAGTAAGGTTAGCTATGAACCATTTAAGATTTATTAGATTCAAATGGATGTTAGTTAGGTAGATTAGAATGGAAAATTTAAAGTAGAACTAAGGTAAAGGCTAATGCGAAATCGGGTAAATACCGACTCCGATCGGGAAGATCCGATAAAACTTCAATAACTTAAACTACTGAATAAAATAATATTAATGGCCCTGATCCAAAGGTGGGGAGGCCATCCACCCCACCACCATCGACGATTTATCCACAATTCATCTCAGTGGCTAAATTGAGGCCACAAGATTAAAGGACCAATCACACCGCTGACAACTTACCCCTTCAATTATTACACTTCAAAATATCTTCTCTCTCACTCTCCTCTCCTTATCTCATCCACCACCCTTCCTTCTTCGTCCCTTCTCCATTTTTCTTTTCCTCTTCTTCATCTCTCTTCACTTCATACACTCTTCACTTTGGAGATTTGAAGTTCTTTTGAAGAATCAAGTTGGAACTCAAAGGAGGTAGGGTTTAAAGCTTTGAATAGATGTTTGTATTGTTGATTAAATCTAGATTGAATATGGTTTCTTGATCTGTCTTCTTGCTGATCTTGATGAAATATGGTGGAAAATGATGGGATGAGTGAAGAGGTGATAGATCAATGGGGTAGAACAAGAAAGGAGAGAAATCAGCAAGTCTGGAAACAGAGTTCTCTTAGGGTTTCTGCAATGAAATGCCCTCTGTCCTCAATTCCCACCGTCTAAATTCTATGAAAATATTTTTAGATGAAACTAGACATCCAGAGCTTTCCATACATATAAATTATTAAGTCATTGGATCAGTATAGAATTAGTTATGAATTTTTGAAGTTTGACCTAAGTTTCAGAATTTGATTTCGGCAGGGAAGCTTTACGTGAGCCATATCTCACTCCATATAACTTGGATTTAGGTGGAACAAGATTCTATAGAAAGCTAAGATCCAGTAGTTTATTCTATAAAAATTTCTTGATCTCAGACCTAATTTGAGTAACTCCCAGAAATTTTCTAAAGTCACCCCTGATTCTGCTTAGGCCAAAACAGGGCAGTTTGTAACACCTGGATTTGAGGTTTTATTACTTAAGCTATAGTTAGCCAAATGATGTGGGACTTGTTGAGGATAAAATTTCATATCCTAGCTTCAAACAACATAGGTTTGGTAGCCATACCCTTTAGGATTCGAATTTTAACAGATTTTAACATTTTAGAGTGCTGTTCAGTTTAGTTATAGACCAAGCCAGAATAAAATGACAATATCTTGAGTTGTAGATATCAAAATTGAACGGGACTAAAAAGGTTAGGAACTAGACACATAGGGCTTCAACATATTAAAATTTCAGATCCATTGGAGTTGTGTAGCAATAAACTCAGAGAAAACACTAACTGGGCAGAATAGGAAGCATTTGGTGGCAGCACCCAACAAATTTTTAGTTTACTCTTCTCTTGATTATAACAAGTATGCATGCCCAAAGATATTATGAGAATCCTATATTGTTATGAACATTGTATATATTGTTATAGAAATTATTGAACTATTGTTGAGAATTTCTGGAATTGTTGCTGTTGGCACTATTCATGGGGAAGCGGATGTGATCCGTTATGCTGCCCTAAATTTCTGTAAGCATTATCATTGATTATGAGATTATAAGTGTAAGTCGGAACATATATAATTTCCTTTGAGTAAGAGGATAAGCTTATTTAAGTTCCCTCACCCACGACTACATGAGGCATGGCATTAGACCCACTTTAGTGAGATAGGGATAGGTCTTATACATGAGGCATGGCATTAGACCCAGCTAGTGGGCAATATTTAAGGTATGACGCGACGCTACTAGATGAGCTTTCATTACCATTTATGCTGAGTGGGTGTAAAGATTTTAAGAAAAGTCAAACTTAGAAGAAGGATAAGAGTAAAGTTATGAGTATATTCCCTTTTTACATGCATTAAGGGTATTAAATGTTGTTGAATTTTATACTTGAGTTATGCATGTATATTTTGTAATATGCTATTCTACTGTTAATAGTTAGACTTATTCACTACCTCCTCACCATGTTCATAGTTATCATAATAAAAGACCAAGCCATTAGGGGTTAAGATGAGATAACTTTAGGAATATAGAACCCTACCGAGAGTTTGAAGAATTCTCACCCTATGTAGTACCCACTTTACTTTTAGATCAAGACGATGGACGCGACAAATGTGGTGTTCATTGAGTTCCCGTGATATGCAGCCTTCACATGTACCCCCACCTACGACTCTGCTGTACATAGCTGCCGTGGCCGATTTAGGTATACTTTTTCAGCAAGAAGGACTTACTGCCACTCTTTCCACCCCTTGTTCGACCCCACTGCTCCATATTTCTCGCTTTCCCCATATCCAGAAGGATCCGCACCTCCCTCCCGGCACTGCTGCTCAAAGTGGATCCCATACCACCTCACCTCTTCATATGGCTCCTGAGACCCGATGACGCCGAGGATGACCCGGCCCGAGGCCACCGACTCTTCGCCCTCCTCATCCGACTGATGACTCTCCTCGACCGGGCTCGCTATGGCCAACGGGTACCTAACCCCATAGTAGATATATTTGGCTAGCTTGTTGTACACATGATGGCCTCTTCTTTGAGGATGATGTACGGGGCCATAGGAGTAGCTTTGTTAGACTTTGACTTGTACTTAAATGTCCTATGAGGACTCTTAGGACTGCATTTTTATGATATCGCCAGATCTTTTTGGTATGTACTGCCCTACATGTATTCCTTTACAAAGGTATATATCGAGGATGTCCTCTATGGATGCAGATATATATATATTTACCTTTTCAAGATATGTGCATAAATTCGTAAAAATTTCACAGATTCTTTCATTATTTCGCTTTGTACGAAATTATTGTTTCACGCCATACGCTAAGTTCTTCTCTCAAGACGCGAAATATAAAGAAAGATTCGCTGGTAAATCATAGTCAGACTATAAATAATAAATTTTAATAAAAACCTTTAACATACTATACTACAATTAAGTAAATATAGTAGATAGACTAGGACCTTACAAGAGATCCCTTCAATATAGAGGCACGTGGCCAAAATGAGATCCCTCCAAGACTAAAGGCACGTGTGTCCCCTTGTGGGTTAGTACTGTGTGACGACGGTCACGAGTAGAGCTGACGAGCTCACTCCTAGATCAGACTATCCAAGGGCAGTAAAGATTAAAGATTAAAACATGTGCAAGCACCCCCCTCACACGAGGCATAGCATCGACCCAGCTAGTGTGAGTATAGGGATAGAGCTTACATGAGGCATGGCATGAATTAGCTAGTGTAAGTACCGTAAATTTATGATGATGAGTCCATATTCCTAAGGAACGTGACATGGCGATCACGCTCTGATAGGGTATGACACGGCGATTGTACTTTGGAATATGTGTAACAAGTAAAGGAAGATAAAGGAAGAAAAGAAAATTATGTGTATCTGCATAAATTCAAGTACAAGTAAAGGCGTGTGTAGATTTTATGTGTTCAGTATGTTGGTGCTATTGTATTTTAATACGTTTCAATTATTATTCATAGTATAATTCATAAATTGACTTTGTATTGGCTCACCCAAATGACAAGTGTATGAATAAAATGAACCTTGCTTCGGATAGTATGTTTTCGAACTATAAAATTGAACAGTTTGTATAACATGTTCACCTTTTTCATAATAAACCGAAGCAATTGGAGATGACAACGATGACATTATGCATAATAGTTAAAGAATCTTACTGAGAATTTAAGATTCTCATTCCTATTTCCGTGTTATGTCCAGAGAGCTTGAAAGTTCCGAAGACGGTTGAAGTTGCTGTTAGAAAAGGTTCGCTCAGGTAATAGTAACAAGTCCTGAGTATGGTAATATGACTTAAGCGTAGTATTGTATTTCGGGAGGATGTTACACATAACAACACTTTCACCTTTAATCTTCATCCTTCTTCCAATCCCTAACCATTTCCTTGGAGTAGGAGTATCAAGACCCCTAAATCTCTTTTCTTCCATTTTCCCTTCAAAAAGGTAATCTTCAAACTCCTTTCCCCTTCCTTTCCTATGAGTTACGAATTATTTCCTCTATAGTGAGTTCCTGGAGAACCCTAGGTTAGAAGAATTAGCAATTTTCATATCTGGGAGTAAAGTAGATTAATCCGTAGTCTAAGGGACTGACCTTGAATTAAATTGCCATATTATTGATAGCATATACCACTGGAGGACTGGCTTTGGCTCTCAAAGTTCATGGGATTAGGAGTTCGCCATTGGCGTTAAGTCTATGAGTAGATAGTTTACCCCTATCTTAGTTTTAATGTATTTTGTCTATATATATATATGCAAATGATTTGGTATGTCTTAGTAATATAATTTAAATTTTGGTAGCTTATCTATTTTTACTGGTTCACATAAGACAATGACTTGATTTCAAAGAGAAAAATGTGGCAAATGTTTATTACCTTGGTTTCCTATTAAACTTTGGAAAATTTTCTTTGTTTTGAAAGGTTTTTGGATAAAAGCTTTGGACTTTTGTTCATTTTTGATTTATTAAAGTGTTAAAGCTTTATTTTCTTTGAAGTTACAATTTTATTGCTTTATATAAGGTATATTGATATGTTTTATAAGAATCTTTATTAAATGTTCTGTATAATGGAAAAGAAAGACTTGGGAAAGTCTAGGCCAGGATTTGTAGGCTAATGGCAGTAGGCGTTAGCCCTGGGTGCACCTAGGATATTGGATTTTCATGGCCACTCAAGGGAGTGGTGCGTGCCTGTTATTCACAGCTACTGAAAGGGTGGTGCGTGCCTAATTACGGGTTTCACACGAAGGAAAGGCCACCTAAGTGTGATTCCTGATGGATTATCCTGGAATAGATGGACTCTGTTTTTGGAAAAGAAAATTTGGATAATATTTGATTAAGATTTCTATTTTGGTTTTATTATACATATTATTGTATCGCCTTAATATCTGTAAGTTTGTATATTGTCTCATGTGGGTTAGGGACATTCTATCTCTCACTGAGTTTCTCAAAACTCACCCCGTGGTTATTATATCCTTTTCAGATACAGGTTCAGACTTGGTAGCCGACCCTTCTACTCAGCATCATTAGATTCTTATTTTGGTGAGCCCTCAATAGTGAGGGCCCTGATTTGTAATTCTGTTTCAGTTGTAATCTTAGTATGTAGTTCCATAGTACTACAGGCAGGGTCTAGCCTTGTTCTGTTTTTGTTGTTGTTATGTGTATATATATATATATATATATATATATTTCAACTTGTTGGAATTAAAGTTGTGTAAAGGATTTGTTTTCTAAAGAACTTGAGCTATGTATTTTGGACATATGATTGTATTTATATATTTTACTATTATACTGTGTACTGAGGGGTGTATTTTGAGAATACCTGGATCCCCGATGGAAGATTGTGTTTGTTTATCTTACAAGATAGCCTTTTGTAATTGGGAAATATCCTAATTACAAAGGGGACTCTGTCAAAACTTTTATAAAATTCTATGGCGGAAAGCTTGCGTAGGGACTTGTCCCTATGCGCCGGTCATAGCCCGGGTTTGCGTCGTGACAAAGATGGTATCAGAGCTTTAGGTTTCCTTGTATACTATGGAGCAAGTGTCCTTTGGTAGGATCACGATTGTGCAAATGGAAGCGTGCCCATTTTCACAGATTGTGGCACTACGAGAGGCCTCTAGGAATGTCATTTTTGTTTACACTCTGTCAATGTTGTTTATTCTTACTCTGGTCACACTTCTTGTCTTCCCCTTTCACTCTAAAGGTTCATTTCGCCAAGTGAATATATTCCTCCTAGTACCTGTGGAAGCAATAGATGCAGGGCTTCCACTATGCAATCTAAATGCGATATCCTCTCTTGTGGCAAGAGAGTCTGAGATGAAATAGGGTTGGACATTAGGGCATAGTGGATTAGGCAAGTTAGATGGCCATTCAAGCAAAGGATATGGGTCGGGTATCCATAACTCGGCATAAGGATGTTGTTAAGGTAGAAAAGATCAAGAGGGCTTACTAAGCCGTTAAGCAATAAGCGGGTTTGGTCCAGTGGAATTAAATAAAGTATGAGGGCAAGGAGAACCCCCATCTCAAGGGTTGTTTCCATGGCTAGTGGAAAGAATGCTAGAAATCTTAGAGAGAAGACAACTTAACAATGATCAGGATACGTAAAGACCTTGTGCTTGGTTTCTTCAAGAATGCAAGTCACATGTTTAGAACCTATACTGAAGTTTATCATATGCTTGTTGCAAAAGGCGCATAGAGGAGCTTGCTATGCAAAGCTTTCAAGTATTGATTGAACATGCTGACTTCAAGAAAGGAGATCACCCGGATTACTACAATAAGCAATTGACGGGTTTAGGCCAATGAGTAATTCTCTCGTTTTGAAGGATGTAACATGTTGGGAAGTGATTACCTATTTACCTCAATTGGTCTTGCCTCAATTGAGTAATATATTGAATGAAGTTTGAAATCGCTATTTGACTTGTGAAATAGGTACGAGCCGAGTATCCCACACCCAGTGTAGGGATGACGACGATGTAGAAGGGAATAAGAGGGTCTAATAAGTTGTTGCGTGCCAGGTAGATTGGATGCAGTAGGATTGGATAGAGTAGGCGAATGAGGAGTAAATCCCCTTCTGATTATATTGGTTAATACCCTGGCTAGAAAGACGGATTAAGTCTTGGAAGGATATCTTATCCTTGAATCACACGAATTCAATTTAACAGGATGGGGCAGCAGAAGAAGATTGATGGACTAATAGCGGCTAATGCTATGCCAGTAGGACTCACGGTTGTGGTTCTGGTGATTTTATGGAAGATGCTATGAAAAGGTTAATAAGTTAAAGGAAGTAGTTAAGAGATACAGTGAAAGTAAAACATGAGTACCTTGATGAAAGAGCGAAGGTTAATAGATTAGAGATAATAGATAAGATGTAAAGCAAGGGCAAAGCATGAGTTAAGGAGACATTAAAGCTTGAGATTTTGGGCTAACCTAAGGTCCGAGAAGTGGAGTCTTATCGGTTGCATCAAGGAGAACAATGTTGAGGAAAAGCCAGAAGACCTAATGTTTAAAAGAAGAATCTTTGTTTCAAGTAACAAGTGGAATCTTGAACCCACTTGGGCCTAATAAGAGAAGAGAAAGAAGGATCAGGATGGATATAGATGTTATAGTGCGGTTGACTAGGTGAATTAGAAGGGACTGGTGTAAGGAGCTCTACGAATATAACTATTGAAGGCAAGTGTATGCTTAGGTCACTCGACTTTCACGTCGTATCCCAAATGGCATTAATAAAAGTAAAAGGATCAAAAGAGTAATTCTAGGATCTTTTGTGTATGACTTCATCACCTAGAGAGGAGGAATTAAGAGACATAAGACTATGGTGGAATATCAAAGTATAGGAGACACCTTTTGGTGTGGAATTACTTAACTCTAAATCTTATCAGCGGTGTTAGGAAGTGAGGAGTATGGAAAAAAGATAGGGAATTGGCTTACCTCAATGGCAACGGAGTTAGGAAAGGTTATCCAGTCTTGAATCAGAGAAGTCTTGGACACCAGGGAGTTTCCAAGGGCATGATGAGAAGCTAAGATGGAAGTTGAAGCTCAATCCTTGATGATATGCCAAAGGTTTGAAATCTCTCGACAGTTTTGAGAGATACCTTAGATGGAGGAGAAATAGTAGATTGGTAGCAGGATAGGGATATTCCGAGGGATTAGATGATGACTTCCCCATTGGTTAGTGGCGCAGGAGAGAAAAGGAAGGGAACGAGTTAACTAATAGATAAGTGTCAGAAATTGACCGTAGAATTGAAATTTGTAACAACTTTTAGCAACGAATGAGGCATAATAGCATGGTCCTTTTGATCTGAATTGATGCACCGATGGGCTATGATGAGGAGTTAGAGAATTCAGATGTTCTAACACGTACAAGACAATGAGGAATATGATTAAAACCTGAGTAATGATCTGAAGGTTAGAAGTTTATGGGAAGAAGGTAGTAATCGGTATTGATGGATGATTGATGCTTGTGTGATGTTTAATGGAAGTGGTTAGTTAAGTTATGCCTCACCTCTGGTTAAGGTGGAGAAGGTGTTTGAGGACCTTCAATCTAAACTCCATAATGCTCTTCAGATTCTTCTATGTAATCTTTCAAAGTAAAAGAACTCTGACGGTAAATGGTAGCGGCTGTTGGAATCATCGTTTGATACATAGCTCCGACCAGGGTCAATGAGCTCTACGATATAAAGGAAGGCAATGGAGATTGGAATAATTTCGAGTTGTTTAAGAATTCGGGGACAAATTCTTTTCGGGGGGGAGAGAATGTAACACCCCAGCCTGAGTGCAGTTACCTATCAAAACCGGAACCTGAAAAAAAATTGAGACTGAACCCTATGCCTCCTTGGAGGGCTATAAGATTGAGGAATTTTCTTAAGATCAAAAGTCCCGGTAATAGTTCTCTAGTCATCAATGAGTTGAAGAGGGAATTTTAAGAAAATTTTAGGGAATGGATAACCCCTTCATTTTCAACCCTCAAGTTTATAAAAATGCAAGTTTTCGGAGAATTGTACTAAAATCCAAAAGTTGGATTCTAATTCCTAAGGATTTTGAATTTTTAGATATTTTTATTGAGTCCAAATGGGGGGGTATTCCCTTATTTATATTTATGTTTTAAAGTTAATGGAGAGTAAAGTTAAAGAGAACATTAGTTTGTGCAATATCCTGGACCTAGAAAAGGACTGTAGAAGGAGGAAACCAAGTTTTTGTAGATGGTAATCGATTACAGAGGACCTGTAATAGATTACAATCCTCTCTGTATGCCACGGGTTAAAATATTTCGTGTAGTAATCGATTACTAAGGATGGTAATCGATTACCAGTTCTAGGTTTGTGGTAATCAATTACCAGCTCTTTGGCTATGGTAATCGATTACCAGAATTGGTAATCGATTACCAGTTCTTCATGGTAATTGATTACCAGCCTTTGGTAATCGATTGCCACAGGCCAATATATAGGCCCAGACACGTCCCACACCCTCATTTTCGAATTTCCTTTCTCTCTCTACCCTCAAAACTCTCTCCCTTCTCTCTAAAACCCATTCCTCTTCAATCCCCGCTTAAATCCTTCAACTTTTCCTTCCAAACTTCATCAAATTACATTCCTTGCACTCTCATAATAACAATTTCACCTTTAATCTTCATCCTTCTTCCAATCCCTAACCATATCCTTGGTGAGTCTTGGAGCTTGGAGTAGGAGTATCAAGACCCCTCAATCTCTTCTCTTCCATTCTCCCTTCAAAAATGCAATCTTCAAACTCCTTTCCTCTTTTTTTCCTATGAGTTACGATTTTTTCCTCTATAGTGAGTTCCTAGAGAACTCTAGGTTAGAAGAATTAGCAATTTTCATATCTGGGAGTAAAGTAGATTAATCCGTAGTCTAAGGGATTGACCTTGAATTAAATTGCCATATTATTAATAACATATACCACTGGAGGATTGGCTTTGGCTCTCAAAGTTCATGAGATTAGGAGTTCGTTATTGGCGTTAAGTTTGTGAGTAGATAGTTTACCCCTATCTTAGTTTTAATGTATTTTGTCTATATATATATATATATACATATGCAAATGAATTGGTATATCTTAGTAATATAATTTAAATTTTGGTAGCTTATCTATTTCTACTAGTTCACATAAGACAATGACTTGATTTCAAAGAGAAAAATAAGGCAAATGTTTATTACGTTGGTTTCCTATTAAACTTTGGAAAATTTTCTTTGTTTTGAAAAGTTTTTGGATAAAAGCTTTGGACTTTTGTTCATTTTTTATTTATTAAAGTGTTAAAGCTTTATTTTCTTTGAAGTTACAGTTTTATTGTTTTATATAAGGTATATTGATATGTTTTATAAGAATCTTTATTAGATGTTCTGTATAATGGAAAAGAAAGACTTGGGAAAGTCTAGGCCAGGATCTGTAGGCTAACGGCAGTAGGCGTTAGCCTTGGGTGCACCTAGGATATTGGATTTTCATGGCCACTCAAGGGAGTGGTGCGTGCCTGTTATTCACGGCCATACATATAGTGTGGTGCGTGCCTGATATTCATGGCCACTGAAAGAGTGGTGTGTGCGTGATTACAGGTTTTACACGAAGGAAAGGCCACCTAAGTGTGATTCCTGATGGATTATCCTAGAATAGATAGACTTTGTTTTTGGAAAGAAAATTTGGATAATATTTGATTAAGATTTCTGTTTTGGTTTTATTATACATATTATTGTATCGCCTTAATATCTATAAGTTTGTACATTGTCTCATGTGGGTTAGGGACATTCTATCTCTCACTGAGTTTCTCAAAACTCACCCCATGGTTATTATATCCTTTTCAGATACAGGTTCAGACTTGAGAGCCGACCCTTCTGATCAACACCATTAGATTCTTATTTTGGTGAGCCCTCAATAGTAAGGGCCCTGATTTGTAATTCTGTTTCAGTTGTAATCTTAGTATGTAGCTCCATAGTACTACATGCAGGGTCTGACCTTGTTCTATTTTTGTTGTTGTTATGTATTCATTCATATATATATATATATATTTCAATTTGTTGGAATTAAAGTTGTGTAAAGGATTTGTTTTCTGAAGAACTTGAGCTATGTATTTTGGATATACGATTGTATTTATATATTTTACTATTATACTGCGTGCTGAGGGGTGTATTCTGAGAATACCTGGATCCCCGATAGAAGATTGTGTTTGTTTATCTTGCAGGGTAACCTTTTGTAATTAGGAAATATCCCAATTACAAAGAGGACTCTGTAACATTCTCCCGAAATACAGTACTATGCTTAAGTCCTAGTACTATACTCAAGACTTATTACTATTATCTGAGTGGACCTCTTCTGACAGTAACTTCAGCCGTCTTCGGAACTTTCAAGCTATCTGAAGATAACATGGAAATAAGAGTGAGAATCTTAAATTCTCAGTAGGATTCTTTAACTATTATACATGTCATCATTATCATCTCCAATTGCTTCGGTTTATGACGAAAAAGGTGAACATATTATACAAACTGTTCAATTTTATTGATCGAAAACATACTGTCCGAAGCAAGGTTCATTTTATTCATACACTTGTCATTTGGATGAGCCAATACCAAGTCAATTCATGAATGATACTATGAATAATAATTGAAACGTATTGAAATACAATAGCACCAATATACTGAACACATAAAATCTGCACACGCCTTTACTTGTACTTGAATTTATGCAGATACACATAATTTTCTTTTCTTCCTTAATCTTCCCTTACTTGTTACATGTATTCCAGAGTACGATCGCCATGTCATATTCTATCGGGGTGTGATCACCATGTCACATTCCTTCGAAATGTCATACTCGAATATGTTCTTCCTGTCACGTCCCAGAGTATGATCGCCATGTCATACTCCATCGAAATGTGATCGCCATGTCACATTCCTTAGGGTGTGGGATCATCATCATAGATTTATGGTACGTCCACTAGCTGGGTCATGCCATGCCTCATGTAAGCCTTATCCCATATACTCATACTAGTTGGGTCGATGCCGTGCCTCATATGAGTGGGGTGCTTGCATATATTTTAATATTTAATCTTTAATCTTTACTGCCCTTGGGTAGTCTGATCTAAGAATGAGCTCGTCAGCTCAACTCGTGACCATCATCACACAATACTAACTCACAAGGGGACCCACGTGCCTTTAGTCTTGGAGGGATCTTATTTTGGCCACGTGCCTCTAAATTGAAGGGATCTCTTCTGGTCACGTGCCTCAAGAATAGAGGGATCTCATCTGACCACGTGCCTTCAATATAGAGGGATCTCATCTGACCACGTACCTCCAAGGTAGAGGGATCTCATAGTTTTATACTGCCTTCATAGGGAGGGATTCAATGTGCAACTGCCTCCAAGTGAAAGGACCCACTACCTTCACAAGGAGGGATCTCATAACTGCCTCCAGGTGAAGGGATTCACGTTTAATATGTTCATATCCTTTCATCTTCATACATAATCATGCATAGACATGCTGAATGCACTCACACATATGCTTCATCATTTATTTTTATGTATCCTTGCATATAGAATTTCATATTCATATCATAAATATTCATAACATATAAATGCTCATAGCTTCCTTATGGTTCTACCGAAAATTCGGTAGCATAATGGATCGAGTCTGCTTCCCCATGAATAGTGCCAATTTGAGTAGACAGTCAGTCACAGTAAGAGATCAAATATAATGCATTAATCTTTCAAGCACCAACATGGAATTGCAACACTTAGGCTTTACTTGAACTCATATGTGAATTAAGGTGCCAAATCCTTTAATTTTGGGAATCCTGCTCATATTCTTTAACTCTGCCCGTTCTTAGAAATTAAGCCTTAAATTCATCTTAACTCATTTGGACCTGAATTTTGAATATGTTGAAGTGTTTTGTGTCTATTTTCTAACCTCTTTAGTCCTATCTAATTTTGATAAATATAACTCAAGTTATTTATGTTTTAACTCGGCCTGCCCTGTGGCTAGCCAAAATTACACACCTAAAAGTAAAAATCTATTAAAAATAGAAAATAAGTCCAAATCATACGAAATTAGTGTCATATCAAATTTAACAGAACAAGCTTTCATTTTCAATAAGTTTCATTTCATTTGCTTTAGTAGAACTCGAGTTATAAGTCCTAAAATTCAACCTTCCTGAACTACCCTATTTTGGCCTGGTTTAGACATAGGGCAAATTCCTCAAACCATTGAAAACAAATGGGATTGTAACAAACTCTGAATTTCATTATGGATGTTCCCCTATGTGTAAGCTTTCTAAAAAGACTAGTTTCACTCAATTTGGAGCTGTGTAGGGTGAGTTACACCCTTCTCAATTCACACTACCCGGATGAAAGTCCTGATTCCTAGGTCAAATTTCAAAAATTCATATGTCCCTCAATATTAATCCAATGGCCTTATATTATATATGTATGGAAAGCTCTAAATGTCTACTTTCATATAAAAATAGTTTCATCAAATTTAACGGCTATAAGCGGAGCCATACACTCCGCCATACAGACTACCGTGGGGCTTCTCATTTAGGCAGCATCCCAAACCTCCACTTTTCCTAGTTTTCTTCTTCTAAATTTAATTCCAACTCAAGATCTCATATTAATCCAACCATAATCCATCATACACATCTAATATATCATCAAATACATGAAGAAGAGTAAAATTTCATACAGCCATAGTTTAGAGAAATTAAGGACAGAATTTGAATCCTACCTCTTAGTATGTGATTTTGCTAAGTTTTAGAGTTTGGATGGAACCTTGTCAAGCTTGGAGATTTGATGGAGTAAGTTAAGAGGAGAAGAGAAAAAGAGAAGAAGAAGGCTAAAACCAGATGAGAATGAGACGCCAGTCAGCAGGGAGAAGAGAAAAATCTGATTTAAGTATTGAAGAGGTGGTTGGCTTGGTGTATTTTGATTGGTTGAAATTTTATGATTGAAGTTCAGTCATGTCTCCCTCTTTTGTGGCTAAATTATTCTCCATGTCGCCTAAAAGTGGAACTCGCTTCCATTGTATCTGAAATGGGAACTCATCTCAATTCTGCTTAAAGTCGAAACTCGTGCCCATCTATTTGAAACTTGGAGATGAACTCGGATATCAGAAATATTGTTTGGTTTATTCGAAACTTAGAAACAAAGTCGTATGTCAGAAATTATGCACAACTTATTTGAAACATAAGGTCGGAGGTCGGAAATCATACAGCACACAATCACCTTAAAATTGAAAGTCAAGGACAAGAATGTGAAACCTAAAATACTTAAACCCGGAAGTCGGGGATGTTAACGTAAACTTGGAAGTCGAGAACTAGGACGCTTTAAAACTCTTATTACATGAAATTCTAAAACTCGGTCCAGGATCAATCTCGGAGATTGATTCTAAGCATAACACCGGAAATCGGGAATCAAAACCTTAACTTATATAATCTCAGAACTCCCAATTCAATCTCAGAAGTTGGTCATAGGCAAACTCGGAAACCACTCCATTTAATTTGAAACTTGAAGATGAAGTCAGAAATCGAAAATGATCTATTTTATTTGGAACTCGAAGATAAAGTCAGAAATCGGAAATAATCCATTTTATCTGTAGCTTTAAGATGAAGTCAGAAATCAAAACTCGTGGTGGATGTTACAGACTCTGTCAAAATTTTTATAAAATTCTATGGCGGAAGGCTTGCGTAGGGACTTGTCCCTATGCACCGGTCACGGCCCAGGTTTGGGTCGTGACAATTATTTACATGTAAAAATTTGAAGTCAAAATTTGTAGAATTAATATATTAACAAAAATGGTAAACTTTGGTGTTTCCATAAACACATCCTGCGTTCCAGAATAAGGTGGATTTGTCATGGATTTTTTTCTAAAAAAGAATATCAAACCTTCACTAAAATTTATAAAAATTTACTAGCAAGCTTGTCAACATGTTATCTTCAACCTATAAAATTTTCATATTAAAATAATAAGATTTGCTATGCTGGAAAAATCACACAGTCACAATAGTCCAAAGAATCAGCATAGTTCCAGTAACATATCATACCAAAGGATCAAGAGATAAACATCAACATATCACAAACATCAACTAAAATCAAAGAAAGACCACAGGAGGGTTTAGCAAAGGAGAGAAGATATAAGAACCCCTACTTGTTTGGGATTAAAAAGGATGATGGAGATGGTGGTGGTGGCGGTGGCGGCAGCAATGAGATGAAGATGGTGGTGCTTAGTGTAACACCCTCCTAAGTACAGTACTATGCTTAAGTCATAGACCACACCACACTCAAGAGTTGTTACTATTACCTGAATGGACCTTGTCTGATAACAACCTCTAGCCGTCCCCAATATTCCTTGAACTATCTCTAGTTGATGCAAAACTAGTTAAACTTGAGCTCTTGGTATAGGAAGTGGGTGGAACTTGGAGATTTGGGAAAGAGAAAGTGAGGAAAAAGAAGAATGAAGGGAGAGAAGTCAGCATGAAAGAGAAGAACGAAAATGAGGGGAGTTGAAGGAGATTTGGTGTTTTAAAACTTAAGGAATGGCTTGTGATTGGTTGATAGGTGTGTGGTGGATGGAAGACCAAATCTCTCCTCTTCATGGGCACCATATGGCACCACCTATATGGGAGAAGAGTGGCAAAGTTTCAGCCACTCATATTAGGATTTTTAGTGTAGAATTCTACTGATTCAATTCTGACAGTTTAAAATACCGAATTTTTACCGATTTTCCTCAAATCGGTAAAACATTACTAAGTAAATTTGTGAGAATTTCTATATCTCTATTCTAATCTTCTCAAGTCTAATCTCATTAATTAACACTTAATTAACTCCTAATCAATATTTAATTAACTTCTAATTAATTCTATACAGTCAATAAAGTTAGATAAATAGATTAACATCGTAATTTAAGCGTATTGTAATTTCGGACGTTATACTGAATAATTTCTCATAATCTTTTACATAACAATCTAAATTTCCTTTAGCTCTAATATTTGTAATTATCCCTAATTACTCTTATTTTTCTAATAAATTGATTAACAGCGCAAATCAATTGCACCATTTCTTTGGAATTGTTATATTTTCGCTTTTTCGTAAATCCTTTAGAAATTTCTGTTTGGTTTCTGTAACTAGTGGCATTTTCGTAATATTGAGCAAGTCTAGGGGTATCTCATGTCATTTCACGTATGGATACCTCCATGGCTCAATCAGCCAAGGTTTAGATTTCTACGTTTTCGCTACGTGATTCTACTTCGTTTAAAACCTTCTTCTACTAATCCTATTGATATAGAGACCTAAATGTCATTTTCTAAAAAGTTCAAGGATAAGGTTGTAAATAATAAAAGTTTGCCCAAGGACGTTTTTATTATTTCCTATTACGTTATATGGGGATGTTACACACTACCCTTCTTAAAAAGAATTTTGCCCTCAAAATTCCTTTATCCTTAGTAAGCCAGCTAAATGCCGTAGATCTCCATCTATACTAAACGACATACTAAGGTGATCAAGCTCAGTATGTAGTCATGTATGGCAAATAAGCTACAACACACAACATGGCTGCCATGCACAAACATCTATATCCTTGTCATATAAGGACCTAAAGCATAGCCTTTCTAAACTTTCAGAGTATGCCTCCTTGGAAGCATAATCAACCCATCCCAGGTCCGGGTAGGACGAACTGCTCTGATACCATTAAATGTAACACCCTCTCAAGTACAGTACTATGCTTAAGTCATAGCACCACACTCAAAAGTTTTTACTGTTACCTGAATGGACCTTGTCTAATAACAACCTCTGGCCATCCCCAATATTCCTTGAACTATCCCTAGTTGATGCAAAACTAGCTAGACTTGAGCTCTTGGTGTAGGAAGTGGGTGGAGCTTGGAGATTTGGGAAAGAGAAAGTGAAGAAGAAGAAGAATGAAGGGAGAGAAGTCAGCATGAAAGAGAAGCACGAAAATGAGGGGAGTTGGTGTTTTAAAACTTGAGGAATGGCTTGTGATTGGTGGAGAGATGTGTGGTGCATGGAAGACCAAATCTCTCCTCTCCATGGGCACCATATAGTACCACCTATATAGAGGAGGATTGGCAAAGTTTCAGCCACTCATGTTAGGATTTTTAGTGTGGAATTCTACTGATTCGGTTCTGACAGTTTAAAATACCAAATCTTTACTGATTTCCCTCAAATCAGTAAAACATTACTAAGTAAATTTGTGAGAAATTCTATATCTCTATTCTAATCTTCTCAAGTCTTATCTCTTTAATTAACACTTAATTAACTCCTTATCAATAATTAATTAACTTCTAATTAATTCTACACAATCAATAAAGTCAGATAAATAGATTAACATCATAATTTAAACGTATTGTAATTCCAAACGTTATACTGAATAATTTCTCATAGTCTTTTACATAACAATCTAAATTTCCTTTAGCTCTAGTATTTGTAATTCATCCCTAATTACTCTTATTTTTCTAATAAATTGATTAACAGCACAAATCAATTGCACCATTTCTTTGGAATTATTATATTTTTATTTTTTCATAAATCCTTTAGAAATTTCTGTTTGGTTTCCGTAACTAGTGGCATTTTCGTAATATTGAGCAAGTCTAGGGGCATCCCATGTCATTTCACATATGGATACCTTCGTGGCTTGTAACATCCACCATTTTTTTTCGCCTAATTATTCGGTTTTACCGAATAATTGAGAATAATTAAAATTCGGTTAAATAATTATTTAGAATCAATTGATTAGCAATTACTTGAGTTTAGATATGAGGGAATTAAGTTAAAAGTATAGGAGGTTTCATAAAATTTTATTGAAAACCGATTTACCGATTTAAAGGAAATCAGTAAGATTACGGTATTTTAAACTGTCAGAATCGAACCAATAGAATTTCAACTCATTAACCTTACTTTAAGTGGCTGAGAACTCAGCCACTTAATCCCTCAGAATGGCGCAAAGGAGGCCACAAAGAAGGGAGAGGGCTGGCTGAATTTCAGCTATAGGTGCATCAACCAATCACCACCCCTCATTCTAACTACCCCTATGTCTTTATAACACAATTCCTCTCCTTTCCCTCAGCCATTTCTGCGCCACTTCTCCCCTCAATTCAGCTCTCTTCTTCTCTTCTTCAATCACCCAACACCTCCAAACCATCAAGCCTAGCCAAGTTTTGCTCATCCAAGTTCCAAGTTCCAAGATCTAGCCAAATCACATATAAAAAAGGTAGAGGTTTAATTCTTACATCAATTCTGTGGTCTTGGCTGGCTGAGGTTGGATTATTTTCACAATCTTTAATGTGTTAAATGAATTATTATGATGATATATGGCTGGTTTTTGGCTGTTTGTTTGGTTAAAATCGAATTGGAAGTAAGAAAGAATGAAAATAGGAGGAGCTGATGGGCTGGAGAACCAAAAACCCTCGGCAGTCCGTACAGCGGAGTGTACGGCTCCACCTACCGCCGATTAAATTCGATGAAACCATTTTTATATGAAACTAGACATCTAGGGCTTTCCATACATATATCATATAAGGCCATTGAATTAGTATTGAGAGAGATATGAATTTTTGAATTTCGACCTAGGTTTCTGACTTTGATTCTGGGCAGACTGGGTTCTTCAGGGTAGAACTCGCGCTATACCACTTGAAATTTAATGAAACCAACTTTGTTAGAAATATTACACAAAGTAGAATGTCCCATAAAAAATTTCAGAATTAGATAAGGTCCCGTTTGCTCCCAGTGATCCAAGAAATTTGCCCTATGCCCAAATCAAGTTAGAACAGGATAGTTCAGAAAGGTCAGAATTCTGGGCTTATAACTTGAGCCCTACTAAGTCAAATGGAATCGAACTTTTTGTAAATGAAACTTTTCCCTGTTAGCTTTAATATGAGACCAATTTTGTATCATTTGAAGCCGTTTTCGATTTTTCGTGGATTTTTACTTTTAGGTGTCTGATTCTGGCCAGCCACTGGGCAGGCCGGGATGGAACCTAAATATCTTGAGCTATAGTTATCCAAATTAGATGGGACCAAAGAGGTTAGAAAATAGACACATAACACTTCAACATAGCCAAAATTGAGGTCCAAATGAGTTAAATAGAAATTATGGCTTCATTTATAAAAACCGGGTTGACAGACCTTGTTGAGGCAGAAACTCTGCCTTAATGAGATTAATGTTATTATGAGTTCAATGTTAAAATTTGTATACAATGTTGTGACCTCTATTATAAGTTGGTGTTTTGGTGTACTGGCACTATTCATGGGGAAGCAGACACGTTCCGTTATGCTGCCAAAATTTCGGTAGAATCTATGCATAAGTCATGATATACATGCTAATATAAGTGCATTTTCAAGAAAGCTATGAAAGTTATGATGAGAATTATGTTATTATGAAAGTTCCATACTACTTGGGCCAGCCCCGGATAAAAAGTTAAGGGGAATAGATCGGTGGAAAGGTCGGGGACAGCAAACCCGGCATTCCTGTATAGGAACGAGCTTGATCCTGAAAAGCAGACTATTACCCAGGAGCCTAAAATGGCCAAGAACTTCCAGGGGACCAAGTGATGGAAAATTATGGAAAGTTATGGGAAAAGTTTATGAAGAAATGTTTAAGAATAAGTTTTACATAATTACATTACATGCATGATTACCTTGAGCAGTTATTACATGTCGTTTACAATTTGTCTGTTATGTTTATTTACTGCCGAATATGCATTTATTCTGTTTATTATTTTGTGTATCATTATTAGTAATTTATTATGTTTCTTATACTGTCTTAAGTAAAACTGGACCTTGTCTTGGACTAAACATTTTCCTAAACTGATTAAATGTGAATAGTTAGGGTTGATCTCATGATTTTATAATTAAATAAAACTCGAGGTAATTGAGAATGAATGTGACGTCAGCTAAACCCTGTACGCGAACCCTACTGAGAATTTCTTCAAATTCTCACCTCGTTTTGCATTTCCGCATCATTCTCAGACGTTGACAATGGACTCAACGGCGACTCTGTGTATTGAGCTCCTTGACCTGCAGCTTCACCAGGACCCCGAGTTCCACTCGCTGTGCTTAGCTGGTTTCCGCCATTTTCGGCCCTACTTTTTAGCAGTAGAAATTTAGCTATGCCTTTAGTTCACTCTGCTTTTTGAAGCATGTATACAAACTGAAGTGTTGGCTTCCGACTTATATATGTAAATATACAACTGATGTTGTATTACACGTTATTATTCTATTCTGTGGTACTTTTGTTAAATTCAGTTATGTTCTAAATTATTAACAGCGCTCCGTTTCTCCTGTTACAAAAAAAAAGTGACATGATAAAACGAAACGTAAACAGAGTATTAACACGGTAACACAATCTACTTAATTTCTTGCTATGACTTAAGCATAACATTAAATTGGTAGGGTGTTACATTTTTGGTATCAGAGCAGTTCGTCCTAACTAAGGCCTGAGGATTGGATTAACTATGCTTCGCGCATATTCTGTATTTTTAGCTGATAATATGCACCAGATCTTGCCTGTACGGTTGAGATATAGTTGTGCATGTGTATGAAGTGCTGGCCGTGTGGTACATGTTATTTACTAGCACATTAGACTTAGTATTGAGCCTGATCAACTCAATAACTTTTGTTTTGTGTGCTCAAAACTTAATGGATTCCGGAAGGCGAGGCAGACCACGTGCGGAACCCGCTCCAGAGGACCCGACTGATTTTATGGCCACAATGCAAGAAATGGCCCATGCGATACGGGAGCAAGCCGCGGTGGCTCACCAGATGATGGATCAGCTAGGCAGACGACCTGAGGCAAGCTATGGAGGGAACCCTCATGGCCCAGGAATCGACCTAGACTATCTCGAGTTTGCTGAGTTTAGAAAGGCAGATCTGCCAAGTTTCCGAGGGGCATATGATCCTGATAAAGCTGATGAATGGATCAAAGCCATGGAGAAGATTTTGTCTATCTTGGATTGCTCGGATCATCAAAAGGTGACCTTCGCCACTTACATGCTCAAAGCAGATGCCGAGTTTTGGTGGAACGGCATACGAAGATTGTTCGAAGAATCTCAAATGGCAGTCACCTGGATGATGTTTAGGGATGTATTTTACCGGAAGTACTTTCCGGCTTCCATTCAAAATGCTAAGGAACTTGAGTTTTTGCAGCTCCGTCAAGGAAACCGGACGATATCTGAATACATTGCCAAGTTCGAAGAGTTGTGCAATGTAACATCCCTATTTTCACCTAAGTTAATTAGCTCGGTGTTCCCGGCTAATTAGAGAGGTTAACGATTAATTGAGAATTAATCGATTAATCTCGAGAGCAAGAGCTTAGTAAATTAAAGGCAAGTCGACAATTGAGATTTAATGCATTAAAAGTTACAATTAAAAGCCTAATTGCCCAATCCTTATTAATCCATGATTTAGAACATAAAATCAAGGTGATATAACCTAATTAACTGAGAGCATTAAAATCAAGGTGATCTAACCTAATTAACTGAGAGCATATAAGTCTCAAATCTTAATCATATTAATTCTCACATCTTCTTATATAATTAGTGAGGAAAAATCCTTCTTAATTAAAATGTGCTAATGAGTAATTTAAACCAAGTGAATTAATTAACATTTAGATAATTACAACAATTATAAAGATGTAGAAACTTCCCTTTAATTATGGTTTGAAAGTTTGGTCAAAGCAAGAGTCATATCCAACCATCCATTTACTTTCTCATCCTACACCACAAGATCAAGAGTTTATATTAGTAGATCCCTTAAGTTATGACAAGAGTTGTACTCTCCTTCATCAAGATAATGACACTTGGTGTGATCCTAGCCATCCAATGCCAAATCCTAAAAGAGCTCATGCTTTTAACCACTTGACAAAAACACTACATAGTCTTTACCCAATTTCCAAGACTCAAAGGAAACACAACACACTCTTTTGCCCCAAGGTTTTTCCCACTCACTTGCTTGTTGTAAGAAGCAAAGTCACCTCACTCCCTCTCTCATTTTTGCGCCACCCATCAGCCCTCCTCTCTCTTCATTCCATTTTTCATTTCCTCTCTCAAAGAAAACAAAAAGTTCTCTCCTCTCTCCAAATCTCATACTCTCTTCTTCTTCCAAGCTTCATTGTTTTTCTTCCAACCCTCATACTACTTCCTACTCATCTCCATTTACCATTCTCACAAGCCCTTCAAGGACCACCCTCTTTGGTTCTTGGAGAAACAAAACAAACACTCACCTAGCCCCAATATCAAGCTCAAGGAGAAGGAGGCCATCTCCAACCATCTTCATCTTCCAAGCCTTCAAAAAGGAACTTTTTGGCAGTGATTCTAACTCTTCTTTCTCATGTATTTTTCAAGCTCTAGAATCTCCTAAGTTCTTTATAGCTAGGTGGTTTTAGGATTTGCTTCAAGGTCTCATAACCATTTCTTGCCTTATGAGTTTTCTTGTCTTGTTGAAAGTGTTGTTTTAAAGTGATAATATGTGGCATGATGGATTTATGTATCTTGCTTTAATTTGGTTAAAAATACTGATTTGGTGACTAAAACTTTGAGCATGATGATGAGTTAAAACATGAAAATGGTGATTTGAAGTGATATAACAATTTCTCCATAAGCTTGAAGTGAAAAACTTAAAAACTAGTAAATCTGGAATTCTGGCAGTCTGTAAAGCGTGCCATATATTTATTGCTACAAAACTAAAAATGTAACGAAACTAATTTTCTGTGAAAGTAGACTCAAAGAGCTTTTCATACATATAAAATATGCGAGATTTGGCCTTAAAACGAGAGAGATATGACTTTTCAAAGTTTGCTGTTCCTGGATGGGTTTCTGTCCGGGCAGTAGGTAATAAAACATGCATAACTCAAGTTATACATAACATTTTTGAGTGGGACCAAGTTTGTTAGAAATCTAAGACATAGATGAACAATCCCATAAAACAGTTTTGTCAGATTCCATGTGAGGAACTTGCACTGAAGTGGACAAGCCACTGACCCGAGTTGAACTTTCAATCCTGAATAGTTAGAATAAAATGTGCATAACTCAAGCTACAAAATGAATTTTTAAGTGGGGTTTGTTTTGTTTAAAAATAGACTCAGAGAAGTACATCCACACAAAAATTCGAAACAAAAGAGTAAAAGATGAAATTTTGGTGAATTTTCAAAGTTACTGCCCCACTGTAAAAGTAAAACTGGTTATGGTAAAAGTTAAAGAATAAGGAGAAATAAGCTCTAAAATCTTAATACCCTTACATTAAGCATTGGAAAAACTTTCATAATTCAACTTAAAAGTGTCAAAGAGGATAATAGATGAAATTGGCATTATGCCCAATAAAAGAAGTTTACACAAGAGACAATCTCAATTAAAAGCTTGCACTAAATTTATTAAGCTAAGCTCATAAAATGTTGCTTGAGAATATGCCTATGTTTATGTGCAAGCATGATGTTATGATGATGATCATGATGATGATGATATGATGATGTTATGATTATGATAATGATATGTTGATGATATGATGCTCAATGTTATATGATGTTGGTCTCTCTGTGTGGCAAAATTTTGGGAAGCTTCGGTCTAGCCGTTATGCTGCCGAAATTTTGTAAAAATTATGGACTTAGAAATATTTTGCATCATAAGCTTTAATAAGAAGAAATTTAATTCAAGTAAGTGATCATTCAAAAGGGAAGGTGACCTAATTTAAGCTTCCCTCACCCACGACTCACATGAGGCATGGCATAACCTAGCTAGTGTGAGTATAGGGGATAGGTCTTACATGAGGCATGGCATGACCCAGCTAGTGTAAATACCAAAATTCTATGGTGGCGACGGCCACGATATGAGCTCATTACCACCTATGTTTAGTGGGTGAAAAGATAAAGTCAAGTTAAGAAAAGAAAAGGGACTTCGGTCCAAAACCCTAAAAAGGGAAGAAGTTAAGAGAATCTTCTAGCTTGGACATGCAAGTTTTATACGATTACACTTGTGCTTATGGTTATTATGATACAAATGATTAGAAGGTATGTTAAAAATTGAATCTGCTTCGGATCCTCATGTTTTCGAAAATCTAAGAATTGAATTTGATGTGTGCTCACTGTTTTTATTTATAAAACCGAAGTGGCTGGGACGATGACGATGACACTTACGTGTTAGGGTTGAGTCCTACTGAGAAATTTTATTTCTCACCCTAGTTGTTTTTCCGTCTCGTCACCAGATACTCATGGCTCACCCCGTAGAGTGGAGCGTGGACCCTCCCCACCATGAGTGGGCCTACGATGGAGATACTCACGCTATTGTGGCCACGACCACCACAATAGTCCGCACATATTTTTACCTGGGTCGGATTTTTGAGGAAGAGGAACCAGAAGTCCCACCAGCCCCTACAGATATTTCATCGGCCGACCTTGGACAGCCCCTAGGTCCTTGGGATTTTCCGCCCGAGCCGTTGCCTGACATCGAGATGGAGCCGATGTCGCCTGGTTTGCCCGCAACCGAGTTCGCACCCCCGCCCGCAACCGAGTTCGCACCCCCGCTAGAGATCCCTGTGATAGAGGTGAGCTCGACGGCCACTCCTAGGGCCGCTTCGCCGCCGCTCCCCGAGTATCACCCTGCCGAGTCCGAGGAGGATCCCTCCGAGGCACGTTCTTCTGTGGCCAGCTATACCCCAGGTCGTCGCGTGCGTCGTATTGAGGTGATCAGTAGGCACCCTCGCATTATCCGTACTCCTCACGTACCCCGAGGTCGAGGAGCGAGGGGGACCAGGCACTCGAGGACTTGAGCCCTTCCGATCGAGAGGCACGGGAGGGGTAGAGAAATCAGCATGTGTCTGCGTGGGCCTATTTTTATTTGTGTTCCTTATCCTATGTATTTCATTTTGTATTGGACCTTGTCAGACTTATGTACCTTTGATTTTGGGGCCATGGCATGACCATGAGTTCCCTTTTTATGTATTTGTTGGATATTATGAGACTAATTATATTTATGTGGTTGTAGTAGTAATTTGAATGCATGATATTTTGATTTATCCCTTGTTCCTTCAATTTATACTGAAATATTTGCGATACGCTCGTTTAGTGCTATCTTCTCGCGCAAGGCTATACTTTCCAAAAGTGACGACGTATTTAAAAAAAAAAAATTTTTTACCGTATTTTCCGCGTAATTTAATTTCAAGTGAAGTTTAGTTTTTCCCACGAGCATAAAAAACAACTAATAAAATGCCGTAATACAACTTAAGCGTAGTATGGGTTTATTAGGGTGTTACATTATGGTATCAGAGCAGTTCATCCTGTTAAAGCCTGAGGTTGGACTGACTATGCTTCCAAGCATAACTCTACGTGCGCTATGTTAAGTCATGTTGTGGATCCTGTCTGTATGATGGGATGTAGGGCTTAGTATGCATGACCGTCATGTAAGATTGCCTTTAGTTGCTGTCATGCTTATGCTTGATATTGGGCCTGATCAACTCGATATTTTTGTTTTGGTGTGTTCAGGAACTAATGGCAACTCGCAGACGTACCGCCAACGAGCCCAGCGACAGCACGAACATCGCTGACTTCATGAGGACCTTTCAACAAATGGCGAACGCCATGCAAGCTCAAGCTACGGCGGCTGAACACATGATGGATCAGCTAAATCGAAGATCCGAAGAGTCGGTTGGTGGAAATGGAGCTGACGCCGAGTATCAGAAGTTCTCGGAATTTCGTAAGGCGAACCCGCCCAGTTTCAAAGGGGCTTTCAACCCTGACGAAGCTAACGAGTGGATCAAAGAAATTGAGAAGATCTACTCTGTGCTGACTTGCTCTGAGACCCAGAAGGTAGCCTTTGCTACTTATATGCTGAAGGCGGATGCCGAATTCTGGTGGAAGGGAGCGAAGAGCTTAATGGAGAGCGACCAAAGAGAAATCACTTGGGACGTCTTCAAGACAGCTTTCTATGAAAAGTATTTCCCGATGTCTATGAGGAACGCAAAGGAAATGGAATTCCTGAGGCTCTACCAAGGAGGTATGAGCATTGCTGAGTACACGGCAAAGTTTGAGGAGCTGTGTAAGTTCTCTACACTTTATCGTGAAACCAGACGAGAACTGGAAATGCATGAAATATGAAGGGGGTTTAAGGGCTGACATCCTGGCGTCTGTGGCCCCGTTAGAGATTCGGAACTATGCGGCCCTTGTCAACAAGAGTCGCGTAGTGGAGGAATGCAACCACAAGTTGGCGATTCAAAGATCAAAGGCCCATAAGAGGAGGCAGGCATCCCAAGGGCAAAACATGAAGCAGCCCCCGCAAAAGAAGCCCTACCATGGTGAAGGTTCTAAGGGCAAGCAGCCCCAAAGGCCTCTTCCAAATCCAACATGCACAAAATGCAGTAAGAATCATGGCGATCGGCCGTGTTTGGCAAGCCAGAATGTCTGCTACGGATGTGGCAAGCCAAGCCACAAAATTTATGAGTGTCTAACCAGGAATCCATCACAACCGCCTCGACCCCAACGTCAAGGACGGGTCTTTACAATGAGCACAGAAGAAGCTGACAAGTCGGAAGGATTAATCCAAAGCACTTGTGACATGGACGGTGAGACTCTAACTATACTCTATGATTCGGGTGCTTCACATTCGTTTATTTCTCATAGCTGTGTAGCTGCTTTGCAATTGCCAATTTCTGAATTACTTTATGATCTATTGGTTTCTACTCCTACCAATGGGCCTGTTAGAACTAGTCAAATATACATCAATGTTCCTCTTTGAATTGAGGGTAGGACCTTTGCCGCCGATTTGATTTGTCTCTCTCTATCTGGTCTTGACGTAATTTTGGGCATGGATTGGCTTTCTACCAATCGAGTCGTACTCAATTGCTCTGATAAGATGGTGGTACTCCTGTCTGTCTCACTTTCTGAATCCCAAACCGCAACACTCTTCTATCTGAACTCTTTTGGGCCAAAGAATCAAGGATATATTCTCTTATCAGCTAATGTGATAGAAGCTGAGCAGGAACTAGAAAAGATCCCGGTTGTTAAGGAATATCTGGATGTTTTTCTAGAGGATATTCCTGAATTTCCCCCGGAGAGAGAGATTGAGTCTACAATTGAGTTGGTTCTAGGTGCGGGACCAATATCTATAGCTCCGTATCAAATGTCACCCATGGAGCTGACGGAACTAAAAAGACAGATCGAAGATCTTTTAGAAAAAGAATTCATACGGCCAAGCGCGTCGCCATGGGGAGCTCCGGTCTTGTTGGTTAAGAAGAAACATGGAAGCATGCGCTTATACGTGGATTATAGGCAGCTGAACAAACTGACAATTAAGAATAAATATCCACTGCCAAGGATTGATGATCTCATGGACTAACTACAAGGTGCAACGGTATTCTCCAAGATCGACTTGCATTTTGGATATCACTAGATTCAAGTTCGGGAACAAGATATCCCTAAGACAGCTTTTCAAACTCATTACGGACACTATAAGTATACCGTGATGTCGTTTGGGCTGACGAACGCGCCAGCGATCTTTATGGATTACATGAATCGAATATTTCGCCCATATCTGGACAAATTTGTAGTGGTCTTCATCAACGACATACTTGTCTACTCGAAGATGGAGCAAGAGCATGCGGAACACTTACGAGTAGTTTTGTAAATTTTAAGAGAAAAGAAACTCTATGCTAAATTATCCAAATGTGAATTTTGGATGAAGGAGGTGAAATTTCTCGACCATGTAGTGTCCTCTAGAGGAATCTCTGTAGACCCCAGCAAAGTAGAAGCAGTTCTACACTGGGAAAGACCGACCACAGTCTCTGAAGTCAGGAGTTTTCTGGGCTTAGCTGGATATTACAGGTGATTTGTCAAGGATTTTTCTCGAATAGCCTTGCCCTTGACCAAGCTAACCAGAAAGAATGTTCCATTTGAGTGGACGTCAGAGTGCGAACAGAGTTTTCAGGATTTGAAGAGGAGGTTGACTACGACACCAGTGCTAGCCTTGCCAGACCTTCATGGACCATTTGAGGTCTATTGTGATGCTTCCAAACAAGGGTTAGGATGCGTGTTGATGCAAACCGGAAATGTGGTCGCGTATGCCTCCAGGCAATTGAAGCCATATGAAAGGAATTATCCTACTCACGACCTCGAATTAGCAGCAGTAGTATTTGCGTTAAAGATATGGAGACATCACCTGTACGGAGTAAGGTTCGAGGTCTTTTCTGATCATAAGAGTTTGAAGTATCTCTTTGATCAGAAGGAATTAAACATGAGGCAGTGGAGATGGATGGAACTCCTTAAAGACTACGAATTTGAATTGAAATACCACCCATGTAAGGCAAACATTGTGGCAGATGCTTTGAGCAGAAAATTATTGACCATAGCCTAGATGATGATTAAAGAGACGGAGCTTATTGAAAGCTTCCAAAATCTTAATTTGGGAATCCTTACAACTCCTAAGACCTTTCAATTACACCAAATTAAGATAACCAGTAGCTTTAAGGACCAGATTCGCCAAGCACAGCAGCAGGATGCTAATTTTCAATATACGATTAATCTCGTGCAGTCAGGGAAACTAACGGGTTTTGCCCAAGATAAAGAAAGCATCTGGCAATGTCACGACAGGGTGTGTGTTCCCGAACGAAACGATCTCCGAGAAAGAATCTTAGAAGAAGCACATAAAAGTAAATTCGCTGTACATCCTGGCATAACCAAAATGTATCAAGACCTCAAGAAAATGTTTTGGTGGCCGGGCATGAAGTCAGATGTAGCAAGTTTCGTGGGCAGGTGCTTGACCTGTCAAAAGGTGAAAGCAGAACATCAAAAACCTTTTGGGATGTTACAACCCTTGGAAATCCCTGAATGGAAGTGGGAGAGTATCTCCATAGATTTTGTAATGGGGTTACCAAGGATGTCATTGGGATATGATGCTATATGGGTCATTGTGGATAGATTAAACAAATCTGCTCATTTCCTACCCATCTGAGCAAATTACCCATTGGAGGAATTGGCGCAATTGTATATCCAAGAAATTATCAAACTACATGGTACCCCTTCAACTATTATCTCTGATCGAGACCCAAAGTTTACCTCACGGTTTTGGGGAGCTTTACAGAAGGCGTTCGGTGTGAAGCTGTGTTTAAGCACTGTGTATCACTCGCAAACAGATGGCCAAACTGAAAGGACGATTCAAACCTTAGAAGATATGCTACGAGCTTATATACTGGAGCAACGTGGAAATTGGGATCGATACTTATCGTTGGCCGAATTCGCATACAACAATAGTTATCACGCTAGCATCGGCATGGCTCCTTACGAAGCATTGTATGGACGAAAGTGCCAATCTCCCCTGTGCTGGTATGAGACAGGAGAATCAACTCTATTGGGGCCTGATTTAGTTGAGCAGACCACTGAGCAGATCAAAAAAATACGAAGCAAGATGCTCGCTGCTCAGAGCTGCCAGAAGTGTTACACGGATACCAGGAGGAAACCTCTGGAATTTCAGGAAGGAGACCACGTATTTCTGAAGGTTACGCCTACAACGGGGATAGGCAGGGCCATTAAGGTCAAGAAGCTAGATCCTCGTTTTATTGGCCCCTTTCAAATCTTGAAGAGAATCGGATCGGTTGCATACCGAGTCGCTTTGCCTCCACATCTATCAAACCTCCATGATGTTTTTCATGTCTCCCAACTCAGAAAGTATCAACCTGACCCTACACACTTCCTAGAACCCGAATCAATACAGTTAAAGGAAGACCTAACTTTCCGCATACAACCAGCACGGATCATAGACAAAAGTAGCAAACAGCTTCAAAGTAAAACCGTGCAGTTGGTAAAGGCAGCATGGGGAAAAGGAAATGCTGAAGACTACACCTGGGGGCTGGAATCTGATATGAGGAAAGAGTATCCTGAACTATTTTCAGGTACTAAATTTCGAGAACGAAATTTTTTTTTAAGGAGGGTAGTAATGTAACATCCAGTGTTTTTTTCGCCTAATTATTCGGTTTTATCGAATAATTGAGAATAATTAAAATTCGATTAAATAATTATTTAGAATCAATTGATTAGCAATTACTTGAGTTTAGATATGAGGGAATTAAGTTAGAAGTATAGGAGATTTCATAAAATTTTATTGAAAACCGATGTACCAATTTAAAGAAAATCAGTAAGATTACGGTATTTTAAACTGTCATAACCGAACCAATATAATTTCAACTCATTAACCCTACTTTAAGTGGCTGAGAACTCAGCCACTTAATCCCTCAAAATGGCGCCAAGGAGGCCACAAAGAAGGGAGAGGGCTGGCTGAATTTTAGCCATAGGTGCATCAACCAATCACCACCCCTCATTCTAACTACCCCCATGTCTTTATAACACAATTCCTCTCCTTTCCCTCAACCATTTCTGCACCACTTCTCCCCTCAATTCAGCTCTTTTCTTCTCTTCTTCAATCACCCAACTCCTCCAAACCATCAAGCCTAGCCAAGTTTTGTTCATCCAAGTTCCAAGATCAAGCCAAATCACATATAACAAAGGTAGAGGTTTAATTCTTGCATCAATTCTGTGGTCTTGTCTGGCTGAGGTTTGATTATTTTCACAATCTTTGATGTGTTAAATGAATGATTATGATGATATATGGCTGATTTTTGGCTGTTTGTTTGGTTAAAACCGAATTGAAAGTAAGAAAGAATGAAAATAGGAGGAGCTGATCGGTTGGAGAACCAACAACCCTCGGTAGTCCATACGGCGGAGTGTACGGCTCCACCTACTGCCAATTAAATTCGATGAAACCATTTTTATATAAAACTAGACATCTAGGGCTTTCTATACATATATCATATAAGGCCATTGGATTAGTATTGAGAGAGATATGAATTTTGAATTTTGACCTAGGTTTCTAACTTTGATTCTGGGCAGACTGGGTTCTTCAGGGTAGAACTCGCCCTATACTACTTGAAATTTAATGAAACCAAACCTTGTTAGATATCTTACACAAAGGAGAATGTCCCATAAAAAATTTCAGAATTAGATAAGGTCCCGTTTGCTCCCAGTGATTCAAGAAATTTGCCCTATGCCCAAATCAAGTCAGAACAGGACAATTCAGGAAAGTCAGAATTCAGGACTTATAACTCAAGCCCTACTAAGTCAAATGGAATGGAACTTTTTGTAAATGAAACTTTGCCCTGTTAGCTTTAATATGAGACTAATTTCGTATGATTTGAAGTAGTTTTCGATTTTTGGTGGGTTTTTACTTTTAGGTGTCTGATTCTATCCAGCCACTAGGCAGGCCGGGATAGAACCTAAATATCTTGAGCTATAGTTATCCAAATTAGATGGGACCAAAGAGGTTAGAAAATAGACACATAACACTTCAACATAGCCAAAATTGAGGTACAAATGAGTTAAATAGAAATTATGGCTTCATTTATAAAAATCGGGTTGACAGACCTTGTTGAGGCAGAAACTCTGCCTTAATGAGATTAATGTTATTATGAGTTCAATATTAAAATATGTATATAATGTTGTGACTTCTATGATAAATTGGTGTTCTGGTGTATTGGCACTATTCATGGTAAAGCGAACACGTTCCATTATGCTGCCGAAATTTCGGTAGAATTTATGCATAAGTCATGATATACATGCTAATACAAGTGCATTTTCAAGAAAGCTATGAAAGTTATGATGAGAATTATGTTATTATGAAAGTTCCATACTACTTGGGACAGCCCCAGATAAAAAGTTAAGGGGAATAGATCGGTGGGAAGGTCGGAGAAAGCAAACCCGGCATTCCTGTTTAGTAACGAGCTCGATCTTGAAAAGCAGACTATTACCTAGGAGTCTAAAATAGCCAAGAACTCCCAAGGGACCAAGTGATGGAAAATGATGGAAAGTTATGGGAAAAGTTTATGAAAAAAGGTTCAAGAATAAGTTTTGCATGATTATATTAAATGCATAATTACCTTGAGCAGTTATTACATGTCATTCTGATTAAATGCATTATGTTTATTTACTGCCGAATATGCATTTATTCTGTTTATTATTCTGTGTATCATTATTAGTAATTTATTATGTTTCTTATACTGTCTTAAGTAAAACTGGACCTTGCCTCGGACCAGACGTTTTCCTAAACTGATTAAATGTGAATAGTTAGGGTTGATCTCATGATTTTATAATTAAATAAAACCCAAGGCAACTGAGAATGAATGTGACATCAGTTAAACCCTGTACGCGAGCCTTACTGAGAATTTCTTCAAATTCTCACCTCATTTTGCATTTCCACATCATTCTCAGACGTTGACGATGGACTCAATGGCGACTCTGTGTATTGAGCTCCTTGACCTGCAGCTTCACCAAGACCCCGAGTTCCACTCGCTGTGCTTAGCTGGTTTCCGCCATTTTCGGCCCTACTTTTTAGCAGTAGAAATTTAGCTATGCCTTTAGTTCACTCTGCTTTTTGAAGCATGTATACAAACTGAAGTGTTGGCTTCCAACTTATATATGTAAATATACAACTGATGTTGTATTACACGTTATTATTCTATTCTGTGGTACTTTTGTTAAATTCCGTTATGTTCTAAATTATTAACAGTGCTCCGTTACTCCTATTACAAAAAAAAAGTGACATGATAAAACGAAACGTAAACAGAGTATTAACACGGTAACACAATCTACTTAATTTCTTGCTATGACTTAAGCATAACATTAAATTGGTAGGGTGTTACATGGCTCAATTAGCCGAGGTTTAGATTTCTACTTTTTCACTACGTGATTCTGCTTCATTTAAAATCTTATTCTACTAATCTTATTGATATAGGGACCTAAATATCATTTTATAAGAAGTTCAGGGGCAAGATTGTAAATAATAAAAGTTTGCCCAAGAATATTTTCATTATTTCCTATTACGTTATATGGGGATGTTACACTTAGTGCCACCTCTTGAAAAACCTCCTACCAATCAAGAAGATGATGAACTTAAGCATTGAGAAGGCGTAAGTGGCAAGCTCCAAGGGAAGAATTAAGCTCCAAGAAGCTCACAAGAATTCTCACTAAATTTTGCTTCAAGACTCCTGCTTCTTTGATATTAGAAAGAGAAGAAAGTGAAAACTCTCCCTAACTCTCTCTTGCATCTCACGGATGAAACACAATTGAAAGGTGAAGGAGTTTGTGTTTTATTTCTGTAACTTGGTTGGCTTCTTTCACTTGACTGTAACACACACACTTTGGGAAGTAAGTGAAGCATTTTCTTTATTTAACGAAGGCCATGATGACTACTTCAATGAGAAGTAGTCCCTAGATATTTTAAAACAAAACTAAAATATAATTGATCTCTTCCCTTGATGCATAAGAGTCGCAACTTGTCATGGAAGGAAAGTGGGATATTTTATACTATTTGGGAAAGTAAATAAATTAAGTTTGCATTTAATTTCATGTTATTTTAGTTTTTCCCTTCCATTTGACTGCAGCCTCCTATGCGTCAAGGAGGTGAATTAACTTATTTAGGGAAATTTTCTTTTTCCTTTAAGTTTTCTATTGTTTGGTTCCCCTATTATCATGTTATGGTTAGTGCACACTCTTTTGCCCATTCTATTACTAACAGTATGATATTATTGTGTGTGTGTATGGCTATGCATTTTATATGTATAATTAGTATAATATTAATTTTCCCAATAACTAGTTATCTTCTTTTAAGTTATTATTATTATTATTACTATTAGCATCATCATCATTGTTGTTATTGTGAAGAGTCAATAATGTATTTTTGAATTCTATTATAATGTTATTTAGAGAGGAGGAAAAGTTACATGACAATTCCTTACTAGCTAAGTTTTTTAAATGAAACCCTAAAAAAAACAAAAATCAACTATTTGGTCCTAAAGGTTTTAGAGAATGGCACCACTTGGCAAGATCAAGGGCTAAGATTAATTCTTACTTCATGATACTAAAGTGATATTAATCTAATTTTACATAAAGTAACATATATTGATTTAATTAATATAGTCTAATTAATTTTCTTGTTACAAGAATTTTGGGATTTAAGGCCAATTTGATTTCTAAAACTTATTTGAACTTGATTTAAAAAATTTTGTGAGCCAAAAATTATATCTCACTTGGTCTTATAATTTTAGAATATTAGTTTCTATGTTATTCTTAATTATATAAGCTTCTAATAAATTATTGAATTACACAAATTAATCCTAAAATAATTATAACTAAATTTTATGTATTTAAATTGAATCAAATAATATTCAAAATTTTATTATAATTTCTCTAGAGTTATTTATAATTATTTCTATGCTTTTAGACGCCTTTACGCTTGACCGGCTCAATGCATCAGTAAATTTTTATAATTGTTATCTACATTTTATTTTACAATAATTTTTTGCTACGATTTTAATTACTTGACATGTCTGTCAACTATCTGTCAACTGATAGAGATCATTTTTCACAACTCGTTTAGCTGAATAGGGATAAGGGGTTATTATACTAAGAGTTTTTTTTTTTTTATCTTAATGGAGTTATAATTTGCTATTAGTAATTTCTAAAGGATTTTATTTTGTATTATTTAGTAAAAGAAGAAAATATTTTAATTTTAATTGACTTGGTTTGACTATATATATATTGGACAATTTTACTTTTATTTTTGTCAGCAACAATTTTTGAATTTAGTATTTCTATTTTCATTATTTTATTACTACTAATTAGTAGAGTGATTGGGACATGAATATTTTATTTTAATATATTTAGTCTAACTAATGTTAAATTATTTCAAATTAATTAAGTATTATTTTAGTGGGATGTTACAAATAGAGCCTTCAACATCCATGAGTCCTCCAATCCATTCTCCTATTCTGGTTGCTACCTTTAAGTTGAGAGCTTCTAGTGGCACACCATGAGCTTGGACCCAAAAGGAGATTAAGTTGTAGGATATCCTAGATATTGAGGTCCATGGGCACCACCATTGAAGACTCAATAGATTCGCCATAACAATCTAAGGACCATCATAGATAACCCTTCTGGCCATACTTTCTTCAAAGAATTTGAGCACGAAGCAATTTAGCCTCAAGTCCGTAATTGACAAAAACTGAGGTTCTCCCCCTGTGTTTGTGAGGATAGTCTTTATAGCAGCTGATCTATTCAATATCTTTTCGCAAATTACTTTTCCCCCAAAAGTTGCAGAGATTATTTGGCTTTCTTTTTCCTCAACATCCTCTAAAATGATGTCTCCTTCAAGAGGAATATCCCCTAGACCTTTCTCATGGTCATCTCCTTATTTATTAGCCTGTCTAGTGTAACATCTCTGATTTTTGCTGCATTTGTAACCCGGCGTTATAAATTAAACAAATAATAGTGTGTAAAATCATTAAGGGATACAGTACATTAAAAATTGAAATTAAATTATTTATAGACCATGAATTTTAAATAAAAAGCTAGTAGAGGAATTATTTACCAAAATACAGTTAATAAAAATTAAACGAAGGAATGAAATGAAATAATAACAAATTAAATTACACAATTAAAGATCCTATCAGGGATAAATATTTAATAAAATATGTTCTCGATGAAAATATTCCAGAACATATTAGAATTTCTACTAGAACCTCTTAAAGCTTCCGGAAGTGTTCAATTTAAGGATTCCGAGTATAATAGAGTATCCATGTTATGTCACAAAGTACCCATGAGTGACATAAAGTGATAACTATCACTTCCAACCTTTTTGTCAAATGCTTGGATCAAGTTGCAAGTCTTGTCTTTGATCAAAAGGCTAGAATTCAAATACCCATAAACACTACTACTGCTTAAAACCCCCAAACACTCTCTAAACACAAGTAAAAATACAAAACACTCATCTTCTTTTTCCCTAACTCATGAGCTCTCTGTCTCCCTCAAACCCTCTCCATTATTCTTCCTCCAACTCCCCAAAACTCCCAAGATTTCACTCAAACCCCAAGCTTTTTTTCTTCTTCTTCTCATTTCCTCTTCTTCCTCTCCTTCTAAGGTGCAAATCTGCCCTCTTTTCTCCTTGGAGGCTACGAACTATAGCAAGGGAGAAGCAAGAGATTTCTCTCTTGGGTGGGTGATCCTTGAAAGTTGGAGCCTAAATCTTGGAGGAGTCTTCAAGCTAAGAGGTTGAGGTAGGGATCTTTTTGTAAATCTTGAGAAAAAGTGTGGTTTGTGCTTGAGGTTACTATTCTAAGGTTCCAAATGTTCAACATAGAAGTATGTTTAAAACTTAGATTTAGCTTAGGGTAGCCTAGGTGAGTGTTCTAATATGATTTTGGTAGGGTGGAACCCTTAGGAGAGCATTTTATTTAGTTTTGCCACAAATTAGCTATTATAGGATTATATGGGGTTAAAATTTGTTCTTATGAGTTTAGATAACTTAGTTGACCCTAAATATAAGTGTGGTTATGGATACAAACTTGATAGAATCCTTATCTTAGGCTTTGTCACAAAAGGGGTAGTTAAAACCTATCACTAGCAACTTAGAAAAGTGGAAAATTAATTATCTTACCAATGGAAGCAATAAAAACTGATTTTACATCTTAAAGTACTTGTTGTATGGAGTCTAAAACTGCCTTTGAGTAGTGGGTTTGGTGGAGGAATAAGTAGAAATAATTTTAGACGTAAACTAGTTCTGTCAAGCCATTAGAAGGGTGAATTCTGGTTCCTATCTCTCAATGAATAGCAAAACTGATTTTATGCTTGATTATTTGAGTTATATAGACCTTAAAAATGTCCTTGTATGGTTAGAATTGGTTTAAGTTGAATTATGGGAGGTTTAGGAGTTAACTAGTCAAGTTTTCTAGCTACTAGAGTTATTTTCGGCCATATATTTGGAGGGTAACAAAAACCATATTTTAATTGAGTATTTTGAGTTATTATGATGAGTTTAAATGTCTTGGACCATATATAATTATGTGGGGTAAGTTGAAGAAGGTTTAAAGTTGATTTAAAGGTGTAAATAGCAAGAAAAAAGTGTGTTACTAAGATGAGGCCAAAGAGAGTACTAGACTATTCTCTTAGTATGGTTTAAAAGACTTGAAACTAGATTTAATTGTGATTTAAGCATTGATGAAGTAGAAATACTTTCCTCCAATCAAAACTCAAATCTTGAGACCAAGAGTTCTTAAGAAAATTGTGCTGTTGCATATCTATTTGAATGTAAAGTAAGCGTGATGGTGGAATATCACTTGGTATTTAAATGTTTGGGGATGGTTGTTTATGGCCAATGAGGCCAAAGAATGAAAACTGAGGTATGCCTTTCTACTCTTGACCTTTGGGATTTTGATGATTTCACCTTAATTGCTTCATTTATGCCTTATGATGATAATGATGGTATTTATCATGATGGATGTCTTGGAATTATGAAATGATGAGTTATTATTGATGTTATGATTATGATTGGAAAATTGCTAGCTATTTATTAGTGTTTTTCAATTTTTGGATTTCTCTCCGTATAGCCATTATGCTGCCAGATTTTTTCCAGAGAAGTTTCTTTTATGAGTTGAATCATAATCCATAAGTACATGAGAATTAGAGAAGGTTGTGCCAAGAATCATAAATATTATTTAGAGAATATTACATGTTAAGGTAAATTAAGATTTGAAAATGACCATTTGGTAAGAGAAGGTGATCCTAAGCTCGGAAGTGATTTCGATAAGGGAAGGTGATTTACAAAGACAAAATAATCGAATATGACCCTTTGGTAAGGGAAGGCGGTCCTAATTAAGACTTGGAAGTGATCTTTTAGTGTGGGAAGGTGATCTATAAAGATAAGATAATTGGGCATGATCCTTTGGTAAGGGAAGGTGATCCCTAAGATACCCTTTTACTTTGGAGGCAAGCGGCTGAATAGATCCCTCCAATTGTAGAGGCATGAGATCCCCTTATTAGCCAGAGTCTGATTTAGATAGTAATGTGTGACGATGGTCATGGAGTGAGCTCACATCCTAGGATAGTCTATCCAAGGGCATGTGATAATAAGAAGAGCACGTGTTAAGAGAAAGGCCTTAATGGCAAAGGAACAAAGAGCATAAGCATTCATCATGAGACTTGCATAGCATTCATTGCATGAGTGATAATTTAATGTGTTATGAATGCTATTATGTTTTAGAGTCTTGCCTTAAGTGATTGAATAAAATGAACCCACTTCGAAGTTACGTTTTCAAAAGTTATTAAAATAAATTTTTATTATTTATACCTGTTTGCTGATATTATCAAATAAACCAAAGTGGCAGAGGCAATGACGATGTCAGTTGCATGCTTAGTTAGGAGTTCTTATTGAGAAATACTTTATTTCTCATCCCTGTGTGTTCCTGTGTCATCCTCAGATGCAACAAATGGTGATCGTGGTAATCTTCCTAGAGGTACCTGAATGGGCTTGGCACTGTGATTCTGTCTTGGACTCACTGGTGTTAGTAGCCCACAGCAGCATCAAACTTCATATTTTCCCCAGCAGCCCATTTAGCGTATTGTAGAAACTTTTATACTAGTTTACTTTCTTTTGGAATGGCTATATGTATATTTTGTTTAGCTTGGCTTAGGGCCTTGCCAATTTGATTTACTTGGGCACTTTTGAGATACTGATATGTAAATATGTATGCCCAGTACTTATATATCTAATTATATGAATTTATTAGTTATCCATGCAAACTATGTTGCTTCTTTTGCTTATATTATGATGATGCTATTTAGTTGCGAATTCTAATATTGTACACTGTAACGTTATTATCGTCTATATGCACTAGAAGGCTCAGTTTTGGAAAGTATTATTTTCATAAAAGAAAAATTTATACACTATTTTCGTTACTGACTTATTTTGTAACCGCAAAAGTTTCGCTATTTTAGTTGTAGTGACTAATAAATACCGCAATATGACTTAAACATAGTATGGTTTTATTAGGACGTTACATCTAGGCTACTCCATGTCAACAAGAATACTAGGGCAAATTCACACAACCAAGCCCAAATGAGTACAGATTGAAAAGAAAAGGCTAAGAGGGACTAAGCAGGAAGGGAGCTACCTTGATGGTTGAGGAAGTTTCATAGGGAAAGGAAAATTCTCCTAGAGAGAAAGACTTGTAAATAGTTACTTACAAGGCTTTTGTTTTTTTGGGGGATTGAATTCAATTGGGTTTTTTTAGTAAATCAATCCGTACTCTACTTTATATGAGTAGGGTGATTTTAGACCCAACCCAACCTTACATTTGTGAATTGGATTGGTTTCTCTCACTGCTTTTAAGTTAGAGAATATTAGCATGCTTTTTTCATTTTCAAACAGAGAAAGGCCCATGTATTTGTGTTTTTTGTTTGGTCTAATATGATTGCTTTTTTAAAAAAAGGCCTTAGTATTTTAGTCGTTTAAAATTATGGAACAACACCCCTACCGAAAAAGAAAAATTGTAGAGCAACACCGACCCAAAAAAGAAAAAAAAATTGTAGAATAACATTTGAAAAAACAAGCTTTCTTTTTTTTTTTTTTTTGGTCAAAAAGCTTTCTTGTATCTAGGTTGTGTCTATAACTAACTCATGGGCTATTTGGGTCCATTTTTTGGTCATGGGGTTGTTTGGGTCTTGTACTTTCTTTTCCTCCCACTTTCATAATTGGGTTTTCAATTCACTGAAATTTGTTTTTCTGACAAAAAAAAAAGAATTGACAAAAAAAAATTGTAGAACAACATGTGATCTTGATTGTATTAATCTAATGATTCAAATCACCTCACCTAATGAAGAAAGAGAATAATGATTACCGGTTTTAATAAACAAAGGAAATAGTGGAGGTGGATTTAAAAGAATACATAAACAGTGGATATTCATTTTAATTAAAAAAGAATTTAACTTTATTACTTCACTTTTTTTTTTCAATAGTTAAATGGCTCAACTACTCCAATAGGAGAGGAGCACCAAGACGAGTACAAAGAAACTAAACAAAGGGTCAACAATAGACCAAAAGCCAAGCCAACACAAAAAAGACCCCAAAAGCTCCCAAAACAAAGATACCATTTACAATCACCACCCCATACTTGCTACAAAGCCACCTACCATCATGATTGTAGAAAAACACCATAGCACATTAACAACACCAAAACACACAACGACCACACCAACCACAAAGGAAGATGCAACCCCACCAAAGCACCCCAAAACACTCCAAAACAAGAGGCCGCAAATGCAAAACATCAATGCTTAGAACCGCCTTTGTTCTTCCTAGGTCAACCCCTTTTCTTAGGAAGAGAGAAATCTTGGCAATTTTTAACTTTAGCTATAGCTTCAATTATAGCCAATTCGTTACTAACCTTAAACCCGAAGGACTTGCCAATATCCCAAGTAATCTTAGCTTCCACTAGTTCCTCTTCAAAAGGAATCGCATCATCATTACCGTCTCTCTGGAGGTTTGACAAGGATTCAACCAAAGATGTTTGGGGCACCTTCTCACTTGAACCAAGAGATTCCCCAACACTCTTAATATAATCCTTCCCTACCTCCAAAGGATTCACATTATGGTCCCAATAAGACCCAAAATTCCCTGCTTCCCCCTTGCCACTTGCTCTTGGTTTGTAAGCCCATCCATATTTCAACAATTTTCAAAGCTAGGTGGGAATTTTGGGCTGCTACAAACCAGTTCTACAAGGCCCAATATTAAAGATCCCGAGCAAGAAGCAATGGGCATTTGCACAACCACACCTGGCCTAGTTGGAAGCTTGGCTTCCTCAACACACTTCTCCATCGGCAACACTTCTGGTCCACTCTACTTAGATTGTAGAGATGGTTCAAATGCTCCAATGAGGGGGCAGGATTTTTCTAGATCCTTGTGTAGCATTGAGAGTACCAAATCTTCTTCCAAGAATACCCTTGCCTTCTAAGCCTCTCTTTCTCGCTGTTGTTCCTCGCCTTCCACCCTACAGTCCCATGGCTCATTGCTGGAAATAACCTCCCTGTGACTATCGTTAATCGCTTCTTCTATCCATATCCCAAGTTTTCGCCTAATTTTCTTTACATTGGTTGGATGGAAAATCTCTTCAACCACTTTCCACACCAATCCCTGCATGTTTGTCTTCTCAAACTCCTTTCTACTCTCCTCATCAAAGTAAGCAACCCAAGCTCTAGATTTATTCCTCCCCCATCTATCATCCTTCAAAAGATTAGGTACACCTTCCAACACTTCTTTATAGCTTCTCCCATCATTTTTATGTATCCTGCACTTCTCTATTCTACTAACCGATTCAAAATCCTTTCCTGCATCCAATCGATCATGGTCATCCGAGATGTAACGTCCAAATTTTTTTTGAACATTTAAATTGCGCTGCAAATCGATTTATTCAATTTTATTAAATGTGTGAAGGTAATTAGGAATGAATTATAAAGAGATTAATGAATGAAGAATTTGAAATAGTTGTGTAGAAAGTTTTAGACGTTTACTAATAATGTTTTACTGATTTGCTTTATTAATCGATTTATTTGATTTTAATGCATAAGTAAGGTTAAATAGAAGTTAATTAAGGATTAATTAGGAGTTGATTAGATGTTAATTAGAGAGATTAGAATTAGAAATAATTAGAATAGAAACATAGAAAACCTCACAAAATTCTTCAAGATCGTTTGGCCGATTTGAAGGAAATCGGTAAAGATTTGGTGTTTTAAATTGAAAGAATCAAATCAGTAGAATTTTATATAATTAAAAATCTAACATGGGTGGCTAGAATTTAACCACCACCACCCCACTAAGTGGAGCCACCAGGAGCCACAAGAATAGGGAGAAGTGGCCAAAGGAATATCATACAAACAACAACCAATCACAATCCAAGATTCCAACTACCAAAGCCTTATAAAATTTCCTTAATTCCCTTCACATCCCCTCATTTTCGTGCTGCCCTCTTCAGCTTACCTTCCCCCCTTCATTCTTCTTCTTCCTCAAATCTCCAAGCACCACCCACTTCCTCCACCAAGAGCTCAAATCTAGCTAGTTTCTACACCAATTTGAGGTAGGATTCAACTTCTTTACTTGATTTTATTGAATTAATAACTCTTAGGAATACTTTCTTCTCTCATGTAATTGATGATATATGGTGATGATGTGATGATTTATGGCTGGTTTAGCATGTATTTGCTTAGGTTGATTGACATTTGAATGAGAAAACACAAAGAGCCACAAAACAGAATTTGTTAGGTTGAGAAATCCTACGGTGTCTGTACTTGTTCACTATAGGGACTCACCTATCGACACCAAATTGAGATGAAACTAATTTTAAGTGAAACTAGACATCTAGGGCTTTCCAACCGTATAAAGTATAAGGTCATTGGATTAGTATTGAATGAGATATGAATTTTTGAAGTTAACCCTAGGATTCTGACCCTGATTCTGAGTAGACTGGATTTCGAGGCCATAACTCGCCCTATACTTCTTCAAATTGAGTGCAACTAATTTTTAGAAAGCTTACACATAGAAAAATACCCCATAAAAATTTCAAAACAAATTCAACACCTATTGCTCCCCGTAAATTCGTAAAGTTACCCCATGTCCTGACTAGACTAGAGCAAGGTAGTTTAGATTAGCCAAACTTACAAGGTTATAACTTGAGCTCTATTTACTCAAATGATATGCGACTTATTGGATATGAAAATTGAATCAATAAGCTTTAAAACTATAGGTTTGGTAGGAATCCAAGTAGATTTCCATTTTTGGTGGATTTTTACTTTTGAAGGTGCAAATCTGCCCAACTACAGGGTAGGTCCAGGTAAATTCTCAATAACTGGAGCTATACTTATCAAAATCAAATGGGATTAAAGATATTAGAAACTAGACATACAACATTTTATTATATCCAAAATTCAGGTTCAAAGGAGTTAAGCAAAATTTATGGCATGATTATAAATTCAGCCAGATTTGGGCGCTATAGGCAAAATTGTTATTTGAGTGTTTGGCTACTCTATTGCATGAATGAAATTCAATTAAAACTTGATGGTTGCAAATCTATAATATTACTGAGGGACTAATGTATGATGTTAACTCTGCTATTGTGACTGAATGTCTGTGTGAGTTGGCACTATTCACAGGAAGGCGGACTCGATCCGTTATGCTGCCAAAATTTTGGCAGGAATGTGTGAATGATAAACATGTTTATATGTTATGTCTACGGATGCATATCATGCAAGCATAAATGTTTGAAATCCAGATACAGAAAATGTACATGAACCTCTCATACATGAAAATATAAGCATATGAACTATGAAAGCACATGAAAGATAAGATGAGATCTCTTCACTTTGAGGCAGTTAATAGGTCCCTCCTTGTGAAGGTAGTTAAAGCTATGAGATCCCTCTACCTTGGAGGCACGTGGCCAAAATGAAATCCCTCCAAGACTAGAGGCATGTGATCCCCCTGTAGGTTAGTTCTGTGTGACGATGGTCACAAGTTGAGCTCACTCCTAGGTCAGACTACCTAAGGACAGTAAAGATTAAAGGCAAAGATATATGCATTCAGACACCCTAGGGATTGCAATACGTAACAACTAGGCATGTCAAGTAAAAAAAGAAAAAAAAGTATAATAGCATTCGCATGATATTCATGAAGAGCGATTGCACATGCATAATCTGCCATGCTTATGGTTTAATTCTTGATCTATTTATCAAGTGCTTGAATAAAATGAACTCTGCTTCGAATAATATGGCTTCAAACTATAAAACTGAATATATTTATATAACATGCTCACCTTTTTATAATAAACCGAAACAGCTGAAGATAATAACAATGACACGGCATGTAATTTCTTAGTGAATCCTATTGAGAATTTATAATTCTCACTTCTATGTATATTTTCGTATTATCTCCAGATAGCTCAGGACATACAGAAGGCGGCCACCTAGAGTTGACTAAAGATATTGAAGACAGCCAAAGAGTGCTGTCATACAAGGTCCATTAAAGCAATGGTAACAACTTTCGAGTGTGATACTATGACTTAAGCATAGTACTGTACTTTGGAGGATATTACACCAAAGCTTGCCATTTTTGTCATATCTAGCAAAAGAGACCTTCAGTCTTCTCCCTGTAATCCTAACACCATTCAGTTTGGTAACTACAGCCCTAGCCTCCTCCAATATACTAAAACGAACAAAGCCAAACCTGCAATCATTGTATCGTCTTCTCTTATGTGAAACAAAAGAATCATTGACTTCCCTTATTCCTCTGGAAAATTTGTATAAGCCGATCCCATGACATCTCCAAAGGGAGACCATCAATGAATAAAGAATAAGCCATCTTAGAGCAAGCATTGACCTTTAGTTCAAATTCCTTCTTGTAGGTATGCGATCATCCTTCTGCAACCATGTCAGATAAGCAGTGAATTTTCTCTCTATCCACCAACTCTATTACTTTACTTATCATTATATTGAAATTGTTACAATATTATTATAAAAAAAGTTGTTACAATACTGGAAACATATCAATTTATTCATTAGAAAATAAAATATAAAAGATCACGGAATAGCATATTCTAATAAAAATTTTAAATGATTTTTACTAGATATTAAATATAACTAAGGTATTTTATATATATATTGAACATGTTAATTGGACATAAAGCAATTACTTTTAACAAATTTACTTATCGTTAAAATAAATTTTTAATTATGCAACATTATTATGAAAAATAGTTTTTATTTTCATAAATAAATATATTTTTTATATTTAATGCAAAGAAATAATTTCTTTCTTATTATTGAAGTTTGTGTTTGTATTCTTTTTCCTATTAAATATGCGTTAATTACTATAATACCTACAAAAATAAGTTATTTTATGAATTATGACGAAGGAATTTGGTTTATTTGTAAAAAAAGAAAATGATATACAATAGCTAGTCTCCTCTACTTAAAAAAAGAGAGAAAGTTAGTAATCTCCATTGTGAACTGACCAGTAGTTTTGTGTAAGTAGTATAATCTCGAAAAATGTGAGTAATATCATGACATGCAAGTGCTATGAGTTGAACAAAAAAGAAATCACACAAAAACAACTAATTCTTTAATTTAACCGATTGACTAACAGTTAAAACAATGCTAAAGTCGTAGGAGTAGTTGATTAATCATTTATTAACTATATTCAATATAGCCCATGAATTTAAAATGAATCGTTTATAAATTTGTTCAACCAAAACTGAATTAAATGGTTAAATTAATTTTACAATTGGTTGAATATGCGATTCTTTAAGGTATGCTTGCATAATTCGTCCATGCACGTGTCTTTTCCATGTACTTGTGTTAACACCCAAAAATTGGGTTACTGGAAATAGATTATCAATAGTTGAGAGTAGTTATCGAAGAACAATTTTAGTTGATAGCTAATGGTTGATAACTAATAGCCAAAAGTCAATAAATGACGACTGTGACAATCAATAGCATATAGTCGATAACTAACAGCCGATAGTTAACAGCTGACAACCGATAATCGTTAACTGATAGTCAAAGAATGACTTTAATTGATAGCTGAGGGAGTGGGCCTCCTATTGGGCATTGGACCTTATGATAGTTTGCAACCCATAAACCAACTTTTAGGTATTGTTGAAGAAGAAGAGTTTGATCAAAGTCCACAATCACTTCCTAGAAAATAGAATTAGTTGAAGAAGATGGTTTTTGGTTCATAAAAAGGGGTAAACAGTTGAGAAGTAGTAGTACGAAGGGGAAAAAGAGAGTGGGAAGTTTTCCCTAAAAAATATGATATGTGGTTAAACTAGGCTGACAGGTCCATCGAATCTAGATATAATTGTAAATCAAGTTAGCTGAGCCAATATTAGTTAATACTAAATATTATTGGCCACTAAGCTCAACATGCTGGAATGTAGTTAATAGTGTTTAATGTTAAATAATTGTTTTTTTTTTTTTAACTATGAATAACCTTGCATATTACTTGTAAAAGATGACATCCAATATATCAATCAAATACATGTCTATTTTATATTTATCTTTATATTTCGGCTTTTATTTTTAGCCATTACATTGCAGCCCTTATTTTCCCACCTTTACATTTTAGCTTCTTTTTTTTTTTGTAATCCTTACATTTTTTGCTTTTACATTTCAACACTTTGTAGTCTTTCTATCACTTTTCCTTTGCAGCTTTTACTCATTTTTAGCCATTATGAGTCACAATTCATTTTATTAGCCTTCAATTATTGGCCAATATTCTATTTGATGACTAGATTAACTGATCTGCTTACCAAGTAATTTCTTTAGTAGCCTAAGAACTTGCAATTGAGAAGTAAATTTCCGTCCTTTGCGTAATTGCTTGATACTTGAAATCAACAATGTTTTGCACACCAAAATAACTGAGCTATTCACCGAATATTAATTTAGCTAATTCTTAAAATAATTATCTGACACGCCCACACTCAACTAAATTACGGCAAGAGAAAATCAAAACAACCCCCATTTAATGCTTTGAATTAGCTGTCTCAAATCACGAACTTATATAGATATTATATGGATATAGAGAACTAGTACGTGGCAAGCAAAGAATTGTCACCCTTATCTGCAATAGAGAATTGAATTGTATTAATGCACTTCAATTCCAACTCTTGGCTCCCATTATCAATCATTTTCTTATAACACTATTGTCAAGCCTTGTTGAAGAAGGACGGTCGATCCTTCACCTTTCTCTGCCACAGAGTGAAGCATCTATTTTCATATAAAAAATATTGACTGTAATATGCTAATATATGACCTTGTACTAAGCCTATTTTGCTGGATTGTAAAGTCGGCAAGGCAAATTTCATGTGGATAAAAAACTTTTATTATGAGAAAAAAGTATACAAAAAAGATAATTGAGTTTAAAATAAAATTAACGTTGTCCTAAGATCCTTATATACCCTCCTTCACACTCCAAAGAACTCATTTATCTCTTGTTCTCTCCGTGTATCTACATACACTTAAGATATTTGGTTTATTTATACAATTCTTGGTCTCCAAGATTTCTAATAAAGATTTGCTCTTGGATGCCGGCTTCCCTTGCTGCTTGTGTGAGGAATGTCTTGAGTCCGAGACACTAAGAATGGTACGAGAAGTATCAGCATTGTGTTTAGTGCCAAATTGGCGTTCTTGCTGTACCACCATGGAGAAGACTCTGTTTAGTGCAGAGAGAGGGGACATTAGCATGATTTGCGAGCGGACTCCGGAAAATTGTTCACTGAGGCCTTTTAGGAAACGGATGATGTGCTCGATGTTGCATTGATCACGAACCTTGGCCAGGGCTCGGCACGTGCAAGCATTCATTGCATCACAAGAGCAAACAGGAACAGGATTCAAGATATCCAATTCATCGAGCAAGATCTTTAATCCAATGAAGTAACTAGTTACAGTAAGTGTACCTTGCCGAAAAAGAAAGATTTCCTCTTGAAGGTCTGAGAGGCGAAAGAGATCTGTCTGAGAGAATCGTTCTTGAAGTTCAATCCACATGGTTCTAGCATTATCGATCAGAAGCATGCTCTGTGCGATCTTAGGAGACATGGAACGCACGAGCCAAGCGATCACCATGACATTGCAGCGAGCCCAGTGAGGATGAACAGGATCGTCTTTGGCAGGTTCGACAATGGATCCATCAATGAAGCCGAGTTTGTTCTTTGTTAACAAACTCATTTTCATCAATCAATTCCAAGCATGATAATTTGTTTCCGTGAGAGGAGTGGAAACTAAGGTCAAGGAGGGGCTCTCGTTCGAATGAAGGTAGAGAGCGCTGTTTGGATTTTGCACGTCGTCCATGGTGAAGCGTAGAGTAGGAAAGGTGACAGCTTCGGCCATGGCGGAAGGAGAAGAGGAATCGCGAGAGAGAGGCGCAGAGAAGGTGTTAATCTGATACCATAACAAGAACGTAAATTGAGTGAAATGAATTCATTAGTTGAAGAATGAGTGAATACATGAGCTTTATATACACGGTTGTACAACTCCTAAGAGGAAAGTAAAATAACTGCTCTAACCACTTTCCTAAATTAATTTATCAGTTCAGTAACTAACATAACAGCAAGTTGGTTAGGTGATGGCAGGGTGTGTTAATCTTTAACTTTCAAGTTTCTTAACACATGAAGAGTATTTACTAAGAATAAAAATAAAAATTAATTCTCCCCCCCCCCAAAAAAAAAACCAATCCTATACAAAAAACATGAGTAAGAGTCACTAACTGCATAAGTACTAAGATGTAACTATTTGAGCCATCAATAAAAATCCTTCTATTGTCATTTCGTAAGAGCAATTATTTAGAGATATGTTGAAACTTGAAACGAAGATAAAGGCCAATGGATACAACCTTTCGGTGACGTTTAAAATGCTCACCCTTAAAAGTGAACATTTAATGTTCATATGATTTTTAATCATTGATCAAGTTAAAAAAATAAATCTAACAGTTGATATTACACAAAAATTGATTATGATGCTCTACATGATATTTGGAGTATGAGTGGTTCTTCAACATCAGCGGTTAGATTTATTTTTTAATTTGATCAATGGTTAAAAATCAGGCGAATATTGAATGTTCATTTTTTGTGACCGAGCATTTTAAACATCACCCAACCCTTGTACTATTATTTTGTAATAATAATAATTATTTATAGTACATGGCTTCGAAGTCCCTGCAAGCGTGCAAGCTTACAAGGCGCACTCACTTAAAAGAGTGGGAAACTCAAAACCTAAACGACAGAATTCCTATAAAATTGCACTTAAACTCTGGCAGCAAGCTCAACTTGGTTCTCTTCTGAGCTGCTATCTACTTTGTCATGGACCTGAATTGGCTTGAAAGTGTAAAATTTCACGCAAAATAAGTAGTAAATAAGATTAAGAAACTGCAATATTGTGATCAGCCAGTAAAAGTACTCCAACTTCCCCTTGTTCAGGTTATTATCAGGAAGCCAATTTGACCCATTGGACCCAGCAGTAAACTTGTGCACCAAGGTGACCAAAAGGGTGCTCACATAGTTCCCAAGAGAGATTGAAGTCCAAAAAAGTGCCATAGCAGTGCTCCTCATGCTCTCTGGGGCCTGGTCATAGAAGAACTCTAGGTGCCCAATGGACATGAATGCCTCAGCTATTCCATGAAGGCTGTATTGTGGCACAAGCCAAAACACTGAGATTGGGATTGTGGCTTTGGAATGGTCAATGAGCCCATGGGCCATAGCTGCTTTCTTGCGCTTAATTTCAATGAACCCAGCAACAAGGGTGGCCAAGGTTGAGATCACAAACCCAATCCCCATCCTGTGCAAGAAGCTGATACCGCGGTCGAGCCCGGTGAATCGACGGGCCACGCGGATGAAGACCCGGTCGTAGAAGGCGGTGGTGGTGAGCATGGCGAGGATGGTGAAGACAGACATGGAGCCTGCTGGGATCTGGAAGGATTTGGTGAGGTGCCTGTCCATGGTTTTGGCCTGTTGGAGGGAGAACGTGCTTTGTTGGGCATAGGCTGTGATGAGAAGGATGCCTGAGGCCCATATTGGGCCCATCCTGATTAAGGATTTCAATTCCTCCACTCTATGAATTGTGTTTAGCCTCCATAAGTTGGGTGATTTTGTGTCGTCTTCTTCAGTCACAATGCTTGCCTTGTCTAGAAATCTGTATCAAATTTCAGAATCTGTGAAATTTCGCCCTTGTTTCTCATAAAAACAAAAGTATATTCGAACAATCCCTTTCAACTTAACTTCATTCCCAACTTCATTTACTTCTAATATTATACAAATTTAGGATTTATGTCACCTGTTTAAATTGATTGTAAAACAGTATAAAATTATTATTAACAACTATCATACTATCAAATTCTGTTATCAATTTTAATGATACTGTGAAACTTACTGACATGAAATACAACTGTATATATCTTATTAAAATTTACCAAATACATATTTATCATGACAAGCGCATGTAGAAATCGGATATGGGATCACCTAAGCCCCGTTATAAGCTGACTGTGTCAGTTGAAACATAAAGATAAGTATCTTATGGACCAAAACTAAGGCTAAATGTGGTCTCTGGGCCTTGTTAGGTATGAAGCAAGATGACAAAAATTATTTGTTGCCTAGCTAATGTTTGCCAATAATATATCAGCAAAAAAATGTGGTGGTGATGGTCAAGAGAACCAAAGAGCTATTAATATAAATTCACGAGCAGACATAAGGACAAGTTATCAGTCCCATGTGCACAGTGGCCAATTAATGATGCGATGACTATCGAGCTGGCCAATAATTGATGGCCGAAAAAAAAAACGGAAAGAAAATCAATGATTCAGGCACAAAGAAAGAGTCGGCAAATAATTTGGCGTATCCGATCTACTACTTAACTGTTATCTGTCTAATGTCTAACCTTGATTGGTTTATAAGTTAAAATTTTACTTCGAAAAAAAAAATCCAAATTTAGAATCAAGGTATGCTTTAGCAACATCAAGTGTTTACAAAAATATTTATAAATGACCTACAAATAAAGAAATCAAAAAATTAAATTCAAATTATGATAAAATATCAATAGAAGGTTGACCAAAATACTCAATCTCATTAACTACTGCAAAACCCCGATTTGCTGCATTTATGGAATCCAAATGGATTTCTAGTGCAAAATTCAAGGGGTGGTTATGTCGCTGCATTTATCTTAAATATCTGTAAAACCTGATAATGACTGTTTGATATCGAGTACGCCTTGTAAATTCAAAATAAGATTGTTAGAAGAAACAAAAATAGTTTAATTTTTGTATAGGGACAAAAAAAAGATTAAGTAAAAAATGAGATATGAAGGAATATACAGCTAATGATCCTTGTCCCCGACATTAGCACACCAAATTGACCTATGCTGTCAATTCGTGAATCCTGACCGATCACTGATAACCGAACCGCCATGGTTGAATTGATTCCTGATTTCCTATGTTTATTCAAACACTGATTAAATGCTATATAACATGAAAGAAGGGAGAAACTGACACTTACTTCATCTGTTCCGTGTGAAGAAGCTTCCCTCCTAAAGAAATTGAGGCATCTAGCTCATCATTCTGGTATAGTAAATCAGAGTGGGGCACATTTGGTATCTTCCTCTTACGAAATGCAGCCACAGCAACTTGTATGAGTCGGGTAAACGGGCTCCCGGACGGATCCAAGTTCCGGTAAAGCGGGTATCCAAAAATGAAGGCAATAATTGAGAGGAACATAGCAGTTGTGGGGATTCCAAGGCCCCACCCCCACCCAATGTTATCTTGAATGTAAACAATAACAGTCACAGCCACAAGTATGGCTGCACCCATGACAAAGTAGTACCAATTGAAGTAAGTCCATGTCTTCGTTGACTGTTTGGGATCCGACTCATCGAACTGGTCGGCTCCGAACGCCACCACGCAGGGTCGGATCCCGCCCGACCCGAGGGCCCCTAGGAGCAGGGAAACGTACAGCACTGCCAACTGTCCTGCACTAGCTTGTTGGCATACCTCCTCACCTTTGCAAGGTGGTGGCCTTAACTGTGGAAGCACTGCTGATAGTGTCAAACTGATCATCCCCTGTTTAATTAAGAACACACGGTTACAATATCAAATTAGCTTATATCAGCATGCACACGAAGTTCTATGACATGACATGATCATCCAAAAAAAGAAAAAAAAAAATCAAAGAATCTGTAGTAATCTACACCTAATTCTTTTACTCTGGTTCAATATTTAACCATATGAATTATGAAAAGTGACATCTATCCTAATATTATATTATGACTAGTATGGCTACTTCTAACCTCTACATCCTCATAGAGCAAGAAATAGTTTTGTTATTATGCTAATAATAATATGTGCCAAAAAATTATGCTAATAACACATGCACACTGCAACTTTAGAATCGGAGTTGTAATGCATGATACTTCTGAATTCACTTCAAAATAAGAAACTTTGCTAGAAATTAATTTTCAGAGAGAGGAGAGGGTCTCAACTATTTGGTATATAATGGAAGCAACGGTGATGGTCCAGAACTTTCCGGCATAAGAGTCAGAAATGAAGGCACCAAGCAATGGTGTCAAGCTTGAAGTTCCACCAAAGTTTGTGAGGGTGTTAGCACCTTTGGTTAATGGCATGTGAAGCTGTGTTGTCAAGTAGCTAATCATGTTTGTGTTGAAACCCACCACAGCCAACTTCTCAGTAACCTCATTAGCTGCAGCAAAACAAATCCAACGAGTCTAAGGTTGTCACTATCTGATTCAAAATATAAGGGTACCACGAGGAGGAGCTAGCTAGGTTTTCCATTCTAATAATAGATACATTAGAGTTAATGCTCTGAAGCTTACCAAAGATAAAGGGCATTGTAACAAGCCCTCCCTTTTTCCTTCTAGCATGCTTGTCATTCTGCTCCATCTTTTCAAAACCTTACTCGTCTTCTAGTACATAAAATGGCCACTGAGTTAAGTATTTATAGGCTAAGCTTGAGGTTGGCAACCACTGTCCGTCGAGCGTTCACACTACCACTTGACACTTGTTATTGCCACCAAAAACGAAAAAAAAAAAAAATAAACTTTTTTCTTTTTTTCTTATTTTAATTTACAATAATTAGGTTTCGATGAGGGGGAGTAAAATCTAAATAAAACTCGAACTATTAATTTGACACAATAGTTGGCAGATATGGGACAAGAAAGTTTTGTCATACATACTTTTCTCTCTCTTAACTGGCAATATATGGTGTGTTGACATGTGCTATAGATGCAGAGTTAGACGATGGACTGCACTAGTTAACTAGTTTTTTTTCATTTTCGGTGAGTTGGCCTCTTTAACCTTTTTCTTTTTGGTACAGTAATCGCAGTTCAATACTTACATATGCTAGCCTTTCTTTTTTACATTTCTGGTGTTCAGACACATGATCTCTAAATATAGTGAACAATGTTAGGCATTGCAACTCCAAAAGACAAAAATGTTAGGCATCGTAACATTTTGGGTTAATCTTTCGAGCATTCCTTACTTAAAGATTACCAACAACAGCGGTTTTCATTTCTTCCTATCTGTTTATTTGCAAGTGTCTAATTGTAAAAACTTCCCTCCGAACTTTCTACCGAACCTAGCTAGCTAAACTAATCAAGCACTGGTCAATTACGTACCAAAACTTTTTGAAGACAAAAAAGTGAGCAGTTACTTCTGCTTTTCCCCCCTCTTCTATTTGTACTTCTGTCACTAAAATAAAATCGATTGTATTCCATCCAACACAGAATTTGAATGTTATGAGAGTTCATCAATAGAAATATTTTAATTTTCCAAAAGAATGCCTGCATTAGGCGTCCTATTGGCAAAATTCGTAATGAATGCATAGAAGAAGGCTCACTCGAACGAAAGTTACTTGTAAATTGAAATTAAAATTCCACTTACACACACACTTTTACAAACATTATTTCACATTTACACAATTATTAGTCTCTGACTGCACTTTCTTTTTTCTCCGTACATTTATGCTCTAATTTTGCTACCTGTATAAAGAAATGTGAAAAAAGTGATGTGTAATATGTATTATCTTCCTAAACTTGAGTTGATTGTGTCTCTCCATATTTGGAAATAACCCTATCTAAAATAACTCCAACATCTGAAAAGATTTATCCTGGAAAAATAATGGTATTGAAAATTTGGTGATAATTGTGAAACATAAAATAACTTGCAACAACTTCTATCCTATAGTCAAATTAGACTCATGTAAGGTATTGCTTGTTAAAGGATGCAATTACCTTCTGGTTTCAATTGAGAAGTCCCTTTCCAATTTTCACTTGCTTAGGCTGTTTTTCTTCGAGAACACCTTGCAGGGAAATTTGAACCATTCAATCTCTTCGTTTCCACAAACTTCTTGGACATTGCATGAACACAGCATGAAATTATGAACAAAAGATGTAGGAACATTATCTAAATGAAAAAAAAAAAATATAGAAACAAAGGTAAAATTTAATAATGTTAAAAATTCTAAATACTTAAAACAAAGACAAAAAATTTACTAGCTGAATTGGAGAAGATGCCATCCCTAGAGAAACAATTTTTCAGATATATTCGAGACAATTATATAAAAAATTGGAATTGAAAATTTTAATTTTAATTTACTGATAATAATATATAGGCTACTCTCAGACTCTTGAGTGTGTCTTGAAGCCTACTCATCTACTCATCGGTAAAAAAATTGTATGAAAAATGGTAAAAGTTCATAGCAGATGAGACTCATAGAAAGCCCATAAAAAAAGAAGTGACTTACTCCCGTATGTCTTCAGGAAGGGACACCAATCATAGTTAAAAGAAACATTTGCACAACTCTAGATTGAGCATAAAAGTATTTATATAGTACAAATAAGTCCCAAAAGAGCACATATCTACCAATTATTGCACAAAAATTAATATAAAATATTTTCTATTAAATTGACGGCATTTAATCAATATTTGCAGAATCACATAAAAAAAAAAAATATTTGCAGAATAAACAAACAAATGATCTTTCTAAATATGATACAAATGTGATTGGATTTATAAATAATATATTACGGATGTGATAGACTTTGTTTAGCTTTTAAAAAATATATTATAAACATAATGATTGGGTCTGATTGGCATTTATAATGTAATTAGGAAGCATCTTGTGTACTGCGGGTATTTTGATATAAAAGTAAAAGTTAAAAATAATCTGAAAATAAATTGAAAGAGAAAAAAATATGTAAGAGAAAAATGTTTAAAATTATAGAAAAAAAATCCATAATTCATAATCTAGGTTGACTATAAAAATATTGGTTGAACGAGAAAATATTTAAAATTATGATTTTAATTTTTATACATTAACTGTGTAAAATAATTTTATACTATCATCTAATATGAATGCAAGAAAGGCTCATGTCATATGTTTTAAATTTAAATTCATGTAGCTGCCTATAATAAAATGATAGTTTTTTGTATTTCTATTGGATAACAGTGTAAAATTATTTTACACTATTAGTGCATAAAATTAAACTCTAAAGTTATAAACAATGTATATAATTAGTCCCAAAAAATTGAATTTAAAAATAATAGCTAAGAATGATATATGTTAAAAAATTAATATTAAGGACTATTAATAAAGATTAATTAAGAAAAAAGACTAATTATACTAAAATTACTAAAAAATACATATTAAATATTACAATAAACCTCCCAAAGTTGTCCCTATTAATTTTTATATCGAACAAATTAGTCACTAACAAAAATAAAGTGACAAATTAGTCTCTGATCTTTTGAAATGTCAGGCAATTTAATCGTTCAATTAAGTCTCTTTGTTAAATACTATAATATGGTTGGTCAAATATATGACATGACACCATTATCTTTTACCTTGTCATCTTAATCACTTCTGTTTATTAAAATGATATTATATTACAAAACTCCTCTTATTTACATATCAGATCAAAGTATATAATTTAGCATATTAGCTTGAAAATTTGCCAAAAACAATATCATTGTAATAAACGGGAGTAACTAAAATGATCGAGTGAGAGATAATGGTGTCACGTCAACTATTTAACGAGCCACATCATAATATTTAATAGAGAGATTTGATTAAAAGACTCAATTGTCTAATGTTTTAAAAAGTTGGGAACTAATTTACTGGTTTATTTTTATTAGAAACTAATTTATCCAATACGAAAATTGATAGGGAATATTTTGGGAGTTTACTCTAAATATTATTAAAGGAGAAAGATTAAAGACTCTTTACAAGTAGATAACAATATTCTCATATTATTTCTTAATATTTTCTATTCTTTTTATGTTTTCTGCTATATAGTCTCTTAACTTCCTTGTCTAGAGGCTCTTAGGCCCTGACCATTAGGGGGGCATTTGACAAAAGGGTTATAAAAACCACCCCTAGGAAAGTTAATAAGGGAATTTTATATTTCTATGTTTGGTATAAGATTTAGGAAAATATTTTTCAAAATATTGCATTCTCAAGATTGATTGTTGCCCCACATTTTTCCCGAAATATTTCTATCTCTCATATGGGATTATAACATTCCCATATGAAAGGAATATTTTCTCCCACAAAAAGACTAAATTACTCTTATCGTTGTTTACTGTCATCCACCGCCGGTCACCCCTTGAAGGCATTTTTGAAAATATACAAAATATTACCAAGATTTCAATTCACCTATTAAATATTATAAAACACACATATCTAAAAATATTATTCCCAAAAACAACATTCTCTAAAATAGAATTCTTGAAAATGAAAAACCAATCTGTAAACGCCCCCCTATTGGCATGCTTTTGTCTACGGCTTGTCATTGGCACACCGCAATCAGTCACTATGAATCAATTTCATTAAAAAAAAATAAAATCTGCTTACCTGAAGAATTTCATTATCTAAATGATAATTTTGTCGTCCCTCAATTCGATTCGAGCATACATGGTGAGCAAATATGGCTAATATAAATGCCAAGGGACAACTAGACTCTCGCAAATTTTTTTTTTTGGGTTAATTTATGGAAAATTAATCCAAAAAGGTTATATATATAAAAGAACAATGGCTTGCTTTTGATTAACGCCAAGAGACAAGCCAGCAAATTGACCATTTGCGTACAATCAATTGAATATAATTTCGTTGCTATTATTGATTACATTCGCTATGTTGACTATATTATGAATTAAATCACTGCATAATTTTTCTTTTTTTTTATTAAAAAAGGTCTCAAATAGCTAGCATGTATCCAATTGCAAAAGTCTAAGAATTTTTTGAAATCAATGTCTGACACCCTTTCAAATCGTAGCGACCGACAATGATATGTCAGATGAATTAGAATTCGAAAGCCGTTGGACAAAAGGATGAGAAACTAAGCGGCATTTTTTTTTATTAGTATTAGTATTATTTTATGTGAGACAATTTTATTTAAGCATTTAAGAATTTACATGAAGTATGATTTTTTCAACATCAGTTAACAAAAAAATAGTTTAAAAATATTATTATTTAGTTGCAATTGATCATTCTCCTTAAAAAATATTTAATATGTCCCTTTTACGAATTTAAATATAATTATTCAATTTTCCTAATTAATCATTGTTAACTATCTTTAAATAATATTAGTTTTCTATATATGTTATTCTTTTAGAATCTGCTTTTAAAATTCTATTATTGTAAAGAAGGTTGTCAAAAGCGAGATTTTTCTAAAAGGCCCATGGTGTCTTATAAAAGCAAACTATAAAAATGTACAGTAAAATAAAAAATATTACATAACATAAAGAATATGATTTTAAAATAATAGACGTACTTATTTTTACTACTATGTAAATATTTTAAGTCATACTTGAGTCCTAAAGTCACACAAATTTCATAACTTAATACTTAGAGAAGCTTTGTTTGGACATCTGCAATATGATCCACGGAGGGTATGTGCCTAACAGACATTTGCTTTTGAATAACCTTGTCTCGTGCAAAGAACAAATCCAACTCAAAGTGCTTGGTGTGATTGTGCAAAACAGGATTGGCGTGCAAAACAGGATTGGCAGCAGGAGCAATAGCATTAAGGTTATCATAGAATACTTGTGGAGTGGAGCAAGGAAGTCGAAGCTCAAACAAAAGGGATTGGACCTAAGTTAAATCAGCTAGCACTGTTGCCAAGCTTTTGAACTATCATGATCCCACTTAGGCCATGACCGGCATATAGGTACATGTCCCTTAGCAAGCCTACATTAGATCTTTTCCTTAAAAAAAATCAGACAAATTTTCATTTATATTCAGGACTATTCTCACATATGGATCTTTTTCTGGCATAACCAATACAAGCACAAAACCATTGGGGATCCAAGCGTTCTCGGAATGCACCCCACAGCACACAATATAGGAGTTTAAAACATATTCATGCTTATGAGAACATATATACATATACATTCAAGGACCTTAATCCATAATCATTGAGATTCAAACTGGTCAGCAATAAAAACAACATACTTTTATTACAACAAATAAATCAATACAGGAAGAACCCTGCCTATAGGCTAATGGAGCATATATAAAGATTATATATACAATCATACGCAAACAATTATAGACCTCAAATCTAGATAACCATTAGAAACCACATGAACAAGAGTGTGGATTGACTGGAAATCCAATGACTTCGGCTAGCTGGAGGCACTCAAACATAAATCTGTACCTATCTAAAATCATGGGGAGAGGAGAAGAGTGAGTCATACAAACTTAGTGAGAGATAACATGCCTATAATTAGAGTGGAACAAGCTTAAACATAAGTTTATCATAAAACATATACTTATTATGAAAATACATTCTTGAGGAATTATGGCTATAAAACTTATTAAAACTTAAAACCACATAAAAAAATGTTACTACTTCATTGCGACCTCATAATTCACTTTACATATCCTTTTCAAATAAACTTTTAGCAAAGTAAAATTTTATAAAATATCTTAAGAACCCCATACATCATTTCTCAAGTAAAAATACTCATATGAAAATATCATAAAAATATCTCTAGTAAAACATACTTGATATATGATCTGTCTCTAAAACATTCATAGTTCGTTAAATCACCTTTCGATTCAACTAGAGATAAACTTCTTTGTATACATATCCATAAAACATTTAAAAATAACTGTAGCAAATCAATTATAAAGATTAGAATTTTGTAATCTTGATTCTAAATACATTGCTCAAACTTTTAAAACATTAGAATTTTATAATTCTCAACATATCAGGCCTCAATATTCACAATACTGATTTCAGACTCCTCTTTAATTTTTTAATCATTATAGTCTTGCATAATCAAAAGATAGGCTTCATAATTCTTTAGAATTTCTTTGTTACCAAATATAACTTCTACTTACAATAATTTCAAATTCATTCAACTCAAAGAGTCTTAAGTTCTATCTCAAAACATTGGATTTGAATTTTCATCATTTCTTATAGCGTAAAACTACATCTCTTTCTATCAGATAATTCAAGTATCGAAAATCAACTTCTAAGGTAACTTGTCCCACGTACATACTCACACACACACACACACACATAGAAGCAGTTTAATGAAATGCTCTTTCAACTTTTGACTATTAACAACTCAAATCATAAACATAACATTTTTAAAATTATATATTTACTTAAAATAATCCATAGATATATTATCCTCTCACATATCAAATATGGAAAGGAAGGAGTTCAAACTCTACGAAGCCTCGGAGCCACCAAGGGATCTTGGAGAGTATCTAACATAACAAATATGTGAATTAGACTCCCACAACATAACTATTGTAAAAATTCACTTGGATTAGCCTCATAGAACAAAAGTTGCAATTCTTGAACCCTAACCCCCCTCATGTGCTGAAACCTTGAATTCATAGAAAAACTAGCTAATCCATGGTATGATAAGGAGGGTTAAGCTCAAGAATTACCTTCGAGAGTGGAGGAAAGCAGTGGAGCGTGAGAAGAGCAGTGGGTCTCTTTCCACCATCATTTTCTTTCACCAAAAGAGGAGAGAAAGAGAACTTCAATGAAAAAATCCCAAGCTAGAGTGACGATGACATGAAAAATATGGATTTGATGATAGATTTGAGTAAGAATTGATCAAAGATTGATAGGATTCATATGCGGAGAAGAATGATGAGAGAGAAAGAAGAGATAGAGAAATTTGGGGGAGAATGGGGAAGAAGGTTCGAGTTCGCCCAGCGGGGCGCCTGGGCGCCCAAGCACTTGAACGCCATCTTCCTGCAGGGTAACTGGTGCCTAGGTGCCAACTTTGGGCGCCAAGCCCTTCTTTTCTTTTTTGAGCTTTTCTTACACTTCTCAAATATCACCATATATTTCTCAAGTTAATGTCCTCATTTATTTCACTTTCCATTAACTTTAAAACATAAATGTAAATAAGGGAATACTAAAAATCAAACTCCTTAGGAATCAAAATTCAACTTTTGGATTTTAGTACAAATTTCTAAAATTTTGCATTTTTTGAAACTTCCGAGCTAAAAACGAAAGAGTCAATGACTTTTTAAAATTCATTAAAAATCACTTTTCAATTCTTGGATATCTAATGAACAATTAGCAAAACTTTTGATCCCCTAAAAATGTCCCAATTATATAGCCCTTCAAAAAGGCATAGGGTCCAAACTTAGAGCTTCCATGGGGTCCAATATGACAAGTATCGCAATTCATGTAATTCTTAACTTGGGTGTTATATTCTTCCCCCGTAAAACAATTCTGTCCCTGAATTTCAAAAAAGGATTTTAAAAATGGGTATCTTAACATTTCCTTTCCAGGGCACACCTTTACTGGATTGTGATGTGCGAATCTCATCTGATATTGAGCCCACTGAGGAGATGAACTTCCAACTAGATGTCATTCCTCCTTAGGCACCTTTATTAGCTAAGGATTCCATGAGGCATTCATTAATCACTTGCTAACCACCTCTACCTACCTTACCTACCATGGAACAAGAGCCATCCATTTGAATTGCAATTCCTCTTAACATGGGTCTAACACCTCCTATAGTCCTTACATAATGCCTTCCATTTCATTATGCAACTATAAGTCTTTATGGCTTAAACAAGTCTCAGAGTTGTCCTTTAGTTCTATAAACTATCCTTTCTGAATTACCTGTATTGGGTAATTATACAAATGGTAATGGCACTCCTCTAGTTCCCATGCTAGGAAAGCTTTGCTGATCTCTTAACTACAAGAATGTTTCTCTTCATTAAAACTTCTACTAGCGGTTATCATATTCTTTTTAAACTCTTTAGATTCCTCTGCTCTCTCCTTTTTTTTTTTTTTATAAACTCTGGCTAAATTAGAATTCTTCACAACCAAAATCTATAACCCAACCTTGCGTAAAGTCCCATCTCCTTCCTGTCCATAGATTCTAAGTCCTTTATCAACTTAACCAAATTCTTGCTACTACAGTTCTACAAGAACTACTCATGCTTCTGATCTTCAGGTTCGTTATCAATACTTACTATAATTTCACTCTACATTTAAATTTACCACCCACTCCATAATCAAGATCGGATTCTTGTAGCTGCTTCTTTGCTAATGCCACTTTTGAATCTATTTCCCTTGTTTTCTATAGCGCCACTCACCAGTTTAACTTTGCAGGAACCATTGCCAGGCCTCCAAGAACATTCCAACTTAACTCTCAAACTTAGCACTACCTCCTTGTCCTACCATAACATTATCTCAATCTGTATAGTATCCTCATCTTCTTCTTTTTCTTTCCTCTTTACTACTACAGTTTTGGGATTGTATCAACCTAACCATGATTACTTCCTTCAGAAAACATAATTTACTTTTCTCTTGAACTTTGATAATGCCATTTCATCCGAAAGGATAGGTTAAATACAGCTTATCTTTTCCCTCCATGATATTTCCTTCAAACTTTATTGAAACCATATTTGCACCTTCTCGCTTGCTAGTATATCCATCTCAAATGTTATTTCCACTTCTTTCACTTCAAAAGTAACCCTTTTATCAAGTGGTCGTCATCCATAATCATGGTCTAATGAAATAGTTCCTTGTTATTCAAGGAAGAGGTTTCCTTTAGACATGTCATAAAGCATTACGTCTACCTAAAAGGAGGAAAGTCTCTGACAACTGAAATCTTTCTTTAGAGAAAATACTTTCTAACTACCATATTCTCTATACAAGCATCAGATTCAACTATATTCACGTTAAGTAGTAAGAACTTTAATTATAGTTAGCCAATTTCCTCTATCTTTCTTGCATGCTCTTTACTTCTCAACATTATTATTAAAAGTCTTGATTGCCTAACATTATCTCAAGAAATAGCTTACACTACCTTATGGGACTTTCTAAGCAAATACCCTAACCGCATGTTCTTATTTAGCTGCCCTTAAGCTTTAGTGACTCCATACGTGTTACTCCCTTAACCTTATCTCCCAACCCTATTTAACTTGGCACCACACTATTTAGGTACCCTCGCTATCCAATTAGAATTTTGCAAGTAATCCTGCCTTCTGTGAACTCCTCACAATTGAAGTTCTAGCATAAAAATCATATACTTAACCCATCTTAGACCTTATCTATTCATTTCCTGAAAATATAAGTCTTATATGTCATAGTTATACTTCAGATCATGCTCAGTTATTTAGGATTAAACTTAAGTCCTACTATATCAAACATTCATTCAAGGGCAACTTACACACTCATAGGCAATCAAAAGATTTTTGCATCCTTAGATATTAAAACTCAAGCCTTAACACCTTCAAATATATGGCTTATCATATATATGAGGGTCATAATTAACAACTCAAGATCAAGCAAGATCTTTCATCCTTGACAAGTTCTTATATAACATCAAGAGAATGGAAAGAGAGTATTTCTTTTAACTCACCAAACTATATCATGGACCATAGAAAGCATTTACTTGCTTTTAACATCTTATCACAAGCCGTAAATCATATTTATTTATTTATTTATTTTTCTTCTCATATTTCGTGCTCTCAATATCTCATAAATTCTCATCTCCACTTCATGAGCTCGCAAGCCATGTAAGACCATACATTTCATAGAAAGAATTGAAACGTAATGATAGGTCTAGAGTAGGTAGTTCAGCTTAAAACTGAAATCATAAATAGAATAGCAGCAATAGCTCCTAGATTACTACATGAATAGTATGCACGATAGGGAGGAATATCTAGAATAACTAAGAGACAAAGCATAAGAATATCATTCCTATAGGCCTTTCGTAGTACCACAATCTATGGAAATAGGGGCGCTTCCATTTACACAGTTGCAATTTTATTAAAGGACACTTGTTCCATTAACCACAGGAAAACCTAATGCTTTGATATCACCTTTGCCATAACCCCACTTGGGCTGTGACAAACGCATAGGGACACGTCATTTAGCAAGTCTAAATTAGACCTTTTTCTTTAAAAAAATCGGGTATAGTCTCCTTTGTATTCAGGACTATTCCCACATATGGATCCTTTTTTGGCAGAATCAATACAAACATAAAACCATTAGGGATTCAGGTATTCTCGGAATACACCCCACAATACACAACATAAGAGTTTAAAACATATTCATGCTTATGAGAACATATATACATAATCATTCAAGGACCTTAATCCATAATCATTGAGATTCAAACTGGTCATCAATAAAAACAGCATACTTTTACTACAATAAATAAACTAACACAGGAAAAACCCTACCTATGGGCTATTAGAGCATCTCTAAAGATTATATATATAATCGTACACAAACAATTATAAACCTCAAATCTAGACAACCTTTAGAAACAACATGAACAAGAGTGTGGATTTACTGGAAATCCAATGATTTCAGCTGGCTGAAGGCACTCATGCATAAATCTATACCTGTCTAAAAACATGAAAAAAGGAGAAGAGTGAGTCATACAAACTTAGTAAGAGATAATATACTTATAACTAGAGTGGAACAAGCTTAAACATAAGTTTTTCCTAAAATTAAGGATGGCAAAAATGCCCATTAAAGCGGGTACCCGCGGGAATTACCCGCAACGGGGATGGGTGTAACACCCTACTAATTTAATGTTATGCTTAAGTCATAGCATTCAATTAAGTAGACTGTGTTACTGGGTTAATATTCTGCTTAAATTTCGTGTTTTGTATTACAAAATAGTCGAAGCGGCGCGCTGCTATACTATGTGCGTAATGAAACTCAACATAGTACTACAACAGATAGGAAATAGTAATAATAACATTAACTGTATACATACATGTATATTTACATATCAGGAGTCATTGCTTCAGTCTATACATATATATATATATATATGTATTAATAGCAGATGAAATAAGGACGGTAAAATCCCCAATGCTAAAAGTAGAGGCAGAACTAGCAGGAGTAGGCTATGTGCAACGAGTCCAAATTGGAGTCATAGTGGAGCTGCAAGTCTGGGATCTCAATACAAGGAATGGCCGTTGAGTCCGTCACCAGCATCTGAGAATGATGCGGAAAATATAGAACGAGGTAAGAATTTAAGAAAATTCTCAGTAGGGTCCATGTGTGGTGTTTGACTGACGTCACATTCATTCTCAGTTGCCTCGGGTTTTATTTAATTATAAAAATATGTGTTCAAACTAAGCTACCCATTTCAATGAGTTCAATAAAACATCTGGTTCGAGGCAATGTTCAGTTTTACTTTAGATAGCATAAGAAACAGAATAGGCTACTAACAGTAAAACATAGGATAATGAGCATAGGAAATAAACATATGGTAGTACGTAAATATAACCGATAAACGGTAAACTTCCTAAAATAATCATACCATGTAATCATGCATTCATGTAATCATGCAAACTCATACTTGAACTTTCCTTCATAAACTTTTCATTTCCTTTCATCATTTTTCCATCTCTTGGTCCCCTGGGAGTTCTTGGCCATTTAGACTCCTGGGTAATAGTCTGCTTATCAGGATCGAGCTCATTCCTATACAGGAATTGCCGGGTTTACTTTCCCCGATGTTCCTACCGATCTATTCCCCTTAACTTCTTATCTGGGGCTGGCCCAAGTAGCATGGAACTTTCATAGTGATAGGAGTCTTAATATACTTTCATAACTTCCCTTAAAATGCACATGTATTATTATGAAATTCATAACTTGTGCATAGATTAACATATAATGCATAACTCGTGCAGGGATTCTACCGAAATTTCGGCAGCATAACGGAACGTGTTCGCTTCCCCATGAATAGTGCCAGTATACCAAAACATCAATTTATCACAAGGATCACAATATTACATTCATATTCCAATATTGAACTCATATCAACATCAAATTCATTAAGGCAGAGTTTCTGCCTCAGCATATTCAACCAACCCGGTTTTTATAATTCAAGCCATAATTCCTACTTAACTCATCTGGACCTCAAATTTGAGTATGTAAAAGTGTTGTGTTTCTATTTTCTAACCTCTTTAGTCCCATCTAATTTTGATATCTATAGCTCAAGATATTCAGATTTTATCCCGGCATGCCCAGTGGCTTGCCAGAATCAGGCAACTAAAAGTAAAACTCCACTAAAAATCGAAAACTGACTCAAATGATATGAAATTGGACTCATATTAAAGTTAACAGGATAAGGTTTCATTTACAAAAAGTCCCGTCCCATTTGGCTTGGTAGGGCTCGAGTTATAAGCCCCGAAACTTAGTCTTCTTGAACTGCTTTGATTTGGCTCGGTTTGGACATAGGTTAACTTTTTCAAATCACTGGGAACTAATAGGATGGTAACAAACTTGGAATTTCTGGGTAGGATGTTCTCCTATGTGTAAGCTTTCCAAAAAAATTAGTCTCACTCGATTTGGAGTTGTATAGGGTGAGTTACACCCTTTTCAACCCAAACTGCCCGGGTGGATGTCTGGATTCCTAGGTCAAACTTCAAAAAATCATATCTCTCTCAATATTAATCCGATGGTCTTATATGATATATGTATGGAAAGCCCTAGATGTTTAGTTTCACATAAAAATGGTTTCATCAATTTTGAACAGCGGGAGGCGGAGCCGTACACTTCGCCGTACGGACTGCCGAGGGTTTTGAGTTTTCCTGTCTCTCAACTTTTTCATATCTTCATCCTTTCTCACTTTTAGTTCAAATTTTAACCTCATAAACAGCCCATAACCCAGCTATAATTCATCATAATCAATCAATTAGCATATCAGAATTAAGGAATTAAATCACTACCAATCATTCAAGAGTCAGAAAATCAAGTAAGAAGAAAACCCCTACCTCTTACTATGAATGATTTTGGTTGAGTTTGTAGCTGGAACTTGATTGAATCTCAAAGTTGGGTGGAGTTGGGTGAGTGAAGAAAAGAAAAGAGGGAGCTGAAGGGAAGAAGAAGTTACGTAGAAGAGGGTCTGAATTAGAAGGGAAGAGAGTGTTATATAGGCATGAGTGGGAGTTAACTTGGAAGTTTTTGATTGGCCTCAAAACATAAGGCTGAGTTTCAGCCAACCTTGCTCTCCACGTCGTCTTATTTGTGTGGTAGAATTGCTCTCCACGTCGCCTAAAGTGGGACTAGTTTCCAGTATCTTCTGAAAATGAAATCGGAACTTGTACTCTTTATAAAGTCGGAACTCGTGAACATCCTGCATATGAAGTAGGAACTCGGAAAACATGTCCAGTTTAGTCGAAACTTGAAAGCAGAGCCTAATGTGAAGCCAAGTACTTAAAGTCGGAAGTTGGGAAATTAGGCAAATTGAATCAATTGTAAACATAATTTTGGAGGTCGGAATTCACAACATTAATCCGTGTACCATGAAATCGGGAATTACAGGATCTCGATCTCGGAACTCGGGAAGGTAAGAAATGAAAGCTATTGGTATTGATCTCGAGATCGGAACTCGTACATTGTGAACATAAGGTCGGAAATCGGAATGTAGCTAGTTCATTTGAGCTTTAGAGACGAAGTCGGAAATCGGAAAATGCAAGGCAATCCTTTTGACCCTTCCTAAGGTCAGAAATCAGAAATCGTTGTCTGTCCAGTCTAGATGAATTCATAGGTCAGGAATACTGATGGGCTCGGAAGTCGGAAGTCGCGGACGTTACAATGGGGACGGGGACAGATTTGGTCTCCACGGGGATGGGGGATGTCCCCGTTTAGCTAACGTCAGCGAGGGTGGGGGATGAGGTCCCCGCCCCATGGAGACCCGCGATGTCCCCGCTTAAATATGAAATTATACAAGTATTGTTATATATATATATATATATATATATATATATATATATATATATATATATATATATATATATGAATTTGGATATTTGAGTTTGTAATTTGAATATTTGTAATTTGTGATTTGAATATTTTTATTATCTTGTAATAGATTTACAATTATGTATTTTATTTTTAATTAAAATTGTATTGTGTTTTATTGGATAATAATAGGAATTATGAATATTTATGGATGTTTTATTAAGTTTAAAAGCATTTTCTTTATTTTTTTTATCTTTTTTTAGGTTTTTTTAATTCTTTTTTATAGAAACCCGCGGATATCTACAGGGATTCGAATCCCCACAGGGAACGGGGAACGGGGAACGGGGACCAGTGACAGGGATGGAGACGAGGATGGGGGGCAAAATCTTAAATGGGGGTGGGGGGCATGTCCCTGCTCCCATTGTCATCCTTACATAAAACATATACTTATTACAAAAATATATTTTTGAGGAATCATGGTTGCAAAACTTAAAACTTAAAACCATAAAAAAGCATGTCACCACTTCATTGCGACCTCATATTCACTTTATATATCCTTTTCAAATAAGCTTTTAGCAAAGTAAAATTTTATAAAACTTCTTAAGAACCTCACACATCATTTCTCAAGTAAAAATACTCATCTATGTGTGTGTGTGTGTGTGTGTGTGTGTATACATAAAAAAATCTCTGGTAAAACGTACCTGATATATGATTTGTCTCTAAAACATCCAAAGTTTGTTAAATCACCTTATGGATTCAACTAGATATAAACTTCTTTGTATACATATCCATAAAACATTTAAAAATAATTGTAGCAAATCAGTTATAATGAAGGTATAATAACTGTGTACTTCTGGGCAAGTTTCTATTCCATAATCCCTGCTGGGTGGCTCCGACAACCTGACCCCAATGTGTCCATCACTCATTTTCAGTTGTGTCGGCCAAATACGCTGGGCTAGCATCTCCTTTGCTAGGTGGGAGTCTACTAAGGTGCACCATGGGCTAACATACTTGCCATTAGTGTACAGTTCTATTAAAGAATCCCTCTCATTAAAAAAACCATTTGCTCAATATCTCATATAAAATTCCTTAAATAACTTTACTCCAAACATCAAGTTCTTAATTCTAAATACATTGCTCAAACTTTTAAGACATTAGAATTTCATAGTTCTCAACATATCATGCCTCAGTATTCATAATACTGATTCCCGAATCCTATTTAATTCTTTAATCATTATAGTGTTGCATAATCAAAAGATAGGTTTCATAATTCTTTAGAATTTCTATATTACTAAACATAACTTTTAAGTACAATAATTTCAAATTCATTCAACTCAAAAAGTCTTAAGTTTTATCTCAAAACATTGGATTTGAATTTTCATCATTTCTCATAGCATAAAACTACATCTCTTTCTATATATATATGTAGGAGTAATGTCTTTTATCTTTCGAGGAATCAAGAAGTAATTTAATGAAATGCTATTTCAACTTTTGACCTTTAACAACTCAAATGATAAACATAACATTTGTAAAATCATATATTTACTTAAAATAATCTATAGATATATTATCTACTCACAGATCAAATTTGGAAAAGAAGGAGTTCAAGCTCTACAAAGCTTCAAAGCCACCAAGGGATCCCGAAGAGTATCTAACATGACAAATATATGAATTAGACTCCCACAACATAACTATTGTAAAAATTCACTCGGATTAGCCTCATAGAACATAAACCCCTAATTCTTGAACCCTAACGCCCTTATGTGCTCAAACCTTCAATTCATAGAAAAACTACCTAATCTATGGTATGATAAGGAGCGGTAACCTCAAGAATTATCTTCAAGAGTAAAGGAAAATGGTGGAGTGTGAGAAGAGCAATGGATCTCCTCCCACCATCATTTTCTCTCACTAAAAGAGGAGAGAGAGAAAGAAAGAGCTTCAAGGGAAAAATCCCAAGCTATAGTGATGATGACGTGAAAAATATGGATTTGGTGGTAGATTTGAGTAAGAAGTGATGAAAGATTGATAAGATTCATATAGGGAGAAGAAATATGAGAGAGAAAGAAGAGAGGGAAAGAGATTTAGGGGAAAATGGGGAAGAGGGCTCAAGAACCCTCTTTTAACCCCGACCAACGGGCACTTGGGCACCCAAGCACCTAAATGCCATCTTCCTGTAGGGTAGCTAGTGCCTGGGCGCCAAGCCTTTCCTTTCCTTTCCCTTTTTTCTTTTTGAGCTATTCTTACACTTTTCAAATATCACCATATACTTCTCAAGTTAATGTCCTTATTTATTTTACTCTCCATTAACTTTAAAACATAAATACAAATAAAGGGATATCCCCCATTTGAGTCCAATAAAAATATTGGAAAAATCAAACTCCTTAGGAATCAAAATTCAACTTTTGAATTTTAGTACAAATTTCTGAAAATTTGCGTTTTCTGAAACTTTCAAGCTAAAAACGAAAGAGTCAATGACTTCCTAAAATTTATTAAAAATCACTTTTCAATTCTTGGATATTGAAGGAAAAATTACCAGGACTTTTAATCCCCTGAAAATATCCCAATGATATAGCTCTCTAAGGAGGCATAGGGTCCAGACTTAGAGCTTCTGCCGGGTTTGATAGGACAAGGTGTCGCAATTCATGTAATTCTCAACTTAGGTATTACATGAACTCAGCCTCAATACTAGGTCGAGATACAACATGTTTTTGACTAGACCAAGGCAAAAGATTAGATCTAAAAATACACAGTAGCCACTTGGGAATTTGCAAGCATCACACATCAAATCCCCAGTTAGAGTCACAAAATGAAAGCAACCTCAAGTCATTACACTTATGAAAAACCAAGCCATGATCCACAGTGCCAACGAGATACCTTAAAATCCTCTTTGTTGCCTTCCACTGAATTTCCAAAGGATTTTGCATGAACTAACTTACTTGTTGATAGTAAAGTTAGATCAGGTTTGGAGATTTAAGCATATTGGGGGCCCCTAATTTGGTTATGAGGTATGCTGTTGAAATGAAGGCTTTATACTAAAAATCCAATGGTAAAGAAGTAGTGGCAAGTAAGGAAAGGGCAATTTGTATGATATGCCTATGCTTTCTTTCCACTCTCCTATTCTATTAGTGAGTGTATGGATAGGTTATGCGATAGTATATACCCATTGGTTTGCAAAAGTTGGGTGAAGGCATGAGAAACATATTCTTTGCCATTATCAGTTTGAAAGGATTTTATTTTATAGCTTATGAGATTTTCTACTAGAGTTTTGTATTAAGTTAAAGCTTGGAGGACTTAAGTTTTGTTAGCCAATAGGTAAATAAGTGTATATCGAGTGAATGAATCAATAAAGCAAATGTAAGTAACTAAAACCAGATTTGAAGTTCATTTGAGTTGGTCCCCACAGATCTGAGTATACCAGTTCCAAGGGGGCACTAAACTAGTGTTGAGAAATAGGAAAAGGAAATTTATGTAGTTTGGCCATACAGCAAGAATCACAAATTGAAAAGTTAGAATCACTTTATTCTTTAGCAATGAAATATTACAATTGGATAGAACTTGAAACAATGTCTTAGTGGTTGGATGGCCTAGCCTCCTATGCCACAACCCAAGACTATCAAAATTAGGAATAGGACAAGAATGCAATGTAATGGGGATCAATTTGAGAAATTTGCAAATGAGATATTGTCAAACCCATAAATTCCATCTCTAAGCATGCCTTGAAGAAGGATCTCTTTGGAAACTCGGGATTTGACATAGCACTTGTTAGGATAGAATTCAAAAAAGACATCATTATCTTTAACAAATTACGATACAATTATGAGATTTTTAGTGATTTTGGTAATATGCATAAGATTCTAAAGTTTAGAGACAATATCGGACAAATGAAAATGCATTAGAGATTTGCTAACATGCTCAATGGTCATATTTGCACCATTGCCAACCTGGACCTAATTAGTGCTATCAAATTCTGAGCTTGTGAGTAAGTTCCATGAGTCAAAATTTAGGTGATGAGATGCACCTGAATTTGGATAACATGATGAATCTATGATGGTGGTAGGTGATGCTATGTAAGCTTGGGGATTATGAAAAGAAGCCAGTGGTGGAGGTGGTGTGTAAGAAGCTTGATGATGTGGGTTTTGAAAAATTCTTATCAAATTAAAGCAATGAAAGCACTACCACACAATGTATCCCAACTTTCCACACAACTAACATTAAGGTCGATTGGATTGTGTCCAATTTGATCTACTACCTCTCCTACCATAGCCTCTTTTACTACCATTTCCTTTTCTTGTTCCATGACCACTTGAACTTGAACTTTGTGAATCATCACCTGATTTTGATCCTTGAAATGAGGATTGTGTAGATTGGCTTGCACAACACCAAGATTAGCCTGCTTAAACCTTTAAAAAATTTCTTCTTGTGCCATTAAAAGAGCTTCTAGCTTAGCAATATAAAAAATGCTCAAATCTTCATATGATAGTAGTAACGAATAAGCTATATTCCTTACTAAGACCTTCCAAAATTACCTCCGCATGATCTTGTTATGAGATTGGTGCTTCTATTGTAGCTAGAGCATTAGCAAACTTCTTGATCATCAACACATATTCTGATGCAGTGGAACCTTTTTTCTTGATCGATTTGAGTTGTGTTTTGAGTTGCTGGACCTTGGCCTTAGTCTTGGAAGCAAAAGAGGTTTCTTATATGATCCAAATTTTAGAGGCAAAATGATAGCCTACCATTCTATTGGTGAAATCTGCATCCATTGAAGAGAGTAGCCAAGAAAGCAGGTGGTGATCTTGTTATTCCCAGTTCATGTATTCTTGAGTTTCGATCTCTATAATCTTGTCTTCCTCTAATGCAAATTGTATAGGAATCTTGTCCATGTTGAGATGATTGAAGATTTTGTGAGCTGTGATGGTGGTAAAAGCTTGGTGCCACCATGGAAGAAAATTCTCATCATCAAGCTGGAAGCTCATAGGATTAGAGAAAGTTTTAGCGTAAAAGTAGTAGAAGATGAAGATTGGGAAGGTGTAGAAGAAGAAGTAAGCTTAGCAGGTTCCATGGATCCTCTAAGCTTTGATACCATGTTAGGTATCAAATGTCAAGGTCTAAAGGATGAAGAAGTTAGAGCATAAAAGAGAGAAGAGAGCAAGTGAATTGGAGATTGAAAATTATGAATCTTATTTAGTGAAGATCTCAATATGTGATGCTCTATTTGTACATAGTTTGTGTTGCAATACAATACTTTACACATGCAATAATTAATAACTGAAAGCCATAATAGAAACTACCAGTTCTAACAACTCATTGATAGACTTAATGGCTACTAACTACCTTTACTCCTATCAAGAATAAATTGTCCCATGGTAGAATTTCAAGTCATGTATCTTCCTTTAATATATTACTACCACCAATTCACTTTCTTTGTCACTTTAACATTATGCATGAGAATTAAGAAACTCAAAATTAGTGCTTAATTATGAACAATATTTACTGAAATATCTTTATTTAATTTTTAACATTTAATCAATTTATCCTATTAAACTCATTAAAAGTATGTTGTGCTTAGAAGTATATGAAGGGTAAAATTGGAAAACTAGTAATAAATTCTTCATTGATAAGTGAGAATGACAAATAAAATGGATAAAAAATGTTTACTCAATAATAGATAAAGTGTACAGGGAGTAGTATATTAGATGATGGGCAAATTTATATAATTCAAGATTTGTAGCAAATTGATTTTGTTTTGTACCATTGATATTAGTTCTCTAATGCTTCTTCCCTTCTCACTTATATATTACCAAAACAATTCTTCAATAAAATCTGACAATAAATTGTAGATAAATTATGGGAAACTTGAAGAAGAGAAGTATACGCAAAGTATGACACTTTTTCTTTTGGGTAATGCTCCTTTTACACCCTGTATGTTTTACACAAATTTTGATTTAGTCCTAAACGAATTTTTTTTTCGATCCTATTTATATCGTAAACATTTTCAAATCATATCATGTTAAAGGCAACTTATCCATTAATAATTTGAACATCGTTTAGTGAAAGGATAATATTGATACAATTTGGAAACATGAAGGACATAAGTAGAATTTTTAAAAAAAAAAAAAAAACAACTTTTGGAGACTAAATTGAAATATATGCAAAATGCTGGGGATGTAAAAAGAGTTTTACCCATTTTTTTGTATGATTCTTAGTTTATATAGTTGAGATAATTTACATTTTAAAATCAACTAAAAAATTATGGCATTAGTTATTTATTAAAAAATAATTGATTTTGAAATGATTGAAAACTAGATAATAATTCATATGTCAAATTTAACATAATATTTGTATTTTAATAGTAATTATTACATGACAGAATTTTAGATTGTGTAATTGCCATATGACACAATTCTAAGTCACATATTCTTTTTTAATATATTATATAAAATTAACCTATATTTTTAAGCTAGGTTTAGGATTTAGTGAATTATTCCATAAAAATTAAAGGGAAAAAAAAAAGGAAAAGCTGACATCATCGTGCTCGAAGACATTTGACATAGGGGTTTTCTGGGCGGTAGATGCCGGAGTAAATTATATAATGTGAGGCAGCGGTGTTATAATTTTCCTATAAAATATTATTAATTGTAATTTTTCGACAATCAATTAAATTATTAATAGAAAATAAATAACAAAGCAATTTGCCATAAATTACTATGAATTGACTGATTAGATAGCTTAGATTGCGCTATAAATTAATCATATTTTTGGTCACAACAGAGTTATAAAGTAAAAATCATGTTAGTTTTTTTAATCGAAAACGGTCATTTGATTGAAGGAGTAACCAATTTGCTTCTATCGAAGTATCACGGGAAGCCAATTTTTCTCATTCTTGGAAGAATGTAAACCGAAAAGTTTTTAGTCCTTTTTTTTTGGGGGGGGGGGGGGTGTATATAAATTTTTTGAAACAGATCTTCTCATACGCTAGATTTAGCATGGAATTGGATTATCTTATGCGCAGATTTAATATGATTCGATCATATATATTAATGGATTTGGATCTTAATCCAATAGTAATTATCAGTGATCAGATTTCCTTTTATTGTTCATTGTTAATCATATATATTTGATGTCATCAAGTTTTTCTTCTTGATTGTTTGGCGTTAATTATATTTTAACGGTTGATGCTGTACTATTATAAATGATGATCAGTTCATGATAAACGGAAGCAACTCTTCCATGTCAAATTTGACATGATTTGGTCATATACGATAATATCAAGCATTAAAATATAATCACTCATGAACAATTGAAAGGTAATGTGAGGATAACTATGATCAACTTTGTTTAAGTTAACATCAATATATTAGTTTTATTATACAATAAGAGTTTAATTGGTATGTATTTATATTATAATCAAATCATATGTTTATTTTTGTAAGGTTTTTAAAATAATAAGTAATTGAATCAAATATTTTTACTAATATAGCAGTATATAATTGGATATTTATATAAAAAAATTTTATACTTACAATGATACAAATTAAGTCTATATAATAATTATTTAGCATAAAAATTCTTTAAAAATATTTGTATTTAATATAAAATAATTATATGTACTTTTATTAAAAGTATCTCGTCCTCAAGTATCTCGTCCTCAAGGTTAAACTAATTCTACACTAAAAAAATGCGAAAACTGGCCATAATTTTATCCAATGTTTAAAAAAATAGCTGATGTGGTATTTGATCAGATCTGGAGCTTGGGGGTGCGATTGATGTGGTGTTTTGAAAGTTGCAAAGGAGTGGTTTTTCTTGGAAGTGGCAACAAAACAAGTGACACATAGCAATAGGTGGTCCGTGGCTTGGGTGTAGCATCCTTTGCGAGTTTGCACGCTAATCAGTTGCCTGTCAGAATTGAATTAAGCTCAGGGACAGGAATGGATAGTATTAGGTGGTGGCGTTATAAGATTCTTTTGTAATTAATTTTTTGCTATTTGGGTTTTCATATGCTCTTTGTATAATCTGTCTCTTGGTTTGCTGAACTCTTTTGTTCCTCAATTTATTTGGGAGTTGAGAGCCTGCTCTATTTATTGAAAAAATATTAAAAAAACATTTTTTCAATTATTCATTAGTTTAGTTTATGCCTCGTCAAATCCAAAGGCATGTCTTAATTCGGTATTGAGATGAGTCTTTTCTTTTATTTAAATTTTTTTTAAAAAAATGAACTTAATTTATGCACGTTATAAATACTAATTATATATAAGAATCTCTTCACTTGCCGATAAAAAAAAAATGAATCTCTTCACTTTCCGATAAAAAAACAAAAAGAACATGTGATGCAAAGGATTTGCGTATTAAAAATACTTAGATTATTCTATAGTAAGAAAAAAAAATTATTATATATTATTTACAGTTTTATATAATAATTTTGTAACTTATTATTATTTTTCACTTTTATTATAATTTTAATGCAATAATGAATGTTCTGATTATAAATACTATATAATACTATATTTTAGTATAAAAATATTTAATAATTTCTCTTTTCAGTATTATTATATGGAAAAAAAAAACATATTGAAAACCGACGAGGTAATAATTATGGTATTTCTACATGCAGTCTAATAAATCGGTAAAACTACATTTTCGACCTTAAAAAACTCGCATCGTGGTAGATTTGCCATTGAAGTGAAAAAAAAGAAAAACAATAATTTGGTCCTTAAAAATAGAAAAAACAATAATTTGGCCTTTGATTTTAACCACATCCATAGCAGGTTAATCCCTTTGAGGCAGTAATTAATATGTTAAAATTTGGGAACCAAAGTTTATGTGTATGATTATAACTTTGTTGAATTTAAGAATTAAATTATTAATTTTTCCTATTTCAAAGATGAATCTGTCATAACGTAAATTTTTTATGAATGAATATGCAGCTTTACACTTTAATAAGAGAAATTTTTATATAACCATAAAATATAAAATAAGATATGTTCTTTGTCGCTTATAAAATGATATTTAAATTTTAAGTATGGAGAGAATTCATAATTAATTATAAAATAATTTTATATTATCAATATATAAAAATAATAAAAAATATTAATTTATATAAATAATTACTTATATAAATAATTATTTATTATAATAAAAATTTATCATAATTTTTTATTTTTTTTATTTTTATTAATTAATAATATAAAATTATTTTATATTATTAATACATACTAACTAAATTTTTATAAATAATCAAAATATAGCCGACCTAATATTTTATAACCACGCAAGGATGTCTCCTTTAATAAATATTTGGCTCTGCAGTTATATTCTAGATCCCGAGTTTTGTTTTCGAATGTCGGTTGTTAAAAGATTAATAGGAACTTTCTTTCTTTCTTTCTTTTGGAAATGATACGGTTGTCAGACGGATAAGATCGATGGGCGGCTAGTGGATTGCAATTTGTGCAAACTGTGGCTCAATGATTATGTCTCCATTTTAGTTTTCGTGTGAAAGAGGAACTCTACAATCGTAAGAACTGCGTTGCGTTTCTGGCCGTTAGCTTGGCAGCCAAAGATATGTCTATGCTAGCAATTTTATGGTTTGTTAGGGCCAGGAGAAAAAATAAGACGAAAAAAATGAAGAAAAAAAAAAAAAAAAAGAGAAAAGTTACTTTTTTTCTTTTATTATTTAGTTAAGGAGAAAAATAAAAGAAAAGAAAAAATAATTTTATATAATAATTTCTATAACCTTATTATAATTTAATAGAAAAAATTATTTTTTAATTTTTATTTTATACTTTTAACACACTTTTTATAAATTAAAATAAATACATGAAAAATAAAATTTATATTTATAACGAAGATTAAAATCTATTTTATTACCACTGTTATATATTTTTGAAAATCAAGTATAATAAATGATAAAAAAAAAAAAGAATGAACGCAACAGTTGTCAAAAACAATAGGAGACATGGGTAAATTCGACAAATAACATGTAAAAGCATGTCATCCCCCTTTTCTGTGCATGGACGAAGAGAAATTGTTGCAGTGGAATCCTCAGCAATTTTTTCTCTCCTCTCCTATTTTTATCACTCGTCAAAACGGTGAAAATCCAGAATCCTTCTATTTTTTCCTCCTCAATTTTCCTTCCTCTGGTTTTCTGTTGCTCCAAGCGATGGGTTAGTTCTTACAATATTCTTTTCTTTTCATGCACAAGCATCTTTTAAGGATGATCTTTTAGGCACCAGCGAAGCATGCCTCCTACAGTTGTACCTAAATTCCTCACTTTCTCAACCATAGCAACAGTCATGAATCCTACGCCAAAATTTCGTTGTCATATTCTACTAATATTTGGAAGAATCGTACATATGTCTTCGTAAAAATGACCGTGTGATTTTAGAATTCTTTTAAGGGTCATTATTATGATCCCTTATAGAAGATTTGCCAATGATGAATATAAACAAATTTCAAGTGCTGAATGTCAAAGCCAAGAAAACCAGCACTGCTAGAATTGCAGGACGGATTGTCAATTAAAACATATTATAAAAGTGTGAAGAAAGAATGGTACGATCGACTGTGGTCGCTGATAACTTGGCAAATAACGACTTTTAAATATGATAATATTTAAAGAAAAAAGTAAAATGAATTTAATTATTATATATTAACAGTATAAAAAATTTTTATATTATTATTTAATTAAATATTTATATTTATAAGACCTTTAAAGTAGTGATTGAATCAAACACTTTATATAATTAGATGTTTATAGAAAAATTTTTTACACTAACAATTTATACAAATTAAATCCAAAATAAAATTATTTAATATTTTTAAAGTTCACTATTTCTAATATAAAGAGTTTCAAGTCATCTTCAGAAGTAATTTTCTTTCTTTCTGTCACAATATGAATTTAAAATAATGAAGGTTTAAATTTCAACATCACATATGAGAACTGCATAATTTAGGCTTGCACCTATAGATTATTTGTTCGTAGATAATTTGTAATCCAACTATGATAGATTCTCGCTGATTTGATCACCTTAAAATGAGAAAACTCTCCTCACTCTAGTTTTTTCTCTCAAAAAACGAAAAATATGGTCCATTGATAACAATTATCACAATTTCATTGCAAAGCTTTTTTTTTTCTTTTCATTTTTTGAAATGATGAATTATATGAATAGAACAAATGTACAGGTATTAAGTTTTATGTAAATTGTAAAATGAAAAGGTTTTAAATGTTGTTAGGTGTGGTGATCACATTTTTTCTGGCATTGCAGCCCAAGGCTTAGAAATCCAAGGCGTTTTATTTGTTCTGCGACATCTAAATGGTATCATTCCAGTGGTTGGCGTTGGCTTTCAAGATGGATCAGTTTGGACTATAACACAGATGTTATATATATTTTGGAATTCTGCAACAGCTTACACAAAGGTGGACTTAGTAAAACAGATGGGCCAGGAGGGTGTTTTGCTTTTCGTAGCATTCTTCTTCTTTATGTTGTTGTCGGTTCTTATGAACGTTGTTCCTCTGCTCCTCACTTTCTTTCTAGTGAGTTGAGTACGTCTTTTTTACTTATTAAAAAGTGTTTTAACTGGCATCTTAATGGACAATAATATCCCTCAATCTATTTCATTATTAGTTAATAACAAAATAAAAAAAGAAAAAAAAGAAAAATCTATTATAACTGTAAACTTTTACAAAAATGAATATTCTCAGATTATAAAGTTTTTTAAAATATAATGGGTATAAGTCAACCTCAAAAGCTAGCTCATGGGGGAGAGAGTTGTCCAAATTCTTATAGAGACTATATTGGCCATATCTTTAAACAATGTGAGACTCTAACAAAAATAAATAGGTGTTTGAAAGTATTAAAATAACAAAATAAAAGTGTATTGGTAATTTTAATTATTTTTGTATTAATATTTGATAAATATATACTACAAGAAATACACAAAAAATTGATGGACATTATTGACAACAAATTTTCCAACAGATAATCTAATAAAATGTATTTTTAATCAAATTTAACATGTTCATCGGTAACCCATTAGTAATACGCGGCACAAATATGTGACGCATAGCGCAAATTATTACTAATGGATTTACCAACAGAAAATGCATAAAAAATCTCCTAAAAATATTTAATAAAGCTATTGATGGTTATGCCATTGGTAATTATTAATTTATGCTTTTACTTTTTTATGGTTACTAACTTATCGACTGGTTAATTGTCGATAATTATTAATTTAATTTGTATTTATTTATTGGTAATAGTTATTGATAGTTGAACCTTCGATAATTATTGATTTAATTTTTATTTTTTAGTCTATTTAATAATGTATTAATTTTTTTAATTAAATATTTTGTTGAAGTTACCAATGGTATATCTGTCGGTAACTTCATGCCTTTGAATGCCGTTTTTGGTTTGCCAAAATCGTTCAAATACCAATGACATTACCTATGGATATGAAATGCACCATTTCAATAATGTTGTTATTGATGGATTATAGGTCAGTAATGTTTTTAAGTGAAATGATGTGTTTCACTTTTAAATTATCAGTGGATTGCATGTTGATAATACATGAATATGAGAATCGCGAGCCCCGTCTTCTTCTTCTTCCCCACTTCTTCCCGATTCTCCTTTCACTTCTCTCTCTTTCCTCTCCACCACCACCTTAGGCTACCTTTGCAACCACCATCGCCGCAGCTCCATTACTGCTACCAAAGACTGTTTCAAGTACTCTTCAAAGCATTTTAATCGGTTTAGTTTTTTCGATTTCGCCTTTTTTTGTATTCCATCTCTTTACTCAAAGTTGTTACTTGAGAATCTTAGTTAGCTGAAAGTTTTTCTTATTTTGTTTATTAGAGAGCATATTTGGAGCATTGGAAGCATAAGTTTTGGAGCTTACTATTGTTGTAGTGCTAGTAAGTACAATGTGTATGCCTTAAATACTAAACTCTAGACCTGTAACACCCAAGCCGAGAGTACAATGAACTATGACATTTTGTCCTGTCGTGTAACACCCCAAGGTTATATATAATATAAGTTTTAAGTTTCTTTAAATTATGGACTTTTGAATGATTTTTTTTAGTAATATTCTTGAGTATTTGGAAGTTTTGAAGTGGAGATATGTTTAGAATTATGGTTAAGACATGGAAATGAAAAAAAAAAAAATATATGGAAGCTTGGTGCCTAGGTGGTGGAAGCTTGGTGCCCAGGCGGTGGCTGCACTAACTGAAAATTAGCTTCAGGTCATTGGCGCCCGAAAGTGGCCACCCAGGGGCCCAGCTGCGAGAATAAAAGTGAGGTTTCGACCCCTTTTTCTCATTTCACTCCAAAACCTCTCTTTCTCTAACTTCTCTCTCTAAGTTTCTTCTTACTCCATAACCCCATCAATCCTTCATCCTTTCCCCTAAAGATTTGTCACAAACCCACCACAAACACCTCTCTTCCACCCCTTCGTCATCATCTTCATCTTCATATTCATGTCTCTTTCTCCTTTTAGTGAGAGAAAGTGAAGATGGGAAGGGAATCACCACCCTCTACTTGCTTTATTTCCTTCCTCAACATTCTAAGGTAAGTTCTTGAGCCTATGATCTTCTTCTTGTTATGGGTTAGCTAATTTTTCCATAGATTTGAAGTTTGAACAACTAGAGGGGGAGTTAGGGTTCCAAGGGTCTCTAATTTGGGGGTTTTGTAATTAAACATTGGTTTGAGCTAGATTTAGTTTCTAAAAGCTTATTAATGTTGGATTGATGTCTGTTGTAGCTCCCGATACTTCGAGGGGTCGTCTCGTTGGTTTGGAGGCACTACCCAATTGAATCCCCACCTTTGGGTTTTGGTTGTGAGCGATAATATGTCTATAGATTATTTTGAATATATGCATGATTTTAAAGATATTATGTTTATGGTTATACTATTAAATGTTGAAAGTTGAAATTGCATCTTACTAAATTCTTGAAGGACAAAAAGATATTACTTCTCTCTCTCTGTTGATATATGATTATGTATGTATGTGGGACAAGCACCTTAGAAGTTGATTTCCAATACTTGAATAGTTTGATGGAAAAGATATAGTTCATGTTATTGGAAATTGATTATATAAAGGTTTTGAAGCTGATATGGTGTTTAGAACTTATAGATTTCTATAAAGTGAGTTTAATACTGATTTCTATGAAATTCTAAAGTTTTAAAGAGTTTGAGCAATGTATCTAGAATTAAGGACTTGCTTTTAGGAGATAGTTTAAATTTAATGTTTTATGGAATAGCTCTAGATACCTTAAGATGAATAGCTTGAAAGCATTATTATGTTTGCTAAGAATATGAAAGTTTCTTAAATCTTATTATGTATTAAATGATATGAGGAAGAAAGTATATGATTTAAGATGAAGAAAAGTATTAGTGACAAGGAATTAGAAAGGAAATGCTTTTTCAAAGAATTTAAGCCAAGGACTCACATGAGGCATGGCAAAGACCCAGCAAGTGTGAATGCCTTCCCAAGGGAAGGAAACTGTAATAGAATTGTTTGCTAATGGCAGTAGCATTAGCCTTGGTACATCTCGAGTAACCCAGCTAGCAGGGTGATTGTTAGCCAGGCATGTTTGGCCGACATGTTCAAAATACATAGACACACTTGTGCGTGAAGTTATCATTTACTGCTGGAGTTAGGCCATAGGGCCACCTAATCAGGCAGCTATTTTTGAAATAGAATCCTCCCTTAAGCTTTATTATGATTTTGAAACAAGTATTTACTTTTCATATCATGAGAAAGTATTTCTATCTTTAAGCCCAATTTTATATCCATATTATATATGATTTATTACAGCTAAATTTAAAAGTATTATGCCTATATATGTTTGCAAATAAGTCATTATCCAATTGGATTAAAAAGGTGATTTAATGAATTATGTAGGTTCGATTGAAAATCTTATGGTATTTGATATATAGACGGAGTATTTTTTTTTTCAATATCAATTATGGTATGAGGTTTTCAAGAAACTTATAAAGTTATTGTTTCGCAAAAGTTGTGCTTCGTCTTGTCCCACTTTTGTTATAGGTATACTATCCCTCACTGAGTCTGTATGACTCACTCTTTCTTCTCTCCAAGTTTTTAGGTAGGTGCGGGGTCATGCTCAAGCTTCCACAGTAAACTAGAAAATTCAGTATTTAGGTTTAATTGTATAATCTCTAGAAGTGTTCCAATAACCCACAGACAGGGTCCTCCCTGTGTCAGCTATAACTTTGTAGTGAAAGTATGTTGTTTTATGTTATGTCAAGCTGCATTTTAATGATTATGGATTAAAGCTTCTTGAATTAGTTATGTAAATACATTTTCATAAGTGTTTATGTTTTAAATTCTCATATGTGTGTTGTGGGGTGCATTTGGAGAATACCTGGATCCCCAATGAGTTTGCATGTTTGTATGTTCTATGCAAGGTGAGTATTCTTATTTGGAAATTGTCCTAAATACAAAGGATACTCTGCTGGATTTTCTTTAGAAATGATTTAAGATAGACTTGCTAGGGATGTATCCCTATGCGCCGATCATGGCTTAGGTGTGGTCGTGACAAGACCTATGTACAATAGCTCTAGGAGGCGGAGGCACATCACAAGAAGGAGTTGAAGAAAATAAAGGCCCACCTATAGAAGAAGACGAAGAAGAGGGACAAAAGATGTGGGAGAACATGCAGGCCTTCATGTAGTAGATATAGGCAAGATCCTTAGCTCCAATTCCACTGCTGCTAGTCCGAAAGAGTCCTTCAAGTCTGACTCCAACCCCGACCCCAAGAATGGCGGCGATTTTGATCCTGATCACATGACTATCACTGATCTTTTGTATTTTTCCTTTTATTTGAATTATATATGTGAATATTTTTATCTTTTTTTAATGTTAATTTGAATACTTTATTGTTATTATTATTACATAGTAATTACATCTAGTCTTTTATTTATAATTTTGAATGAAAAATTAAAAAAAATAAAATTAATTAAAAATTAATTGTAAAAATTAAATAAAAATAATTTGCAAAAACTAATTGTTAAAATTAATTAAAAAATACATATTCATTAATTATTGACAAATCATCTACTAGTAATTTAATAAAATATAAATTATTTTCAATTCAAAAGTTAAAAGTATTGACGGTAAATCCTTTGGTAATATTAAAAAGTCCGTCTAAATTTATTATCAAACTGACAAAATGGGAGATGAATGTTCCAATTATTTACCAACGGATTTTAATTAATGCTACTCCATCAGTAATGTACTAGATAGTTATTGACGGGTTTTTTAGCCGTTCGTAATTTTTTACTAGTACATGATTTATTATCATCCATAATTCGTCATTATGTACTGTCCTCTCAACAATGCTGTTGATTTTCTGTGTTTCTTATAGTGATAATTTTATTTCAAGAACAACAAAATTATTGGCCAATTGAGAATATTACTTCATAATGACATAAATAGATATTCCAAACAAAATAAAGTGAGTTTTACTATGTGTTTTCTTTTTTCTTTTTTTTTGCTTATTGTTGAAAACAAACAAACGACAGTGGCAAGTTGCTTCTTGATCTCAATTTAGGAAATAGAAATAGTTCTTCTTGTAAGTTCTCAAACTTCAAGCTTTTGTCAAAAGGTTTCTTTTAACAATAGATTCTTTTTATTTTTTGACGTATTCCAATGAACCGTCTCAAATATGCCACAAAATAAAGTAAAATATAAATTGACAGAAATGAAATGTGAAGATAATAAAATATAGCAAAGCTGAAGCTTAAGAGGGAAATAAGATGAGATTTTTGAATAGGTAAAGTTGAAAGTAATTGAATACAATGAAAAGAAGTAGGAGAAGAGGAATGATAAAATAAATAACTAAACTTAAAAGAGAAGAAATAAGTTCAAGGGATTGAACTTGGTTTTTCATTGACTCCACTTTGTCAGAGTGACGAAGGAGTGTTTCAGGGTATTTACAAGTGTGTGTTCCTGGGACTCAACTCCCTGAAACTAGTGACACATTTCCTATTTATAGACTTAATGACATTTTCAGATTTTGTCAAGTGACCTTGCCAGTTATTTGATCAAGGCTTCAAAGCGCTCTTCATTTGAATTGCCAGTAACTATTCCCACATTTGTTTTAGAAATAGAAGGTCTCATCGATAACCACCACGACCATTAACTCTCTCTTTGTCATTGTAACTGCTTCATGTTTGTTTCTGGCGGTAATTGTCAATGCCTTCAACTAACACGATGCCATCTCCATGTGCTAAGGACACGTGCTTTTGTTGGGCTATCTCCTTGAGAAAATTTTCCTATGTCCATGACTTATTTTCTACCCATTATTATAAGTAATTATTCATATATTCATAACTAGAATTTTAAAATTAAATTAGCACTCATTTTTTCATTCATCTATATTATTAATAAAGAGTATTCCTATAGTTAACCATTTTTGATGTCCAAACTCTACACTTCCAAAATACCCACAAATTAATGGAAGTTCAAGAAAGTTAAGGTGCAACATCTTCCTTTTCATGAAATATTTCACAAAATAATCTATCTTATTGAAATATTTTAGTTAATTTGTTTGAATTGATTTTTGTGACAACAATTAATTGATTCAAGTAATTACATCATAGATATTAATTTTTTAGGTGAGACTACAATTAGCAGCAATGATTCAAGATATATAAGAAAATAACAATTATAACAATCATAGTAATTAAATATTTTTATTAGAACAGATTCATGAAATAACAACAGTAGTAACAATAAAGATAATAACACTTAATATCATTATAATAGAAGAAGCACTCACGACAACAACGTGAGATATGGGCAAATGCTTTGGGTAGGAAAAATATGCATTGAAATAAATGCATGAAAGGAAAAAAATGATAGCAATCATTCCATAGTGAGATTTTTTGGCACCTGATGCAGACTTTTAATAGATTACAGCTAAAACTTATAGGCTTAGATATAAGAGTTAAGAAAGCTGAGCCTTCGTAAAAGCTAAACTCCTACCTCTATATATAGACATATGGGATGAAGAGATAGAAACTTGCCAGAAAGAGAGAAAAGGGAGAGTGATGATTAAGTTAGAGAGGGTGAGATTTTGATAGTGTAAAAAGCAGAAGAAGAGAGACAAAGAAATATACGCGAGAGTGAAAGAGTTATACATTTATCACAAAGTAGAGTGCATAGCAAGGAAGGAAGAGAGAAGTGCTAGGGATTTAGCAGAGTTCAGTGAATACCTTATTTAGAGGCAGATAATAAAATTATTTATGAAGTAAAGTCATGGCTACCTTTACTCATTGCAAGTTATGTTATTTTACATTATTACTCATTATTATTTACTATCGTAATTTATTTTATGTTTTAAGTTATTTTATTTACTAAAGTTGCTTGGTAATATTCTTGTTGCTATTTATTTATCATCCCAAGTTATTTTATTTATTGTTCCTTTATGTCATTGCTCTTTATTATTGCTATATATTTATTGTTCTAAGTTATTTCCACTAATGTTAATTTATATTATTACTTATTATCATTCTTATTTATTTTATTCATCTTGTCAAGTCAATTTATTTAATGTTCCTTTATATTATTATTATGATATTGTTTTTATACTAATACATTATTTTGAATTGCCAATTTTTTATGGTAATTTCACTATGGGACCAATATTAACAGTAAAATATTATATCTAACTATAAGTAAAATTTATTACACACGAATTCGAGCAATTAAATTATCAATATTTGCTTGGAATTTTATATATGGACTTATGGATAATATGTTGACTCTTGATTTGTGGATACTACTATGACTTTATAGTGATCTTGGTAAAGACATGACCTATATGTGCTAAATGTGCCATGATGACAACGACTGACTCATGAACTGTGATGAGAAAGTTTAAAAGTAATTAAATAAAAATGATTTTAAATTTGGTTCTTTTAGAAATTAATATCTAAAATTGACAACTCCATGTTTTGAGAAATTTTATTAAGATATTATGTTATCTATTTTACTCAAGCTTATATTATATAAGTTCTTATGCAATTCATTTATTTTAAGTTTATGAACTAATTTATATCTTTTGCACTTCATTTTATTGCTTAATTTGATGTTTTATTATTTAATTTATTATATGATAAATATAATTATATTAGTCAAGTTATCGTTTATTTTATGCTCATGAGTATTTTATTTAAGTTATATTTATTGCTTAGGTTTATGCATTTCTATATTTACTATGAATTATACATAATGGGAAGCAACTAATTGTCAAAAGAAGACATTTAAGATTTGTTGCTAATCGCTAAGTGGTATAGGGATATGATATAAGACCCTTTCATATTACTTGCCTTGGTTAATGTGGTGTAAAGGTATTGCTTTGTCATCATGATATTAAGAGTAATACTAGAGAATAATAATTTCCAAAGAGAAGGCCTTCAAATATGTGTGAAACAAGCACACAAAAGAAAGTGGAACTTAAAATTATAAACATATTAACACTTGCCGCATTATGTATTACCTAGCATATACTTCTTTTAGCATTTACTGTCCATAATGTTATGAAGTATTGTAACATTCCCATTTTTATCTAAGCTAATTAGCTCGGTATCTCCGGCTAATTAGAGGGGTTAGCGATTAATTAAGAACTAATCGGCTAATCTCGAGAGCAAGGGCTTAGCAAATTGAAGGCAAGTCAACAATTGAGACATAATGCATTAAAAGTTATAATTAAAAGCCTAATTGCCCAATCCTTATTAATCCATGATTTAGAATATAAAATCAAGGTGATCTAACCTAAGTAACTAAGAGTATATAAGTATCACATCTCAATCACATTAACCCTCACATCTTCTTACATAATTAATGAGGAAAATCCTTTTCAATTAAAATGTGCTAATGTGTAACTTAAACCAATTGAATTAATTAGCATTTAGATAATTATAACAATTGTAAAAAAATTTAGAAACTTCCTTTTAATTATTGTTTGAAAGTTTGGTCAAAGCAAGAGCCATATCCAACTATCCATTTGCTTTCTCATCATACACCACTAGATCAAGAGTCCATGTTAGTAGATTCCTTGAGTCAAGACAAAAGATCTACTTTCCTCCATCAAGATTGTGACACTTGGAGTGATCACAATCATCCAATGCCAATCCTAAGATAGCTCATGCTTTTAACCACTTGATAAACACTACAAAGTCTTTACCCAAGTGTCAAGACTCAAAGGAAACACAACTCCCTCTTTTGCCCCAAGATTTTTCCCACTCTCTTACTTGTTGTAAGAAGCAAAGTCACATCACTCCCTCCCCCCGCATTTGCGCCACTTCAGCCCCCTCTCCCTCCTCAATTCATTTTCATTCCCTTTCTCAAGATACACGCAAAGCTCTCTCCTCTCTCCAAGTCTCATACCCACTCTCTTCTTCTTTCAACCTTCCTTATTCTTCTTCCAACCTTCTTACTACTTCCTACCTCATCTCCATCACCACACTCACAATCCCTTCAAGGACCACCATTTTTGGTCTTTGGAGAAACAAGGTCACTCATACACAAGCCCCATTTTCAAGCTTTCAAGAAGGAAGACTCTCTCCAACCTTCTCCACCTTCAAAATCCTTCAAGGAAGCTCTCTTTGGTAGTGACTCTAACCTACTCTTTTCATGTATTTTTCAAGCTCTAGAACTCCTAAGCTCTTTATAGCTAGGTGGTTTTAGGACTTGCTTCAAGGTCTCATGACCATTTTTTGCTCTATGAGTTTTCTTGTCTTGTTGAAAAATGTTGTCTTGAAGTGAGAATATGTGGCATGATGGTTTTATGTATCTTGCTCTATTTTGTTTTAAAATACTGATTTGGTGACTAAAACCTTGAATATAATGATGAGATAGAACATAAAAATGGTGATTTGAAGTGGTATAACAACATCTCCATAAGTTTGATATGTAAAACTTAAAAACTAGTTACGCTGGAATTCTGGCAGTCTGTAATGCGTGCGGTATAAATCATTTTACAAAACTCAAAATTAATGAAACTAATTTTCTGTGAAAGTATACTCAAAGAGCTTTCCACACATATAAAATTCGTGAAATTTGGATTTAAAATGAGGGAGATATGATTTTTCAAAGTTGGCTGTTCCCGGATGGGTTTCTGTTTGGGCAGTCTTCACTAAAAACCTTATAACTCGAGGTACAAAAATCATTTTTGAGTGGGACTAAGTTTGTTAGAAAGCTAAGACACAGAGGAACACCCCTATAAAATAGTTTTGTCAGATTTCATTTGAGGAGTTCCCAGTGGAGTTGACAAGCCACTGACCCGAGTTGAACTTTCAAGTCTAAATAGTTAGAATAAAATGTGCATAACTCAAGCTACAAAATGAATTTTTAAGTGGGGCTTGTTTTATTTAAAATAGACTCAGAGAAGTATATCCACACAAAAATTCGAAACAAAAGAGTAAAAGATGAAATTATGGTGAATTTTCAAAGTTTCTGCCCCACTGTAAAAGTAAAAACTGGTTATGGTAAAAGTTAAAGAATAAGGAGAAATAAGTTCTAAAACATTAATACCCCTACATTAAGCATTGGAAAAACCTTCATAATTCAACTTAAAAGTTTCGAAAAGGATAATAGATAAATTGGCCCTATGCCTAATAAAAGAAGTTTACACAAGAGACAATCTCAATTAAAAACTTGCACCAAATTTATTAAGCTAAGCTCATAAAATGTTGCTTGAGAATATGCCTATGTTTATGTGCAAGCATGATGCTACGATGATATGATATGATGATGATGATTATGATAATGATATGATGACGATATGAACATGATATGTTGATGACATGATGCTTAATGATATGTGATATTGGATTTCTCTGTTTGGCAAAATTTTGGGAAGCTTCGATCTAGCCGTTATGCTGCCGAAATTCTGCTAAAATTATGGACTTAGAAATATTTTGCATCATAAGCTTTAATAAGAAGAAATTTAATTCAAGTAAGTGATCCTTCAAAAGGGAAGGTGACCTAATTTAAGCTCCCCTTACCTACGACTCACATGAGATATGGCATGACCCAGCTAGTGTGAGTATAGTGGATAGGTCTTACATGAGGCATGGCATGACCCAACTAGTGTAAGTACCGAAATTCTATGGTGGCGATGACCACGGTATGAGCTCATTACCACTTATGTTTAGTGGGTGAAAAGATAAAGTCAAGTTAAGAAAAGAAAAGGGACTCCAATCCAAAACCTTAAAAGGGGAAGAAGTTAAGAGAATCTTATAGCTTGGACATACATGTTTTATGTGATTACACTTGTGCTTATGTTTATTATGATACAAATGATTAGAAGGTATGTTAAAAATTGAATCCGCTTCAGATATTCATGTTTTTGAAAATCTAAGAATTGAACCTTATGCATGCTCACTGTTTTCATTTATAAAACCGAAGTGGCTGGGATGATGACGACGACACTTTAGTGTTGGGTTCGAGTCCTACTGAGAAATCTTATTTCTCACCCCAGTTATTTTTCCGTCTCGTCACCAGATACCTATGGCACACCTAATGGAGTGGAGCATGGAGCCTCCCCACCATGAGTGGGCCTATGATGCGGATGCTCATGCTATTGTGGCCACGACCACCACAGTAGTTCGCACACACTTTTACCTGGGTCGAATTTTTGAAGGAAAGGAGCCAGTTGTCGCGCCAGCCCCCGTAGATGTTTCTTCAGCTCACCTTGGACCGCCACTGGGTCCTTGGGATTTTCCGCTTGAGTCATTGCCCGACATCGAGGTGGAGCCAATGTCTCCAGGCCTGCCCGCAGCCGAGTTCGTGCCACCGCCGGAGATCCCCGTAATTGACGTGAGTTCCACGACCACCCCTAGGGCCGCAGCCGCTTCGTCGCTGCTCCCTGAGTATCATCCCGCCACATTCGAGGAGGATCCCTTCGAGGAACGTTCTTCGGTGGCCAGTTATACTCCAGGTTGTTGCGTTCGTCGCTTTGAGGTGATCAGCAGGCACCCTCACATTATCTGTACTCCTCACGTCCCCGAGGCCGAGGAGCGAGGGGGACCAGGCACTCGAGGACTTGAGTCCATTCGATTGAGAGGCACAGAAGGGGCAGAGGAATTAGCATGTGTCTACATGGGCCTATTTTTATTGTGTTCCTTATCCTATGTATTTCATTTTATAACGAACCTTGTCATATTTGTTTATGTTTGTTATTTTAAGGCCATGGCATGACCATGAGTCTCCTTGTTATGTATTGTCGAATACTATGAGACCTTATATATGTATGCTTGTTCTAGTAAGATGAATGTATTTCACTTCTACTTATCCATTGTTCCTTTATTTTACGGTTTGTATGTATGCGACATGCTCATTTATCGCTTTCTTCTCGCTACAGGCTTTACTTTCCAAAACGCTGCCAAGCAACGACGTATTTAAAAAAAAAAATATATTTACCGTATTTTTCGCGTAATTTAATTTATAAGTGAAGGTTGATGTTCTATGAGCATAAGTAACAACTAATAAAACGCCGTAATACGACTTAAGCGTAGTATGGGTTTATTAGGGTGTTACAAGTATGATTTTCTTGTAAGTAATGTGATGAGATTATAATACAGTAGTCGTATGGATTTTTGTGCTAAGACATGGTTGGAACCACCATAGCTCAAATACTTTAGAACTCTTCATTATCTTTTGAGAATTTTCAATTCTCACTCTATTTTTTGTGGTTTCAGATTAGTCCAGTAACATCCTAAAGGAAGATAGACTCCTTTAGCTACTAAGAACGTACCAGAGTTGTACTTAAATAAACTATAGCTTCTTATTCTAACCTAAAAATGTTTAACTTATGGTGAGCAAAAGTTTACCCTGCTCTTGAACTCTGGATTGTATCTATGTGTATTAATGTCCAACTTTGAACTTTCTATGTAAAGCCGTGCCATTAGCTTTACTATGAATGAGTGTTATATTTTTGGTATCAAAGCCCCATTCTAGGCATGAATAGGTTTTAAGTATAAGTTGAGTCTTTGTTATCTGCAATGTGGCCCCAATTTTTCTTTGCATGCCTTATAGTATTCTCAATGCACTAATTATACCATATTAAGTCTGATCAACTCAATATTAAATTGTTTATGCACTTGTAGGACTATATGGCATCAAAAAAACAAGGGATCCCAGAAATGTAGAGTCCACCAAATTATACTCTATCAGGGATAGCAGGAGCCATTAAGGGTCTAGCTAAAGCTGTCTGGCTCAGGTAGAATCCAATAGAATGGTTCTGCAATGTATATAGGAGACTTAGGACAAAAACAATAATCACCATGGTGAAAGATTTGAGAACTCAGCAGGAGAAGCCTTTATAGCTAATCCTAATTACTAAGGACTCTTTGAATTTAAGAAGGCCACACCACCCTTATTCCATGGAGATTATAACCCATTTTTAATTGAAAAATGGGTCACGTAACTAGATAAAATCTTCACAGTCATGGGATATGCAGATTTGCAAAAAGTGTTCTTTTCCACCTATATGTTAGAAGGAGAAGTGGAACATTGGTGGAGAGGTGCCAAAAGCTTACTAGAATCTAATAGAACTAAAATCACCTGGGAAGTGTTTTTAACCACTTTCTTTGATAAATACTTTACAGATAGTGCTAAGAGTGAAAAAGAAGCTAAATTCATACAATTGAAACAAGGAAGTATGGCCATAGATTAGTATGTAGTTAAGTTTGATGAACTCTCTAAATTCTCCTTTTACCTAAAAAACAACCCTAATAGTCATTGGAAAGCTACAAAATTTGAGTAAAGGCTATGCTTGAGATAAGAGAGAAGGTATTTACCTTAGAGATTAAGGACTTCGCCACTCGAGCGAGTAAGTGTAGGATAGCAAAAAAGAGTTTCCTAAAGATGGAGTTTGAGCAAGAAAAATAGAATTTTTTTCAAAAGAAAAAGGGTGGTAGAAATGCAAATGAAACATAATTTTAAGAGTAGAGTGAACTTGAGAAAGGGTAGGCAAATGCTAGTTAGGGAACCTCTATCTCCGTGCAATAAGTGCGGAAAATCTCATGGCTTCAAACCCTGCTTTTTTTTGTCAAAACATTTGCTACTAGTGTGGGAGGTCGGGACGCTATGCCAAAGATTGCAACCATGGAAAGCCATTGAACAATTCTGTGCCCATATCACAAACTAAAGAAAAAGTATTCATGCTAAGTGGAGAAGAGGCAACTTAGTCTCCTAACATGATCAAAGGTACATGTTTTATCAAGAACACTTTCTTAATTGCATTGTTTGACTTAGGAGCTACGCACTCCTTTATATCTATTAATTGTGTGAAGAAGTTAAATTTACCTTTGTCTTCCTTACCTTTTAATTTGTTAGTCTCTATTCCTATAGGGGAAAAAGTTTCTACTACTTAAACCTATTTGAACTGTCCCATTCTAGTTGAAGGAAAACCTTTTGCTATTAGCCTTGTTTGTTTGCCTTTGACTGATATTAATATCATAATTGGAATAGATTCGTTATCTAATAATGACATTATTCTATATTGTTCGGGAAGACTTGCCTATTTTCCCAATGATCTACTCAATAAATAAAAGTTTCAAAGTAATTAAATAAAGACAATTTTAAATTTAGTCCCTTTAGAAATTTATATCTAAAATTGGCTACTCCATATTTTTAGAATTTTTATTAAAATATTATGTTATTTATTTTACTCAAGCTTGTATTATATTAGTTCTTGTGCAATTCATTTATTTTAAGTTTATGAATTAATTTATATTTTTTGCACTTCATTTTATTGCTTAATTTGATGTTTTATTATTTAATTTATTATATGATAAATTTAACTATATTAGTGAAATTATTGTTTATTTTATGCTAATTGAGTATTTTATTTAAGTTATATTTGTTGCTTAAGTTTATGCATTTCTATATTTATTATGAATTATACATAATGATAAGCAACTTATTGTCAAAAAAAGACATTTAAGATTTGTCGTTAACCGCCAAGAAGGCAGAGGGATACGATATAAGACCTTTTCATGTTACCTGTTTTGGTTAATGTGTTGTAAAGGTCTTTCTTTTGTTGTATATATATATGGGTCTTAATGTGTTTCAAACTTAGTTTACCTATATGAATTTTAGCTAAAGAAGAAGTCCCACATTGTTTATGAAAATATTTTAATAATCATTTATATATGATGGTACTTAATTAGTAAATACTTTATAGTATTGAGGTAGCATTGTGGACTTGGGCCTTAATTATATACACACACGTGCACCCTACCCCCCATCTTGTTTTAATGCTCCAACAGCTCTTTTTCAACGGCTATTTTACAATAGCTTTTTCTTGACTCTATATAAAACCCGTTGGATAGCCTAAACAGTATGTACACCAACCTCCTCATCTCTTTCTCCTTCCTTCTGCGCAAAAGAAGCCGCCCCCATTGCTTCTGCTGCGTTTTCTGCTTTTTGCAAGATCTATTGATTAACGTACCGAGAACATCGTGTGGACGAGTTCTTGTGGAAACCCATGTCTAATCCTGGAGGGTTAACCGTTAATGCCATTCCACTGAGTATAGCTTTGGGTAGAGCAGAATTAAACCCTTAAGGATAATGCCTTGCATGATTCTTGGTAATTTTGTTCCACTACTCTTTTATTGTTGCTGTCACCCTATTCTTATTTTTTATTTTTGCAAAGCTAAAGCACTATTGTTCTAAATTATTTTACAATTGCTTTGTTGCCATGATGTTAAGAGTAACACCAGAGAATGGGAATTCCCAAAGAGAAAGTCTTTGAATATGTGTAAGATAAGTAGATAAAGGAAAGTGGAGCTTAAAATTATAATCATACTAACACTTGCCACATTATGTATTGCCTAGCATATACTTTTTTTAGCATTTACTACCCATAATGTTATGAAGTATGATTTTCTTGTAAGTAATGTCATGAGATTATGATACAGTAGCTGTGTAGATTTCTATGCTAAGATACGATTGGAACCATCAAAGCTCCAATACTTTAGAACTTTTCATTATCTACTGAGAATTTTCAATTCTCACTTTATTTCTAGTAGTTTCAGATTAGTCTATTGACACCATAAAGGAAGGAAAACTCCTCCAGCTACTAAAAAAGTACTAGAGTTGTACTTAAATAAATTGAAACTTCTTATTCTAACCTAAAATGTTTAGCTTATGGTGAGTAGAAGTTTATCCTACTGTTGAAATCTATTGTATCTATGTATATTAATATCTAACTTTGAACTTTTTATGTAAAGTTGTATCATTAGCTTTACTATGAACGAGTGTTACATAAGGGATATAAAAGAAAAAAAAATAACAAATGTAAAAAAAAAGATAAATGAATAAAAGTAAAAATAAATTTATTTAGTTTAATTTTAATTTTTAAAACTAAATAAAAAATAAATTTTTAAATTTACATTAAAAACAAAATGTGAATTATAGGCACGTCGGTACCTATTAATCCACTAATTGTAATAATTGATAAAACAATTTATCATATAATTTATTTAATTCATCATAAAAGTATAGATTAGCTGACATACTAGCTATGAAGCATGTATATGATATGAGACACAAATATAGAGATACAATTATTTTTAAAAAAATTATAAGACACGAAATGGCTAAATATAACATATAAAATGAATATAAAACTAGTATAAGAACATAACTCTTAAATTAAGAGAGAAAAATAATAATTTCAAAGTTGACATTATTCTTTGAAAATATAATAAAATAAACTTATTTATTTAATTATTACGGCATTTCCATCTATATTAGCATATAAATTTAAAATAGTAATAAAAACTTAGAAGATATAGTTAGTATCATTTAAAGTCACTGTAACATAATTGAGATTTATTATAGTTTAAAAAACATTATTAAATTATAAAAAATGTGATTAAAATTATTCATATCCTGTACTTCAAGATAGGTTAGTTGGGTGTCTAAGCTAGGAATGTCTTACACCCTGTAGCGAAGGAAAGGGTATATGTAAGGTTTGGTACCATTATGGCTATAGAGGGGCCCATTGGGGGTGTCCATTAAAGAGGGGAAAAGCTCATGAATCAACATAAATATTCTAACGTACATGATAACATATGTGGTAGTTAATAAGGTAATGTATCTTCTTAAACTGGGTTCATGAGGGTCGCTAGGTTTGCGCCTCGAAGGTCAATTTAGAGAGTGAACCTGTAAGTTGGCTGAACTTTGAAGACCACGAAGGTTAGTTGGACCATGAAGGTTGGTTATATTGACCGAGCCAAAAGCTCCCCAGCCTCAAGCTCACTAAAGCGATGAGGCTTGGAGAATGGGATTGGATGGATCGGACAGAGCATGAAGGTCAGATTATATCGACTGGGCCACAAGCCCCCCGGCCTCGGGCTTACTAGAGCGATGAGGCTTAGAGAATGGGATTGGGTGGGTCAGCCAGAGCATGAATGTTCGGTTATATTGACTAGGCCAGAAACTCCCCAGCCTTGAGCTCAATAGAGTGATAAGGCTTAAAGAACAAGATTGAGTAGGTCGATCGGACCATGATGGTTGGGTTGTACTGACCAACACACAAGCCCCTTAACCTTGAGCTCAGTAGAGCAATAAGGCTTGGAGAATGGGATTGGGTGGGTTGGCCAGAGCATGAAGGTCGGGTTATACTGATCGGGCCACAAGTTCCCCAGCCTCAAACTTAGTATAGCGATAAGTCTTAGAGAATGAGATTGAGTAGGTTAGCCGGACCATGAAGGTCGGGTAAATACCGACCAGGCAATTATCATTTGTCATTTGGCTCTGACTTAGTTTACTTATCGCTAAGGCGGTTCCCCATTTATTATTAGCGATTCTCAATGCACTGTGACATGTGCCACATGTCAATTTATTTGTTCCTATCCCATCACGTCACATCATGCAAATGATATAATCATAGCCGTTGATTTCAAACAATCTCGCATTCTTCACCGTTGGATCTAGCGAGTAGTTTCTTTGGGGGTTTATTTACCCCTTTTCATTTCTTCTTCTTCACCTTATTCCTTTTCATCTTTTTCCATATACTCTCTACCCTCGATCTCGCTGATAACTCCTCCCCATTTTTCCCTAAGGGGGCGTTTGGTAGACGGAATGAATTTTCATCCCTGGGAATAGGATTCCCAAGAATGCTACTTCTGGGAATAACATTCTTGGGTATGATATTTTAGGAGTGTTTGCTATACAAATTGAATTCCCGAGAATATTTAATAAATTTCTAAAAATACCCTTAATGGAGGTGGTGCCGGGTGGCCGGCCGGCGGCGGTGGAAGGTGGCCAGTGGCGGTGGGCTGGGATCGGTGGTAGGTGGCTTTGAGGTGTAATAGGGATATTTTAGTCTTTTTACAATGACAAACATTCCCTTCCCATGGGAATGTTGGATTCGCATGGGAGGAGGTGGTAATATTTTGGAGGTGAAATTCCTTCCCAGGAATGCAATATTTCTGGGAATATTACTTCAAATCTTCTACCAAACATGGGAATGTTTTAACATTCCCGGGAAAATAAAAATATTCCTGCATTCCAAACACCCCCAAACTCTATGCTTATGGTGCTTGTATTTGTGCTTCATAGTTTGAGGAAACGTATTGCAACACAATAGATGCCGTAGTCATGGTATGGTAAAGGCAATGGTAATTTGGGTTCATATTTTGCGGTGAGTTTCCTTGAGCATGTTTTTTGTTTTCTGGTGTTTATATGTACTGTGTGTGTGTGAGTTTAATATGTTACTTGATTTTCCTTGATTATTTATGCTTTTCTTTTCCAAATTCAAATTCTGAAGCTTATTTTTAATGGCTACTCTTATTTTATTTTATGGTTAATTGCATTTCTAAGTAGCAATAGTTATTTATGAATATTGATAGTTTGCATGATATTATTTTTGTTTAGAAAGGACCTATTGTGGAATTTAGACTGTTTCTCAAAAACAATGAGTGGGGAAGATAATGGCGGCAGAGAAAATAGAGCTAAGGGTTATGTCTTGAAACAATTTGATGTCTCAAGTTCCTAGGTTGGGTTAGGGTCTAATAGTCCATTACTTCATGGGCCAGCCCCTTTAGGTTGCCAATGTAAGGTTATTGGGGGAAAAGTCCATTATGGCCTAAGATTACCTAGGCTGGTTTGGATGGAAGATCAACTTCGATTTGAGTTGATAATGAAAGAAGTGAATGTTAAAAATACTCGATTACAATTGCATGGGACTTTATCCCCCGTTTCTTCTTATAGATAGGGCATTGTAGGTAGCTCGAATATTTTGGGGAACAAGATGGACCGACCTTCCGAAGAAGCCACTTTTCAATCTTCCGACGAGGAGGAAAACTTTGCCCATTTAGCTTTAGATTTTCGATCTGTAGAAGACTTAGCTCACATCTGACCTACATTGTGACTTCTCGAACTCTAAGAGGATTATGAACTTCCATGTGGACTGAGTGACTGGACGACCGGGGATCCAGGGGAAGGGTGTTTTTATATGTTCGAGACCTTTTTTACCAAAGTGAAGTTGGATTTCCCCTCTCCACATTTTTACTGTGAAATATTATCCATTTTTGGGAAGCACCCATTTGGAATCATCTTAATGGCTGGGCGTTCATTCAATATTTCTACCTCCTGTGTCAGCTATTAGGTCTTGATGCTATGCCTTGAATGTTCTTATATTTTTATCATATATCTAAAAGTAGGGTGTTAAGGGATAATTTGATTTCTTTGCTGGAGTCCAAGGCAAGAGGCTTTTGGGATCTTTTGAATCATCGTACAAAACGAAGGCCTATCAAGATCGTTTTTTTCAAATTGAAGCCCAAGGCCTCAATGATTCCATATTTCTACCATTCCCTAGGTGTGGTTCGGTTTCCTTTTAAATGGTCATCCATTGTTGCCCTGTCCCCTCAAGCACTAATTAGCGATTTCTCTATCGAAGAGAAAAATAATGTAGAGACTCTTGAGAAGCTTTCCTTAGACATCATAATTTTAAAGTGGGAAGGCATTGGGTGCATCGATCTTATCCATTACTCTGAGGATCTGGCCATTTTGCAAAAGTGCTTTTGTGAGTTTCTTATTTATTATTTTTGTTTCTATTTCCTTATCCTGCTAATGTCTGTAACTTGATTTACTTTTCCTTGTAGATACTTATTTGGAGAAGATTGAAGATGAAATGGCTAACAAACAAAATGCTCGCCATTTTGAAGTCGCTACAATCTGTGCCAAGCGAAAGAAGGTAAAGGGCATAAAGATGATGGGCAAGGATAGGGCTGCCAACTCTAGGGCTTAGAAGACCCTATATGCGAAGGTACTACCCTATCAAACTTTCTTAAATGGCTATACACTGAGGGTGATATGTTAATGGGCAAGTTCAGGAGCTCAATAGTCTTGGTACCTGATACCTTTGGCATCCCTATTCCTATTCTCTTATTGATAGAGAGCTTTGCTTGCCCTCTTCCTTTTCTAGGTCTGGTATCTTCCGACAACCCTAATCCACTACTAAAGAGTGTTGGTCGATTTATAACAGAATTTGATGGCAATGTAGGAACGCGCATTACTTCCATATATGATCAGCGCTTCTTGAATGAAGTTTTTATTGACTAAAATCTCAGCTTGCCCATTGATATAGAAAAGCATGATAAGATGGGTTGCTCAGGGTGCTATGCGTCCAAAAGGCTTTTGAACTGAGGAGTGCTTCTATTTCTTGTCACATAGAGAAAGAAGCACAAGCCATAGCTAATCGGCTTGCTAGTTCTGAGGCACACCATCAAGAGGGCTTGAAGAAACTAAAAGATAAGCATTCGGCGGAAGTAGCTAGGTTAAGAAAGAAGATCAAGAGGTTAAAGCCACTATAGTCCTGAGCTAAGGTTCTAGAGGAAGAGGTAACCAAGCTGATAACCGACTTACAATTATTCGAATAGAACGTTGCTGAAGCCGAGCAAAAAAATCAAGAATGACAAGTAGGAGGTTAAGGATCAGGTGAAACAGAATGAGGAGAGATCGATGGAAGAAAAAAGAGCCATCGAGGATGATCTCCCTAGGCAGTTTGAAATAGGGTTTGAAAAAGTTAGGAATCTTTAATGCCAGTTGTTCGCCAACTCAAGATTAGATTTTGATTAAGCCGGCCCTTGGCACAAATGGGAAATTGGAGTTTTGCTACCGCCCTTAGACAATGAAGATGAAAATGCTGGAGGTGATGAGGCTATTGATGGGGCAAATGTTCAGAGTGAGATGTTGTGAAGGTCGGGGAATGCCCGAGGCTTATTTTGTATTTAATATATTTACTTTAAAAATTATGTACTTGAATTTGTAGGTTAGAAATGCCTAAGTTTTTTTTTTTTGTTGAAAAAAAAACCTTTCAAGTGTTTTGAATATTTAATAGTAAATCTTCTACCAACCTTTCAATTTACAATTACTATTTTAGCCATCTTGGGTAAGAGTACTGAGGGTAAGACTATAAACGTTGCTCGGATTGAATGTTTGTAGCTCGGTCTTCGAAAACTTAATGAAATATAAATGCTGCATGTAGGTTAGTCCTTGATGCCTTAGTAAATTGATAGAGCGAACGAGCTATTGTTCACCGAGGAATCAAGGAACCAAGTAACCGAGTAATCAAGTAAGGATGGTTGATGATTTAATGTAATTATAATGTTTGTAATATATGAACAAATGCTAGGTTGTTGCTCAAGTTAAGCACTGGTGGAAAGCATGTTAGATACCAATGAAGGCCAGATTTTGAGTGATGCCAGTGAATACCGAGTTTTGTATGGTGCTGGTGAATGCCGAGCTTTATTAGGTATCGGTGAAAATCGGGTTTTGTTGAATGCCGGTGAATACCAGGCTTTGTTGGGTGGCTTTGTTAAGTACCGGTGAATACTAGACTTTGTCGAGTATCGGTGAATACCGGGTTTTGTTGAGTGCGTGAATACCAAGCTTTGTTGAGGACTGGTGAAAACCAATTTTGTTGAGTGCCGGTGAATATCAGGCTTTGCTGATAATAAATGGAATTCTGAAAATGTAACATCCTCGATTTCTGAGTTTCGACTTCATTTTCGAGTTTGATCAATTCCAATTCCGACTTCATCTTCAAATTTCACAAAAAAGGGATAATTTCCGACTTTCAAGTTCATCTTCGAATTTCAGCATAATTTTCACGACTTCCGACCTTAACTATACAAGTATTCCTCATTTCCCGACTTCCGACTTAAACTTCAAGTCCAAATAACTTGGACGTGATTCTCGATATTCGACTTCATGTCTCAAAGCAAATGGAACCGATTTTCGATATCATAATTTATCTCCAAGTTTCAAGCAAGATGTACACGAGCTCCGACCTCAGACCTCATGTTTCAAAACAGTGTACATGGTTTCCGACCTCCGAATTGATAGTTTGACACAATGGTTAAAAGTACCGAACTCCGAGTTGAATGTAACGAGTTTCGGCTTTAGAGTTGAACTCAACTAAAATAGACAAGAGTTCGGATCGTTGGGTTGATTTCCCAGTCATACACGAGTTGCGATATCCGAGCTTATTCCCATGAGCCTTCCACTTCTGTTGGTGTTCCCGAGTTTGAATTAGGAGTTCCGAGATTATGTGATTGTGTGCTGTATGATTTCCGACATTCGACTTTGCTTCCAAGTGTCAAATAAACCAGACAAGATATCCGAGTTTACTTCTAAGTCTCAAATGCGATGGGACGAGTTCCGACATTAGGCTTCAGGTCCAAGCTCAAATAAAATAGCACGAGTTCCGACTTTAAGTAGAATCGAGATGAGTTCCGAGTTCAGATAGAATGGAAGTGAGTCTCACTTTTGGGACGACGTGGAGAGCAATTTGGCCACAAAAGTGGAAGATATGGCCGAACTTCAATCACAAAATTTCAACCAATCAACACTCATAATTCCAACTACCCCCATGTATTTAAGTCAAACTCCCCTTCTCATTCCTAACTAATGTACGCCTCTCTCTCCCTCTCCCTCTTGTTCCAGCCTCCTTCTTCCCTTCTCTCAATCAAGTCCATCACTCCTTCAAGCTTAGCAAGGTTCTAACAATTCAAGTTTCAACACCTAGCAAAATCACACTCCAAAGAGGTAGGATTCCATTTCTGTTCTTGAATTCTTGGCATTATGGTTGTGTGAAATTTTACTCTTCTTCATGTATATGATGATATATTAGATGTATATGATGGATTATGATTGGATTAATATGAAATCTTGAGTTGGAATTAGAGTTAGAAGAAGAAACCTAGGAGAAGTGGAGAATTGGGGTGCTGCCTAAGTGAGGAATTCCACGGCAGTCTGGATGGCAGAGTGTATGGCTCTGCCTACAGCTGGTTAAGTCTGATGAAACTATTTTTAGATGAAAGTAGACATTCAGAGCTTTCCATACATATATAATATAAGGTTATTGGGTTAGTATTGAGGGAGATATGAATTTTTGAAGGTTAACCTAGGAATCAGAACTTTCATCCGGATAGAGTGACTTGAGAAGGGTGTAACTCACCCTACACGACTCCAAATTGAGTGAAACGAACTTTGTTAGAAAGCTTACACATAGAGGAACATCCCACAATAAAATTCTGAGTTTGTTATGGTCCCAATTGTTCCCAATGGTTCGAGGAAGTTACCTTACGTCCAAACCAAGCCAAAATAGGGTAGTTCAGGAAGGTCAGATTTCAGGACACATAACTTGAGCTATACTAAAGCAAATGAAATGGAACTTGTTACAAATGAAAGGTTGTCCTGTTAGCTTTGATATGTTTCATATGATTTGGATTTGTTTTCGATTTTTAGTGAATTTTTACTTTCAAGAGTGTAATTCGGACTAGTGACCGAATAGGCTGAGGTAAAATTTAAATATCTTGAGTTATATAGATCAAAATGAGATGGGACCAAAGAGGTTAGAAATTAGACATATAGAGCTATGACGTATCCAAAATTCAGGTTTAAATGAGTTGAATAGAAGAAAGGTGGATTACAAAAAACTCAGGCAGAACTGAGTAGAATTGGTAGAAATGACCAAACTGATGGTTTCACAAGTGTTAGTGAACGTATAAGGCTTGAGTTGATGGTTGTAAGTTTTACCCTGATAAATATGCTAGATTGATCATAATGCTATGATTGATTTGTCCATGAGAACTGGCACTATTCATGGGAAAACGGATCTGATCCGTTATGCTGTAGAATTTACGGCAGAAGTCTAAAGACTATGAGTGTTTATATTACAAGGAATTTATGGTATGAACAGCTATACAATTATAATTATATGTGTGGAAACTCTATATACAAGAATGATATAAATATGATATGAGGTATATGAGAGTAAATGATGTAGCATATGGATGAGTGCCGGTAGAATGGTACAGAGGCTATGAGCCTTTATATGTTATGAATATGTACGTAAAGATCATGTGTGCAAGGATATATGAAAATAAATAAAGCATATGTGTGAGTACATTCAGCATGACTATGCATGATTATGTATGAGAATGAAATAAAATGAATATATTGAATGTAGGTCCCTTCACTTGGAGGTAGTTGCACATTGAATCCCTCCCTATGAAGCCAGCTAAAAGAATGAGATCCCTGTACCTTGGAGGCACGTGGTCAGATGATATCCCTCTATATTGAAGGCACATGGTCAGATGAGATCCCTCAATTTTGAGGCACGTAACCAGAAAAAATCCCTTCAATTAGAGACACGTGACCAGAATGAGATCCCTCCAAGACTAAAGGCACGTGGGTCCCCTTGTGGGTGAGTCGGTGTGACGACGGTCACGAGTTGAGCTGACGAGCTCACTCCAAGGTCAGGCTACCCAAGGGCAGTAAAGGCTAAAGACTACAGACCCAAGACTAAAGATTAAATCATATGCAAGCACCCCACTCACATGAGGCATGGCATCGACCCAGCTAGTGTGAGTATAGGGGATAGGACTTACATGAGGCATGGTATGACCCAGCTAGTATAAGTATCGAATGAAGGTCCCATATTCCTAAGGATCGTGACTTGGCGATCACGCTCTGATAGGGTATAACATGGTGATTATACTCTAGAATATGGCATGTAAAGATTTTATGATGAAAAGGAAAATAAAGAAAGAAAAGTAAATTTATGTATATGCATAAATTCAAGTACAAGTAAAGTTATGTGCAGATGTTATATCCCCAATATATTGATGCTATTGTATTTTATTATGTTTCAGTTGTTAGTCATAATATAAATCATTAATTGATTTTGTATGGGCTCTCCCAGATGCCAAGTGTGTGAATAAAATGAATTTTATTTTGGATAATATATTTTCGAACTATAAAATTGAACAGCTTGTATAACATAATCACCTTTTTCATAATAAATCCAAGCAAACTGGAGATGACAACGATGACATTATTTATGATACTTAAGGAATCCTACTGAGAATTTAAAATTCTCACTTCTATTTCCGTGTTATCTCCATATAGTTCAAGAAGTTTCCAAAGACGGCTGAAGTTGCTGTCAGATAAGGTCTGCTTAGGTAACAGTAACAACTCCAGGGTGTGGTACTATAACTTAAGCATAGTACTGTACTTGGGAGGGTGTTACAGAAAACACTTTATTGAAATTGAAACTAAAGTAGGGCTTAATTATATTGACAATTAAGCTAAGATAAACATAATTAAACTAGGGTTAATATGGCTTGTATAGACTTAACTATAGTACCTCCATAACTTTGCCGCATTCTAAGTAAGAGGAATTTCTTTTCCTAAGAGCTTAATGAGTCTGTATGCTCCATTACCTAGGGATTCATAAACTCGGAAAGGACCATCCCAATTTGGTGATAATTTTCCCTCGACTAAATGTTTTTCTGCTCTACTAAGCACTAGATCTCCTTCCTTGAATTTTCAAGTCACGACTTTTGCATTATATTTTCTTGCTATTCTTTGCTTGATTGCTTCTGATCTAATATGAGCCATTTCCTGATCTTTTGATAACAAATCTCGATCGATCTGTCTGCCTTGGTCATTTCGTCCTTCATCAAAGTTCATGCGCCTTAAACTCGGCTCTCTAACTTCCACAGGAATCATAACTTTTGAACCAAATGTAAGTTGATAAGGGGTTTCACAGGTTATGGACTAGGTGGTGGTGTAATATGCCCATAATAAGTTGTGAAGCTTTTCTATTCATCTTCCCTTCTCCTGGTTCAATCTCTTTTTCAATCCTTGTAAGATGATCTTATTGGTTGCTTCTGCTTGTCCATTACTTTGAGGGTGCTCGATTGATGAGAAAATTTGCTTTATACCCAGCCTCTCACAGAATCCTTTAAAATTCTTATCGGTAAATTGTGTGCCATTGTCAGTTACTATAGCATATGGGAGCCTGAATCTGCACATAATATTCTTCCATGTAAAGTCTTCCATCTTTTGTGCTGTTATCTTTGCAAGTAGCTCGACTTCTGTCCATTTTATGAAATAATCAACTGTAGCAATGAGGTACTTCCTTTGTCCCTTGGCTTAGGGAAGTGGGCCAAGGAGATCCATCCCTATTTGCAGAAAGGCCATGAATAGTCTGAGCTATGTAATTCTTCTGGAGTGCCAAATGCATTTGTTCAAATCTCTAGCATTTTTCACGCCGTTGAACATACTTCATATAATCGGCCTTCATTGTTGGTCAATAATATCCTGCTTTGGGAATGTTGGTGTTGGTATTTGGGTCGGGGTTAGGATTCACATCCATGGTCTGGGTTAGAAAAGTTAAGGTTCTAGGGATACTATAAGATTCTGGGATACTATGTGCTGCACGTATTTACCACAAAAAATGGCGACCTGCGCAGAACATACAATGCTATGGGAAGTGTTTTACCTTTCCCTACATATGGCATCAAAATATTCCTATCTTGTACTTTGAGGTAGGGTAGTTGGGTGTCTAAGCTAGGAATGTCTTACTCCTTTATAGCTAAGTGAGGGGTATATGTAAGGTTTGGTACTATTATGGCTATGGAGGGCCCCATTGGGGTGTCCGTTAAAGAGGGGAAAACCTCATGAATCAACGTAAATGTTGTAATGTACATGATAACGTACGTAGTATTTAATAAGGTAATGTATTCTTAAACTGGGTTCATGAGGGTTGGTAGGTCAGCCCCCAGAAGGTCAGTTTAGAGAGTGAACCTTTAAGTCAATTGAACTCTTAAGACCGCGAAGGTCAACTGGACCATGAAGGTTGGGTTATATCGATCGGGCCAAAAACTCTTTAGTGACATAGTTTATATATAACGCTTATAAAATTATTATTAAAGAGTTTTAAGAATTTATATTTTTAGAAGTATTTTTCAAATGTTATATTAGTAAATATCATTAAAAATTAAATATGCAAAGTGAGTAAAAAATATAGTTAATATCATTTAAAAGTATCTATAAAGTGGTTGATATATATATATAATGATCCAGACTATTTTAAAATATATGTGCATCTTAGCATACTATTGCCCATCAAATCCAGTAACATAATAGATTGAATGAATTTTATTTATCTTTATTCGGGAAAAACATGTCACTAAGGTAAACTTATAACGTTGTACGCTTATATGAATACAATCGGTTCATACGAGAAAATTTGAGGGTGCCATCGGTAAAAGTTCAATCATTAAAGCTTAACCAGCATTGTCCTCATCATTATTGCCAATTGCTAATTGCTAATTTATAGTTTTACTGGCACTTGAAGGGTATCGCTTAGATGATCAATGAACCACAAACAAACAAGCACATCACGAAATATCAAGGCTACAAACATGGACCTCTTTCTGTAATTGGGGTTGACGCGATGGATGATGCAAGCAAAGAAAACTGCCGGAGCACCCAACACCATCTAGAGTTTTAGGTCAATTTGAATCAGAGTAAACAACAAAATTTGATTGTCTACCTTCCCAATTACTATAAGATCACTAACAAAGGCTGTTGATGGCCTAACCACATGTCTGTGCCTCTTGTATATATATATATATATAATGATCAAGACTATTTTAAAATATATGTGCATCTTAGCATACTATTGCCCATCAATCCAGTAACATAATAGATTGAATGAATTTTATTTATCTTTATTCGGGAAAAACATGTCACTAAGGTAAACTTATAACGTTGTACGCTTATATGAATACAATCGGTTCATACGAGAAAATTTGAGGGTGCCATCGGTAAAAGTTCAATCATTAAAGCTTAACCAGCATTGTCCTCATCATTATTGCCAATTGCTAATTGCTAATTTATAGTTTTACTGGCACTTGAAGGGTATCGCTTAGATGATCAATGAACCACAAACAAACAAGCACATCACAAATATCAAGGCTACAAACATGGACCTCTTTCTGTAATTGGGGTTGACGCGATGGATGATGCAAGCAAAGAAAACTGCCGGAGCACCCAACACCATCTAGAGTTTTAGGTCAATTTAAATCAGAGTAAACAACAAAATTTGATTGTCTACCTTCCCAATTACTATAAGATCACTAACAAAGGCTGTTGATGGCCTAACCACATGTCTGTGCCTCTTGTACATGACTACATCTGTTTATGTTATTTGCTGAAATTTGGTGCATGAAATTTGGTTATCTTTATTGTAACTTCGGTCACTGGACCAGGATTCTCTTATTATCTCCCATGTTATACTACGAAAGAAAAATATACAAGTTTTAGCATAGTAAGACCCACATTTATTTATTTTGTGTTAAGATATAAAATTATTTATATGCCTTTATCGGATAGTTTAAGTTTTTGGGAGAGATGATACATATCATGGTATCAGAGCTTTTATAACCAAGTAATTTAGAGTTCGATTATTGTTTACTCCGATTCTTCTAAATAAAAATTAAATCTTAGTACAAGATTGGATAGACTTATGTATTGTCAACACTTCAAGTTCCAAGAGATTCTTGCATAAGGGGATGTGTTAAGATATAAAATCATACATGGATCTCTACCAAATAACTTAAGCTTTTAAGAGAGATCATATATGACGTATTGATCCATGTATTTTATTTTTGTGTCTTTTTCTTTCATAATATAATCTCTCTTATATAAAATAAGAAACATGAGAAGTTACGGATACTCAATTACTTACCCTTTCTGAGCTCTCCTTTTCCTTTCATTCATGGTTTCAAATTGCGATTCGCAACTGCAATTGTGGCCACAATATTGCAGTTGTGGAGGGCACTGCAATGCGGCAATTGTGGCTGTTTCAAGTGCATTTTCATGCAATTTTCCACATCGGAGCACAACTACAACCACAACCGTAATTTAAAAGCATGTTATTATTCGCTAGCATGAAAAGCACATTATTAATCTGTCAGCCATACGTGATTTTGAGCATTTAGGCTTAGTGGGGTTGGCTAGCCAGGTGGGTCCTCTGAAAATGACCTGGTGGACCAAATGGTTCTTTGAATTGAGCATGACCAACCCACCTTCTACATGCATCTTCACGCTCTGATGTTGATGTTTGTTTCTTTCTTTTGACGGAAAGTAATCATGTAATGTCACTCAGGAATGAGTATTGATATGGTTGGGGACCAAGAGCTTGAAGAGCCGTGATCGCACTCTTGAAAATAAGGAGCTGAAAGACACATCATGCCTGTCCTTTCAAACGGCATGTGAGTTGAAAACTCGTTCTTTTGGGATTGAAATGAGGTCCCTAGTTAAAATGATCTATGCATAATTTGTATGAGTTGTGACGCTTTGCACCATGAATATGGAAGTTGGGGACCCTTTGCAGAGAATTTTCGTGAGACAATCTAGTGTATTGCAGATGAAACCATAAGTGGTCACTAGTAGGAGTCATATCAGAACACGATATAATATATTAGGCTGTCAGTTGTCTTTTTTAGTTGTCTCCTTTAGAGAACAGAATTTTTACCAAGTACTGAGGAATATATATAATAGTTCATTAAGGACCCTTTTATATGAAGTACCCACCTAGCCATAGCCCACACGTAGGTATAAGGTATCACACTTCTTAGATGAATAGAGAGGAAGAGGGACGAACTTATCAGCTCCACATATATATATATATATATATTTTAATTGTACGTAGATCATGTACATATGTCACCTCTTTCATGGTAATTATTGGAAAAAATGAAAGGCAACAAAGATAGTAAGCGCCTTAAATAGAAATTGTCATATCGATTGACTAGAGTTTGCGTTTGCTTCAAATTTGAGCTGCAAGGTTGATTTTATAGGCAAATGTTAGTATGTATTTGAATTAATTTTTTTTTAATGTAGAATGAAACACAATCAAATACATTCATATGCTTTAATAATAAGATATTATTGACAGACGTGCAATGACTAATAATAATAACAACAACAACAACAACAACTACTAGTGAATTGGTAGCTATATCAATTCACATATTTTATTTCATTTTAATTTAAAAATATTAAGATAAAAAATAATTTAATATAAGGAGTGGGGCAAGATTGAAAAATGTTAGTGGTGTGTAATAATTATTGGGTAGTTTTGAAATGCATTGGTGGGAGTTATTAGGTAAAAAATATTTTTTTACAATTTTTCCCTTCTTTCATTTGTATTTAATTGATATAATATGTTTATAGACTTGAAAATAAGTTTTAACCAGTTAATGAAATCAAAAAGCAGATGGGGGAATCCCCTTTACATATAGATGATAATGATGATGATGATGATAAATATAAATATAATAATAATAGGTCATAGTTATAGGAACTTATTAATTTAATTGTCATCCATATTTTTTAGGGGAAGTTACATTGGTTTTTCTTGAGATCTATTGAAAATATATTTCTCCCTTCTAAATTTAAAAATTACACTTATCTCTGATGCCTCTAGATAATTTTTAAAGTTTTTAAATTATCCTTCATAACAAAAAATAAAAAATAAAAGAACCTTTCCCTACCTCCATCAACACCCATCCCATCTTCCCCTCATTTCTTCCATTTGACAGAAGCACGTTCTAAATCATGAGCACGGGGCTGTGCTTTGGTTTTCAGAGCATATTAGTAATCTGATGTTTGTTTGCTGATTAAATACGTTTTGACGTTGTCTACAAGTTTCATGAAGGTGTTCCTGTGTTAATTGAAATTGTGGCTCCTTTGTACAAACAACCAGTCTTTTTTGGTCTTCCATATGTCTTCATGTTGTGGTTGGTTTAAATTGGCTAGTTGGAACTATTTGTTGCAGTTGTGAAGATCAAATTATGGTGTCTTAAATTGGTACTGCATTTTCTCTACAGTGGTTAGATTCAGGTTCTGAGCTGGTAATTTTAATCTCAGGCTTGGTTAGCGTTTTGCTTCATTGAGAATCAGCAGATGACAGATGGGTATATCTACATATCTCTTGCTAGGTGATTTTAAGTTGTTGTCTTTATGGTTTAGTTTGCTCTTTTATTTCTTAGGTGGAATGCTTATGTCTGTTGGCAGGTTTTTATTTTTTGATGGTTTCACCTAGAACTATTGATGTACTGGTTTGTTCTAGCGCCTCTCATCCTTGAGACTTTTGAGCCTTCATATCAATTATGGAAAAAATAAAAATAAAAACAATGGTGAACAAGGCATAATAACCTGGCGAGTTGAAATTTTGTGGTTGAAGTTAGTGGAAGAGGATGGTGAGAATGAAGGTTAAATGTGGGTCAAGAGGAGTGGTATTCAAATATAAATTGAAAAAAACAACTAACGGTATAAAAGTTATTTCATATATTTGTCATGTGTAACTAAAAGTAAAGGGCATTACTGTAATAATATTTAACCAACTAAGAGAAACAGGTGTAGTTTTAAAATTTAAGAGGGGGCAAAAGTATTTTGAATAGACTTCATAGAATGTCAATGTAATTTCCTATTTTTAATGGTTAAACAAAGGCTTAAACTTAATGAGCATAGTAATTAAATACATTCATAAATTTAATTGCAATACATGTTAAGAATTATGCATGAATATAATATTTTTTATTCTTAAGCATTAGTTACTAGATAATTAAGAGAATTCTGCATTAAGTCATCCTGAATTTTAAACCATTTATAAATAGGCACCTAAATTCACTTAACATGTTACTATGTATTATTATAGTCGATCCGTTTGTTGAAGAGCTATTAACTTACCAACGATGAGTTAATATCGACAATTTATTTTTATCAAATCTCATAACTTGGTACTTTATTATTAGACAACCTATATTTCATCTAATTACTTAAATTCTTAAACAAAAAAAAAGTCAATCATGCGTTCTACTAATGCTGGTTAATTCAAATAATTCGGCACTTATTTCACTTAAGCAAGGTGTTGAACTTGAGTCTTTATGATGGAAAAAGAAAATGAAGGTTTGCCTTTATATTAGTTAGGGGTGTAATCAGGTTAGTTTGGTTCAAGTTTGGGGGTAAAACAAATCTAAATCAATCAATTTTTAATCAATTTTGATTGATTTGGATTGGTTCGGGTTGATGAAGTTTTTAAATCAAATCTGAACCAAATTGAACCGATCAAAATCAGGTTGTTTTGGTTCGGATGTTTAGGTACTCGATCTCAAAAACCTAACCCAAGAATAGTAAGCACCAAAACTAGAGTTTAATTAAACAGCAAAGTCAAAGAAAAATCATTGAAATCATGTGGATTAAATAAATTTCATAAATCCCCATGCTCTTAGAATCATCAAAATCAATAAAAACAAAGCAAATGCCAAAATCCCCAATCTCAAAATATGAATTAAACTAAATAATATAGCTAGAATAGAGGACTAGGACTGCGCGGAAGAATAGAAGGAGGTGCGGCAGTGGAGAAGCAGCCCAGATCTGGGTGGTTGGCTGACTGCTGCTACAACTACGGTCAGTGGCTACAGGCAACGAGTAAAGAGGACATAGTGCAGAACATTGACACAGTGCAGATTCATTAACACGATGTGGTGGTGGGAGACGAACGTTGACATTGTAACATCCTTCTCTATACAGTACTATACTTAAGTCATACTACTACATCCTGGAGTTGTTACTGTTATCTGAGCGGACCTTATCTAAAAGCAACTTCAGACATCCTTGAAACTTCTCGGACTATCTAAAAATAACACGGAAACAGGAGTGAGAATTTTAAATTCTCAATAGGATTCACTAAGAAATTTCATACCGTGTCATCGTTATTATCTCCAGCTACTTCGATATATTATGAAAAAGGTGGACATATTATATAAACTGTTTAATTTTATAGTTCGAAAGCATATTGTTCGAAGCAGAGTCCATTTTATTCATACACTTGTCATTTGGGTGAGCCACTACAAAATAAATTCATGAATTATACTATAACTAATAACTGAAACGTATTAAAATATAATACTACTAATATACTGAAAACATAAAATCTGCACATGCCTTTACTTGTAATTAAATTTATGTAGATACACATAATTTTCTTTTCTTTCGTTATCTTCCTTTACTTGTTATACATATTCCAGAGTATGATCACCATGTCATACTCCGTAGGGATGTGATCACTATGTCACACTCCTTAGGAATATATTCATCCTGCCACGTCTCAGAGTATGATCGCCATGTTATACTCTATCGAAGTGTGATCACAATGTCACATTCCTTAGGGTGTGGGATCATTATGCCACATTCCAGAGCATGATTGCCATATCATACCCCATCAGAGCGTGATCGCCATATTACGTTCCTTCGGAATATGAACTCATTATCATATCTTTCATCATAGAATCATAAATACATAGGCTTCATATCTTATTCTCAAATGATAATACTTGCATGGTATTCATACATGTCGCATGACAATATTAACACACCAACATCTATAACTATCACTAATTTCTGCCGGAAATTTGGTAGCATGACGAATCAAGTCCGCTTCCCTGTGAATAATGCCAGAATACCAGTAAAACCAATCAAGCATTCAAATCAATATGGGACAGCAAACTTATAACTACAATATCAATTATATGGTGTGTCAAAATCAATAGGAATATCAACAAAGCTTTCTGCTCACTTTATCCTCTTCTGCCTGAATTTTGTAAAACTCACCTTTACTCCTACTCAACTCATTTAAATCTGAATTTTGGATATGACATAACGCTTTGTGTCTAGTTTCCAACCCTTTTTGTCCCATCTCATTTTGATTTGTATAGCTCAAGTTATTATATTTTACCTCAGACTGCCCTGTACTTAGCCAGAAGTGCACTCTTATAAGTGAAAATTCACTAAAAATAGAAATCTAGGTGAAATCATACAAAATTTATATCCAATTAAAGCTAGAAGAACAATATTTCAAATGAAAGAAGTTGCATATCATTTGCATGAGTATAGTTTGAGATATAAGCCCTGTAACTTGACCCTACTAGACTACTCTATTCTAGCCTAGTTTGAACTTAAGGTAACTTCATTGATGTGCTGCAATTAATTGACAATGAATCTAAATCTAAAATTTTTATGGGATGTTCCCTTATATGTTAGCTTTCAAACAACATTAGTTTCACTCAATTTAGAGTTGTGTAGGGTGAGTTACACCCTTCTCAACTCATATTGCCCAAATGAGAATCTAGATTTCTAGGTCAAATTCAAAAATTCATAAATAATTATATACTAATCCAATGGCCTTATAATTTATATGTATGGAAAGCCCTGAATGTCTAGTTTCATATAAAAATAGATTTATCAAATTTAAATGGCTGTAAGCAGATCCATACACTCTGCCGTATGGATTATCGAGAGAAAAACCCTAATAGTTTCTTGAATTCTTCTTGAATTCATGTTTTCCTTAAATCAATCCATCCAAATCTTTAATTCAAAGTCACATATATGCCTTAAACCAATCTTAATTCATCATCATCACTCAAGATAATATCAGAATCATGGAAGAAAGTGGGAAGAAAGTGGAGTCCTAATCAGCCCAATTCAAAGAAAACAAGAAGCTAAATTGAATTTTTACCTTTCGTAGGTGAAATCTTGTTGTATTGGTGTCTTGAATTGAAGAAACTTTTGATAAAGCTTGAAGAGATGATAAAGATGGAGTGAAGATGAGTGTGAATAGAAGAGAGATGATGAGAGCTCGATAGCTATATTGGCCGAAAATTCAAGGCGAGAAGGAAAGAAAAAAAATGAAAACTTTTGAAGGAAGCTAGCTTTTGATTGGTGGACTTCAACCCTCATTCAAACTTGGCTTCGCTTCCCTCTTCATGGCTATTGATGGCGCCACTTGTAAGGGTGTGGTGGCTGAATCTTGGCCATTCATCCTAGGGTTTTCACAGTATAATTTCTATTGGTCTGGTTCCGACAGTTTAAAATACCAAAATCTTACCGGTTTCTTTTAAATTGGTAAACTGGTTTCAGAAAAATCCTATGAGGTTTTCTATGGTTCTAATCTAATTCCATCAAATCTAATCCTTCTAAATCACACTTAATTGGCTTTAAGTGAATGCTTAATCAAATTTTAATTAATTCCAATTATTTGATGAACACCGAACAACTTGGTTAATAACGATAAAATTTTTCTGACATTACAGATATAGTGTAGATTTGTTAAGCGTGTAGACAATGGTAGAGAGGACAACATGACTGATGGAGCTTGCATAGCTGAGATAGTATGATGGTGGTCAGTAGAGATCAATTGACGGATAGGGGTTGAAGGCAATAGTGGTTGGCGGAGATGACGCAATAGGCAAGGGCTAAAATTGTGTAATGGAGATCGCTCAGCTGAAGCTTGAATTCATGGTAGAGGTCGATGCAACGGACGATAGCTAAACACTGTGGTTATCAGTGGCATAGTGGTGGTGGGTGATGGTATCTGGATCGGTGGCTAGTGCTTGCAGGTGAGTAAGGTTGTTCAATGATCAAAAACAAAATAAGAGATAAGAAGGGCATTGACATTAATATGTTAGAGTAAGGTAGTGGTTGCTAGGGATTGAGGTGTTAAAAAAAAAAAAACTAAGGGGTCCTCGGGTCGGGTACGGGTATGGGTCTCAAATCCCTTAATCCAATAACTGAGCCAAACACTAATCGGTTCTAATTAGATTGTGCTCGATTGATCCGATAACTCGAACTGAACCAAAATAATTTAATCGGTTTGGTTTTAATTGGTCGGGTTCATCAGGTCAGCCCGATCCACTTACACCCCTAATATTAGTCTGACACGAGTTGAGCCAGATTAGTTGAAATTCAGTAGAGACACTAGTAGTGTAGCAAAACAAAAAAAGAAAAAAGAAAAGAAACTTGCACCGGGGCTTATTTTCATTCCCTCTTTTGAACATATATTTTAAATATCACTTTAGACATTTGAGAATCAATGATTAAATAATTTGATATTTTAGGCACTTATATGATGAATGTGGTGGGTGTCATTGATAATTGGTAATAGACGAGAATTTTTTTCTACTAGATTTATTGATAAGATAATTAAACGGGGCTTTCTATGGTACCCAAGAAAATTTAAGGGGTTTAAAATCCAAGTTGAGTTAGACCAATTATATCATGACATATAATTTAAATACATTTTTCATAAAATTTTATAAATTTAATTATTAATAATTAGAAAATCGAATCTTTTAAAAAAGTTTACCATTTGCTATAGGTTGGTCGGATCCATTTAACTAACAGGCCCAAATAGGTTGGGCTTAAACGACTTGAACCAATATTATGTTGGCTCATTAATATATACTATAGATTGATTTGGCCATTTAACTAGAGGGCTAAAATGCATCTGGGTTGGGCCTAAATAGACTGTGTTGACCTGTTTAAATTGTGGGCTAACCTTAAACGAGTCGGGCCAATATTGTGCTAGCTCCTTTACATCTGCTATAGGTTGCCGACCCATCTAATTAGCAGGTTTAAATGGGCTATGACTAAATTGCCTAGGCCAATATTATGTTAATTTGTTAATATTCATTATAAGTTGGCCTAACCCAACGAGTTTAGTCTAAATGGGCTCTGCTAACCAATTTAAGTCGATGGGCTAATTTTAAATGGATTGGGCCAACTTTACACTGGCTTGTTAATATTTTCTATAGGTTGGCCTAATCCATCTAATTAGCGAGTCCAAATGGGCTAGGCTTAACAAGCTTGCTAACATTCGCTATAAGTTTACTTGACACATTTAATTAACAAGCCCAAATAGGTCTGGCCTAAATAGGCTAAGCCTTAATGAGTTGTGTTGGCATGCTTAAGTTTGTGGGTTAACCTTAAATGGGTATGCAAATATTATGTTGGATCATTAATATTTGCTATATATTGACTAATCTATTTAACTAGCGGGCCTAAATATGTTGGGCCTAAACAGTTCAACCCAGTATTATGTTGGCTTGTTCACATTTGCTACGGGTTAACCTAACCCATTTAACTAGCGGGGTCAAACAGGCTAGACCAACATTAAGTTGGCTCATTAACATTTGTTATATGTTAGATTGACTCATTTAACTAGGAGCCTAAATGGGCTAGGCTTAAACAGGGTTGAGCTAGTCTATTTAACAACCCTGTGGACCCTGTGGACCAACCCGCATGGGGCAAATCTATATACCCCTATTGACAACCCTAATCTATTGTAATATTTTTATAAAATTAAAATAAAAGATTAATTTTTTAAAAATATTATTATAAATCTATATGAATTTTTTTTATTGGTTCATAGAATTTTGAAATCCAAAAATATGCAAAATTCCATAGAATTTTCCTAATTGAAATATCTAATTATTAACATAATTCTCCATATTCATCGGTTACTGAAATCTTCATTTATTTATCAATAATTCTTCATATATCAAAATGAGTGTCAAATAATACTAGTTCATTCTACATTAAAAGAGAACCTTCAAAAAATAATTGAAGAATCATAGAAGTGTGGACGACGGCTTGAGCGAAATTTTGGCCAACAATAAGGTGTAATCTAAATCTTGAATACCGGCCAAAGCCACGTTTTGTTGGTTTGGCCAACAATAAGCTGTATACTTCTGCATATTTGAACTTGGCAAATAAACATACATAGTTTTTTTCTTTCTAGGGATATAAGTCTCGTTGGACCAAATAATTCAGCGATGTATTGGGAAAACGTCTAGAGGTGCTACAGGATAGGACCATCAAACACTACAAATTCAGTAAATCATACGACACAATATTAAGAAAACAAAAAGTAGTGGGTAATGCTAGCTACAGGATACAACACAATAATTTGATCTAGTTCAGCAAATCATGTGACTACTGTATTCACCCCCGAGATAAAATATTTACTATGAGGAGAAAAAAAAGTACAAGAACAGTCGTTGAGCTTCCAATCAGGCCCAAATCCCAACCCAAAATTACTTATATACCATATCTCATAATACCTTATCTCATAACGTGAAAAATCCCTCTATCATTCGTTCTTGCACACACAAAAGGGTATCGGTTTTATTTAGGATAAACACTTATTTTAATCTACTAAAGACATGAGTGATATCAATTTACACATTAATTTAGTCACTAGGAATGAACTACGGATTTAAATAGTTTGTAAGAAGTTTGAAATTCAAATTTCCACGCCATTAATATATAAAAAAATTTACACATTAATTTAATCCCTTAATAATAGAAAATGATTTCCAATCTGTCCAATCATATACGACCAACAAGATTGAAAGACTAAATTAATGCAATTTTCTATAATTAAGAAATTAAATTAGTGTCAGTTATGTATAACTGAGGAAATAAATTTATTTCATTTTCTTCGATTGAGGGATTAAATTGATTTATTTTTCATAAGATGAATACATTGATTTCCCTTTTTATGATTGAAGAACTAAATTGATATTAACTTAGTTTAAAGCACTAAATTTATGCCACCTATATATTCAAAGCTAAAGAAAATTTTAAAAATCTTACTTTTTGTATTTTCTTCTCCTAGACTATATCCCCATGCAAGCCCTCATACCACTAGCTTCACTTCCTACATGGCCATTTGAATTTCCGCCTAAGAAAATCTTTTTTTCAAAAGTATGCCTTGATCTAAGCCTTCTAAACCCTCCCAAAATTTTATCTTGTGGTGCTCTTCTAATCCTACATGTGGTGTATATATATATATGCACCAATAATACTAATGTGTCTAGTATCACTACAAAAGTTGAGAATTACAATCCTGTCTCCTAAACTTTTTACAATCTTTTGAGATTCGGACCGGACTGGTTAGTTTGACTGTTTCAACATGAACTTGTCACCTGTTCAGTCTGGTCATGCTATCAAAACTAGATTTTTAAAAATCGATATTGGACCATGAAAACGGGCTCTAAATTGGTGAACTGATTGAACTAGTCTAATTTTCAAGATTGGCTGATTTTTTAAAATGAGAAAAAAAACTTGAGGGAGGAGAAAGGAAATGGGATTTAGATAATGAAAATCCAAAAAAGTTGCAGCTTTGGCATAAAAGGAACAAATTTGAGCATGTTTGAGAATTTTGGCACCCCAAATAGATCCAAAGCTCAAAGGTAGTGTCCTTTTGCATAAAATACAAGTATAGGATGTAAAATCCCTACTTTCGTAAATAGAACGTAATGGAAACTTTGAATTATTTTCTTTAGGTAGTGTGAGAATTCCTCAAGCAGCATTATGCCATAACAATCTTCACACTCAGAATTATAGGATACTATAGCACTACCGTTGAAAATATGGCACTGCCATTTGTTAAAAATTAAGAAATAATAAAAGTGCCCCTGTAAACTTTTGTTAATTGTAGTGACGCCCATAAATTTTAGAAATTATATTTTGACCCCAAAGACTTATTCCCACAATAATCCTAGAACTTTTCATAAAATGACCTTTATATCCCTACATCTGTAGAATTAGTAGAATAGGATTTTAAATAAAGCAAAATCACGTGGTGAAACTGTAGAAGTTTAAATCTCTGCCGATTGGGCCATGGAGGCAGTCTAGTGTGAAGTGATGTGGAGTGTCTCTGAACTTGCTCAAAATTATGAAAATGCCATTAGCCATGAAGAAAATAGAAAACAGAAATTTGTAAAATATTTAATTTACACCTTTAATCGATTAATTCGATTTTAGTAGATAAGTAAAGTTCATTAGAATTTAATTAGAGATTAATTAGAAGATAATTGGAAGTTAATTGAAGATATTAAGATTAAGGAAAGTTAAAGTAGATATGCAGAGAATTTTAAAAAGGTTACTAGCAATATGTTGCTGGTTTGAAGAAAATTTGGTATTTTATAATATTAGAACTGATTCAATGAAAATTTTCACTGGAACCTTAGCTTAATTGGCTGAAAACTTAGCCATTCTCATCACTCAATGTGGCACCATGTGCTGCCACAAGATGGAGGAGATGTGGCAAAAAATTCCATCACCCATGGCACCTACCACCCTCCACTTTCCATTCTAATTGTAACCCACATAATTACCATTTCTCCTCTTTTAATTTCGGCCTTCACCCATTAGACCTTCTTTTCTCCCTTTTCCTTTCTCAATTCCATCTCTTTATCTTCCATTCTTCACCCCACCTTCATGATTTCACTTAAGACTTGCTTCCCCACTAGCTTAAACTTCAATTTGAGATAGGAATCTCAACTTTCTCCTTCTTTTCTTTGAATTGGGGCTGCCTAGGGTCCCTTGTTCATCCATGATTCTGAAGTTGTGATGGGTAGGGATGATGAATTAAGGCTGGTTTAAGGTGTATATGTAAGTTTGAATTGAACATTGGATGGATTGATTTAAGGAAAACATGAATCCAAGAAGAATTCAAGAAGCTATTAGGGTTTTCCCCTCAATGGTCCGTATAGCAGGGCGTACAGTTCCGGTTACAACCATTTAAATTTGATGAATCCATTTTTATATGAAATTAGACATTTAGGGCTTTCCATACATATAAAATATAAGACCATTGGATTAATATAGAGTGAGTTATGAATTTTGAAATTTGACCTAGCAATTTGGATTTTCATCTGAGTAGCATGAGTTGAGAAAGGTGTAACTCACCCTACATAACTCTAAATTGAGTGCAACTAATGCTGTTTGAAAGCTAACATGTAAAGAAACATCCCATAAAAATTTCAGAGTCAGATTCATTGCCATTTTTTCCCAGCACATCAATGAAGTTACCTTGAGTTCAAATTGGGCTAGAACAGGGTAGTCCAGTAGGGTCAAGTTACGGGGCTTATATCTCAAAATATACTCATGCAAATGATATGCAACTTATTTAATTTGAAATCTTGTTCTATTATCTTTAAATTGATATAAATTTGTATGATTCCACCTAGATTTATATTTTTAGTGAATTTTCACTTATAATGGTGCATTTCTGGCTAAGTACAGGGTAGTTTGAGGTAAAATACTAATAACTTGAGTTATACAAATGAAAAATGAGATGGGACCAAAAGGGTTGGAAACTAGACTCATAGAGTTATGACATATCCAAAATTTAGGTTTAAATGAGTTGAATTGAACTAAAGGTAGATTATACAAAATTCGAGCAGAATAGGATGAAGTAAGCTGAAAACTCTATCGATGTTTGTATTGAATTTGATGAATGATATTGTGAATATATAATTGCTGTTCCATATTGATTTGCATGTTTGAATGATTTTACTAGTAGTCTGGCCCTATTCATGGGGAAGTGGACTTGATCCGTCATACTGCCGAATTTTCAGCAGAAACATATGAAGTTATGATAGTTTGTGTTATGAAGATTTAAGTAATGAATATGGAATTCTAAAAGCAAGAGTGTTCGAATGTAAGTGCACTATAATGCATATAAACATCGCATGATGATATGATCATGATTCCTTTTATGAAAGACGACATCCTTGCATGCAAAGGAAGAGATATATAAATATGTAAGGATAAATCCCTTCACTCGGAGGCAGTTATTTGGATCCCTCCCTGTGAAGGCAGTTATATGATATGATGAAGGTCCCATACTCCTAAGAAGTGTGACATGGCTATCATACTCCAATGGGTATGACATGGCAATCGTGCTCTAGAATATGGCATGATAAGCACAACATAAGGAATATGACATGGCGATCACACTCTGATGGAGTATGACATAGCGATCATACTTTGGAATGGGCATGACAAGTAAAGAAAATTAAGAAAAACTGCACTCTAAGGACGGCGATAAGTAACACCTAGGTGTGCCAAGAAAAGAAAGCAAAGAAAGTTAAAGAAAAACACCAGTGCATTTGCATGAATTCAAGTATGAGTATTTGCATAATTATATCCCACGTTTTATTAATGCGGAGACTGTTCTATTTACTTATACTGTGATTATTATTCTAAATATGAAATATTGCCAATGTGACTCAAGTGCATAAATAAAATGAACTCTACTTTGGACAATATATTTTTAAACTATAAAACTGAACAATTTATTTGGCATGATCACCTTCTTCATAATAAACCGAAGCAACTGGAGATAATAACGATGACACAGCATATGGTAGTTTAATGAATCATACTGAGAATTTATAATTCTCACTCCTATGTTTATTTATATGTTATCTCCAGATAGTTCAGAAGTTCCGAAGAAGGTCCTCCGAGGCGGAGTTGACTAGTAAGATTGAAGGTGGCTGAAGGTTGCGGCCAGACAAGGTCCAATTAAGTGACAGTAACAACTCCTAGGTGAGGTATTATGACTTAAACATAGTACCATACTTGGAAGGGTGTTACATAGGCTGAGATCCAAACTGGCCTCTCTGTGGCGGACATGGTGGCAGTGGGTGATGACTAAGGCAGCTGGTGTTGGAGTTGTGGGGGGCTAAGACTACAGTTAAGTTGAACCAGAAGCTGCAGTGGGAATGAAGTTTGAGGAGGGTGGTGGCTGAACGTTTTGAAAGAAGATGAGGAGTGAGAAAGAAAATAGTGAGATTACATTAATATTTAGTGGTGTATTGTTTATTGGTGAGAGATTCGTTAGTCCCCTCAAGTTTGGAACTAACATTACTCCATTCTACAAAATTACCAAAATCTTCCAAAACCATTTTTCTCTCCTACCTTTTGTAACGTCCGAAATTTTTTAAAACGTTTAATTTACGTCATTAATTGATTTATTCGATTTTATCGGATAAGTAAGACTAATTAGAAGTTAATTAGAGGATGATTAGGAGTTAATTAAGTGTTAATTAGAAGGAATGAAGCTTAGGGAAGATTAAGATAGATATATAGAAATTCTCACAAAACTATTTAGTTATGATTTGCCGATTTGAAAAAAATCGGTAAAAACTCGGTATTTTAGACTGTCGAAACCAAATCAATAAATTTATACATGGAAAACTCTAAAATTTTACAGATAGTTCAGCAAGTTTGTAGATAGTTCATCACTTTGCCCCACAATATGCGCCTGAAATCAGCCACAAAATGGGGGTTACCTTGGCCAAATTACCACTACTACTACATCAACCAATGACGAGTAAAGACTCTAACTACCCATATCATAATAATTCCAACATTTACTCCTAACTCCCTCACTTAGTCACCTAACTCCAGCTGCCTTCTCTCCACTTCTCTTCTTCCATTCCTTTCAATTTCATCTCATCTCAAAGGTTCAATCACTTCTTTGATCTAAAAACTCAACTTTAGCCATTTATTCCACTTACTAGAGGTAGGATTCTTCAATTTCTTCTATTATTGTTGCTATTGTGGCTGAGTAGAACTTCTATTCTTTCCATTAGATGGATGATATATGGTGTTTATATGAATTCTTATGGCTGGATTAATGTAGAAATGTTGAGTTTGGGTGAGAACTTGGGTGAAAATCAAAAAGGGATGCAAAATAGAATCTGAAAACCTAGAAAACCTTCATAGCATCCGTATTTGCGGAGTGTACTGCTCCACTACAACTACTAAAACTTGATGAACCTAATTTGATGTGAAACTAGACTCTAGGAATGTTCAACTATATAAATTATAAGATCATTGGATTAGTAATGAGTAAGATATGAATTTTTGAAATTAACCCTAGAATTTTGTCCCTGATTCCGAGCATACTGGATTTCAAGGGACATAACTCACCCTAAACACCTTCAAATTGAGTGCAACTAATTTTTTTAAAAAGTTAAGACATAGAATAACATGGCATAAAAATTTTATAATCAAATTCAATCCTTGTTGTTCCCAGTAATTCATGAAATTTGCCCCAAGTTCTAACCAAGCTAGAACAGGGCAGAGCAGGTTAGCCAAATTCAAGAGCTCATAACTCGAGTTCTACTCACTCAAATGAAGTGAAACTTGTTGAAAATGAAAGCTAGTTCAGTTATATTTAAGGTGATATAAGTTTCGTATAATTCCAAATAGATTTCTATTTTTGGTGGACTTTTATTTTTCAGTATGCAAATCTGCCTAATAACAGGATAAAACTTAGGTAAAATGTAAATAACTTGAGTTATACATATCAAAACTTAATGGGAGCTAAGAGGTTAGAAACTAGACACATAAACATAACCAAAATTTAGGTCCAAATCAGTTAAAATGAGTTTATAGCTTAATTTACAAAAATCGGGCAGAATTGAAAGGAAGTGGTAGAAACCTAATTCAAGACCAAGGTTATGAAACTTTTTTGATTATTGAAATATATATATCTTGCATTGATTTTCTGTATGAATAACTATCTGGTTGACTGATACTAGTCATGAAAAAACGGACTCGATTCGTCATAATGCCGAAATTTCGGTAGAATTATGTGAAAGTTATAGAAGTTATACGTTATATACATGATTATCATGCAAGTGGGAACATTTGAAAATAAAATATGAAGCCTATGCATTCATGATTCTACGGTTAAAGATATGATGATGATTCCATATTTCTAAGGAGTGTGACATAACGATCACGCTCTGATGGGATATGACGTGGTGTTCATACTCTGGAAAGTGGCATAACAAACACATCCTAAGGAGTGTGATCTGGCGATCACACCTCGATGGAGTATGACATGGTGATCATACTCTGGAATGTGTATGACAAATAAAGGTTGCAACCCAGAGATGGCGATATGTACCGCTTAGGTGTGCCAAGAAAGGAAAGTAAAGAAAGCTGAAGAAGATAAGGTAGGCACATTCTAAGGAGTATGACATGACGACCATATCTTGACGGAGTATGACATGGCAATCATACTCTAGAATGTGTACGATGAGTAAAGGAAGTAAAGAAAGATTGCATATGCACAAGTTGTGTTTTGTTATGATTATTATTACTATTATTATCTTGAAACTTAAAGATTATGTTGTCACTTATTATTATTATTATGAGACTGTTTTCCCAAATGATAAGTATGTGAATAAATGAACTCTGCTTTGGACAATATATTTTCAAACTATAAAACTGAACAATTCCTATAACATGTTTACCTTTTTCCTAATAAACTGAAGTAGTTAGAGATAATAACGATAACACAGTATGCAATTTCTTAGTGAAACCTACTGAGAATTTTATAATTCTCACTTTTGTATATTTCCGTGTTATCTCTAAATATCTCAGAGGAGCTAGGAGTCAATCGTTCAGGACACAGTTAGAAAAATCACAGACGGCCAAAGAGCGCTATCATACAAGGTTCGTTCAAGAAATAGTAACAACACTTGAGCGTGGTATTATGACTTAAGCATAGTACTGTGCTTGGAAGGGTGTTATACCTTTCTCCTTTTCCTCTATTCTTGTCTCCATGCCACCGCCAAACGTATCTTCACTAGATCTAGACTTTGACTTGGTAGCAATCGCCGTCACCACCACCACCATGACAGAGCCACTATGTAAGTCTAAAGTATTGAAGATACTTCTATAGTTAACATGTACAATATTCTATTCATATTGGTTACAAACCTATTTGCCTCAAACTAGGATACTAGTACATTCCATATTAATCATATAACTAAAGGCCCTTAACAATATTTGTGGCTTAAAACTATTTCAAAAGAAACCATAGAATGTACATGAATGATCAGTGATTTGTCAGTAGTATATGCTAGATCTCTATAGATGAGTGTTGGTTTGTTAGCAAAAATGACTTAAGGTAGTTGCCATATCTCCTTCATGGTATATAGAATCCATTTTCCATGGCGATAAAGCCCTCTGGTGCGAGTTTTAGCACTTCTTGGTCTCCTCCAGAAGATGAGGAGGAAGAGCTGTCTTCTGAAAGATCTGTTTTAGTGGATGCTAAAAATGGGAATGATTGTGAAGGGTAAGGTGGGTGAGCTGCATGCAGTGTGACACCATTAAATGAAAATTTTGGGTCAAATTGTGGGCTAAGGATAGTGATAGCAAACAGTTGGCTGAAAAATATGTATATCTTAACAGCTGCTTGACCTAGTAAGTATATTAAGTCTAAAGCTGGATTATGGTGCCAGGTCCAGTTAGGTGTCTCAAGAATTATCACTATGTATACTATCAGTAGTATTTGAGGATGATATAGAAAGAGTAGATATGAGAATTTAAATTCCCAATAGGGAATCCTAAACTACTATATATGTGATGTTATTGCGATCATCCCTAGCTACTTTGGGTTATAAAGGTAGAACATATTTTCAACAAATGAGGAAACAGAGAATCATTTTTAAAAGGTAAAACTCTTTCCGAAGCAGATTTATTTTTTATTTGTGTAACCATGATAAATATACTTATCAATATCATAATAAGGAAAGTAGAGCATGCATTAGATGAGCCATATATGTAAAAGAAGGCATGCATGGAATGTATTGTTACTTAGATTCTTCTCTTTATCTTTGACATAATACACATGCTTGACTTCGTAATCCATTGAGTTTGAGTGGCATTCATGTATTTTGGGTGATAGTTTGTTTTCCAGGATTGAGCTCATTTCTATATATGATTGCCAGATTCACTCTCTTTGACCCTTATGCAGATTTATCCCTAATCAGATTCACTTTCCTTGCCCTATCATTGGAAGGTCAAATTCGCTCTCTCCGACATAGCCATGTCAGGTTCACTCTCTCTGACTTAATCCAAGGGAGTCAGATTCACTACTTAGTCAATTTATTCTCTCTGGCCCAAGCATGGTACTAAATTTATTTTTTCTCAATCAAATAAGGAATTATGTATAATTACATTTTCATACATGCATTTCATTATTAAGAGAGCATAGCCATATTAATTTGTATATTGAACACTCATACCCTATGGTCTAAGTAGAAAATGACAGAAGATAAACTGATTCAAAGGTAGCCCAATTAAAAACATAAATTACATAACACTTAGAATCGATCTAGGATTTAGAAAATTCACTAAAATTCCATCTTTATTCAGTTTAGGTTCAAATTTTCAGAGAGTATCCTTTCTTTCTCTAATATCAAAGTTCTTTGGTCCTACTCAAATTGGGTTTGTATAAATTAAAGTGTGCATGTTTTTTTACTAGCTGCCTTGCTATAGGGTAGATTTAAGTACTTAATTTAGGAAAATCACCAAAATTTCATTTCTTATTATTCTTCATTGAAATTTTATTAATATATACATAAACCCCCTTTAAAAAAAAAAAAGAAGTCCCACTGAAAAATTCTAAGCCAAGTTTGAGTTATGAGCCTCGTATTTCACCTATTCTATTTTAGGTACCAGTAGGGCAATAGTCAATTCATATAATTATTGGGACCTCTACAAAGGGAATCTGATTGTTATATTTTAGAGAGTTATTCTTCTATGTTTTTTATTTCTAACAAAATTAGTTTCACTAAAAAAGGATTAATTTAACTCAAGATATTAAGTTTTGAGCCTAGATTGCTTAGTTTTGCTCTTTGCATAGTAGACCAATTTGTAAAAATCATAACTCTCTCCTGAACTCCGATGACCTATATTTTATATGGATATAATTCACTCTTACTTAAATTTCAATTAAAATTAGTCTCAATTAATTTTGGATTTCTTGGCTTCAAGCAAGAGGGTTGAATTACTAACTGTCTAGATTTTACACTACCAATCAATTCTGCTTCAAATTTTCATTTAGTTACTACAACAACAATTTGTAACATCCCCATTTTCACCTAAGTTAATTAGCTCGGTGTTCCCGGCTAATTAGAGGGGTTAGTGATTAATTAAGAATTAATTGATTAATCTCAAGAGCAAGAGTTTAGCAAATTAAAGGCAAGTCAACAATTGAAACATAACATATTAAAAGTTATAATTAAAAGCCTAATGGCCCAATCCTTGTTAATTCATGACTTAGAAATATAAAATCAAAGTAACCTAACCTCATTAACTAAGAGAATGGCAAGCATCACACCCTAATCACATGAAAAATTAATCCTCACACCCTCTTCACATAATTAATGAGGAAAACTCCTTTTTGATAAAAATGTGTTAAGGTATAATTGAACTAATCAAATTAATTAACATTTAGATAATTGTAACAATTATAAAGATGTAGAAACTTCCCTTTTATTATTGTTTGAAAGTTTGGTCAAGCCAAGAGTCATATCCAACCATCCATTTGCCTTCTCATCATACACCCCTAGATCAAGACTCCATGCTAGTAGTGTTTCTTAAGTCAAGACAAGAAATGTGCTCTTCTCCATCAAGATGGTGACACTTGGAGTGATCATAGCCATCCAAGCCAAATCCTAAGAGAGTTCATGTCTTTAACCACTTGAGAAAACACTACATGGTCTTTACCCAAATTGCCAAGACTCAAAGGAAACACAACACTCTCTTTTGCCCCAAGGTTTTTCCCACTCCCTAGCTTGTGTAAGAAGCAAAAATCACATCACCCTCCCCCCCTCATTATGCGCCACCTTCAGCCCCTCTCTCTCCCCCTCATTTCATTTTCCATTCCTCTCACTAAAACACCAAAAAAGCTCTCTCCTCTCTCCAAGTCTCATCCTACTCTTTTGTTCTTCCCATCTTTCTTGTTCTTCTTCCAACCTTCTTACTACTTCCTACCTCATCTCCATCACCACACTCACAATCCCTTCAAGGACTACCATTTTTGGTCCTTGGAGAAACAAAGCCACTCATACACAAGCCCCAATATCAAGCTCAAGGAGAAGGAGGCCATCTCCAACCATCTTCATCCTTCAAGCTTTCAAGAGAAACACATTTGGTAGTGACTCTTACCCTTCTTCTCCATGTATTTTTCAAGCTCTAGAACCCCTAAGCTCTTCATAGCTAGGTGGTTTTGAAGCTTGCTTCAAGGTCTCATGACCATATCTTATTCTATGAGTTTTCTTGTCTTGATGAAAATGTTGTTTTGAAATGAAATTTTGTGGTATGATGGTTTTTTTTTTTTTTTTTTTTTTATGTATCTTACTTTATTTTGTTTTAAAGTACTGATTTGATAACTAAAATATCGAATATGATGGTGAGATAAAACATGAAAATGGTGACTTGAAGTGGTATAACATCTCCATAAGTTTAACATGTAAAATATAGAAACTAGTAAATCTAGAATTCTGGCAGTCTGTAAAGCATACGGTATAACTCACTCCACAAAACTCAAAATGCAATGAAACTAATTTTCTGTGAAAATACTCTCAAAGAGATTTTCATATATATAAACTATGTGAGATTTGGCCTTAAAACGAGAGAGATATGAATTTTCAAAGTTTGCTGTTCCTGGATGGGTTTCTGTCCGGGCAGTGGGTAATAAAACGTGCATAACTCAAGTTATACAGAACATTTTTGAGTGGGACCAAGTTTTTTAGAAATTTAAGACATAGAGGAACATCCCCATAAAACAGTTTTGGCAGATTTCTTGTGAGGAGTTCACAGTAATGTTTAAAAGTCACTGACCCGAGATGAACCTTCATGTCTGAACAGTCAGAATAAAATGTGCATAACTCAAGCTACAAAATGAATTTTTGAGTGGGGTTTCTTTTGTTTAAAAATAGACTTAGAAAGGTATAATCATACCAAAATTCGAAATAAAAGAATAAAAGATAAAATTATGGTGAATTTTTGAAGTCACTGCCCCACCGTAAAAGTAAAACTGGTTAGGGTAAAAGTTAAAGGTTAATAAGGAATAAGCTTTAAGACATTAATATCCTTATATTAAGTATTAGAAAACCCTCAAAATTCAACTTAAAAAGCATAAAAAAGGACATTAGACAAAATTGGCCCTACAACTAATAAAAGAGGATACACAAGAGGCCCTCTTAATTAAAAGCTTGCACCTAATTTACTAAGCTAAACTCATAAAACTTTGCTTGAGAATATGCCTACGTTTATGTGCAAGCATGATGTTATGATGATGATATGATGATGATGATATGATAATGATGATATGATATGATGCTTGATGATACTATGATATTGGTTTCTCTATTTGGCAAAATTTTGGGAAGCTTCGGTCTAGCCAGATTATCACTTAAATTCTGTAAAAATTATGGACTTAGAAATATTTTGCATCATAAGCTTTAATAAGAAGAGATTCAATAAAGGGTATGATCCTTCAAAAGGGAAGGTGACCTAATTTAAGTTCCCCTCACCCACGACTCACATGAGGCATGGCATGACCCAGCTAGTGTGAGTATAGGGGATAGGGCTTACATGAGGCATGGCATGACCCAGCTAGTGTAAGTACCAAAATGTTATGGTGGCGACGGCTACGGTATGAGCTCATTACCACTTATGTTTAGTGGGTGAAAAAAAAAGGACTTAAGAGAAAGTCAAGTTAAGAAAAGAAAGGGACCTTGGTCCGACCCAAGTAAAGAATGAAACTCATAAGATGTGCATGCATGATACAAATTGTCATACAAGTTCCTATGTATACCATGATGTTAGCATATGAGAAATACGTACTTAAAATGAAAACCACTTCCGACATTGATATTTTCGAAAACCTAAGAATTGAACCTATTGAATGCTCACTGTTTTCATTTATAAAATCGAAGTGGCTGGGATGATGACGATGAAACTTATGTGTCAGGGTCGAGTCCTATTGAGAAATCTTATTTCTCACCCTAGTTGTTTTTCCGTCTCGTCACTAGATACTCATGGCACACCCAGTGGAGTGGAGCATGGACCCTCCCCACCATGAGTAGGCCTACGATGGGGATACTCATGCTATTGTGGCCACGACCACCACAGTAGTCCGCATATATTTCTATCTGGGTCGAATTTTTGAGCAAGAGGAGCTAGAAGTCCCACCAGCCCCTGTAGACGTTTCATCGGCTCACCTTGGACCATTGCTAGGTCCTTAGGATTTCCCGCCTGAGCCATTGCCAGAAATCGAGATGGAGCCAATGTCTTCGGGTCTACCTGCAGTCGAGCTTGTGCCACCGCCAGAGGTCCCTGTGATCGACGTGAGTTCGACGGCCACTCCTAGGGCCACAGCTGCTTCGCCGCCGCTCCCCGAGTATCACCCTGCCACGTCTGAGGAGGATCCCTTCGAGGAACATTCTTCGGTCGCCAGCTATACTCCTGGCCGTCGCATCCGTCGCGTTGAGGTGATCAGCAGGCACCCTCGTATCATCCGTACTCCTCATGTTCCCCGAGACCGAGGAGCGAGGGGGACCAGGCACTCGAGAACCTGAGTCCATCCTATTGAAGGCCATGGAAGGGGCAGAGAAGCCAGCCTATGTCTATGTGGGCCTATTCCATTATTGCTCCTTATCTTTTGTATTTCATTTTGTATCGGACCTTGTCAAACTTGTGTACCTTTGATCTTTTTGGGCCATGGCATGACCATGAGTTCCCTTTTTATATATTTGTTGGATATTATGAGACTAATTATATTTATATGGTTGTTGTAGTAATTTGAATGCATGGTATTTTGATTTATCCCTTGTTCCTTCGATTTATACTGAAATCTTTGCGATATGCTCGTTTATTGCTATCTTCTCGCGCAAGGCTTTACTTTCCAAAAGTGATGACGTATTTCAAAAAAAAAAAAAAATTTTACTGTATTTTCTGCGTAATTTAATTTCAAGTGAAGTTTAGTTTTCCACGAACATAAGTAACAACTAATAACACGCCGTAATACGACTTAAACGTAGTATGGATTTATTAGAGTGTTACACAATTCATCAACATCTAAACCAGAGATTTTAAAATATTCAAATACAAGGCTAAATATCATCAAATCCTAACTTAAACATTCATGTCAAGAGGCTAATAAAACCTTGTTTCAATTTCTCATAAACACACATACAAGAGTACTCAAGTCTTAGGATTGCCTACCTCACTTCTAGTGCTTGTAACCTTCAAATTTGTGCTTTTCTTGGAGCTCTAATCACCTTCAATTAATTCAAAATAAGATCACTCTTCCTACTCATTACTTGGCTGAAAATCCTAGTTGGTTCAAGAAAGGAGTTTTTGGATTTGATCTTCTATTTTATAAGAGTAGTAGTAGTAGTTAGGATTGGTGTAGGTTTATGAGAAGTGTAGAAGGATGCAAGAATGGATAAGTTAGCAAGAAAATGGAGGGAGAGGACTGAGGGAGGAAAGAATGACAGGTTTTTTGTGTTATTTTGGAGTAATTTTTGGGTTTATTTTAGGATGAAAGGAGTACGTGTATTGGGTAACTCAAGTTTCTACTTAGTTTCTAACTATGTGGTTAGATTCTAACCACTTAACTCACCAACTAACTAGTCTCCAATTTTCTACCCATACAATATATTATGTCACATAATGTGAAAATTTATTTAACATGTATGGTAGTCACATGATATAGAACTTACATACACATGACATGATATAAAACTTACATAATTAACATATTACCTGCATCACTCTTCAAAATTTTGCCCCCTTTCTCGTTTTTTTTCCTTCTCTTTTCTTATTACTAATATTCTTTAATAGTATTATTTATAGTCACAGTTAAATCAAGATGTTGCATATCTACCCACATTTTTAAAAAGAATTTTGTCCACAAAATTCATTACCTGTGAATAATTCTAGATAATCCTTTTTCATGTCTAATTCTAGTTCCCAAGTCTATTCTTCTATTCCTTCTTTTGCCCATGCTACTTTCACCAATTGCATAAATTTATTTCTAAGTTGCTTGGGGCTTCTATCCATAATTCGAATCGGTGATTGATCTGGAGTGTTAAGCTCAGTCAAATTGAAAAACTGAATCACAACTAGTAGTTTTGGATACAACTCGGGTCATCTCACAAACGATGCTAATGCCATATGATAAAAATTCTTTGGGGGGGTTTGTTTATAAATTGAAAATGAAAGAAATAGAAAAACGAATGCAAGTTAACATAATTTGGAACTCCAATCAAAGAACCAAGAAAGACAGTGGCTATTCTATCATTAGATTCTAAAAATAATTAATCAGTCAAACCAAATCAGTGACTGAGATCGAATCCGAATGAAACCTTAATTCGGATACAACATTGCACATGAAAATCTTCATGCATTCAATTAATAGATAAATGATTAAATTTTAAAAACTCTAGAACCTAACCAATTCGTGTTAATTTTCAAGCACCAATGTAGTCAATCTCAATTTCAAACCTGAAAATGATTCTACTCATGCAATTGCATTACAACATTAGTCAACCAAATAATATGCAAGCAAGCAATCAAATATAATCAACCATAATTTCGAATCAAAAACCTTCAAACCTGAAATTAGATTAATAACAATGAAAGAAAAGGAGTAGAAAAAAGATTTGAATTGATGAAGTTCGGTTGCACTAATCCTCAAGATAGCCAATGCTTCTTTGAATCTTTGGATTAGATAGAAGTCTACTTCTCCATGTATGGAGGAGAATGAAAGTTCAGAGTTGAGGGGGGTGTGAGAAAGAGAGAAGAGAGAAAACTGAAAAAAAAATTCTATTCCAAAATCTATCTAAGGGTTACAAAAGTTCTGGCTACAAAAGTTCTGGCCCCTTATTAAACTCGACCAATTCAGAATAACAAATACCTAAACTAATTCCATAATGGCTATTACATTAATCCCCTATGTCTAAGATGAATCTCGACACCTTAATTGCTAAATTCTGAATTATAGAAAGAAAGTTACACTAAAAACATGTAATAAAGTTCCATGTTAAATCAGGAATGTTCTTCCACAGATTAGGTAGAGAAGATGCATTCGTTTGGATTTTCATTCTGAAGGTGAGTTGTAGCCTTGGATGTCAGCTTCAAAATGCCACTAGAATGGGCTTAATTAGGCTTCTATGGACCGAGATATTGCCCAAATACCACACCCTACTCAGAATCCGTAACTGCACCTCTTCAGCTCACTTCTAGGCGTAATTTTAGCTCCTTAACACCAGAATTGGCCTCTGACCTCTGCACAAAACTTGTAGGCCTATCTCTCAGCTGTCCTACAAACTAAAGATCATAATAAAATGAGCTTTATAACTCAACATACAGTCCAAAAACCAAAGTAATATCAGAATTAGCCTAATGCTGGAAAAAATTAAATCAAGCCCAACCAAAATCCAATAAACACAAATTGGTCCAAATCAATCCAATTAAGCATAAAAGAGGATTAATGAACTAACTATAGAGAAAATAAATATATAAAAATTCAATTAATCAGCAGTATATGAAAGGTTAAGTCTTCCCTTAGTTGCATAGATTTAGGTGCCAACAAATGGCTAGGGTTAGGAATATGTTTTCAGAGTTGTGACACGTGAAAGACATTGTGAAGATTGGATAGATTAGGAGGTAATGCTATCTGGTAAACAACTGATCCTATTCGTTTCAAGATTTGAAAAGAAGCTATAAATTGGAGACCTAGCTTTTTAATTTTTATGGCTCTTCCTATCCCTGTAGTGGGAGTGACCCTCAAGAATATTTGTTTCCTCCTATTATTGGCATAGCTCTTTTGTTGGCTTGGGCAGTGAGGTCTTGTTTCGAATCTTCTTTATTTGTTTGGTGGTTTGCTTGATAAGATTGGGTCCTAGAAGGCTTGTCTCGCCCAATTCATACCAACGTAGAGGGGATTAGTACTTCTTACCATACAAAGCTTCATATGGGGCCACACCAATATTGGTGTGATAGTTGTTATTGTAAGCAAATTCGACTAACGGTAGATATTTATCACAATTTCCTACTTATTCCATTACATAAGCCCTCAAAATGTCTTCTAATGTTTGAATGGTTATCTCTGTTTGCCATCAGTTTGGGGATTGTAGGTAGTACTCAAACAAAATTTGGTTCCAAAATACCTTTTGCAAGAATCCCCAAAATCTTAAGGTAAATCTTGAGTCTTGATCCGAGAGTATGGTAGAATGAATCCAATGTAGCCTCACTATTTCTTGAATATATAAGTTTGTTAATCTATCTAGAGAATAGTTGGCCTTAATAGATAAAAAGTGGATAGATTTGGCTAATCTGTCTACTATAACCCATACAGAGTCATATCCTGTGGGGTTCCTAGGCAACCTTATTATGAAATCCATTAAGATGCTTTCCTATTTCTATTTGGAGATCTCCAAAGGTTGTAGTATACTAGACAGTTTTTGATCTTCTATCTTCACTTTCTAGCAGACCAAACATTTGTTTACAAACTTTGCTATATTTAATTTCATCCTTGGCTACCAAAATATCTTTTTAAGATCTTGGTACATTTTGCCTATCGTTAGGTGTATAGTGAAGTTACTCTAGTGGGCTTATATTAGAACTTTAATTCTAAGATCATCACTCATCGGGATACACAGTTTTCCTCGATACTTCCATAACCCATCGCTATCTCGATTGAACCCCTTTTAGTTTTCCTAGTTGATCCAAAGTTAAAGTTTTGCTTAATTCCAGATCATTTTGTTGGGCCTAGGCAATTTGACTTTTGAAGCTGCTTGCCACTTTTATTTGATTCAACTGAATACTTTGGGAAGTTACAGTGATTCCCAAATTAAGACTTTAGAAACTCTCTATCAGCTCTGTCTCTTTAATGGTCATCAATGACACACTTAAAGATTTTCTATTGAATGCATCAACCATAATATTTGCTTTGCCTAGATCATGATTCAAGTTGAACTCATAATCCTTGAGAAACTCCATCCATCTTCGCTGTCTCATATTCAATTTCTTCTAATCAAAGTGGTATTTAAGACTCTTATGATCAAACAATACTTCAAACTTAACTCCATAGAGGTAATGTCTCTGGATTTTTAAAGCAAACACTATTGTTGCAAGCTCCAAATCATGAGTTCCATGAGGTTTTAATTCTTTGGAAGCATACACAACTACGTTTTGATTCTGCATCAACATGCACCCCAACCTTTTGTGTGAGGCATCACAATAGACTTCAAATGTGTAAGTTCCAATACCCTTCAAAAGCCACTAAGTGGTATGAGCTATATCGAGCTAAGAGTTTTGATGGACAACAAATCAATTCTTAATAAAATCTTTTGTGTGTACTAACTGTTTCTTTAAGTGTTTGTTATCATTTACACTAGATCACGACATATGCACGCTGGTGAGATTGGAATCATATGAATTTAAAAGTTCTTATACATCTCAAATATAATCTAAAGAAAAAGAACTTTTATAAAAATTCCTTTACAAAAAAGCATATTGAAGGATAAAAAAGATGTATCTATGTCATCAGAAGGATCCCAAGCATATCAGAAGGATAATTTGTCTGGAAGGCTTTGACCAGAAGGTGACTTCTAGAAAGGTAATTGACATGAAGTACCTCACCCTTTAAACTTGTTCTGCAAAATTCATGGATTATTCCTAATGGTCAAATTTGACAAAACAAGATCCAAAAGAAGCACTAGCAACTTTGAAAAGCAGGTGGACCTAAACAACTAGTTTTCTTTTTTGGTGATATTTTTACTTGCTAAGAAAGAAAGCAATCTACTTCTCTCTCCAGTCTTAAACTAGTGGATTAAAAAGCTCTAGGCTCAAGGTCTAAAGTCTCAACAACTATATTTTGAAGCCTATATAAACATGGAAGATGATGAAGAAGAAGTTAAGAACTTTGCGTATTTGAATATTTATCAGGCTTGCAACTTTCTCAACCTTTTGAACATAAAAAAAGCTACTTGTTGTAACTTCTCGATAAGAAAATCTTCTCATTTGCTTTGTATTTGCCAAAATCCTCTTATTGAGATAATTGAGAAGTCACTACACACTGAACTTAATTATTTCATACACCTCTAAGTGATTTAGTGTTTGTTATCCAAACATAAACCTTTTAAACTCATCTTTGTATCTGACCCAGTAGTGGTCATTGTGAGCTTGGAGAGGCTTGGTAAAAACTACTCATTTGATTAGCTTGGAGAAGCTAGGAAGAACTACTTAGTTGTAAAAGATTAGACAAAGAATACTCAAGTTTATAAAATCTCAACTAATTTGTTAGCGACCGGATGTATGTAAGTGGTTTGGCCGAACCAATAAAAAAACCTCTGTGTGATTTTCTATCCTTATCACTCTTTATAGTTTTTATATTTTGTGTATTAATGAGCCTATTTTATTCATTGCTTAACCAAGTTATTATGAAAACAAAGACTTCTGTTGCTAACTCAAGACGCTTTTGCATTCCAAGTCCAAAGACTTAGAAAGTTTTTTAAAGTTTTAGTAACTCAAAATTTTTTAAAGCACGATTCAACCCTCTTCTCGTTCTACTTCCAACTTCAACTGGTGTCAGAGCTCAGCCTCTGCGATTGAGCTTCCTAATGGTTGCAGAGGTTAAAGATCTTAAAGAATGACACAACAGACTAATCATATTACTGAAGATCACTCCATCAATTGTTCTCCATACTTCAATGGAGAAGATTATTGATACTCGAAGGATAGAATGAGACTCTTCATTGAGTCTACCAGCATAGACATGTGGGAGATCATTGAAAATAGAGACTATGTTCCAACCATTGAGTAGCCTATGCATCATGTGGTTGTCGATCCAAATCAAGCCTCACCAGTCGTGGTTAGAGTGATTCGTCAAAATCAATGGATTGATAATCACAAAGCGAGGGTGTAGATAAATGCCAGGCAAAATATCTTCTTACATATGCTTTGAGCAAGAGTGAATATTGCAAGATTATTTCATGTGACTCTACCAAAGAGATTTGGGACAGACTCCAAACTCTTCATGAAGGAACTAATCAGGTTAAAGAAACCAAGACCAGTATGTTGGTGCATCAATATGAAATGTTCAAGATGCTGGAACATGAAAATATTAATGAAATAACAACTAGATTTATGCATATCATAAATCAGTTGAAGGCATTAGGCAAAAGATACACTAATCCTAAAATAGTGATAAAAATCTTGAGAAGTCTATCCAAGGCTTCGCACCTTAAAGTGACAGCCATTCAATAAGCCAAGGACTTGAATGTTCTTAGTCTTGATGCTCTCATTGGGTCCTTGAAGACTCATGAAATTGAGCTAAATGAAGCTTCTAAGGAAACCAACAGAAGAGGCAAGTCTATTACCTTAAAATCCACTCATAGGATCAAGCTCCTGTAAGGTCATGAAGGCTATAGAAGAATCATATGAAGAAGAAGAAAAACTTTCTAATGATGACAGGAAAGATGAGATTGCTCATCTTGTAGAGAGGATCTCTAAGGCCTGGACCAAAAAGAAAAAAAAGAAATCATTTGTCTTTAAAAAGGACAAAATGAGAAAGGCCAAGTAGAGTGAAATCATCTGGTTTGAATGTAAGGAGCCTGGACACTTGAAATCAGAATATCCAAATTTGAAAAAGAGCTCCAAGAAGAAAGCACTCAAGAAGAAAGCCATGATGGCGACATGGGAAGATATAGACGAAGAGCAAGAAAGTATAGAATCTTAAGAAAAGGAGGAGATAGTTGCAAATCTCTACTTTATGGTAGATATAGTCTCTGATGAAAAGATAGAGGTAATAGATTCTAAACCTGAACTTTCTTACAATGATCTTCAAAAGGCTTATTGGATGATTCTCAAACGTTTGCTTCTCGTTATGCTTCCTTAAAGAAAAGCCTTCAAAATTTTGAAACCTTAGGACTGAGAAAAAGAAGTTAGGGCACGAAAAAATTGAGCTTTTAAAAGAAAACATCCTTCTCCAAAAGGATATTAGCACCCTGAAAACTGAAGTTTTTGAATCTGCTCAGAATACATCTTGTGATATTTCTGAACTTTAGAAAATAGTTAAGCTTCTCAACTCATACCTTGAGAAGATGGTAAATGGCTCCAAAAGTTTGGATTTGATGCTTTATAGTCAAAGGCTATATTTTGATAAGATACAACTTGGATATAAGAAGGAGGAGAGTAAGAAAGTATCCAAAAATCCTCAAAGCAAAGTTCCCACTTATATTTACTGTTTTAAACAAGGACACTCTTCTAAAAAATGCTTTTTAAGAAGAAAAGCAGAGAGATAGAAAGTGAAAAAGCCCGAAAAGGCTACTAATCCAAAAGGACCCAAAAAGATATGGGTACCTAAAGTGAAGGTTGCTTCTAATGCAGGTATGTCTTAAATCACATCATCGGAAAGAAATAAAGTGGTATTTGGACAGTGGCTATTCTAGACATATGAATTGAAACAAGTCTTGGTTCAGAAACCTGGAACCCAAGGATGGAGGAGTCGTGAAATTTGTTGATGGTATCAAGTCAAAGATTATTGGTATAGGTAATGTGGTAAGAATAATTTTGACTTGATTACTAATATTATGTTAGTTGAAGAATTGATTCATAACCTTCTGAGCATTGGTCAGTTTTGTGGCCAAGGCTACAGAGTTGTGTTTGAACCTTCTCGTTGCATTATAAAAGACTCCACAAATCATTCTTACAGCTAAAAGGCATGATAATAATTATGTATTATATTTGGATGACCTTTTAGATTAGAATGTAAAATGCTTAGCATCCTTTGTGGATGAGAAGTGGATGTGGCATAAGAAACTTGGTCATACTCATATGAGATTAATCTCTAAGATTTCTTAAAAAGAGCTTATCAAGGGTTTACCCAAGATCAGTTTTGACAATGACTCAACCTGTAAGTTTTGCTAAAGGGGTAAACAGACTAAGAGTTCTTTCCATAGTAAGAATGTAGTGTCAACTACTAGACCACTTGAGCTCTTACATCTTGATCATTTTGGACCAACTAGAACTGCCAATCTAGGTGGAAAGAACTACGGTCTAGTCATAGTTGATGACTTTTCAAGATTCGCATGGGTTATATTTCTTGTCCATAAGGATGAAGCTTGTGAGTGTTTTCAAAAAAAGTTCAAAATGAAAAAGGTTTTGTATTTCATCCATTAGATTTGATTATGGTAGTGAATTTGAAATCATGTTTTTGAAAACTTGTGTAATGGAAATGACATTTCTCGTAATTTCTTGTCTCCTAGAACTCCTTAAAAAAATTGAGTTGTTGAGAGGAGGAACAAATTTTTGCAAGAAATGGCCAGAACCATGCTTTTAGAAAGTGGTTGATCAAAAGGTTATTGGGCAGAAGCAGTCAACATTGCCTACTATATTCAAAACTATATTTTCTTAAGGCATATAATTAAGAATATAACATCCAAATAAACCTATGCTACACTTAAGTCATATTATGGAGATTATTAGTTGTTACTTTTGTCTGTGGAAACTAGCTTGCTATTTGAAATTACATTATATCAAAAATAGCGGTAAATTTTTTTTTTATCAATAGTGAAATAAACCTTATCAAAAAACAAGAGCCATGATCGCACCATGGATATATAAAATTGAGCATTAAAGTATAAACATAAGTGATACAATATGTGAATAGAAGCAATATAAAGAACAATCATCTCAGTTGACTATAATAGTCATTCCACAGCCATCAGAGATAGATATATATAGTAAACATAAATATATCCTACATAAGTAGCGAAGGGACCAATGTCTACTGTCGATCTTACAAAGCATCCAGCCTTAGCAAGGCATAAGTACTAAAGGAAATTTACAGTAAATCTTTGCCACCTATACATGCCATAAAATAAAAACCCTAGGACTATAAACAAATAAAGGGCTATCCTCGCATCCAAGCTCAGCATGTACTATCCCAAATCATCTTTGTCTTCAAAACGGAGCAAATATGTTCTCGAAACCTCTGGGTACGTCATCTCCACATTCTCCTCCACAAGCTCGCCCATGTCCACAAGATATGGCTCGGGTGTGAATGAACCCTCACTCATGACTCGGAGGTGGTTCTTGACTCGTAACAAAAGAAGAGGAATCCGAAGCCAAGTACATCATAGAAGGATATGATGGCTTTGAAGCATTAGACTCTACAGAATATGTCGGGGTTAGGTAAGTGTTGGAGTTAGACTTTCCATCAGCGGGGTACATTGGAGGGTGAAAAGGTGGACGCACATCATCACAAGTGATATCATCATACGGCTCATGCGGGCAGAAGAACAGACTCACAACAATTGCAAAGAACTGATGACCATGGAATATGTAGACTCTCATAGCTGCTGAAGCAGTAATCACGGATGAATTCAGTATCGGGTCGAAATGCTAATGCAGGACTGGAAACTCAACAAAGATGACCATGCTGCCAAAATTAACATGTCATTGTCGTCATCTCAGCCACTTCGGGTTTAATTATAAAAAAAAAGTGAACATGCATAGATTCAATTTTAAGGGTTTGAAAAACATAAGTTCTCATAGCAGATTTCTTTTAATCTTAATCTTAAAAACATAACATAAAGAGGCACAAGGCCATAGAATAGGAACACACACACACACACACACACAAAAGCTTAGTATAAACATTCAAGATCATGTATGTGAGGAAATAGAGATGCATGCATATTCATGTAGTTTCATAGACTTGACATTACTTTGATTTAGCTTTCTTGACTTTAATATTTAGCACGTGTTTAACTTTCTTTTCTTTTATGTGCCTGTGGATAAACTATTGTAGGACATGAGCTCATTCTTTGACCATCGTCATACAATTCTTATCTAAAATCATACTCAGCTGATAAAGGGATACCTCTAAATTGGAAAGTATCTTAGCCATGTGTCTCTAAAGCAAATGGGTTTCTTATATGTCACCTTCCCTTTTGAAGGATCACACTTGCTTATCTTATCTTTCTGGGTGGCATTCTCTTTTGAAGGATCATGTCCAATTATTTCTTTTATTTGCATAGTACTTTATATTACATCTTTCATTTTAAATGCATAAGTTCAAAGGTAAGATACATATAAGCACGTAATAGATATTTCTAAGTCCACACTTTTGACGAAAATTCAGTAGCATAATAGCTAAACCAGAGCTTCCTCAAAATTGCCAAGCATGATAATTCAACTAACAATCCATCATATCCATTATAAAACATCATACCAAGTACCAATATTCATTCATTCCCAAGCCAATAACCAAACAATCATGCCACATGACATGCATAAGAACAACATCACATCCACTGCCCAAATGGTATCTAGGGTTTTCTTGTACTTTGTGAAACGTCTTATAAGTCATGGTAGCAATCCTCACGTCTACACGTAAGAGAATTATATTCCAGAATAGTTTGTCAAGATCACACTTTGGTGGCCTTTCCTTCATATGATCCCCTATTTCGTCACGCACCACACTCTATGTAGCTGTGTAAATAATAATCCAAGGTGCACCAGGGCTAATGTCCACTACTGTTAGCATACAGTTTTGTTAAAGATCCCTCTCGTAAAGGAAACCATTTATCTAAAACTCAAATAGAGTTTTTAAATAACCTTATTCCAAAAATCAAGTTCATCAGCATATCAAATTTTATAATCCAAAATACCAATTCCAAACCTTTTCAATCATGCCATCTAATATCAAATTAAAAATGGCTCATGGTAATTAATCTCAAAAACTTATGTTATTGAAATCTATAAGTTCTATAGTCCAAGTTCATAATATCAATTCTAAACATCATATCAGTTTCAAAACCTTTAGATAATTAGATTTCAAACATCATTTCATATAATACATGAAATCATTAAACTAAATTAGAGCATCAGAGAGCAAATTGATAACTCCCTTTGGTAAATTATATTTTTAGTTAGTTTTTGTTTAAATTAGGTTGTGATTGTTTTATTTAGATTCTATTTTATTTTATTTTTGTAAATAGTTTAGATTAGTTGATATTTTGAGTTTTTGTTATTTTCTTCTGTGTTTGGATACTTATTTTGAGTTTATTTGTTGGATATTAGGTGCAACCGGACCTAGAAGAAGTTGGAAAAGGCCAAAGAATGAATTTAGACTTAGCACCTTACGCTATAGTGCAAGGCAGTGGGCTTTAGCACTTTGCCATAGAAGAAAGAAGTTTTGGTTGCTCTGTATGCTCTATAGCACGCTACCGTTTCAATAATTTCCCAGCTTTTGTATTACATAATAGTGCGTCCCCATTTTCGCAAGTGACATAAGGTTTTGGGTACTGCGGTATAGCACCATTCCGTATGCAACAAATTATAGGCTCGAGCTGAAATTTAAAAAAGGGGATCCGTGAACTATAAAGGCAACGACTTAGATCAGAAATAGATCCCTAACATTGGCACATTTTCCAAGACAGAAGACTTCTTCTAGAGAGATTGAAGGCGAAGATTCAAGGGTTCCAGAGTTCAAATATCATTACAGAGAGATCCACACCTTCCTACTTTCTTGTTTCTAGCTTCAATACTTTATGGTTTTTATTTCATCTGTTTCTTTATCTTCATACTCTTTTGTTTTTTGCTTTTCGTTAGTCATGAACTAAGTTTCTTTTGCTAGGGTATTAATGGACTCTTTTGTATGAGAAAGTTACTAATGAATTAATGTTAATCTTATTTCTATGTCAATTGATTAGTATTTTTGTTTGTGCTTAATGCTTTTGAGTGATTGGCTGCCATTCAATTGATTTGTTAGTTTACAATAACTAGAGATAAGGTTTGTAAACAAAGCTTCTTAATATAAACACCGTTAGTTGAGCAAAAATTAGCAATAGACAAATGTGGTTTGTGCGGTCAACATAGGAACTCATACATCTTCACCTTTTTGCCTAGATTAGTTTGTGCTAAGAGATTAGGCAATCAAGTTTGGACAAAGAGCATTGCTTGACCTCGAGAAAGGCTAGGAATAAATTAAGAGGAACTGATCTTGAGTCAATTAGAATAGAAACTATTTAATGGAAATTCATAGTAAATGCATCTACAATAGTGTTCATCTCATTAGCATTCGTCTACATTATTAATTTTCTTATTTGCATTATTTAATTTTTTCTTAATTTCCTACATCCGTAATTTCATTCCGTCCAAATATTATTCCCCTAAACTATCCGATATTTGATCTATCCTTGTGGGAATGATACTTTACTTATCACTTTATTACTTGTATGACTTGGTATACTTACCAGAGTCGCATCAAGCTTTTGGTGCCGTTGCCGGGGATAGTATCAATGTCATTTTTGGTTGACAAGATACTAGATTGAATTTTTTTTTTCTTTGTCTTGTTTTTTTTTATTAATTTTTCCCTTTTCTTTTTAAATTTCATTTATGTTATTTATTTTGATTTAGCTTTTGTTTTATTTTGTTTTAGTCCTTTCTTCACATGTTCTTGTGTTCCGTTTTGCAGTTTATGCAAAGGAGCCAATCCACGGAGGACTTACTCTTTGATCCAGAGGTCAAGCATTCCTTGCGTCAATTCTGAAAAGAATAAAGAGCAGCTGAAAGAGTCTTTAGAGCTATCATGGCTGAGGAAAATAAGCAGAATGATTGAGCCATGAAAGATTACTTCAAGGGTGTTCATCAAGTATTGCGAGGCCGCCTGTCCAAGCAAACAATTTTTAGCTGAAGATGTCACTTATTCAGTTTGTGCAACAAAATTACCAGTTTGCTGAACTACCTAGTGAAGATCCCAATGAACACCTCACTAACTTCTTGGAAATTTGTGACACCATAAAAATTAATGGTGCCACAGATGATGCTAGTTGGCTGAGATTGTTTCACTTCTCATTAAGAGACAAGGCTAGAGCCTGGTTGAAGTCTTTACTTCAGGGAACACTCATTACTTGGTAGATGGTACCTAGAAAATTCGTGGAGAAATACTTTCCCCTTGCCAAGTCTGCCAAGATGAGGAATGACATCACTTCTTTCACCCAGGCAAAAGGTGAATCCTTTTATGAATCCTAGGAAAGATACAAGGAACTGTTAGCTAAGTGCTTACATCATGGCATCCCATTCTAGATGCAAATCCAAACATTCTACAATGGTCTCTTGATGTCCACTCAGATCATGGTTGATGTAGTGGCTGGTGGTTCTCTGAACAATAAGACACTTGAGCAGTCTTGGGAGCTATTTGAAATTTTGGCTAGCAATAATTGCTAGAGGCCCAGTGAGAAAACTCAGAAGAAGGGAGTTCTGGAAGTTGACACTACCACTACCCTCTTAGCCTAGATGCAAGCCTTATTAGTCCAAAAAATTGCCATTTAGAAGCAATTGGACATGCTCAGTACCACTTCACCAGCACTGATCTTGCAGTGTGATTTCTGTCAAGGGAATCATCTTAATGGAGAGTATGCTACAGAACCTACTTTTGATGGACAAGCCAATTACATGAATGGTCAGAGGCATAATTTCCATCCCTATAGTTATGTTCCTTGATACAGAGATCATAGTCATTCCGGTCAGTACTGTGGGAATCAAGGTGCTCCTAGGCACTCATATGACCCACCTATTCAAGAGAAGAAGTTTAACTTGGAGGACATGTTCCAATAATTCATGCAGACCCATTCTAGTTTTGTGGACAAAACTGAAGCACAATTCGAGCAGTATGATACTCAATTCAGAACTAGAAGGCTTCCATTAGGAACATTGAGACTTAGTTAGGACAAATATCCCAGTAGCTAGATAAAAAACCTCAAGGTACCTTACCTAGCAACATAGTGAAGAACCCAAGGGAGCAAGTCAAGGCAATTACCCTGAGAAGTGGAAAAGAATTGGAAGAACTTGAGATGCCACAAGTGGAAGAGGAGTCATCTATTGAAATTGAAGTGCAGACTGCCAAAGGGAAGAAGTATGAGATTCTTATGAGGCGTAGTAAAGGTGTGCGAGAAAAAGAGAAGACTCTAGAGTATGTGGCACCCCTGCCTATTACCCTTCCATTCCCTATCCACAGAGAGCGAAGAAATTGAAGAAGGAGCAACAAGATAAATAGTTTGCAAAATCTCTAGAGGTATTCAAGAAGCTGCAGATCAACATACTCTTTGTGGAGGCTTTGACTTAGATGCTTAGCTATGCCAAGTTTATGATGGAGATTCACAGAAGAGAAAAATTAGAGATGATGAGACTGTCCTACTTACTGAGGAATGTAGTGCCATATTCCAGAATAAGCTGCCTCCTAAGCTTAAGGATCTAGGGAGTTTTACTATTCCGTGTGTTATTAGTGATATTTATTTTAATAAAGCTCTTTGTGATCCTAGTGCTAGTATTAATTTAATGCCTTTGTCTATTTTTAGGAAGTTTGTAGTTAGGGAAGTCAAGCCTACCATGTTATCTCTACAACTGGCTGACAAATCCATCAAGCACCCAAGAGGCATTATTGAAAATGTGCTGGTGAAGGTGGACAAGCTCATGTTCTTAGTAGCTTTTGTGGTTCTTGACATGGAAAAAGATAGGGAAGTACCTTTCATTCTTGGGAGGCCTTTCTTAGCCACAAGGAAAGCTCTGATAGATGTCCAAGAGTGGAAGCTAGAGTTACGAGTACAAGATGAGAAAGTTACGTTCAATGTCTTTGATGCAACTAAGTTTCCCGTAGAAGCTGATTCCTGCCTTAGAGTGGATACGATTAAAGAGGTAGTGACTTTTTCCTTTGGAGCTATTTCCACCACCATTCCTTTAGAAGCATACTTGGTGAACTCTAAGATGGCAAAATAATTAGAGGACAGCAACCTACATCTGTGCCATGAGCTTTTGGAAGCTCAGCCTATAGTTTCCTAACCTCTTTCTGACATTCTGACATGGGACATGGAACTATAGCCAATTAGTAAAAAGCCACCCAAGTTAGAACTCAAGTAGTTGCCTATCCATTTGAGATATGCATTCCTTGGTAAGGGTGACACATATCATATTATCATCAGTGCCTCACTGAGTAGTGTAGAAGAAGAGAAGCTGCTTAGAGTACTCAAAGATTATAGATTAACTATTGGGTGGCAGATTTTAGACTTGAGGGGCATCAGCCCCACCTTTTGCATGCATAAGATCTTTATGGAAGATGACTTTAGACCACTAATCCAACCACAGAGGAGACTAAACCCAACCATGAAAGAAGTTGTGAAGAAGGAAGTGGTGAAGTTCCTAGATACAGGGATTATATATCCTATTTCAGATAGTGCTTGGGTGAGCCTAGTTCAGGTAGTACCCAAGAAAGGAGGGATTACAGTGGTGAAGAACGAGAATAATGAGCTCATTCTGACTCATACAGTCACAGGCTAGGCGATGTGTATTGACTACCAAAAGCTCAATGATGACATTCCCAAGGACCACTTCCCACCACTTTTCATAGACCAGATGTTGGAAAGGATAGCGGGGCCAGGCTTACGATTGCTTTTTGGATGGCTACTCTAGGTATAACAAGATACACATTTCCCTAAAGGATCAAGAGAAGACCACATTCACCTATCCATATAGGACAGTTGCTTATAGGAGGATGCCATTTGGGTTGGGTAATGCACTAGCTACCTTCTTGATATGCATGCTAGCTATTTTTCATGATATAGTGGAGAAGTTCATTGAGGTTTTCATGGATGATTTTTCTGTTTTTGGTTCCTTTATTAACAATTGTTTATATCATTTATCTTTGGTTTTGAAATGGGGTTGGGAAACTAACCTTGTTTTGAATTGGAAGAAATGTCATTTCATGGTGTAGGAAGGCATAGTTCTTGGACATAGGATCTCAGCCAAAGGAATTAAAGTGGACAAAGTCAAAATCAAAATCATTGAGAAGTTACCTCCACTAATCAATATAAAGGGAGTTAGAAGTTTTTTAGGACACGTTAGATTTTATAGGAGATTTATTAGGGATTTCTCTAAAATTGCTAAGCCTTTGAGTAATCTGTTAGTTAGAGATGTTCCTTTTAATTTTGATAATGAATGTTTGCATGCCTTTGAACTTTTGAAAAGCAAATTAGTTTCGGCTCCTATTTTTGTAGCACCTAATTGGGATTTACCATTTGAACTCATGTGTGATACTAGTGATTATGCCATAGGTGTTGTTTTAGGATAGAGAAAAGATAAGCTATTGAATGTTATTTATTCTGCCAGTAGAACTTTAAATGAAGCATAGCTTAATTATGCTACCACTGAAAAATAACTTTTGGCTGTTGTATTTGCTTTTGACAAGTTCCGTTCTTATTTGATAGGTGCCAAGGTGATTGTTTACATAAACCATGCAGCCCTGAAGTTCTTGTTGGACAAGAATAATGCCAAGCCTAGCCTCCTTAAGTGGATTTTACTGCTTCAAGAGTTTGATATGGAGATTAGAGACAAAAAGGGAATAGAGAATTTGGTAGCAGACCATCTTCCATACTGACCCCTCCCACTTTGCATGATAAGGAAGAGATTACAGAGATCTTCCCTGATGAGTAGCTGTGGGTGGCACAGGCAGCACCATGGTTTCCAGACTATGTCAATTATTTGGTGAAGAGAATTCTACCCGAGGGCCTTTCACACTCCTAGAAGAAGAAGTTCTTTTCTAACCTTAAGTACTATTTTTGGGAGGAGCCATTTCTTTACAGACACTACTCAAATAAGATTATTAGAAGTTCGGTCCCTCAAGAAGAAGTGGCCGGCATTCTCTACCACTGTCATACATCACAAGTTGGGTGCCACTTTAGAGCCACCTAAACAATTGCTAAGGTCTTACAGTGTAGGTTTTACTAGCCCACCATTTTTAGAGATGCCAATGACCATGTGAGAAGGTGCAATGAGTTCTAGAAGACTGGGAATATCTCTAGGAAGCATGAGATGCTAGTAAATGACATTTTGGTGGTTGAATTGTTTGATGTTTGGTGCATAGACTTCATGGGCCTTTTTCCTACTTCTTTTGGCGACAAATACATCCTGGTAGTGGTTGATTATGTGTCTAAATGGGTGGAGGCCATGGCTTCTCCTACAAATGATGCACGGCTTGTCACAAAAGTTCCTAAAGAAGAATATTTTCTCAAGATTTGGCACGCCAAAGGCAATAATAAGTGATGGAGGTACACACTTCTACAATCGCCAATTTGACACCCTTCTTGCAAAGTATGGTGTAACTTACAAGGTTGCTACTCCCTACCAACCTCAGACAAGTGGCCAAGTAGAGGTATCCAACAGAGATCTAAAAAGGATCCTTAAGAAGGCTGTTAATTCCTCAAGGAAGGATTGGTTAGTTAAGTTGGATGATGCTCTCTAGGCTTGTAGGACAACTTTCAAGACCCCCATTGGGAAGTCCCTATATAGATTGGTCTTTGGGAAGGCATGTCATCTGCCAGTTGAGCTAGAGCATAAAGCCTATTAGGCAACCAAACTGCTCAACTTTGATCTCAAGGAGGCAGGTGAGAGAAGACTACTGCAGCTTAATGAGTTGGATGAGTTCAGATAAGAAGCCCATGAGAATGCCAAGCTTTACAAGGAGAAAACAAAGAAGTGGCATGATAGTCTGAGAAGATACTTCCAAATCAGTTAGAAAGTCTTGCTTTTCAATTCTAAATTGAAGCTATTCCTTGAAAAGCTGAGGTTAAGGTGGTCAAGACCCTTTGAAGTCACTAAAGTGTCCCTTTAAGGAGCTATTAAGGTCGCACACCCCACAAAAGGAACTTTGAAAGACAAGGCCAAAGGTTGAAGCCATATGTTGATGGGAGCTATGACAAACTAAAGGCTTCAACTTTTCTCTTTGATCTTTACTGATGGATAAGGCCATGTCCAACTTAGGGACATTAAACCAAAGTGCTTGTTAAGAGACAACTCAATTCTTTCTAGCCATTCTTTGATTTCTTTTAGTTTTTCTTATTTAGAGTATTTTTAGTTCTTCTTTTGATTTATGTAGAAATTTTGTTTTGAATGATTTTAAATTTGTTTAATTTTGTTTATTTTATTTAGTACATTTGTTGGAGCAATTAGGAAGTGCATAAGTGAAAGAAGAAGCCATATTTGGCATGCAGCAGAGAAAATGCAGAAATTATAGCAGCAGCAGCAACGCACTATAGTGCGATGCCTTGTGCTATAACGCTTTGTCAAAAGAAACACACTATTTTGAAAATTTGGTTATGCTATAGAGCATTGCCTTGTGCTATAGCACGAGCCCGAGTCTTAAAACATAAGAGAGCAATGTGGCTGCACTAGTGCACAAGCTCGTGTTTGAGCCTTATAACAGCATGTGTTGTAGCATAAACACAAACACACACACACACACACACACACACATGTCTTCCTTCTCCCTTTCACTTCCACACACTCAAACTCTTCCACTCTCACTCAATTTTGCCTACTCAAATCACTTCCCCACCTTAAAAACGCCCTTTACACCTCACATTGTCACTCACCTCATCACCATAGCCATGGTTTCTTTCCCCTCTAAACCCTAACTAGCAGATTTTGTGGTTTTTGGATAAGAAACCAAATCATCACCATTCTTGGAGGGAGTTGCTTCCTTTGAGTTGTTGAAAGTCATCCTCATTTGGTTTGCATATTCTTGCTCATTTCTAATCTTTGAATGTTGCATATGATGCCTATTTTGCTATATTTTGGTTCTTAGAGCTTCTTTGAATCACATGTGTTTTTAAATATGGTGGAGTGAATTAATGGTTTTGCAAATCTCCCTAAATGCACTTACTTGAGCTAACTATGATTGTATAGCTTGTTTTAATATGTTCTTTACTTGAGATTATGAGTGCTATGCTTTGATTAGAGGTTGTGGGCTGAGTCATCCGGATTGTCATGCACAATTGATAAGGGATAGTTCAGTTTTAAGTTGGGGGTGGAAGCTTTACTTGACATTGACCACATTTGGGTGTGCTTAGGATCCAAGTTCTGATTGATTTTTCTTAGAGTCCTAGCATAAGCTTTATTCTGTTTGATGGATTTTTAGTACTTGGATTATGGGTTTTTGGATTATTTGTCACTGTGCCAAAAAGTAAGTTAGGGGTCCTTTCTTAGAGTTTCTTTTGTGATTCATTGTTATTGATTGGATTACCCCCTATACTTTTGTTATTGTTATTATTTGTGCTAGTAGATGGCATCTAGGAAGAGAACCAAGATGACCAGAGCCTCATTTTCTTCCCAAACCTCTCATGCTGTTGTAGATTTTAACAGATATCGCTTTATTTAAGAGAACTGCCCGTATCATTGTGCTTCTTCCTTCCATAAACAGGAGTTAGTGATTGAGAAAGGCATTCAGCCAAGCTCTAGCACATGAGGAGGAGATAGAGATGAAACAGTGGCACAGCCTGTTAGATGAGCCACCATTGGGTTGTGTCAACTTAGTCAGAGAATTCTATGCCAACCTGATGGTGGTGAGTAGAGCCAACCAACCCAAAGAACATGTATGATTGAGAGGCTAGTGGGTAGATGACCATCCGTTTAGCATAAATGCTTTTCTGTGCACTCCTGACATCTATCAGGATGATTTTTCTAGATTAAGCGGGCAAAATGTGGATTGGGATAAGATACTCCACACCATAGCTAGGTCGAATGTCGAATGGACTTATTATGAGACTCCTTCTATGGCCAAAGCATTTAATGAACAAGTATCTTAATTTGACAGCCAGAGTTTAGGCCCAGATCATGTTCTCCTGCCTTTTGGCTAACAAGCACACCCATTTTATCACTAGGGAGAGGTGTCTGCTACTCTATTGCCTCATTACTTAGAGAGAAGTAAACTTGGGATAGTTGATCAAGGACTAGATGATGACTATACCGAGCAGTAACTATTCCTTGCCTTACCCTAGCCTCATTACTGCATTAGCCTTGTAGGTGAGTGTTGTTGTAGACCTCATAGATTGTATAACGGACAGAGGTCCAAAGATCTCTGATGTGAGCCACTCTACGACATTGAACAAAGCAACTCGAAGGATCAGGAGGACCCGGAAGGTTGAGAGACAGGAAGATGCACCATCACCATCACCGCCACCATTACCACCACCACCATAGGCCAAAAGCACTAATGCATCCCTGCCTCCGTGGCTTCTGCTTCAAGCTCAGATTGATGAGTTACGCCTAGATAGGAGGAGTATATAGGCTACTTTCCAGAATCGAGCTTGTAGGCAATATTCCTCTATCTATAGAGGTATCCAGGGTTTGGAGGTGCTTATGAAGCAGCAGTTATCACCAAAGCTCCTCCAGTAGATTCCACCTCTACCTCTAGTAAATCTAGAGCTTGTGCACTTCACTAATGAGGAGACCTATGCATGGGAGGAGTCAGAGGAAGAAGCAGAAGGAGCAACTGAGGATGAAGATAAGATAATTTAGAAGCTTCCAAGGAAGATTAGATTCAAGTAGTCTTTTTTCTTTTCGTTTTCCTTTTGATTTTAATTTTTGTGTATTGGGGACAATGCACATTTTTAAAGTTGGGGATTGGGAAAATCCATGATTGTACTTTTTGGTTTTTGCTCCTATTTGTTTTCTTTTCTTTGTCTTAGTTTTCCTTTTCTCTTCATACTTTTATTGTAAAAAAAAAAAAAAAACCAAAAAGATTTTCAGGTTTTAGTCTTTTTCTTAGTATCTTTTGTTAATCAAATGGTTGTTCATGCTTATGCACATGATATGAAAGACTGCTCTGTTTGTTAACTTCTAAGTAACTTTGGATCCTGATTTGAGTCTGGAAAATCTTTTTATACTTTCATTATTGAATTGAGAAGGATCATTTTCTTCCACTTTGGTAACAGTTAGCAACTTAGGATAGGTGATCTTTATGTTTTCTATGCTTTATGTAAGTTCAGACATGCATTCTTATCCATGTGAAATTCTCTTGAATATTATGTGAGTGAGTCTTAACCAAAGAAGTGATTTAGGCCATGTTGTAGCCACAATTGAACTTCATTACCTACCTCTTATCATTGATCCTTAGTCACCCCATTCTAGCCTTAAAGCCTATTCTTGGATTGAACTACAATATGAGCCTAATGTCGTTCCTTTCTTTCCCGTTTTTTATCCTATGGTTTACCCTCAAGACTTAGCTTCCAAATTCATTTGAATAGTGTAACACCCTCGCATATATAATACTATGCTTAAGTCGTAATATTATCTTGACGAGTTGTTAAAATTAAATTGCACGAACCTTGATTTGTTATTTAATCAATCTTTCCTGCAAACATTACAATATTCGTTTACAATCCACCACCACAAGTGTTACTAAATAACTTTTCAGCTACCAATATATATATGTACATATACTTGTAAATTGTCTTCAATATCTAACCCAATCTTTGTCACTTTTCGCTAGGTTGTCCTTTTTCAAAATTTGCTGAGTTGTTTAGAGAAGACACAGAAACACATACAAGAATGAGAATTTTATATTCTCAGTAGGATTCCCAGGTTACTTGGTAGTGCATGTCATCATTGTCGCTTCAACTGCTTCGGTTTATTTAAGAAAAAGTGATCATCCCATATAAATTATAGATTTCATTTTAGGGAGTTCAAAAACATCCGTCCCAAAGCAGGTTCATTTTATCATACACTTGTTAAATAGAAAATATCTCATAGTAGTAATAATAGACCATTAGGGAAATAAGGCTTATGCATATGCAGATGCTACTAAATACTAATACAAGTGCACTTCACTTTCTCATTTTTCTGTAATTTTCATTTCTTAACACACCTGGGCATTACATATCGCCATCCTTAGGGTGTCTGTACTTTCTTATTTTCCTTTGTACTTGGTCCCCTGGAGGTGAATAGCTTCTCTCACCGCCGGGTAATAGCTTACTTTTCAAGACCGAGCTCGTTCCTCCATGTGATTGTTTTATTTAGCTTCTGTCTTCTTTTATTTTAGTAAATTGTTTAGATTAGTTGGTATTTTGAGTTTTTGTTATTTTCTTATGTGTTTGGATACTTATTTTTAGTTTATTTGTTGGATATTAGATGCAAACGGACCCGAAAGAAGTTGGAAGAAGCCAAAGAATGAATTCAAACTCAGCACCTTGCGCTATAGCTCAAGGCAGTGTGCTATAGCGCTTTGCCATAGAAACAAGAAGTTTTGGTTGCCCTACGCTATAGCACGCTACCATTTCATTAACTTCCCGGCTTTTGTGTTGTGCTATAGCGCGTCCCCATTTTCGCAAGTGGCATAAGGTTTTGGGTGCTACGCTATAGCATGATCTGGTCTGCAACAAATTATGGGCTCAAGTTGAAGTTTAAAAAAGAGGATCCGTGGACTATAAAAGTTAACAACTTAGATAAAAAACAGATCCCTAGGCACATTGGCACTTTTTCCAAGATAAAAGACTTCGTCCAGAGAGATTGAAGGCGAAGATTCAAGGGTTCCAGAGCTCAAATATCATTACTGAGAAATCCATACCTTTCGAATCTCTTGTATCTAGCTTCAATACTTTATGGCTTTTGTTTCTTTTGTTTCTTCATTCTTATACTCTTTTGTTGTTTTCTTTTCCTTAGTCATGAACTAAGTTTCTTTTGCTAGGGTATTAATGGACTCTTTTGTATGACAAAGTTATATATGGAATAATGTTAATCTTGTTTCTATCTCAATTACTTAGTATTTTTGTTTGTGCTTAATGCTTTTGAGTGATTGGCTACCATTCAATTGATTTGCTGGATTGTAATAACTAGAGATAGGATTTGTAAACAAAGCCTCTTAACATACACACTGTGAGCTGAGCAAAAGTTAGAGATGGAAAAATGTGGTTCATGCGGTCAACATAGGAACCCATAGATCTTCACCTTTTTCCTATATTAGTTTGTGCTAAGAGATTAGGCAATCAAGTTAAGATAAAGAGTATTGCTTGACCTCGAGAGAGGCTAGGAATAAATTTAAGGAAACCAATCGTGAGTCAATTAGGATAGAAACTGATCAACGGAAATTCATAGTAAATGCGTCTATAATTGGTGAAATTAATTAGCCCTAGCATTCATCTCATTAGCATCCGTCTACATTATTTATTTTCTTATTTACTTTATTTAATTTTTTTCTTAATTTTCTACATCCGTAATTTTATTTCGTCCAAATAGTTATTACCCTAACTATTCGGTATTTGATCTATTCTCGTGGAAACGATACGTTACTTATCATTTTATTACTTGTATGACCCTAGAGCCGCTTCACAAATTCTTCAAAATACTTATCCCACCTACAAATATACAAAATTAGATAACATAATAATAGTTTAAGGGTCTTCAAATGTTAGGTTGAGATAGTAAGTAATTTGCATTTAATGAATAACTGTCGGAGCTTATATGTAGAAAGATAAGGACAAAAACACAAGTTATAAATATACTATCTCACAAACTGAACCAAGTAGAAGTGGTCGGAGATTATGGTGTTCCGGAGCCTCAATCACTACCCTAAAGGAATCTAGTATATAGCGATGTCACTATACATTGGATAATGCAAAGAGAACAATTCTTTGGGTTAGCAAGATAGATTAGGACAACGAATTCCACTTAAATCATTGGGAATCGGCAGCAACAATAATAATAGTGGTATAATAATTATTAAGACTTGAACCTTTTAATTCCTTACACCAAATAAATGCACTCATTTCAAATAACATGGAGAAGCTTGAATCTACTATCAAGAGAAAAGCAAACTATCTTATACTAATAGTACATATTTTTCTGGTTTAGATAAAGCTGAGTCGACTAATGCAAATATTCACTATTTTGTACCATATAAGTCTATAATTTATACCATCAAGTAACCAATTTAACATTATCAAGAGTCATAGTAACAATTAAGAGCAATTCAAACTAAATTCATATACATGAGCCAAATTAATTTAATTATCTTGTAACTAGCAACCTAGCAATTCCATACCATTTTAGTCAAAGAAAATTCCAGCAACTTATCATCTTAAAAACACAAACTTCAGCAAATATAACAACTTGGTATTATGATTTAAACCAAAGTTCCAATGATGAAGGTCATTCCTATTTTGCTTCCAAAGTTATAGTTTCCAAAGAACTAATGATTTGGATTTTTATATGCATATTTTCCCCCATGTTTAGTGCATTAACCCTCTTTTGTGCTTAATTGAATTAATTTGGATCATATTTGTTGTTTGGGTTTTGGTTGGGCCTTGATTCAATTTTTCTAGCATTATGCTCATTCTAACACTATTTTTGTATTTTGACTATAGCTTGAGTTCTAGATTTCATTCGGTTGTGGTTTTTTAGTCGTAGGAAAGCTAAGAGCTAGGGCTAGAACTTTCATGAAGAGGTCAAAGGTAATTCTCAAGTCTTGGAGCTAAAATTGGACTTGGAAGTGAAGACAAGAGGTGCACTATTGTTCCTAGGTAGTGTGCATTATTTGGGCTATTACTTAACCCATAGGGATCCGATTGAGTCTATTCCGGCGCCATTTGAAAACTAACATCCAAGGCTATGCTTTTTCATTAGAGCTCTTAGCCAAAAAGTGGCATTTTCATGGTCAAAATCATAGGGCAAGTCCACAGATAGGTCCAAATAGCTCAATTCATTGTACAAATTAGGTGTCCAAATGAAGCGTAGAGAGAGAAGATTAATGTAATTCCAGATTAGTTAGTTAATTGTAGCTATAAATAGGAATTAGCTAAAATTGAATAGCATCTTTTAGCATTTTGAATCATTTATCAGATTTGGGAATAAAACATTTTTTCTTATTCTTGAAGTTTTCTCTCTTTTCCCTCTCTTCTCTTCCTCTTTCTCTTTGAACTCTCTCTCTCTCTCTTCTCTCTTTGAATTTTGGTTCTCCTCTATTAATAGAGGAGTAGATTTTCAATTGATTCAAGGAATTAAGTGAGCATTGATGCTCTTGAGGATTGGTGATCCCAAGTTCAACAATCTAGAATGGTTTTTCACTCTTTTTCTATGTTCTTAATCCATTTTCAAATTTAAAGGTTTTTAGTTTGGAGTTGTGATTAATGATCTAATTGCTTACATGTTATTCGATTAATTAATGTGATGTAATTGTGTAATGAGTAGATATTAGGTTTCAAGTTTGAATCTAAAGTTAACTGCATTTATGTTTAAAATCAATATAGATCAATTCAATTTTTGAAGTTTTAGAACTTGATTGATTGTGTGCTAATTGAATGCATGAAGGTCTTCATGTGTTAATGCTGGATTTGAATTGAGGTCTTATTTGAATTCATGATTAGCCACTAATTTGATTTGTTGAATTACATTTAGAATCCTATGATAAAGTAGGCAATTATTCCTTCTTGATCCTTGAATTAGTGTTTTGATTTAGTCTGTTTTAACTCATTTAATTACACTATCAATTACATTTTGCATATGTTTTGTTCTATGATAAAGAGCCCTACATTTCTGGACAAATAGTACTATCATCCTTGGGAAAGGACTCAAATTTCACTATACTATAGTTTTGTGTGATTCGGTTTTGCAATTTGATCGAACTCGGCACTCCAATCAAGAACCCAAACAAAATTTACAACCTTAAATACTAATATCACATAACCCATGAGCAACATCCATAAAACTATTAAAACACAACATAGGAACTAATCATCACCAAAATAGGGAAAACTAATACTAGTGTACCACAAGGAAGGAAAATTATTGCTTGAGGACATTTTTTTTTTTTTGTAACCACAGGATGAACTCACCAAAGGAGCTATGAGTGAGGTTGGAAGAAGCAAGCCACCTTCCATCCACCTAAAAGATGTTCTGCACGATGGATAAAGAGGAAAAGCGCGATGGAGAAAGAAGCAACTAGCGGTGAAGAGGGAAAAAACCTATGGTGGCGTGAGGAGCTGATCCCAATGGTGAGAGGAGCAGAACTAGGTAAGGTAAGAAGCAGAACCATAGTAGACGGCGAGAAAATCGAGGGTGAAGGCAAGCTAAAAGAAACCGCGATTGGTGGTGTGCAACGGAGCCAAATGCAGTGGTGATGGGACGAATGAGGTCTCACCGGTGGTGGTGAGTGAGGCTAAGAGAGAGAAAAATGGCGAAAGAATAAGAGTGAGAGGTTAAGAGGGTAAGAGTAGTAAGAAATGGAGAGAACAAAGAGAACCATCGACAATCAGGAAGAAGGGAAAAAAAAAGAGGGGCTTAACGTGCACCCTGCCATTAAAGGTCTTGGTGGTCCTTCCTTCCTTTCTTCTACTTTTAAAACAATATTCACTTAATTTGAGTTAAATTCCTCCATCCCTTTATAATTGAAAGTGAATAGAGAAATACCCCAAAGACTTAAGTTGTGAAAAATTTTAAAAGTTTTTGCTAATGTTTTATTTTAAACCAGGTATTATATTCTCCACCTTAAGAAATTCGGTCCCCAAATTTCAAGAAGACAGTTCACATACATGTAAGCTCCAATGTCGTTCAGAAGCCACTTCGTGGTTTGAGCCTTAATGAGCTAAAAGGTTTTGATGAATAACGAATCAAGCTTTAATAAAATCTTTTGTTTAAGTGTTTGAATGCTTGTGTGAGTTAGATCAAGTTATTCGTATAGGAATGAGTAATGGATCATACAAAGCTCAAAGTTCTCTTGTGTATCTCATCTTTACGCTTTTAGAAAGAGAACACTTTATCAAATCTATGATCTCTCTTACTCAAGAGGCATATCAGAAAGTTCAGAAGGATGGATCTATGCCATCAGAAAGGAAAACAAGCCATCAGAAGGATCATGGACACTCTAGAATGTTGATCTATCTAGAACGCTATGTCCAGAAAGGTGACTGCCAGAAAGTTACAATTCTTGAAAGTACCATGCCCTCAAAGCTTCTTCTTCATGTTTCAAGGATCACTTTCAAAAGTCACACGTGACATGACAAGATCCAAAAGAAGCGTTGACAAGTCTAAAAAGCTGTTGAACCATTAACGACTATTTTTCCTCTTTTGTGTATTTTTACTAGCTGAGAATGAAAGCAAATCTTCTTTATCCAATCTTAGACCAGTTAATAATAATAAAAAAAACAAGCTCAGAGCTCAAGATTTGCACCTTTTGACGGATATATTTTAAAGTCTATAAAAGCTGAAAGTCGATGAAGAAGCGGTTAGACTGTTAAACATTCTACATTTTGAAAGATCATTCAATACTTCTTCTTTCTCAACCTTTTGAACATCCAGAAAGTTACTTGTTGTAACTTCTGAAAAGATAAAATCTTCTCTTCTACTTTGTATTAGAAAATATTCTCTTGTTGAGAGTTTAGATAAGTCACTACACACTACTTCTAAGTGTTGATACTCTTAAGAGAGATTTAGTGTGAGTGTATCAAACACAAACCTCAAAAATCTTATTATTATAACCTGAACCGTTAGTGGTCTTTGTCAGCCTGGAAAGGCTAGGAAAATACTACTCTGTATTAGCTTGGAAAGGCTTTGTAAAAACTACTCGTTTATATAGCATGGAGAGACTAAGAAGAATTACTCATTTGTGAAAGCTTGGAAAAACAATATTCGACTCATAAAAATCTCAACAAAGTGTTGGGGACTGAATATAGGCAGCGGTTGACTGAACCAGTATAAAAATTCTCTATGTGATCTTTGTATCCCTTCTACTCTTTATTACAATTATTCATTTAGTCTTTTATTTTGTGTGCTAACTTATTCACTGCATTACAATACAATTGTGAAAACAACAACTTTTATTTCTAAATCATTTACTTCCACATCAAGTCCAAGACTTGAGAAAGTTATTTAAAAGTTTTTTTTAGGAACTAAAATTGTTTTAGAAGCACAATTCAACCCTTCTTCTCATACTACCTCATTCTACAATACAAACCGGTTATACCTATGCACATTAATTTGCTATTATCTGCACATATTTATAGCAGCATCACTATGTCATTATAGTATGCACAAATATATATATATATATATATATATATATATATATATATATATATATATATATATATATATATATATAGTTACCTACAATATACTTTAAACAGTTCTTGGGAATGGAAGGAGCCAAAGATTAAAAAAGCAAGCAAGGTCTAAAACACAAGGGTATAAAACAACATAAGTAGACTAACAAAACTAGGTCCTCATGCCTCTTTCATGTTAGAGCATCTTAAAAGCCTCCAAAACCATTCTTTAATGCTCAATTGCTCATGACTAAGTACTACATCATATTAGAAATTTTTCAAGGACACATTCATTCCCTTTCTTAGGATCTATCCCCCTAATACCCAATGGTCTCCAGGAAGCCAATTCAAATAATACATATCAACATCATCAAGCATCAATATGATGAGGATGAAACATAACTAAAACCATGACAACGGTGTGTAATTTTGTTATAGTGGGATGCATATTCTAACATAGACAAATAAATTAGTTTATTATCGTAATCTAGAATTACAATGACCCAACATTATATGAAACTCGTCTGGAAAAGAAATAACTGATGCCCAAACAACACCATACTAAAATGGCTTCTTACAAAGTCAATATTCCATCAATGATGATTTGATCCAATAAGATAGTAAAAAGCACTCCCTCACCATTAATTATAATAATACCATATTAGTATCTATGAGGAATAAGAATAAACTATAAACAAATGAGGAGTTTGCCACCATGCAATCAGAGATCAATAATGGAAAATAAGTCGTAAGCAAGATTCATTAAAGCTTAAACAAAATTAAGACTTAGTAATTACTCCAAACAAACTAAGAATCAAACATAAGAAAAGATTAATTCTATCAATGTATCATAAATGATGTTAGGCAACAAAACTTTTAACATAATAAAGGCCATAAAAAAAAAAATCATGCACCAATATTTCAGTACCAACAAAGAGACTAAGCCAATAAATCTCCATCAAGATACCTTTAAGGAAATACTTGCAATTCACATGCAATATCTTAATCTTTTCAGTATCTCATAACCATCCCTAGTCAAAACTTTTCATACCTATCACTACTTTTGCTACATATATTCCCTTACTCTTATCAAACAAAGTTAGGATATGTGATTACTTATAAGGAGCCCTAATGGCCATGGAAAAGCAAGCCAAATAGTTTGATGTACAACACAACCTTTAACCCAAACACAAATACACATGAATACTTATAAGTTACATACTTAAAACCAACTCGGGTATACATATAAGTGATGTGGCTCCGGCAACTATACTAGATCGTACAAGTAATAAAGTGATAAGTAAAATATCGTTCCCACGAGGATAGATCAAATACCGGATAGTTTAAGGGATGACTATTTGGAAGGAATGAAATTATGGATGTAAAGAAATTTAAAATAAAAATAAAAATTTAATAAATACGAAAAATAGTAACCAGGATGGGTTCAAGAAAGGTTGGCTAAATGCAATGGGATGGATGCTAGGGCTAATTAATTTCACCTGTTGCAGACACATTTATTATGAATTTCTGTTAATCAGTTCTTATCCTAATTGACTCAAGGTCGGTTCCCCTTAATTTATTCCTAGCCTCTCTCGAGGTCAAGTAATACTCTTTATCCTAAACTGATTGCCTAATCTCTTAGCACAAACTAATCTAGGTAGAGGTTGAAGCTCTATGGGTTCCTATGTTGACCGCATGAACCGCGTTTGTCTATCTCTAGTTTTCGCTCAGCTCACGGTGTTTATGTTAAGAGGCTCTATTCACAAACCCTCTCTCGAGTTATTGTAAATCCCCAAATTAATTAATTGGTGATCAAGCAATTAAAAGTATTAAGAACAAACAAAAACACTAAGCAATAGAGATAGAAAACAAGATTAACATTAATCCATGAGTAAACTTGCCATACAAAAAGGGTCCATTAACACCCTAGCAAAAGAAAACTAGTTCATAACTAAAGAAAAGAAAACAATGAAAGAGTATGAAGATGAGAAGATAGAAGAAACAAAAGCCATAAAGTATTGAAGCTAGAAACAAGAGATTCGGAAGAATGTGGATCTCTCCGTGTTGAACTTGAGCTCTGGAATCCTTGAATCTTCGTCTTCAATCTCTCTGGAAGAAGTCTTCTATCTTGGGAGGTGTTTTGAAGTGTCTAGGGATGTGTTTTTGACCTTAAGTGTTGTCTCTTATAGTCCACGGATCCTTTTTCTCAAAATTCAGCCTAAGCCCACTAATTCTGCAGTCGGTGTAGCGCTATAGCGCAAGGCAGCACGCTATAGCGCGCCTGCCTGACAGCGTTAACCATTTTTACACACTTCCAAGCTCTATAGCAGTGAAAATAGTTGGAATTTGGCCTCAGAGGTAGAAATAACGATTGTAGATCTTTGAGTAAGCTTTTCAACGCAAAAAGAATCACCTCAATCGGAGTTCTGTAACTCAAGATACAAGTGAAAGAGTGATAAAAGGTCAGACTTAACAGCATCAGAAATAAGATAAAGCTTCAATCTTGTTTCGCCTTTTTCTCCTAGAAGATTCGAGAACTGGAAAAAGTGTCCAACAACAAACTTGAAGATATTCTTCCCTTATTTCCAAAGAATCTTGAACCATCATAATCGATCTTCTAGAGAGCTTGATATTGAATTGCCAATGCTGAAAGATCTTGATTTTATGCAAGATAAGCTCTCTCATGGCTCCAAATTCCAACTTGAGTGCTTTTACCTAATAACAAGTAGACCAAAAGCATAAATAAGTATCTAAAATATAAGAAAATAACAGAAAATAAAAGTACCACCAAATCTAAATTACTTAACGAAAATAAAACAAAATATTAAGTAAACTAAGCAACTATATCCTAAATTAAATAAAAACTAACTAAAAATATAACTCACTACAAGGAATTATCACAACCCCTAACTTAAGAACTTACTTGTCCCCAAGCAAGACTCAAATCGAAGACTCAAAAATAGAAAAACAATAGACTCAAACAAAAACACTTAAAACAAAAGGATTCACTGGACAAAATGGTCAAGATAGAAGTTGTTATCTATGCAATTCCTTATCACTGCTCCATAACTTAACTCAAAAGTTACCAAGGATCAAAGTCTAAGTACCAAGACTATCTAATTGTGCAATCACATTGTCAAAAGAATGGATCAAGTGTGTGTACAAAAGAAAAGTAACAAAGAATTGACTCACCCTATGCTTATGCCATATTTAAGAAAAGACAAAAACATCACACTATCCACAATCCTCTCTCTCTGTTTCTACATGAATGTCACTTAGCCAAAGATCAAAAGGACTTCTCTTAGCTTGTAATGGTCGGCCAAGGTAAGGGGTATGATGGAATAGTGTTTAAGCTCAATTAATCCCCTCAACTTAAGGAATCCTCACCCCTAATTCATTCTCCTTGGGGTGCCCCTAACTTAGTTGCTTGGCAACCATCATGCTTTTCTTGATGAACCTTGGCATTATGTTTTCCTTGTATTGTCAATTTTTCTTTCTTTTTTTTTCTCTTTTTTTTTTTTCATATATTCACCCACTCCAGTTTTGACTTTAGAAAGCATGAGGTTGGTGTAGTGGAGGTATTACTCTATTCAAATGAGTTTAGAAGTTAAGGCTTGAGGATAAACCATGGGATCAAAAAGGAAAAGCAAGGAAGGGCATTGGGCTCATAACATGGTTTAATCCAAGAATAGGCTTTAAGGCTCAAATAGGGTGACTAAGGATCAATGACCAAGGGTGGGCAATGAGGCTCAATTATGGCTACCAAACATGGCCTAAATCATTTCTAAGGCTAAAATTCACTTACATATATTTCAAGAGAGATTCACATGAATAAGAATGCATGTCTGATGTAACAACCTCTATCATATAAGCCATGCTCGAGTCATGGAATTACATAAAAAGGTTGTCACGGTACTGAAAAATTCTTTAAAATAGGGAAAATATAATACATGGCCCTTTAATTGTCCACTTTATTACTAACTACTAATCTCTGATACATAGAGAATAAAATAATTACACTTTAAAAGCAAATTGTGACCGACAGAGTAAATAGCATGTACTTCCGACTAATCATTCGCTAGCTTTGATGGTCTTTTGATCTGGTTAGCGCCTGAGTCATGCTTAATGAGCGGCCCTGCATTCTGCCTTGCACTGGATGTCCAACTTAGGTACTGGAATGTTTACGGAAAAGAAAAACATACAAGCAGGCAGTGAGAACGTAGGGTTCTCAGTAGGTAAATTTAAACAAATCTTATAATGTCATCATAAACATTCTAGCCGCTTCGGTTTATTATGAAAATATGAGCATATATAAACAAATAGTGGTTCAATTTTAAGTTGAAAATACCTTTCTCGAAGCGGGTTATATTTTAACCATCACTTACCATATTATATTACAGACATAGAAATATGATTAGTATGATATGCTTCAACCAAAATCATAATAATAATAGTATGACTCAATGAGATAACTAAAGATGCGCTTATAGATGCTTATACTTGACTGTATGCAAGTGCACTTGACTTAATTCATATCTTTCTTTAGCTTGTAACTTGATCTTACTTTTCTGTGCTTGGTCCCCCGGAGGTGAATGGCCTTTCTCACCCCTAAGCAATAGCCTACTTTTCAGGTCCGAGCTCGTACCTATACATGAGTGACGGGTTTACTTTCCCCGACCCTCACACCGGTCTATTCCCACTAATCTGGTCGAGGGCTGGCTCAAGTCTTAGACAGTACCGCTCTGGCCCATGCTAGCTGGGTCTATGCCATGCTTGGCATGGTAGCTTAGTACGTCCCTCTTGAAAGTTCTTATCATCTTTCCTTTCCATATCTTATCATGCGTACAGACGCTTTGTGCATACATGAATATGCCTCATGTCTTATTTCTCATATCATATTCTAATTATGCTTGCATGCATGGCATACATGAACACAACATGTGAATGTAATATATTCAAAGTATAATCTCTCATAGCATAAGCTCTCATAACTCATATCATGCCCAAAATTCATCCTTGATAACTCGTATCATATTCAAGTTCATCCTTACATGTAAACATTTCTAGTTTCATAGACTTCTGCCGCAAATCTGACAGCATAACGGATCAGTTCCGTCTCCCCATGAATAGTGCCAATTCTCACAGACAATTCAATCATAGTAATATAATCAATGTAACATATATATATACATCAATATAAAACTGGCAATCCTCAGCTCAAACCTTATATGTCCACCAACTCTTGTGAAACTATCACTTTGGCCATTCTGCCAATTCTATTCGGTTCTGCCCGAATCTTGTATAATCCACCTTTATCTCTATTCAACTCATTTAAACCTGAATTTTGGATATGTCATAGCTCTATATGTCTACTTTCAAACCACTTTGGTCCCATATCATTTTGATTTATATAACTCAAGATATTCAAATTTTGCCTCAACCTATTCAGTCATTGGCCCGAATTACACTCCTGGAAGTATAAATTCACTAAAAATTGAAACTAAGCTTAAATCATACGAAATTAGTTCCATATCAAAGCTAACAGGACAACCTTTCATTTGCCAAAGTTTCATTCCATTTACTTAAGTATACCTCGAGTTATAAGTCTTGAAAATCGACCTTCCTGAATTACTTTGTTTTGGTCTAGATTGGACATGGGGCAACTTCCTCGAATCACTGGGAACAATTGGGAACATAAAAAGCTCAGAATTTCATATTGGGATGTTCCCCTATGTGTAAGCTTTCCAACAAGGTTAGTTTCACTTAATTTGGAGTTGTATAGGGTGAGTTATACCCTCTTCAAGTCACCCTACCCGGATGAAAGTCCTGAACCCTAAGTCAAACTTCAAAAATTCATCTCTCTCAATATTAATCTAATAACCTTATATGATATATGTATGGAAAGCCCTAGATGTCTAGTTTCATATAAAAATAGTTTCATCAGATTTAATCGGCTATAGGCGGAGCTGTACACTCCGCCGTACGGACTGCCGAGGGATTCTAGGTTTTTAGCTTCTCACATCCTCATCCTTTCACCCTTTTCTTACTTCCTAAGCGAATTTAACACCAACAATAGCCAACAAACCAGCCAAATAACCTCATAATCATTCAATTATCTCCTCAAAAATTGAGTAAATAGAGTCACCAACAGCTACCCATAATCATAAAATCAAGACAAGAATTGGAATCCTACCTCTTTGGAGTGTGATCTTGAGTTAAGTGTTGAAGCTTGAATTATTAGGACCTGGCTAAGCTTGAAGGAGTGATGGAGTTGGGTGAGTGGAGAAGAGAAAAAAGAGCTGAAGTGAGGGAGAAGAGAGGGCGCAGAAAATGGGTCTGAATGAGGGGAGAAGAAGGTGTTATATAGGCATGAGTGGTAGTTAACTTGGAGGATTCTGATTGGCCTTAAAACACAAGGCTGAAATTCAGCGAACCTTCCCCTCTTTTGTGACAATTTGCTCTCCACGTCGCCCTCTTTTTGTGACGAAATTGCTCTTCACATCGCCCTAACAATGGGACTCGTTTCCAGTATATTCTGAAGATGACATCGGAACTCGTACTCCTTTAAAGTCGGAACTCGTGAAATTCTTGAGATGAAATTAGAACTCGTGGATGATTTGGAAATCAGCTCAAAGGTCCGAACTCGAGTCCATTCTAATTGAGTTCCACTCTAATGCGGGACCTCGTGACATTTTACTCGGAAGTCGGTACTTGCACCATTGTGTTAAACTATAACTTCTGAGGTCGGAAACCATGTACACTATTAAGGTTAGATCGGAACTCGGGTACATTTTCTTTGAGACATGAAGTCGGATATCATCGAATTACGTTCATGTTGTTCGGACTTGAAGGCCAAGTCGAAAGTCGGGAATTGAGGAATTACGAAAGTTGAAATCGGAGGTCGGAAATTATACCCAATATACTTTAACTCAAATATTGGAACTCGGAAGCTACTCCAGTTAACTCGAAGCTAGAACATTAAGTTGGAAATCGGAAAGGCCATGAAGTCGGAATTTTGCAGACCAGCTCGGAAGTTGGATAGGACATGAAGTCGGAAATTGGGCTGAAAAATTGAAGACGAACTCGAAAATCGGAAATTATTCAATTTCATGTGAAATTCGAGGATGAAGTTGGAAATCATAAAAACTAGTGAATTCGGAACTCGGAACTCGTGGTGGAGGTAAAATGGAATAATTTAGCACAAGGAAAATTGGGATGTTACATCTGAACCTAAATAAAGCATAAAAAGCATAGAGGTCACCTATCCTAAGTTGCTAACTCTTATCAAAGTGCAAAAGACTAATCCTTCTCAATTCAATAGTAAAAGCACAAGAAGATTTTCAAGACTTAAATCCGGATCCAAAGTTACTTAAGAGTTAACAAACAGAGCAATATTTCATATCATAGGCACAGACAACAACAACCAATTGACCAAAATAAAAAATATAAAATAAAAGGACAAAAAATTTTTTTTGGGTTTTTTTTAGCAAAAAATTGAAATTAAAAAAAAAAAAAAACACTAACAACCTAATCAACAAAACTAACAAAAGGAAACAGGAACAAATAAGAAAGTGCAATAATGGATTTTTCCAACCCCCAACTTAAAATTATGCATTGTCCCTAATGCATGAAAATACAATCAAGAGGGAAAGGAAAGGAAAGTTACTCCCCATCGCATGTATCTCTGCTACACGTCCCATGTGGCTTTTTCCTCCACTTATGCACTTCCTAATTGCTTTAATAAACCTACAAAACAAAATTAAATAAATTAAAATTAATCAAAACTAAAATTTTATCCAAACCAAAAACTAATAAAAAAAATTTAAAATTAGAGAAGAGTTAGAAAAGTTAGGTTGTCTCCTAACAAGCACTTTGGTTTAATGTCCCTAAGTTGGACATGGTCTTGTCACTCAAGGTGGTTCCTTCCTCCTCTTCATTGGTGCTTTGTCACTAAGATGGTGGTTCTTCTTCCCAAAAACCAATGAGATAGAATTAGGCTCGAATGGCAAGTGGAGAGCTTCTGGCGGCTTCTCAAGTGGCTTAAAATCATCATCCTTTATCCTTTTCTTTTTCTTCTTTGTTTCACTCTTCCTTAATGGAGGCTCCCAAGGAAGTGTGGCATGTGATGCAGGTACTGAAGTACTCAAGTTAGCTTCCACTACATCCACTTTATAGCATTGAGCTATCTTTGTGCTAGAGTCTATTGCTTGGAAGACTTTGAACTTCACTTTATTGTTCTGAAATCTCAGAGTTAGCTCCCCCTCTTCTACATCTATCAGGGCTCTGCTAGTGGCCAAGAATGGATGCCCAAGAATTAGAGCGAGATTGGCATCTTCCTCCATATCAAGAATCAAAAAATCAGTGGGAACGAAGAAATGGTCCACCTTCACCAAAACTTCTTCAATAATACCATAGGGAAGTTTGACAGATCTATCAGCCAACTGCAGAGATACCCTTGTAGGCTTCACTTCAGTAATACCCAATCTATGCACAAGTGACTGACTCGAGTGCCGAGCTCGATCAAATTACAATAAAAACCGAATTACACTAAACTCGTAGCAAGGGTGCAACCCGGGTCGTTTCCTAGCGATGATAATGTTATACGATCAGGAAATGGGGGGGTTAGGAATTTAAAATACTGAAATGAATATAAAAGAAATGAACAGAATTTGGAACATCCAATCCAAGAACCAAGAAAGACAATGGCTCATCTATCATCGGATTCTAAAAATAATCATTCAAATCAAATCAGCGATTGACATCAAACCCGAAAGAAACCTCTGTTCGGATACGACATTGTACACGAAAACCTTCATGCATTCAATTAACAAATAAATGATTAAATTCAGAAACCTCTAGAACCTAACCAATTCATGTTAATTTTCAAGCACCAATGTAATCAATCATCAAATTCAAACCTGCAAATGATTCTACTCACGCAATTGCATTACACATTAATCAATCGAGCAATATGCAAGCAAGTAAGCAATCAATTATAATCCACCACAATCCCGAATCAAAAACCTTTAAATCCGAAATTGGATTAATCACAATGAAAGAAAAGGGAGTAGAAAATCGATTTGATTTGATGAAGTTTGGTTGCGCAAATCCTCAAGACAGCCAGTGCTTCTTTGAATCCTTGGATTAGATGGAAGCTTACTCCTCCATGAATGGAGGAAGACGAGTTGTTAAGCTGGGGGGGCGTGAGTGAAGAGAGGAGAAGAAGAGCCAACAAAACCGAAAAAAAATCCTTCTTCCAAAATCTGTCCCCCAAGTACAAGTTCGGCCCTCCTTTGAAACCAGCCAAAAATCCAAATCAAAACTGCCTAAACTTATTAAATTGTCATCACTAGGTTAATCCTCTCTCTCTCCTTTGAATCTGGACATCTTATTTGCTAAAATCCGAATTATAGAAAGAAAGTCACATTAAAAACATGAAATCATTATAGCTAATTCCGTGAGTAACGTTCTTCTACCGTTTCGTCTATCAAAACGATTCCATTTGGATTTCCACTCTGAAGAAGAATTGTAACCTTGGATGTCAGCTTCAAAATGCCACTGGAATGGGCTCAATCAGACATCTGTGGACCAAGATATGGCCAAATACCACACCCTGCTCAGAATCTGTGGTTGCACCACTTCAGTTCACTTCTAGGCCCAATTTCAGCTTCTTAACACCAGAATTGGCTTCTGAGCTCTTCATATAACTTGTAGGCCTATCTCTCAGCTTTTCTACAAATCAAGAATCACAATAAAATAAGCTCTACAACCCAAGATATAACCCAAAAACCAAAATAGTGTCAGAATTCACCTAATACTGGAAAATTTAACTCAAATCCAAGCAATACAAAATAGTCCAATTCAAAACAATTAGGCACAAGAGAGAATTAAGGAGCTAGGAATGAGGGAAAATAAGTATATAAAAATCCAATTGATCAAATTCCCCCACACTTAACTCTTGCATGTCCTCATGCAGGATTTAACTAAGGACATAGAGACATGCAACCTAAAAATCATGGAATAATCCAAAATGAACAAGTAAATTCTCCAATGGATCATCAAAAGTGCCAAGCTTAGGAACATAAGAGCATACAAGGCATCAAGAGTTTCCAACAATCAAATCATTCAACAACTCCATCTCTCAAAAATGCAAGTTAAGCAATATCCTTCAAAATGCAAATAGATCAAGCATGGAAAGGTTAACAAGATGGTGTTTAAATCTCTCAACTCTCAATTGTATGGGCAAAAGTGTTTCACTCAAGTCACCTCAATAGACAATGCATTACCATAAGTTTGTTAATCTTCTACTTCTCCACTACTCACAATCATATGCAAACACAAATCAAGAGGACTTTATTCAAGGTTGTAATGGGGCTAAGGTAAGGGTAGGGAAATATGAGGATATGACAAGGTACAACCTAAGAGAATAGAAGTGACATTGGTCATTAGACAAATCAAGACATCACACACTTACTCTCTTTGAACTTTTTTTTTTCTTTTCTTTTTTTTTTCTTTTATCAAGATTCTCCATTTTATTTTATGTTGTTTTTTTTTTCTTCTTCTTCTTCTTTTTTCGCTTTCCTTGCATCCTTTCAAACCCCCATGCTTGAAATGCAACAATAATGATCAAGCCAATGCACTTTCTATTCCCTAAGGTTGGGTATAACATGGTTTTCCACTTAAAGCTTATAATGTGCTAGAAACCAAGAAATGGTCAATAAGGCTCAAAGGGGCTAAACAAGGGGCAAAATGCAAGGTAGGCTATATGGCCAAGTGGTTAAAATGAAAGAAATGCCTCTATCATGTTCATGAATGCGTACGAAAAATGTAGCCTTAAAGAAGAATCAAAGCAAGTTCTAGAATAACAAAATCTATGAGGGAAAACACACAAGAAGGAAAAGAATGGCATGAAGTGTTACCATCCAAAATAAGGCTCAAAAGCTCACAAAGGTAAAGTCCAACATACTCAATCATTGCAAATCAAGATCAACCACCTAACTCACACATATCAAGAGGGGATAGAAAATGAAATCATGTTGGAACTCTATCCTCCCTATAGCCTAATGGCTTAACTCAACAACTTTTAATTCAACAATGGAGAACCAAAGTAAAACAAAGCAGAAATTTTTTTTTTTTTTTAAACAAAAATGAAGTAAAAACAACAATGAAACAAATCTATAATGTAAGACTAATTATCAAACAACACAACCTACAACCTATGTCGAAACCACTCCCCCACACTTCAACTTTACATTGTCCTCAATGTAATACACACAATGGAATTGCAAACCAAGTAAAATGAGGTGAGGGAAAGAAAAGAGAAACTCCCCTATCAAGTGTAAGTGGCCGCTAGCAAGCGGACCTCCTCAATGGTCTCCAAGGGTGTGTCTTCATGAAATGGCTTTAGGCGGTGGCCATTCACCGTGAAAGCTTTATCAGTCCCAGGCTCCAAAATCTGCACAGCACCATATGGAAAAATCTTAGTCACTATGTAAGGACCAAGCCACCTAGAACGAAGCTTACCAGAAAAGAGCTTGAGGCGAGAATTGTAGAGAAGCACTTTCTGGCCAATGGAGAACTCCTTCCGCAGCAACTTCTTATCATGAATGAGTTTTGTCTTCTCCTTGTACATGTGGGAGTTCTCATAGGCTTCCAACCGGATCTCCTCCAACTCCTGAAGTTGGAACTTCCTATGAAGTCCGGACTGGCTCATATCAAGATTGCAGTTCTTGACTGCCCAATATGCTTTGTGCTCAATTTCCACCGGAAGGTGGCATGCCTTGCCAAAGACAATCCTATAAGGGGACATCCCCAAAGGAGTCTTATAGGTAGTGCGGTAAGCCCATAATGCATCCTCTAGTCTCTTGCTCCAATCCTTCCTACTGGGTTGCACTGTTTTCTCCAAAATATACTTCAACTCCCTATTTGATACCTCTGCCTGTCCATTAGTCTGCGAATGGTATGGAGTTGAGACCTTGTGGGTGACACCATATTTCTTCAATAGAGTTGCCATGTTCCTGTTACAGAAATGGCTCCCCTGATCACTGATGATTGCTCTAGGCACTCCAAACTTGCAAAAAATGTGTGATCTGACAAAATCTACAACAATATGAGAGTCATCAGTCCGAGTGGCCTTGGCCTCCACCCACTTGGAGACATAATCAACAGCCAGCAGAATATAAACAAAACCAAATAAGACAGGAAATGGACCCATAAAGTCAATACCCCATACATCAAATATCTCACAAAACAATAATGGTTGTTGAGGCATCTCATTCCTATGGGAAATAGTACCTGTCTTTTGACACTGTTCACAATTCTTACAATAAGTGTAAGAATCGCGAAACAATGTGGGCCAATAAAAACCTGCATCTAAGACCTTCCTAGCAATGCGTTGTGGTCCAAAGTGACCACCACAAGCAAGTGTGTGATAGAAATGCAAAATAGAAGGAATCTCAAGCTCATGCACACAGTGCCTAATAATCTGATCACTACACATGCGCCACAAATAAGGATCATCCCAGACATAATATTTAGCCTCACTCTTAAGTTTGTCTATCTGATGCTTTTTAAAGTAGGCAGGCAATTCAGAAGCAACTAGATAGTTAACCAAATCAGCATACCATGGATCCTTACCTCGCAACTCTAAAAGTTGCTCATCTGGAAAGGTCTCACGGATAGGTAGAGGCTCCAAGGTCTGTGAAATGCGACTCAAGTGGTCTGCTACCAGGTTCTCAGCTCCACTCTTGTCCCTGATCTCAATATCAAATTCTTGCAACAGCAACATCCACCTGATGAGTCTAGGCTTTGCATCCGGCTTCTTCAGTAAGAACTTCAAGGCTGCATGATCAGAAAAAATGGTTACTTTAGTTCCCAATAGATAAGCACGTAATTTATCTAAAGCAAAAATAATGGCTAAAAGCTCCTTCTTTGTAGTGGTGTAATTAGCCTGTGCAGAGTCTAGGGTCCGGGAGGCATATGCTATGACATGGGGAATCTTCCCAACCCTCTGGGAAAGAACAGCTCCAACTGCAAGGTTTGATGCATCACACATGAGCTCAAATGGGCATTCCCAGTCCGGCGACTGAAGAACAGGAGCAGAAATCAGGTGCCGCTTCAACTGGTCAAAAGCTCTCCTGCAGTTATCATCAAACTGGAAGTCTATATCCTTCTGCAATAGCTTGGAAAGTGGAAGGGCAATTTTGCTGAAGTCCTGGATAAATCGCCTGTAAAAACCTGCATGTCCAAGAAAAGAACGTACTTCCCGCACGCATGTGGGGTAAGGTAAAGAAGCAATAACATCAATATTGGACCTATCAACAACAATACCCTCACTAGAAATCACATGTCCTAAGACTACACCTTGCCTAACCATAAAATGACATTTCTCATAATTCAAAACAAGGTGAGACTCAACACATCTATGTAATACCCTGGTTAGGCTATCCAAGCATGCATCAAATGAAGTGCCGTAAACAGTAAAATCATCCATAAAGACTTCCATACAATTCTCTAGAAAATCAGAAAAAATACTCACCATGCACCTCTGAAATGTACCTGGGGCATTGCATAAACCAAAAGGCATCCTCCGGTATGCAAATGTGCCAAATGGGCATGTAAAGGTGGTCTTCTCCTAATCTTCTGGTGCAATGTGGATCTGAAAATAGCCAGAAAACCCATCAAGAAAACAGTAGTGTGGTGACACCGCCAATCTCTCCAAAGATCTGATCAATGAAGGGTAATGGGAAGTGGTCCTTCCTGGTGGCCTGGTTCAGTTTTCGGTAATCTATGCAGACTCTCCAACTGTTCTGCACTCTTGTAGGCACCAACTCCTCCTTTGAGTTCTTCACCACTCTTATTCTAGTCTTCTTGGGAACCACTTGCACCGGGCTCACCCACTTGCTGTCTGAAATTGGATAAATAATTCCTACAGCTAGCAATTTGCTCACTTCTTTCTTCACTACATCCAAGATAAGCGGGTTGAGCCTTCTCTGAGGTTGCCTCACTGGTTTCACTCCCTCCTCTAACTGAATTCTGTGCATGCATGTAGAGGGGCTAATCCCAGGTATGTCTACCAATGTCCAGCCTATAGCCTTCATGTTTTACCTCAGGATGTTCAACAACTTCTCTTCTTGCTCTGGTTGCAGATCTTTGGCTATGATGACTGGTAGCTTCTCATTTGGTGCCAGAAATGCATACTTCAAATTTTCTGGCAATGGCTTCAATTCCAAGGTAGGTGGCTCTATGATAGAAGGTGCTAATCTTGGAGTTGCTTCTGATGGTTTAGGTTCAGCACCTGCAATCTGTGAAAAATTCTGCACAACAGCATCATCATATCCTATGGAAGCTAAAACAGAATCAGTGAGTCAAAATGATGTGTAATTCAAAATCACGAATCTGCAAAAGCAAATTTGCAATGAAGCAATTTGCGAAAATAGAATTTTCAGTAGCAGAAATTTTTTGTAAATGTAGAATTTATGCAACCAGAAATTGAAGTAGCAGAATGTGCAGAAAGTGGTAATGTGGAACCTACAGAAACAGCAGACAGAACAGAATCAGCAGAAACAACATATGCACAACCAGAATTTTCGCAACCAGAATTTGCGCAACTAGAGTGAACAGTAGCATAATTGCTAGAAACAGATGTTGTAGCAGAAATTAAATCAGTGGAAATAGAATTTTCTGCAACAGAAAATAATGTGACAGCAGGAACAGAATTTTCAGAATTAACAGCAGGAACAGAATTAGATTCATTAGAAAAATTTTGAACAGCAGAAAAAATAGGAACAGCAGCAGAATTTGCACAATTAGAAACAGAATTTTCAGCAAAAATAGCAACAGAATTTTCAGCAGAAACAGCAACAGAATTTTCAAAATGTGCAGAAATTAAATCAGAATCTGAATCTACAGACACAGTACATTGAGTAGGAATAGATTTAGCAGAAACAGATTCAGAAACAACATCAGAAACAGCAGAACTAGATTCAGCAGAAACAGATTCAGATTCAGCACCAGTAGAAATAGCTTCAGAAATAGATGCAGCAGATTTAGAGACAGCAGAAGCAGCATTTTCAGCTTGTAAGCATGCAGCAAATTCAGCATAAATAGCACAAACAGCACATAAGTCATTACTACCATCACAATCACAATCAACACAATATAATTCAGCGAACATGTTCTCATGCACTTCATCAACCAATGAATCAATAATGTCTATATGAAAAACAGAATGCTCTTCTGGTGGGTATCTCATGGCATCAAACAGATTAAATTGCACTTTATTATCTCCAAATTCCATGGATAATGTACCAGAATGCACATCAATCTTAGTCTTAGCAGTTTTCAAAAATGGCCTACCTAAGATTAATGTTGGTTGATTAGCATGCAATTCATCCTCCATATTTAGCACATAGAAATCAGCAGGAAAAATAAGGTCATTTACTCTTACCAACACATCTTCTAAAACTCCCTTAGGGTGAGTGGTGCTTCGGTTGGCAAGTTGGATGACCACTCCTGTTGGCTTGAGCTCTCCAATGCACAAAGGCTGGTAAATTGATTTTGGCATGACATTTATTGAAGCTCCAAGATCCAACATAGCTTGACTAAACTGCTTACTTCCTGTGATGCATGGAATGGTGAAAGTCCCCGGATCCTTGCATTTCGGAGGAATATTTGGCTGAATGATTGTAGAAACATTTCTGCCCATGCTCACCTTCTCATTTCCCTTCAGCCTCCTTCTATGAGTGCACAAATCCTTGAGAAATTTGGCATACTTTGGAATCTGTTTGATGGCTTCTAGGAGTGGAATATCGACCTCCACTTTTCTGAATGTGTCCATGATCTCCTTGTCCAATTCAGCTTCTGCCAGCTTCTTGTTTTGTGTCACTCTGTTGGGGAAAGGTAGTGGAACAATTTGTTCAGGTTGCTTGCTGTTGCTACTGCTTGGTTCTGCCCCATTTGTCTTTATTTCTGTAGAATCAGATTTTTCTGCTACCACCTCTGGTTGTTCTGCAGAATCTACAACATTAGGAACCTTAAGCTCCTTGCCACTTCTTAAAGTGATGGAACTCACATTCTTTGGGTTGCTCACGGATTAGGAGGGAAGGTTACCAGAACCTTGAGACTTCATCTCATTTACTATTGTAGCCAATTGACCAATCTGTGTTTGCAGATTCTGAATGCTAGCTTCTGTTCGTTGCTGAAATTGAATGCTACTGGTTGCCATTTGCTTCACCAATTCTGCCAAGCTTGGTTCTGAGCTACTGCTACTGCTTTGTGGTTTATTTTGTTGAATTGTTGGATGGTATTGTCCTGAGCTTGGTCCAACAGAATTTTGCTTAAACTGAGGTTGATGAACTGATTGAAGTTGTTACCATACCTCAGATTCGGGTGATCTCTCCAGCCAGGATTGTATGTGTTGGAGAATGGATCATAACTCTTCTGTTGTTGCTGCTCTTGATAAGGCCTACCAGGAAAAATTCCTGCAACAGTTTCATTGCTCTCTTGCAGATGTAGACACTGATCTGTTGGATGTCCTGGTATAGAGCAAATGCCACAAATCATAGCTACTGGTTGCTGGGGCTGCTGGCCAAGTGCCAATTGCCTCACCAAGGTTGTCAACTCATCTATTCGGTTCTCCATCCTCTACTGGTTTGTATCAGAGGTATGCACTTCATTCACTCCTCTTGTTGACACTATGGCTCGGGTACCAAATTGTTGTGCATTGGCAGCCATGTTTGCAAGTAATTCACGAGCTACAGTAGGTGTTTTATCTACCAAAGCCCCTCCAGAAGCAGCATCAACCATACTTCTGTCCATTGGCATGAGACCTTCATAAAAATATTGAATGAGAAGCTGGTCACTAATCTGATGGTGCGAACAGCTTGCACACAATTTCTTGAACCTCTCCCAATACTCATGCAATGTCTCTCCACTAATCTGCCTTATGCCACAAATTTCTTTTCTGATGGACGTAGCTCTTGAGGCAGGGAAGAATTTCTCCAAGAACATCCGCTTCATGTCTTGCCAGCTCGTGATGGAACCTGGATGCAAGTAGTACAACCAATCCTTGGCAGATCCATCCAGAGAAAAAGGAAATGCCCTCAGCTTGATGTGATCTTCCTCCACTCCATGTGGCTTCATGGTTGAGCACACTACATGGAACTCCTTCAAGTGCTTGTGAGGGTCTTCTCCAGCTAAGCCATGAAACTTGGGCAACAGATGTATCAGTCCTGATTTTACCTCGAAGTCTACATCCAAATTCGGGTACTGGATGGCCAAAGCTTGATAGTTGACATCAGGTGCTGCAAGTTCCTTCAAGGTTCTATTAGCCATGCTACCTGAAAAATCAGAATTTTCAACAAAATCAGGAATAGAATCAAACACAGAATTACTAGCAGAACTAGCCTCAAATAATCTCCTCTTTGCTCTTCTAATTTGTCTAAGAGTCCTCTCTAATTCAGGATCAAATTCAACTAAATTAGGAGTTGGATCAGACCTAGTCATGCACTAACAAAATAGCAAATAGAACCATATGCTCAAAGCACCAAAACATGCACACAAACACTCAAAATAATCAAAATAAATATAAAAACACTACCAAATAATTTTTAAAAATTATTGGACTACCACACCTAAAAAATTTTACCCTCAAGGAGTAAGAAAATGCAAAGAAAAATCTTAAAAAATTAAAAAAGTGGTCTAAACAAAGGAATTTGGCTTACAAATAAAAAGTCAATAATTGATCTTGATCAGAAGGCTATTTTCCTTCAACTGACCAATTTTCAAGTCAATCAGAGCACAAAATCTTTTACAAAAATACCTGTTACGTCCCTAAAGAATACCGAAAAGATCGAAAAACCTCTCAAAACCTATCTAAACGATGGAATTTGACAAAAACAAGGGGGGCTCAACCCTTAGGGGATTGAGTTTTTCTCAAAATGATGTTTTGCTATGGAATCAAGTCCCCTGAAATCAATTAAAACGAGTTAGTTGTCAAAAAACCGTAAAACCAAACTACTAACTATGAATTAAAACTAACAACTTAACCAAACACACATCAAAACAGAATATGCAATGCTATAAACACATATTAACACGACCAAATAACATTAATCATCCCCGGCAACGGCGCCAAAATTTGGCAGCAAGTGTCGCAACCTGCTCCAAATTACAATTTTAAAATACTTAATTACACTAAATTTGAAGTATAGTGCAACCAAGGTCGTCTCACAAGGATGTTGTTGCTATCTAGTTAAGTAACAAGGGGGTATGTGCAAGCATGCAGTCAATAAGCTATAAAAGAAAATTAGATAAAAATAAAAACACTAGTTCAAAGAGTTCCTTAGGTATAAGGTGAATCAATCATTAATGCACAATATATCAAACACATGGAGTGCGGCTAATTTGAGCTATTAGAGAGACCTCTACTAACAACCCCACAATTCTACCAAGAGAACTCTAGGAATTCAACCAACACATAATTGATTAGATAATTGAAACCTCAACTCTAATTAACCTATATTGATTTCTAACCCCAATTGTATTAGCCTAGGTTTGAACCCAAACCCAATTCCTAATTCTTTAACTAATCAAGTTCATACCAATTGACCAATTAGCAATCACCCAACTAATTCCTCATTCATAAACTCACATATCAATACCATTCAATGCAAATTTACAAATAAAAGAGGGCAAAGAATCAAGAAAACAAATATGATTGAAATTCAAGTATAGGGTTTCAAGATTACAACCATAATGCCCTTGGAGTCTCCTTAAACTAGCTTGAAATCCTACTCCTCCATAACAGTGAAGGTTACAAAATAGAACCCAAAACAAGTATCTTACAAAATGAAAGGAAAATAAAAAGGAAAGAAGAGGAGAGGAGAAGAGAAGAAAGAAAAAAATGAAAAATGTTGGAGATAGATGAGTCCTCTTCGCGTCTCAGTTTTCTCTCCTCTTATCAGACCTCAAATGTCAAAATTCAAAAATACCCTTGAGCCCAACTTAATCCTCTGCCTCTTAGCTTTAAGTGGACACCCAATTTGCTTAATTTGGACTTGAAATGAGAGAGTTATGGCCCAATCTTTATAGCATGTTCAGATTATACGTGTATTCGCGTCGGTCCATTTTAACAGCCAATAAGTCTATAAAGATGTCATTATTTTGGAGAATGATCTTCATATGAATTGAAGCTTTATGTCTTATCTTTCAAATGGCACCGGTCTCACCTCAATTTAATGTCTACAACTCACGTTATGGCCCAATTAGTGCACACTGTTCTGATTCCAGTGTAACAACCCTGTTCTGACTTCGTGGCCCAATTCGACCCACTAGACGTCTGAATTAGTTTTTGTCTTCTTCATCAAAGTTGTAGATCTTTCTCTCAGCTTTCCTACAATATAAAATTTGTAATTTTTAGATATCTACAACTCAAGATACAGCCATAATACAAAAACAGTATAAATTTGTAATAGTGCTGGAAAATACAATTAAGCCCAATTAGAGTCCAAACTTATAAAATGTGTCCAATATTATTCAATTAAGCACAAAAGAGGTTCAATAAACTAAATATGAGGGTTAATCAATATATCAAAATATTGCTTATCAGTGACAAAGGCATTAGATTGATACTTGCTCCAAGGTCACATAGTGCCTTGTCAATCCTCAAATCACTGATGGTGTATGGAATAGTGAAGCTCCCAGGGTCCTTCAACTTAGGTGGCAGTTTCCTCTGAATGATTGCCGAACACTCCTCAGTGAGTGGTATAGTCTCATCAGCATCCAATTTCCTTTTCTTAGAGAGTAGCTCCTTCATAAACTTGGCATAGTTTCGCATTCGCTCCAATGCCTCAGCAAACAAAATATTGATGTGGAGCTTTTTAAGTACATCAAGAACCTTAAGAAATTGCTGCCCTTTTGGTTCCTTCTTTTGTTGCTTCACTCTCTGAGGATAAGGAATTGGAGGTTCATAAGCAGGAGGTGCCACATATCCTTTCTCCTCACATAGTGCCATATTGGAATCTTTAGTAGGCTTTTCTTCTACCCTTACTTCTTCCTTTTTAGATTCAACTAATTTTTTACCACTTCCCAGTATGATTGCATTCACATGCTCCCTTAGATTTTTAGTGGTATTGCTATGTATGGAACCTAGTGGCCTCTCAGCTAACTGCTTGGAAATTTGCCTCACTTGATGCTCTAAGTTTTTGATTGTAGCATCATGAGCTCTAAATTGAGCCTCTGTCCTTTCCATAAAAGCTTCAGTCTTCTCTACAAAGGACATATGGCTTCTCATGAACTGCTGAAACATGTCTTCTAGGTTGGGCTTCTTCTCTTGTGGAAGTTGATTGAACTGTTGCCTAGGAACATAGGTGTTGGAGTAGAAGTTGTGCTTCTGGGCATTCATATAGTTAATCTGCTCATCAGAAAAAGGAGTTGTAGTGCACTCTATATTCGGATGGTTCCCATGGTAAAAATCACAACGCATGACGTGTTGGTGAAGTGGTGTTGAGCAAGCCCAATTGCTTCTGAATGGTTGCATTTTGAACAGAAAGGGATTGCATTTGGGCCAAGAGAGCAGTGGTAGTGTCAATTTCCAAAACTCCCCTTTTCTGGGTTCTCTCACTAGGCCTCTGGTAATTGTTGCTAGCCAATACTTCAAATAGCTCCCAAGACTGCTCAGGTGTCTTATTGTTTAGAGAACTACCAGTTGCTGCATCAACCATGATCTGTGTGGATATCAGGAGACCATTGTAGAATGTCTGGATTTGCATCCAGAGTAGGATTTGGTTGAAGGAGGTGATGTCATTCCTCATCTTGGCAGATTTGGCATGAGGAAAGTACTTCTCCAAGAATTTCTTGGCCACCATATCCCAAGTAGTGAGTGTCCCCTGTGGTAGAGACTTCAACCAGGCTCTAGCCTTGTCTCTCAATGAGAAGTGAAACAATCTCAGTCGAATAGCATTATCCATGGCATCATTAATTTTTATGGTGTCACAGATCTCCAGAAAGTTGTTGAGATGCTCATTAGGGTCTTCACTAGGCAGTCCAGTAAATTGGCAATTTTGTTGCACGAACTGAATGAGTGACGTCTTCAGCTCAAAGTTGTTTTCTTGGACGGGTAGCCTCACAATGCTGGATGAGCACCCTTGAAGAGCGGGTGCCAAATAATCATTCATGGCCCTGTCATTTTGCTTATTTTTCATCTGCCATGGTAGCTTTAAAGACTCTTTCAACTGCTCTTCGTTCTCTTCTAAGCCGACGCAAAGAACGCTCAATCTCTGGATCAAAGAATAAATCTTCAGTGGATTGGCTTCTTTGCATAAACTGCAAAATAAAACACAAGAACAAGTGAAAGTAGGAATAAGATAAAATAAAACAAAATTAAATAAAATAAATAACAAAAGAAAAAGAAAATAAAAAGAAAAATAAAAAAATAAACAAGACAAAAACAAATATAAATTAAAATAAAATAAAAATAAAAATAAAAAAAATCCAATTTAGTATCCCGTCAACTAAAAATAATATTGATACTATCCCCGGCAACGGCGCCAAAAACTTGATGCGGCTCCGGCAAGTATACCGGATCGTACAAGTAATAAAGTGATAAGTAAAGTATCGTTCTCACGAGGATAGATCAAATACCGGATAGTTTAAGGGATGACTATTTAGAAGGAATGAAATTATGGATGTAAAGAAATTTAAAATAAAAATAAAAATTTAATAAATACGAAAAATAGTAACCAGGATGGGTTCAAGAAAGGTTGGCTAAATGCAATGGAATGGATACTAAGGCTAATTAATTTCACCTGTGGCAGACACATTTACTATGAATTTCTATTAATCAGTTCCTATTCTAATTGACTCATGGTCGGTTTCCCTTAATTTATTCCTAGCCTCTCTCGAGGTCAAGCAATACTCTTTATCCTAAACTGATTGCCTAATCTCTTAGCACAAACTAATCTAGGTAGAGGTTGAAGCTCTATGGGTTCCTATGTAGACCGCATGAACCGCGTTTGTCTATCTCTAGTTTTCGCTCAGCTCACGATGTTTATGTTAAGAGGCTCTATTCACAAACCCTCTCTCGAGTTATTGTAAATCCCCAAATCAATTAATTGGTGATCAAGCAATTAAAAGTATTAAGAACAAACAAGAACACTAAGTAATAGAGATAGAAAACAAGATTAACATTAATCTATGAGTAAACTTGCCATACAAAAAGGGTCCATTAATGCCCTAGCAAAAGAAAACTAGTTCATAACTAAAGAAAAGAAAACAATGAAAGAGTATGAAGATGAGAAGATAAAAGAAACAAAAGCCATAAAGTATTGAAGCTAGAAACAAGAGATTCGGAAGAATGTGGATCTCTCCGTGTTGAACTTGAGCTCTGGAATCCTTGAATCTTCATCGTCAATCTCTCTGGAAGAAGTCTTCTATCTTGGGAGGTGTTTTGAAGTGTCTAGGGATGTGTTTTTGACCTTAAGTGTTGCCTTTTATAGTTACGGATCCTTTTTCTCTAAATTCAGCCCGAGCCCACTAATTCTGCAGTCGGTGTTGCGCTATAGCGCAAGGCAGCGTGCTATGATAGCGTTAACCATTTTTACACACTTCCAAGCTTTGTAGCGGTCAAAATAATTGGAATTTGGCCTCGAAGGTAGAAATAATGATCGTAGATCTTTGAGTAAGCTTTTCAACGCAATAAGAATCACCTCAATCGGAGTTTTGTAACTCAAGATACAAGTGAAAGAGTGATAAAAGGTCAAACTTGACAGCATCAGAAATAAGATAAATCTGCAATCTTGTTTTGCCTTTTTCTCCTAGAAGATTCGATAACTGGAAAAGGTGTCCAACAACAAACTTGAATATATTCTTCCCTTCTTTCCAAAGAATCTTGAACCATCATAATTCAACTTCTAGAGAGCTTGATATTGAATTCCCAATGCTGAAAGATCTTGATTTTATGCAAGATAATCTCTCTCATGGCTCCAAATTCCAACTTGAGTACTTTTACCTAATAACAAGTAGACCAAAAGCATAAATAAGTATCTAAAATATAAGAAAATAACAGAAAATAAAAGTACCACCTAATCTAAACTACTTAATGAAAATAAAACAAAATATTAAGTAAACTAAGCAACTATATCCTAAATTAAATAAAAACTAACTAAAAATATAACTCGCTACAAGGAATTATCAATATGCCCACCAAAAGAATGGAAGGATCAAAATATAAAGAGAATTCCCAAGATTGCAAAGAGTAGAATGGACAACTAAAAGACACGTGAACAATGACGACATCTCTATAGGCCTCTCGTAGTGCCTCAATCTGTAAAAATGGGCATGCTTCCATTTGCACAATTGTGATCCTACCAAAGAACACTTGCTCCACTAACCATACGAAAACCTAAAGCTCTGATACCACTTTTGTCATGACCTAACTGGGGCCGTCACCGGCGCTTAGGGAAGAGTATGTTGGAAGAGATAACACGAGAAGGGGGGTTGAATCGTGTTGTTCCAAACTTAAGAGTGACCTAAAACTTTGAATTGAAAGTCTATCTCAAGTCCTAGACTTGGATTGTGGAAGCTTTGTGTTAGTTAAAAAAGGCTTGTATGTTTATAATAGTTAAAAATGATGAGCAAATTGAAAATAAAACACGTTGATAGAATAACTTATGCGATCAAGTTAAAAGGCTAAGTAGATATAAAAGAACTACACAAGAAAACTTATACTGGTTCGGCCAACCACTTGCCTACTTCTAGTCCCTAACACTTTGTTGAGACTTTATATAAACTTGAGTATTCTTTGTTCAAGCTTCTCCAAGCTTCTTGCACTAGAGTAGTCTTTTTTTCAAGCTTCTCCAAGCTTTAACTTGAGTATTCTTTATCCTAGCTTCTCTAAGCTTTTTCTGACTACTACTAGGTCTGTGTACAAGTTTTGAGATTTGAAGAATAGTTTGTGAACACTCATACTAACTCCCTTTATAGAGGATAAATAATATTTTGTGTGTGTGACTTCTCTAAATTCTCAAAAAGAGAATCTTATCAAATACAAAGCAGAAGAGAAGATTTTCTATTTAACAAAAGTTACAAAGAGTAACTTTTTGGTAGTTCAGAAGGTTGAGAAAGTTGACAATGAAGCTCTACAAGCGAAGAAGATATTTAGTTGTTCTAACGTTCTTTCTTCGACGTCCAGCCTTTTATAGACATTTGAAATATATCTGTTGAAGCTTTCAGTTCTTAAATTTTGAAGTTCTCTTCAAACTACTGGTCTAAGCCTGGAAAGAAAAGCAATAATTTTTCCTTTTCCTCATTGTTCAAAGCTTGTGCAGAGATAGGAAAATAGCCATTTGTTGATATACTAACTGTGCAGACTTATCAGCACTTCTTCTGCCTCTTGTCAAATCATCTTTTTGACTTTTTGAATTTGTCTATGAAGTGTGCTAAGGAAGCTTTGAAGGTATGACAAATATCAGAAGTATGTTTCTGGTGATATTCCTTCTGGATATGATCATCCTTCTGGACAGACTCATCTTTCTGAATTGGCATATTTTAGCTTTATGGGCTCATCTTTCCTTTCTGAAGTGTAGCTTCAACCTTCTGAATTCTTCTATTCTATTTCTACATAAAATAGCTCGAGAGACACAAAGCATATATTCCAAATAAAGTATATTATAGTATAAACTTATGGATAAAGATGCTATGACGGCTTTTTGAGCGCTTAAGCTATTTATTGAATTTCATTCTCATAGAAGAATTTGGTATTCGAATTAGCCTTTTCTTGATCAAAAAGATTTTCTTGTATTTTGATTTGGTTTTCATCAAAACCCTTAGAAAACAATTCGATTCATAGCCTCAAAATAGTTTCTAATAGGCATTGGAGCTAACAATCTCCCTTTTTTTGATGATGGTAAATCAGTATTTAAGAAATGCTTTTTGTAAATAGAAAAGACCTTTTGAAAGAACATGATTTGTTGTTTGAAAAGCAACTTCTTTCTAGTAGGAGTGATGAATTCAAAGATTATCATTTTTATCATAATACATCATTGAGATATATCGGAGTAATTTTTTGAAAAAAAAATGTTTTGAATATCATCACGTGAAGGTGTAACACCCTCTCAAGTACATTACTATGCTTAAGTCATAGTACCATACCCTGGAGTTGTTACTGTTACCTGAGCGGACCTTATCTGACAGCAACTTCAGCCATCTTCGAAAACTTCTTGAACTATCTGGAGAAAACACAGAAATAGGAGTGAGAATTATAAATTTTCAGTAGGATTCTCTAATTATCATACATAATGTCATCATTGTCATCTCCAGTTTGCTTCGGTTTATTATGAAAAAGGTGAACATGCTATACAAACTATTTAATTTTATAGTTCGAAAATATATTATCCGAAGCAAAATTCATTTTACTCATACACTTGGCATTTGGGAGAGCCCATACAAAATCAATTCATGAATGATACCACAGATAATAACTGCAACATATTAAAATACACATAGCATCAATATACTGGAGACATAACATCTGCATATAACTTTACTTGTACTTGAATTTATGCATATACATACAATTTGCTTTTCTTTCTTCATCTTCCATTTCATCATAAAATCTTTACATGCCACATTCCAGAGTATGATCACCATGTCGTACCCCATCAAAGCGTGATTGCAATGTCACGTTCCTTAGGAATATGGGACCTTCATTCAGTACTTACACTAGCTGAGTCATGCCATGCCTCATGTAAGTCCTATCCCTTATACTTACACTAGTTGGGTCGATGCCATGCCTCATGTGAGTGGGGTGCTTGCATATGCTTTAATCTTTAGTCTTTAGTCTTTAGCCTTTACTGCCCTTGGGTAGCCTGACCTTGGAGCGAGCTCGTCAGCTCAGCTCGTGACCGTCATCACGCTGACTCACCCACAAGGGGATTCACGTGCCTCTAGTCTTGGAGGGATCTCATTTTGGTCACGTGCCTTTAATTGAAGGGATCTCTTTTGGTCACGTGCCTCAAAATTGAGGGATCTCTTCTGACCACGTGCCTTCAATAGAGAAGGATCTCATCTGACCATGTGCCTCCAAGGTAGAGGGTAGCTGCCTTCACAGGGAGGGATTCAAAGTGCAACTACCTCCAAGTGAAGGGATTCATATCTTATCTTATTTAACTGCCTTCACAGAGAGGGATTCAAAGTGCAACTACCTCCAAGTGAAGAGATTCACATTTAGTATACTTATGTCTTTTCATTCTCATGCATAATCAAGCATAGACATGCTGAATACACTCATATATATGCTTCGTCATTTACTTTCATATACTTCATATCATACCTAAATTCATGCTTGCACATAAACATTCATAGACTTCTGCTGTAAACCCGGCAGCATAACGGATCAGATCCTTTTCCCCATGAATAGTGTCAGTTTTCACGGACAAATCAGTCATAGCAGTATAATCAATCTAACATATCTATCCATATAAAACTTGCAACCATCAACTCAAACCTTATATGTTCACTAACATTTATGAAATCATCAATTTGGTCATTTCTGCCAATTCTACTCAGTTCTGCATGAATTTTGTATAATCCACCTTTACTTATATTCAACTCATTTAAACCTGAATTTTGGATATGTCATAGCTCTATGTGTCTATTTTCTAACCTCATTGGTCCCATCTCATTTTGATCTGTATAAGTCAAGATATTTAAATTTTGCCTCAACCTATTCGGTTACTGGTCTGAATTATAGTCTTGGAAGTAAAAATTTACTAAAAATCGAAACTAAGCTCAAATCATATGAAATTGGTACCATTTCAAAGCTAACAGGATAACATTTCATTTGCAACCAGTTTGACTCCATTTGCTTTAGTATAGCTCGAGTTATCTGTCCTGAAATTCAACCTTCCTAAACTACCCTATTTTAGCCTAGTTTGGACATAGGGTAACTTCCTAGAATCATTGGGAACAATTGGGATCATAACAAACTCAGAATTTCATATTGGGATGTTCCCCTATGTGTAGGATTTCTAACAAAGTTAGTTTCACTCAATTTGGGGTTATGTAAGGTGAGTTACACCCTCCTCAAGTCACATTGCCCGAATGGAAGTCTTGATTCCTAGGTCAAATTTTAGAAATTCATATCTCTCTCAATACTAATCCATTGACCTTATATGATATATGTATGGAAAGTCCTAATGTCTACTTTTATCTAAAAATAGTTTCATCAGATTCCACTGGCTATAGGTGGAGCCGTACACTCCGCCATCCGGACTACCGAGGACTCTTCACCAAGACAGCATCCTAATTCTCCACTCCTTCTAATTTTTCTCCTTCTAACCATAATTCCAACTCAAGATTTCCTATTAATCCAATCATAATCCATCATATATATCCAATATATCATCAAATACATGAAGAAGAGTACAATTTCATATAGCCATAGTGCAAAGAATTCAAGAACAAAAATGGAATCCTACCTCTTTGGAGTGTGATCTTGCTGAATTTGAGTTTGGGATTGAATGGAGCCTTACAAAGCTTGGAGATTTGATAGAGTAGATTGAGAGGGGAAGGGAAGAAGAAGGCTGGAGCAAGGGGGAGAGAAGGAGGCGTAAATCAGCCTCAAATGAGAAGGGGAGTCTCACTTAAATACATGGGGGTAGTTGGGATTGTGAGTGTTGATTGGTTGAAATTTTGTGATTGAAGTTCGGCCATGTCTCCCACTTTTGTGGCCAAATCGCTCTCCACGTCGTCCCAAAAGTGGGACTTGCTTCCATTCATCTGAAATCGAAAATCGTATCAATTCTGCTTAAAGTCGGAACTCGTGCTGTTTATTTGAGCTTGGAGCTGAAACTGGATGTCGGAACTCATCCCACCTTATTTGACATTTGGGAGTAAATTTGGATATCAGAAGTCATACAGCTTACAATCACACAATCTCGGAACTCCCCATTCAAACTCGGGAACACCAACAGAGATGGAAAACTTTTGGGAATAAACTCGGAGATCGGAACTCATGTATGACTTGGAAATCAGCTCAAAGATCCGAACTCGTGTCCATTCTAATTGAGTTCAACTCTAAGGTGGGAGCTCGTTATATTTAACTCGGAGATCGATACTTGCACCATTGTGTTAAACTATAACTTCGAAGGTCGGAAACCATGTACACTATTTTGAAACATGAGGTATGATGTCGGAACTCAGGTACATCTTGCTGAAACTTGGAGATAAATTATGAGATCGAAAGTCGGGTCCATTTTCTTTGAGACATGAAGTCGGATATCGGGAATCACGTTCGTGTTGTTCGGACTTGAAGGTTAAGTCGGAAGTTGGGAAATGAGGAATGTTGGTATGGTTAAGGTCGGAAGCCGGAAAAGGTCGGAAGTCGAAAATTATGCTGAAATTCGAAGACGAACTCGGAAGTTGGAAATCATCCCATTTTGTGTGAAATTCGAAGATGAAGTTAGAAATGGTAATTGATCAAACTTGAAAATGAAGTTGGAACTCGGAAATCGGGATGCTACAGAAGGCATATGAATTTAAAGATTTATCTTAATATTTTGATATATCAGAGAAAAGGTTAAGATAAATCAACTAGGATGCATATGGTTAGAGAATAGAAAATCAATCATTATCTCAAAACTTCAAATAAGTATTTAATGAGGATCAGACCATTTCATATGAATAGATATCCAATCATCAAATATCAAGACAGTTATTGATTGTTTTAAATAAGGATAAGAGCGTATTCAATAATTTAAGGTATCAGAACATGTTATAAGCAACAGAATAGTCATTCAGAGCAATTTAAAAAATATGATAGATAAATATTGAATCTAGAATGCATTTGTAGCAAAAAACAAAAAAACAAAAAATTAATAGTAAATGTTTTTAACCAAAAATAATAGAGCCGTAAACACAAATATAACACTAAAGAAAATGCGTGTGTATGCATGCATGCTTCTTCCAAAGTGTATGCTCTTATGCGATGCTCCCCTTCAGCTTGTGCTTTCTTAAATACTTTCTTCTTCTCCCCCTTGACATCATAAAAAAAAAAAAATGATGTGGGATCATGGAAGTATCGTCACTGATTGCCCTTTGCTTTCTAAATGGTCTTCAGAATCTACACAAGAAGGTTTTCTATTTTGTCTATTCGGCAATCCATTCTTTGTTGATGGGCTTGAAGTTCAGCTTGATTTGCCAATACTGTATGTTGATTGGCAAGGAGCAGATCCATCTGAACATCAGCAGTATTGGGAAACATTTCAGCAGGAGAAGGTTCTTCAGAAGGCAGCTTTTTAGTGTGCTGAGAGTTATTTGTTGAGTGTTGTTAGGGCTCAAATATAATAGGGTTTTCCTGTCAAATCTAGGTATGGAAGTGAGCAGTAGCAAAGTTTGAGATGTAACGGGAGTGGCAGGAGCTTCTTGAGATTTAGGGGCAATAGCTGGATGAGGCATTGGAGTACCCAACAAAAGAGGCTGAGATTCAGCAACAACCGCTTCAATTTCTAGTTCTATTACTAGAACAAGAGTTCTGTCATGTTCTAATCTTTCTGGAGCAGATTCTATTTGTAGTAAAGGCTGTGCTGGTCTTCTTGATGGTTCTTCAGAAGGTAGAACCACTGTACTCATTTTAGAAGGTGGATTGACTTCTTCAATGATAATGAAGTCTTGCTCTACTTCCAAAGAGGTTGATGAGCTCCTTGTTCTTCTGATTGATCCACCAGCTCCAGAAGCTTTATCTTTTTGCCTCTGTAGCCATGCTTCATTTCTCAGTCTGTCCTGAGCAACTTCTAGCATAGCTCTCCTGACATAGGCTATCTTTTTCTTCCCCTTCCTGATTATCTCAGGGTCTTCATTTGTTTTTAAAGCTTCTGCTTTAAGTTGTTTTTTTGGAGGAGCTCGAGGAGGCTATTCCCTAATGACAATCCCCTTCGTTCAGGGGGTTTGTGAAGCAGATGTTGCAGGAGCAGTAGCATTCATGGGCTGTGCTGCAATGGATGAGTCATCAGCTTCTGTACAGGAGTAGGAGGATTCAGCAATTCTCAGCATTCTTGTAACACCCTAATAGTTCCATTCTATACTTAAGTCATATTGTGGAATTACTAGTTGTTACCTTTACTCACGGAACTAACATTACCTTTTATAAATTACTTTTTAACGAAAATAGGGGTAAATTTTTTTTTTGAATAAAACAACTAAATTGTTTTTGAAAATCGAGAGCCATGAGCACATCGTGAACATATAATACAAACATCGCTATCTCGTACATACATCGCATTAAATATACATAGAAATCATAAGAATAATCACAATCTTAGATGAAGATAACATTCATTCCATAGCCATCCTATAGTTAATATAGTAGTAGTAATAGCAGCAGTCATACACAATGATATCAATGGGTCCGATACCTACTGTCGACCCTACAAAATAACCTAACAAAATACATGATAAAAGGAAATACATAAGTAATCCCATACACCCATACATGCCACAAGAAATATGATAACCCTAGCTACCACCAAAAAGGGCTATCCTCGTGCTCGGCTCCGCGTGTAAATCAACACCTCACGCATCTGGCGGAAGGTAGCCATTCCCGAATCCACCGGGAGGAATATCACCACGTCCTCCTCCTTCAGCATGGCCACGCCCACGAGGCATAGCACGAGTACGGATGAACCCGCGACCGCGAACCAGGGGTGGTGTGTGATAAGGGGCTACAGAAGAAGAAGATGAGTCAGATGACAAACGGATCACGAATGGGAAGGAAGGCTTAGACGGATCCATCTCCACATGGTAGCTTAGATAAGAAGGCTTCGAAGGATCGGAATCCAACAAAACTGTCAGTGTCAGGCGGGTGTCCGAATCGGAATCTCCATCAGTAGGGTACCTCAGAGGATGGAAGGGCGGGCGAACGTCATCCATAGTGATGTCCTTGAACAGCTCATGAAGGCGGAAAAATGGACTCATCACGGGTGCACGGAATTGGTGGCTATGGAACATGTAGACCCGCATCACTGCCTGAGCAATCAGCACAGATGCATTCAGCACCGGGTTGAAATGCCAATGCATCACCGGAAACTCAGTGAAGATCACCACCGTGCCTGACGCCGGCATCCTCTGAAGATGACACAAAAATGTAGGAGTGAGAAATACTAAATTTCTCAGTAGAATCGCGACTAGACAACATAGTGTCATCATCATCATCCTAGCCACTTCGGTTTTAATTATAAAAGCAGTGGACAGATATACATTCAATTTTAATGATTTTGAAAACTTTAACTCCGAAGCGGGTTGCTTTTAAACTTAGCATCATAACTACATCATCATAATCTAACATACATACTGAAAGATAGAGTAAACATTCATAATGCAGATGGGCAACATAAGTACATGTAGGGACATGCATCATCATAGACTTAACCATGGTTATACTTTTGACTTTACTTTCATTTTTAGCACATGCTTAACATTCTTTACTTTCCTTTGAAATAGATTGCTTTTGGACATGAGCTCATTCCGTGACCGTCGTCACGCAGTACTAACCAAATCAGACTAAGCCGATATTGGTTACCTCTAAGTTGGAGGGTCCTCCATGTCACCCTTGCCTCCCTCATAGAGGTTCCTTGAGTCTTTGTGGATCGCCATCTCTCACTTCCCTTACCAAAGTGATTGAAGGGTCATGTCCCATTAATTCTTTGCTTATCATTATACTTTACATGCATCATATTTCTTTGACTAGACACATGCAATGATATGACTAAGTCAATAATTTTGACGGAAATCCGGCAGCATAACGGCTAGACCGGAGCTTCCCCAAAATGCCAATCACAAACTTTCAACCAACAGTTCATCATATCTATATCATAACATCATACTCATCATTCAATCATGAGATAAAGCTCAATCAAACTCATCATTCGTCATGCTGAATGGCATCACCCATTCATGCCCTAAAGGGGTTTATAGTTGTATTTTTCTTTGCGAAAAATATTATGAATCATCATATGATTTCTCGTGGTTATCCATGAGAGAATCACATAGTTAGGATATATGTTTGTGGTCTTTTAGTTACTTAGTCTTTGTATGAAAGTATTCTTTACTCAAGTACATGTCTTATGGAACACTTATTCAAATTAATTAAGTTAAGTGATTATTCCCCTTTTCTTGAGATAGTGCACTTAGTGATTCCTAGGTTCATGGTATGCTCAGAGGCCCTAATCATACTTTTGTTCCCAAGGAGTTCAAGATCCCTCTAATCCTTGGGTCTTGACAACGCATAACCATATCATGAACCCAACAACACCAATGTTCACTAATCACCAAGGGTGACTTTTAACTTATTCAAGTTACAAAGTTTTAAACTTACTAATAACATATCAAGCTTTTACCTTAGACATTATTAAAGTTATCATTCTTTATAAAGTAGTCATAAAGTTTTATTCTTTATGAAAGTAAGTGCCTTTGACATTAAGCTCTTATCTTAAGATTGGATCTTTATGAAATAATGATACAAGTTACTAGCTTTTTGAATAAAAAGTCTTGTTCTTTATAAAAGTTAACACCTTTTTACATTGTTTTGGTTCAAAGTCTAAACTTTATGAATTAAATTTAAAAAACAACATTTTTATGACTTAAAGATCTCATTCTTGATTAAAGGTTGAAACTTTATGAAAGGTCTTTTCTTAAAGGTTGGATTTCTAAGACATAAAGTAACAAGATATCATTTTATAACTCAAAAGGGCTTGTTATTCTAAAAAGCTTAGACTTTTTCATGTATCTTTGTCTTCAAAATATAACAAAAGAAGACTTTATGATGGCACTAAAACTTGCGCCACTTTTTGTGCATCAAGAAGCAAACTTTTTAAAGTTTAAAGCTTTTAGAATGTTCATAGTCTTATCAAATCATGAAAACATAAAAAGATGAAGCTTTTCTAATCATCAACTCATAATAAAAAGAAAGGAACAACTTTAAGCAAGATACCAACAAGAACATATTTTTCTAAAAGAGTGAACTTAAGAACACATGAAGAACAACAAGAACATATTTTTCCAAAAGAGGAAACTTAAGAACATATGAAGAACATCAAGAACACATTTTTCCAAAAGAGGAAACTTAAGAACGTATGAAGAACATCAAGAACACATTTTGAACACATGAAGAACATCAAGAACACATTTTTTCAAAAATGAAAACTTTGGCTCTTGAGGAGCATGAAGGATCTTCTCAAGCTTTCACTTAGAAATCTTAGTCATGAAAGAACCAAGCTCCAAGCTTTCTTGAGTAAGCAAAATGAAAAAGATGAAGATCACTACCTTTCTTGAAGATGGTGCAAAACCAAGAGAGGAGGAAGAAATGATGGCTCCTCTTGATGATGATGGTGGCGGCTTTGCAAGAAGGAAGGAGAAGCTCTTGAGATCTTGTGAAAATGGAGGTTGTAGTATTTTGATCTTGTCTCCAAAGACCCAAAGATGAGGTCTTTGAAGGGCTAAGTGAGTGGTTTAGGGTGGTGGTGGTGGAGAAAGGAAGAGGAAGATGAAGAAGATGAAGAAGTGTTTAGAGAGAAGTTGGAGAATTTGGCTTGAAGAGAAAGAATAGGATAAGTGAAAATGAAAAGGGATGAGGGAGGGAGGGAGGGAGGAAAGTGGCATCCTACATTAAGGGAGGAAGAGTGAGATATTTTGCTTAATTTTGTGTTAATTAAGATTTAAGGGGACAAATGGGATGATAGGGAGACAAAGCATGGTCAAACTCTTACATAAAGTAGTCTTGTCTAATACTTTATACTTTTATGACATCACTCTTTACTTTATTGTCTAGTTGACTAAATTTGAATTTAATCATGTGATTAAGTGCTCATACAACTTAATTAAGGTAATTAAGCAAGGATTAGTGATTAACACACAAGAACATGATTAACAAAAATTAATCTTACGATCAAGCTTAATTAACCTTAATTAAACTCGGGTAAGCTAATTAAGGGTGATTAATGCTTAATTAAGCTATAAGGCTCTGACTTGCTTAATTAGGGATTATCTAATCTCGATTAAGTATTCTCTTGACTCTTCTCATGTGAGTCAACCCCTTAATTAAGCCTTAATCTCATAATTTCTCATTAAGTGCCTAATTACTCAAGGTTACTGAGGTAATTTAGCACGACATGAAATTGAGGATGTTACAATTCTTCTTTTGCTGATTCTTCTCTCCTCAGAAGCAGGGAAGATATCTCTTTCATGCTTTTTCTTGGATCTTCTTTCTTCGGAAGGTGTAGAAATATCCTTACGAAGATTAGTTGATTTTCTTTTCTTTTCCTTCTCCTTCTCCTTCTTCTTCTTTTTCTTTTTTGCCTTCTCAAGACCTTAGGATTTCAGACCCATAGCAGAGAAGGTCTTCATGGTTGTGGCAGGGCATTTTTCATCATTCCTATGCCCTTCAACAGGAAGTTGGGCTCTTTGGAAGATGCGTGTTAGGAGCATGCCATAGGGCAAGGCTGCATGACTCCTTCTGGCATCATCCACAGCAAAGAGCATGTAGTCCAGGATTAACTTGACTAGATTAATCCTTCTTCTAGTCATGAGGCAAAACATGACCATATGGTCTACGTCAATCATAACATCAGTGTTTCCCATCCTTGGCAGCACTTTGTGTTGGACAATAAAATAGATTGCTCTGACATTTAAGATGAGAGAGGAAGTGCAAATATTTCTCACTTGCATGTCTTTTCTTTTAATAAGGACTTCGGAGACATCTTCTTCTATGGCTTCAAGTTGCTCCCACCATCTTAAAGCCACTTTTATAATCTACATAAAACCCCTTCATTTGGAGTATTGGTGATGTAAGTGAGATCAGATGGAAGTACTTGTAACGTCCAAAAAATTTTATCGTTAGTAACCGAGTTGTTTGGTTTTTATCGAATAAGTGGGTTTAATTAGAATTCGATTAAGCATTTACTTAAAGCCAATTAAGTGTGATTTAGAAGTGATTAGGCTTGATGGAATTAGATTAGGAACATAGGAAACCTCACAGAAATTTTCTAAAATCGGTTTGCCGATTTAAGAGAAATCGGTAAGATTTTGGTAACTTAAACTGTCGAAATCGAATCAATAGAACTTACATTATGAGTGCCCTAGGATGAATAGCTAGAATTTAGCCAAAACACCCTTATATGTGGCGCCACCTTTAGCCAAGGATGGCAGCCACAAAATCAAATTGAAACCCCAACACACATCCACCAATCATACAACTCCTTGCACCACAAGTTTGTGTTCAATTCCTTCTTTACCCTTGTGAATTTCGGCCAAGATAAAGGGCTAACTCCTCTTCATTTCTTTTCCATTCACGCTCCTCTCTACTCCATCTTCAACCTCTTTTCAGGTCTCATCAAGAGTTGGTTCCATCTAAGATACCAAATCAACAAACTTTCAACTAGACAAGGTAGGAATCCAACTTCTCTTCTTATTTTTCGTAATTTGGGGCTATGTGGGGATCCTATCTTCCTCATGATATTAATGTGATTTGGAGTTATGATGATGGTTTATGATTGAGTTTGCATGTGTGTTGTGATTAGAATTGAAATTGGTATGAAAGAACTTGAAGAAAAGAGAAAACTCAAGAAGTTGGTAAGGTTTATCCTCGACGGTCCGTACGGAGGAGTGTACGGATCCACCTATAGTCGTTTAAATTTCATGAATCTATTTTTATATGAAACTAGACATTCAGGGCTTTCCATACATATATAATATAAGGCCATTGGATTAGTATAAAGGTAGTCATGAATTTTTGAAGTATGACCTAGAAATCAGGACCTTCATCTGGGTAGTATGAGTTGAGAAGGGTATAACTCACCCTACACAACTCCAAATTGAGTGAATTCAAAGTTGTTTGAAAGCTAACATATGAGGAAACATCCCATAAAAGTTTTAGAATTAGATTCATTGCCATCTATCCCTAGTACATTAATGAATTTACCTTAAGTTCAACTTGGGCTGGAATAGGGTAATCCAGTAGGGTCAAGTTTCAGGGCTTATATCTCGAATTATGCTCACTCAAATGATATGCAACTTCTTTCATTTGAAAGCTTGCTCTGTTAGCTTTATATTGATATAAATTTCGTATGATTTCATCCAAATTTCTATTTTTGGTGAATTTTCTCTTACAAGAGTGCAATTCTAGCTAGAAGTAAGGTGGTCTGGGATGAAACACAAACAACTTAAGGTTGAACTCGGAACTTAGCAGATAGAAAGCTAGGTCAGGTATACCTAAGATTGAACTCGAAACTTAGCAGATAGAGCGTTAGGTCGGGTATATTTAAGATTGAACTTGGAACTTAGCAAACAGAGCATTAGGTTAGGTACAATTAAGATTGAACTCAGAACTTAGCAGACAGAGAGCTAAGTCGGGTATACTTAAGGTTGAACTCGGAACTTAGCAAACAGAGAGCTAGGTCGGGTATACTTAATGTTGAATTCGAAACTTAGTGAATAGGAAACTAGATCGGATATAGCTAATGTCAGAAACTTGGAATTTAGGAAACACTCTCATAAAAGTCATGGAAGACCAATGGTGGGTTAATGTCGGAGATCGAACATAACCACAGAAGTCGGAAATTATATAATCTCGGAACTCGGATCCAACTCAGTCTTGCAAGTCGAATTGGGGAACATCAATAGAAGTTAAAAGCTTGCAAGATAGATTAAGTATTTTAAGACTTGTACATAGTGATATTGTTATATTCTTGATATGATTATGATGTTCTGTATTGGGTTAGCTGTTTAATTAAAATTTTCCTGGTTGTCTGGCAATATTCATGGGGAAGTGGACATGATCCGTGATGTTGCCAAAATTTTGGGAAAGATTGCAATTAACATGAATTTACAAGTTATGCATGCATTGATCAAAGTATAAGATGAGCAATTGCTACCCTTATAAGAATAAGAAAGGATTTCCATATGACTTGGGCCAGCCCATGAACAAAGTTAAGGGGAATAGATCAGTGGGGAAGTCGGGGAAAGTAAACTTGGCGACCCTGTATAGGAATGAGCTCGATCCTGAAAAGCGGACTATTACCGAGGAGTTTTATGGCCAATATACTCCCAGAGGACCAAGTATGGAAAAATATGTGTTAAGTTCAAGTGCATTATTTCTTAAGCATATCCACAATTTCTGTTATTATGCATTGAGTTAATTGCACCATTGGGTATTATATATGTACATCATTGTTCACTTTATGACTGTCACTTAACTATATCAAAAATATAGGTTTGGTTGCTTATTTCTCTATTTAATTTCCTTGATTTCCTTAAGGAAAACTCAGCTATGTTTCGGGCTATGATTTCTATAACTAATCTAGTAGAACATCCCGTTGAGGTAACATTTTCTTGTAATTAACCAAAACCTGAAACAACTGAGAATGATAGTGATGGCAGATATATATAAACTTAGGATCCCTACTGAGAAATCTTTATTTCTCACTCTACTATATGTTTTCGCATCATTCTCAGATCATGGAGAGCGCGGCCACTGGCGTCCTGTTCATTGAGTTTCCTGAGCTCCACATCCACCTGGACTCGTTTCTAGACTGTATATATGTATTTGGTAGATGTTAGTTTCATTTTTATTTCTTCTTTCGTAGAGATTTTGCTATTCCTTTTCCTTAGCCACTCTTCGACCCCACCATACCTTACATTGCTATCCCACTACACATGGCCCATCCCTTTCTACCACCACTTGCAGCAACAGTACCAGCAGCAGTACTAGCCATGGATACTCCAAGCTCACCACAGCAGCAGATCCCCTCCGTCTCGATGTCTGAGGAGGATCCATCTGAGGCAGTGAGTTCATTTTCTTCGTCCTCTACCCCGAGCGTGGACTACACTCTCACTGATGCTGGTATGGCGAATGGATTCCTTTCCTCGGAATCCATCTAGAGTGCCTGTGCAGCGCAGTAGCAGGATATGTATAGGATGGCCCTCTTTTGTCATTTTTGGGCCATAGGCGGTAACTTAGTGGATGTTATATATAGATAGTTGGTACATGAAATATCCCATTGGGACCAGGTAGGGTTCTGATTATAGTGATAGGTCGGTGTTATTTTGTTTTAGCAGCTCCATTGTTATACCCTGTACCAATTATGTACTTTTTAAAAACTTGGAAAAGTGACATCTATTGTACATATATATATATATATATATGAAGCAGTCAGTTCCATTTTTTTCTCCAGATTTTCTTTATTTATTGATTTATTATTTCTGATATAGAGCTCACTGACAGATTAAACAATTAACATTCTAGGGATAACTATTATTAAATCAAAATGTAATGTAAGTAGGTAACCTCACGTAATAACTTATCAGGTAATATATTATGACTTAAGCATAGTATTTTGTCTGGTAAGGTGTTATAGTTCTTGGATCTCGAAGCTCCCTATGATGCTTCTCACAGATGTATTATCTTCATCAACAGGCATGAGGGTACTATAGAAAGTGGCAACCACTCCAGCGTAGACATCTTCAGAAATATTCAAGAAATTGTTCTATCCTTGGAAATTGAACACTTTTGTAATCTAGGAAAAGACTGAGAAGTTCTCCAATTTGAAACTTCTTCCAAGAGCAATAGGCCGTATAAAGAACTTCCTATGAAATCTAGTCTGCATTTCATTGTCATCAAACATGTAGGGCACACTATAGTCTCTTTTCTTAGTCATGATTCTCAGATGAGATAAGCAACCGGAGGTGAAGGATAGAGTGTATTTGGGCTAGGTGTATGAAAAGAAATGTGAGGGTTTGAAGGTTTTTGGAATGGAGAGGATGAAGAACAGTGAAAGGTTTTTCTTTGAGACTTGAAAAATGAAAAGTTGATGTGATGGGTAATAGTTAATAAAGGAGACCAATGGTTAAAGTGTGTCAGTAGTTTGAGTAAAAGCTGCCATTTTTAGAGTAGGCGTGCCTTTTGGAGTTTCCCGCTTAATTAAGTAATGGTCATCGTGTGATAGTGGGTGATTATCCAAGCGACACATGTAATAAAACCATTTCTTTTATCCAGAACCCTCTTTTTTCAAAGTTTATAACCATCTTTCTAGAAGAATGAGAAAGTAGTCCCTTAAGAAAAATAATTTAACTTTTTACAGCTATTTTTCTTCCTATTTTTATTTTCATCCTTTTCTAAAGTAATCTTTCTGAATGGTGAGAGAACACACTCTGAACAGACTCTATAAGTTTCTCATGATATGACTTTTATGTTAGATGAAGAAGAACAATATTCCAAAAAGTAAATCCCATTAAGATATGGCAATCTCAGCTTTTACTTTAGCTCAAGAGAGAGAGAGTGTGTGTGTGTGTGTGTGTTCAGATGTAATGCATGTGAATGATAAAAGTTGATCAAGTTCAGAAGGTTCCTTATTTTGGAGAATAAATCTTTTGAAGGTTTTGTAAAAATGTCAGTAATTTGACTTTTAGTATTAATAAACCTTAGCTCAATTTCACCTTTCTAAACATGATCCCTTATGAAATGATGCTTTATGTCAATATGCTTAGATCGAGAATGCTGAATGGGATTCTTGGTGAGTTTATAGCACTTGTATTCTCATAAAGGACAGGAATTTTAGTATGCCTCAAGTTGATATCCTTTAACTGTTGCTTGATCCATAGAACCTGGGTACTGCAATTTGCAGCAAATATATATTCTGCTTCTGCAGTTGAAAGAGCAATAGTGTTCTCCATCTTGCTTGATCATGTTATCAAAGATTTTCCAAGAAAGCAACAGCAACCACTAGTGCTTTTTCGTTCAACTCTATCTCTAGCAAAATTAGTATCACAGTATCCTGTAATATCACAAGAAGTTCCTTTCTCATACAATAGACCGAGATTAATAGTACCAACTAAATATCTCAAAATTCGTTTAACAACAATTAAGTGTGAGAGTTTGGGATTTGATTGAAATCGAGCACAGATTCCTACACTTAATTGCAAGTCAAGTCTACTAGCAGTTAGATATAATAGTGATCCAATCATACCTCTGTAAAGAGATTCAGAAACTTTCTCACCATCTTCATCAGCTTCTAAAACTTGATTTACAGTCTAAGAAAGAATTTTAGTTCTCCCATCATGCTCATTTCAAATTCCCCTTGCATAAGTTAAGAAAAATTCTTGCACAGACTTTGATTAGTTGCTCTAAAAATAATATCATCAACATAAATCTGAACAATCTAAAAATCATATTTTTCATGATGAATAAATAAAGTGGTGTCAACTTTTCCTCTTACAAAATCATTTTTGATTAGAAAAGAGCTGAGTATGTCATACCAAGCTCTGGGAACTTGTTTTAACCCATATAGAGCTTTTGAAAGTTTAAACACAAGTTGAGGAATGTTTTCATTTTCAAAACCAGGAGGTTGATTAACATAAACTTCCTAAGATATGAAACCATTTAAAAAAGCGGATTTCACATCCATTTGAAATAACTTAAAACCTTTGTAAGATGTACAGGCAAGTAGCATTTTGATGGCTTCTAATCTTGCAACAGGAGCAAAAGTTTCATCATAATCTATGCCTTCTTACTGATTATAACCTTGAGCCACTAGTCTTGCTTTGTTTCTAACAACTTTTCCATCCTCATCAAGCTTGTTTTTGAATATCTGTTTGGATCTGATGGCGGATTGTCTTTTAGGCAGTAGTACCAGGGTCCAGACTTTGTTTTTCTCAAATTGAGATAACTCCTTTTTCATAGCTTCAATCCAGTATTGATCCATAAGGGCTTCTTCAACATTTTCTGGTTGAATCTCAAAGATAAGAGCGAGATTTGAATTGTTTCTAAGTAAGTATCTTGTTTTGATTCCATGAGAAGGTTCATCAATAATTTGGCTTTCAGAGATAGTTTTCAACTCTCTTACACCTGAGTACCTTCTCCTCAAAGGAGTACTTTTTGGTTCTTTAGAAGCATCATCAGAAACATGTTGATGTGAAGGAACTTTAGAAACATTTTCATCATCATCTCTAGTGGTCATCTGAAGATTCTATTAGGAGTTCCATTTCCAATTCTAGATCAGCAACCTTCTGATTTAGGTCATTTTTCTTTTCCATGAAGCTTATGCGGATTGTTTCTTCTACAAATTGAGACCTTTTGTTGAACACCCTGTAAGCTTTTGACATAGAGGAATATCCTATAAAAATTCCAAGATCAGATTTAGGATCAAACTTTGACAGCTCGTCCTTGGTGTTTAGTATAAAACATTTGGATCCAAAAATATGAAAATAGGAAATGTTGGATTTTCTTCCTTTCCATAATTCATAGGGAGTTTTCTTGAGAATTAGCCTTAAAAATATATGACTTTGAATATAGTAGGCAGTGTTAACAGCTTCTGCCCAAAAACCTTTTGATAAGCCACTTTCAAAAGCATAGTTCTAGCCATATCTTGCAGAGATCTATTTTTCTTCTCCACTACCCCATTTTGCTGAGGAGTTCTAGGAGAGGAGAAATTATGAGAAATGCCATTTTCTTGACAAAAGTTTTCGAAAGCATAATTTTCAAATTCTCTACCAAGATCTGATCTGATGTAAGTGATGCGAAAACTTTTTTCATTTTGAATTCTTTTTTAAAAGGATTTGAAGACCTCAAAAGTATCATCCTTATGGATTAGGAACATAACCTATGTAAATCTTGAAAAATCATCCACAATGACTAAACCATATCTCTTTCCTCCTAGACTGGCAGTTTTGGTTGGTCCAAAGAGATCAAGATATAAAAGCTTAAGTGGTCTAGTAGTAGAAACTACATTTTTGCTATGAAAAGAACTTTTGGTTTGTTTGCCTTTGAGACAGAAATCACAAGAGGAATCATTTTCAAAATCAAGTTTTAGCAAACCTATGACTAGTTCTTTCTGGGAGATCTCAGAGATCAATTTTATATTAGCATGACCAAACTTTTTGTACCACAACCACTTTTCATGCAAAAAGGAAGCTCAGCATTTTACATCCTAATCTAAGAGATCATCTAAATATAACACATTGTTATGCCTCTTCGTAGTAAGAATAATCTTGTCATTTGTCGAATCCTTAATAGTATAGTATGAGGATTCAAACACAACTTTGTAGCCTAGGCCACAAAATTGACTAATGCTAAAGAGATTGTGAGTTAATCCCCTTACTAACATAACATCATTTATTAGCTTGGAATTGTTCTTACGAATATTACCTATACCAACGACTTTGGATTTGATTCTGTGGCAAATTGACTATTCCACCATTCTTGGATTTGAGATTTCTGAACTAGGATTTATTTCTAGTCATGTGTTTAGAGCATCCACCATTCAAATACCACTTCTTTTCCTTTTGATGCTTTGATTTAAGGCATACCTACATCAGAAGCAGTTTTGACTTTAGGTACCCATGTTTTCTTGGGTCCTTTTGGGTTAGCAGGTTTCTTGGCTTTTTTCACTATCTGCCATCTTGCTCTCCTTCTAGAGAAGCATCTTTCAGAAGTATGACCCATTTTGAAGCAGTAGATACAATTTGGTCTATGTACAAGTTTTGAGATTTCAAGAATAGTTTGTGAACACTCATACTAACTCTCTTTATAGAGGATAAACAACATTTTTTATGTGTGTGACTTCGCTAAATTCTCAAAAAGAGAATCTTATCAAATACAAAGCAAAAGAGAAGATTTTCTGTTTAATAAAAGTTACAAAGAGTAACTTTCTAGTAGTTCAGGAGGTTGAGAAAGTTGACAATGAAGCTTTACAAGCGAAGAAGATATTTAGTTGTTCTAACTTCTTTCTTCGACGTCCTACCTTTTATAGACATTTGAAATATATCCGTTGAAGCTTTCAATTTTTAACTTTTGAATTTCTCTTTGAACTACTAGTCTACGACTGGATAGAGAAGCAATAATTTTTCCTTTTCCTCATTCTTCAAAGCTTGTGTGGAGATACGAAAGAAGCCGTTTGTTGATATACCAACTGTGCAGACTTGTCAACGCTTCTTCTACCTCTTGTCAAATCATCTTTTTGACTTTTTGAGTTTGCCTATAAAGTGTGCTGAGGAAGCTTTGAAGGTATGAGAAATATCAGAAGTATGTTTCTGGTGATATTCCTTCTAGATAGAGTCATTTTTCTGAATTGGTATATTTTAGCTTTATGGGCTCATCTTTCCTTTCTGAAGTGTAGCTTTAACCTTCTGAATTCTTTTATTCTGTTTCTACACAAAATAACTCAAGAGACACAAAGCATATATTATATTATAAAGTTATGGATAAAGATGCTTTGAAGGCTTTTTGAGCGCTTAAGCTATTTGTTGAATTTCATTCTTATAGAAGAATCTGGTATTCGAATTAGCCTTTTCTTGATCAAAAAGATTTGCTTGTATTCTAATTTGGTTTCCATCAAAACCCTTAGAAAACAATTTGGTTCATAACCTTAGAATAGCTTCTAATAGGCATTGGAACTAACATACTATTCCCTAGCAAGCCTACCCAAGAATTTCCTATGAAACGGATGAAGTTTCCCCTAAAAATTGGGCACTTCCCAAAATACAAAAAGTTCCTATTACATACCAAAAACATACAATCTAACCACAGAAACAGAATATCAACAATACTTCAAAACACAGACTTGAGAACAACAAACATTTTAGAATAATCTCCAAGTTCAAAACATGCAAAACTTACATAAGCGAGTATTGATACACTTTTCAAAACTAAATCTATTACATATATATATATATATATATATATATATATATATATATATATATATATATATATATATATTTTACAATGCAAGCCAGACCTACTTGTGGGTTATGGGGCATAACTAAGAATATTTATAGATTAAATGCAATGATAACCTAGAGGCTCACATGGATCAATGTATCCAGCTCGCGGAGCTTCTATTTCTCTAATTATGAGACAAACCACCCATAGCATCTATCTAGCTCTGAAATAGAGGAAGAGGGAGGAGTGAGTGAAACAAAATTAGTGAGAGATAATATACTTATAACAGAAGTTGGGGAAAGCTATATTTATGAAGAAAATATATTCTTACGGAATCATCACTATAAAACTTGAAACACAAATCCCAATGACAATTTTACTACATTAATGTAATTCCATATCACTTTTCAAGCACAAAAACTCATGCATATCGAAGTACCATAAAAGTTTTTAGAATAACATACCTCATACATGATATATCCCTGAAAGTTTGTAGTTCATTAAATCATATTTTGAGTTCAAATATATATATATTAAGAACACTTGAAAATACTTTTAACAAGTCATATACAGTGAAAGTATGATAACTATTAACCCTAGGGGAGGTTTCTATTCTAGAATGGTTCGTCATGATCACACGTAGGCGGCTTTCCTTCATATGATCTCGTATTTCGTCACGCATCACTCCTTGTATGGCTATGTAAATAATAATCCAAGGTGCACCAAAGCTAACATCTATTGTTGTTAGCATATAGTTCTGCTAAAGATCCTTTATCTAAAACTCAAATAGAGATTTTAAAAAACCTTATTCCAGAAATCAAGGTCATCAGCTTATCAAATTTTAGAATCCAAAATTCAAATTCCAAACCTTTTCAATCATGCCATATAATGTCAAATTCAAAATAGTTCATGGGAATCAATCTCAAAAACTTACTTTATCAAAATCTATAAGTTCTATAGTCCAAGTTCATAATATCAATTCTAAAAATCATATCAGCTTCAAAATCTTTAGATGATCAGATTTCAAACATCAATTTATATCAATACATGAAATCATTAAACTAAATTAGAGTATCGGAGAGTAAATTCTTCAAAATACTTGTCCTCCTATAAATATACAAAATTAGATAACATAATAATAGTTTAAGGGTCTTTAAAGGGTCGATTGGAATAGTGAGTAATTTGCATTTAACGAATAATTGCCGAAGCTTATATTTAACGAGTAACTGCGGTAGTGAGAGGGTAAAACTAGGTAGAGCAAGAAGCAAAATCACAGCAAAAGGCGAGAAAATCAAAGGTAAGGGCGAGCTAAAGGAGGTCGCGATAGGAGGTGTATGGCAAAGCTAAATGCAATGGTGAAAGGGGGAATGTAACACCCTTTATTATATAAGCCATGCTCGAGTCATGGAGTTATATCAAAACGGTGTTACTGTACCAAGTAAGCTTTAAAATATGAAAAATAAAATACTGGGCCCTTTAACTGCACACTTTATTACTGACTAATAGTTCATAAACTTCGTCATCTCTGATACATAAAGAATAGAATAGTTACAATTTAAAAGAAATTGTGACTAACATAATACACAGCATTTGCTTTAGACTAGTCATTAGCTAGCTTCAATAGCTCTTGGTCTGGTTTGTGCCCGAGTCTTGATTAGTGAATGTTCCAGTACTCTGCCTCGCACTTGATTTCCAACTTGGGTGCTGGAATGTTTATGGAAAAGAAAAACATATAAGTAGGTAGTGAGAACCTAAGGTTCTTAGTAGGTAAACTCAAACCAATCTTATAGTGTCATCATAAACATTCCAGCCACTTCGATTTATTATGAAAATATGAGCACATATATTCAAATAGTGATTCAATTTAAGTTGAAAACATCTTTCTCGAAGTGGGTTATATTTTAACAACCACTTACTATATTATATGACAGACATAGAAATATGAATAGTATAATATGCTTCAACAAGAATCATAATAACAGTATGACTTAACGAGATAATTGAAGATGCACATATAGATGCTTATACTTGATTGTATGCAAGTGCACTTGACTTAATTCATATATTTCTTTAACTTGCATTTTAACCTTGCTATTCCGTATTTGGTCCCCCGGAGGTGAATGGCCTCGCTCACCCCTGGGTAATAGCCTACTTTTCAGGTCCGAGCTCGTACCTATACATGAGTGACGGGTTTACTTTCCCCGACCCTCACACCAGTCTATTCACCTTAAATCTGGTCGAGGGCTGGTCCAAGTCTTAGATAGTACCGCTCTAGTCCATGCTAGCTGGGTCTATACCATGCCTCACGTGACAGCTTGGTACATTTTTCTTGCAAGTTCTCATAAATCTTATTCTTCTTTGGACATGATTATACATGTATATGCTACATGCATCCATCCATATACTTCATATCATACTTAAATCATTCTTGCATATATGAATCTTATGAGCATAACATATAAATGTATAACATTCATATAATTCACATATTCTTGCCAGAATTTCGGCAGCATAATGTGTAACATCCCCATATAACGTAATAGGGAATAATAAAAACAAATTTTTATTATTCCTAACCTTGCCCCTGAACTTTTTAGAAAATGATATTTAGGTCCTTATATCAATAGAATTAGCAGAATAAGGTTTTAAACGAAGTAGAATCACATAGCAAAACGTAGAAACCTAAACCTCGGCCGATTGAGCCACGGAGGTATCCATATGTGAAATGACATGGGATGCCCCTAGACTTACCCATAATTACAAAAATGCCATTAGTCATGAAAAACAGAAAACAAAAGGCCCTAAAATTTGCAAAACGTTTAATGTATATTGTTAATCGATTTACTCGATTTTATTGAGTTTGTAGAGTTAATTAAAAAGTTAATTAGAGGTTAACTAGGAGTTGATTAGAATTTAAATTAGAGAAATTAGGGTTAAGATAGAAACTTATAAAAACCTCACAAAATTCTTCAAACCGTTTTACTGATTTAAAGGAGATCGGTAAGATTTCAGTGTTTTAAACTGTCGGAACCGGATCAGTAGAAATTATGCCATGAGTGCCCTAGGATCAATGGCTAAGATTTAACCAAATAAACCACCCAAGTGGCACCTAGGGCAGCCCTTGATGGTGGAAGCCAAATCAAAATGAATAGCAAGGAGAAATCCACCAATCACATGTATTTGGCTTCCAAAAATCTCACCTTTTTCTCTCTTTTTCCCATCCAAATTTCGGCCTCCTTACTACCAGCCTCATTTCCCCACTCTTCTTCATCTTCTTCCATTTCCTCTCATCCCCAAGCTCAAGCCCCAACCATCAACTTCACTTCAAGATCAAGTTCCAACAAGATTTCACACCACCAAGGTAGGAATCTCAACTTTCTCCTTCTTTTCTTTGAATTGGGGCTGCCTAGAGTCCCTTGTTCATCCATGATTCTGATGTTGTGATGGGTGGGGGTGATGAATTAAGGTTGGTTTAAGGTGTATATGTGAGTTTGAATTGAAGATTGGATGGATTGATTAGAGAAGAACATGAATCCAAGAAGAATTCAAGAAGTTGTTAGAGTTTTTCCCTCGGCAGTCTGTATGGCGGAGTGTATGGCTCTGCCTACCGGCATTTAAATTTCATAAAACCATTTTTATATGAAACTAGACATCCAGGAATTTCCATACATATAAAATATAAGGCCATTGGATTAGTGTAGAATTAGTTATGAATTTTTGAAGTTTAACCTAGAAATCTGTATTCTTACCCGAGCAGTATGAGTTGAGAAGGGTATAAGTCACCCTATACAACTCCAAATTGAGTGAGACCAAAGTTTTTTGAAAGCTAACATATAATAGAACATCCCATAAAAATTTTAGAACCAGATTCATTGCCATTTGTTCCCAGCACACCAATGAAATTGACTTAAGCTTAACTCGGGCTGGAACAGGGTAGTCCAGTAGGGTCAAGTTTCAGGACTCATAACTCAAAACATACTTAGGAAAATGACATGAAATAGTTTATTTGAAAGCTTGTTTTGTTAGCTTTAATTTGATATAAAATTCATAAGATTTTATCTAGTTTTCTATTTTTAGTGAATTTTCTTTTATAAGAACCCAAGTCTAGCTAAGAACAGGGCATGCTAAGGTAAACCATTTATATCTTGAGTTATACAAATCCAAATGAGATGGGACCAAAAGGGATAGAAACTAGACACATAAGGCTACGACATATCTAAAAATTAGGTTTAAATGAATTAAATTGAAATAAGGGTGGAGTATACAATAACCGGGCAGGATAAGGAAGAATGAACTGAAAGCCCTATTGATGCTTGAATTGAAACTAAGGAATGAATCTATGGATACATATATATTTGTTGGTCTATGTTTAATTGCAAGTTTGCACAATTGTACTGGTTGTCTGGCACTATTCATGGGGAAGCGGACTCGATCCATTATGCTGTCGAATTTCCGACAAAAATTAGTGATAGTTCTAAATGATGGTGTGTTAATATTGTTATGTGACGGGTATGAATACTAAGCAAGTATTATTGTTTGAAAGTAAGGTATGAAGCCTATGTATCTATGATTTTATGATGAAAGATATGATGATGAGTCCATATTCCAAAGGAATATGATATGGCGATCACGCTCTGATAGGGTATGACATGGCGATCGTACTCTAGGATATGGCATGATAAGCACATCCTAAGAAGTGTGACATGGCGATCACACCCTAATGGGGTATGACATGGCGATCATACTCTGGAATATGGTATGATAAGTACATTCTAAGGAGTGTGACATGGCGATCACATCTCGATGGGGTATGACATGGCGATCATACTCTGGAATATGGCATGATGACTACATCCTAAGGAATGTGATACGGCGATCACACTCCGATGGAATATGACATGGCGATCATACTCTGGAATGTGCATGACAAGTAAAGGAAATTAAGAAAAACCTCAGTGCATGCGCAAGAATTCAAGTATGAGTATTTGCATGATTATATCCTATGTTTTATTGATGCTGAGACTATTCTATCTACTAATATTGTGATTATTATTCTAAATATGAAATTTTGCCGATGTGACTTAAGTACGTGAATAAAATGAATTCTGCTTCGGACAATATATTTTCAAACTATAAAATTGAACAGTCTAGTTAACATGCTCACATTTTTCATAATAAACCGAAGCAGCTGGAGATAACCACGATGACACCTGCAAATGGTAGTTTAATGAGTCCTACTGAGAATTTAAAATTCTCACTCCTGTATTTATTTCCGTGTTATCTCCAGATAGTTCAGAAGTTCCAGAGAAGGTCCTCCGAGGCGGAGTTGACTACTGAGATTGAAGGTGGCTGAAGGTTGCTGCCAATCAAGGTCCGATTAAGTGACAGTAACAACTCCTAGGTAAGGTATTATGACTTAAGCATAGTACCATACTTAGGAAGGTGTTACATAACGGATCGAGTCTACTTCTCCATGAATAGTGCCAGACTACCAGAAGGATCAATCAAGCAGCAAAACCAACATAGATCATGAAGTTTTATAATAATAATATCAATCATATAACATGTCAACACAAATACATAACTTAGGTTTTCTGCTCATTCTACTCAATTCTGCCCAATTTTGTAAAATTCACTATAATTTCTGTTAAATTCATTTGGACCTAAATTTTGAATATGTTATATTGCTATGTGTCTAGTTTCCAACCCTTTTAGTCCCATTTCATTTTGATTTGTGTAGCTCAAGTTATTTAAAGTTTACTTCTATTTGCCCTACAACTAGCCAGAATTTCACTCTTAGAAGTAAAAATTCATTAAAAATAGAAAACTAGGTGAAATCTTACAAAATTTATATCAAATTAAAGTTAACAGACAAGCTTTCAAATGAAATAATTTTCATATCATTTGCATGAGTATATTTTGAGATATAAGCCCCGAAACTTGACCTTACTGGACTACCCTATTCTATCCCGGTTTGAACTTAAGGTAGCTTCATTGATGTGCTGGGAATAAATGAAAATGAATCTGACTCTAAAATTTTATGGGATATTTCACTACATGTTAGCTTTCAAACAACATTAGTTGCACTCAATTTAGAGTTGTGTAGGGTGAGTTATACCCTTCTCCATTCATACTGTCCAGATGAGAATCTAGATTTCTAGGTCAAACTTCAAAAATTCATAACTAATTCTATACTAATCCAATTGGCCTTATATTTTATATGTATGAAAAATCCTGAATGTCTAGTTTCATATAAAAATGACTTCATCAAATTTGAATGGCTGTAGGCGGAGCTGTACACTCCGCCATACGGATCATCGAGGGGAAACCCTACCAGCTTCTTGGATTCTTCTTGAGTTCATGTTTTTCCTTAAATCTATCCATCCAATCTTCAATTCAAACTCACATATACACCTTAAACCAACCTTAACTCATCATCTTCACCCCTCACAACATCAGAATCATGGATGAACAAGGGACCCTAGATAGCCCCAAATCAAAGAAAAGAAGGAAAAAGTTGAAGTTTCTACCTTGGTGGTGTGAAATCTTGGTGGAACTTGATCTTGGAGTAAAGTTGATGGTTGGAGCTTAAACTTGGGGATGAGAGGAAGTGGAAGAAGATGAAGGAAGTGGGAAAATGAGGGCTGGTCTCCCTCTATTGTGGGGAGGCCGAAAATTTAAGGGGAGAAGGAAGAAAAAAAAATGAAAACTTATGAAGGAAGCTAGCTTTTAATTGGTGGACTTCAATCCTCATTCAAACTTGGCTTGGCTTCCCTCTTTTATGGTTGATGGAGGCACCACTTGTAGGGATGTTTTGGCTAAATCTCGGCCCTCCATCATAGGGTTCTCATAGTATAATTTCTATTGGTCCGGTTCCGATAGTTTAAAATACCGAAATTCTACCAATTTCCTTCAACTCGGTAAAACGGTTTTAGAAAAATCCTATGAGGTTTCCTATGGTTCTAATCTAATTCCATCAAGTCTAATCCTTCTAAATCACACTTAATTGGCTTTAAGTGAATGCTTCATCGAATCCTAATTAATCCCAATTATTCGATGAAAATTGAACAACTAGGCGAAAAATGATAAAAATCTGGGGGAGGTAAGGCCAAGTTTCTCCACTATCTTGAGCAACACTTGGCGCCACTCATATGTGGTAAGGGTGGCTGAATTTCAGCCACTTAAGTGAGGATTTCCAGTGGAAAATTCTACTGGTTCGATTTTGGCGGTTTAAAATACTGAATCTTCGCTGATTTTCTTCAAATCGGCAAAACTTTACTAAATGACTTTGAGAAAATTTCTATATCTCTATTCTAATTGCTCCTAAGCCTAATCCCTCTAATTAACATCTAATTAACATCTAATTAACTCCTAATTAACCTTACTTAGCCAATAAGATCGAATAAATTGATTGTTAACGTGAAATAATCGTTTTTATAAATTCAGAGCTTTTCTATTTTCTATTTTCCATAACTAATGGCATTTTCGTAATTTTGAACAAGTCTAGGGCACCCTATGTCATTTCACACCAGACTGCCTCCATGGCCCAATCGGCAGAGATTTAAACTTCTACAGTTTCACCACGTGATTAAGCTCTGTTTAAAATCCCATTCTGCTAATTCTACAGATGTGGGGAAATAAAGGTCATTTCATGAAAAGTTCTAGGGTTATTGTGGAAATAAGTTTTTAGGGTCAAAACATAATTTTCTAAAAATTATGTGCATCACTGTAATTAACAAAAGTTTACAGGGGCACTTTTATCATTTTCTAATTTTTAACATATGGCAGTGCCATATTTAACAAAAGTGTGAGGATCATTATGGCATAGCGCTGCTTGAGAAATTCTCACACTGCCTAAGGGCAATAATGCAAAGTTTCCATTACGTTCTGTTTACGAAAGTGGGGATGTTACAAGGAAGGAGGCCGCACCAGTAATGGTGAGTAAGGCTGAGAGAAAGAGAAGAACTATGAGAAAATAAGAGTGAGAGGTCGAAAGGGTGAGAGTCGCAAGAGATGGAGAGAACAGAGAGATCCACGAGAAATAGGGAGAAGGATAAAAAAGGGGGGCTTAACAGGCATCCTACCACTAAATGTCTTGGTGCTTCTTCTTTCCTTTTTTCCACTTTTAAAACAATATTCACCTAATTTGAGTTAAATTCCTCTACTACTTTATAATTTAAAGAAAATAGAGAAATGCCCCAAAGACTTAAGTTGTGCAAAATTTTAAAATTTTGGTTACTAATGTTTTATTTTAAACTGGGTATTATAAGAATCACCGATCAAAAGGAGATACACTAGTGCAAGAGATTGGAGAGTTGTCTTTCAAAAACAAATCATTAATGAACATCCTCAACGAATTAGAACCAGATCTTCTTTTAGAATTGAATCAAACATGGCCTTGGTCTTAGAAATACCACCTGAATAAGCACTTCAAGATCAAAGCTGGATGGAAGTCATGCAAGAAGAGCTGAATCAGTTTGAAAAGAGCAATGTTTGGACTCTGGTTCCATTGCCTAAAGTACATTTAATCATTAGCACAAGATGGGTATTTAGAAACAAACTCGATGAAAGTGGAAAGGTGATACAATCAGCAAGAAGAAACTGACTTTGATGAGACATTTGCTCCTATTACGAGATTGCAAGCCATTAGAATGCTACTTGCTTTTGTAGTATATAAAGGTTTTATTTTGTACCAAATGGATGTTAAATCTAGTTTTTTAAATGGTTTTATTTCTTAAGAAGTGTATTTGAAAATAAAATAGTTTCTCATCATGTTTTTAAGCTGTCAAAAGCTTTATATGGTCTGAAACAAGCTCCAAAAGCTTGGTATGAAAGACTTAGCTCTTTTCTGCTTAAAAATAGTTTAAATGAGGAAAAGTTGATACAATGTTGTTTATCATGCATAAGGAAAATCATTTTCTTATTATTCAAATTTGTGTGGATGATTTCTTGGTGCTACTAATCAAAATTTGTTCAAGAGCTTTTTTGAGTTTATGCAAGGAAATTTTGAGATGTGCATGATGGGAGAACTCAAATACTTTTTGGGCTTGTAAATAAAGTAATAGAAAGATGGGATCCTTATTCATCAAGAAATATGCCAAGAACCTACACAACAGATTTGATATGGACAAAGCCAAGAGTATTAGCACTCCAATGCATCATTCTCAAGTTCTGGAAGCCAATAAAGATGGAGAAAAAGGGTGTGTTTGTTTCAGCTTTTAAAAAAAGTGATTTTGAAGCTTAAATTTTTATATAATTGAAAAAGCTAAAAATTGATTTTTTTTATAAGCTACTCTTTTTAACTTTTACAAAAAAGCTGAAAATAAATTTTTTTAGAAGCTGATTATTTTTAAAAATTATCCATGCAAACGAAAACTAAGTTTTTTTAGATGAAAAATGTGATTTTTTTTTTGCCAAAATAATCCCAAACAAACACACCCAAAGTTTCTGACAAACTTTATTGAGGTATGATTGGATTATTGTTTTACCTTACAACTAGTAGACCTGATATACAATTAAGTGTAGATATTTATGCTAAATTTCAAACTAACCCAAAATAATCACACTTAAATACTATCAATGGGATTTTGAGATATTTAGTATGTACTACTAATCTTGTTCTCTGGTATGGAAAAGGTACTTTCTATGATGTTAGAGGTTACTGTGATGCTGATTTTGCTAAAGATAGAGTTGAAAGAAAAAGCAAAAGTGGCTGCTGTTGCTTTCTTGGAAAATCCTTGATAACTTGGTAAAACAAGAAGCAGAATACAATTGCTCTTTCAACTACTGAAGCTGAATATATATATCTATAGCAAATTGCTGTGCTCAAATTATGTGGACAAACCATCAGCTGGAAGATTTCAATTTAAGGTATACCAAAATCCCTATTTTGTAGGATAATACCAATGCTATTAATCTTGGTAAAAATCCCATTCAGTATTATAAATCAAAGCATATAAACATTAAGCATCATTTCTATTCTAGACTAGGATTAAAAAGCCTAACTCAACCCAAGATTGAGTGGCCTAACTCAAAGCCCACATGTTATCAGTCTGAGGCCCAACAGGAACCCAAATAAAGGATGTTTCCATACAGCATAAGGATAGGACTATTGAATGGTGTCCACGATCGTGTTGGAACTGCACTCACCAAACTTGTTGTTGTATATCTCAGACCCGCTAACGGACATTAAGTTGTTGAGAGTCTTAAGAATCGTAGAACACCTCTTCTTATCCTTATCCATTGCCCACTATAAATAAGTGGCTCATCATTAACTCGCAAACCTATACCTAGTATCTTTTGCACTCCTTGATTTGAGCATCGGAGTCCTTGTAGGTATACCCCCACCGCCGTGGAAATCTAGCCTCAGCTTTCCAACATCTAGATCAAAGAAACTTTGGAGTCCTAAACTTGTTTAAAGCTCATCCAATTTCCAGCTCAAGTAATCCATCTCCGAGCAGTGGTACCATTTGTGGGGACCAGGCTACTTTAATCTCAATGTTCCATGATGACTTCAACCCCATGTCCATTCAATGTAGAGCTAAGCATGTGGCGGTACACAGCCTCACAAACAACCAATAACCTTACCACCCAGAGCACGGGATGGCTGAATGGTTTCCGAATCATCATCGAACGTTAGACACAAAAAATAATGCGTAGAATTTAGCAACAAATTGCTCCTTGATCTCGGCCATGGCTCATGCCCTGGCACCTAGGGTAGAGCTATGACCTCGAGAGAACCTGACCAACTCGCCAAGATGACAACTATCATGCGGGATTAGGCCACCTACATTCTAGACTTGGAGTGGAACCAGGAGCAGATGTGAAATCCTGGGGAGGAAAGACGACGTCTGGAGTGACACCCTCGACATCGTAGGAGCCAAGACCACAATGAGCCCTAGTATCACAAGGAGTGCACCCATAGTATGGAACCCAGACATCGAGATGATTACCAATATTGGTTGGTAAGCTACCTGGAAGAAGCCTTAGATCGAACATGTATGCCACCGCGTACGGTGCTCTAAGTCACAACCCTCCCAAGCAAGGAGTTCAAACTGGTAATCAAGGCACTACTCGAAATAGTATGAGGACATCGAGGAAGGGGATAAGATGCCATTCTCCGATTGCATGATGGGGATTTAGCTCCCTAAGGGTTTCAAGCCCGACCTTGAGCCCTATGATGGAAGCACCAAGCTCAAGGAGTACATGGACGCCTTCAAGCCAAGAATGGCCTTGGTAGGGGATTCAGATCCTGTTAAGTGTCGAGCTTTCCCGATCACATTGAAAAAAGCAGCACTCAAGTGGTTCAACTCTCTACCCCCGAGGTCCATCAACAGATTCTCTGACCTTTCATCGTTGTTCTTGGCTCATTTCATAACTCAAAAATTCAAGCCAAAATTAGTCTTTAGCTTGCTTGGAATATCCCAACGACAAAGGGAGTCACTCCGAGATTCTCTCAAGTGATACAATACGAAGATGCTATTGGTTGAAAAGCTACAAACCTAGGCAGCAATCCTCACTCTGCTTAATGGGTTGTGACCTAGGCCCTTCAAGAGCTTATTGTCCAAGCGTCCAACCAGAATTTCGGGGGAAATCCAGATAAAGGTCGAGAAGCATATCTTTCTCAAAGAAACAAAGAAAGCTACAGCTAATTCGTCACAGAACCAGATTGAGAAGAATCCTAGCACCAACCAAGAGATGTGGCCAAGGAAAGAGATGCGTGAGAGGGTCAGAAAATACCATGAGTACACTCCCTCAGCATGTCCCTCTTCAACCTATAAAGAGAAGTCAAATAAGTTGAAAGGTTTCAGAAATTGAAAGCTCTCAAGACAAGGGCTAGCACTAACAAGTGCTTGTTTTGCGAGTATCATAATGGTTTCGAGCATAGGATGGAGGATGACTATTGTAACATCCACAAAATTTTATTATTTTTCGCCTAGTTGTTCAATTTTTATCGAATAATTGAGGATAATTAAAATTTGACTAAATATTTATTTAAGGTCAAGTAATTAGCAATTAGAGAGATCAGATGTGAGGGAATTAGATTAGAAGCATAGAATATTTCATAGAAATCTTCCTAAACCGATTTACCGATTTAAAGGAAATCGGTAAGATTTCGGTATTTTAAACTGTCGGAACTGAAACAACCGAATTCCACACATGAAGACCTGAATTATGAGGCTGAAAATTCAGCCACCTAGCCCTTGGATGGTGGTGCCACATGCATCACAAATGGATGGAGAGACTTGGTCATTTTACCACCACTCATTTCAAGAGCCAATCAACACATAGAAGCCAACCACTTTAATTAAAGCTTGAATTAAAATTTTCTTCCTTTCTTGCAAGTAGAAATACGTTCCCTCTCCTTTCCCCTTCCAGCCTCCCTCTTCTTTTCTCTTTTCAACCTATTTCATTAACCTTCAAGCTTTGATAAAATTCCATCTAACAAAACTCAAAATTTAGCAAGATTACACTTAAAGAAGGTAGAGATTCAACCTTTTTCTTGTCTTCTTGGTTATGGAAACTGCTTGGGGTTTTCATTTTTATCACTTCTTGATATGGTATTTGGATGTATATGATGATTATTAGCTAGTTTGATAACTATCGTTGTGTTTAAATTGAAGGGGAAGTGAAAAGGGATGAGAAAAGAAAGAAGTAAGGAGCTGGGTGATCAAAACCCTACAATAGTCCGTACGGCGGAGTGAACGGCTCCGCCTACAGCTATTTAGATTTGATGAAACTATTTTTATGAAACTAGACATCTAGTGATTTACAACCATATAAATTATAAGGCCATTAGATTAGTATTGAGGGAGATATGAATTTTGGAACCTTAACCTAGGTTTTCAAGTTTGATTCTAGGCAGATAAGGTTGTTCAGGGAAAAACTTGCTCTGTACAACTTGGAATTGAATGAAACAAACTTTTTTAGAAAGCTTACACATAGAAAAACACCCCATAAAAATTTCAAAGTTAGATTCGATCTCAGTTACTCCTACTGATTCAAGGAAATTGCCTTAAGTCCAAATCAGGCTAGAACAGGGCAACCCAAAAGGGTCAAACAGCGGAGCTTATAACTCAAGCTTTACTTAAGCAAATGAAATGGGACCTCTTGCAAATGAAAGCTTGTCCTATTAAATTTTAATATGATACAAAATTGATATGATTTAAATTGGTTTTTTATTTTTAGTAGATTTTTACTTTTAAGTGTGTAATTCTGGCTAGCTACAGGGTAGGCCGAGATAAAACTTAAATAACTTGAGCTACATTTATCAAAATTAGATGGGACTAAAGAGGTTAGAAAATAGACACACAACACTCTAACATATCAAAAATTTATTTATAAATGAGTTAAATAGAAATTATGGCTTACTTTACAAAAATCGGGTTGAGTGAAGGTGCTTAAACAGCAACTATACTTTAAATGCAACTAATGTTCCTATGAAATTGATCTTGAATTGTGAATGGAGTGTTGTGATTTTTCTGTAAAATTGGTTGTCTGAGTAATGGCACTATTCATGGGGAAGCAAACATGTTCCGTTATGCTATCGAAATTTCAGTAAAGCCTATATATGAGTTATAAGATACATTCAGATAGATGTGCATTTTGCAAGAAATTCATAAAGGTTATGTTATGATAAAAGTTCCATAATACTTGGGCCAGCTCCGGATTAAAGTTAAGGGGAATAGATTGGTGGAAAGGTCGCAGAAAGTAAACCCAGTATTCCTATATAGGAACGAACTCGATCCTGAGAAGCAAACTATTGCCTAGGAGTTGAATGGCCAAGAACTCCGACAGGACCAAGTAACGGAAAAGCTTATAATACTAAGTTTAAGAATGAGTATTTCCATGGTTGCATTGCATATTCATTGTAAGTTGTTTATAGATTGACTATTATGTTTACTTGCTGCTATCTGTTTATTTACTCTGTTAATTATTCTGTATATTGCTATTTAGCAGTTTATTTTGTTTTTTCTGCTGTATTAAGTAAAATTGAACCATGTCTCGGACCAAGTATTTTCTTAAACTTATTAAATGTGGGTAGTTCACTTTGATGCCATATTTTTTTATATAATTAAACGAAAACCAAGGCAACTGAGAATGAATGTGACGTTAGTTTAATATAGTACTTGAATCCTACTGAGAATTTCTTCAAATTCTCATCTCGCTTTATGTTTTCCGCATCATTCTCAGACTCCGGCGATGGATACGATGGTCGTACTGTTCATTGAGATTTTGGACATGCAGCTCCACTATGATCCTATGTTTGACTCATTGTACATAGTTGGTTCCTACCACTTCCATCTTTATCTCTTTAGTAATAGGAATTTTGTTACTCCTTTGTTTCATCCTATGTTCAACCCTGTTGTCCCCTACTTTGCTATCCCCCTACACGTGGCACACCCTGCACCTCTTCCAGTGCCTACATCTCCTGCAGCCCCTCCACCAGTGTCACCTCTGCAAGTGGTCTTGGACATCCCGCTCAGTCTTGAGAGCGACCCATTTGAGGCTTCCGGTTCATCCTCCACCTCTTCTGGATCTGATGCTGATTACTCCCCAGCCGGGCCTGGTATGGCCAATGGCTATATGGCCGAGTAGGCTCCGGCCCGCAAGCTACATTGTACAGTATGGCCCTTTTTTGGCGGTGTGCAGTGTTGGGCCATAGACTTAGCCAAATGTACGTAGTGACTTTATAAGGCTGCTTTCCACTTACATGGGCCTTATGTCTTTTTGGTGTATACTAGCCCCATATATATATCCTCTTTTGAACCTGTACATAAACTGAAGCATTAGCTTCTGATATATATATATATATGTATGTATGTATGTATTGGTAAGGTGTTATAGCTATGACCTTCGAGATGCTATGGAGTAGTTGATACGGGAAGGCAGATTGGCGAAGTATATCACCTCATAAAAAAGCCCCCAAAAGAAAAGAGCATCCCCTTCAAGGGATGAGAAAAAATGAAACCCAAGGAACCAGAGAACCTTGGAACTTGAGAGAATTCGTGAAGGAAATGAAGACGATGTACCATTAACCAGAACTATCAACATCATTACTAGAGGATTTGCAGGAAGAGGCACAATGAAGTCTACCCATAAAAAGCACTACTAAGAGGTGCTAAGTTTGTCCTCTGAAAGGATGAAAAAGGTGTAGAAGCCATCACCTACTCCCGAGATTATCTTCTCAAGTTTAGACTTAGAAGGAGTCATCCCAGGACGCAATGACCCCATGATCATCTCAATAGTGATGGCTAACGTCGAGGTAAAAAGGGTCTTCATAGACCAAGGGAGTTAAGCAAACATCATCTTTCAGGAAGCCTTCGACAAACTCAGATGAAGAAATTTCGACGAGTAAATGTACAAAGAAGAACTAATCAGCTTCTTGGGGAAAAAGTCCACTAAGAAGGGTTCATCACCCTTCATTTAACATTAGGAACTTGACCTCGTACCCGAATGGTCAAAGTCAATTTCTTGGTTGTTGATTGCCCCTCAACCTATAATGTCATTCTTGGTGGACTGACATTGAACAAGATTGGTGCCATCATATTTATAGCATGTTTGATGAGGAAGTTCTTCGCTGATAATAGGGAGATGGCTGCAATAAAGGCCAATCAGGCTATAGTCCGCCATTGTGATAATGTTAGCCTAGAGATTCAAAAAATTAAAAAAGAAGGATCCTTAGGTAGTGTAACACCTTACTAGAAAAAATACTATGCTTAAGTCATAATATTTCACCCGGTAAATTGTCATGTGTAGGCATTTATTAATTTCATTCTAATTCAATGTTATTTACCCGTCAAGGAATTATTTGTTTATTTATTATTCATTCTTTGATCGTAGAATGTAACAATTGGTTTAGCGTCATAATAAAAAGATCCACAGAATAGACAGAAACTATAGAAACTGCATCAGAGTTTGCTACAATTTAAGTACATATACTACAAAAGGCATGCAAAAGTGGGACCATCAAAACAAAATAACTTTGCATGAAGAATAGCTCTAGGTGGTCCTCATAGGACATTTCATGTATTAACTCTCTATAAGTAGCACTAATAAAACTAAGCTTATGGCCCAAAAGTGCCAAAAGAGGGCCATACTATACACCACCATCCGCTGAGCTAGATAGCTCCCCTAAATGAACTTTGAAGAAAGGAATCCATTCACCATGCTGGCGTCTGCTGGGGCATAACCATCGCCTAGTGCAGAGGATCAAGAAGATGAGCTCATAGCCTCTGAGGGGCCATCATTGTCATTAAGGGAGATAGAAGGGACCTGGTGGGGTGGTGAGGCCGGTGGTGTGACTGGAGCTGCTGTTGCTGCTGGAGGTGGAAAGGAGTGTGCCATATATAGTGGGATAATGATATCTGGTGCAAGAGGATCAAATAGTAGGTGAGTGAGTGGGACAACAAAGTCTCTATAGAACAAGAAATAAAAACGAAAATGGCAAGTGCCAGCAACATATACAGAGTCCAGGGCAGGGTCAAGGTGGAAGTGTAGGTCAGGGAACTCAAGGAAAATGATGCCTACCACCGCTTGCTCCATGGTCTAAGAAAGATGCAACATAAAAAGTAGGGTGAGAATTTAAAGAAATTCTCAGTAGGATTCTCAACTATGCTACGTTGACATCGCAGTCATTCCCAGTTGCTTCAGTTTTTGTTTAATTATAAAAGGTGAGTAATAGGATACATTCTCTTCACTTATTTAGATTTAAGAAAACATAACTCGAAGCAAAATCTAATTTCACTTAAGGCATCATATAATGTATAGTGCAGAATAAACAAAGGTAACAATCATAAATGAGGATAGCATTCGAGTTATAGGTAAATGACATGTCTGTATGATGTAATAATGCATATGCACAAGACACATTTCACTTCATTGATCCTTAATTTATACGTCATGGGCTTTTTCCCATATTTGGTCCCCTGGGAGTTTTTGGCCATATAACTCCTGGATAGTAGTCTGCTTATCGAGCTCGTTCCTATACAGGAATGTCAAGTTTGTTTTCCCCGCCCTTCCCACTGATCTATTCCCCTTAACTTTATTCTGGGGCTGGCCCAAGTAATATGGAACTTCTCAAAATTCTTATAAGTCTCATAATAATGGATACTTAATTTGAATATTGCGTGCATGTACAAGTATATTATATGTTATGTATAGCTTTTGCCAGGTTTTCAGCAGCATAATGGATCAAGTCCGCTTCCCCGTAAATAGTGCCATTCAACTAGGAAACCAGTAACAGTAATATAACCAACACAATATGCCAATCATTTAACCTTCTAGCATGAGCTAAGTCTATACGTGTACTAGGGTGAAAAATCCTTCAAATTGAGATTTTGTTAACTACCTTCAATTTTGTCCAAGTTTGTAAATTAAGTCATGAATTCTATATAATTCATTTAATCTTGAATTTTGGATATGTCAAATTGCTATGTGTCTTGTTTCTAACTTCTTTAGTTTCTTTACATTTTGATATATATAACTCAAGTTATTAAAGATTTACCTAAGCATGTCCTGCCTTAGACCGAATTTAAGTCCTGAAAAGTAAAAATTCACTAAAATTGGAAAACTAGCTAAAACTATACAAAATTTATATGGTTCTAAAGCTAACCGAAAATTTTTCATTTTTCCAACAAGTTTCATGTCATTTGAGTAAATAGAGCTCAAGATATAAGCTCGTAAACTTGGCTAATCTAAACTACCCTACTCTAGTCTAGTTAGGACACAAGGCAACTTCAAGTGGAGACTAAATTTGACTTTGAAATTTTTATGAGATGTTGCCTTATATGTAAACATTCTAGAAAAATTAGTTGCACTCATTTTCGAGTTATGTAGGGTGAGTTATATCCTTCACAACCCATATTGTTTGGGACAGAACATAGGATTCTTAAGTAAATTTCAAAAAATCATATATCTCTTAATATTAATCTAATAGTCTTATAATTTATATGGTTAAAAAGCCCTAGATGTCTTGTTTCATATAAAAATAGTCTCAGTTTAGTGTCTATAGGAAAGTCTGTACAATACACATGTACGGACACCGTAGGGATTTTAAGGAAATCTAGATTCTGTTTTATTGCTTCTTATGTTTCTCATTCAATATCCAATATAACCCAAGCAAACATATACTAAACCAATCATAAATCATCATATAGCCATCATAAAACACCATAATAGAGAGAGGAGTAAGGGAAACAAATCAGCCACTAAGCCTCATAACCAAGCAAAGAAAAGGAATCCTACCTTTAATTGAAGAGAATACTAGCCAAGGTTGATGGTTTTGGGTGCAAGATAGGGTTAAAGTGTGAAGGTGAGGTGAAAATGAAGTAGGGGGAGAAGAAGAAAAGAAAATAGTGTAGCAGAATGAAGGGCCAAAAATAATGGGGTATAGAAGGCATTATTTGGGTTTTATTAAAGTGGGTGGTTGGAGAACTTGCTTGTGCTTGGTTGTGAGAGTGTATGGTGTGTGTTTGGTCACTTATCTGTACAAGGAAGGCAGCATATTGTGCTACAAAGAGAGGAGAAGAGTGGCAAATTCTTGGCCACTTATGTTAGGGTTTCTAGGGTAAAATTCTACTGGTTCGGTTCTGGTAGTTTAAACTACCAAAATTCTACTGATTTCCTTCAAATCGGCAAAATGGTTTAGAAGAACTTTCTGAAGTTTTTCTATGTTCCTATTCTAATTGTTTCTAATCCTAATCTCTTTAATTAACATCTAATTAAGTCCTAATTAATCCTTAGTTAACTTTTATTTAACCTTACCTATGTATTAAAATCGAATAAATTGATTAATAACGTAAATTGGACGTTCAAAATTTCAGACGTTACACTAATACCCTCCTAAAGAAAAATTTTGTCCTCAAAATTTAGTACCTGAGAATAACTCAAGGTATTCCTTTCGTATATCTGACTCTAACTCCAACGTGCGATCTTCTGTTCCTTCTTTTCCCTATGCTACCTTTACTAATGGCACTGTCTTGTTCTAAAGATGTTTAATGCTTCTGTCTACTATTCATGCCGGGGGTATATGGAAGGTTAAATCATCTCTTAGCTGTATTGATTCAGGCTCTAAGAAATGTGTAGGGTCAGGATGATACTTTCTGAGTTGAGAAACATGGAAAACATCATTAAGATTTGACAAATGTAAAGGTAGGGTGACTCGATACGTGACTGGTCCAACTCATTTTAGGATTTGGAAAGGACCGATAAATTGAAGGCTTAGCTTTTTGACCTTGATGGCTCTACCTATCCCTATTATGGGTGTGATCTTCAGAAATATGTAGTCTCCTTCTTGAAATTCTAACGGTTTTCTTTTGATATCCGTGTAGCTTTTCTGACAACTCTGGTCTGTAAGTATCTTGCTACGGATCTTCTTAATTTGCTTTGTGGTCTGCCTGATTAGCTCTAGTCCTAGCACACTTTGTTCTTCCAGTTCGTACCAATATAGCAGAGATTGACATTTCCACCCATATAATGCCTTGTATGGAGCCATGTCGATAGTAGCATGATAACTGTTGTTGTATGTAAATTCGGCTAGTGTTAAGTATCGGTCCTAGTTTCCCTATAGCTCCACGATATACGCTCATAACATATCTTCCAAAGTCTGAATAGTTTGTTCCGTCTGACTATCTGTTTATGGATGATATGTAGTAGTTAGACATAGTCTTATACCGAATGCCTTCTGGAATGCTCCCCAAAATCGTGAGGTAAATCTTGGATCTCGATCTGAGATGATGGTTAAAAGAATACCGTGTAACCTCACTATTTCCTGAACCTACAATTGAGCTAATTTTTCCAAAGGATAATTCGCTCGATTGGATAAAAAGTGAGCAGACTTGGTTAGTCTATCTACTATAACCCTTATAGCGTCATATCCAAAAGATGATTTTGGCAATCCCATTACGAAATCCATGGAAATGCTATCCCACTTCCATTCAGGAATCTCCAAAGGTTGCATCAGGTGACTATATGCTGAAAGTTGACATCCCGGTGTTGTGTCTGTCGAATTTGGTCCTTAAAATCATTGGTTATTTTAAACTAGTTTAACTAGATGGCATGAAGGTTATAGAGATTCCCAAGTTAAGGTCTTGGAAACTCTCTATAAGTTCTGTTTCTTTGATCATCATCCATGCTTTGTTCAATGATTTCCTACTTAGGGCGTCTACCACCACATTTGCCTTACCCGGATAGTATTTCAGCTCAAACTCATAGTCCTTGAGAAATTCCATTCATCTTGACTGCCTCATATTTAATTCCTTCTGATCAAAGAGGTATTTCAAACTCTTATTATAAGAAAATACTTCAAACTTTACTCCGTAAAGATGATGTCTCCATATCTTCAGGGCAAACACCACAGCTGCTAATTCGAGGTCATGAACTAGATAATTGTTTTCATATGGCTTTAGTTATATGGAAGAATACGCAACCATATTTCTATTTTGCATTAACACACATCCTAGTCCCTTTTTAGAAGCATCACAATAAACTTCAAATGATCCATGGGGATCTAATAGAATTAGCATTGGAGCTGTCATCAGCTTTTCTTTTAAGTCTTAGAAGCTCTGCTCACATTCAGGTGTCCATTCAAATGGAGCATTCTTCCTGGTCAGCTTCATCACGGGTAAAGCTATTTGGGAGAAATTCTTAACAAATTGTCTGTAATATCCGGCTAAACCTAGGAAACTCCTGACTTCTGTAACTATAATTGGTCGTTCCTAGTTCAAGACCGCTTCCACCTTGTTAGGGTCTCCAAAAATTCCTCCTTGAGATACTATATGGCCGAGGAATTGCACCTTCTTCATCCAAACTTGACATTTGGATAGCTTAGCATAAAGCTTCTTTTCCCTTAAGATCTGCAGCACAACCTCAGGTGATCTATATGATCTTGTTCCATCTTTGACTAGATGAGTATATCGTTGATGAACACCACCACAAACTGGTCTAGATATGGTTGGAATATCTGATTCATGTAATTCACAAATAATGCCGGTGCATTCATTAGTCTGAAAGACATCACGGTATATTCATAATGTCCATAGCGGGTTTGAAAGGCTGTCTTGGGAATATCATCTTGTTGAACCTGAATCTGGTAATATCCAGAGCGTAAATAAATTTTTGAGAACACAGTTGCTCTTTGTAATTGATCCATAAGGTCGTCAATCCTCAGTAAAGGATATTTATTCTTAATCGTTACCTTGTTCAAGTGCCTGTAATCCACACACAGTCACATGGCCCCGTCTTTCTTCTTAACTAGCAAAACTAGAGCTCCCCATGGGGATGCACTTGACCGAATAAATTTCTTCTCCATAAGTTCTTTAATCTGCTTTTTAAGATTGGCTAACTGCAGGGGTGACATCCTATATGGAGCTATGGATATTGGTCCCGTTCTTGACACCAGCACGATAGTGAACTCAATTTCCCTCTTAGGAGGAAATTCAAGAATATCTTCAGGGAATACATCTAGATATTTCCTAACAATTGGAATATCATCCAATTCCTGATCAACATCCGCCACATTGGTTGACAGAAGAATATACCCTTAACTCCTATTTCCACGATGGTTTACTGCTAAGGAACTTAGATAAAGATCTACAGAGGTCACAGATTCAGAAGGTGAAAGAGAGGAAAACACTACACTTTTATCAGAATAGTTTAGCATGACCTAGTTGGTAGAGAGCCAATCCATGCTCGGAATTATATCAAGTCCAAACAAAGGAAGACAAATTAAATTGGCTATAAAAGTTCGACCTTCTATTCGAAGAGAAACATTTGTACAAATGTGATTGGTCCTAACGGGCTTATTTGTAGGAGTAGAAACCAACAAGTCATAAGGCAAGTCAGAGGCAAGTAATTGTAAAGATGACATACAATCAGAAGAAATGAAAAAGTGTGAGGCACTCGAATCAAATAAGATAGTTAGAAACTTACCATTTACTTCACATATACCTTGAATCAAATCTTCGAATTTTTCAACTTCTGTTGCATCCATGGTGAAAACTCTTCCTTGGTGCTGAGGCCTAGGAGCCAGTTGAAGGTTCCTTGCTGGACATTCATAAATCTTGTGGCCTGGCTTGCCATATTTGAAACAAACATTTTGGCCTGCCAAGCATGGCCGATCACCATGATTCTTTTCACATTGCGTACAAATTTAGTTTACAAAAGGCCTTTGGGGCTACTTACCCTTATTACCCATTGGCTAAACCTCTGTTGTGACTAAAAATCGGGCTTAAGCCTTGAACCTTGCAGTGCCAATCTTTTCTTAAAATTGCTACCGGACGACTTGGTAAATGCTAAATTTCTATTGTAATCTTCCACAATCCGGCATTTGTTCACCAATGTGGGAAAACCTCTGATCTCCATGGGCCCTATGGTTGTGAGGATATCGTCTCGTAATCCACCTTCAAACTTGATGCACTTCCAAGCCTCATCGGGATTCCATTGATAAATTGTAGAAAATTGACACAACTCTTCAAATTTGGCAATATACTCCGATATGCTACTGTTTTTTTTCGGAGTTGCATAAATTCCAGCTCCTAGGCATTGCGGACAAAGGCAGGAAAATACTTCTAGTAAAATGCATCCTTAAACACATTCCAAGTAATCTCCGTTTGGGATTCCTCCAGTAGCTGCTTTATACCATTCCACTAGAATTATGCGTTTGCTTCCAGCATATATGTGACAAAAAGCCAATTTCTGGCGATCATTGTAGTCTAAGACAGAGAAGACTTTCTCCATGGCTTTGATCCACTCATCAGCATTATCAAGGTCGAAGATTCCTCTGAAACTAGGCAGATTTGCTTTTCTAAATTTAGCAAATTTAAGATACTCTAGGTCCACTCCTAGACCATGATGATTCCCTCCATGACCAACCTTGGATTGTCTACCTAGTTGGTCCATCATCTGGTGTTCTGCAGCAGGTTGTTCCTCTATGGCATATGCCATTTCCCGCATGATATCCATAAAATCGGTAGGGTCTTCTTGAATAGGTGCCATTCATGGCCTTCCTCACCTACCAGAAGCCATCAAGTTCTGAACACACAAAACAAGTTATTAAGTTGATCAAGCTCAATACTAAGTTTAGTGCGCTAGTAAATAATAGCTCACACGGCCAAGCAATTCATACATATGCACCCCTATATCTTATCCCTACATATAAGACTCAAAGCATGAATTTATCTAAGAAATGCAAAATATATGCAAAACATGGACAGTCCAATCCTCAGGCCGATACTAGGATGAACTGCTCTGATACCAAAATGTAACACCTTACTAGACCAAAAACTATGCTTAAGTCATAATATTTCATCCAGTAAGTTGCCACGTATAAGTATTTGCTAATTTCATTCTAATTCAATCTTATTTACCCGTCGAGGAATTATTTGTTTATTTATTATTCAATCTTTGATCATAGAATGTAATAATTGGTTTAGCGTCATAAGAGAAAGATCCACAGAACAGACAGAAACTACAGAAATTGCATTATATATATATATATATATATACCAGAGCGACAGGGTGGCTGAAAAGGGTGGAAGGGATCATAGGGGTAGCGAAAAGGGGAAGAGGCGACTCCTATTTACGTGCTATGCTAAATTACAGAAAATAAAAGAAAACCAGAGCGCAGTAGTCCGTCGGGACTGGCAGAGAGAGAGAGAGATATGCAAAAATAAAAGATAAAATTTTATTTCATAAAGAAAGCTTACAGAAGTATCTCAGAGCACTCCTACAAACTTTTCTCTAAGTCTTTGAGGTGGTTCTAAAGGATGCCTTACAACTGAGACGGGCAATCCTTTTATAGATACAAGATTGACTGTTACAATAGTACAGGTTACATGACCGGACTAATGATTATAGTACAGGTTACATAACTGAAACTATTACAACAGTAAAAGTTTGTCCTGACTCCTAAAGTAACTAAAGGTGACAGGGGCACTTTGTTTTGTCTGCAAAAGCAGATTCCTCATGTCGGTCATTTGAGAAAAGGAGATTCCTTCTGACTAGGCCAAAATGGCGGAAGCAAGGTTGTTTATTATTTTATACCAACAATGTCTTTTGGTAATTTGCCGACTCAGCAGTCTTCACCTAAATCAATTCCAAAGCAATCATCTTCATTCTGGTAAAACCCTGATGATGATGCTGATGAAGAGGATGACGAAGGTAAATTTTGCTTAGCTGATGACTTAGCTTCATCTGTTTGGAGTAGCTTCAGGATATCCTTCAAGTTTTGAGCAAAGGATTCTTTGCTTGCGGATGCTCCTAAGGCTGCCATAATTTGGGACCTCTGATTCAAGAACATACTGTAACACCCTTTCTTATATAAGCCATGCTCGAGTCATGGAGTTATATTAAGAGGTTGTCACTATGCTAAGAAAACTTTAAAAATATGGAAAATATAATATATGGCCCTTCAACTACACACTTTATTACTGGCTAATGGTTCATAAACTTCGTCGTCTCTGATACATAGAGAATAAAATAATTGCAATTAAAAGTAATGGTGACTAATATAAATACATCGAACTTGCTTTCGACTGGTCACTAGCTAGCTTCAATAGCCTCTTGGTCTGGTTGGCATCCGAGTCTTGCTTAAAAAACTGCCCCAGTGCTCTGCCTCGTACTTGATTTCCAACTTAGGTGTTGGAATGTTTACAGAAAAGAAAAATATACAAGCAGATAGTGAGAACCTAAGGTTCTTAGTAGGTAAACTCAAACTATTACTCATACAGTGCCATCATAAACACTCTAGCCGCTTCGGTTTATTATGAAAATATGAGTACATATAAACAAATAGTGGTTCAATTTTAAGTTGAAAACACCTTTCTTGAAGCAGGTTATATTTTAACAACCACTTGCCATATCATATGATAGACATAGAAATATGGATAGTATCATATGCTTCAACAAGGATCATAATAGCATTATGACTTAACTAGATAATTGAAGATGCACATATAGATGTGTATACTTGAATGTATTCAAGTGCACTTGACTTAATTTATCTCTTCTTTAACTTGCAACTTAACCTTGCCATTCTGTACTTGGTCCCCCGGAGATGAATGGCCTCTCTCACCCCTGGGTGATAGCCTGCTTTTCAGGTCCGAGCTCGTACCTATACATGAGTGACGGGTTTACTTTCCTCGATCCTCACACCGATCTATTCCCCTTAAATCTAGTCTGGGGCTGGCCCAAGTCTTAGACAGTACTGCTCTGGCCCATGCTAGCTGGGTCTATGCTATGCCTCACGTGGTAGCTTTGTACGTCTTTCTTGCAAGTTCTTATTATCTTTTCCTTTTCATATCTTGTCATACATGCAAACGCTTGGTGCATTCATGAGTATGTCTCATACTTTATATATCATATCATGTTCTAAGTATATACTTGCATGCATGATGTACATGAATATGACATGTAAACGTAAATATATTCAAAGCATAATCATCCATAGCATAAGTTCTCATAAATTCCTGCCGAAAATTCGGCAGCATAACGGATCGAGTCCGCTTCCCCATGAATAATGCCAGGCAACCAGTACAAATATACAAACTTGCAATTTCAGAATAGACCAGCAATTACATACATACATTCATAGCATCATTCAATAATTCCAAATCAAGCATCATTAAGGTTTCAGTTTGTTCCTCCCTGTTCTGCCCGAATTTGGCATGCCCCAATTTTTATTCAATTCAACTCATTTAAGTCTCATTTTTGGATATGTTACAGCCTTATATGTCTAGTTTCTAATCCCTTTGGTCCCATCTCATTTTGAGTTGTATAACTCAAGATATAAACATTTTATCTTAGCATGTCCTGTTCTTAGCCAATGTTGGGTTCCTATAGAAGAAAATTCACTAAAAATCGAAAACTAGAAGAAATCATGTGAATTTTATATCAAAATAAAACTAACACAAAAAGCTTTAAAATGAGTCAAGTTTCATATCATTTTCCTAGTAGATTTTGAGTTATGAGTCTTGAAACATTACCCTACTCGGCTGTCCTATTCTAGGCTAGTTTAAACTTATGCCAACTTCATTGATGTGCTGGGAACAAATGACAACGAATTAAATTCTGAAATTTTTATGGGATGTTCTCTCATGTGTTAGATTTCAAACAACTTTAGTTGCACTCAATTTGAGGTTGTATAGGGGGAGTTACACCCTTCTCAACCCATGTTGTCTGGGTGAGAACCCAGATTTTTAGGTCTAACTTCAAAAATTCATAACTAATTCTATACTAATCCAATGGCCTTATATTTTATATGTATGGAAATCCCTAGATGTCTAGTTTCATTTAAAAATGGTTTCATCCAATTTAAACCGTGGTAGGCAGAGCCGTACACTCCGCCGTACGGACCGCTGAGGGAAAACCCTAACAGCCTCTAGATTTGTCCCCCTCCTTCAAGCTATTTGCCCTCAAATCCAATTTTAATCACAACATACATGCAAAATCAATCATAAAACATCATCATCACTCTATAAAATACCAACATCTCAGATTATACATGCCCAACATTGATAATTGATTTTTTATCACACTTTATTTTTGCAATTGAATAATGATCTTGGGGCAATTTAGTATGTAAATATTGGTTTTTGGTCTAAATTGGATTTTGGGCTTTTAAGTGGAATTAATTATAACTTTTGTTTCAGGTTCCTGATTAAAGGCCAAATTTGGACAACAAGGCAATCATGAGATGCTGGAGCAAAGTTTAGTTAATTAAGTGTCTAAATTACAAGGGACCAAAGCCATTAGTTTTCATTTTTTTTGTTTGGCCCGGTTCTTGTCCTTTGAACCGGTTTATTTTGGTTTTTAAGAGCTGGAAAATGAAGGGACTCCAGGCTGTTACTTTTGGAGGAACTTTTCATTTTCAGAGGGGAATTGTTTTCGGAGATTGATTCCATTCAACATTTTTCTCTTTATTTTTTTTGGTTTTTGTTCTACCATGGTTGGCTAAGGCACTAATCGACCAACCCGCGAATTGAGTTCCGCCTTCAATCCAGAGGACATTTTTGCCTCATACTGAGTTCATTCTTTTCCTTTCCCTTTCCCTTCCGTATTTCGATTCTGGATAACTTAAGGGAAGGGGTGTTGAATGTTAGATTTAACATTTAGGTTGATTAATCGAAAGGGCTTAAAATCAAAATGGGTTTAAGTGGGCACTGTACGTTGAATGAGTGAACACGCCGAGTTTCTGATAAAATGCTAGGTGATCGCCTAGTAGATTCGTTTTTCTAAATGAATGCAGGGATTCCGATTTGTTTAGGATCAACCACGAATTCAGTGATTCATTGTCCAATGACGGATTTTTAGGAACTCAAGTCTGGGTTGGTTGCTTTAAAATTGTTAATTTCATTTTTGTATCTATTATCTGTTATCTATATTGAAATTGAACAAACCCCTCCTTTTTCATTTCTGTTGCTAATTCTGTATTGTGCTGTTTCCAATTGAGCGAATTGGTTCATTGCGAATTCCTTGGGAAACGATTCAGGTTGCTCTATATTGCAAGTTTTTCTTTATAGCCTGATTAATTTGAGTGAGTTCAACAGCCACGTCAAACATGCAACCCCAAATCAGAGAAACAAGAGGAGAAGTAGGATTTCCTACCTTGTCTAGTTGAGTTTAGGTGGATTTTGTGTCTTTGATGAAAGCAACTTGTGATGAGACTTGAAAATGGATGAGAATGGAGTGGAAATGAGAGTAAAGAGAAGATAAGGAGATAACCTTCAGCAACTGGAGAGGGAGGACAAAAATTGATGAGGAGAAAGGGAGAATAAGGTGAAGATATTTGAACGTTGCTTGATTATGATTGGTGGACCTAATCTTAGTCATAAAATCTGGTGTACTCCCCATCATCAAGGGCTGCCAAGGCGCCACTTGGGTGGGTTGTTTGGATAAATCTTAGCCATTGATCCTAGGGCACTCATGGCATAATTTCTGCTGATCCGGTTCCGACAGTTTAAAACACCGAAATCTTACCGATTTCTCTTAAATTGGTAAATCGGTTTTAGAAAAATCCTATGAAGTTTCCTATGCTTCTAATCTAATTCCATTATACCTAATCATTCTAATCCACACTCAATTGGCTTTAAGTGAAAATTTAATCGAATGCTAATTAATCTTAAGTAGTTGATAAAACCGAATAACTAGGCAAAAACGATAAAAATCTGATGAAGGTAAAGCCAAGTGTTCCCACTATCTTGAGCAACACTTGGCGCCACTCATATGTGGTAGGAGAGGCTGAATTTCAACCATTTAAGTGAGGGATTCTAGTAGAAAATTCTACTAGTTCGGTTATGGTGGTTTAAAATACTGAATCTTCGCCGATTTTCTCCAAACCGGTCAAACGTTACTTAATAGTTTTGTAAGATGTCTACATGTTCATTTTTAATTTATCTTAAGCCTAATCTCTCTAACTAATATCTAGTTAACTCTTGATTAATATTTACTTAACCTCTAATTGCCCTTACATAACTATTGAAACCGACTAAGTGAATTAACAGAGTAAATTAGACATTTTCGTAAATCCGGAGCCTTTCTATTTCCAATTTTCTGTAACTAATGACATTTTCGTAATTTTGAGCAAGTCCAGGGGCACCCCACGTCATTTCACACCCGACTGCCTCCATGGCCCGATTGGCAGAGATTTAAACTTCTACGGTTTCACCACGTGATTCTGCTCTGCTTAAAATCCCATTTTGCTAATCTTATAGATGTAGGGACATAAAGGTCATTTCATGAAAAGTTCTAGGGTTATTGTGGAAATATCCACTTGGGGTTAAAGTACAATTTCTAAAACTTTTGGGCAAGAGTGAAATTAACAAAAGTTAATAAGGGCACTTTTGTCATTTCCTAATTTTTAACATATGGCCATGCCATATTTTCAACGGTAATGTTACACTACCTTATAATTCCAAGTGTGAGGATCGTCATGGCATAGCGCTATCTGAGAAATTCTCACACTGCCTAAGGGAAATAATTCAAAGTTTCCATTACATTCTGTTTATGAAAGTGGGGATGTTACACATACAGTTTTCTGGATCAAAGGCCGAGAGAAGTTTGGGATTTTTCTTGAACCAATCTTTAATCTTTTGAGGACTGATCCAGGAAGTATCAAATTCTGCCCACCATTTGACATAGGCCTGTCTTTGGAGAAAAGGCAGAAGGTTTTGGTTTTCATGTTTTCCAAAAACATATCGCCAAGAAAACATCCAGGCTAATGAAAATTTGGAATAAAAATGGAGATCTACTAGGAAGGGATCTCCTGTCCAATTAATCATTTTTGAAAAAGTTTGGAATCTTTCTAAGGCACTGCTAGGAAGGATTTGGTCAATTGGTCTAAAAAAATTCCACCATTGAGAAAACCAATGAGGGAATTTTTATAAAGCATTCCTTTTAAAATAAATTAGCCATGAATGGCGAAAAGCTTTATTTTGGAGCAAAAATACGTTGGTCTAAACTTGAACATAATCCCCGTAATTATATCCAATTGGATCAAAGTTTTGAGAAAATTTGTTCATATTGTTTGGATTTTTTCCAAAGTCAGATGGTGTTAAAACCTTAAGAATTTGGAAGGTTGAATGAGTAATGTTTGGAGTACTGGCTTTGTCCTTATAATGTTTGAGGGACACTAAATCAGAATCTATCAGGATAAATTCATAATATTTTTGTGTCCTATTTGGAGAAAAAGGTTTGAAATGAAAATCTTTCAGGAAGATTTTTGAAGGTATTTTGTTAGGATTTTTATCCCAAGATTCTAGTTCAATTTGGGTTGCTGGCATGAATTTTTCTTTTGCCAAGTATTGTGTTTGGGATTTTTTGGTAGAAGTTTGGGTGGTCATCAATTGTTTGGACGAACCTTGTTTGGTGATTTGTTTGCTCAAATTTTGGGTCATGAGGGATAATGGATAATCCTCATTATCATCGTCATTGTTAGAGGCAATTTCTGCCCAAGACTTTTTTGGGAGTTTGGTTAGGCCTTAGTCTTGAAAGGCTAATAGTGTTTGTATTAGGAAGGCATAGTTTTCCTTGGTTTGTTTTTAGATTTGTGTTTGCCGTGTAGATGACCCAGATAAGTTGGGTTCTTGGGTGGATGACCCAATTTGATTTTTTGCTTGCCCAATTAGGACAGTTTCTTTTCCTTTTCCTTTTTCTTTTTCTTTTTCTCTTGTTTTTCCTCCTCTAGAGGAGGATGATAATTTTGGCATTCTTTTCCCTACAAAAATTCACGAGTGAGGTAATCAGGAAGAGAGTTTGAAGTGCCTTTGAGATACTCGATATCAAAATCAAAAACACTTAATATAGATTGCCATCTTGCAAAAATTTGTTTGGATGCAAGGTTTTTAACATCTTTTTGCAAAATATCTTTTGCTGATTTACAATCCACACAAACCAAAAATCTTTGATTCAGTAAATTAGATTGAAATTTTGAAATGCAGAGAACAATTGTTAAAACTTCTTTTTTAATGGTAGAATACTTTTGTTGAGCAGTATTCCACTGTTTTGAAGTATATGCAATGACATGCTCTCTATCATTTATTTTTTGTTTTAATATGCTGCCGAAACCTAAGTCAGAAGCATCAATTTCAACAATTTTGAAGGCTTGGGGGTTTGGTAAATAAAGACAAGGAAGGGTTTTGACCTGGCCTTTGACCTGTTAGACAATGTTTGTATGAAAGTCTGTCCAAGGAGGAGGAACCTTTTTAAGACGATCATGAAGAGGTTTGATAAGATTATTAAGCTAAGGAAAGAAGTCAAAGACATAATTCAAACAGCCTAAAAATCTTTGTAATTGAGTTTTGTCAATAATCTGATTGGGAAAATTATCCGCAAAACGGATTGCCCGATCAATTGGGACAATAGTACCTTGAAAGATATTATGTCCAAGAAATCTAATTTTTGTTTGAAAAAGATCAATTTTTGTTTTAGAAATGGCAAGGCCATTTCTTTTGATTATGCTTACAAAAATGTGAATATGTTTGAAGTGTTGATCAATAGATTGAGAAAAGATTAGAACATCATCTATATAGACGACGATAAAGTTTGAATAAGAATCAAAAATATCATTCATGATTTTTTGAAACTCAGAAGGAGCATTTTGAGTCTAAAGGGCATTACGTTCCATTCATACTGCCCAAAAGGAGCAGTGAAAGCTGTTTTGTAACGATCACTTTCTTGAATTTGGATTTGCCAAAATCCAGATTTCATGTCAAATTTTGAAAATATTTTTGCTGAATGCAAACGATTCAGAAGATCTTTTTTGTTTGGGATCGAATATCTGATCCATTGAAGTGCTTTGTTTAAAGGCTTATAATTTATCACATGCCTTGGAGTACCACATTCAATTTCTGCTTGTTTATTGACATAAAAAGCAGAACAAAACCATGGACTCTTGCTTTTTCGGATTAGACCTTTGTGAAGAAGATCATTGATCTCCTTTCTACAGTAAATGAGGAGTTTTTCATTCATCTATATTAGTCTAGCTTTTGTTGGAATCTGTCGTTCTTGAAAATCCTTTTCACAAGGAAGACTGACGACATGTTTTTTCCTTTGCCAGAAGGCAGTAGGAAGATCAAAACAGACTGCAATTTGAATATGCTCGAGAAGTTCTTGGATCTTCTTTTGAACATCTAGTTTGGAAAGTTGGGATTCAATATTCTTAAAAAAGATTTCTTCTTTTAAAAAATTGATTTGGTTTTGCTTAGTTTGAATCAAATTAAGCTTTTATGAAATCAATTTTCTTAAAAAAGGAAAACTGATTATCTCACCTAGATATTTAGTAAAAATACCTTCATTGGTGATATTTAATAGAAAAAGAGACCTAATAAAGGGTGTTCCTAAGATCACCGCATTACTAAGGTTTTTTACCAATAAAAAGGAGGTTTTTAATCTAAGATTCTGATTTTCAATCGTTGCCTCAGAAAGTTTGAAATTAATTTTAAGCTTTGAACCACTAGCAGTGCTTAGTTGTTTAGAAGTTTTCTCAAAGTATTTTGTCGAAATTAGTCCTTCTTATATGCAATTTGAATCTGCACCAGTATCGAACAATCCAATAGTTTCAAGAACAAAATCTTTTATTTTTATTTTGATATGGATGTAAAATTTTTGAATTTTTAACATGTTAATCAATCCAAGAAATTCATCACATTTGGGGGATTTTGAAAACTGCTATTATCAGAGGCAGCATCAGTTTTTTGATTACCTAACTGGGCATCAATGATTTCCTGCTGAGAATCTTGTTGTTTTCTAAGAGTTTTAACTTCAACCTTGAGATTCTGAATCTCGTGTTGAAGATCACAAATAGTAACTGGTTTAACAAACTTTTTCTCAATTTTTTTGAGGGTTTCACTGAGACTAAATTTATTAGTCTGGATTGAAGGTTTGACCTTAGAAGAACTGGCCTCTAAAGTATTTTTCAATTTGTTGAGATATATCCTTTTCTCATCAAGATCAGGAATAGCATTTATGGCTTCAAAAAGAAGCTCTTGTTCTCTGGTGAGAAAGTTTATAGATGATTCTTCAGTAGTATCTTCAGAAGATATTACTTCATTATCATATGGCACAATAGATTCCTCAGAGGACATTTCATATTCCTCCTTAGAAGTTTCGGCAAGAAGTTTATTAATCTGCTCCTCGATATTGGGCTCAAGACTTAGAGCCTTTATTTTTTCTTTAAGCCTACAACTTTTGGCTATATGGCTAGCTTTGCCACATTTAAAACATGTGATAGGCTTGTTAGTGTAGTTCAATTGTGAATGAGTTTTGGGTTTCCTCGGTGGAGGTTTAACCCTTTTTGGTGGTGTGGGCCTAGGAGAAGGCTTATGTTTATCTTTGGGTTTGGACCTCTTTTTTGGACAAGGCAAACCGAATTGTTCGCAAAAAGTGCCCATTTCCCTTCTGTTTTGGGTTTTTTCTTTAGCCAATTGATTTTGAATTTTATCATCTTGGCAGATTTTTAAGGCTACTTTTTGAATATAAGCAATAAGTTGACCATAACTTAATTGCTCATAGTGTATATTTCCGTCAGGAGACTGTCATGAATTTTTTCCCTAACCTTATCTCCGAGTGATTTTGGAAGACCAGACAAAAACTTTTCTTTCCAGAAAGGTTGTTGACTATCTTCTCTAGTGAAAACTCTGGTAAGGAAAGTATCCCTATACCAGTAGAAGTTTCCAAGTGTTTTACACTTGAGATTGGACAATAATTCAATTGACCTATCCTTCCAAAGGGTAGGATCACCAATAAAATACTGAACAATTGTAAAGATTAAAGTGTTAACAGCATTAGGGATAGGTTCCCCATTGCTGGTAATTGGTGTTTCGTCTAGTTCAGTTTTTTATTGCATAAAAAATTTTTGATTTTTCAAAATCAGTAAGATAATTATCCCACCAACCTTTTAATTGACCTAAAAACCCAACAACCAGAATTTCAACAATTGTTTCTTTCGAACAATTGAGGTTTGTAGAATACGCAGTTGCAACCGTGGTCATATGTTGCAGAGTATTCATAATTTGATATTCAGTTTGACCATCTATGTTCCACTAATAGATGTTATTTGTGCTAAAGGACTTAATACTTAAAGATTTCTTTTCAAGTAATAAATCAGGAGGAGTAGCGCATTGGTAATATAATTTTGAAGGTTTTTTCCAATTTTGAGAAGTAACTTGCTCAATTTTTTGACCTTCAGAATTTTCAGATAACTCAGTTGTTTTTTCAAGAGCACTAATGATCCTTGATCTAGAAGTTTCTTGAAGTAGGGTACCAGGAACAAAAATTTCCAAAAGTTTGAGTTTTTTATTAATTTTATTTAAAAATTCTTCTTGAGAAGAAACAATTTTAGGCTGAAGACTTAGTGCCTTACTAGCTTTAAATGATTTGAAAAGAGGTTTAACTTCTTGTTTTGAGGAAGAAGGCTTCTCTTTGATTTTGATAGTTTTTCCAAGAAGTTTTGGTCCCAAAGTTTGAAGATACTTGTTTGTATAGTTGGACTGCTCCATGAGACTCTTGATGTCTCTTGGATTTAGAGGTTCATCATCCTTTCTGAATTTGAAAGGTGACGCTATGATAGGTTTGCCATCAGCATCCTTGATGTTAGGAAGCTGAAATTTTGTTTCAGGAGGAAGTTCAAATTGAACCGTCTCATTGGTTTTGAGATGCCAGAGGACATCTAAAATTCCAAGGGTAATCAACCTTATTTTTAACAGAATAAGCATGAAACCAATCAAAGAAAAAAATATTTTGTTTGACCCTGTTAAGAAAATCACAAAAATTTTCTTGAATATCTTTTCTGTTTTTATCCTAATAATTTTGAAAAAACCAATTTCTTTGAGGGGCCAAATCCTCAGAGTAAAAGTTTTTCCTAAGGGATTCTTTATCTATGGTGAACTCAGACATCATCAGGTTCATTCATAGAGGAGTAAGTTGGAGATTGAATTGATTTTTGGTCTTCGTCTTCCTTCCGATAGACTAGTCTAGGAAGGTCAGAAGACATATCCAACCCATGAAGTCGGATATTTGGGATTTCAGTTTGTGAGGTAGTAGAAAAGGACTTTCTAGACATAGCTGAAGCAGCTATCTTAAAATCCTTAGATACCTCAGACCTGGAAGAAGTTCCAAAATGGAAAGAGTTTCTTCTATCAAAGAATAACTCAACTTTTCCAGTATCATATTGCCTAATATCCTGGAAGTCAGGAGTAGGCTTATGTTTGGCTGGAACAACTCTATCAAGTGTCCACTTTTGAGGGAAACTTATTTCACTCCATTGAATAGCTTTTAGCACAGTGACCTTGGCTTTAGTTGTTTCAGTGAGAAACAAAGTGGTTTCACCGCTTTGTTTTGGTTTGAGAGCCCTAGAGATCATGGAGTTCATGACCTTATATTGGACCTTATAAGTTAAGTTTATGGGAACAGATCCGGTCTTCATGTCAAGTCCGGATATCAAAAGATTGAGAGTTAGTACATTAATGATATTTCTATCACTAAGACTAACAGTAAGATCTGGGAAACTATTAAAGTAAATAGGCCCAACACAGATACTAGTTTCAACAATTCCGATAAGAGAATCATGAAACTGATTATGTCTAGCATCACGGAAGCAGATTGGAACAGAGGTGTTTAATCCTAATCTGATAGTGGGTTTGAGGGAGACTTGAACACACCCTATATGAAGAAAATTAAATTCTTCTTTGTGTTTTCTGATTGATTTGTTTGAAAGAAGTTGAAAAGTTTTTTCTATTTCATCCAAGGGGACGACTTCTTCTACAGTTCTGACTATGTAGTCAGATTTGGAGAAAAAAGTTTTCTTTTCAGTTTTGTAAATTTGAGTTTCAGGGATCCTGGGTATTTCCCAAGTTCCTAGATCCTCATTGTTTATATCCTCAAATCGGATTTCCTCTTTGAAGATGTTGTTTGTTTTGTTTTTTGTTTGATGATCATTTTCATGATCATTTGAAGAGGAAGAAGATGAAGAACCAGTAGAAAAACGGCGAGAAAGGGAGCGAAAAAACATTAAATTTTAATTCCCCTACTGATTCGGTAAAGAATCATGATAAGATTTAATAAAATATTTTATCTGCTGAACTAAATATTGATATTCTCTTTCTGCTGATAATTTTATTCAATCCTATTTTAAAGCAACTTTCAAATAGTTCTTTTAAATCCCAGCCACTGACTTACTGCCCTTAACCATCACGGGACTTACTACATGCTTCCAGATTACCAAGAACTATTAAAGTTTCTTTTCTAACCAAAATAGGGAGTGGATTAGCATAAAGAATATTAGTACAGAGTTCATCCAGATAAAACATTAATTAACTCAAATCATAATCCCATACTTCCCCCATCACTCCAGAGCGACGGGGTGGCTGGAAGGGTGGAAGGGATCACAGGGATAGTAAAGAGGGGAGGATGTGGACTCCTATTTACATGCTATGCAAAATGCAATGCAATAAATTAAATTACAGAAAATAAAAGAAAGCCAGAGCGCGGTAGTCCGTCGGGACGGGCAGAGAGAGAGAGATATGCAGAACAATCAAACAATGGGTGAGTGAGTGCAACAGGGAAGTCTCTGAGGAAGAAGAAATAAAAATGGAAACAGCAAGTGCCAGCGATATATACAAAGTCCAGGACAGGGTTAAGGTGGAAGTGCAGGTCGGGGAACTCAAGGAAAAGGACTCCTATGACCACTTGCTTCATGGTCTGACAATGAAGCAGCATAAAAAATAGGGTGAGAATTTAAAGAAATTCTTAGTAGGATTCTCAACTATGCTACGCTGATATCGCAGGCATTCCCAGTTGCTTCAATTTTTGTTTCATTATAAAAGGTGAGTAATAAGATACATTCTCTTCACTTATTTAGATTTAAGAAAACATAACTCGAAGCAAGATCCAATTTCACTTAAGGTAGTTAAAACATAATAGACATTTAATATGGCATCATATAAAGTATAGTACAGAATAAACAAAAGTAACAATCATAAACAAGGATAGCATTCAAATTATAGGTATATAACATGTCTGTATGATGTAATAATGCATATGCACAGGACACACTTCACTTCATTGATCCTTAATTTATATGTCATAGGCCTTTTTCCCTTACTTGGTCCCCTTGGAGTTTTTGGCCATATAACTCCTGGGTAATAGTCTGCTTCTCAAGATCGAGCTCGTTCCTATACAGGAATATCGGTTTTGCTTTTCCCGACCTTATCACTGATCTATTCCCCTTAACTTTACTTTGGGGCTAGCCCAAGTAATATGGAACTTCTTAAAATTCTTATAAGTCTCATAATAATGGATACTTAATTTGAATATTACATGCATGTACAAGTATAACATGTTATTTATAGCTTTTGTCGAATTTTCGACAGCATAATGGATCAAGTCCGCTTGCCTGTGAATAATGCCATTCAACCAGGAGACCAACCACAGTAATATATCCAACAAAATATGCCAATCATTTAACCTTCTAGCTTGAGCTGAGTCCATACGTTTACTAGGGTGAAAAATCCTTTAAATTGGGAATTCTATTAACTACCTTCAATTCTGTCCAAGTTTGTAAATTAAGCCATAAATTCTATATAATTCATTTAAACCTAAATTTTGGATATGTCAAAGTGCTATGTATCTAGTTTCTAACCTCTTTAGTCCCTTTAAATTTTGATATATATAACTCAAATTATTAAAGATTTACCTAAGCATGTCCTGTCTTAGACCAAATTTAAGTCCAAAAAAGTAAAAATTCACTAAAAATGGAAAACGAGCTGAAACTATACAAATTTATATGATTCTAAAGCTAACCAAAAAATTTTCTTTTTCAAAAAATTTTATATCATTTGAGTAAATAGAGCTCAAGATTTAACCTCGTAAAATTGGCTAATCTGAACTGCACTACTCTAGTCCTGTCAAGACATGGGGCAACTTCAAGAATTTTTTGGGAGTAATGGAGACCAAATTTGACTCTGAAATTTTTATGGGATGTTTCTCTATGTGTAAGATTTCTAGTAAAGTTAGTTGTACTCATTTTCGAGCTATGTACAGTGAGTTATATCCTTTACAACCCATATTGCCTGGGATAGAACACAAGATTCCTAGGCAATCTTCAAAAAATCATATCTCTCTCAATACTAATCCAATAGTCTTATAATTTACATGGTTGGCAAGCCCTAGATGTCTAGTTTCATCTAAAATTAGTTTTATCTCAGTTTGATGTCTACAGGCGAGTTCATACAATGCATAACTATGGATGTTGTAGGGATTTCAAGGAAATCTAGATTCTATTTTATTGCTTCTTGTGTTTCTCATTCAATATCCAATCTAACCTAAGTAAATATATACTAAACCAATCATAAATCATCATATAACCATCATAAAACACGATAATAGAGAGAGGAGTGGGGGAAACAAATCAGCCAGCAAGCCTCATAACCAAGCAAAGACAAGGAATCCTACCTTTAATTGAAAAGAATACTAGCCAAGGTTGATGGTCTTGGGTGCAAGATGGGGTTAAAGTGCGAAGGTGAGGTGAAAATGAAGTGAAAGGAGAAGAAGAAAAGAGAGTAGGGCAGCAGAATAAAGGGCCAAAAATATGGGGTATAGAAGGCATTATTTGGGCTTTATTAAAGTGGGGTTGGAGAACTTGCTTGTGATTAGTTGTGAGAGTGTATGGTATGTGTTTGGCCACTTATCCCCACAAGGAAGGCAGCAGATTGTGCTGCAAAAATGGGAGAAGAGTGGCAAATTCTTGGCCACTTATGTTAGGGTTTCTGGAGTAAAATTCTATTGGTTTAGTTCTAGTAGTTCAAAATACCAAAATTCTACCGATTTTCTTTGAACCAGCAAGATGGTTTAGAAGAACTTTATGAAGTTTTTCTATGTTCCTATTCTAATTTTTTCTAATCTTAATCTCTCTAACTAATATCTAATTAACTCCTACTTAATCCTTAGTTAACTTTTTATTTAACCTTACCTATACAATAAAATTGAATAAATCGATTAATAACGCAAATTGGATGTTTAAAATTTCAGACGTTACAGGTAGTACCTGCTCTCCGAGTTCATTAAAGGTCATGATGGTAAGCCTAGACAAAAGGCAGAGAGAAGGGACAAGGCCAGAGCCAGCTGGCAAATTGGACGAGGTCTAAATTGGGATGGGGCCAAGCTAAACAACTTGGATTGATAAGGCTCTCCTAAGATTGCTGAAGTAAGACCTCGTAGCCCTACCTAAGTCCAATGTAGACCTGTTCATTTGGATAGCAGTTGATATGCTCGAGATTGACCTGGAATTCATGTGTCACCGAGTATTAGTGTTCCCTAGGGCCAGACCAATGGCCTAGAAAAGAAGAAGAATGAGTTTGGATAGAGCCCTCATTGTTCAAGAGTAAGTCCAAAGCCTCTTGGATGTCGGGTTTATTTGCGAAATCATCTAACCGACATAGCTGTCGAATGCTATAATGGTGAAAAAGTCTAAAGGGAAGTGGAAAATGTGCATCGACTATACCTACTTAAATAAAGCCTACCTAAAGGATCCCTACCCATTACCGAGTATAGATGGGTTAGTGTGTAACGTCCGATTTCCGACTTCCGATCCCATTTAATGTTGAAAATTCTGATTTCCGAGTTTGTCTTATAAATTCCGACTTCCGATCTCGTTTAATATTGAAATTTCCAAATTCCGAGTTTGTCTTTAACTTTCAAATAAATTCCGACTTCCGACATTAGTATTAGTTTCGATTTCTGATTTCGTTTCCAAGGCTTAAAAAAAAAGGACTGATTGTATTTTCCAATTTTCGACTTTATGCTCGAGTAGGGACGAACATGATATCCGAGTTCCGACCTTAGTTGATTCAAGATGGACACGAATACGACTTCCGAGTTTATCTGAATTGGATTCCGAGTTCATTCAAGAATTTTCACGAGTTCCGATATCAAGCTTATTATTAGAAGCTTTTCATTTCTCAATTTCCCGAGTTCCAATATCAAGTTAGAATGCCGAGATCCTATGATTTCCGACTTCTGGGTTCGAGTGTTTTGGTTTCACATTCTGGCCCCTGACCTTCGATTTAAAGGTGATTGTACCTTACGAATTCCGAGTTCCGACTTTACTCTCCAATTTTGAATAAAACAAGATGATTATTCCGATTTCCGACTTAACCATGCATGAATTCCGACTTTAAGAAGTACACGAGTTCCGATGTCAAGTTCAGATACGCTGGAAGCGAGTTTCACTTCTCTGGCGACGTGGAGAACAATTTTAACACAAAAGAGGGAGACATGGTTGAACCTTGCCCACAAAATTTCATCCAATCAAAGCCACTCATTCTAACTACCACTTCCAAGCTTTGTCTATATATATGTATCCTCCTCCTGCCTCTTCAGCTCATTTTTCTTACGTTGCTTCTCTTCATCACCTCAGCTCCCTTTCCTCTTCTCAACTCTCCCACTCTATCCAGCCTTCAAGTTCATTGACTCTAATATTCAAACTCAAAGCAAGAGGTAGAGGTTTTTAATTCTTGTCTTGGTTTTTCTGATTTTGAATGATTATTGGTAGTTTAATTCTTCAATCCTGATATATTGACTGAGTGATCATGATGAATTGTTGCTGATCTATTGGCTGTTTGAGAGATTAAAATTGAGTTGGAAACCAGAGAGAATGATGATATGAGGAAGTTGAGAGGCTAGAAAACTCAAAAACCCTCGGCAGTCCGTACGGCGGAGTGTACAGCTCCGCCTCCCACTGTTCAAACTCAATGAAACCATTTTTATGTAAAACTAGACATCTAGGGCTTTCTACACATATATCATATAAGCCTATTGGAGCAATATTGAGAGAGATATGAATTTTTGAAGTCTGACCTAGGCATCAGGACATCCACCCGGGCAGTATGGGTTGAAAAGGGTGTAACTCACCCTATACAACTCCAAATTGAGTGAAACTAATTTTGTTGGAAAGCTTACACATAGGAGAACATCCTACCTAGAAATTCCGAGTTTGTTACCATCCTATTTGTTTCCAGTAATTTGAAGAAATTAACCTATGTCCAAACCGGGCCAAAACAGAGCATATCAGGAAGGTTAAGTTTCGGGGCTTATAACTTGAGCCCTACTAAGTCAAATGGAATGAGACTTTTTGCAAATGAAAGATGGTTCTATCAGCTTTAATATGAGACTGATTTCGTATCATTTGAGCCAATTTTCGATTTTTAGTAGATTTTTACTTTTGAGTGGACAATTCTGGCTAGCTACTGGGCAGGCCGGGATAAAACCTGAATAACCTGAGCTATAGATATCAAAATTAGATGGGACCAAAAAGGTTAGAAACTAGACATATAAGGGTACAACATATCCGAAAATCAGGTTTAAAGGAGTTACATTGAAATAAAGGTGGGCTAGACCATAACCGGGCAGAAATAGGCAGAATCAGTTAAAAGTTCTATTGAAGCTTGTTGAAGCTATGAATGAATTTATGAATGTATGTGCATAATTGCTGCTCTATATTGAAATTGCAAATTGTGTAACTGTATTGGTTGGCTAGCACTATTCATGGGGAAGCGGACACATTCCGTTATGCCGCCAAAATTGCGGTAGAGTATATGAATAAGTTATGATATATATATATATATATATATATATATATATATATATATATAGATGCATGTGCATTTTCAAGCAAGCCATGAAAGTTATGTTATGAGAAACCCAAAGAATATGTTATGATGAAAGTTCCATGATACTTGGGCCAGCCCCAGATAAAAAGTTAAGGGGAATAGATCGGTGGGGACGTCGGGGAAAGTAAACCCGGCCATCCCTGTATAGGAACGAGCTCGATCCTGATAAGCAGACTATTAACTAGGAGTCTAAAATGGCCAAGAACTCCCAGGGGACCAAGTGATGGAAAATGATGAAAGTAATGGAAAAGTTTATGAGTAATGAAGAAAGTATACGAGTAAAGGAAAGTTCAAGAGCAAATTTTGCATGATTGCATTAAGTACATGATTACATGTTATTTACAGTTTATCATGTTTTACTTACAGCATATGTTCATTTATTCTGCCAATTATACTGTGTATCATTGTTAGTAGTTTAATCTGTTCCTTATGCTGGCTAAAGTAAAAACTGGACCTCGCCGGACGGACATTTTCTCAACCTTATCAATTATGAATAGTTAAGTTTAATCTCATGATTTTATAATTAAATAAAACCCGAGGCAGCTGAGAATGAATACGACGTCAGTTAAACGTCATGCACGACCCTACTGAGAATTTTCTTAAATTCTCACCTCGCTTTGCATTTCCGCCTCATTCTCAGACGTGGACGATGGATGCGACAGCTACCCTCTTCGTTGAGGTGTCCGACTTGCAGATTCACCATGACCCGGCAGTAGGCTCACTGTACATAGGCCTTATGTCTTTTGGTACATGGCCCTCCTCATTTTGATACATTGTATATAAACTAAAGCAGAGGCTTCTGGTATGTACATAAATATATACATAGATATATATATAAGCACATATTCAATAATGTTATTGTGCTATTCTCATCTTTACGATATTCAGTTGAATTCGTTTCACTTTTTAGCATAGCATAGCATTAACACAGTAACACAATCTACTTAATTTTATGCTATGACTTAAGCATAACATTAAATTAGTAGGGTGTTACATAGTGGACTCTTGCTCAGGATACAATGAGATCCCGATGCATCCTCTTAATGAAGAAAAGATGGCGAATGGCCAACTATTGTTATAAGGTTATGCCATTTAGGGGAAAAAGCGTGGGAGCCACATCTCAAAGACTAATGAATAGAGTCTTTTCAGAGCACATCAGAAATTTGATGGAAATCTACATAGACAACATGCTGGTCAAGACCAAGGAGGATGGCAATGTTCCCTCCGACTTGGAAAGCAATCTTCAATTTCCTACGACGGCATAACATGAGGTTGAATCCATAGAAGTGTGTATTCACCATCAAAGCAGGAAAATTCTTAGGTTTCATGCTCACACATCGGGGGATTGAAGCGAACCCTAATAACTGTCAAGCAATCCTGGAGATGAAGGGCTCGATGTTTGTAAAGGAAGTTCAATGCCAGGCTAGAAGGATTGTATCCTCGTCCAGATTATGGCGATGTTAGATCGAAAGGCTCTCCCTTTCTTCTCCCTCTTGAAGAAAGAAAGTACCTTCGAGTGGACATCGGGGTGTAAAGCCACATTCACTGAGTTCAAAAGATATCTCTCCTCCCCACTAACATTGAGCAAGTCAGAAGTTGGCAGACATTGTTTTTACACCTCTCTGTAAGCAACATGGCTACAACTAGTGCCTTAGTCTAGGAAGATGTCCGACAATAACACTCTATTTACTTCTTAAGCAAAGTACTTTAGGGCACAAGATTCGATATCAAAAGTTGGAAAAATTTGACTTCACCTTGGTAATTACTACACGAAGGCTCCGTTAGTATTTCCAAGCTCACACAATAGTGGTCAGAATTGACCAGCCAATTTGGCAAATCTTGCAAAAGCCAAACTTGGTAGGAAAAATGTGTAAGCACTAATGCCCTTTAGAAACCATCTCAATGGTTTAAACTATTTTGAGCTTTAAGGTTTTGATGAGGACCAAATCAAGCTTTAAGGAAATCCTTGTCAGACAACAATTTGTTACTATAATATACATTCTTTTGTGAGTAAGGTTATCCATTTCAAACTTAAACAGTATTTGAACTGAACAAAGTATTCTACTCCATTGTAATTCTCATGACCATAATTCTATAATGAAAAATGTGGTATGTATGTGTGTGTTCTGTCACTTAAGAATTAGATTAAAAAGTCCAAATGGGTACATTTAACTCATCAAATAGGAAAATAAGCCATCAGAAGAATACTCAAACTATTCAAAAGGATACACCTACCAGAAGGCTACATCCAGAAAAGTGACTACCAAAAAGATGCTTTTCATGAAGCTCCTCAACATCAAAGCTTCTTCTATATGATTCAAGGTTAAATTCAAAATGTCAAATGTGATTTGACAAGATCCAAAAGAAGCACTGATAAGTTTGAAAAGTTGGTGGATACTTCAATAGCTATTTTCCTTCTTCCATGTTCCTTTACATGTTGAAGAAGAAAGTTGCATTTTCTCTTTCCAATATTAGACTAGTGGATAAAAGAGGCATAAGGCTCAAGATCTGCAAGCTTCAATGGTTATATTTTGAAGTCTATATAAAGCTGGAAATCGAAGAAGAATGGGTCCAACTAATAGAATGTTTTCTATGCAATAAAAGCTTTCATCATTCAACTTTCTCGGCCTTTTGAACTATCAGAAAGTTACTCATCATAACTTCTATTTGAAAATCTTCTTTATTGATTTGTAATAGATAATATTTTCTCATTGAGAATTTAGAGAAGTCTCTCACACTGTTTGTCATTAATCATACTCTACTGAGAGTTTTAATATGAGTGTTTCAAAACACAAACCCTACATTTATTTCATTATAACCAGACGCATTAGTGGTCATTGTGAGTTTGGAAAGACTTGGTAAAAACCACTCTGTATAAAAGCTTGGAGAGGCTTGAGAAAGACTACTCAGCTGTAAAAGCTTAGAGTAGCTTGCATAAAGAATACTCGAGATATAAAACTCTTAGCAAGTATTGGAGACTGGAAGTAGGCAAGTGGTTGGCCAAACCAATATAAAATCCTACTATGTGATCTTTCTATCCTTTCCATCTTTATTATTTTACTTTATCGTATTATTAAATTTGTTTCAAATATAACATTTAAACCAACTTTTATATATCAAATACAACTTATATCTCGAACTAAACCGCTTCCGTATTCCAAGTCCTAAACTTGAGAAAGTTGTTTTAGAAAAGTTTCAAGTATTAAACTTTATTTGAAGCATGATTTAACCTCCACTTTTGTGCTACCTTTACCTTTAATTGGCATTAGAGCTTGCCTCTTAGGTTGAGCTTCCTGACGGTCATAGAGGATAATGATCTGACTGATGGCACAACAAATCAATTATACTACTGAGGGACACTCCATTAACCGTTCTCCATACTTCAATGGTGAAGATTGTGCATACTAGAAGGACAGAACAAGACTCTTTATTGAGTCTATGAGCATAGATATGTAGGAGATCATAGAGAATGGTGACTATATACCTACTACTGAGTAACTAGCGCCTTTAATGGTAGCTGATCTTGATCAACCTCCACCAGTAGTAGTTAGGACCATTCCGAGGAACTAATAGATTGATCAGCACAAGGCCAGAGTTCAAATAAATGCTAAGACAAAGTATCTTGTTACTTGTGTCTTGAGAAGTGAATATGACAAGATCATATCATGTGATTCTGCAAAAGAAATTTGGGACAAACTCCAAGTTCTACACGAAGAAACTAACCAAGTCAAGGAGACCAAAATCAATATGTTAGTCCATCAATATGAGATTGGAACATGAAAATATTGATGAGAAGACAACTAGATTTATGCACATCATAAATCAGTTGAAAGCACTGGGCAACAAATATTCAAATGTTGAAATGGTCAGAAAGATCTTAAGAAGTCTTTCAAAGACTTGGCGCCCTAAAGTAACTTTCTTCCAAGAAGCTAAAGATTTGAATGTACTTAGCTTGGATGCACTCATTGGTTTTCTAAAGACTCGTGAGATTGAACTAAATGAAGTTTCTAAAGAGTTAAGCAAGAAAGGAAAAGCCATTGCACTAAAGTCTTCTCAAAAGAAGATGAGCTCCTCCAAGGCCATGAAAGTTGCAAAAGAGTTAGAAGAAGACGAAGAAGACTCCTCTGAAGATGATGGTGATGAAATTGCATATTTGGCAAGGAGGATCAAAAGCATGTATGAAGAGAAAGAAAAAAGGTCCTGCACCTAAAAAAGATAAGAAAGGCAAAGTAAAGCAAGATGAAATCATTTGTTTTGAATGCAAAGAACTTGGACATGTCAGATTAGAATGTCCAAGGCTAAAGAAAAACCGCAAGAAGAAAGCTCCCAAAAAGAGAGCTATGATGGCAACATGGGAGGATCTGGATGAAGATCAAGAAAGTACTAAATCACAATAAGAGGAAAAGATAGTGGCTAATCTCTACTTCATAGCTGATATAATTTTAGAGGAAGAAACTGAGGTATCTGATTCTAAACTCGCCTCTACATCTGAATATCTTCAGAAAGCTTATGATGATCTCTTAGATGATTCTCAGTTACTTGCTTCTCATTATGCTTCTCTAAAGAAAAGTTTTCAAAAACTATCCTCGAATTTTGAAAAACTCCAAAGTGAGAATGAGAAGCTAGGGCAAAAAAATATTGAGCTTTTAAAAGATAATAGCCTTCTTGAGAAGGATGTCTTTGCCTTAAATACTAAAGCTTCTGAGATAAATCAAAACACATCTTCTGATGTCTTTAAACTTCAGAACTTTGTCAAGCTTCTCAAATTAGATCTTGAGAAGATGGCTAATGGTTCAAAGGATCTTGATCTTATGCTTTTAGGCCAAAAACCATATTTGGACACAACTAGACTAGGATATGAGGAAGAAGTAAATGAGAAATCATCCAAAGATTTTCAACATAAAATTCCTGCATGCATATATTGTTTCAAAAAGGGATACTCTTATGAAAAATGCTTCTCCAGAAGGAAAGCAAAGGGACAAGAAGTAAAGAATCCTATCAAGAAAACTAACCCAAAAGGACCCAAGAAAATGTGCGAGCCTAAAGTAAAAATTGCTTCTAATGCAAGCGTGTCTTAAATCACCATACCAGAAAGAAAAGAAATGGTATCTAGACAGTGGATGCTCCAGACATATGATAAGAAATAAATTCCGGTTCAAAAACCTTAGACCAAAAGATGATGGAGTAGTAAAATTGCTTACGGCATCAAATCCAGAATTGTGGGTATAGGTAATGTTAGTAAGAATGATTCTGATTTGATTATTGATGAAATGTTAGAAGAAGGATTAACTCATAACCTTCTGAGCATTAGTCAATTCTTTGACCAAGGCTACAAAGTTGTGTTTGAACCTTCTTAATGCATTATTAAAGATTCTACATCCTATAAAATTATTCTCATTACTAGAAGGTATGATAATACATATGTACTATATCTAGATAACCTTCTAGATCAGAATGTTAAATGCTTACCATCCTTTGTAGATGAAAAGTGGTTATAGCATAAGAAATTTGGTCATACTCATATGAGATTAATCTCTAAGATTTCTCAAAAGGAGTTATTTAAAGGTTTACGAAAGATCAGTTACGAAAATGACTCAACTTGTGAGTTTTGTCAGAGAGGTAAAGAGAACAAAAATTCTTTCCACAGCAAAAATGTAGACTCAACTACAAGACCACTTGTGCTTTTACGTATCGATCTATTTGGACCAACTAGAACAACTCGTCTAGGTGATAAGAAATTTAGTCTAGTCATTGTCGATGACTACTCTAGATTTACATGGGTAATATTTCTAATCCATAAGGATGAAACTCGTGAGGCTTTCAAGACTTTTTCAAAACGAGTTCAAAATGATAAAGGGTTTTGCATTACTTCCATCGATTCTGATCATGGTGGAGAATTTGAAAATCACTCTTTTGAAAACTTTTGTACTGAAAATGGAATTTCTCATAACTTCTCATCTTGTTGAACTCCTCAACAAAATGGAGTTTTAGAAACAAAAAATATATCTTTATAAGAAATGGCCAAAACAATGCTTCTTGAAACTGGTTTATCAAAAGGTTTTTGGGCTGAAGCAATCAATATTGCTTGCTACATTCAAAACTATATCTTCTTAAGGCTAATACTCAAGAAAACCCCTAATGAATTATGAAAAGGAAGAAAACCTAATATTTCTTACTTTCATGTATTTGGATCTGTGTGTTTTACTCTCAACACCAAGGACAAGTTATCAAAGTTTGATCCTAAATCGGATCCTAGAGTTTTCCTAGGATATTCTTCTATTTCTAAGGCTTACAGGGTGTACAATAAGAAGACTCGAATAGTAGAGGAAACCATACATATAACCTTCAAAGAGACAAAGAAAGATGCAGTTCAGAGAGTTGTAGATCTAGAAGATGAAATGGAAAACCTATCTCTGAATGATAATGCCCAACATCAACAAAGTCCTCAAATAGCCACAAGGGATGATAATGATGACTCTGATCTACCTACACATCAACATGTTTCTTATGACATTTTTGAAGATCTAGAAGATACACCCATCAAGGGAAAATACATTGGAGTAAGAGACTTGAGAGCTGTCTCTCAGAATAAAATTCTTGGTGAACTTCTCAAGGAATCAGAATCAGATCTTCTTTTAGAACATAATCAAATCTAGCATTGATTTCTAAGTTTAAACCAGAAAGTGTTGATAAAGCTTTACAAGATCAAAGATGGATTGAAGCCATGAAAGAAGAATTAAATCAATTTGAGGAAAGTGAAGTTTGGAATCTAGTTCCCTTGCCAAAAGGACAATATGTCATTGGAACTAAATGGGTATTTAGAAACAAACTTGATGAAGGTGGAAGAGTAATCAGAAACAAAGCAAGACTAGTGGCTCAAGGTTATAACCAATAAGAAGGCATTGACTATGATAAGACATTTGCTCCTGCAGTAAGACTTGAAGCTATCAGAATGTTGCTTGCCCATGCTACATACAATGGGTTTGTTTTATTTCCAATGGATGTAAAATTTGCATTCTTGAATGGTTTCATATTAGAGGAAGTTTATGTTAAACAACCTCTTGGTTTCTAAAATGAAAACCTTCCCATCATGTTTTTAAACTTTCAAAGGCCCTATATGGTTTGAGACAAGCACCAAGAGCTTGGTATGAGAGACTTAGCTCTTTTCTTCTCAAAAATAGTTTTAAAAGAGGAAAGGTTGACACTACTTTACTCATCTTGCATGAGAAACATGATTTTCTAAATGTTCAGATTTATATGGATGATATAATATTTGGTGCTACTAATCAAAATTTGTTCAAGAGTTTTTCTAAGTTTATGCAGGGAGAATTTGATATGAGCTTCATAGGAGAACTAAAGTTCTTTCTGGGGCTGCAAATCAAGCAACAGAAAGATTGAATCCTCATTCATCAAGAAAAATATGCTAAGGATATGCTCAAAAGATTTGATATGGACAAAGCCAAGAGCATCAGTACTCCCATACGTGCTTCTCAAGTTCTAGAAGTTGGTTAAGATGGTGAAAAAGTTTCTGTAAAACTTTATAGAGGTACAATTGGTTCACTACTTTATCTTACAGCTAATAGACCTGATCTGTAATGAAGTGTGGGAATCTGTGCTAGATTTCAATCTAATCCCAAATAATCACATTTAAATGCTGTCAAAAGTATTTTGAGATATTTAGCAGGTACTACTAATTTTGGTCTTTGGTACGAGAAAGATACTGCTTGTGATGTTGTAAGCTATTGTGATGCTGATTTTGCTGGAGATAGAGTTGAAAGGAAAAGCACTAGTGGCTACTACTATTTTCTTGGAAAGTCCTTGATAACATGGTCAAGTAAGAAGTAAAACACAATTGCTCTTTCAACGACTAAAGCTGAATATGTCTCTATCGCAAATTGTTGTGCTTAGATTCTGTGGGTAAAGCATCAATTAGAAGATTTTAACTTGAGATATACCAAGATCCCTATCTTGTGTGATAATACAAGTGCTATTAATCTTGCCAAAAATCCCAATTAGCATTCTAGATCAAAGCATATAGAAATTAAGCATCATTTCATAACAGATCATATTCAGAAAGGAGATGTTCAGCTAAGTTTTGTTAACACTGAAGATCAAATTGCTGACATTTTTACAAAACCCTTAGCTGAAGATTGTTTTTGCTATATAAAGAACCTTTTGAACATGACTAGCTTCTGAAACTTGCATTCATACTGCATATGCACTTCCCCCCTCTTAAGCTAAAGCTTAAGGCTGAGATTGCTGCTCCAAAGTGGATTTCCTTTCTAGAGAAAAATTCTCAAGGTTCAATCTTAGAGCATATTCAGAAAGATCAGTTAAGAATGCTTGAGGAAGATCATATCACAATGAGCTATAAAACGAGTTTAGAAAGATGATTCAATTCAAAAAAGGTATAAAGAGTTAGTCGAGAAAGATGTGTTCAAACTTGATTCCCAACATGTTCAGAAAGATGGGTATAGAAGTTGCAATCAAAAAATGGATTAATTCATGGGTTCAGAAAGGTCTAATTGATCAGAAAGATGACTTATGTCTCTATTCAAAAACTATGCTATGAAGAGATGTAATCGTCTATAGGATATGGGACAATTTGGTAATTTCTCACTCTGTCACGATGTCACGATCCACAAAAGCGGGAAAACCAAAAGCCTCAAATGGTGACATTTTCGATTTCATAACCATTCATATCCTTTAACCCTTAGTTATTATCATTAACTGTCATCTATCAAATCATCTTTCTACTTTGAAACTTTTCGCATCCCAAGTTACAGAAAACTAACACACTGTTCATCCTTTCCGTTCAAACTTCAAACTTGTAATACTTCACCAACCACTCACATTCCTTGCCCATACACATTACCTTCTCTTATTCTAAACCTCAACCTTTGTTATTCAACATGTCTTAAAAGGGTGACTCCAGCGTCCCATACAACTTTGACGGTGAAGATATGCAAACAAACTTCGACAAAACTTCTTTACTATACTCGTTGTTAAGGGAAGAAGTTTCTACCTGGAAAACTTTACCACACTACTTGAAGCACATGAAGTCTTTAAGTTCTAGGGATGGAGTAATTTCCTCAAAATCTCTAAAGACATATACATGGGCTTGGTACCTACTTTCTATAGTACACTTGTCCCCTTCGATGAAGACAACACATCCTTCAAAAGCATCATTGGGAGTTTCGAGATTCAAGTTCTTTCCTTAGATATTGCACAAAGCACGAACACTCCAAATGACAAGATTCTGTGCAAAGTAGGAGAAAGATGGCGGGAAGAGCTAGGAGTTTCAGAGGAAGATGTTTCTGAAGTCCTTACTAGTGGAAGGAGAATACAAGCAAGGGACATTCATACCTCTTACCTCCTTAGAAATGTTAGGGCTAATATACTCTATGGTTCAATACACTATACTGCCAAAAATGGGTAACACAAATGTGATGACTGAGGTGGATCAAATGGTCATGTTCTGCCTCATGACTAGAAGAAGGATAAACCTGGTGAGGTTAATCCTAGATTTCATTCTTTCTGCTATGGATGCTACAAGGAGAAGTTATGTTGCTCTACCATATGGCATGTTTCTCATAGCATTTTCACTAGAGCCCAACTTCCAATTGATGGGCACAGGAATGACAACAAACACCCTAGAACCACCATAAAAACATTTTCTACTTCAGGACTAAAGTCTCAAGACCAAGAGAAGAAGAAAATGAAAGACAAAATGGAAAAGGAAGACAAGAAGAAAGATTCCTCTATCCAGAAAGATACAGCTACTGTTCAAAAGGTTAAATCTAAACCTTCTGATAAAGTAATAAAGGAGAGGAAGAAAAGGAGTAAAAGAGAACTCTCCCCTATCTCTAAAAAAAGGATAGTCAGCAAGAAAAGATTACTGAAACTTCTTAAAGAGAGCTTCTCTTCCTCCAATGTTGAAAATAAGGCTTTTGCCATTGCTGTACAAGCCATGAATACTGCTACTCTTGTTAGACCTGCAATCAAAGCCTCCAGACCTGATTAGAGAGGCATTGTGATAAAGGAACCAATTCCTCAAGGGCAACCAAAGCCACAAGCAAAGGCTTCAAAAGGAACTAAGGACCCTGAGCACAAGAGGAAGGGCAAGGGAAAGATTGAAAAGGCCCCTGTGGAACCCTCTAGAAATTCCACTCCTTCTCCTCTCAGAAGATCAGTGAGAGAAGCTTAAGAAAACAAACTTAGAGAAGAGGTATGGCTATAGAAGCAAAGAAATGTTGCTGTTGGTATTGGTGCTTCATAACAAAGAAGCTCTCTAGTTTCATTAGAAGTGGATCAACACTGTGTAGTTATTGAAGATGTGAATCCACCTTCTGAAATGAGAAAGGTTATTATACCTTCTAAGGAGCCAAAATAGCCTGCTGCACAACTTCTAAGTCGACCATTGATGTCCTTAAATCAAGAAGGATCATTGGTTAAAAGGGCCAAACCTACACCAGAAATAGCAGAGCCTGAAAGGACACTTGTTATGGTGATAGATGTTGACAATCAAGCTACTATTTTTGAACCTGAAGCTGCACTACAAAGCACTCTAATGCCCCTTCCAGCCATTGCCATAGACTCCCAAGAGATTCCTGCTACCCCAATCACTACCAAAACACTACCACTGTTTACTTCTGGTCCTAAATTCGACAAAACAACAACTCCTTTTGATTTTGAGCCAGTACAGTCTTTAGCTAGTCAAAGTCATCACACTGCCAAGCTGCCTTTTGAAGAACCATCCAATGCAGAGGCCTTCGTAGATGCCATAGATGTGCAAATGGATCTATTGCTTGCAAATCAACACATTATCATGGCAAACCAATGCACACTCGACAAAAAGATGGACAACCTAGAATGAAGGAAGGAAAAAATGGAGCAAATCATGCTGAGAATCCTCAAGGCTCTTCAGAAAGGCAAAGGCAATAAGTGATGGCCTTTCTATGATCATTATGTTTTGATGATGTCAAAAAGGGAGAAGATTAAAAAAAGCTTAAAATGAAAGGGAGCTAGCTAGGATAAAGTTTTTATTGAACTTGCTGCTACATGCATCTCACTCATCTTAGCATTTTCATTTATGTTTGCAGAAGTATTTATATCAATTTATATGTTTCACCTATGTTTTGAGTACTAAATTCTGTCAATTTATTAGTTATCTTGCTCTGTATCTTGATATAATTGTCATATTGTCAAATATCTGTTGTTTATTAATCTTAATATGAAAATTTTGCTCTAATAGAATTATCATTATGAAAAGAACTATTTGTTACTCTGATATAATTGTTTATACCATCATTCTATGAAAATTCTAAGCATGATGATCTTATATGCTAAGTTGTCTTGATTTGTTTTCACTCTATCACGATTGTGATATATTTATCAATTTTGTTTCTTTCCAATCCTTGTTCTAATATTTCATATCCACTTTACTTTGAGAATGTTTCTCATGACAATCTACTCTAATACATCATATCTTCTATCTTAAGAACACCCCTCAAGTAAATTGTTTTACATTTTCAAAGTCTTTTTTTTTAACTGTTGGATTAAGAGTGCTCCTAACTATTCTGCTCTTATATGCAACGAAACTTTATGATCAATCCATAATGAAACTATTCTTGCATTATGATAAAAAAGATTTCTAGTTAACTTCTACTAAAATTTCTAGTTAACTTTACTTTGAAAATGTTTCTCATGACAATCTACTCTAATACATCATATCTTCTCTATTTTAAGAACACTCCTCAAGTAAATTGTTTTACATTTTCAAAGTCCTTTTTTTTAACTGTTGGATTAAGAGTGCTCCTAACTATTCTGTTCTTATATGCAACGAAACTTTATGATCAATCCAGAATGAAACTATTCTTGCATTATGATAAAAAAGAATTTCTAGTTAACTTCTATTGAAATTTCTAGTTAACGTTACTTTGAGAATGTTTCTCATGACAATCTACTCTAATACATCATATATTCTCTATCTTAAGAACTCCTTAAATAAATTGTTTTACTATTTCAAAGTCTTTTTCAATGTTGGATTGAGAGTGCTCCTAACTATTCTACCCTTATATGCAACGAAACTTTATGATCAATCCAGAATGAAACTATTCTTGCATAATGATAAAAAAAAAAAAAAAAAAAAGGTTCTAATTAACTTCTACTGAAATTTCTGAACAACTTGCTTAATCTTTGCTCACCTCAGAAAGCAAGTATTTCATCATTACCAGAAAGTTGAAACAAACAACAAATCATATGCTTTTGAAATGAAAACTTGCTTTGACAAAAGCTTTTCTTAAATATTGATTTGCCATCATCAAAAAAGGGGAGATTGTAAGCTATAATTCCCTTCAAAAACCATCTCAATGGTTTAAACTGTTTTGAGCTTTAAGGTTTTGATGAACACCAAATCAAGCTTTAAGGAAATCCTTGTTGGTCAACGTTTTGTTACTATAATATACATTCTTTTGTAAGGTTATTCATTTCAAACTTAAACAATTTTTGAACTAAACAAAATATTATATTCCATTGTAATTCTCGTGAACATAATTCTGTAATGAAAATTGTGTTGCATATGTGTGTGTGTGTGTGTGTGTGTGTGTGTTCTCTCACTTAAGAATCAGATTAAAAAAGTCCAAAAGGATAGATTCAACTCATCAGATAGGAAAATAAGCAATCAGAAGAATACTTGGATTATTCAGAAAGATGTACTTACTAGAAGACTACATCCAGAAAGGTGACTACCAAAAAGATGCTTCTCATGAAGCACCTCATCATCAAAGCTTCTTCTATATGATTCAAGGTTAAATTCAAAAAGTCAAACGTGATTTGACAAGATCCAAAAAAAGCGCTGACAAGTCTAAAAAGTTGATGGGCACTTCAACAACTATTTTCCCTCTTCTATGTTACTCTACATGTTGAAGTAGAAAGCTATATTTTCTCTTTCCAGTATTAGACCAGTGGATCAAAGAGACACAAGGCTCAAGATCTACAAGCTTCAACTGTTATATTTTGAAGCCTATATAAAGCTGGATATCGAAGAAGAATGGTTAGACCACTAGAATATTTTCTACGCAATAAAAGCTTTCATTCTTCAACCTTCTCAACCTTTTGAACTATCAAAAAGTTTCTCATTGTAACATCTATTTGAGAATCTTCTCTATTGACTTGTAATAGATAATATTCTAACATTGAGAATTTAGGAAATCCTTGCATATTGTCATTGATAATACTCTATTGAGAGTTTTAGTGTGAGAGTTTCAAAACACAAACCTACATTTCTTTCATTGTAACTTGACCCATTAGTGGTCATTGTGAGCTTGGAAAGGCTAGGATAAAAGACTACTCATTTTTAGCTTGGAAAGTTATGGTAAAAGCTACTCTATGTGAAAGCTTGGATAGGCTTGAGAAAGACTACTCCGTTGTAACAGCTTGGAGAAGCTTGTATAAAGAACACTCAAGATATAAAACTCTCAACAAGTGTTGGGGACTGGAAGTAGGTAAGTGGTTAGCCAAACCAATATAAAATCCTACTGTGTGATCTTTCTATCCTTTCCATCTTTAGTATTTTACTTCATCACATCATTAAATCTATTTCAATATAACATTATGAATAAACCAACTTTTCCATATTAAATATAGTTTATATCTCTAACTAAACCACTTTTGCATTCCAAGTCTTAGACTTAAGAAAGTTATTTTACAAAAGTTTCAGGTATTAAATTTTATTTGAAGCATGATTCAACCCCCCTTCTCGTGCTACCTTTACCTTCAAAATGGTGGCATGGTTGATTGAGCTCTCGAATTTGATATTTTGTATGAGCCCAGAATGGCCATAAAAGCCCATGCCCTAGTGGACTTTCTGGTAGAAATGGTGAAGGATGAAGAACCTCCGGAACCAAGGTGGATATTGCATGTGGACGAAGCTTATAACTGCAAAGGAAGTGGAGCCGGAGTAATATTGGAAGAGGAAAGGGAAATCGTATTTGAACTATCCATCAAGTTTGATTTCCTGTTTCAAACAACCAGGTTGAGTATAAGGCCTTAATAGCCGAACTCAAGCTAGCCAATGATGTCGACGCCTCCCGACTCACGATTTGCAGTGACTCCTAGAGAGTGATGTTGCAGATAAATAGGACATACTAAGCCAAGGATATTCTGTTTCAAAAAACTATGGCAAAGGCAAAAGATCTAATGAAGCCACTTGATGTCCCTGTGGTCCAACATGTCCCAAGAGAAGAGAATATCAGGGCCAATATCCTTTCCAAATTGGCCAACACGAAGACAAGAAGAAATAACCAGAGCTTGATCTAGGAGACATTGAAGTGTCCCTCTATAGCGAAAATGCTCTCGACCTTGGCTATTGAAGGGATTTTAAACTAGATAACCCTTATCATTCAGTATTTGCGGAATGAAGCTTGGCTAGAAGACCCCATGGAGGCTAAAAGGATGGCTAAAGAAGTCTCTTGCTACACTATCATTTAAGGATAACTATATAGAAGAGATCTCTCTTAACCATTGTTGAAGTGTCTTAGCCCAGATCAGATTTCCTTTGTTCTCAAAGAAGTCCATAAAGGATCTTGTGGCCATCATCTTGGAGGGCGAGCATTGGCTCTAAAGGTCTTACAAGCTAGCTACTATTGACCCTCCATGACTAAGGACTCAATTAACTATGTGAATAAATGCCTAAAGTGCCAAAAGCACGCTAACTTCCATGTTGCCCTAGCAAAGCAACTTTCTACAATTATGTCCCTTTGGCTGTTTAATAAGTGGGGAATTGACCTCCTAGATCCTTTTCCAATCGTGTCGAGACAGGTGAAATATCCTATTGTGGCGATTGATTATTTCACCAAATGGGATGAAAGCAGAGCCATTATCCACCATCACGGCTACCTAAGCTTGAAAATTTGTTTGGAGGAACATCTTCACCAACTTTGAAATGTCGAACTCCATGGTGACTAACAACGGAATCCCATTTATTAACCAAAAGTTTTGAGATTTCTTGGCCAGTTACAAACTTAAGCACCACTTCATCTCCATTGAGCACCCATAAGCCAATCGCCAAGTCGAAGTAGCCAACAAAGTCCTACTCCAAGGGCTGAAAGAAGAGACTCGATGAGGCAAAGGGGGCATGCGCTGATGAACTCGATAGTGTCCTATGGTCTTATCGAATAACCCTACAGTCAACTAAGGACGAAGCCCTTTTTAAGCCTATTTATGGGGTAGATGCTATCATACCAGTTGAGGTCAAATAGCCCAGTCCATGGGTTATATTCTGATCTACTGGTTCACAAGCCCTTCGAGAAGAAGCCAATCTTGCTAGTGAAGTCAAGGAGATGGCCCATATCTAAAAAAGGTATTGAAGCATCAAATAGCTAATAGATACAATGCCGACATTATCCCTCAAAAGTTCTAAGAAGGAGACTTAGTCCTCCGACTTGCCAAGGTCAGATGACCTCCTCCCGGGGAAGGAAAGCTAGCAACTAATTGGGAAAGCCTATATAAGGTTATTGAAGTCTTGGGAAAGGGAGCTTATAAGCTCTCCACACTATCAGGATCTGAGGTTCTGAGTTTATGGATTCTTTGAACCTTCAAAAAAATTTTATTTGACAATGTAAACCATGGTAGGCAATCGTACTCTTTTTTCTACCTGGGGTTTTGTCCCACCGGGTTTTCTTGAGGAGGTTTTAATGAGGCGGGACTTTTATGGGCCGAGTAGTGCTCACACACTTCCATTCGATTTTTCATTTCCGATGTTTGAGATGGATTCATTTATATTGTATTTTATTGTAAATAATGAAGTTCCTCCAATTTATTATTATCCTGTCTATTGCTTAAGTTCATGTTATCTTAAGGGCTTGATTACCCCTTAGTTGAGACACATGAAACCTAGGTCCAACACCTTGGCAACAAATCGCGCATAAAATCCCGATTTAATAAGCAAATTAGATAAACACAATAAGACCCTTAAGTCGCCTTCTTAAGCGAAGCACTAATCCAGGTCACCAAAAGACCAAGGAAAAATCTTAGTTGATCTAGGTTTATTATTACCTCAGAAAAGTCCAGGATTTTGCCTCGGACCTACTTAAATCCTAACTTAAGCGAGTTTTAAATTCCTTAGGCTTTTAAACTTAAGTAAAATTAAAAACTAGGTTATCAAAAGCCCCAAAAAATCCGACTTGGATAAAACCGATTCGGATAATCTGATTTGATCTAAACCAATTTGGAAAATCCAATTCGATCATAACCAGTCCAGAAAAAATAGATTTTCTTTATAACCACAGATAACTTTATAATCAAATTGACAAGCCAATTGGAATGTCGCTAAATATTCCCTTCATGTTATTTAACTTAGGCGAAAAGAAAAATAAAGGGCACATACAATTGGCAAATTCAATTTTGTTGATGGACCTAGAAATCTGGAAATGTCAAATACATCAAGCCTACACAAGGGCACAAAAATACAAAAGTTAGATAAGAACATAAAGGAACTAGCTTCAAGAGTCAACTGTAAGGTCGATCAACTCAGACTTTGGACCTTAGAGATCTCCCTCATCATCATCATCTAGGACAACCTCAATATGCTCATCGATGACGTGCTAGTCAAGCCTGAGCTTGTCGAAGTTGGCCTTTGGGCAAATAACTTGGCATTAAGCCTAAATATTACTTTTGATCTCAAAAACTGATTTCTCCCATTTCTCTTCTATGCATTTAACTTCAGCCTTCAACTTGGAAATCGCTTCAAACGAGTAGACATGGGCTTTTCAAACTCTGAAAGCTGGACCCTTGACTCCTCCAGCTGTTGGTCTTTTAACCACAACTACTCTTTTGTCTCAGCAAGTTCGGAGGATAGCTCTTGTTTGGCTTTCTCCAGGGCCACTTTCTCATTTTGAAGGAGATTTACTTTCTCTTCCAAATCTTTCACTTCATAAATAGCTCAGACATCGGAAGAGATCATCAGCTTTAAGTACTTGAAAATTGCCCTCGACTTCATCAGCATATGGTCGGCCCATTGGAACTTCTCTACCAAGTTGTCATCATCACCCCAAAGTTGGTTGAGGCAAGCAGAGGTCATCAACTCCATATCCATAAACTCTAGATAAAGGAAATCTTTCGCTACCACACTGATCTCTGACTTGTTCTCGAAAGTCGGGGAGTCTTCAAGGTTGACCTAGATAATCTTTTTCTTCTTAGCCGCCTTCTTTCCTTTCTATTTCTTTGGAGGATGGATCACAAAGGCATAAGAGTATAGGGCTGATGTGAATTTTAAATCACCGAAACTGACGGATCCAAGGCTTTTGTTTCCATCTCCTTTGTGTGGCCTCTTAAGAATCCGACATTGAAACTCGGCCACAGCAGACTTCGGAGCCATATCCTTTGTAAAAAGAACAAAAGTGAATAATAAGAGCATGTAGAAGGAATATAAAAGTTAGAAGGGAAGGAAAAACCTAAGTATCTCCTAGCCACTTTGGCCTTTACGCTGACAATGTTTTTCAAACTCAATTGATTCATCCCAAAACTCTAAAGAAGGAACTGAACAATGGCTTGCTCTTCATATCTGAGGCTATCCTCATCCATCCGGGGTGAGTTGAAGTTCTTACACTAGTAACAATTAAGTTGGAACTCCCCTTTCTTAGTCTCTTAGAAAGGAGTCATACCTGGAGCCCCGAAGACCTTGAAATAGACTGGTTTGAAATGATGGAAGGACTCTTCGTAGAGAAGGAACACCTTTTGATTAGGTTGGGCATGGAAGGATAGCCAACCCATGGTCAAACCACCACCAATAGGGCGAATAAGGGTGAAGAGAAAAAAGAAGGCATTAGGAAAAAGCAGCACATCAAGATACACGTAGATGATCTCAAAGCCTTGTATCATAGCCCAACTATTTGGATGTAATTGAGAAGGAGTGGCTTCAACTCGTTCTAAGATGGTGGTCTAAAAATAGGAAAATGGAACTCGAATGCCAAACTTAGAGATGAGGATGCCGTACATCCACGTCCAACTCAGGGCCATACCATGATTAATGTAACACACCTTTTCACTCGAACTGGGACCCTCTAGGATGTAATCCTCTTTGTAATTGCCCTCCAGCATGATCAAATTCTCCTCTCTAAAGCGATCTAGGAACTCGGAGGTCACAACCGAAGGAGTTCATAGAACCTCAAGTTCCACCAAGTGGTAGATCCAATGAATTAAGGGAAGGAGCATAAGGGCTTTTTGCTTTTCTCCCATCTTAGGCTCCAAGATGAACCTACACAAGAAAACTGTAACACCTTACCAGACAAAATACTATGCTTAAGTCATAATATATTACCTGATAAGTTATTACATGTGGCGGTCTAATTAAATCCCATTTTCTGATTCAACGTTAATTGCCCATATAGCGTTAACTGTTCACTTAACAATTTTCCATTTGATTGCGGAATAAATAATAGATGATCGTTGTAACGGAAGTAAAATAAAATAAATAAAAATGTGGAATAGGCATATATATATATATATATATATATATATATATATATATATATATATATATTTTCAAAGTTTGCCAAACGATACATAAACAGTACAAGGTAATAAAATGAGGCTGCTGAAACAAAATAAATCGGCCTGTCTCTATGAACAGTACCCTAACTGGTCCCCAAGGGATATTCCGTGTGCTAACCACCCACATACAGCATACACTAAACTACTGGCTATGACCTAATAATGCCAAAAGAGGGCTACTCTATACATTTCCTACTGCAGCACTACACAGGCACCATAGATGGACTTCGAGGAAAAGAATCCATTCGCAATGTCGGCGCCAGCTGGAGTGTAGTCCACGCTCAGGGTAGAGGACGAGGAAGACGAGCTCATCGCCTCCAACGGATCCTCCTCAGACAATGAGGCAAAGGGGAACCACTGTAGTGGTGAAGCTAGCAGAGCCACGGGAGCTGCTGCTACTGCCGGTACTGCTGCTGCTAGTGGTGGAGGTGGGAATGGATGTGCCATATGGAGAGGGATGGCAATATAAGGAGCGGATGGGTCAAAAAAGGATGAATAAGTGGTACTGCAAAGAAATAAAGCCAGAATCGGCAGCTGCCAGATATGTACACAGCGTCTATAAACGGGTCAGGGTGAATATGAAGCTCAGGGAACTCGATGAACAGGACGCCTGTAGCTGCATTCTCCATGATCTGAGAATGACACGGAAACATACAATAGGGTGAGAAATAAAAATTTCTCAGTAGGAATTCATCTATCCACTAATCTGAGGTCGCTATTATTCTCAGTTGTCTCAGGTTTTGGTTAATTAAGAGAAAAAGTTATATCAACAGCACATTCTACTCATTTGGTTAGAGAAATCATAGCCCAAAACACAATTTAGTTTTACTTAAGGAAATAAGGGAAATTAAACAAAGAAATAAGCAGCAAGACATATATTTGGACATAAGTAAGTGGCAGCTGTAAAGTGAACAATAGTACATATATAGCAGATAATAGTGCAGTTAACTCAAAGCATGGTAATAGAAACTGTGGATATATAGAAATGATAGTGCACTTGACTTTAACTCATATTTTTCCATACTTGGTCCTCTAGGAGTCTATTGGCCATAAAACTCCTGAGTAATAGTCTGCTTTTAAGGACCGAGCTCGTTCCTATACAGGATTGCCGGGTTTACTTTCCCCGACCTTCCTACTGATCTATTCCCCTTAAACTTGTTCAGGGGCTGGCCCAAGTAATATGGAATCCTTTATAATATTCATGAATTGCATGCACAACTAACTTTATCCTTTCAAACATCATGTGTTCATGCACTTATAACTCACACAACATATGATTTCTTTGCCGAAATTTTGGTAGCATAACGGATCGAATCTGCTTCTCCATGAATAGTGCCAGACTACCAGTAAAGTCATTCAAATATGCAATTCAATATGGAGCAGCAATTATATATTCACAATATCATTCATCAAGGTCAATACAAACATCAATAGAGTTTTTTGTTTATTTCATTCTATTCTGCCCGAATTTTGTATACTCCATCTTTAGTCCAATTCAAATCATTTAAATCTGGATTTTGGATATGTCATAGCTCTATGTGTCTAGTTTTCAACCCCTTTGGCCCCATCTCATTTTGATCTGTATGACTCAAGTTATTAGTATATTACTTCAGACTGCCTTGTTCGTAGCCAAAATTACATCCTTATAAGAGAAAATTCACTAAAAATAGAAAGCTAGGTAAAATCATACGAAATTTATATCAAATTAAAGTTAACAAAACAAGCTTTCAAATTAAATAAGTTTCATATTATTTTCATGAGTATATTTTGAGATATAAGTAATGTATCTTGACCCTACTGGACTACCATGTTCCAATCTAGTTTGAATATAAGGTAAATTCATTGATATGCTGAGAATAATTGGCAGCGAATCTGACTCTAAAATTTTTGTGCGATGTTCCCTTATATGTTATATTTCAAACAAAATTAGTTTAACTCAATTTAAAGTTGTGTAGAGTGGGTTACACCCTTCTCAACTCATACTGCCCAGATGAAAATCCAAATTTCTAGGTCAAACTTCAAAAATTCATAACTAACTATATACTAATCCAATGGCCTTGTATTTTATATTTATGGAAATCCATGAATGTATAATTTTAGATAAAAATGGATTCACCAAATTTAAACTGCTTTAGGTGTAGCCGTACGCTCCACCGTACGGACCATCGAGTGAAAACCTTAATAGCTTCTTGAATTCTCTCTATTCTTCAAGTTCTTTCATACCAATTCCAATTCTAATTGCAACATACATGCAAAATCAACCATAATCCATCATCATCACTCCAAATCACATCAGTATCATGAGAAAAAAAAGATCCCTACACAACCCTAAATCAAGGAAAACAAGAAGAGAAGTTGGATTCCTACCTTGTCTAGTCGAAACCTTGTTGGTTTGATGTCTTAGATGGAAGAAACTTTGGATGAGACTTGAAGAGGGGATGAAGATGGAGTGGAGATGAGTGTGAATGGAAGATAAATGAAGAGTGCTCAGCTCCTTATGTTAGCCGAAAATGCAAAGGGGTAGGAAAGGAAAAAAAAAGTGAAAACTTTTGAAGCAAGTTTTATTTGATTGGTGGATTTATGTTGATCATTCAACTTGATGTGGCTGCCCTTTTTGGGGCTGATGGTGGCGCCACATGCAAGGGTGTGGTGGCTGAATCTTGGCCATCCATTCTAGGGTTTTCACAGTATAATTTCTATTAGTCCAATTCCGACAGCTTAAAATACCGAAATCTTACCAATTTCTCTTAAATCGATAAACTGGTTTTAGAAAAATTTTATGAGGTTTCCTATGGTTCTAATCTAATTCCATCAAGTCTAATCCTTCTAAATCACACTTAATTGACTTTAAGTGAATGCTTAATCGAATTCTAATTAATCTCAATTATTCGATGAAAAATCAAATAACTCGTTTAATAACGATAAAATTTTTCGGACGTTACATTTCTACCCTCCCAAAAAAAAAATTTTGTCCTCAAAATTTAGTACCTAAGAATAATTCAAGATACGCCTTCCTCAAGAATAATTCAGGATACTCTTTCCTCATACTCTAATTCCCATGTATAGTCTGTTGAATCTTCTTTTCCCCATGCCACCTTCACTAACTGTACGGCTTTATTCCGAAGGTGTTTGATGCTCCTGTCCACTATCCATGCTGGGGGTACATGAAAAGTTAAGTCATCCCTTAACTAGATCGATTTAGGCTCCAAGAAGTGAGTGGGGCGAGGCTGGATTTTTCTGAGTTGAGAAACATGGAAAACATCATGAAAGTTTGACAGATGCGGAGGTAAGGCGACCCTATATGCAACTGGCCCAATTCGCTTCAAGATTTGAAAAGGACCTATAAAGCGAGGGCTTAGCTTTCTAACTTTAATAGCTCTACCTACTCCAGTTGTAGGTGTGATCTTTAGGAACACATGGTCTCCTTCTTGAAACTCCAAAAGCTTCCTTCTGACATCCGCTTAGGTCTTCTGACTGCTCTGAGTTGCAAGTATCTTGCTACGGATTCTTTTGATTTGCTCTGTAGTTTGCTTGATTAATTCTGATCCTAGCAAACTCTGCTCCCCTAATTCGTACCAACATAGTGGAGATTGGCATTTCCATCTGTATAACGCTTCGTACGGGGCCATGCCGATGCTCACATGATAACTATTGTTATATGCAAATTCGACCAGTGGTAAATATCGATCCCAGCTCCCGCACTGTTCCAAGATGTACGCTCGCAGCATATTGTCCAAAGTCTGAATAATTTGCTCGGTTTGACCATCTATTTGCAGATGGTACGCCTTGCTTAAACAGAGTCTGGTGCCGAACACTTTTTGGAATGCTCCCCAAAATCGTGAGGCAAACCTTGGATCTCAATATGAGATGATTGTTGAAGGAATACCATGTAGTCGCACCACTTCTTGAATGTACAATTGAGCCAACTTCTCCAGAGGATAATTTGCTCGATTGGGTAAAAAGTGAGCAGACTTGGTCAGTCTATCCATTATGACGCATATAACGTCATATCCCAAGGGTGTCCTCGGTAAGCCTATAACAAAATCCATAGAAATGCTCTCCCATTTCCATTCCGGAATTTCTAAGGGTTGTAGAGTTCCTTCCGATTTCTGATGCTCTATTTTTACTTTTTGGCAGGTTAGACATTTATTCACAAGACTCGCCATATTTTTCTTGAGGCCTGGCCACCAAAACATCTTCTTGAGGTCTTGATATATCTTAATGCCAGGATGTATAACGAAATCGCTCCTATGGGCTTCCTCCAAGATTCTATGCCTAAGGTTGTCCTCCTCAGGTACGCATATCCGTCCCTGATATCGCCATACACCTTCTGCATCTCGAGTAAATCCTGTTAGCTTTCCGGATTGCACTAGTTGCACTATATACTAAAAGTCATCATTCCTTTATTGTGCCTGTCGGATTTGGTCTTTGAAATCACTAATTATCTTAAGTTGGTTTAACTGAATGGCATTGGGGGTTATAAAGATTCCCAAGTTGAGGTCTCGGAAACTCTCTATAAGTTCCGTCTCCTTGATCATCATCCATACCATAGTTAAAGATTTTCTACTTAGGGCATCTGCCACCATGTTTGCCTTGCTAGGATGAAACTTTAACTCAAACTCGTAATCTTTAAGAAACTCCATCCACCTTCGCTGCCTCATGTTTAATTCTTTCTGATCAAAAAAGTATTTCAACCTTTTATGATTAGAAAATACTTCAAACTTCACTCCGTAGAGATGGTGTCTCCATATCTTCAGAGCAAATACCACCGCCGCTAATTCTAGCTCATGCGTTGGATAATTTCTTTCATGAGTTTTCAATTGCCTGGAAGCATACGTGACGACGTTCCTGTTCTGCATTAACACACACTCTAATCCTTTCTTGGATGCATTACAATAGACTTCAAACGGTCCATGAGGATTCGGCAGAGTAAGCATTAAGGCTGTCGTGAACTTTTCTTTTAATTCATGGAAAATTTGCTCGCACTCGGGCGTCCATTTGAATGGGGCATTCTTCCTAGTTAGCTTTGTTAGGGGCAAGGCTATTTGAGAGAAGTTCTTGACAAATCTCCTATAGTATCCTGCTAGACCTAAGAAACTCCTGACTTCCGTGACTGTCGTTGGTCATTCCCAGCTTAATACTGCTTCCACCTACTGGGATCCACAGAAATTCCCCCATGGGATACCACATGGCCAAGAAATTTTACTTTTTTCATCCAAAATTTACATTTGGATAGCTTAGCGTAAAGTTTCTTCTCACTTAGAACTTGTAGAAGCAATCGCAAATGTTCTGCGTGCTTCTGCTCCGTCTTCGAATAAACAAGTATGTCATCAATGAATACCACCACAAATTTATCAAGATATGATCGGAATATCCGATTCATATAATCCATGAATATTATTAGTGCATTCGTCAACCCGAAGGATATCACAGTGTATTTATAATATCCATAACAAGTCTGGAATGCCGTCTTTGAAATATCTTCTTCTCAAACCCAAATCTGGTGATATCCAGACCGTAGATCAATCTTGGAAAATACAGTTTCCCTTTACAGTTGATCCATAAGATCATCAATCCTTAGTAACAGATACTTATTCTTGATCGTCGCCTTATTCAACTACCTGTAATCTACACATAATCGCATGCCTCCGTCTTTCTTCTTAACTAACAGGACTAGGGCCCCCTATGGTGATGCACTTGGCCTAATAAATTTCTTTTTCAGGAGTTCTTCAATCTGCATTTTAAGTTTGGTCAACTTCAAAGGTGACATTTGGTGCGGTGCTATAGATATCGGCCCTACTCCTGGTACCAGTTCAATGGCGTACTTAATTTCCTTTTCCGGAGGAAAGGCAGGGATATCCTTAGGGAATATATCGGGATATTCCTTAACAACTGGAATATCATCTAGCTTCTAATCAACCTCCATTATATTAGTTGATAAGAGAATATATCCTTGATCACTACCCCCGTGGTATACTGCTATAGAGCTTAGATAAAGGTTTACAGGGGTTATTGGTTCAAGGGACGAAACAGAAGGAAACACAATGGCCTTGTCAGAACAATTTAACATGGCTCGGTTGGCAGAGAGCCAATCCTTACCCAAAATGATGTCAAGGCCGAACAAGGGAAGGCAAATTAAATTGGCTGAAAAAGTCCGACCTCTTATATGAAGGGAGGCATTCATACAAATATAATTGATCTTAACAGGTTCACTTGTAGGAGTAGAAACTAGCAAGTCATAGGGTAATTCAAAAATAGGTAACTGCAAGGCTAACATGCAATCATGAGAAGACTTTCTCCATAGCTTTAACCCACTCATCTACCTTATCTGGGTCGAAGGCTCCTCTAAAGCTGGGCGGGTTAGCTTTTCGGAACTCGGCAAATTTAAGGCACTCTAGGTCCATTCCTGGACCATTAGAATTCCCTCCACAACCAACCTCAGGCTGCCTTCCTAGTTAGTCCATCATCTGGGTTGTCGTAGCTGCTTGTTCTCCCATAGCGTGCGGCATCTCCTGCATTGTATCCGTAAACTCGGCAGACTCCTCCTGAGCTGAATCCATTTGTGGCCTATCCCGCCTTCCGGAAGCCATCAAGTTCTGAACACAGAAAATAAGAGTGATTGAGTTGATCAGGCTCAATACTAAGTCCAGTGTGCTAGTAAATAATAGCATACGGTTAGGCAATCCCCTCACATGCATCCTATCCATATGGACAAGACTCAGTGCATGATAATATCTAAGGAACACAAAGCATATGCGAAGCATAGTCAGTCTAATCCTCAGGTCTATATTAGGACGAATTGCTCTAATACCAAAAATGTAACACCTTACTAGACAAAATACTATGCTTAAGTCATAATATATTACCTGATAAGTTATTACGTGTGGCAGTCTAATTAAATCTCATTTTCTGATTCAATGTTAATTACCCATATAACGTTCACTTAACAATTTTCCGTTTGACTGCAGAATAAATAATAGATGATCGTTATAACGGAAGTAAAATAAAATAAATAAAAATATGGAATAGGCAGAACTATTGAAACTGCATAATATATATATATAGACGTCTATTTTCAAAGTTTGCCAAACGATACATAAACAGTACAGGATAATAAAATGAGGCCATTGAAACAAAATAAATCGGCCTGTCTCTATGAACAGTACCTTAACTAGTCCCCAAGGGACATTCCGTGTGCTAACCACCCACATATAGCATACACTAAACTACTGCCTATGACCCAATAATGCCAAAAGAGAGCTACTCTATACATTTCCTACTGCAGCACACGGGCACCCTAGATAGACTCCGAGGAAAGGAATTCATTCACCATGTCGTGCGCCAGCTGGAGTGTAGTCTACGCTCGGGGCAGAGGACGAGGAAGACGAGCTGGTTGCCTCAGACGGATTCTTCTCAGACAGTAAGGTAGAGGGGATCTGCTGTTGCTATCGGTGCTATTGCTACTGGTGGTGGAGGTGGGAACGGATGTGCCATATAGAGAGGGATGGTAATATAAGGAGTGAACGGGTCAAAAAAGGGGTAAGTAAGTGGGACTACAAAATCTCTACTAAAGAAGAAATAAAGGAGGAATCGGCAGCTGCCAAATATGTACACAGCATCTATAAACGGGTCGAGGTAAATATGAAGCTCAGGGAACTCGATGAACAGGACGCTTGTCGCCGTGTTCTCCATGATTTGAGAATGATGCGGAAACATACAGTAGGATGAGAAATAAAAATTTCTCAGTAGGAATTCATCTCTCCACTAATCTGACATCGCTATCATTCTTAGTTGTCTCGGGTTTCGGTTAATTAAGAGAAAATGTTATATCAACAGGATATTCTACTCAATTAGTTAGAGAAATCATAACCTGAAACACAGTTTAGTTTTACTTAAGGAAATAAAAGAAATTAAACAGAGAAATAAGCAGCAAGACATATATTTGGACATAAGTAAATGGCAGCCGTAAAGTGAACAAAAGTACATATATAGCAAATAATAGTGTAGTTAACTCAAAGCATGGTAACAGAAACTGTGGATATGCAGAAATGATAATGCACTTGACTTTAACTCATATTTTTCCATACTTGGTCCCCTGGGAGTCTATTGGCCATAAAACTCCTAGATAATAGTTCGTTTTTCAAGACTAAGCTCGTTCTTATATAGGATTGCCAGGTTTACTTTTCCCGACCTTCCCACTGATCTATTCTCCTTAAATTTATTTAGGAGCTGGCCCAAGTAATATGGAATCCTTTATAATATTCATGAATTGCATGCACAACTAACTTTATCCTTTCAAACATTATGTGTTCATGCACTTATAACTCACACAACATATGAATTCTTTGCCAAAATTTCAGTAGCATAATGGATCGAATCCACTTCCCCATGAATAGTGCCAGACTACTAGTAAAGTCATTCAATTATGCAATTCAATATGGAGCAGCAATTATATATTCACAATATCATTCATCAAGGTCAATACAAACATCAATAGAGCTTTCTATTTATTTCATCTTGTTCTGCCCGAATTTTGTATACTCCACCTTTAGTCATATTTAACTTATTTAAACCTGGATTTTGGATATATCATAGCTCTATATGTCTAGTTTCCAACTCTTTTAGCCCCATCTCATTTTGACTTGTATAACTGATGTTATTAGTATTTTACTTCAAAGTGCCCTGTTCTTAGCCAGAATTGTACCCTTATAAGAGAAAATTCACTAAAAATAGAAAGCTGGTGAAATTGTATGAAATTTATATCAAATTAAAGCTAACAGAACAAGCTTTCAAATGAATGAAGTTTCATATCATTTAGATGAGTATATTTTGAGATATAAGTCACGTAACTTGACCCTACTAGACTACCCTGTTCTAGTCCGGTTTGAATATAAGGTAAATTCATTGATGTGCTAAGAATAATTGGCAATGAATCTGACTCTGAAATTTTTATGGGATGTTCCCTTATATGTTTTATTTCAAACAGCATTAGTTTAACTCAATTTAAAGTTGTGTAGGTTGGTTTACACTTTTCTAAACTCATATTGCCTAGATGAGAATCTAGATTTCTAGGTCAAACTTCAAAAATTCATAACTAACTCTATACTAATCCAATGGCCTTATATTTTATATTTATGGAAAGCCCTGAATGTACAATTTTATATAAAAATAGATTCATCAAATTTAAACTACTTTAGGCATAGCCGTACGCTCCACTATATGGACCATTGAGTGAAAACCCTAAGAGCTTCTTGAATTCTCTCTATTCTTCAAGTTCTTTCATACCAATTCCAATTCTAATTGCAACATACATGCAAAATCAACCATAATCCATCATCATCACTCCAAATCACATCAATATCATTAGAAAGAAAAGATCCCCACACAACCCTAAATCAAGGAAAACAAGAAGAGAAGTTGGATTCCTACCTTGTCTAGTTGAAACCTTGTTGGTTTGTTGTCTCAGATGGAAGAAACTTTGGATGAGACTTAAAGAGAGGATGAAGATGGAGTGGAGATGAATGTGAATGGAAGAGAAATGAAGAGAGCTCAGCTCCTTATGTTGCCCGAAAATGCAAAGGGGTAGGAAAGGAAAAAAAGAGTGAAAACTTTTGAAGCAAGTTTTATTTGATTGGTGGATTTATGTTGATCATTCAACTTGATGTAGCTGCCCTTTTTGGGGTTGATGGTGGCACCACATGCAAGGGTGTGGTGGCTGAATCTTGGCTATCCATCCTAGGGTTTTCACAGTATAATTCTATTAGTTCGGTTCCAACAGTTTAAAATACGGAAATCTTACCGATTTCTCTTAAATCGATAAATCGGTTTTAGAAAAATTTTATGAGGTTTCCTATGGTTCTAATCTAATTCCATCAAGTCTAATCCTTCTAAATCACACTTAATTGGCTTTAAGTGAATGCTTAATCGAATTCTAATTAATCCCAATTATTCAATGAAAATCGAACAACTCGGTTAATAATGATTAAATTTTTTGGACGTTACAAAAACCATCTCTAAATTACCAAATTCAGGAAACCAAGGATAAAAGATAGACAAAAAGAAATCAAAGAAGCCTATGGTGGTTCCCTCACTACAGGTTTAAAGCCATCGGAGAAAAATTGAAGAAAGGAAACATCAGGGGCATTAACCACCCCCAACAATGCAAAAATAGCATTAATGAAGTGGCAAGGAAAAAGCACCATAGAGTGATTACCAATTCTACAAAACCATAAATAAAGTAAGGTTACATGGAAGAGAAACATACCTTCAATGTATACAATCTTGAGCATGGAAGAACAGCAAAAATCTTGAGCTTGCTACAAAAATCTCTTCCTACAAGGATTTCTCTCTTATACTGCTTGCAAAGTGAGATAGACAAGAGCCAAAAATGAAGAAGAAAAGAGGAGGAGATTTATAGGGATCATAACATCTCTTGCAACGCAACTCAAAGGTCATGAAGGGCAAAAAGCTGTCATTTTACACCATGAAGTTGCGGCAGAATTGGAAGAATACCTCCATTCAAATAACAAGGGTGCATAAAACAAGGCACCAAAATGCCACACGTCCCCTCGAGGTGACAAGATATGACTCTCAACTAGGAATTTCTGCTAGGAATTTCTGAAAGCTAATTTTTGGGATGTTACAAAGAATAATAGGAAGGTCAACTTCTGCATTGACATTGGAAATGCTCGTCATAAAATTAGGTTTGTGGCTCCACTAAGAAACATTATGGAAATGAACATGGTGAGTTGTTATTGAGGGTTGTTCGATCCATCATATAGCTGAGTTATGGAGGCAATAGAAAATTGTTTGGGAGAGGGACAAACATGATGAAGACTGAGAAAGGATATTTACCATTAGCAAGGACAATGGTAGTAGCTATCCTCCTAGTTTTATCTAGTTGTGACTAAATAGACTGGGGTTGTTTTCACTGTCTTGGTGATGGGGATTGCCATTATTGAGATGTACTATTCCTATGATCAAGCCATAGCATCTAACCTAGCGTCCACATTTCGATTATGCTCCTATAGTTGTTAGATCATGTGTATTAGTGCATCCATGGTATTGGGGGTGACATGGTTGTTTACAAATCGGTATTTTGGCTCCTAGTTACTGCAGCCATTGTGAACGAAACCTTTTTTTGACCGCATAGTGGGTGCCAATGTTCTTACTGGAGAGAATAATAGTCGGACATGCCTTCGTTGGTGACTAGACAGCTCCAATGTAGTGAAGCAGCATAGGTGGGGACCTGTAAAGACACTCCAATGCTTATATCAAAAGTGACAAATATAGTGATGGTGTAGAAATGGGATTTGAATTATACCTACTACTTCAGCTAGGTTTCTCTTTTAAAGACTGAGATCCCACCCATTTTTGGATGGCTGAGAGCCACTCATGTCGGTCTCCTAGAATCTCGGAATCTCTCAAATACAAGATCACTTCTAAAATGATATCCCTCCTACAAGTATACAGGAGAAGTTAAACTTAGCGTAGTAAACTTAAACTCGACTATGTTACACAAGCTTGGCCTACCTAGTCTTGAGATTATTTGCTTGGCCAAACCTTCTTATGGATGTCTCGAACATGGCTCAGTACATTATTTTATTTTATTTTATTTTTTGAAATTTTTTATTTTTTATTTATGTTTTTATAACTTTTCATCATTTTTAACTTCTTGAATTCTCACTTATTAATTTTTTAAAATTAAACTTCAAATTATATTTATTATTTATAAAATATTTTAAATAATAAAAAGAATGTATTTTATTTGAAATTGAGAAAAATAAAATATACGTACATTAATAAAATACTTTTACATATTTATAATTTTTTTACTAATATTAATCTTGCGATTTCTAATCATAAGAATATTTAAATGACGACATAATTTTATTTAGTTTCTAGTATATTTCACTGATAAATTTTTTTTTTATATTTATACTTACTATAATAACATAAGATGCACCTAGATTTTATAAATATATGCAAAATAATATAGTAACAAAGACATTGCTTAATACATGATATATGTAAGGAAAAAAAAAATGTAATGAAGATTAAGTTATAATAATATTTTCGAAAATAAAAAAACAGCTATTTTATGGGTTTTATACATAATAAAAAATTCACTTAACATTTCAAAATAAATATAACAGTATTTTATCAATATGAATATAAAGTTAACAAGTGTATTAATATATTATAAAAACAAATAAAATAAAGTAAAATATATAATTATTAAATTTCAATTGAAAATATTTATTATTATTTATAAAATTATAAATATATTTATATTAATTTATTTTATATGAAAAATTTAAATTAAAAGCTTTTTTAAAGTACTTTGACAAGATGTCTTTATTACAAAATAAGTTAATTTAATATATAACAACAACAGCCAAACCTTATCTTTTTTTGATTTATCAAACAACATAATATGATTCAAGTTAAGTGGTCTATTATAAAAGTAAAGTTCTTTTACTATTAATTTTTTTTTTCCAATATACAAGATTCAAATTGAAAACCTTATTTAAGAGGAATAAGATGGCATTTGGCACATTGCCTAATATAATTACTAGTAATCTAGATTACCATTTAAAAATACTATCACTTTTTAAATTATTGGTAATATTATAATACAATATTTAATATATATATATATATATAGAGGTAATCTAACTACAATTTATATTACCTTGTTTGATATACAAAAAAATTACTAAGTAATATATTTTTCAATAATAATATATTATAATAAAAATTATTATTATTATTTCTATTAATAATACTTAAATAATAATAATATCATTATATATTAATTAATAATAATTATTAATTTATCAAATATAATTATGATTATAATAATAATAATAATTAATATTATTATTATTATTATTATTATTATTATTAATTAATTAATTAATAATGGAAATATTATCACATGAATGTTAATCTACGTACACATCTTATGGAGGTAGTCTATATTATCACTTTAAAAGTAATATAAATTATCTTAGAAATTTAAATTATCAGTAATATAACTCAATCAAATAAGATAAAATAACATGCCCAAATAATTTAAAGTTATATTACTAATAATCTAGATAGATTATCCCATATCAAATATCTTCTAAATATTGAAATACTTGAATTAACTGAATATCGATTAGTTACACCTTATATTACTAAATATAATATAGTTTGTTGGTTTCAATATAAATTAACTATCTATTAAATAAATAAAAATATATAGCTAATAAATATTTAATTTAAACGTTTTGTATAATTACACGGAGATAATTTAATGAACATTACAAAGTACCGACAGGTGGAATTGGATTCGGGAACATATGGCTGTTACTAAAGTCACAAAGGAACGGATTAGCCGCCAGCGTGAATTTTGCTTTCCGTCTGTCAAACAATTTGAATGGGGACCGAACAGCAGGGGGTCATAAGCCGGTGGACATCTAAAAATATAGTCACCCATGCGTATATGACGTGGCTCTCCCAAATCAAGCCATGTGCAGAGCCTATGGTAGAGCAAAATCTTTGTGATTTCACCATAGACACCCTTCTACCGCTTACCAACTAGTGTTGGTACCATCTCATTAACGACGTGCCGAGGCAAACAATCCCAGCCAAGCCTATCCACTGGAGTAGGATTGGAAACTGGTTCGACAAACAATTATAAGCGTTGAACCCTAACATGAAAACGAGATTGTGGTAAGCCTTGTCTCTTTTGATCCCTAACCGAGCTAAGCACGAAGCCATATTTCGCGAGTTTTGGATCGTCGTTTCCGATAACAGTGGTCACGGGGTCCTTGTTGGTGAGGAGGCCGAAGGGGAAGGTGAACGTGGTAGTGCTGATTGAGGAGTTGAAGCTTGCCTTATGAGGTTTTTCGGCAAGCTTGTGAGGGGGATGAAGGTGCTGCGGTTAGAGGAGAGGATTTGGAGGAAATAGCGCTTGAGGAGGGATTTTGAGGGTTCAGTGGTGTACTGAAACGCACAAGCGTGGTAGCCGCCGCCGAAGGCGGTGGAGGACACGAAGATTCCGTCCGGGACGCGCACTGTTGGACCTTGAAGTTGTCGAAGAGAGGTGTCTATGGTGGAACAAAAAAAATTTGCTCTACCGTAAGCTCTGCCACATGGCTTTTGATCTAGGAGAGCCACCCCTTATATGTATGGGTGAATACTTTTTTAGATGTCTACCGAAGTATGACCCGAACGGGCAGACCACCGAACTAAAACGTCAACATCTTTTGTTTTTGATTTAACATTACGACATATAGGGACAATTTTAAAAAACGGTATTTTCCCTACTACTCAGAAGCATTAGAATGGAGGTGAAACAGTGGTCTCAACAACCTTTATATCGGTGTAAGAATCGAATCTAATACGTTCTATACTGGTAAGCTACTTTGCGCATGTTCGTGGAAAAGGCTAACAGTTGTGCAAAATATGTGGCAAAGAAATATGGCCATGATAGCTTGAAAGAAATTGGGAGGATTGGCGGAGTTAGGCATCAGGACATTACCAGTTTGGTAATGGTTATTTAGTAAGAAGAACCCAGCTTAATAGTCTTCACAATATTTATATTTGCACCCATGAAAATTAAAACATTGTTCAATCCTATCAATTTGTGTTGTCCGTTTTTCACTTTTGAGTTGACGATATTTCTTCGTCTGGTTTATATGAAAAAATTTCCTTAAGCCAAATCCAAAAAATAACTAAGCATTAAATTGGAGTAATCATTGATCAGACATGCATATATAATTACATATTCCAAACAAGTGAACCATATCTCAGGGCTAAGACATAAAATGACAAGAGAGTAATAACACGTTAACCATATATCGATCGTTCCTTATTAATCAAACTTCAGTACCGAAAGGTATAAGTATTAATATCTGTTATTAAGAGAGGCTGCGTCAAAAAACATTTAACAATATGTCTGAACAAAATTGATCACAACCTATATATGTGTTCAACACAAAACCTGCTGAGTGCAACAGATCATATGACATATAATATAGATATTATATAAATGCTATAAAAACCAAAAAAATAAAAAAATGAAAAAAAGGATCACTGTGGTTCGGGATTCGCATTCAGATCAAAATTCACACCCCGAGTTTCCCCCTGCTTCACTTCCTGCATGATCTGTTCCTCCAGCGACGCACTCCACCGTCCCTGGGAGGCGCCGCCGTGATCTCCACCGCCCTTGAAGTACTTCTCCGCCGCCTTCATCCGCCGGAGAATGGCGTAGAATTCCTCCACCTCTTCATCCGTCGCTTCTCGCGCCTTCTTCTGGCTCCCGGGAACGGCGTCGTCGCAGCCTTGCTTCCTCTTCTCCCCCTCATTCGACATCTCTATATAATCGAATCCAATGAGTACACCGTCTTTGTTCTAAGAGACATTGACTTGCAGTGCTTTAAATTAATTACTTCGGATTGTTGAGATTGGTGGAGTGCGCGATGCTATTAGAATGCTGCTGAGGTCGGTGGATATGCTTCGCTAAAAGTGCCTTCATGAGTGCTTTAATGCCATCCAATGACAAGGCAACACGTGCGCGGCTAATCGTGTTGTGTGCCCACGCGATTTCCGTACCATTTTATTCCTTTCAGCGAAAAAATAAGTATCAATTTCTTGAAAATAAGTAAATAACTTTCGAAAAAGAATGTATAACTCTTACACTTTGCTTGGAAGTGGGATGAGGGGACAAAATAAAAGGAAAAAAATAAAAAAAAATAGAGAAAAGAGAAATAAAAATTTTATTTTATTTTTTTCTATTGATTGACTGAAGAGAAAATAAAAAAAATAATACTTAGTTGGACGTTGGAGAAAAAAATGAGAATAAAGAAAATATAATCATATTTAATGACCTTTTGAATCTTAGTATATGTGAAGAGTAGCTCATTTTTTTGCTTTCAATTTTCTTTCTACATCCAAATAAGAGAAAAATTCAAAATCTTCTTATTTTCTTTCCTCTAATTTTCTCTCTTTCCAATTTCTCTTCAACTAAGCAATGAGTTTTACTTTTAAATTTAAATAAGAATGATGTACCTAAAAAGGATTTAGACAAAGATTATTTTATATGAATAGTTTAATAAGTTAATTTTTTAAAAAATATTTCAAAATTTATTAAAAAAGAAAAGTTTATGGAAAGAAAAAATAACAAGCAGTAGAATTTTATTACTAAAATGATTAATATTATTTATAATTTTTCAATTGATGAATAATTTTTATTACTTTGATTCATCTAATCATTATTTATGAATCTTGACAAATTATGGTAAAAGTTTTTTGCACAAATAATAGTGTTTGTAGTTCATTAATTTGAATCTTAATTTAAATTACAATTTTATATGCATATAATTCATGCATTTTGTTGCTTTTTTTTTTAATAATTTATGTAGGTATAAAAAATAAAAGAGAAAAATACTTAAAATGATTAAAATAAAAGACAATATTAACATGATAATATAAAGGTCATATCATTTTCAATAATTACACATCTAAAAGCAATTTAATTAAGCAAAATTAAGCGCTTGAACACCACTTATAAATAATCCAAGGAACATGATAAGTATAAGAACTACTAAGGGTACTAAAGAAACAAAAACAACTACTACTAAGTCACCCATCACCTATTATATTTTCGAAAAGTCAAAAACTAAGCAACAAGGGTTTTGTGAAATCTTCTTTAATATTATTGAACAACATTTACTTGTCAAAATTACTTTTGATATAAATGCCTTTAAACATAAATTACATTATTATAAATTTTTTTAAACTAAAATTAAGTTTTTCAAGTTTATTTTTATAAATTCTAATCCAAACATATACCTTATAGTTTCTCTTTTTTATGTGGAAATAAATTTTATTGATCATCAACATCAGCTTTAAAAAAAGAGTGAATTCAGTCAAGAGGGCCCTCCAACCAAATGTCCTGCAATAACGAGTCATTGTATGAGAAATCCTCAATTGATTCCTTGATGCATGAATAAACATTATCTGCGTCTCCTTCTAGTATTACCCATCTGAAACCCAAATCCTAGGCAAAGATAAGTTTTCCCTTGTTGCTAGCAACTCTGTAGTGTGTGGTTCTTTGCTCCCTAGCATCTCTTGCCATGGCTGCATCTCCATTAATCCTGTCAATGTCCTGGGATGTTGCTTTCCGCTTATGAATTGATGGTCGCGATCTTGTGCTCTGAATATTTGTCACTCCTTATTAGTTTTGCCTGAAGTCTTGCCATGTGTTTCAAAGATTCTAGCGATGGCAGCTTCTTCCCCTATCATTTTGCGAATACCATCGAGTGATAATTACTCCCAAATTATCAATTGTGATCCCAAATTATCCATCAATTCAGAAAAGAAAGGATGAATAATTTTGTAATTTTATTTTATTTGCATTAATCACCACCTTAACTTTTCCCTCACTTATATGAGATTGTATATATGTGTGTGTGTGTAAAAGAATTATATATACATAATTATATATGCCACTTATGCTGGTCCTGTTGAAGCAAAGAGCAAAGGAAAGAAACCTGGAACGGGTGGTGAGATTTGAAGAAATGTGGTTGCGTGAGGATTAATGTTCGGAAATTGTGTCAAGTGCTTGGGTGGGCAGCACGGGATCAGTCCGGGCAATGTTGAACTAATGTATTGGATGGTTAGATACATGGGGGTCCAATCATTTTAGTAATGTTTCAAAAAAGGTCAAATTAAAGGAGGCTGAGATTAAGATGCTGAATGAGGGGGAGAGGACAAGGGAGCTAGTAGAAAATATAAAGAAAGCAAAGAGGGAGTTAGATGAATTGCTAGCTTGTGAGGAAACCTAGTGGGCACAGAGCTCTAGAGCTACTTGGCTAGCTCATAGGGATAAGAATACGAAGTTTTTTCGCCAAAAAGCTTCCCAAAGGCGTGATCGTGACTAGGTAAATAGCATCCAAGATGACAATGGGGTGTGGTACCATGAGGAGGAAGATAGAGTAAAGGTGATCACAAATTGCTTTCAAGATTTATTTGAAGCAGATGAGTTGGCAGGAATGGAGGAGGTGGTGCAATCAGTCAAGAACCGTATCAATGAGAATATGAAGAAAATTCTTGAATTGCAGTTTGTAATACCCTTTTAAATAAATATTATACTTAAGTCATACTATCCCAATAGGAATTGCTACAATTAATTAAATGGATATTGATTCATTATTTGCTTTACTTTCTCTAAGAATAACACAATATTCGTTACATTATGCAAATATTTGGTATTACAAAATAGTCTTTCAATTTACAATGAATAACTCTACTAAGAGTTTCCAACTAAGAAAAATAGCTATCCAATACTAACATATATACATTTGTCATTGGCCCTTAGCAATCAATTCAGTTTCATTCACAATTCTTTCGGTTGACCTTCTTCAAGATTTCTGGGCTGTCTGGAGATAACACGGAAACACATATAGGAATGAGAATTTTATGTTTTCAGTAGGATTTTTAGACTATTTGGTAATTTATGTCATCATTGTTGTTCTAGTTATTTTGGTTTATTAAGAAAATGTGATCTCATATATAATGGTAAGGTTCATTTATTCAATTTAGAAAAAAATATCTTCCCAAAGCAGATTTATTTTATTTCATACATTTGGGTATAATAGGGAAATAATTATATAACTACTAAGTAGGCATCTTTATGACAATTCAAATTATCAAACAAAAGTAAATATGCTACTTGTCTGTGAATCATATGACTTGATGCACTTTCTCACTTTTTTTTTTCTTACTTTGCATATGCCCTTAATTCTTACTGCCCTTGGGTAGTCTGATCAGGGAGTGAGATCAACTTGTGATCACCGTCACACAGCACTATCCTACAAGGGGACCCATGTGTCTCTAAATTAAAGGGACTCAATTAGCTAACTGCCTTCAAAGTAGAAGGACTCAATAGTTTTAACTACCTTCACAAGGAGGGACTCAATAACTACTTTCAGTGAAGAGATCCACATCTTATCTATTTAATTGCCTTCACAGGGAAAGACCCTATTACTGCTTCCATGTGAAGGGGTTTCATCTTACCTATTCATATGCTCAGACATTCATGTATGAATATGCTCAAGAAACTTAAAATCATGATACATTGTTTATATAGTTCTGTTGAAAACTTGGCAGCAAAACAGCTAAAAATAGGGAATTTCCCAAAGTACATACATTATAATCTAAGCTAGCCAGTTTCAAGAATAAGATCCAACATGGTCATATATCAATATCACATTATATCGCAAGGGATTGTATCTATAGTTCTGCCTTTGATTTCTTATGACTCACTAGTTTATAATCTTTGAGGCTGTCAAGGTATTTCATTTGCATTAATTCTATCTTGTTTCATAAATTACATTAAAATATCATTTTTACTTATTTTGATATGAAAATTTAATGTATTGTAGCCTTATTTGTCTATTTTATAATCTCTTTCGTTCCATTAAGTTTTGATATCTATAACTTAAGTTATTAATGTTTTGCCTAAGGTTACCCTGGTCCTAGACAGACTTGAACACCTAAGTTGGGAAATTCACTAAAATTTTATTCCTGATTATTTTTGTACAAATTTTATACCAATTTGAAGCTAAGTGAATCATCTTTCAATTCCAAGAAGTTTCATCCTAATTGAATATGTAGAACTCAAGTTATGAGCTCCCCAAATAGGCTATTTTGTATTTCCCTATTCCAACTCGAACAGGACATAGGGTAAATCTAGAGAATTACTGGGAGCAATGGACTTAGGATCTAAATCTACAATTTTTATAGTATGATTATTATATGTCAACTTTCTAAAAAAAATTGTTGCACTAGATTGGAAGTTATAGAGAGCAAGTTATGCCCTTTTCAATGCACTTTGGTTAGGGTAATGAGGGAAATTCAACTACCTACTTCAAAAATTCATAACTCTCTCATTTTAAATCCAACGAACTTATAATTTATATGGTTGAGAAGCTCTTGAAGTCTAGTTTCATATAAAATTTGCTTTACTTAATTTTGATGCCTACAAATGGAACACTGTTATTCGCTGTATGGACTGTACACTTAGAGTTTTATCACAACATTTTCTGTTTTGTGTTTTCTTTTAGTTTTCAATCAAATCTTCAACCCAAACCAATAATTTCTACCTTAAATCACCACAATCAAGGCATATCATCATCAAACAATATCAAACAAAGGGTGACACAAGAAACCCTAATAGTCTCATAAACCCAAAAAAAAAATCAATCAATTCAAGAAATCCTACCTAAAACACCACTTGTAGCTTATAAATTTGAGGTTTCTTGGTAGTTTCCCTCAAGTAAGACTCCAAGATGATGATAGTTTCTCTCTTTTCTCATTGAAGCTGAAGCTATATGATCTAAAGGTAGGTAGATTAGGAGATGAAATTGAGGTTTTCTTGAAGAAATACAAGGAAAGAGTGGAAATCTTGATAGGAAGAAAGCAAGATCACTTAGAGCTTTGAGGTGGAAATGGAGAAGATGAAGAAAGAAGTAAAGATGAAGAAAGAAATTAAGAGTGGGTATCTAAATGGGATGACCAAAAATTTAGGGACAAGGGGAGAAAATTTTGATAAATTGTGGACAAAGTTGGAAGAATGGAAAAAAGAAGGTGATTGGTGGATTCCGTTGGAATTTTAATTTTAGTGATTCTTGCATTGTGTGGCTATAATTTAGCCAACTAGCATGAGGTAGGTGGCTAGTGGCTAGTGGCTAGTTTCTAGCCACATATTCCAAGGTTTTTGATTGGTACTTATATTATTCTACAGTACAGATTTCTACCAATTCAGTGCTTAAACTACAAAACACCATAATTCATCCAATTTCTCTTAAACTAGTAAAACATTGCTAAGTTGTCTACAAAAAATTTTCTATAAAGAAACTTGAATTTACCTAACCCTAACATTCACATTTTGATACTGACTACTTTTATAGCTATAACACATCGAAGTAAATCAATTAACAATATTAGTCAAGACACATTGTTCATCGGGATAATACATAGTTCATTGGAGAAGAAAGCCTATTAAAACAAATGCACCCAACAAAAGCACCAAGACCAAACAGACTCCGACCACTCTTTGATAAAAAATTCTGTTATGTAATGGGTGATGATGTGACTAATGAAGTGCTACAAGTTCTTAATGAAGGCAAGACAGCTAAAGAGCTGAACCACACTTTCATATGTTTGATCCCAAAGGTAAGAAAACCAAGCATGCAAAAGAGTTCAAGCCAATAACTCTCTGTAATGTAATCTTTAAACTTATTATAAAGACCATTGCTAATAGGTTGAATATTATTTTATGCTATATTGTTGACTCTTATCAAAGTGCTTTTGCTCCTGGAAGGCTTATTACTGACAATGCTCTTATAGCTTTTGAGATTTTTCATTTTATGAGGAAAAAAAAAAACCACAAGAAAAGTAGGTGTTCCGGGTTGAAGCTGGACATGGTGAAAGTATATGACAGAGTCGAATGGCCATTCTTAGAGAAAGTCTTGGACAGCATGGGATTCCCAAATCATTGGATTTCCCTTATTATGAATTATGTATCATCAATCTCTTTTGCAATCTTACTTAATGGGTGCCCTTGTGATTCTTTTATTCTGGAGAAAGGACTCCAACAAGGAAACTCTCTATCACCATATTTTTTTATCTTATGTGTAGAAGTTCTTTCAGGTCTTATTAGAAAAGCTCAGGAGATTTAGGCTATACATGGGGTCAAAGTGGTGAGATCAAACACCAGATATTACTCACATTTCTCTGTTGATGACAGTATTCCTTTTTTCAGGGCCACTTAGTATGAGGCCGAGACAATACAACAACTTCTTTCTCAGTGCCAACAAGCTTCAGGACAATTGATCAATCTGGACAAATCATAAATCTCTTTTAGCCGAAATACGCCAATAGACCGACAAATTATTCTCCAAGGACGGATGAAAGTTAAGTGAGAATCATTCCAAATACTTGGGTCTACCAACCTTTGTAGAAAGTTCAAAGACATAAGTTTTTTATTTTGTTCAAGATCGAGTGTGGAAGAAGCCGAAAGGATGGAAGGAAACAATACTATCTCAAGCGGGAAAGGAGGTTCTTATAAAATCAATGGCCCAAGCAATCCCAGCCTACATCATTAGCTGTTTTTTTACTTCCGATGGGGTTATGTGACCATCTAGAAGCTCTTATAAGCAGAGTTTGGTGGGGAAGTAAGAATGGGGAAAGGAAAATCCATTGGCTGCAATGGTCCAAGCTATGTGATAAGAAGAAGGGAGGTATGGGCTTTCGGAGTTTTAGATCTTTCAACTTAGCAATTCCGTGAAACAAGGGTGGCAAATGTTGCATGAATCGAATTGTCTTTATGGCGAAGATGCTAAAAGCAAGATATTTCCCCCGAAAAAATGTGTTGGTTACAACGGTGGGCTTTACTCCAAGCTACACTTGGCGGAGTATCCATGGATCTTTATGGGTGTTAAAAAAAAAGGGGGCTTTGGGAGAATTGGGCTGGGCATTGATGTATATATATGGAGAGACAGCTAGATCCACTCAAAATGGGAACAAACTACGGAGCCCACCGACTATACTGGATGAAGATACAAGAGTGGTGGAACTTATAGATTCTGAAAATTTCTGTTGGAAGGAAAACTTGATCAAGGAATGTTTCTAGCACTTTGAAGTAGCACAGATTTTGGCAATTCCTTTATTGGCACAAAATAAAGAGGACAAATTCTGTTGGCTGGGGACCAAGAATGGGATATATAGTGTTAAAACAGCCTACCACATGATTATGGACACCTCTAGTGAAGATTCACAAGCTAGCAGCAGCAACGTAGTAACATACGAAAAGGCATGGTCAAGAGTATGGAGGGCTAGCACCCCACCACGAACCAAGCATTTTCTCTAGAGATTTCTGAACAACATCTTGCCCGTAAGACAACAACTAGAGAAGCGTGGTATAGATGGTCCTCCCATGTGTCCAAGATGCTTCCAAGCAATCGAAACTGCAAATCATACAATCTTCAGTTGTGAAGAGCTATCTCTTCTTTGGTTCCAATCACCTCTAGCTTTGCGGACTAACTCCCCACAATTGGTGAATTCTGAGCATTGGCTTCGGGACTTTATTATCAATCAGCAGATTGAAGCTACGGAGATGCTCGCAATGATTGCCCACGAAATATGGTTGGATCGAAACAAACTATGCTTTGAAAGGAGAAAGCTAGAACCTCATTTGATCATTGCATGTGCTATATCAGTCCTCAACGCATACCAGAATGCCAACACTTTGCAAGCTACGGAGCCACAACAATCAACAAGCATAGTAGATGCTATGCAGAGATGGAAAGCTCCGGAAGAAGGGATGTTTAAAATAAATACAGATGTTGCTAAGAAGGCGAGTTTCGATGGGGTGCAAGAGTGGTTATACGCAATCATAAAGGAGAATTCTATGCAGCAACAACGTGGCACCTATCATTTGGCACAGAAACAAGACTGGCTGAAGCTCTTAGGCTGAAGTTAGGTTTGGAGCTGGCGCAAGACATGAGCTTTACAAAGATTATAATAGAGTCTGACTACAAGGACTAATTGAGGCTCTCTTGGAAGGAAATGACTACCCATCCTACTTCCATTCTGTAGTCCGAGAATGTATTAGCATTAGTAATAGCTTCTTGTCCTGCTCTTTTAGTCATACTAGGAGGGGGGAAATGAGGTAGCTCATGGTTTGGCTAAGATTGCTTGTAAATATGATAACACCATATGGGTGGAGGACTATCCTCATGAAGACACCCCACTTGTGATAGCTGATTGTACTCCTAAATTCAATTTAATGCAGCTCATATTCCACGTCAAAATAATAATAATAACAATTAATATAGATTTAGGTTCTAATAATAAGTGTAATATACAAACAGAGCCGTCGCGCTTCAAAGTGTTCGATGCTCTTCCTCCTTTTTTGTTCGGAGCGGATAGCACTGGTAAGTGTGTAACAAGTTTCCTCATGTTGTAGGGTTGTAGTATCTTTTGTTTTTTGGGCTTTAGCCTCGGTGTCAATTAAAAAAAAAAAAAAAGAGTGTAATATTGAAATTAATAAAATATATTGTACTATCAAAATAAAATATTTAATATAATAAGAGATTAATTGATGCACATTCAATGTAAAAAAATTTTCACATTATTATCTAATCGCATATTTTTATTTATAAAATTTTTAAAATAATAAATTGCTGAATCTAACACTTTCACTGATATAGCAATACATAATTGGATGTTTATGTAAAATATTTTTACATTAACAATGCATCATAATTAAATTTATATAATAATGTACAATAAAATTTTCAAATAAAATAATTAATATAATACTAACTCTCTTCTTTTAATGTGGATAAAAAAATTATAAGTTAACTCATAATACAAGGTTGTTAGTTTTCTTGCCTAAAACATAATGTGGAGTGGAGGATAGCAATCTCATATATATATATATATATATATATATATATATATATATATATATATATATATATATATATATATATATATATATAATCAGCCATTAGATCTAATTATATGGCTGAGATTTAACTCTCAAATTAAAACCTCAGATGACTATCTCACACACTCCCCTTGACTAAAAAATTACTCCCAAATTCTAACGCTCTGAAACCCATGCCAATACCCTTCCACAACCCCAAAAATTTCAATTCACATAGTTCAATCACATGCCATCAAATTCATCAGCACATATCAGTTTGATTGAGTCAAGTCCCAACTTAATTCTTATTTAAAATGTGATGAGACTGCCACATCTAATGCCGTAATGCCACACATGCACAATGTTATAGAATGGTCTATCTATGTTGCATAGGTGTATGGTACCGGTACGGGGTACAAATATGAGTATGAGATACAAAAAATATTTTAAACTCTATGGTACAGATACAAGAGGATATATTATATAAAATTATAAATAATAAAGTTATTAAATCATAAAATAAATTAAACTTTTATAGTGCTTAAATAAAAATATCTAAAGAAACGCAATATTTGATGGGACAAAGTAGTAGTTTGTTTCATGTAAAAATAAATCAAATAGTTTAATGGCCAATTTGATATTTTATAAAGACTAATTTGTATTTATGTAACATTACTTATTATAATGATTGACCAATAAGTACCCAACAAGTACCGGTATTGAGTATGTAATATGATAGCTATTTTCGGAGTGCTCATACTTTGGAGGGTCTAATGCGTTAATAGTGTCTACTTGAGTGGGTGGATAGGGTTGCATTGCAGGAAGGGTGTGGGCATGGGTTTCAAAGCTATGGTGATGGAGGAGATATTCGAAAAAGTCTTAAACCTTTGCTCTGTAAGAGGGAGAGAGGAAAGAGCATTAGAATTTGGGGATGATCCTTGAGAGTGAAGGAGAGTGGGTGAGTGAGATAGTCATGTGAGTTTTTAATTTGAGAGTTAAATCTCGGCCATACAATTCGATCTATTGGCTAATAATGTCTTTCTCATTTCTCACATGAGAAAAATCATCCATCAATTGTTCCGATTTAATTGTTTCAGCTTCAAAGAAGTTCAACATCATTCATATCAAAAGCCCAATAAGTCTAAATTAAATACACAAGGGACGATCCTTAGCCAAATGTCAGATTGTTGTCCTTTGCATGTAAGGTTAGATAATCAGCCATAACATTCATTACACGAACGTGGAATATAACCATAATTGAAACGACAAAATCAAGAAGCAATCACATGAATATCATGTAAAATGGTCCTAAAATCTTGTTGGTTGCTACTACATTAGACGTTCTATAGATCACGTTAATATGTTATTAAATCCCATACATGTATCAGTCACTTCTCCATTAATTGATTCTCCACAACTGCATTGCCACTCATTTTTCTGATTATGCTGCCATAAAATTTTCATTCTAGTCTCGCAGCACAAGGCTAAAAATAAATGGGTGCTTTGTAGGAATAAAATTCAAGATTATATGATATTTAGAACATCGAATAAATTTTACTTATTGAAGTCATCGAGAGAAGAATATTCAAATTTTGTTGGAATTTACAAGGTAGAAAATTTAAATCTTTATCTATAACTCTTATTCGTCCAGTCCTTTTTTTTCACGATATTTATTGATAGAAAGGCTTAACCCCAAATTGGGGAAGCAATAGCAGTACAAGCAATCAAAACCAAAACCAGCTTACAACCCAGAGCACATAATGACTAGGCAGCATGGTTCCACAAAGCTAAAGCAGAGATTATGCCTATACTGGACATCAAAAAACACAACTGTGATGGCAAAATTGCCTTGTATGCTGTAAGCAAGAATCTGCAACACCAACCAATGCAGTTTTCTAAATCAGCAGCAAGCAAAACTCCTATATCTCTTGAAGCCAGAGTAACATTATGTTATATGGCTCTTCTAATTGTCCCAAGCTGAAATCCACCAACTGCAATTCCTACTGTGATCTATCATAAAAGAATTGTAGCAAAGATTCTCACCACGAAAAATAATTTTGTTCCTAAGGTCCCAAAGTGTCGAGACTATCGCATAGAAACAAGTAAGCCAAGCCTTCCTTTGCTATCTACCAATTGAAGTGGCAAGCCAAGACTCAAAATTCAATCTCGAGTCATTAGCAATTACCCAATTAATCCCCAAGAAATTACAATAGCTAGTCCACACCTTCCACGCGAAAGTTGCAGGTGAAAAGCATATGTGATACACTTTGATCAGCCTCTCCACAAAGGACGTACCTAGTAACATCAGATCTGAGAACATTAATCCTACAGAGCTTGTCTCGGGTATTAATTCTCCCTTTCAATACAAGCCAAAGTAGCAATTCGGCTTTTGGTGGGCATAAGTTTCTCCAAGCTTTACTAGCAAAAGTATCAAACTGGTTTTCCTGCATTTGTTGTTGATAATATTGGTACTAAAAGATTTTAACAGAGTAATAATTAGAGTTACGGAAAATCCATCTAGTATAATCAACAACCTCATGCACCAAATTTACTTGTTGTAGTGTAGTTTGCAGTTGAGCATATAATTCGATTTCCCATTTGAAAAACTAATGTCCTCATTGCAAATTGCAACTTCCATATCCACATTGCACCATCCCATATACCACATTCAGCAATAGAAGTTCTCTATTGAATAGCTAGGAAATATAGTTTTGGAAATTGATCCTTAAGTCTTTGTTGTCCACACCAAGTGTCCTCCCAAAACCATGTTTGTTCACCATTATCGACCTCTTATCTAACACTTGCCAAAGCCAACTTTTTAATACAATTATCAATCTTTCAAACATCAGAAATCGCTCCCCATAAGCCTCTGTGATGCTGCTGTACTTGATCAACCATCTGTCTATTCACCTGTAGGTTGTGACATGATGCTACAAGACGTTTCTACAGTGGAGACTCTTTAGTAGAGAATCTTCACCACCATTTGAACAATAAGACTGCATTCTTGACAACATCACCCACCCCCAGTCCTCCTAACTTCTTTAGCCTTTGGACTACTTCCCATTTCACAAGTGGTATTGATATGCCAACATCCTTCATCCCCCATAAGAACTTATTTTGTAATAATATGATTTTTTGCACCACCTTCCTTGGCATCTTGAATAAGCCCAAATAGTACATGGGCAAGTTATTCAAAGACTGATTTAATTAATGTTAACTAACTTGTCCTTGACAACAATTTTCCTTTCCATCCACTTAACCTTTTCCTTATTTTCTCAATGATTGGTTCCAATGTATCCACCTTCCTAGGATTTGCACCCAAAGGGATCCCCAAGTACTTGATTGGCAGGGCAAGAATCTGACATTGCAAGTTTGAGTTTAACTCTATCACTAGTCTTTCATTACAATTCATAGGAATTAATGCTAATTTCTCAAAATTTATTCTCAATCTTGACATTAAACTAAAACAATCTAGGATTCTCCTAATGTTCACTAGTACGTTTGATTTTGTAGGAGCAAATAATATAGTATCATCTGCAAATTGCATATACAAAAGACTTACACCTTGTCGTCCGACTGTTATTCCTTCAATTATTCCTTCGTTCATAGATTTACTCATTATCTTGTTTAAGACATTAGCAACAATTACGAACAAAAATGGTGATAACGAGCCCCCTTACCATAATCCTTGTTCCATTTTGAATAGTTTAGAGGGGGATCCATTAATTATTACTGACATTTCAGTTGAGGTGAGATAGCTCCATAACCAACTTCTCCATATTCCTCCTAAACTCATCTTTTGAAGAACCTGGTCAACAAAAATCCATCTAATCGAGTCATATGCCTTCTGAAAATCCAATTTCATAATAACAATCTCTTTCTTTCTTATTTTCACCCAATGTATAACTTCATTTGCAATTAGTGCCCCATCCAATATTTGTCGACCTTGAACAAAAGCCATTTGGGTGTCTCCAACTAGGTCTACTAACACATGTTTCATTTGGTTTGCTAGGACTTTTGCCACCACTTTGTAGATGCATCTGATCATACTTATTGGCCTGTAATCTTTTTATCTCCTCTGCTTCCTCCTCTTTTCAAATCAAGGTCACTCACATCATGTTTGCTCTTCTAGGAAGCACGCCTGTTATGAAGAAGTTTCTGACACATGCTATAAAGTCATTCCCAAAACATGCTATCACTTCTTTATGAAGTTGAAGTTGTAATCTTTTGGCCTTGGTGCTTTTGAAGACTCGTAATCCTACACCGGTTGTTTGATCTCCTCATCAGTTAGCATGGCTTCTAAATCACTAGCATCTTGTTCCAATATCTTGTTCACTAAGTTATTTGGGAAAGAAATTAACGGAACTTGATCCTGCTTATACAAAGACTTATAAAAATTCCTCACCTCCGTCTTGATTACCCTCAAAGCACTGATTATTCTTCTTCCTTTTCTGATCTATACTATGTTCTTCCTCCTATTCCTAACTGTTGCAATAGCATGAAATATTTAGAATTTTTATCCATTCCTTTTATCACCCTTTCCTTGGATAATTGATACCAATAATTGTCTTTTCTATTGTACAAGGTCTGTACATAGTTTTTAATGCATTTAGACATGCCAAGTTTACTTCATCTGAGTCATCTTCCATTCTCCTGGATGTAACACCTTCCCAAGTATGGTACTATATTTAAGTCATAATACCTCACCTAGGAGTTGTTACTATCACTTAATTGGACCTTGTCTGGCAGCAACCTTCAGCCACCGTCAATCTTACTAGTCAACTCCGCCTCGGAGGACCTTCTTCCGAACTTTTGAACTATCTGGAGATAATACGGAAATAAACATAGGAGTGAGAATTATAAATTCTCAGTAGGATTCATTAAACTAACATATGCTGTGTCATCGTTATTATCTCCAGCTGTTTCGGTTTATTATGAAAAATGTGAGCAGGTTAACTAGACTGTTCAGTTTTATAGTTTGAAAAATATATTGTCCGAAACAGAATTTATTTTATCCACGCACTTGAGTCATATTGGCAATATTTCATATTTAGAATAATAATCACAGCATAAGTAGATAGAACAGTCTCAGTATTAATAAAACATGGGATATAATTATGCAAATACTCATACTTGAATTTATGCAAATGCACTGATATTTTCCTTTAACTTTTTTTGCTTTCTTTTCTTTAGTCTTTACTGCCCTTGGGTAGTCTGATCTAGGAGTGAGCTCAATTCGTGACCGTTGTCACACAGAACTGACCTACAAGGGGATTCACGTGCCTCTAGTCTTAGAGGGATCTCATTTTGGCCACGTGCCTCTAAATTGAAGGGATTTCTCTTGGTCATGTGCCTCAAGAATAGAGGGATCTCAGCTGATCACTTGCCTTCATTGTACAGGGATCTCATCTGACCACGTGCCTCCAAGGTAGAGGGATCTCATAGTTTTATACTACCTTCATAGGGAGGGATTCAATGTGCAACTGCCTCCAAATGAAGGGACTCACATCTTATCTTATTTAACTGCCTTCACAAGGAGGGATCTCATAACTGTCTCCAGGTGAAGGGATTCATATTTAATATATTCATATTATTTCATTCTCATACATAATCACGCATAGACATGCTAATTGCACTCATACATATGCTGCATTATTTACTTTCATATATCCTTATATATAGGATTTCATGTTCATAACTTAAATCTTCATAACACAAGCTATTATAACTTCATGTGATTCTGCCGAAAATTCAGCAGCATAATGGAATGTATCCGCTTCCCCATGAATAGTGCCAGTACTCGAAAAACCAATTGTACAGAGAAATCATAACACTTTATTAACAATTCAGTCATCAAATTCATAGGCACAATTGTTACATTTCAAACATGGTTGCTGTCTTAACACTTTCATTCAACCCGATTTTTGTAAATCAAGCCACAATTTCTATTTAACTCATATGGACCTCAATTTTGGATATGTTAGAATGTTATGTGTCTATTTTTTAACCTCTTTGGTCCCATCTAATTTTGATAAATGTAGCTCAAATTATTTAAGTTTTACCTCGGCCTACCCTGTAGCTGGCTAGAATTGCACACTTAAAAGTAAAAATCCACTAAAAATCGAAAACTAGTTCAAATCAAATGAAATTGGTCTCATACTAAAGCTAACAGAACAATATTTCATTTTCAAAAATTTTCATTCCATTTGCCTTAGTAGGGCTCGAGTTATAAGCCCCAAAATCTGACCTTCCTGAACTGTCCTATTTTGGCCCGGTTTGGATATAGGGCAATTTCCTCGAACCACTGGAAACAAACGGGACCTTATATAACTCTGAAATTTTTATGGGATATTCTTCTATGTGTAAGATTTCTAAAAAAATTAGTTTCATTGAATTCCAAGTAGTATAGGGCGAGTTCTACCCTAAATAACTTAGTCTGCCCAGAATAAAAATCAAAAACCTAGGTCGAACTTCCAAAATTCATATCTCACACAATACTAATTCAATGGCCTTATATGATATATGTATGGAAAGCCCTGAATGTCTAGTTTCATTTAAAATTGGTTTCATCAAATTTAAAAGACTGTAGACAGAGCCGTACACTCCGCCGTACGGACTGCTGAAGGGTTTTGGTTTTCCAGCTTCTCACATCTTTCTATTCTCATCCTTTCTTACTTCCTATTCGATTTTAACATCATTAACAGCCAATAAACCAGCCAAATATCATTATATTCATTCAATCATCACATCAAGAATAGAGAAAATAGAGCCACCATCAGGCCCCCCATACCCAAGAAGACAAGAACAAGTTGAATCTCTACCTTTATCTTGAAGCAACAACTAGCTAGTCTTGAGTTTTAATAGAAGATATGGATGCAAGAGATTTGATGGAGGCTGAAAGAGGAGGAAGGAGATGAAGAGGATGAAGAAAAGAAGAGAGGAAAGCTGCTGGAAAAGGGGTCGAATTCAGCAAGGAATAAGGAAGCAAAAATCTGATTCAAATACAAAGAGGTAGTTGGATGTTTACAATTTGATTGGTTGAGAGTTTGAGGCCAAATATTCAGCCAACTCTCTTCATTTTTGTGGCTTTTGTAGCGCCACATTTAGAGGTTAAATGGCTGAGTATTCAGCCTTAAGTCATAGGATTTAGGGCATGTAATTCTATTGGTTTGGTTTCGATAATTTAAAATACCGAAATTCTACTGATTTCCTTTAAATCGGTAAAAGTGTTTTGAAGAATTTTGTGAAGTTTTTATAAGTTTCTATCTTAATCCTAATTTCTCTAATTTAACTTCTAATCAACTCCTAGTTAACCTCTAATTAACTTATTTTTTTAATTAACTCTACAAACTTAATAAAATCGAGTAAATCGATTAACAGTGTGCATTAAACGTTTTGAAAATTTTAGGGCCTTCTGTTTCTGTTTTTCATGGCTAATGGCATTTTCATAATTATGGGTAAGTCTAGGGGCATCACATGTCATTTCACACATGGATACCTCCGTGGCTCAATCAGTCGAGGTTTAGGTTTCTACATTTTTGCTACGTGATTCTGCTTCGTTTAAAACCTTATTCTGCTAATTCTATTGATATAGGGACCTAAATGTCATTTTCTAAAAAGTTCAAGGGCAAGGTTGTGAATAATAAAAGTTTGTTTTTATTATTTCCTATTACGTTATATGCGGATGTTACACTGGATACTTCTTCAATTTCTCCTTCAAGCACCTTAATGTTTTGGTTAATGTGACCAAAGACATCTCAGTTCCATTTCTTTAGAGGTTGCTTCAAACTCCTCAATTTTTCCATGATGCCATCAATTTCACAACTCTTCCATTTGTCCTTAATTAGCTTGAGAAATCCTGAGTGCAAAAACCATGCATCTATGCTCCCGAACAGCTTAGGTCCCCAATTGACCTTTTCTGATTTAACTAACAAGGCCACATGATCAGAAAAGGAATAGTTGAGGCCTATAAGTTTGAGACCATCAACATTCTGCAACCATTGTGGTTCAACAAGAACTGTGCCTAGCTTGCTACAGGAATTTCCTCTTCTCCATGTGAATTTCCTTCCAATCAGAGGTAATTCAACCAAACCCATTTCATTAATCCATTCCTCAAAATCTTCCATACTCCTGGAGTAATTCTGACAGTCCCTTCTTTCAAAAGGATGTCTAATTTCATTAAAATCTCCCATAACCGTTAGTGGGGCGGTAATGGAAGATTTTAATTCAATTAGTTTTTCCCACATCCTTCTTTTGCTTGCATAGTCATGATACCCATAAACTATACAACTGCCACCTCTATTCGTAAATCATGAGGAAACCCACATACACACAACCATTTCTCTCCCTTCACCATTCTCTCCCTTGTTAAAAGGCTTTTATCCCACATACAAATTATTCCTCTACTTCGCTGGATTGCATCAATATTGGCCCAATTTGCATCTTCCATCCCTGACATATTCCTATCCAATTGATCAGTACAATCCTTCTTCTTCATCTCTACCAACCCCAACAATCGAACATTCTACTCTTTCACTAACTTCTTAATGGCACCAACCTTGTTCCCACTTACCCACCCCTCTTGTATTCTAGCACATAAAATTCATTTAAAATGTTTGGACTCACTTGTTCCTTTTTGTGCTTCCTTCTTTCTTTTCCCCTTCTTCCTCTTTGTATCCCTTTTCTTGCCCTTCTTCCACTCCTTTTTCTCTTCAAAGATAGCTTGAATGGCACCCACATCATGCTCCATTTCCAATCCGAGTTTCTACCCCAACCTTCATGTTGCATTTACTTCGCATAACTATTGTTATCCCTTGATATTTCTTTGTCACTGTTATCATCCTCCAATGGTTCTTCATCAGAGCTATAAACTCTATTCTCCCCAAAAGGAATAGAGTTTGGTATGTTACTACATGAGAGATCCCCATTGCTAACAGGCCCATCTTTTTTGAACCCAGGAAGAATTAATGCGTCCAAATCAAGTGGCCCGGTTATGTCTTCATTTTCCACATTCTTTAACCACTCCTTGTAAGCTCTGGCTACTAAGTTTTAGGCTTCCAGTCCATTTGATATTAGGCCCAAGTCTCTCATCACTTGTTCTGTTCTCCTATCATCCTCAATGCCAAGAGTTTGTGATCCATTTGCAAGCATTGACCGTCCATTCTCTTGCCGTTTCATGCACGTCCCGATCTCATAATTATTGGCTTTTTCATTCCATTTATTGGTCTCTTCCATTTCCCATGCATGTGGGGGTTCCTCGGCATTCCCTACCATGACTAAAGGGCAAGCATTCCTCTCCCCATTCTGGTTGAGACCGTTCAACTTCCCATAGCATCCTTCCATCGGCTGTGTGTGTAGGAGCCCCCTTGATGTGACCATTTGCATTGCTACCTTGTCATTGCCATCTTCAATCAATATTTTATGTTCATGATTAGAAGGAATCCTCTCAAATGACACTTCTTTAACATACATGTCGTATCCATAACCATTAATGGAAAGATAAATGCTTCCTTGTATGAACAGATAACAACATGGATCAATTAAAATTTTAGCATAATTAAAATGAGGCATCTGTACAATCTGGTGATCACATTACACCACTATTCTCCATTGTTCTACAATTCTCCTAAAATTATCTTCACACCATCCATGGAGAGGAACTCCAAAGCACTCAACCCATGTGCGACAAGTTTGGCATACCTCCTCCATTGTCTAGTTTCTAAATTCAGCAACATATTCTATTAATATTGGCTCCTTTTTCCCTAGGAGTTCATCTTTTTACTTTGCAAAACTGAATGCTATCAGTAATTTATATGCACCCATCTACCTTATTTTCTCAATCGATGGTATGGTAGCTTTCATTACTTCCTTTACTTCTTGTGCATCAATTGGCCTAATAGTCTCCCCTACTACACTTCTACAAAGCTCCTCCATAAAATGTTGGTTCCCTACACCATAAACCAATCTGTTTCTATCATATGTCTCATCCTCATTTCCTTTGTTGTTGATCGGTTGTCATTCTTCCTTGTCATTTTCTTTCATTGGTTGTTTCTGGTTCTGAAGTACTACATCTCTGTATGACCTCCCTATTCTATTTGCTCCATTTCTTTCATGGACATTTCTTTGCCCATTTGGCCTCGATTATTCAACTCTTTTTCCTCCTTGCCTCTTATATTTAGCCATTTCTGTAGTTATTTTGAACCTTCTATTTCCATTCGGTTTAGGTTACGTACAGCATCTTGAGCATCCTTCAGGTAAGAAAACCTCACAAAAGCAAAAGGTGTATCACTTGTTTTCCTTTTCTTATGTGAGATAAAGATGTCCTTAACCCTCCTCTCGTAGTAATGGAAGATTGTCAACAAATACTGTATGGGATGCACTTTCCAACCTCTTCCATGCATACTCGTTCCTGTTCACCACCTATCTTGCTTCTTCCGCGCATCCTTTCCCTTCTTTCTCTCTCTCTCTCTCTCTCTCTCTCTCTCTCTCCAGTATTTCTCTCTCATCTCTCTTTTACTTGTCCCGTCCTTATACCAACTATAAATAAGGCACGTTAAAAAGTTACCATACATTAAAGTTATGTAATACTAAAAAGACCTAGCCATATATAATTTTTTTTTTCTGACTTTTGTTATAATTTCCAAACAAGATTGAGAGGACTCTCTTCTTTTCTTCATTAAACTCTGAAATAATTCAGTGATATGCAACTAGTCATTTTATTCTTTATCTTTTATTCCATTTTATCGTTAATCATTCCTTTCTATTTCCTTTAAATCTCCAAACAAACTTTTAACCCCCATTCCCATGAAATGGCACAAGCTAAATAGAGGGAGGCATGCATTTGACAGCATGTTCGGTGAGGCAAGTTCATGCTATGTGTAAGCTGGCAACGATACAGACAATGGCTTGTCTAATCTTTTGGTGGCTAAACGAAGGGAAGTGCTTACATGGATTATAGCACGCCACATGTGTAACACCCTAATAAACCCATACTACGCTTAAGTCATATTACAGCGTTTTATTAGTTGTTACTTATGCTCGTGGAAAACTAATCTTTGCTTGAAATTAAGTTACGCGGAAAATACGATAAGATTTTTCTTTGAAATATGTCGTCACTTTGCAGCGTTTTGAAAAGTAAAGCCTTGAACGAGAAACTAGACAGAGAAAGAGCGTGTCGCATAAAATACGTACTCCAATATCATAAAACAAGAGAAAGGTAAATGAATAGTAATTCACAAATACATTGCATTATGTGGCAAAATCATTACATCGATATGGGTTCATAATATATAGACATACATATATATCAGCATTACATCAAAGGAGGCTCACGGTCGGGCCATGGTCCAAATACTAGATACAAACTAAAATCGACATCGTTCGTCACAAAAGAGATGAATGAAGATGCAGAGCTACGGCGACGACAAGTCCACATCAGCAATCGTCTGACATCCCACGTCATACGCCCGCTCACAGTGTCGGGGATCCATGCTCTACTCCACCGGATGCGCCATCGAGATCTGGTGACGATACAGGAGAATAACTAGGGTGAGAAATGGAATTTCTCAGTAGGACTTGAACCCGACATGAAAGTCATCGTCCCAGCCACTTCGATTTTATTAATGAAAACAGTGAGCATTCATAAGGTTCAATTCTTAGGTTTTCGAAAACATGAATATCCGAAGTGGATTCAATTTTAACATACTCTCTAATCATTTATATCATAACATACATAAGCACAAATATAATTACATAAAACATGCATGTCCATGCTATAAGATTCTCTTAACTTCTTTCCCTTTCTAGGGTTTGGACCGAAGCCCCCTTTTCTTTTCTTAACTTGACTTTATCTTTTCATCCACTAAACATAAGTGGTAATGAGCTCATACCGTGGCTGTCGCCACCATAGAATTTCGGTACTCACACTAGCTGGGTCATGCCATGCCTCATGTAAGACCTATCCCTTATACTCATACTAGCTGGGTCATGCCATGCCTCATGTGAATCATGGGTGAGGGGAGCTTACTTTGGGTCACCTTCCCTTTTGAAGGATCACACCCTTAGTTTACTTTCTCTTCTTATTAAAGCTTATGATGCAAAATTATTCTGATTCTTTTCCACATTTAGGCGTTACGTATCGCCGTCCCCAAATGTGGTTCCTTTATGAATCACCTCTGGGCGTTATGTATCGCTGTCCCCAGGATGTTCATATTTATTAATTCTTTCATGTATATCATTAAGCATTATATTATCAACATATCATATTCATATCATCATGATTCATTATAATATCATCATCATATCATTATCATCATTATCATCATAACACTATCATAATCCTCATGTCACTATCATAATCATCATATCATATCATCATCACCATTATCATCATGATCATGTCATTGTCATCATATGGACAGATAGAGGCATACATATCACACAAAGTCTTATGAGCTTAGCTTAGTAAACTTGGGTACAAGTTTTTAATTGATTTGTGTCTTGTATAAATTCTTTTATTAAGTATAGGGCCAACTTCATCCATTATCCTTTTTAAAACTTTTAAGTTGAATTATGAGGGTCTTCCAATACTTAGTGTAACGGTCTTAATGTCTTAAAGCTTATTTTTCAGTAACCTTTAAAACTTACCATAACCAGTTTTTACTTTTACAGTGGGGCAGTAATTTCAAAAATTCACCATAATTTCATCTTTTACTCTTTTGTTTCAAATTTTGGTACGATTATACTTCTCTGAGTCTATTTTTAAACGAAAGAAGCCCCACTCAAAAATTCATTTTGTAGCTTGAGTTATGCATATTTTATTCTAACTGTTCAGACTTGAAAGTTCAACTCGGGTCAGTGGCTTGTCCACTTCATTGGGAGTTCATCACATGGAATCTGACAAAACTGTTTTATGGAAGTATTCCTCTATGTCTTAGCTTTCTAACAAACTTGGTCCCACTCAAAAATGTTATGTATAACTTGAGTTATGCACATTTTATTACCCACTGCCCGGACAGAAACCCATCCAGGAACAGCAAACTTTGAAAATTCATATCTCTCTCGTTTTAAGGCCAAATCTCACATATTTTATATGTATGAAAATATCTTTGAGTCTATTTTCACAGAAAATTAGTTTCATTCCATTTTGAGTTCTGTGGAGTGAGTTATTCCATACGCTTTATAGACTGCCAGAATTCCAGCTTAACTAGTTTTTAAGTTTTACATATCAATCTTGTGGAAATGTTGCTATACCACTACAAATCACCATTTTTATGTTTTATCTCATCATCATACTCAAAGGTTTAGTCACCAAATCAGTATTTTAAACCATGATAAAGCAAGATACATAAAACCATCATGCCACATATTCTCACTTTAAAACAACACTTTCAACAAGATAAGAAAACTCATAGGGCAAGAAATGGTCATGAGACCTTGAAGCAAGTCCTAAAACCACCTAGCTATAAAGAGCTTAGGAGTTCTAGAGCTTGAAAAATACATGAGAAAGAAGAGTTAGAGTCACTACCACAAGGATTCTCTTGAAAGCTTGAAGAATGAAAATAGTTGGAGATGGCCTCCTCCTCCTTGAGCTTGATAATGGGGCTAAGTAAGTGTTTGTTTTGCTTCCTCAAGAAGAGGGTGGTCCTTGAAGGGCTTGTGATGGTGATGAACGGAAAGAGAGTTGGATGAGGTGAGAAAGAGAGAAGAGGAATAAGAAAGGTTGGAAGAACAAAAGAGCTAGAATGAAGTTTAGAGAGATGTGGGAGCTTGGGCTTGTAGTGAGAGGATGAAAATCACAAATGAGAGAGTGGGGGAGGCTATTTGGGGCGCAAAAATGGGGAGAAGTGGGCTGATTGCTTTGCTTCTCCAACAAGCAAGAGAGAGTAGGTGAGTCTTACTTCTTTTTCAAGCAAAAGGGCTAGGAACCTTGGGGTAAAAGGGTGAGTTGTGTTTCCTTTGAGTATTGGCATTTGGGTAAAGGCTTATAGTGTTTCTTTTCAAGTGGTTAAAAGCATGACTACTCTTGGGATTGGCTTGGGTGGATATGATCACTCCAAGTGGCATAATCCTAAGGGAGGAAGGTACTTCTCTTGTCTTGACTAAAGAGATACTACTAACCTAGACTCTTGATCTAATGGTGCATGATGAGAAGACAAATGGATGGTTGGATTTTGCTCTTGCCCTTAGCCAAGATTGGTGTATCAATTAGAGAAATTTGTAAATCTTTAAAGCTATTAGAATTACTTACGTTATTAATTAAATTTGATTAGTTAAATTGTTCTTTAACCGATTTCAGTTAATTACATCTTTAAGACGTTTTTCCTCTTAAATGAATTGATCTTATGAATTATGTAATTAGGGTGTAAGAATTAGTCTATCTCAATTGGTAAGGTAGAACAATTATCTTGTACTTAATTAATAAGATTGGATTAGCTTAATTATATCTCTAAGCTATGAACTAAGGAGGTTCAAATAATTAGGTTTTAATTAAAACATTTAGTGCATTATGATTCAATTATTGACTTGACTCAATTTACTAAGCTCTTGCTCATCGAGGTTAGCCGATTAGTCCTCAGTTAATCGTTAACCTCTCTAATTAGCCAGGATCATTGAGCTAATTAGCTTAGACAAAAATTGGGGATGTTACAACATGGCCATTGGATAAGGCCAAATTAGCATTTAATGTGCCATATGGAGGCAGTTTGTGAACTGCCGCGGGTTGGATTTGGCGATGGTTCAAACCGCTGCTAATGGTAAAAAAAAAAATCGCCAAAAATTTCCTTTTTCCTTATAGTGCATGTCATCAAATTAAATTAAAGACTATAATATTTCAAAAGCATTACATGGAAAGCTTTGCCACATGGCAGCTATAGGAGCATTCCCTTTATATCATAATTTTAAAATCTTGCTAAAAGTAGAAACTTTTTAAATGAATTCACATAATAAAAATAAATATTAATGAAAACCAATTTACTAACTTTCTATTGGTTAAATCTTGAACCAACCACCCAACCATTATCTAGATTCCCTTAACACCACTAATTCCTTTCTCAGAGTGTTAGTGGGATATAGCTAGCCCACACACTTTTTCATTCCCAACCTCATGCTTTATCATTCCCAAAATTTCCCACAGACTCTTCTTCCCTTCAATTCCTCTCTCTAAATTCCTCTTTCCAGCCTCACTTTTTCATTCACCAAAATCCTCACAAACTCTTCTTCTTCCTTCAATTCAGATCTATTCTCCTAAAATCCCCACAAGAACTCTGCTATTTTCACCATTGAAACAAGCATGAGGATTCTACAATCATCAATTTGTGCTCATTTTCAAGCTGTGACAGGAGATCTCATGTTTCCATCAAATCGAGTGGTTATAAAATGGAGAGACGAACAAATGAGTGGCTGCGGCAAAAGACAGCGGATGATAATGTGGAGAAGTTGAGCCATTGAAATAGAAGAATGGGTTGGTCATTTCATCGATGGCATATTTTCTAACCGAACATGGTAAAGGCATGTTTTCCATCCCTTAATAATTAATTCATGAATAATTATATCTTTACTTTTTCTCTCTAATTTTTTTTTTTTTTTGGTGTACTATCTTAGGGTTTGTTTGGAATTAAAAAATTGGAAATGATTTGATTTAAGTTGAATGGAATTGAATTGAATTGATTCATAAATCAAATATCATGTTTGGAATGAATTATAAAAAATAGAGTTTGAAATGATTTAGAAATCCATTATTGTGTTTGGAATTCACTAGAATTAAAATTGATTTACTTTAATTTTATTACGTTACATCTTTATCTCTATTATATTATCTCTCTCCCCCTTTCCTCTCTTCCTCCCTCCTTCCCTTTCCCTCTCTTCTCCTCTTTTTCTCTCTCTCTGACAACCATAAGCATATAGCATGCACACACCACACACTCACTTCCTTCTCTCTCTCTCTCTCTCTCTCTCTCTCGCATTTCATTAACTTGTAGAAAAAAAGAATGCAATGACACCCGAAAAACTCAAGAGAGAATGCAAGGAAAGGAACTGCGGGAGCACGTGGTTGCATTTGCAGTAATGGAGATTGCTCACGTTGATGCTTCTACTACAGTATTTGGGATTAGGTATTATAAAATTAAGATGGGCAAAATAGTCTGTTTAAATGTTTAAAGTTGAAATCAATTTAAATCACATCAAATCTTAACAAAAATGACAGGATTTCAAAATAAAAAGAATGAAATTTTATTGAATTTGGAAAATCAATTCCTTTCTCATTTTTTTCAATTCCAAACACATGATTTGATTTATAAATCAAATCATTTCCATTTTTTTTCCCATTCCAAACACACTATATTAGCGTTTGAACTATGTGCAAACCACTGGAATGCTAATTCTTCGAACATGTTGGAAGCATTCTTCAAATCACATTGATTAATTAAAGGTGAGCTCACTATTTGGTTTCAGGATACAAGTTTTAATTCGATATTGCACCTTTGAATTACAAAACGTGAGTATTATTGTAGGGAAAGCATACAGGCGGCACCACCAAAAAATCTATCAAAAACGAGAATAATGATTAAAAAATCTATTGATACTATTGTAATGGTTTTTATTTTCACTATGTTCTTATCTAAAGGAGAATAATATTGGTTATTTGTTATGACTTCTTACTTGATAATGTTGGATTGATATGAGAATTTGGTTGCAACTATTGAAATGGCAAAGAAGGCAACCATTGCAACAGGCGATGGAAGCAATTTTTAGCCATATTCCTTAGAAGGGCCATGGCAATACTATGGTGTGTATATTTATATGATGTGTTTTGCAACTTTGATTGACTTAAGAAACCTTATTGGTAGTCATGTTTTTAAATTTTTAATCTGTTGTGACCATCGAATGGTTTTGCTTGATTTACTTTTTGAGTAAAATTTAAGAATTATCCTAGCGTTCATTTGGAATGAGTTGGAATAGTTTGCTACAGTTGCTACATTAGGACTAGGCTATGCTTTTGGGGAGCCTTTAGAGAAGACACAAATGATAATCACATATACTATCCAAATTTTTTATCCAAGTTTTTTCTACCTAGCAAATAGAAATGCTTTATATTATATATCTGAATTTTGAATTTTCACTATCCTCGAAGAAATCTCAGATTGAATAAGGTAAGTTGGAATGGTTCTCGACTAGGAAAGATTTTGCGAATATGTTCGAGTACATGGCATGTACACAAATACAGGTAGATATTCATGTCCAGTGTTTTGGGCATTTATGCCGTCTTTAGTGCCTTTAGTTGCTTTGTTTTGCAATCCGACCATTATGCCTTCTTTCTTTTACATGAGCATGCTACTACATTTGATGTATTTTATCCTATCATTTAAGATATACTTTGTGATACGATATCAACATGAGAGCACTAGCCACTACATGTAATGAATTCCTGTTGTTGGTGAAATGGTGATAGTTCACTGTTCTTTTCTCTTGCAGTGTCATTCTTTTTCTAATTGCAATAATCTTTTACATGACATGGTGGTTTATTCATTTTGTGGATGGGTTTTTTTCTCCAATCGATGCTCAGCTTGGATCTATCTTTTTATTTTCCTTTACTCTATGTTTTTTAGTTTGTTTCAAATACCTTTTTAAATTCTGTTAAGTATGACTTTACCTTTTTTTCACTCCTCTATTAGTTGTATGAACTTCTTATTTATATTGATTTTGATTTCTTTTTCCTTTTAGCTCCATGCAAGTTTTTGGACCTTCTTCATCAAATATACATTACAATTCTATATTGAACTTGACCCATCAATCGTTTGATTTGCATAGCTTGGATTTTGATGTATCAATTTTATTTAATTTGAGTAAATAGTCAAACAAGCATAATTACTAATTCATGCTTTTTTTTTTTAAAAAAAATTCAGAAGTATGTTAGAATTCCAAGAAGGTTCTATATGGATTTCAAAGATGCCTTGAGTTCTCACGTTGTTATATGGATTGTGTTGGTAATGTTTCACATGTTAATGTGTAAAAGTTAGAAGATTTTGGTTATTTACATGGCGGTGGCTGGCTTTCAATGTAATATATTGGCAGTTCAGATCACGACTTTGCCATCCAGAGCAAGAACTTAATTGAAGTGAAATGTCCTACACTTTTTGCTCTTTTTGAGCATCAACTTAAAACACTTAGCAATTGATGACAACACTACTACAAATTTACATCATGAAACTGAAAGTGTCAAGTTTGATTTAATTAGAAAGTTGTAGAAAGTATTATCTTTCTTTGAATAGATACCAAACCAATCATAATGGATTGGCATATCTATAACTCTTTATTGTTATTTGTCTTTATTAAAATTTTTTTTTCAATTTTAGGTAGTTGAAATTTATGTCTTGGTTTCAAAATTTTTCTATCAAAGAATCAACTATATAATAAAATAAATAATTGTGAAGGGAATGGTGTTTGAGAGCTATGGACTTGACGATTATAAGAAATATCAGTCTTTGCTTGAGTCAATTGATTACGTGCTGCAATGCTACAAATACAGAACATTGATGGTGGGTGAGACCAATTCTGGCTTCTTAACTATTCTAAATTCTCTAAATGGCCTAGAAAATAGAAATCAAAATGAAAGATGGTGAATGGTTCCAGGTTGATGCCTCACCCTCAATATTTGCAGTCTTGGCTGGTGATGCATTCACATAAACCTGTTGTTATTCACCCTACGAATTTTTATTAAATGAGCCATGTTTTTAAGAGAAACATTTATCCATGTAACTAAATTATATGAAACTGAATTATATTGTTAATAATGAGTTATTATATGAAATTAAATTAAATTTTTTTATTTAAAATTATTTTACTAGGAGGCTTAAGAATAGAGGGAAAATGAGATGGGATGAATTTGTTTTTTTGGAGTTTTTTGATCATTACTAAAAAATTACAAGGCAATGTACTTATAAAACAAATTATATTTTTAATAATGAGTTATTATATAAAATGCTTCTGCAGAATTTCTTCTTAAAGTTACTTTAGTATGGGAATGAAAAAAGGGGGAGAGAGAGAGAAAAGAAATTAATTTTTTTAGTTATTTTATCCTCATTTAAAAGTTGGAAATAGATATGCTTATTAAAAAAATTATACTTTCAATACCAAGTTGCTACATGAAATATTTTTATCAATTTTTTTATTTAAAATTTTTTGTAATATGAGGCTAAAGAAATGGAGGGATAGGGAAAAAGAAAGTGGGTATTCTTATAAAAACAAATTCAAATTTTAATAATGAGGTGTTAAAATTCAAGAGATTTTTCTTTTTATCCTTTCTTTCTCAAATTAAATATGTTTTTATGTAATATTTAATTTTTGTCAAATAATTTTTTTTAATTCTCATATTTACTAAAATCTATAATTATTTGAATACAAGTGGTTATATGGAGATCAAACAGCTCAATGCTTCATGAAGAATTAACGCTCAATTTTATAGCAGCTTCTATCATTTTCTGTATTTCCTTTAATATATATTGTAATTATTACATTATTAAATTCATTAAGTTTTTAATGAAATAAAGTCTTACATTTTAAATTTATATTCGTAACCTCATATTAAATTATTTAATTCTTATAATTAATCACTTTATTAAATTAATTTTTGTAATATTTATTTTATTTAAAAAATTAACTTTTTACCTCGTGCATAGCGCGGGTACCAAATACTAGTTAATAATAATATACATGCATATGATAAATCATGTTACCTAATTAAGGAACAGACTCATCAATAAGGATTCGAGTTCGATTACTACTACCGATACTAGAACTATTAGTAGTTGATTTTATAGGTCTCTTGTAAGTGTTCTATGAGCCTGGGTTTGTGCCTTGACTTTGGTGGAATGACCGGCATTGAATCCACTAAAACTTTCGTTAATAATAAACAAAAAAATCATCTTACCTAATTATTTTATTCTCTATCTTAAGGCTAAGGACTAACTTGAATGAATGAAGCATATCTTGGAATGTCCAACTACATTTTCTTTTTCTTGTTTTTTTCTTCTCTCAAAGACTCGAATGGGTAGCATCTTTTATAGATAAATTTGATAATTTAGTCTTTGGAATGCAAAGGTTTTTATCCTTCGATCATTGCAATTTTTTGAGATGCGAGTTTTTTCTTACATCTACAGATAATAGTTGGACCAAAAAAAAAAAAATACTGTCTATACAAGATCGGCACCAAAAAATATATTCAACGGATCAATTTTGATTCTAGATCTCAATTCGAGGAAGGAAATCACTTCCTCTTAAAGGACGTAGGGTTTATGTGAAGTGGAGAATTCAACATAGGAGCATTACTTAGTCATTGAAAATAATTCTCAAATTGAGGACCGTAATTGAGAAATTTGATTGAATAAAAATGTAAATGTTAATTACAAGAATTGAAATGAAAATGAAATCTAGAAATGAAAATGAAATGTAGAAATGAAAAGGAAATGAAATAATTAATAGCAAGTAAATTAATTGAAAGGAAATGAAACGAAAAAGCAAACTAGACAAAGGCAATAGTATTGTACTCAGTGTTTCCTTATGACTCCATTATCGTGGTGACATGCAAATTGAGAGGCACTTTGTGGGTGTTCAACCATCCTTTTCTGAATGACCCAAGAGTCTTATTTATAGTCAAAATTCCACTTGATTATCAAGTAATTTCTCTAACACATGGCAAAATCCTAACTCTTGAAAGTGAATCAATCTTTTAACATCTCAGCCATTGATTCTTCCCACATTTTGAATAACTTGGACAACCATCCCCATATTCTGACGTATTGATCTGGATTCAATAACCTCTATTAACCACTCCCAAAATCTCGGACACATTTAATTGTGGGTTTATGTTCTCTTTTTCGACTCAGTAACATGCAACTCATTAACCAAAGTCAACACCCTCCTCAACCATATATCTTTCATAAAATTCGCTAAGTGTTGATCATGGCCTCATCTCCTACTCCATACTGAGGTTGAATAATCCACAATCTAAAACATGACTTACTCTTCTATGCATCACCATATACCTTACAAGCTTCCATAATCAGCAACGAGTCATCCCAAACAATTGGCAAGCTTTCAACTGTCGAAACATTGATGCATATTTTCAACAAAGACTTACATTGTATCCATTGTCAAATAAAATTCACTAAGATTTGATAAACAAAAATTCCACTCCATTAGTCGAAATATACTTTTCAACCATCCAACAAATGTCCCCTAAATGCTTGTTTGGTCGTATCTTTTCATTCAAGATGAGAGAGACTAAGTATTTAAAGCCTTTCAATTTCAATGTTTTTGACCAAAAAACTCGCATATTAGCAAATGACACATGGCATTTCCCCAATCACTCTCATCATTACTCACCATTTTTCAAAATTGAAGTGACAATTTCTTTCTCCAATAGTAGCGAAGTTGTTTTTAATTCAAAAATATATTTTAAATTCAAATTTTCAAATCCCACGAAAGCTTATCTACGGTCAAGATTTTGACAACTTCTCTCCAAAATTCATCTATAAATACTTGACCATAGGCATCACTTTCTTCTTCTTCAACCTCTACAACTATTAAGTTTCTTCTTCTTCAAGTCTTTTAATCTTCTTCTCCATTGCAGACATTTCAAACCTCCATATATCCTTCAAAACTCATCCTTTCCTTTTGTTTTTTACACCATTAAACTTGTTATATCATTCTCTTTCTTTTAATCGGTGCAAAATTCCATTTTTCACTATCCTAAGAAATCAGGAAAATGGCTCAAGAATATGCCTTTGGTTCTAGCAATAGCAACCATGCTGCTATTACTCACTAGCTAGTCACTAGAAACCCCGATATTGACAACTTGGAGCTTTGTGTGAGTCAAGTATTAATCCTTTTCACTAGGGGACTCGACTTTAGGGTGTATAGGTCCAATCGCTTCACCTTCTAGGGCTATCGAATTTCCTTCCTTTTTCCCTTCTTCTTCAAAAGAAAATATTGTTATTTTTAAAGATAGAAACATCCTTGTCAAGTATTTCACTGATGACCATAGGCCTTTTAGGAGTTCTCTTTTCACCCTACCACTACATATCTTGCCTAGCTTGCAAGATTCAAGCTATTAAAGGTGACCAATGGAAAAGGATAGGTATTTTCAACTTGATTCAATTGAATCGAGTAGCCATTCGATACACACTCCCATGCTTTGGACTTCCCTTTCTTTCTTTAATAAAACCACTAACAACTTCCACTTTCCGTGTGGAATGATTGGCCCTACTCTTTTCAACTTTGTAGCTATTACAAGGCTGTGTAATATCCTACCAGACAAAATGCTATGCTTAAGTCATAACATGTTACCTAGTAAGTATCACGTGTGGGTGTTTATTTATTTCGCTCTAATTCAATGTTATTTATCTAGGAATTTTCTATTTATTTATTTATTTTTGATCGTAGAACGTAACATTTGATTTGGCATCATAATAGAAAGATTCATCGATTAGATAGAAGCTACAGAAAACTACCTCATGTATGTACACATAGATATCGATCATCAAAGTTTGCTATAGTGAAAATACATAAATAGTACAGGGTACAAGGATAAGGTTGCCAAAATAAAATAAATCAACCTGTCTCTATATGCAACAAAACCCTAGCTGGTCCCCACGGGACATTCCATATACTAACTCTTTATTAGTAATACTAACAAGACTAAACCTATGGCCCAAAAGTGCTAAAAGAGGGCCATGCTATACATCACCACCTACTGTGTTAGATGCCTCCCTTAAATAGATTCTAAAGAAAGGAATCCATTCGCCTTGCTAGCATTTGTCGGGGCATAACCATCACTTGGTGCAGAGGATAGAGAAGATAAGCTTGTAGCCTTTGACGGGTCATCATCATCAGAGAGGGAGATAGAAGGGACCTGTTGGGGTGATGATGTCGGTGGTGCGACTGGAGTTGCTATTGCTGAAGGTGGAAAGGGGTATGCCATATATAGTGGAATGGCAATGTAGGGTGCAAAAAGATCAAACAGTGGGTGAGTAAGTAGGATAGCAAAATCTTTGCAGAAGAAGAAATAAAAGCGGAATCGGCAACTACCAGCAATATATACAGAGTCCAGGATGGGGTCAAGGTGAAAGTGCAGATTAGGAAACTCAAGGAAAAGAATGCCCATCACCGTGTGCTCCATGATCTGAGAATGATGAGGCAATACACAGTAGGGTGAGAATTTAAAGAAATTCTCACTAAGAATCCAATACTACGCTAATCTGACATCACAGTCATTCTCAGTTGTTTTGATTTTTACTTAATTTAAAAGCATAACATAACTATGATATTTTATTCAATTAATGTTAGGAAAATAATAACCCAAAACAAAACTTAATTTTACTTAAAATAACAGGAGGTGTAACAAGAAACACATTCTAACATAGTTGGTGCAATGAACATAATGTAAACAGTAATATAAGTACAAGGAATATACAGATAACCATGTAATTAGCTCAGGATTTACTAGACAGACCATGTATATGTAGGAATGGAAGTGTACTGAGCTTTTGGGATCGTTCAACTTATTTGACTTATATTTTTTCCACACTTGATCCCTTAGGAGTTTATTTTTTTGGCTATATACTCCTGGGTAATAGTTTGCTTCTCAGGATCGAGCTCACTCCTCTACAAGACTACTGGGTTTACTTTCCCCGACTTTCCCACTGATCTATTCCCCTTAACTGTATGCAGGGGCTAGCCCAAGTAATATGAAATCTGTAACGTCCTCCTTCATACAGTATTATGCTTAAGTCATAGCACCACACTCAGGAGTTATTACGGTTACCTGAGCGAGCGGACCTTAATTGATAGCAACTTCAGCCGTCTTTGCAACTTCTCGAACTATCTGGAGATAACACGGAAATAGGAGTAAGAATTTTAAATTCTCAATAGGATTCCTTAAATATCATATATACTGTCATCGTTGTCATCTCCAGTTTGCTTCGGTTTATTATGAAAAAGGTGAACATGTTATGTGAACTGTTTAACTTTGTAGTTCAAAAACATACTATCTGAAGCAAAGTTCATTCTACTCATACACTTGGCATTTGTGAGAGCCCATACAAAATCAATTCATAAATTATATAATGAATAATAATTGAAACATAATAAAATATGATAGCATCAATACACTGGAGACATAACATCTACACATGACTTTGCTTGTACTTGAATTTATGCAATCATATATAAAATTTACTTTTCTTTTATTCGACACACCTAGGCATTACGTATCGCCGTCTTCAAGTGCAACATTACTCATCTTGAATTCATATGGCACACCTAGGCATTACGTATCACCATCCCTAGGGTGCTTGCATTTGCCCACACTTGAGCATTACGTATCGCCGTTCTCAAGTGCAGCATCACATATTCCAGAGCACGATTGCCATGTCATACTCCATCGGGATGTGATCACCATGTCACACTCCTTGGAAATATGTTATTCCTGCCACATCCCAGAGTATGATCGCCGTGTCATACTCTATCAGGTGTGATCACCGTGTCACATCCCTTAGGGTGTGGGATCATTATACCATACTCCAAGTATGATCGCCATGTCATACTCCATCGGAATGTGATCACCATGTCACACTCCTATCTTGCCACGTCCCAGAGTATGATCGCCGTGTCATACTCTATCAGGTGTGATCGCCGTGTCGCATCCCATAGGGTGTGGGATCATCATGCCACATTCCATAGTACGATCGCCATGTCATACCCCATCAGAGCGTGATCGTCATGTCACGTCCCTTAGGAATATGGGACCTTCTTTATATCTTTTTAACAGCCTTCACAAGGAGAGACCCAATGTGCAACTGCCTCCAAGTGAAGGGATTCACATTTTATATGTTCATATCCTGAGTATTCATAACAGAAACTATCATAATATCATTATTATACTTCATATCATACTTAAATCATTCTTAACACATCAATATTGATAACCTATTTACATTTTCATTGAATATTTCGGCGGTATAACGGATCATGTCCGCCTCTCTAGGAATAGTGTCCGACGACCAGGAAACTTTAAATCAAACAGCAAGCCCAAGATAGGACATTATAATCATACCAAGAATATAATAATATCCATAGGTGCAAGGTTTAAGATCCTAAGTCTTAATGTATCTCGCAAACTTTTAACTTTTACTGATGTTCCTGAGTTTGAGCTCAGGACCGATTTCCGAGTTCCGAAGTCTATGTCATGATTCCCAACTTTCGGGTTTCGATGTCATATCTACTTCAACTTCCGGAGTTATAAGTCCATGTCGTGGTTTCCGACTTCCGAGATCATGTATTCAATGTCTTAATTCTCTGACTTTCGACTTTAACTATGTCTGACTAGTTTCCTATTTGCTCAGTCTCGAGTTCTGGCATTAACTATACCTGATCGGGTTTGCTATTCACTAAGACTTGAGTTCAACGTTAAGTCATCCTTCCAAGTTCATCCTTAAGAGTTCAACCTTAACTATTCTCGACTTCGTCCTCTATCTGCTAAGTCCCGAGGTCAACGTAAAGTAAACAGGACCTAGCTTTCTATCTGCTAGATTTCCGAGTTCAACATCTCCGAGTTCAACTTAAGTTCACTATTTCCCGAGTTCTGACATGGATTAAATTTGATCTAGTTCTCACACATGCCTCTAGCCCGAATTACACTCTTATAAGAGAAAATTCACCAAAAATAGAAATTTGAGTGGAATCATACGAAATTTATATGTCTATAAAGCTAACAGGGCAAGCTTTCAAATAGAGCAAATTGCATATTATTTGAATGGGTATATTTTGAGATATAAGCCCTGAAACTTGACCTTCCTAAACTACCCTTTTCAGCCCAGATTGGACATAGGGTAAATTTCTCGACTCATTGGGAATACTAAATTAGTTTTAAGTGAATACTAAATCGATTGCTAATATTTTCACAATTATTTACTAAAAATCGAACACTTCGATTAAAAACGATTAAAATTTTCCGGGCGTTACAGAATCATTTATAATCCTCATAAATTACGTGAACAAAATTAATTTACCTTGAATATCACATGCACAGATAAATATTTCGCATATTATGTGAAATTCCTGCCAAGGTTTCGGTAGCATAACAGATTGAGTTCGCTTCCCCATGAATAGTGCTAGGCTACCAGAAAGATCAATTAGGCAACAAAACCAATATAGAGCATCAAGCCTCTAACACTTATATCAACTTTATAATATTTCCATATGAATCGGGTTTCTTGCTACCTACACTTAATTCTGTTTGATTTTGTAAATTCAACTAAAATTTCTATTTAATTCATTTGGACCTAATTTTTGGATATATTAGAGTCCTATTTGTCTAGTTTCCAACCCGTTTTGTTCCATCTCATTTTAATACCTGTAGCTTAAGTTATTTGAAATTTACCTTAGATCGCCCTGCAACTAGCTAAAATTACACACGCAAAAGTAAAAATTAACTAAAAATAGGAACGTAGTTGAAATCATATGAAATTATATCATATTAAAGCTAAAAGGTTAATTTTCGTTTCCAGTAAATTTCGTCTCAATTGCATAAGCATAACTTGAGTTATAAGCTCTTGAAGTTGACAAATCTGGACTATCCTGTTCTAGCCTGGGTTGGACTTAGGTGATTTCATTGAATTACTCGGAGCAATTGGGATAAAATCTAACTCTAAAATTTTTATGGGATGTTTCCCTATTTGTAAGATTTCTAACAAACTTTGTTTCACTCAATTTCGAGTTATATGGTGTGAGTTACACCCTTTGTAACTTATACTACTCAAGAAAGGACATAGAATTCCTAGGTAAACTTTAAAAATTCATAACTCACTCAATACTAATCTAATGGCCTTATATTTTATATGTTGGAAAGTGCTAAAGGTCTAGTTTCATATAAAAATATGTTCATCAAGTTTTGATGGCTGGATTTTGATCCATATAGGATGAACATAGGTACGCCATAAGGTTCTTACCCAACTAGCATTCTACTTCTTTCTATTTTCCTAATCCCCTCATTCCAACTTCAATTCTAGCTCAAGACTCATGTTAAACCAACCATAACACATAATCTACACCCAATATATCACCAAAGGAATGAAGAAAAATGAAACCCCATGCAACCACAATCCATAAAAGACAAGAACATAATTTGAATCCTACCTTTACTAGATGTAGAACTTGTTAGATTTAAGTTTTTGGGTGAAGAAATTGGTTGAAGCTTGGAGGTATGATGAAGATGAAGTAAAGATGAGGTGAAAGGGAAAGAAAAATGGGAGTGGGGTCTAGTGGTTTTAGGGGCCAAAACATGTAATGGAGTTAGGAGGAATTTAGGGTAATTTAGTGGAGCAAGCTAGAAGGTGATTGGTGGATGGTTTGTGGTGGATATAAGGCCAAGTTTCTCCACTCCCTCTTGTGGCAAGTGATGCCACAACTTGAGGTAGGTGGCTAAATTTTCAGTCTCTCATATTAGGTTTTCATTTGTGATATTCTATTGTTTTAGTTCCGATAGTTTAAAATATAGAAAATTTTATCGATTTCCTTTGAATCGGCAAAATGGTTTTGAAGAATTTTTATGAGGTTTTCTATGCTTCTAATCTAATTCCCTCAAATCTAATCTCTCTAAATAATACTTAATTGGCCTTAAATAAATACTCAATCGATTTCTAATTAATCTCACTCATTCGATAAAAACTGACCAATTTGGTTAAAACGATAAGATTTTTTGGACGTTACAGTCTGCGCCAACCGGCAGCCTCATTGATCCCTCTAACTTTTTTGACAAGCAATTCAGCATTGTCATCAAACCATTGTAAGTTTATCAAAAATAATTTCAAAAAATCGTCCTTTACTAATTTACAACCTCCTTAAAAAAAAAAATTGTCCTCAAAACTTAGTAACTGAGAATAATTCAGGGTATTCTTCCTTCATATTTGACTCTAATTCCTACGTATAGTCTTCTGTATCTTCATTTCCCCATGTACCTTTACTAATTGCATGGCTTTGTTCCGAAGGTGCTTGGTGTTCCTGTCTATTATTCATGCTGGGGATACATGAAAAGTTAAATCATCCTTCAGCTGAATTGATTCAAGATCCAAGAAATGTGCGGGGTTAGGCTGATACTTTCTAAGTTGAAAAATATGGAAAACATTATGAAGATTTGACAGATGTAGAGGTAAAGCGACTTGATATACAATTGGTCGGATTCACTTTAGGATTTGGAAAGGACCCATGAAGCGAGGGCTTAGTTTTCTAACTTTAATGGCTCCACCTACTCCAGTTATGGGTGTGTTCTTTTGAAACACGTGGTCTTCCCTCTTGAAACTCTAATGGCTTTCTCCTGACATCCGCATAACTTTTCTGACGGCTCTAGGTTGCAAGTATCTTGCTACAGATCTTTTTAATTTGCTTTGTAGTTTGCCTGAGTAGTTCCGGTCCTAACAGACTCTGCTCTCCTGATCCATACCAACATAGTGGAGATTGACATTTTCGTCCATATAACGCTTTGTACGGAGCGATGCTAATACTAACGTGATAACTGTTGTTGTATGTAAACTCGGCTAGTGGTAAATATCAATCCTAGTTTTTGTGTTGCTCCAAGATATACACTCGTAGCATATCCTCCAAAGTCTGAATAGTTCGTTCGGGCTGACTATCCATTTGCGGATGATATGCAATACTTAGACATAGTCTAGTACCAAACGCTTTCTGAAATGCTCCCCAAAATCATGAAGTATATCTTGGATCTCGATCCGAGATGATGGTTGAAGGAATGCCGTGTAATCTCACCAATTCTTGGATATACAATTGAGATAACTTTTCCAAAGGATAATTTGCTCGAGCAGGTAAAAAGTGAGTAGACGTAGTCAGTCTATCCACTATGACCCATATAACGTCATATCTAGAAGGCATCCTTGGCAAGCCCATCATGAAATCTATGGAAATGTTCTCCCATTTGCAATTCGGAATCTCCAAGGGTTGTAGTGTCCCTGCTGGTTTTTGATGTTCTATTTTTACTTTCTAGCAGATTAAACATTTGTTCATAGGACTCGCTACATCTGTCTTAAGGCCTGCCACCAAAACATCTTCTTGAGGTCTTAATACATCTTATTGATGCCAGGATGTATAGTGAACTTACTTTTGTGGGCTTCTTCCAAGATCTCTTTCCAAAGGTCACTGTCCTTAGGCACACATATTCATCCTTAATATCTCCATACGCCTTCTTTATCTGGAGCAAAGCTTGTCAACTATCTTGATTGCACTAGATGCATCGTATGTTGAAAATTGACGTCCCATTATTGTGCCTGTCAGACTTGGTCTTTAAATTCACTGGTTATCTTAATTTGGTTTAACTGAATTGCAAGAGGGGTTATAGAGATTCCCAAGTTAAGGTCTTGAAAACTCTCTATAAGTTCTGTTTCCTTGATCATCATCCATGCCACAGTTTGAAAATTTCTACTTAGGGCATCTGCCATCACGTTTCCTTGCCAGGATGGTATTTTAGCTCAAACTCATAATCTTTAAAAAATTCCATCCATCTTCGTTGCCTCACATTTAATTCTTTCTGATCAAAGAGGTATTTCAGACTCTTATGATCAGAAAAGACTTAAAACTTCACTCCGTAGAGATAGTGCCTCCATATTCTCAGAGCAAATACTACTGCCCCTAATTCGAGGTCGTGTGTTGGGTAGTTCTTTTCATGAGTTTTCAATTGTCTGAAAGTATACGCGACCACATTCTTGTTCTGCATTAACACGCATCCTAACCATTTCTTGGAGGCATCACAGTAAATTTTGAACGGTCCATGAGGATTTGGCAGAGTGAGCATCGGGGCTGTTGTCAACTTTTCTTTTAAATCTTGGAAACTTTGCTCGCATTCGGGTGTCCATTCAAATGGAGCATTCTTCTTGGTTAACTTCGTTAGTGGCAGAGCTATTTGCGAGAAGTTTTTAACAAATTTCTGTAGTATCCTGCCAAACCCAGGAAACTCTTGACTTCCATAACTATTGTTGGCCATTCCCAATTCAATACTGCTTCCATCTTACTGGGGTCTACGGAAATTCCTCCCTGGGATACCACATGGCTAAGAAATTTTATTTCTTTCATCCAAAATTCACATTTGGATAGCTTGGCATAGAGTTTCTTTTCTCTTAGGATTTGCAGAATTAGCCACAAATGCTCTGCATGCTCTTGCTCCGTCTTCGAGTAGACAAGTATATCATCGACGAATACCACCACAAATTTGTCTAGATATGGTCGAAATATTCGATTCATATAATCCATGAATATTGCTGGTGCATTCGTCAATCCGAAAGACATTACTATGTATTCATAATATCCATAGCGAGTCCAAAAGGCTATCTTAGGAATATCCTCCTCTCGAACCCAAATTTGGTGATATCTAGACCGTAAATCAATCTTGGAAAATACAGTTGTCCCTTGCAATTAATCCATGAGGTCATCAATCCTTGGTAGCGGATATTTATTCTTAATCGTTACCTTATTTAGCTGCCTATAATCTACACATAGTCGCATGCCCCCATCTTTCTTCTTAACTAACAAAACTGGGGCTCTTCATGGTGATGCACTTGGCCTAATAAATCTCTTTTCCAGGAGTTCTTCAATCATCTTTTTGAGAAAATCCAAGGGTGACATTTGGTACGGCGCTATAGATATCGGTCCCGTTCTTAGCACCAACTTAATGGCAAACTTGATTTCCTTCTCAAGAGAAAATTCGGGGATATCTTCAGGTAATACATCGGGATATTCTCCAACAACTGGAATATCATCTAATTTCTTATCAACCTTCGTCACATTGGTTGAAAGGAGGATGTACCCTTGACTCCTATCCTTATAGTGGTGTATTGCCAAGGAGCTCAGATAAAGATTCATAGGGATTATCGATTCAGGAGATGAAATAGAGGGAAACACAATGGCTCTATCAGAACAATTTAGCATGACTCGATTGGCACAGAGTCAGTCCATACCCAGAATTATATCAAGTCTGGACAAGGAAAGACAGATTAAATTGGCTGTAAAAGTTCGACCTTCTATTCGAAGGGAGACATTTATACAAATGTGATTGGTCTTAATGGGCTTATTTGTAGGAGTAGAAACCAACAATTCATAAGGTAATTCAGGGATGGGCAATTGCAAAGCTGACATGTAATCACGAGAAATAAAAGAGTGTGAAGCACCCAAATCATATAAAATAGTCAGGATCTTACCATTCATTTCATATACACCCTTAATCAAATCTTCAGATCTTTCAACTTCTTGTCCATCCATGGTGAAAACACTTCCTTGGCGCTGCAGCCTGGGAGTTGGCTAAGGGTTTCTGGTCGGGCATTCATAGATATTGTGGCCTGGCTTGCCACATCCAAAATAGACATTCTGGCCTACCAGGCATGGGCGATTGCCATGATTCTTTCCACACTGATTGCAGGTTTAGTTTCCAAAAGGCCTCTGAGGTTATTTACCCTTATTGCTTGTGGATTGAAACTTTTTCTGTTGCTGAGAGTTGTGTTTAAACTTTCGGCCTTGTGGTGCTAACCTCTCTTGAAGTTACTGCCAATTGATCTAGCAGTAATCATCTTCTTGTTGCAATCTTACACCAATCGGCACTTGTTCACCAAAGTAGGGAAATCTCTGATCTCTATTGGCTCTATGGTGGTAAGAATATCTTCTCGCAGTCCACCCTAAAACTTCACGTGTTTCCAAGCCTCATCGGGGTTCCGTTGATAGATTGTAGAAAATTTACACAACTCCTCAAATTTAGCAATATACTCTAATATGCTACTATTTCCTTGATGGAGTTGCATAAACTCTAGTTCTTTGGTGTTGTGGATAGACGCAGGAAAATATTTCTGATAAAATGCGTCCCTAAATACATTCCAAGTGATCTCCGTTTGGGATTCCTCTAGTAATCGTCATACGCCATTCCACCAGAACTCTGCATCCGCTTCTAACATATAGGTGGCAAAAGCCACCTTCTGGCACTCTATGCAGCATAAGACGGAGAAGACTTTATCTATAGCTTTAACCCACTCATCGACCTTATTAGGGTCGAAGGCTCCCTTAAAACTAGGCGGGTTGGCCTTTCTGAACTTGGCAAACTTGAGATACTCTAGGTCCATTCTTAGACCATTAGGATTCCCTCCATGACCAACCTTGGGCTACTTACCTAGTTGATCCATCATCTGGTGTGCCGCAGCTGCTTGGTCCCGCATGGCGTATGCCATCTCCAGTATCGTGTCCATGAACTCGACAAATTCCTCCTCAGCTAGCACTCTTCGTGGCCTACCTCGCCCTCCGAAAGCCATCAAGTTTTGAACACACAAAACAAGAGTTATTGAGTTGATAAAGCTCAATACTAAGTCTAGTGTGCTAGTAAATAAGGGCACACGGTTGGGAAATTCCTTTACATGCATCCCTAAATCTTATCCAGATAGACAAGACTCAATGCATGATAGTGCCTAAGAAACACAAAGCATACGTGAAAGCATAGTTAGTCCAATCCTCAGGCCGATATTAGGACGAACTGCTCTAATACCAAAAATGTAATACCCTACTAGACTAAATACTATGCTTAAGTCATAACATGTTACCTGGTAAGTATCACGTGTGGGTGTTTATTTATTTCATTCTAATTTAATGTTATTTAACCATTTAGGAATTTTCTATCTATTTATTTATTTTTTATCGCAGAATGTAACAATTGATTTGGCATCATAATAAAAATATTCACCGAATAGATAGAAGCTACAGAAATTACCTCATGTATGTACACATAGATATCTGTCATCAGAGTTTGCTACAGTGAAAATACATAAATATTATAGGGTACAAGGATGAAGCCGCCAAAACAAAATAAATCGACCTATCTCTGTATGTAGCAGAACACTAGTTGGTCCCCATGGGACATTCCATGTACTAACTCTCTATGAATAATACTAACAAGACCAAACCTATGGCCCAAAAGTGCCAAAAGAGGGGCCATGCTATACATTACCATCTACTGTGCTAGATGCCTCCCCTAAATGGATTCCAAAGAAAAGAATCCATTTGCCATACTAGCATTCGTCAGGGCATAACTATCACTTGGTGCAAAGGATAGAGAAGATAAGCTCGTAGCCTTTGACGGGTCATCTTCATCAGAGAGGGAGATAGAAGGGACTTGCTAGGGTGATGATGCCGATGGTGTGGCTGGAGGTGGAAAGGGGTATGCCATATATAGTGGAATGGCAACATAGGATGCGAAAGGATCAAATAGTGGGTGAGTGAGTGGGACAGCGAAATCTCTTATGAAGAAGAAATAAAAGCGGAATTGGCAACCACCAGCAATATATATAGAGTCTAGGACGGGTTCAAGATGAAAGTACAGATCGGGAAACTCAAGGAAAAGATCGCCTGTCATTACATGCTCCATGATCTGATAATGACATGACAATACACAGTAGGGTGAGAATTTAAAGAAATTCTCAGTAGGAATCCAATACTACGCTAATATGACATTGCCGTCATTCTCAGTTGTTTCGATTTTTACTTAATTTAAAAACATAACATAACTATGATATTTTATTCAATTAATGTTAGGAAAATCATAACCTGAAACAAAACTTAATTTTACTTAAAATAACAGGAGGTATAATAAGAAACACATTCTAACATAGTTGGTGCAATGAACATAATGTAAATAGTAATATAAGTATAAGGAATATACAGATAACCATTCAATTAGCTCAAGATTAAGTAGACAGACCATGTATATGCAAGAATGGAAGTGCACATAGCTTTTGGGATCGTTCAACTTATTTGACTTATATTTTTTCCACACTTGGTCCCCTGCGAGTTTTTTTTTTTTTTTGGCCATATACTCCTAGGTAATAGTCTGCTTCTTAGGATTAAGCTCGCTCCTCTATAGGACTGCTAAGTTTACTTTCCCCGACTTTCTAATTGATCTATTCCCCTTAACCATATTCAGGGGCTAGCCCAAGTAATATGGAATCATTTATAATCCTCATAAATTATGTGAACAAAACTAATTTACCTTGAATATCATATGCGTAGATAAATATTTTGCATATTATGTGAAATCTCTGCCGAGATTTCGGTAGCATAACGGATTGAGTCCACTTCCCCATGAATAGTGTCAGGCTACCAAAAAATCAATTAGGCAACAAAACCAATATAGAGCATCAAGCCTTTAACACTTATATCAACTTTATAACATTTCCATATGAATCGGGTTTCCTGCTACCTACACTCAATTCTATTTAATTTTATAAATTCAACCAAAATTTTCATTTAATTCATTTGGACCTAATTTTTGGATATGTTAGAGTCCTATTTGTCTAGTTTCCAACCCTATTAATTTCATCCCATTTTGATAACTGTAGCTTAAGTTATTTGAAATTTATCTCGGACCGCCCTACAACTAGCTAGAATTACACACTCAAAAGTAAAAATTCACTAAAAATAGGAACCTAGTTGAAATCATACGAAATTATATCATATTAAAGCTAACAAAATAATTTTCATTTCCAATAAATTTTATCTCATTTGCAAAAGTAGAGCTCGAGTTATAAGCTCTTGAAGTTGACAAATCTAGACTGCACTGTTCTAACTTGGGTTGGAATTAGGTAAATTCATTGAATTACTGGGAGCAATTAGGATCAAATCTAACTATGAAATTTGTATGGAATGTTTCTCTATGTGTAAGATTTCGAAAAAAATTTGTTGTACTCAATTCCGAGTTATGTAGGGTGAGTTAAACCCTTCACAACTCATACTGGTTAGGAGAGGGCACAGAATTCCTAGGTAAACTTTAAAAATTCATAACTCACTCAATACTAATCCAATGGCCTTATATTTTATATGGTTGGAAATTTCTAAAGGTCTAGTTTCATATAAAAATATTTTTATCAAGTGTTGATGGCTGGATTTGATTCGTACAAGATGAATGTATAGATGCCATAAGGTTCTTACCCAAACAGCATTCTACTTCTTTATATTTTCCTAATCCCCTCATTCTAACTTCAATTCTCACTCAAGAATAGTGTTAAACCAACCATAACCCATCATCTGCACCCAATATAGTGTCAAAGGAATGAAGAAAAATGAAACCCCATGTAGCCACCATCCATAAAAGACAAGAACAGAACTTGAATCCTACCTTTACTAGATGTAGAACTTGTTAGATTTAAGTCTTTGGGTGAAGAAATTGGTTGAAGCTTGGAGGTAGGATGAAGGTGGAGTGAAGATGAGGTGAAAGGGAAAGAAAAATGGAAGTGGAGTCTGCTAGTTTTGGGGGCCGAAACATGTAAGGGAATTAGGCAGAATTTGGGGTAATTTAGTGAAGCAAGCTAGAAGGTGATTGGTGGATGGTTTGTGGTGGATAAAAGGCCAAGTTTCTCCATTCCTTCTTATAGCAAGTGGCACCACAACTTGAGGTAGGGTGGCTAAATTTTCAGCCTCTCATATTGGATTTTCATTTGTGATATTCTATTATTTTGGTTCCAACAGTTTAAAATACAGAAAATTTTACCGATTTTCTTTTAATTGGCAAAACGGTTTTGAAGAATTTTATGAGGTTTTCTATGCTTCTAATCTAATTCCCTCAAATCTAATCTCTCTAAATAATACTTAATTGGCCTTAAATAAATACTCAGTCAATTTCTAATCAATCTCCCTTCTTCAATAAAAATCGAACAATTTGGTTAAAAACAATAAGATTTTTCAAATGTTACAGTCTACGCCAACCGGCAGCATCATTGATCCCTTTTACTTTTTTGACAAGCAATTCAACATTGTCATCAAACCATTGTAAGTTTATCAAAAATAATTTCAAAAAATCGACTTCCAAGGTTTCGGCTTCTAAGCACGTTTTTTTTTTTTTTTTTTTTTTTTTTTTTTATGGTTTTGGCTAAATGCTTTCATTTTCTGCACCAAATCCCTCCAAGTTCAAAAGGTTCTCCTTCCTCTAACTGCCTAATCCATGAGGAGTATGTGTTTTCTTTTAGCAAACTCTTACTATCTTACCTCTACTTTTCCCTTGATGAGATTATCAATTCCCTCCAAAGTTAGAATGATGTTGCCAGTGTGAGGGGTCCTATTTGGATTCTCCAATTATATCTTGTTGCTAATTAAAGGGTTCTCTTATATTGGCGGCATACTACTATCTTGTCTGACACATCCTTCCACTCATAACATTCATTCTGAAGAGTTTTTCTATTTGCTCAAGTTTTTTAGGCACTTGACATTGGACACTTCTAATGCCAAATTTTTTCCTTTTGCGTCTCGAGGAGTTGGTCCCCCTGTTTCACCAAACCCTTGATTATTGATGATGAGGACACCTAAGTTGAAAATTATGAGATCTGAGCTAACTTTTTAGCCTGTCAAGTCTTTTCTATTTGACTTCCAAGGGAAAACCCACTAAAGATTTACTCACACTCTCCCAACACTGTGACTCAACAAGTGGGATTTGTTCAAGGAATTTCGGAGCTTGTTGCCACAAATAGGAAAAGACAATTCTGTGATACCGAGTTGCCCTCTACAAATAGAAAAATTTTTCAAATGCTGATTGATTTAATACCCACAAGAAGGCCAATTTTTTCCATAATTTATTGTGACCATGAGAGTTCAATAGTAGCAACTTTCGATCAATGTTGGTCGAATTATTATTCTTCCATAGAAGTTCCTTGGGACACTATTTTGACCAGGACCACTAACAAGTTTGTTCCTGTGCAGAAAGACAACCCTAAGAAGACCAAAGGTATGCATGTCATGGAAATTCGTGCTTTTTATAACACCTTACCAGACAAAATACTATACTTAAGTCATAATATATTACCTGATAAGTTATTGCACTAAGAGTTAATTATTCATTTTAATCAATTTCAATTTGGCAGCGAGATATACACTAAATAGTCATTGTATCGGAAATAAAGTAACACAAACAGAATTGCAAAATAAACAAACTGCATCATATATATATATATGTACATGCTTATACCTTTGTTTTCAAAGTTATTAAAAGAAATATAATACAATACAGGGTAAAAGAAATGAGGCCACTAACACAAAATAAATCGGCCTGACAATATAAACACCCCTACTGGTCCCCATGGGACATTTCATGTACAACTACCAACTCCTACCCGTATGCCTATGACCCAAATTGCCAAAAGAGGGTCATCCTGTGCATCTACTGCTGCTATGGCGGGTACTCTAGATGGACTCCAAAGAAAGGAATCCATTCACCATATCAACGTCAGTAGGGGAATAGTTTATACTTGGGGTAGAAGATGAGGACGACGAGCTAGCTGCCTCCAACGGATCCTCCTCAGATATAGAGGCAGAGGGGATCGGCTATGGTGGTGTGACTGGAGGAGCCATGGTTGGTGCTACTGCTGCGGGTGGAGGTGGAAAGGGATGAGCCACGTGGAGAGGGATGGCGATGTAAGGGGCAGCAGGGTCAAAAAGCGGGTGTATAAGGGGTATGGCAAAATCTCTTCAGAAAAAGAAGTAAAGACGAAACTGGCATCTACCAAATATTTACAAGGAATCTATGAACGAATCGAGATGGATGTGGAGCTCTGGAAACTCAATGAACAAGATGCTGGTTGCCGCGTTTTCCATGATCTGAGAATGATACGGGAGTATATAATAGGGTGAGAAATAAAGATTTTTCAGTAGGAATTCCTAAATCTATGCATATTTGGCATCACTATCATTCCCAGGTGTTTCGGATTTTTGGTTAATTAGGAGAAAATGTTACATCGCCAGGATGTCCTGCTCTCTACTCAATTAGTTATGTAAATCATAGCCCGAAACACAGATTTGTTTTACTTAAGGAAATAAAGGAAATTAAATAGAGAATAAACAACCAGATCTGTGTATTGATATAGATAAGTGACAGCTATAAGGTGAGCAATAATATGTATATAACATCCAATGGTGCAATTTAACTCAATGCATAAAAACTAAAATTATGGATATGCATGAAAAATGATACACTTGATCTTAACTCATATTTTTCTATACTTGGTCCCCTGGGAGTATGTTGGCCATAAGACTCCTGGGTAATAGTCCGCTTTTCAGGATCGAGCTCGTTCCTATACAGGGTCACTGGTTTTGCTTTCCCCGACTTCTCCACTGATCTATTCCCCTTAACTTTGTTCAGGGGCTGGCCCAAGTTACATGGAAATCCTTTCTCATGCTTATAGGGTAGCATTGCTTATATAATACTTTGACCAATGCATGCATAACTTGTAAACTCACATTAATTGCATTTTCTGCTAAAATCTTAGCAGCATAGCGAATCATGTCTGCTTCCCCATGAATAGTGCCAGACAACCAGGACATTTTAATCAAATAGTAAACTCAATACAAAACATCATATTCATACCAAGAATATAACAATATTGATAAGTGCAATATTTAGAATCTCAAGTATCAATCTATCTTGCAAACTTTTAATTTCTATTAAGGTTCCCGAGTTCGACTTCCAAGATTTAATGGGTTCTGAGTTCCGATCTTATACAAGTTCCGACTTCTCTACATTATGTTCGGTCTCCCGAAATTATATAATTCCCAATTTTTGGGTTTGTGTTCAATTTCCGACCTTACCCCACCATTGGTCTTCTGAGACTTTGATAAGCGTGTTTCCTAAATTCTGAGCTTCCTATTTACTAAGTCTCAAGTTTAACATCAAATATACCCGATCTAGCTCTCTCTACCAAGTTCCGAGTTCAGCCTTAAACATACCCGATATGGATTCCTATTCACTAAGTCCGAGTTCAGTCATTAAGTAAACCCTTCCAAGTTCAACCTTAAGTATACCTTTCCGGGTTCATCCTTCAGTGTACCCTTCCGAGTTCAACCTTAAATATTCCTGACCTAGCTTTCTGTTTTACTTAGTCCCGACTTCAACTTCAAGTATTCTCGACCTAGTCCCTTATTTACTAAGTTTAGAGCTCGATTTTAAGTATACCAACCTAGCTCTCTATTTACTAAATCCCGACTTCCGACATTAACTCAAGTTGTTTGTGTCTTATCCCAAACTTGTCCTACTTCTAGTCAGAATTGCACTCTTATGAGTGAAAATTCACTAAAAATAGAAATATGGGTAAAATCATGCAAAATTTATATCCATGTAAAGTTAACAGAACAAGCTTTCAGATGAAGGAAGTTTCATATCATTTGAATGAGTATAATTTGAGAGATAAGCTCTGAAACTTAACCCTATTGGATTACCCTGTTCTAACCTAGATTAGACATAGGGCAACTTTCTCGACTCACTGGGAACAAACGGGACCTTATCTAACTTGAAAATTTTTATGGGATATTCTCTTATTTGTAAGCTTTTTAACAAATTAGTTTCACTCAATTTGGAGTTGTATAGAGTGAGTTATACCTTTCTCAACTCATACTGTTCAGATGAAAGTCCTGATTTCTAGATTAAACTTCAAAAATTCATAACTTCCTCTTTACTAATCCAATTGCCTTATATTGTATATGTATGGAAAGCCCTGAATGTCTACTTTCATAGGAAAATATATTCATGGAGTTTAAATGGCTGTAGGCAGAGTTGTACACTCCGCCGTACGGACTGCCGAGGAAAAACCCTACCGGCTACTTGAGTTTTCTCCTTTCTTCAAGTTCTTTCATACCAATTCTATTTCCAATCATAACACACATGCAAAATCAGCTATAAAACATCATCATCACTCCACATTTCATCAGTAGCATAAGATATTCAAGACCCCCATATAGTCCCAAACCAAGGAAATTAAGAAGAGAAGTAGAATTCCTACCTTTACTAGGTATGATTCTTATTGAATTTGTGGTTGGAGTTGAAGAAATCTTGTTATGGCTTGGAGGTTTGTGGGAGAGGAAGATGATATGAGTTGAGATGAGATGAGATAACGGAGAAAACAATGAAGAGGGGTCAACATAGATGAGGTTGAAAATGTGCAAGGGTAGAAAAGAAAAGATTTAAAAACTTCTAAAGCAAGTTACATGTGATTGGTGGATTTGAGTAGGTTATGTAACTTGGTTTGGCAGCCCATTTGGAGGGCTAAGATAGCGCCACTTGCATGGGTAAGTTGGCTAAATCTTGGCCATCCATCCTAGGGCTCTCATAGTATAATTTCTATTAATCCGGTTTTGACAGTTTAAATTACCGCAATCTCACCGATTTCTCTTAAATTGGTAAACCGGTTTTTGAAAAAATTCTGTGAGGTTTCCTATGTTCCTAATCCAATTCCATCAGGCCTAATCACTTCTAAATCACACTTAATTGGCTTTAAATAAATGCTTAATCGAATTTTGATTAAACCCACTTATTTGATAAAAACCAAACAACTCGGTTACCAACGATAAAATTCTTCGGACGTTACATTACTATCCTCCTAAAAAAAAAATTTGTACTCAAAATTTAGTACCTGAGAATAATTCAGGATACTCCTGCCTCATATTGGACTCCAGCTCCCATGTACAGTCCGCTGAGTCATCGTGTCCCCATGCTACCTTCACTAATTGTACGGCTTTATTCCGGAGGTGTTTGATGCTCGTGTCCACTATCCATGCTGGGGGTACGTGAAAAGTCAAATCATCCCTTAACTGGATTAATTCAGGTTCCAAGAAATAAGTAAGGTCAGGCTGGTATTTTCTGAGTTGAGAAACATGGAACACATCATGAAGATTTGACAGATGTGGGGGTAATACGTCACTAGCCCAATTCGCTTCAAAATTTGAAAAGGACTTATAAAGTAAGGGCTTAGCTTTTTGACTTTAATGGCTCTACCTATTCCAGTTGTGGGTGTGATCTTTAAAAACACATGGTCTCCTTCTTGGAACTGCAATGGCTTTCTCCTGATGTCCACGTAGCTCTTCTGGCGGCTCTGAGCTGCAAGTATCTTGCTACGAATCCTTTTAATTTGCTCTGTAGTTTGCCTGACTAATTCCGGTCCCAATAGATTCTGTTCTCCTGATTCATACCAACACAGAGGAGATTGACACTTTCGTCCATATAAAGCTTCGTACGGAGCCATGTCGATGCTAGCATGGTAACTATTGTTATACGCAAACTTGGCTAGTAGTAAGTATCGATCCCAGCTCTCATGCTATTCTAGAATGCATGCTCGCAGCATATGTAACACTCTAATAAACCCATACTATGCTTAAGTCGTATTACGGCATTTTATTAGTTGTTACTTATGCTCGTGGAAAACTAATCTTTGCTTGAAATTAAGTTACGTGGAAAATACGATAAGATTTTTCTTTGAAATACGTCGTCGCTTTGCAACGTTTTAAAAGTAAAGCCTTGAATGAAAAGCTAGACAGAGAAAGAGCGTGTCGCATAAAATAGTACTCCAATATCATAAAACAAGAGAAAGGTAAATGAATAGTAATTCACAAATACATTGCATTAAAATAACTAACCATTACATTCATATAGGTTCATAATATATAGATATACATACATATACATCAGTATTACATCAAAGGAGGCTCATGGTCGGGCCATGATCCAAATACTAGATACTAAGTGCAAATTTAAATGACGAAGCCCAACTCAAAAAGAAATATGCGAAGGTGCAGAACGATGGTTGCTACAAGCCCCAAAACAGCTACGTCTTGCGTCCTACGTCACACGTCTTGCGTCCTACGTCACATGTCCGCTCACAGTGTGGGGGATCCACGCTCCACTCCACCGGATGTGCCATCGAGATCTGGTGACGATACGGAAGAATAACTAGGGTGAGAAATGGAATTTCTCAGTAGGACTCGAACCCGACACGAAAGTGTCATCGCCATCGTTCCAGCCACTTCGGTTTTATTAATGAAAACAATGAGCATTCATAGGGTTCCATTCTTAGGTTTTCGAAAACATGAATATCCGAAGCGGATTCAATTTTAACATACTCTTGAATCATTTATATCGTAACATACATGGGCACAAGTATAATCATATAAAAATGCATGACTATGTTATAAGTTTTTCTTAACTTTTTCCTTTCAGGGGCTTGGACCGAAGTCCCTTTCTTTTCTTTACTTGACCTTAATCTTATGTCTTTTTCTTTTTCTTTTCACCCACTAAACATAAGTGGTAATGAGCTCATACCGTGGCCGTCGCCACCATAGAATTTCGGTACTTACACTAGCTGGGTCATGCCATGCCTCATGTAAGACCTATCCCCTATACTCACACTAGCTGGGTCATGCCATGCCTCATGCAAGTCGTGGGTGAGGGGAGCTTACTTTGGGTCACCTTCCCTTTTGAAGGATCACACCCTTAGTTTACTTTTTTCTTCTTATTAAAGCTTATGATGCAAAATTATTCTGATTCTTTTCCACATTTAGGCGTTACGTATCGCCATCCCCAAATGTGGTTCCTTTATGAATCACCTCTGGGCGTTACGTATCGCCGTCCCCAGGGTGTTCATATTTATTAATTCTTTCATGTATATCATTAAGCATCATATTATCATCATATCATATTCATATCATCATGATTCATTATAATATCGTCATCATATCATTATCATCCTTATTATCATCATAACATATCATCATCATCATGTCATTGTCCTCATATGGACACATAGAGGCATACATTTCACACAAAGTCTTATGAGCTTAGCTTAGCAAACTTGGGTACAAGCTTTTAATTGATTTGCTTCTTGCATAAATTCTTTTATTAGGTATAAGGCCAATTTCATCTATTATCCTCTTTGAAACTTTTAAGTTGAATTATGAAGATTTTCCAATACTTAATGTAAGGGTCTTAATGTTTTAAAGCTTATTTCTCCTTATTCTTTAAAACTTACCATAACCAGTTTTACTTTTACAGTGGGGCAGTAACTTCAAAAATTCACCATAATTTCATATTTTACTCTTTTGTTTCGAATTTTGGTGTGGCTATACTTCTCTGAGTCTATTTTTAAACAAAAGAAACCCCACTCAAAAATTCATTTTGTAGCTTGAGTTATGCATATTTTATTCTGACTATTTAGACTTGAAAGTTCAACTCGGGTCAGTGGCTTGTCCACTTCACTGGGAGTTCCTCACATGGAATCTGACAAAACTGTTTTATGGGGGTGTTCCTCTATGTCTTACCTTTCTAAAAAACTTGGTTCCACTCAAAAATGTTATCTATAACTTGAGTTATGCACGTTTTATTACCCACTGCCCGGACAGAAACCCATCCAGGAACAGTAAACTTTGAAAATTCATATCTCTCTCGTTTTAGGGCCAAATCTCACATATTTTATATGTATGAAAAGCTCTTTGAGTCTATTTTTACAGAAAATTAGTTTCATTACATTTGGAGTTATATTGAAAGAGTTATTAATTGCGCCATACAGACCGCCAGAATTTTTTCCAATTTTCACGGTTTTGGTTTCAAGGAGTTTTCTTGTAAGAACATTAAGTCTTTTCTTCAAGTGACCATTTTTCTCTTCCAAACCACTTTTATACTTTGAGATCTTGGTATTAACCCAATGTTTTAGCTTCTAAAAATTTGGTTCAATAGCAATAGACATACCAACCGAAAATCTCATGCCAAAGAGAAGGATACAACACATAGAACTCATCATATCAACAAGTATGGCCATGAGGCCTTGGAAACAAGTCCTAGAACCACCTAGCTATGGAGAGCTTAGGAGTTAAAGGGCTTGAAGAACACATAAAAGAAAAGGGTTAGAGTCACTACCCAAGGTGTTTCTCTTGAAAGCTTGAAGGGTGGAGATGGTTGGAGATGGCCTCCTTCTTCTTGAGCTTGCAAAGGGGGCTAAATGAGTGTTTGTTTTGTTCTACCAAGGACCAAAGAATGTGATCCTTGATAGGTTAGTGAGGGTGGTGATAGAAGATGAGGGTGATGGTGGTGGAAAAGTGAGGACTTAAGGTAGGAAAACAAGAAGAACAAGAAGAAGAGTAGGAAGAGCAAAGAAAGGTTTAGAGAGAGGTGAGAGCTTTTTGTGTGTGTCTTTGTGAGAGGAGTGAAAAAATGAAATAAGGAGAGAGAAGAGGCTGAAGGTGGCGCACAAATGAGGGGGGAGATGATGTGATTTTTGCTTTTTTCACAAGCTAGGGAGTGGGAAAAACCTTGGGGCAAAAGAGAGTATTGTGTTTCCTTTGAGTCTTGGCACTTGGGTAAAGGCTTGTAGTGTTTCTTTTCTAGTGGTTAAAAGCATGGTCCATCCTAGGATTGGCATTGGATGGTTGTGATCACTCCAAGTGTCACAATCTTGATGGAGGAGAATAGGTCTTTTGTCTTGACTTAAGGAATCTACTAACATGGGCTCTTGATCTAAGGGTGCATGATGAGAAGGCAAATGGATGGTTGGATTTTGCTCTTGCCCTTGGCCAAGATTCGGTGCATCAATTAGGAGAAATTTTTAAATGTTCAAAGCCATTAGAATTACCTAAGTTGTTAATCAATTCGATTAGTTAAATTGCTCTTTAACCGATTTCGGTTAATTACATCTTTAAGATGTTTTTCCTCTTAAAAGAATTGATCTTATGAATTATGTAATTAGGGTTTAGAATTAATCTATCTCAATTGGTAAGGTAGAACAATTATCTTGTTCTTGATTAATAAGATTGGATTAGCTTAATTATATTTCTAAGTTACGAATTAATGAGGTTCGAATAATTAGGTTTTAATTAAACCATTTAGTGCATTATGATTCAATTATTGACTTGACTCAATTCACTAAGCTCTTGCTCATTGAGGTTAGCCGATTAATCCTCAGTTAATCGTTAACCTCTCTAATTAGCCAGGATCACTGAGCTAATTAGCTTAGACAAAAATTGGGGATGTTACAGCATATCTTCCAAAGTTTGAATAGTTTGCTCAGTCTGACCATCTGTTTGCGAATGGTACGCAGTACTTAAGCATAGCTTAGTATCGAATGCCTTCTAGAGTGCTCCCCAAAATCGTGAGGTGAACCTTGGATCTCGGTTGGAAAAGATTGTTGAAGGAATACCATATAATCGTACCACTTCTTGAATATATAATTGAGCTAGCTTCTCTAGAGGGTAATTCGCTCAAATGGGCAAAAAGTGAGCGGACTTAGTTAACCTATCCACTATGACCCATATAGCATCATATCCTGAAGGTGTTCTTGGTAAGCCCATCACGAAATCCATAGCAATGCTTTCCCACTTCCATTCCAGAATCTCTAAGGGTTGTAGTGACCCTGCTGGTTTCTAATGCTCTATTTTTACCTTCTAGCAGGTTAAACATTTATTCACGAAACTTGCCACATCTATCTTAAGGCCTAGCCACCAAAACATCTTCTTGAGATCTTGGTACATTTTGTTAATGCCAGGATATACAGTAAACTCGCTCTTATGGGCTTCCTCTAAGATCTTCTTTCTGAGGTTATCCTCCTCAGGTATGCATATTCTCCCCTGATATCGCCATATTCCTTCTGCATCCCGAGTAAATCCTGTTAGCTTGCCAGATTGCACTAGTTGGTTTAACTGAATGGCATTGGGGGTCATAGAGATTCCCAAATTGAGATCTCGGAAACTCTCTATGAGTTCCGTCTCCTTGATTATCATCCATGCCACAATTAAAGATTTCCTACTCAAGGCATCTGCCACCACATTTGCTTTGCCAGGGTGGTACTTTAGCTCAAATTCATAATCTTTAAGAAACTCCATCCACCTTCACTGCCTCATGTTCAATTCCTTCTGATCAAAAAGGTATTTCAAGCTTTTGTGATCAGAAAATACTTCAAACTTCACTCCATAAAGGTGGTGCCTCCATATCCTTAGAGCGAACACTACCGCTGCTAACTCTAGGTCATGCGTTGGATAATTTCTTTTGTGAGTTTTCAATTGCCTGGAAGCATACGCGACAATGTTCCTGTTCTGCATTAACACGCACCCTAATCCTTTCTTAGAAACATCATAGTAGACTTCGGATGGTCCATGAGGATTAGGTAGAGTAAGTACTGGAACTGTCGTCAACTTTTCTTTTAATTCTTGGAAACTCTGCTTGCACTCGAATGTCCATTCAAATGGGGCATTCTTCCTAGCTAACTTTGTTAAGGGAAGGGCCATTTGAGAGAAGTTCTTAACAAATCTCCTGTAGTATCCTGCCAATCTTAAGATGCTCCTAACTTCCGTAACTGTCGTCGACTGTTCCCAGTTTAATACTCCTTCTACCTTACTGGGGTCTATTGAAATTCCCCCATGGGATACCACATGGCCAAGAAATTTTACTTCTCTCATCCAAAATTCACATTTGGATAGCTTGGCATAAAGTTTCTTCTCTCTTAGAATTTGCAGAACCAGTCGCAAATGTTCTGCGTGCTCCTACTCCATTTTTGAGTAAACAAGTATGTCATCAATGAATACCACCACAAATTTGTCAAGATATGGTCGGAATATCCGATTCATGTAATCCATGAATATTGCCGGTGCATTCGTCAACTCGAAGGACATCAAAGTGTATTCATAATGTCCATAACAAGTTCGAAATGCCGTCTTCGGAATATCCTCTTCTCGAACCTGAATCTGGTGATACCCAGACCGTAAATCAATCTTGGAGAATATAGTTGCCCTTTGCAGTTGATCCATGAGGTCATCGATCCTTGGCAATGGATACTTATTCTTAATCGTCGCCTTATTCAACGGTCTGTAATCCACACATAGTCGCATGCCTCCATCCTTCTTCTTAACTAACAGGACTGGGGCTCCCCATGATGAGGCACTTGGCCTAATAAATTTCTTTTCTAGGAGCTCCTCAATCTGCTTCTTAAGTTCAATCAGCTCCAAGGGTGACATTCGGTATGGCACTATAGATATTGGTCCTGCTCCCAGTACCAATTCAATGGCGAATTCAATTTCTCTCTTGGGAGGAAAATTAGGAATATCTTCAGGGAACACATTGGGATATTCCCTAACAACTAGAATATTATTAAATTTCTGATCAACCTCCGCTACACTGGTTGATAAGAGAATATAACCTTGAATTTCATCCCTACAGTGATGTACTGCTAAGGAGCTTAAATAAAGGTTTACTGGGATTACTAATTCAGAAGATGAAATAGAAGGAAGCACAATGGATTTATCAGAGCAATTTAACAGGGCCTGGTTGGCAGAGAGCCAGTCCATACCTAGAATAATATCAAGTCCGGACAAGGGAAGATAAATTAAATTGGCTGAAAAAACTCGACCTCCTATCCGATAGGGGACATTCATACAAATATAATTGGTCTTGGCGGGTTCACTTGTAGGAGTAGAAACTAGCAAGTCATAGGGTAATTCAAAAATAGGTAATTGCAAGGCTAACATGCAATCATGAGAGATGAAAGAGTGAGATGCACTTGAATCGTATAAAACAGTTAAGGTCTTACCATTTACTTCACAGGTTTCTTGAATCAAGTCTTCCGATTTGCTGGCCTCCTATGCATCCATAGTGAAAACACTTCCCTGGCATTGTCGCCTGGGAGTCGTCTGAGGATTTCTGGCAGGGCATTCATAGATCTTGTGGCCTGGCTTGCCACATCCAAAATAAACATATTGACCATCTAAGCAGGGGCGGTTGCCATGATTCTAGCCGCACTGGTTGCATGTCTGGTTGCCAAAAGGCCTCTAAGGTTGCTTGCCTTTACTATACACAGGCTGAAACTTCCTCTGCTACAGAAAGTTGGGCTTGAACCTTGGGCCTTGTGGAGCTAACCTTTTCTTAAAGTTATTGCCGATTGACCTAGCAGCAACTAACTTCTTGTTACAATCCTCTACTAGGCAGCACTTATTCACCAAAGTAGGGAAATCTCTTATCTCCATTGGTCCTATAGTGGTAAGGATGTCTTCTCTCAGCCCGCCTTCGAACTTCATGCATTTCCAGGCTTCGTCGGGGTTCCTTTGATAAATAGTGGAGAATTTGCACAACTCCTCAAATTTAGCAATGTATTTCGATACACTACTATTCCGTTGACGGAGGTGCATGAACTCCAACTCCTTAGCATTGCGGACAGACGTAGAGAAGTACTTTTGATAGAACGCATCTCTAAATACGTCCCAAGTAATGTTTATTTGAGATCCTTCTAATAACCGGCGTGCCCCATTCCACTAAAACTCCGCATCTGCTTCTAGCATATAGGTGGCAAAAGTCACTTTCTGACGATCTGTGCAATCCAATATGGAGAAGACCTTCTCCATAGCTTTAACCCACTTATCTGCCTTATCTAGGTTAAAAGCTCCCCTAAAGTTGGGTGGGTTGGCCTTTTTGAATTCAGCAAATTTGAGGTATTCTAGATCCACTCTAGGGCCATTATGATTCCTTCCAAGACCCACCTCTGGCTGCCTCCCTAATTGGCCCATCATTTGTGCTGCTGCCGTTGCCTGTTCGCGGATAGTGTGCGCCATTTGTCGCATGGTGACCAAGAACTCAGTAGGTTCCTCCTGGACTGGATTCATTTGTGGCCTACCTCGCCTTCCGGAAGCCATCAAGCTCTAAACACACAAAATGAGAGTAATTGAGTTGATCGGGCTCATTACTAAGTTTGGTGTGCTAGTAAATAATAGCATACAGTTAGACAACCCTCTCACATGCATCCTATCACTATGGACAAGACTCAATGCATGATAAAGTCTAAGGAACACAGAGCATATACAAAGCATAGTCAGTCCAATCCTTAGGCCTTTATTAGGACGAACTGCTCTGATACCAAAAATGTAACACCTTACCAGACAAAATACTATACTTAAATCATAATATATTACTTGATAAGTTATTACGTGGGGTGCACTAAGAGTTAATTATTCATTTTAATCAATTTTGGTTTGGCAGCGAGATATACACTAAACAGTCATTGTATCGGAAATAAAGTAATCGAAAGAAATACAATACCATACAGGGTAAAAGAAATGAGGCCACTAACACAAAATAAATCGACCTGACAATATGAACATCCCCCTACTAGTCCCCATAGGACATTTCATGTACAACTACCAACTCCTACCCGTATGCCTATGACCCAAATTGCCAAAAGCGGGTCATCCTGTACATCTACTACTGCTACGACAGGTACTCTAGATGGACTTCGAAGAAAGGAATCCATTTGTCATACCGGCGTCAGCAGGGGTATAGTCTATACTCGGGGCAAAAGATGAGGACGATGAGCTAGCTGGCTCTGACGAATAATCCTCAGACATAAAGGCAGAGGGGATCGGCTGCGGTGGTGTGACTGGCGAAGCCATGGTTGGTGCGGCTGTAGCGAGTGGAGGTGGAAAGGGATGAGCCACGTGGAGAGGGATGGCAATGCAAGGGGCAGCAGGGTCAAAAAGCGGGTGCATAAAGGGTACGGCAAAATCTCTCCGGAAAAAGAAGTAAAGACGAAACTGACATCTACCAGATATGTACACGGAATCTATGTACGGATCGAGATGGATGTGGAGCTCTGGAAACTCAATGAACAGATGCCGGTTGTTGCATTTTCCATGATCTGAGAATGATGCGGGAGTATATAATAGGGTGAGAAATAAAGATTTCTCAGTAGGAATTCCTAAAAATATGCATATCTGTCATCACTATCATTCTCAGATGTTTCAGATTTTTGATTAATTAGGAGAAAATGTTACATCGCCAGGATATCCTACTCTCTACTTAATTAGTTATGTAAATCATAGCCCGAAACAGAGCTTTGTTTTACTCAAGGAAATAAAGGAAATTAAATAGAGAATAAACAACCAGATCTATGTATTGATATAGATAAGTGACAGCTATAAGGTGAGTAATAATATGTATATAATATCCAATAGTGCAATTTAACTCAATGCATAAAAACTGAAATTATGGATATGCATGAAAAATGATACACTTTATCTTAACTCATATTTTTCCATACTTGGTCCCCTAGGAGTATGTTGGCCATAAGACTCCTGGGTAATAGTCCGCTTTTCAGGATCGAGCTCATTCCTATACTGGGTTGCCGGGTTTGCTTTCCCCGATTCCCCACTGATCTATTTCCCTTAACTTTGTTCAAGGGCTGGCCCAAGTCACATGGAAATCCTTTCTCATGCTTATAGGGTAGCATTGCTTGTCTAACACTTTGACCAATGCATGCATAACTTGTATACTCACATTAATTGCATTTTCTGCCGAAATCTCAGCAACATAACGGATCATGTCTGCTTCTCCATGAATAGTGCCAGACAACCAGGACATTTTAATCAAATAGTAAACTCAATACAAAACATTATATTCATACCAAGAATATAACAATATTGATAAGTGCAAGATTTAGAATCTCAAGTATTAATCTATCTTGCAAGCTTTTAATTTCTATTAAGGTTCCCGAGTTCGAATTCCAAGATTTAATGGGTTCCGAGTTTCGATCTTATACAAGTTCCGACTTCTCTACATTATGTTTGATCTCCCGAAATTATGTAATTCCCGACTTCCGGGGCTGTGTTCGATTTCCAACCTTACCCCACCATTGGTCTCCTGAGACTTTGATAAGCGTGTTTCCTAAATTCTGAGCTTCCTATTTACTAAGTCCCGAGTTTAACATCAAATATACCCGATCTAGCTCTCTCTACCAAGTTCCAAGTTCAGCCTTAAACATACCCGATATGGATTCCTATTCACTAAGTCCGAGTTCAGTCATTAAGTAAACCCTTCCAAGTTCAACCTTAAGTATACCTTTCCGGGTTCATCCTTAAGTGTACCCTTTCGAGTTCAACCTTAAATATTCCTGACCTAATTTTCTATTTTACTGAGTCCTGACTTCAACTTCAAGTATTCCCGACCTAATCCTTTATTTACTAAGTTTAGAGCCCAATTTTAAGCATACCGACCTAGCTCTCTATTTACTAAATACCCACTTCCAACATTAACTCAAGTTGTTTGTGTCTTATCCCAGACTTGTCCTTCTTCTAGCCAGAATTGCACTCTTATGAAGGAAACTTCACTAAAAGTAGAAATCTAGGTAAAATCATACGAAATTTATATCCATGTAAAGCTAACAGAACAAGCTTTCAGATGAAGGAAGTTTCATATCATTTGAATGAGTATAATTTGAGATATACGCTTTGAAACTTAACCCTACTGGACTACCCTGTTCTAACCCGGATTGGACATAGGGCAATTTTCTTGACTCACTGTGAACAAACGAGACCTTATCAAATTCAAAAATTTTTATGCAATATTCTCCTATGTGTAAGCTTTCTAAAAACGTTAGTTTCAGTCAATTTGGAGTTGTATAGGGTGAGTTACACCCTTCTCAACTCATACTGTTCGGATGAAAGTCCTGATTTCTAAATTAAACTTCAAAAATTCATAACTTCCTCTTTACTAATCCAATGTCATTATATTATATATGTATGGAAAGCCCTGAATGTCTAGTTTCATATAAAAATAGATTCATAGAGTTCAAACGGCTATAGGCAGAGCCATACACTCCACCGTATGGACCGCCGAGGAAAAACCCTACCAGCTACTTAAGTTTTCTCCTTTCTTCAAGTTCTTTCATATCAATTCTATTTCCAATCATAACACACATGCAAAATCAGCTATAAAACATCATCATCACTCCAAATATCATCAGTAGCACAAGATATTCAAGACCCCTATATAGTCCCAAACCAAGGAAAGTAAGAAGAGAAGTAGAATTCCTACCTTTACTAGGTATGATTCTTATTGAATTTGTGGTTGGAGTTGAAGAAATCTTATTATGGCTTGGAGGTTTGTGGGAGAGGAAGATGATATGAGTTGAGATGAGATGAGATGAGATAATGGAGAAAACAATGAAGAGGGTCCAGCACAGATAGGGCCGAAAATGTGCAAGGGTAGAAAAGGAAAGATTAAAAACTTCTAAAGCAAGTTACATGTGATTGGTGGATTGGAGTAGGTTATGTAACTTGGTTTGGCAGCCCATTTGGAGGGCTGAGATGGCACCACTTGCATGGGTAAGTTGGTTAAATCTTGGCCATCCATCCTAGGGTTCTCACAGTATAATTTCTATCGATTCGGTTTTGACAGTTTAAATTACTGAAATCTCACCGATTTCTCTTAAATCGGTAAACCGATTTTAGAAAAAATTCTGTGAGATTTCCTATGTTCCTAATTCAATTCCATCAGGCCTAATCACTTCTAAATCACACTTAATTGGCTTTAAGTAAATGCTTAATCGAATTTCGATTAAACCCACTTATTCGATAAAAACCAAATAACTCGGTTACTAACGATAAAATTCTTTGGATGTTACACTTTCAACTGCTTATTTATGGTTACGTGGAATCCTCAACACCCTTGGCTAAGTGTAGATGATGTTGAAATGGAGTTTTGAGAAAAGAAGGCTGTCCATGATGTCAAATGGCGAGGCATGTTCATTGGCAAATCCATGGTTAACCTTACTATTGAACCCGAATAGTTTAACGTCCCCTTTAAATTTCCACCTTTGCCAAGTGCCCTATTATCTAGATCCTGCAAATGGTACCTTAGGTGTTGATGTTGAACCACCAAGGAAATGGGTCACTTTCACAAAGTTATACATGTAGCCACATGAGCAACACTTCGCTACTTAGTTTACAAGGGTTGTTCGATATCCACCTTTGGGTAGCTTAGCCTGTTAACTATTTTTCCATTTTTTTGACTTAATCATTGATCATTACTTACACATTATTTTTCAATGATTGACTCAACACCCATTGATGTTCTTAACAAGCCTCCAAGAGAGAAGGAAAATTGGGATGATGAGGAGGAAGAAATAGCTGACAAAGACATGGCTCCGAAAGAAGAACCAAATGTCAAAAAGGAAAGTGCAAAGTTGTTGCCTTTGAAGGAGATTTTAAAGCTCCTAAGAGTCGAAAAATGACACCTCCAACCTCTCTCTCCTACTACTTCCAAAAGGGCTCCTTAAAAGCCTAAGAAAAGAAAGACCAATGTATACTTCTTTTCTTATTTTTTGACTTATTCAAATTTTCCTTCATAATTATACCTTAGCTATCTTTTCTCTCTTTAGGCCCTTGCCAAAGAATCATCCCGGGACACCACCACTTGACTAAGGAAGGATCTAGCCAAAAAAGAAAAAAATTCTGAGCTTGCTAATCTCGAGGTAAACTATTGACCATTATAGCTTCATGATTTCTCTCTAGGGCTATTCTAACTATTATTTTTGACTTTTCAGAATACCACTTCTAATGCTGCCCCCCACTGCCTCTATTCTAACCAAAAGGCAAGGAAAAGGAAATCATCTAAGGTACTCTTTCGTTTTTGACCTTTTCTTTTATTGACAAATTTTTGGCTTGAACTCTGACTCTCTAGTTTATTATGCTCTGTCCACCCACCATCTCCGTCCATCCAGGGATCATCCTTTCCATCCCAAAGATGTGATGCTCACATTTCTAACCTACTAGAGGTAACATTCCTTCCTTTTTTTTTTCTTTTTGACTTGCTTCCCTTCTTAGTTGGGCAAATTTTCTCATATTTTCTTTTGGCACGATAGAATCTAAATGCCTAAGACCTTGAGCTCTAGTCAATCATTGACAAAGGAAAAAAAATAAAGAGAAGTAAGAGAAAAAAATAAGAAAAGGAAACATCTGTTGCTCTAGAGAAAGATTTCAACTCTGCTGACCCCTTCCGATAAACTTTAGCGATTTGGGAAAAAGTAACATTGACCAGGCACCCCTTGACATTGCATGCGCGACCTTTTCGCTAAGCTAGAAAGGGTGTTATTGGGTGTCAACCTTGCTTCTACGGGTTCTTTAGTAAAGGTATGATTGGCTGGTTCTGGCACCAATACGAGTAGTGTTGCCTCCATTAATCTTCTGGTCGAGACTTACGCATTATTGGAACATAAGGACCTCAACTTGATAGCCTCTCATAAGGGATTAATGGCCACTTTATTGGACAAATCCACTAGGCTCAGTTCCACCTAGTCCTAACTTCCTACAATTTCAAAGAAGCTACCACAAAACTTTAAAGATTTTATAAAGATCTCAACAACAAGTTTTTGCTTTCTCGTCAAGCTCTAGATCACTGTTGTGCTATGTGACATCCTGAAGAATAGTGCATCTGATTAGTGCAATTAATTGATTTATTTCATTGCATTAGAGATATACGAGTAATCAGGGTTAAGATGTGAATGTTAGGGTTAGAAAAAAAAATTTAAGTTGCCTTGTAGAAAAATTTCATGAAGACTATTAGCAATGTTTTGCTAATTTAAGGAAAAATTCGGTTTATTTGCGGTGTCGTGTAACGCAAGAATCGAATTAGTAGAAATTTATACTATAGGATGACTTGAGTACTAGTTTAAAACCCTAAATATGTGGCTAGAAAACTAGCCACCTATACCCATTTTGTAGGCCAAATAATGGGCACACAAAATGGGAAGCTCAGTGACATTAAGCTGAAAATTGAAATCCACGATTCATACCCTTCATGAGTCATCCACTTTATGAGCCAAAAACCAAAAATTCCTGCTCATGCCCTAACAGAAATTCAGCTAGCCCCCCTTCATCTCTCTATCCTTATTTCTTCTCCCAACCTTTACATCTTCATCCAAGCTCTTAAACTTGGTTCAAGCTTGCTTCCTTTTAGCTCAAACTTGGGATTTAAGGTAGGATCTCTTGAATTAATGGACTTCTAAGGTTTAAGTAACTATTAGGGTTTCTGGTGTTCTACTTCACATGATGTTTTTTGATGATAATATGAGTTGTTTCTAGTGAATTAAGATAGGAAACCTTGGTTTGGGATTGGAAATTTGATCATAAGATCAAGAAAACACCCAAATAGAGTTACTATGAAGGAACCCCAAAGAATTGTCCGTACAATGAAAAGTGTTTCTTGAACTACAGAGGTCGAAATTTAATAAAACCATTTTTAGATAAATTAGACTTCCAGAACTTTCCAACCATATATATTATAAGACCATTGGACATGAAATGAGAGAGTTTTGAATTTTAAAAGTAGCCTTTTGAATTTTGTTCACTGTCCTGACCAATATGTGTTATGAAGGGCATAACTCGCCCTATACAACTTTAAATTGAGTGCAACCAATTTTATTAGGAAGCTAACACATAGAGGATCTTAGACTTAGGTCTCAATTACATTGTTCGTTGTAATTTGCTAAAGTTACCATATGCTCTATTCAGGTTAAAACAGGGCAGCCTATTTGAGGAGCTCATAACTTGAGCTTTACTTACCTAATCAAAATGAAACTTTGGGAAATGAAAAATGGTTGAATTAACTTTGTTCAGGTATAAATTTCATATAGAAATAAGGAGAATTAGATTTTTAGTGATTTTCTAAAAATTCAAATACTCAAGTCTATCTAGCAACAGGGCAGCCTTGAGTATAATTGCAATAACTCAACTTATACATCTTAAATTTTAGTGGGACCAAAGGGATTTAAAAGTAGATTAATAAAGCTACAACATACTAAATTATCAAGTGAAAATGAGATAAAATGTAAATTTGGTACAATTTATAAAAATAGGACAAATTTAAGAATTTTAAAGTGTTTTGATAGCTTTAAGTATTAGAAGCCTCATGAGCCATGAATGATCAATGATTGAATTATTAATGAAGTTCTCTACCATAATGCTGTGATATTGATATATGAATATGATAATTCTTGTATTGTGACTGGCTGGCTAGAAATTTTATTGTCTGTATACTAGGAAATCTCCTATTTTTAGCCGTTACACTGTCGAAGTTTTGGCAGAAGATCTATGAATAATGCACTATGATTATAAGTTCTTAAAGCAAGAACATTATGAACATATGAATTATGATGAAAGTAAGGATTTTATATCATTTGGGCCAACTCCAAAATGAATTAAGGGGAATAGATCAGTGGAAGGGTCAGGAAAAGTAAACCGGACAATCCTGTATAAGAATAAGCTCGATCCTGAGAAGCAAACTATTACCCAGGAGTTATATGGCCTTAAACTACTAGGGGACCAAGTATGGAAAATTATGATACAAGTGCATGTGCATTAAGACCCATTTGCATCCCTTTATGCATATTATGTGATTGGTTATAGGCCTTGTCTGGTCATGATTAGTTCTTTATTATATTCTTTTCTGCTCATTATATGTATTCTTATTTATCTATTCATCTCATACGTACAAATGGAATTTGCTTCAGATACTAAAGTTTGAACACTTATAAAATTGGAGATTTTACTTTATTATTCATACTTTCACATATTTAAACTAAACCAAGCAACTAAGAATAATTTCGATGTTAGAATGTGATAGCCTAGGAAATCCTACTAAGAAATTTCTAAATTCTCACTCTATTTATATGTTTGTGTCATTCTTAAATGGCAGCGATAGCGGTAATGATATTTTTTGCTAAGGTGCCGGAATGGCAATGGCATTACGACCATGCCATGGATTCTTTGTATCTAACTACGACCTTTCAATTTCGCTTGTATATATTTTTCCAGTGGCCTTTTGCTATACCTATCTTTAGCCCCCTATTTAATCCAGCTGCTCCTTTCCTGGGAGTCCCATTATATATGGCTCACGTAGACCCCGTGCTACCTCACTAAGCACAACCACCCGTTGCACTACCCCAATATGTACCTAAAAAGTCCTCTGAGAGTGATCCATTAGAGATGATGGATTCTTCATCCTCTTCATCCTCAACCCCAGATGACGATTATGCACCAGTTGACCTCGGGTCCGCGAGTCTCATGGCGAAAGGATTCTTTTCTTCCGAGTTTATCCAGTGGAGTTTCCAGATCCTGGAGACAGTAGTATTGTATAGAGTGGCCCACTTGTGGTGTCTTTTTACATGACCTTGGGTTACAGACATAGTTTCCATTTTTTCACTTGGTACTCCCATGTATTCCTTTTGGCTTGTGATGTCCCTAAGAGGACCTATACTGAAATGGTGCTTACAGACATGGACCAAGTATATGTTTTGACAGTCCTTTTTGACGTACTCAGCTTATAAATGAATGCATGAGACTACATATATATTATGAAATGTATTGTTTTTCCTAATGCTCTTTAAGTTTCTTTATATTGTGACACGCTCTACATGGTATGCAACCTTACAATAAATGGATACTGTATAATTAAGGTAAACCGCCAAATTGCATTTTACTAAATTTAACTTCCTTGAACAAAGAATAAAAAGATAAATTAAAGCTAAATTAAGAGTCGTAGCAAACTACCGAATATGATATTATGACTTAAGCATAGTATTATATTTGGTAGGGTGTTACATGCTATTACTGAGTCAAAGTCCAAGCTCTACAATGACTTGGAAAACATTAAGAAGAAGAGATCTGACCTGGTCAACATATCTTCTAAGGTCAAGGTTGGTCTTGCTGAAGTGCGATCTAGCAAGGCGAATATGAAAAAGCAACTCAAGGAACTAACGAAGAAGGAGTCAAAACCCCTTAATTATGAAGAAAAAAATGATGCTGCCACTAATGTAACATCCTACCAAGTATAATACTATGCTTAGGTCATAATATTTTACTTAGTAGTTTGTTACATGTGATTATTTTTTATATCGATTAACTTTAATTCATTAACTATGTCGGATAAGTGTTTATATCGAATCACAGTGATTTGATTGGAGTTAATTTACTTAGGTGAGTTATACATATTCCATAGGGGTGTAGTACAATAAGAGAAAATTAAGTAAAGTAGTAGAATTAATGTCGTTTTAAAGCTTATTGATTCAATTTTCATATCCAACAAATTCCATTTTGTTTGCCTAAGGAGAACTCAAGTTGTGAGCTCACGAAGTTGATGAGATTGGATTGCCTTGTCTCTATTCCACCAAATCAAAGGGCAAATTCAAGAATTTTCTGAGAGCAATATGAACCGAATTTAACTCTAAAATTTTTATGGGATGTTGCCCTCATGTAAGCTTTCTAACAAAATTAGCTACACTCAATTTTGATTTGTATAGGGTGAGTTATACCCTTCACAACCCATACTGCTAGGACTAGAACATAAGATTCCTTGGTAAACTTCAAAAAATTATATCTCCCTCAATACTAATCCAATGGCCTTATAATTTATATGTATAGAAAGCCCTAGAAGTCTAGTTTCTCCTAAAAATAGTCTCATAAATTTATGATGGCTCTATGAGAGTCCATACAGTTTGTGAGTATGGACGCTCTAGGAATCAATGGATTCCAGATTTCCTGTTTTGCTCCTTTTGTAGTTTTTCATGCAATATTCAACACCAACTCAACCAATTACTTAATAAATCAGTCACAAATCATCAAAAGCACATCATATATCTTCATTTAGATAGAGAAAGTAAGATTTATAATCATCCACAAATCCATAAAAATTGAACAAAAGCTTGAATCCTACCTTAATCTAGTGGAGTAGCTAGTATGGAAACGGATTCTTGAGGAAGTAAGATGGTTAGGTTCAAGAACAAGATGAGATGAGGTAAGTTGAAGGAGGAAAAGGTGAAAGAAAGGTAGTTGGGTTCCTTATCCTTTTCCCTTTCTTCGATGTAGCTTAAGGGGGCAAAGGAGGAAAAAAATCTAGTGTTAATGATGATGGTGGTTGGATGCTTGGATTCTTATTGGTGGAGGGATCAAGTGGCTCCTAAATGAGCCAACAATGCTCATGGTTGGATGGCCATAGATGGTGCCACATAGGGGTTAAGGTGGATGGGTTGTGAGCCCTTGGATCTAAGGTTTTCTTGCGGTAATTTTTGTTAATGTGATTTAGCAATTTAAAATACTGAAATTCTACTAATTTTTTCTTAAATCGGCAACTCTTTTCCATCTATTTTTGCTAGGGTAGTTTCTAATCAATCTTTAGTTGGCTCTCAACCAACTGTATTTGTGTAAATTAACCGAATAATCCGATTAATAATGTAAATCGGACGTTTTAAAATTTCTGGACGTTACAACTATCGCCTTGAAAGAAGAGCTCAAAGAGAAACTATCTGAGGGGGCCAAAAGATTAATGAAGGACTCCCCAAGGTCAAGCTTGCAATGTAAAAAGGTAGAGGAAACCCAATAGCTCTTGTCAGATCAACTCCAATATGTCCAGCAATCTCTTAAGATTGCTAAAGCTTGAATTTTCTTTTTCTTTGTCAAAAAGTCAGCTGGAAAAAGTCAACTTTTGTTTCTTTTCTTTTGTAAAGTTGGTCAAAAGAAGTCAACTTTTACTTTCATCTTGTAAACAATCTTTTGTAAATGTCGACCACAACAAGTTGACTTTTTATTTATAATTGACAATGGCTACTATGGCCTAAGGCCAATTTGCACTTTATTCATTGGTTTATGGTAGCGTTTTAAATATTTTCCATTGATTACATGTAATTAATTCTTGTTTCGACCTCAACTAGGCCATAGGCATTGCCAGAAAATACTTTTTTCAACACGAAATGGTCTTTCCCAAGTAAGGGACCATTTCCTATAAGTTCTAGACTTATGTTCCATAGTAAGAATTAACTTCCATATGAGATCACCCTTTTAAAATGTTTTGATTTTAATCCTTTGATTATAAGATCTCGCTATAGTTTCCTTTTGTCAAATAATATTTTCTAAAGTATACAATCTTTCATTCTCTAATTCGTTTAACTTATCAAACATGAAATTCCAATAATCGCCCACTAGCAATTAATTTTGTTTTAAGATTCTCACAGATTGTAAATTAACTTCAACTGGAAGAACTGGATCATGTCCACACCAACCTATAGGGCATATTCTTTGTTGAATCTTTTGAAGAATTCATATAAGCCTACAAAATTTAAACAAGAGTGTTATGCCAATTTTGAGACTGTCTATTGATATGTCTCTTAATCAAACCAATGATGATCTTATTGACAACTTTTACTTGACCATTGGCTTGGGCATAATAAGGTGTCGAAGTAATTAATTTAATATTTCTTGAATTAGCATACTTGACAACCATTCTATTAGTGAACATAGTTCCTTGATCTGTGGTCAATGATTGTAGAATCCTAAACCTTTGCAAGATTTGATCTTCGATAAAGGGTCTGTTTGATTTAACTTTTGGGAAAATATCTTTGAAAGAAGATCTTTTTAAAAAAAGGCCTTTTCGATGAATTACTTTTAAAAGAATTATTTTTGTTTGGTTTGAATATGTCAAAAGTAAGTTTAGAAGAATGAGTTTTGTTGGATAAGATAAAGTAAAATTACTTTTGGTTGTCGATGTGAGAGTAATAGTAAGATTCCTTTTCAAATGGTCTTTTCTAGAATGAAAAGTAACCTCAAGGATACTTCTCCCAAAAATCCTTTTAGAATTTCAAAAGGCCTTATAAAAAAAAGCCTTTACATACCCAAACACATTAGTTACTGTGCATTTTCATTGTCATTTCAATAAAAAACCTTCTGGGCATCTTAGAAGTATAACCAAACGGGCACAAAGTCAATAACTTCATTGTAAGTAACTTCCTTTAAAGCTTTCGCCTCAGCCCATTTTATAAAATAATCAACAACTACCAATATAATCCTATGACCTTTCGACAATGGTGGATTAGTTTGACCAATAATATCTAAAGCCCATACTCAAAATGGCCATGGCTTGATAATCAAGTGCAAACTCAGATGCTGGAATATGCTGTATATTAGCATGTTTTTGACACTCTTCGCATGATTTAGTATATTCCATGCAATCTTTAATCACAGTTGGCCAATAAATCCTTTGTCAATTTAATGTCGACTTCATTTTAACACTTGCTTGATGAGCTCCACAAATACCTTCATGGACTTTGGTTAATGCTAAATAAGCATCATCCTCACCAAGATATGTGGATAGGCCTCCATCAAAAGATCTCCTAAATAAAGTTTCACCTAGAATTACATAATTCGTGGCTCTATTTCTGATCTTTCTATCGACTAAACCATCAAGATTTCTTAAATAATAAACAATTGGTTTTCTCCAATCTAACAGTTCCAATTGGTAAATAAACATAATCTTTCTTTATTCGATGGGGTTAAATATGTACTTCATTTGACAAAACTTAAGGAATGTCGAATCAATCATTTTATATTTAGAAGCAATCTGAGCAAGCTCATTGGCTCTCTAATTTTGCTCTCTTAACACTTCTCAAATTATCACCTCATCAAATTCACATAAATAATCTTGCCATGATAGCTAAGTATTTAATTAAATTAGGACTTATACATCTATACTCTCTCGCTACTTATTTGACCACAAGTAATAAGTCTTCAATTATTTTGACATGTTTAACTTTTTGACTCAAGAAAACCTCAAGTCCCAATATCAAAGCCTCATATTTGCTTTCATTGTTTGAGCACACTGCTGGAGTTCAAACATGAACCTAGTAGGTTCATCATTTAGGGAAATAATCAAAACTTACCTCCAACCCCATCTTTACGTCGAGAGCCATCGAAATATAGCTTTTTGTTTCTATTGGTTGTAAGACAACATTTGGATGTTCAGTTAAAAAATCCACTAGCACTTGACCTTTTACTACCTTAACAGGAACATATTGTAATGAAATTCAGTCAAGGCTATCATCCATTTGCCAATTCGACCATGTATCATAGGTTTTGACAACATATATTTAATAACATCAGTTTATGAAACAACTAGAACATGAAATGACATTAGATTATACTTCAATTTTGTACAGGAATGGTATAAAGATAGACATAGCTTCTTAATGGGAATATATCTAGTTTTGACCTCATTAAGCCTACGACTAAGGTAATATACAACTTTTTCATTGCCTTGCTCATCTTCCTAAGCTAACATGCTACCTATTGTCAAATTAGAAGTTGAAATATAAAGCTTCAAATGTCTTCCTGCCACTGGTGAGATCATCATTAGAGGATTAGCCAAACATTCTTTAATCTCGTCAAACGACTATTGATGCTCTTTCATCCATATGAATCCTTCCTCTTTCTTGAGCTTCAACAATGGGGCAAATACCTTCGTCTTAGCTAACAAATTAGGAATGAAGTGTCGAAGGAAATTTATCTTCCTTATCAAGGATTGAAGTTGCTTTAAATTCGTTGGAGGACTTGCCTTTAGCATGACTTTTGCTTTGTTTTGTCAATTTCAATTCCTTTCTTACGCACAAGAAATTCCAAGAAATTGCCTATAGAAAAGCCAAAGGCACATTTTAGGGGATTCATTTTCAATTCATGTTTCTTCATTCTATCAAAAGATTGCTTTAAATTTGACAGCTGAATTTCGACTGTAGTGCATTTGACCACAACATTGTCAATATAAGCTTTCATTATTTTGCCAATTAAACCATGGAAAATAGTATTCATGGCCCTTTGGTTCAAGCTGAAAGGCATCGCTACGAATTCATAGGTGCCAATTGCACCAAGACATTGAAAAGCAATTTTCGACACATCGTCCTTGGCAATATAAATCTAGTTGTAACCAGAATGACCATCCATAAAACTTAGGATTTCATAGCCCAAAGCAATGTCAACAAGTATGTTAGCTGTGGGCATTGGATATTCATCCTTAGGGGTAACAGAATATAAATCTCTAAAGTCAATACAAACCCTAAGTTTGCCATTCTTTTTAATGATAGGAACAATATTAGATATCCAATCAACATACTTGGCTATTTTGATAAATTTGGCTTTGAGAAGCCTTTCAATTTCCTCCTTGATTCTTGGCAAGATCTTTGGAGCAAATCTTCTTGGAGCTTGTTTGACTGGGTTGGCTCCAGTTTTGCTAGGAAGTCAATGATCTACCAATTCTCTACTCAGACTAGGCATCTCATCATAGTTACATGCAAAGTAATCCTAGTATTGCTTCAACAATTCGATGAATCATCCTCTGAACTCTTTAGGCAAATTTCAACTAATATATTCAGTCACTTCACATTGTCGAAGCCAATGTTTACTTCTTCCAATGGATCCTATACTTCAACTTTCTTATTAGCATTATTTATAAAACTTTCAAACCCTAAAGGGTCGAAATCATAAATGCAATCGCCTAAAGTATTGTCAAAAGTGCAACTACTTTTATCAGCCACGTAAACTGACAATCGAGCTAATTAGCTTTGTAAACTCATGGATAATCAAAACCTTTGGCCGACCCACCCTTGGCCTTTATGACTAAATGATAATTGCTCAGTCCCAACTTACCACTTTTGATATACGTGGGGTCAAAATTGTCTTTGTCAACTTCTAAAAGGTGAACCTCTGGCTCATACTATAAGCTCCAATACCCTTAAAAAGCCACCAAGTGGTTTAAGCTATATCGAGCTAAGGATTTTGATGAATAACAAATCAATTCTTAACAAAATCTTTTGTGTGAACTAACCATTTGTTCGAGTGTTTATTATTAGTTACGCTAGATCATGTTATATGCACATTGATGAGAGTAGAATCACACAAATTTTCTTTGTTAAATAATTTCTCTAAAAAGTTCTTAAATATATCGTATATATATCCTAAGGAAAGAACTTTTTCTCGAAGAGAATCTATGATTCCACAATTCTCTCTCTCCAAAAGTGTATTAGAAGCCTCAGAAAGATGTATATGTCATTAGAAGGACATTAAGCCATAGAAGGATTCCAAGCATATTAGAAAGGTAATTTGACTAGAAGGGTGATCTTCAAAAGGATGATCTTCATGAAGTACCTCACTTTCAAAGCTTGCTCTGCACGATTCATGGATGATTCCTAAAGGTCAAACTTGAAATGAAAATATCTAAAGAAGTGCTGACAACTCTGAAAAGCTGGTGAACCCAAACGACTAGTTTTCTTCTTTGGTGACGTACTCGTTTGCTAAGAAAGAAAGCAACATACTTCTTTCTCCAATTTTAGACTAGTGGGTTGAAAAGCTTTAGGCTCAAGGTTTGAAGTCTTGACGGCTAGATTTTGAAATCTATATAAACCTGGAAGACGATAAAGAAGAAGTTGAAACTTTGTGCATTTGAATATTATCAAGCTTTTATCTTTCTCAACCTTCAAAATGCCGAGAAAGTTATCTATTGTAACTTCTTGTGAAGAAAATCTTCTCATTTGATTTGTAATAGCTAATATCCTCTTAGTGAGATTATTGAGAAGTCACCACGCACTGAACTTGATTGTTTCATACACCTTTGAGTGATTTAGTGTGACTGTTGTTCAAACACAAACCTTTCAATCTTATCATTGTAACCTGACCCATTAGTGGTTGTTGTGAGCTTGGAGAGGTTAGGAAAAAAACTAGTCGTTGTTAGCTTGGAAATGCTATAAAATACTACTCGATTTGTTAGCTTAGAGAGGCTTTGCAAAAACTACTTGGTTGTGAGCTTGGAAAAGCTTGGACAAAGAATACTTGAGTTTATAAAATCCCAACTAATTTGTTGAGGACTAGATGTAAGCAAGTAGTTTGGCCAAACTAATATAAAAACTTCTTTGTGTAATCTTCTATCCTTATCACTCTTTACAGTTTTAATATTTTGTGTATTATTCTATGTGCTTATTTTGTTCACTACCTAACAAAGGTAGTATAAATACAATAACTTCTATTTCTAACACAAAACACTTTTGCATTCCAAGTCCAAAGACTTGAGAAAGTTTGTTTCAAGTTTCAGGAATGAAAAATTTGTAAGAAGCATGATTCAAGTCCCCTTTCTCGTGACCTTCACATACATCTTAAAATCAACATGCATTTGCTGCATATAACAAGGATGGTCATTAGCTTTGACCACTTTAAGTTTTCCCTTTGCATTCCATAGAATTAGCTTTTGATGGACAGTGGAAGGTATAGCTCCAACTCTATACATCTAATCTCAACCAAGCAACAAGTTGCAGCTTAATTTTGATGGGTTTACCATAAACAAGGTAGGACCCTCCATATTCCCAACTTTGACATTCAATAGCACCACTCCTTCAGATGGAGTCGATTTACCTCTGTAGTCAGTGATAACTATATTGGCTGTCCTCAGTTCTTTTCTAGCCTTAGCCAACTTGTTGAGAATCCTAAGTGGCAGAAGATTAAAGGCTACTCCTTCGTTAACCAGAATTCTATCGACCTTCGGTTGCTTTGATGTGCAGAGGTCGAAAATGGGTTCTCATCTTGTCTGTTGGCTTGTCAAATAGCTTAATAGTGATAGGCTTTAGCTGCTCTTCAACTTCAACAATCTGTTCTTCAAGATCTTCAAAATAGTCATCATTGAAATATTGAGGAAAACAAGCTAACCCATCTATAGCTAGTAAAATGGACACTACTTCGACAAAACTATCAAGTATGGCTTTTAAGCCATCATCAAAACCATTGTCAACATTATCCATTACCTCCTTATCATCAAATGGTGGCTTTTTTAGAAACATAAGAGGTGGTGGCATGATCATTGGACTTGCCCTTATTTTTGAGAGGGGAAGCTGCATATTGGAGGATTCGACTAGCTTCAGCTCTTGTGGAATTATAGACATAGGATATCAAAACTGCTGCCTACACTATTTGGTGTTACCCATTAGTCGAATACTTGCATGCATTGGACATTACTCAAGGACATACTTAGGTAATGGGTCATACTGTGGATATTCTTCCTGACTTTGAGAGAGCTCTTATGGAACTTCAAGTTTTCGATGATGCACCATATTCTTCTTCTGCATTGGCTGGTTCTGCTACGGTTTCCTATCCAACTTATTCTTCTTAGGAGGTAAAACCATCTTATTCAACTTTCCAATATTCTGAACCCATCTATTGGTTATCATATTCCCTGGTAGGACCCTTTTCTTGGTGGTCACTCTTTCTAGAATGGAGTTAACTAGCACAGCAGTCTTTGCCCTTTTTCCACCATTGGTACCATGATTTTTTACCCCTAACTCAGTATGTCAAAATTTCTTATGTTCATTTTTTGACTAATGGGATACAAATTGATGGGCTGCATTTTGATCATTTATTGTACTACCATGAGGACAAAGTGAAACATCACCTTCTTGCTCTTTTTGTTGAATCAAGAAGTCGAGCAGATCTTCTCCAACTTGGGGGTAGATTGACTTTTGCTCTTTCTCAAACATAGCTATCTCATATTTAGAGTCGAACTCAGCTTTCGTCTTCTGAGACATGTTAACCATGTTTATTGGCATGGGTCTGGATTCACTATTCAGCTTTTCTTTTCCGGCTAGATTGATAGACTTAGCCAAGGGTTCAGTGATTGCCTCTTTGACAATAGTCTCATTGGCAATTCCTTTCTAGATATCTACCATGTTGATTATAAAAAAAGACAAGTTTAGCAAAGTTGGCTTCAAAGGGATCCATGTCAACCTTTGTAGTTGGTTGACTCTTTTCCTCAAACTTGAATCGACCATCTAGTATCACCTGCTTGATTATGTCCCTGAAATGAACACAACTATTAGTTGAATAACCAGGCTGATTATGATATTTACAATATTTTCTATTTTTAATTTCCTCGACAAGTGAAATTTTATGGCCCTCAGGGAGCTTAGGTTGCTCATCTTTTAGCAGAATGTCAAAAATTTGTTCAACTTTAGTTATGTCAAAAGAATAACTTTTCATATTAGAAGAGTTTTTTTTTTTTTTTTGGCCTTTAGTAGGCCTTAAAGATGGATACACATAAGGTGGCCCTAAATGAAGCTCAGCCACAAGGGCTTCATGATCATTATCCTCTTCTTCTGACTCGACATAAGCAACTCACTCTTTTCAAATCCCTTTTCTGACAATTTCCTTTTCATCTCTCAATTACTCGATTTTCCTAACTCTTTTAGCGAGTTAGGCCATATCAAGGAATTGTTGGTTCACTAACTATTTTCTTATACTGTAATTGAGTCCATTGATTACTATTTTCACCATTTTGACTTCTAAAATAGGTGTAAAATACCTACTTTTCATGTGTCAAAATTGAGCTAGATAATCATCTATTGACTCTCTGGGGTATCTCTTAATAGAGAAAAGGTCAATTAAACTTACTCTCATTTGACCTCAAAAGAACTGCTCATGAAAACTTCTTTCTAAATATGCCCAAGTTGGAATCAAATTGGGTCTTAGGTTCGAAAATCATGTAAAAGCATTTTTAGTTAGAAAGCTAGGAAAAAATTTCATTTTGAGGTATTTGACAGAGGCAATTTCCCCTATCTCTATGGTGTATCTCACAATATGTCTAATAGTGGATTCACCACTATCTCCTGAAAATGTAGTCAAAGACTTTAGAGCTTTCTAGCCACTTGGCAACTCAGCTTGTTGCACACAGTCAGGAAAAGATGAAGCAAAATAAGGTTAGTTAACGTAACCCATGTTAAAACTAAACCTATTCAACACTTGTTCGATAGCTTTGTTTACATTTAATGAAATTTCCTGATTATTCTATTGAACCCTATTGACCACATCATTAGGATTTTGATTTCTCCCGACCGTGTGCACATTGCCATATTGCAATTTAGGCCTTGATGCCATGTTCAGGTGGTGGTGGTGGAAGCATATCCTCTTCATTGTGTAGATTATGATTGTCAAGATTGTCGATCACATCCAAAGCAGCATCCATTCTATTAATTTGACAATTAATCACATCAAATCGGTGATTAGTTGAATCTATCAAAGGATTCAAGACTATGGTGATTTACTACATTAGCAAATTCACCAAATCATGGTGACTCTCTTCAACTTGTTGGTGAAAAGTAGCCAACGTGTCAAGATTATTAATGGGAGAGCCTTGAGGCATAGCCCAGGTCATATTTGGGAGTACAGGTCCTTTTCTCCTATATGCAATCTCTCCATGGTCATCATACTCTAACTCACAAGAATCTGAATCATGAGATTTTGACTTACAAGATTCTAACTCATGGGATTTTGACGAGATGCCCCTAATCCTATAATCATAGTGGGTTGCACCATATATGGTAGCACGTTTATTGGTGCTATTAATGGCCCAAATTGTCACATTGTTGTCATCATTGGATGAGTAGAATAAATAAGAATTGGGTACCAAGTAGGAGTTAGTCCCGCCACAATAATGGCTACTGGTGGGGTATAATAGGGGGTAACCTGTACACTGGCATAGGCCCCATGTACGCACCAGAAATTGGCATTTTGATTCGTGGTTTGAGCCACTATATTTTGCCCAGTCAAAACTTGTTCACTGTTTGTGACAGAAACATTAGAGCTAATATCGTTGCCTCCTTACGTGGGGTGAATTATCTTCACTTGACAATGGGGGGAATTATCATCACTTTCCAATGTACTAGAAATGGACACAACAGTGCCACTTCTCAAATGCATAGAGAATCAAAATCCTTGAAAACCCTCAACCCTATCCTTTCGAGTGTGTCAATTTGTTTGATGCTGATTCTAGCATAAAAAAATATACCTGACAAATCAGTTTTGATCCCAAATCTCAATTCGATTGAGGGAATCACTTCCTCCTAAAAGGACACAGGGTTTATGTGATGAAATGGAGAATTCGACGTAGGAGCATTACTCAATCATCGAAAATAATTCTCAAATTGAGGATTGTAATTGAGAAATTTGATTGAATAGAAGTATAAATGTTAATTACAAGAACTACAATGAAAATGAAAAGGAAATGAAATAACTGAAAGCAAGTCAATTGACTGAAAGGAAATGAAACGAAAAAGCAAACTAGACTAAGGCAATGTTGTTGTACTCAGCATTTCCCTATGGTTCCATTGTCGTGGTGACATGCTCATTGAGAGGTACTTTGTGAGTGTTCAACCATCCTTTTTTGAATGACTCAAGGGTCTTATTTATAGAAAAAATTCTACTTGATTCCCAAGTATTTTCCCTAACACGTGGCAAAATCCTAACCTTGGTAGTGAATTAATCTTTTGGCATCTCAACTGTTGATTCTTTCCACATTCTGACTAACTTGGATAACTATCCCCATATTCTAACGTACTGATCAGGATTCAATAACTACTGGTAACCACTCCTGAAATCTTGAACACGTTCAATCGTGGGTTTGTGTTCTCTTTTTGAATCAGCACCATACAACTCATTGATCAAAGTCAACACCCTCCTCGACCATATATCTTTCATGAAATTCACTAAGTGTTGATCATGGCCATGGCCTCATCTCTTGCTCCATACTGAGGTCGATCAATCCTCTGTCGAAAACATGACTTACTCCTCTGTGCATCACCACATACCTTACAAGCTTCCATACTCAACAGCAAGTCATCCCAAATAATTGGCAAACTTTCGACTGTTGGAACATTGATCCATATTTTCGACAAAAACTTACATTACATCCATTATCAAATAAAATTCACTAAGATTTGATGAACAAGCATTCCACTCCATTAGTCGAAATGTACTTTTTGACCACCTAACAAGCACATCCACAAAAAAAAAAGACTCTAATTTCTGTATCACTTTCATAGGAGTAGTTATTAGGAAAATTCATGATCCCAAAACAAAGAAAAAATCTTAGGTCGTTACAGCACTTGCGCATGCCCATAAATTATGTTCAATGATTAAGGTATTAGCTACTTTATTAATTGGAAAATATTGTGGGGCCAAATGCCCTTCTGGCATGGGTACTTGAAGGAGAAAAATAGTTTAGAAGTGTGGGACCGACTTACATGTGACAAGTGGTCAAAGATGCTTAGTCTCAGAATCAGAAGACATCAGATGGTGGAGATTTGTGAGGTGTATTGATATACCAATTATCTATGATATACTGTAGTAATATATTAATTTAAAAAAATTAAAAAATATAATTAAATATATTTTAGAAATTAATTTTTTTACATTAATAATATAAAATTATATTGATAATATAAAATAATTTTATACTATCAGTGTAATATTACACTGATAGACAGTATAAAATTATATTGACAGAGTAAAATTACACTGATAAAATTTTTATAATTTTTAAAAATTAATTATCATACACTGACAGTGTAAAATTATACTGGCAGTATAAAATAATTTTACACTATCAACGTAATAAAAAAATTTTATCAATGTAATTTTACTCTGTCAGTGTTATTTATTTAATTATATTTTTAAATTTTCTTAAAATTATATATTACTACAGTGTATCATAGGTGATTGGTATATCGACACAGCTCACAATCTTACCATCAGATTGCAAGGTGCACCACGTCTCTTGACCAACAAAGTGTACCGTAGAACGTGCCTAGAAGTGTTGGTTGCAGAATTAATGCAATGGAGGACCACTTCCATTTCCGTGCCATCTACAGTGTTTCTTACAAGGAGCATAGTGCATCTAATAACATGATGGTGGAGAGTGTGAGGTGCATTGATGCATCAATTATTTATGATGCATTATAGAAATATCTAATTTTAAGAAAATTTAAAAATATAATTAAATATATTGTAGAAATTAATTATCTGATAATATAAAATTATATTGGTAGTATAAAATAATTTTATATTATCAATCAATAAAATTTTAAAAAAATTTTTAAAAAAATTCTATTAGTATAATTTTACTCTATTAATATAATTTTATACTAATAATATAAAATATTTTATATTATCAATATAATTTTATATTATCAGTGTATGATAATTAATTTTTAAAATATATTTTATCATATTTTTAAATTTTTTTAAAATTAAACTATTTTTATAATATATTATAAATAATTAATAAATTAATATACGTTATAAATTTCTACCATCTAATATTCTAAATGTGCATTAAATATCTTGGACGACGAAGCAAATGGCAGAGAGCGCCTTCCATTTCATGCATCTCCCTTATCTTTCATTTTCGAAACTCGCTTGGATGATGGCAATTCCATGCCAAGTCTTATTGATGGTGGGAAAGGCATAGGAAAAGATATAGACAATTTTTGGGCCAAATCTTATTGGGCCATGTATAATGTATGTTTGAAGCCACGTATGCAACCTAACCTATTGGACTATTACCAGATTGGGCCATACATTCGATTCCTGTAGATAACAAGGGCAGAAACACCACACGATGGAAGAAGCAATCGTTGACTGACCTGAAGAGAGAAAGAGAGAGAGAGAACTAATCGTTGTAGACCACTAAAAAAAAGGAAAAAAATTCATTGTAGGCTCAAAAAAATAAAAAGGTAACAGTCTAAAAGATTTTTATATTATTAATATATATAAATGAAATCTATCATTTTAATTGAGAAATACTACTCAACCGAAAAAAAAAAAAAAAACCTGAGAAAATCTATGACTAGCAAAATGAATCATTCTAAACAAAAAGGAAAAAATCATTTTGAGAAGAATTATTTCTATAACAAAGATTTCACGGTTACCTTTGCTTTTTTTTTTTTTTTCTTGTACATTATTTTCATTGTTTCTCATTTAATATTGTTGTAATCTTTGTTTAAGGCAAGCCAAGAATTGAACTCTCTGAACAAACCCAAACGTTGCTTAAATAAGAAAGAGGTTTCTAATGGGCTAGGCTGGAGCTTTCAACTTACGTTAATGGGCTTGGACTCAAGACATACATAAAATCCCAATATAATTATTTACATATTAACCTATTTACGATTGATTTTTTTTAAAAAAAAGGTTCAAATATTATGTCATATGTTTCTATTTTAAAAAAAGATTATAAATCTTGTTACCTTACGAAATTTTCCTATACCCTTTAGGTGTAAGATTAATCCTCACTTGAAAGTGGGGTTGTTGAATGGGTTAGTTCAGCTTATTTAAGCTTTACTTGTTTAACTTGCAAGTTAAACATATCAAACTAAATAAATAATCAAGATAGAAGGATTGGCATATTATTAGCCTAATCCATTTAAAGTTAGCTCACAAGGCTAAAAAATTGGTTTTTTTTAATATTTTTATCTTAATAATTTTATTCACATTATTTTAAAAATTATACATAATATTATATTAATAATGTTTGAATTATACCAAATTCAAGTCTCGAATTTTCAGAAAGCTATAAATTCAAGCCTTTAATTCTAGGCAAATGTATAATAATTACAAGCTTTCAAAGATATGTTATATCACTTCTAAACTTTCAAACTCCAAAGCAAAGTCATAAATCTAAGCTTCTAAAAACATGAAAGGTATTTAGATAGTGTTATGAAATTGTTTTTAATTTTTTTCTACTTTTTTATTTTGAAACTTTAAGTTTTAACAATTGTTAGTTTATTATAGACACTATTATTGGGGGGAAAAAAACCTAATAAGTTAGCCTACATGTTAAGCGAGTTAGTTCATTTAACACAAATGCACAAAGCTAAAACTATGAAGGTTCTAAACATGTCTCTATTTTTCTATTTTTTTTTTCTTTTTTGGTGGAAAAAACAGGACCTAAAACGCCCAAAACACAACAAGCACTAACATATCAAAATCGGAAAGCCACCCATCTAATGTCCTTTGAAAGAAAACTACGAGGACCTTTTAGAAAAGTACAATAAACATGTAATCCAAAACCTAAAACATGACCCATAGAAGCCGAAAAATTCACTGCACAATTTGTACGTCTTTGTTTCTCTAATTTATCTAGTATAAATTTAAAGAATAAGTAGGTCAACCCAATAAGTTTGACCCATTTCTATAGCCCTATTCAAATTTGAGATTGTCATTCTCTTCAAGTGTTTTTTGTATTCTCAAACATCTAACACTAAACACAACAAAAAAATAAAAATAAAAATAAAAAACAAAAGAAACTCTAACAGGAAGAGGCAATCAATATCTTAATAATACTTGCTTATCTCTTAATCACTTCTTATAAATATACGATCCTAAATTTAATTATAAAAATTGTTATCTTATTATAACAAAATAAAATTGTAATTTTCCGAAAATCAAGTTTTACAACAATTAAGTTTAACTCAGGGATCACATGGATATAAGATACTATATTTGTTTATTTAAAAGTTTTGGCTGGGTTCATTTGTTTAACATTAAAAAAAATACAATTTTAAATTATAGTTTTTTTAAAGCTTTTTCCCCCTAAAAATTACTCTTTCAGACTTATAAAAAAAAAGTATTAAAACAATTTTTTTTGAAAAAAATTTAACCTTCCAAATAAATTATTTAGTCTTATTAAATTTTTTATACATATTTTAAAATAAAAAACATTTTTTACAAAGAAAATATTCAAATAAATGGACCCATAATTTGAACTTTATAGCTAATTATAACACCTGTTCATGGTAAAATTAATGACATGAATGTAATAGGAAATTTGATATTTGACATTATTATCTTGAGTATATCAGAGTATTTAAGGATATAAACACAGCACTATTGACTATATATTGAGTATTTCTAAAGCCAATAATAGTAACTACAACTTCTCCAATACAAGCTTGAATGCCTTTGATGAATTGGAGAGGTTTGCCTTCCTTCAAAGCATTACCTAGCTAACTTGAAAACCCTGTGAATAAAGTGAGAATTGAAAATTCTCAATAAAATATGAATTGTTCTAAATATGTTTAAAAACTGTGGTTGGTTCTAATCATGTCACATACAAGAAGCCACATGGCTATCATGGCACATTTAGAATCTTTTCGCAATCACATATCAAGATATGATATCATGAGTAATGAGAATAAACCATGCCAATGCAACTCTATATGCAATATAATAAGCCGACATTGTATACATTGTAATATCTTCATTTTAATTTTATCATTACTTGATTTGCTTGTCTCACACATCGTCAAAGGCCTTTGCTTAGGAAATTTCCCTTCTTTGATATTATTCATAACATCATGATCATAAAATAAGACCCTTATACCATACTAATTAAAGTAGATAATATAAAAGAATCATACATTTGTCCCTCTGCCTTCTTGACAGTCAATGACAAATCTTAAATATTTTCTTTTTAAATTATTTACTTGCCCTGATAAATAAATTCTCAACATATACAATGATGCATAATTTAAATAAATTTAAATTCTTTAAAATCAGTCCCATAAAAAAATTAAAACATACATAATAACTCACATAAATAGTCAAAATAATAAATTATAAGAGGAAACCAACTAATAATAATTTTTAGATAGCATAAAGGAACTTAAAACTTATTATACAAAATAAACATTATCATAGAAATAATAATGATGAATGAATTCAATGACAATTTTAGCGTATAAAAATGAACAACTTTAAAATATAGCCATAATTTTATTTTAAAGGTGCATTCATTTCCTATATTAAAACTCTGTAAGAGTAAAAGTTGTGTGCGTACACGAAATGTTCACTCTTTTCCTTCTTTCCACGCTGAATCCACGCCTGCACTGTCACTCTCGATTTAATCTCTCTCACCTTTCCTTTCTTCTTTTTGGTTGTCAATACAAATCCTTCATAAAGATTTTTACTCTCAATGAGATTATCTTATCTCTGTTTCTACACTTCTATGTGAAGCACTATAAGCCTTCAATGCTTCCTATATATAGCTCCTGAAAGAAGGCTCCATTGTGAAGCCATCCACCGCAGGACATATTGGGTGTAATATACACAAGTATTTATGTCATAGTAGTTAGTTAGTTATTAACTGTCACTTCAGTTAGTTGATAGATGATAGTTAGGGTCCACACGTATATAAGGACCTCACTTGTACAGAATTCATTAACTTTTCTCAATGCATTCAATTGCTTTTCTCTCATTTCTCTTCCTGACGGTAAAATTCCATTATGGAATCAGAAGCCTCCTGTATAAGGGGGCTATGCTGCTTTGCCATTCTGATCGTTTTGCATTTGAGGAAAGTTTCTTGAGGGACAGGCTACTCATGCTCTCTTCTGCTTCTCCTTCTCTAAGAAGCTTTTTTTTTTTCCTTAGAATTCTTCTTTCTTGAGGTTCTTGCATTCTCCCACCTTCAATAATGGCGGATAATGTTCAACTTTAAGCCGCGGTGCTGAATAATTAAAGTCAAGCTCAGATCCTGTTGCACCATTGCTTAATCATCAAGGTCATATTGCAGAACCCGGGAATCCTCTTGTAGATCCTAAGTCTGTTGTAACATCCCAAATTTTTCTTGTGCTAAATTATCTCAGTGATTCTGAGTGATTAGAAATTTAATGAAGAATTAAATGATAAATGCTTAATCAAAAGATAGAAAGGATAATTGTGAGGGGAAAAATTAAGAAAATACTTAATTAAGATTAGAGAATTTCTAATTAAGTAAATCGATTTTTAAGAGCCTAATTAAACACTAATCACAAATAATTAGCTTAATTAAATTTAATTAGGGATAATTAATCATAATTAAAAATTTATTTTCCCTTATCATGACAATATGAGTTAATCACTAATTCTTGATTAATTAACTCACTTAAGTAGCAAAAGCACTTAATCACATCATTAAAATTCAAATTAAGTCAACTAGTCAATAAAATATCGACATCACTATAAAATGAAAAAATAAGAGACAAAGTTGCTTTACGTAAGAAAAGTACTAAAGTGTGTTTAAAGTAAACCCCTTAATGATCTATTTTGTTCCCTTAATTACAACAAAAAGATAAATATCTTCCCCTAATCCTAAGGAGAAGTGTATGGCAACCCCCCCCCAAAAAAAAAAACTCATCCATTCACATTTTAGTTCACTTCTCACTCTTCAAGCTCTCACCAAAAACTCTCTCAACTTCTGCATCTTCTTCATTCTTCTTCTTCTTCATTCTCCGTGCTCCATAACCAACCCCACTCAACCTTGTGAGAGCTACAACTTTTAGCTCTCACAAACATAGTCTTATCCAAGCCAAGGGAAGCAAAAAGTCTCACCTCCCTCAAAGAGCTCAAAACCATGAGCTTGTCAAGGTGTGAAGAGGAGATTTTTCACTTCAAGAGCCAAACTTTACTTGTTTGGATCATCATCTTGTAATAGGATTCCTTGTCTACTTTCATTTTCTCTTAAGACAAGCCATGAGAGCCCAAGCTTGTTCATAACTTGGAGCCTCAAGCTTTGCCTCGTAGCTTCTAGTTTCTTGAGAAAAATGATGACTTTCTTGTTTCTACTACTTATTTTGTTCTTACAATATCACTATCTTGAAAGAATGTGCAAATTCTTGACTTTTACTCATTTTCATGTCAAGAGCTCCTAGCCCTAGTCACGGTTTTGGTGTTTTTGGCATATTTCTTGTTTTTACCTTTTCAAAAGATTCTAAAATTTGCACCTTTTTTGAGTATTTGAGTGATTCTTTGGTTTAGTCTTCCCTTTTATGTTTATGCTCACAAAAAGTTGCTTTCTTGAGTGTGATTGATGGGATGTTGCAAAGTGACAATGTAAAAGTGGTATTTAAAACTCAAATATGGAAAAAGTTTTAAACTTTATCAGCTATTTCATAAGATCAACACTTTTAAGCTTAAATCTATGAATAAGCCTTAAACAAGTAGAAACAAGAAGTAAGAAAGATAAAAATTGGAACTTGGCACCTATATGGTTTCGGCCATGAGTGATTCCTCAGTTTCTTCTTTTGGTTAATCAAGAAAGTGTGAAGCTTTGGCTCTCACCATAGCTAAGAGCTCCAAGTGGCAACTGGGGAAACTTTCTTTTTATTTTTGAGAAAAGTTTGCATTTTGATATTGTCTACGAGGTTTTTTTTTTGTTGCTAAAAAGCCCTTTTCTTGATGCCCTTAAAGCTTTTATCTTTTCGAGTGATCTAGGTGTTCTTGGTGATCTTTTGGTTTGATGAAAAGAAATATGCATTTCTTGAGTTGCCTTGTTCAAATTTTGTTCTTCTTTTCATATTATGATTAAAAAGTTTTTGTTTCTACATTCACAACATGATTTTGATGTGATTATGAACATTTCTTAACATAAAAGCTTGAAAAGTTTGCTTCTTGGACCTCAAAAAGTAGTACCCTATGTTATGTCTCCTAGAAGGTTTATTTTTGTTTTCATCAAAATAAAATACTAAGTAAAGGTTGAAACCTTCTTAAAGAATAAGACTTTTTGATTATAAAGTTTTAATCTTGCAACTTATTTTAGAATAAACATCACTTCTTGGTGACGGTGAGCACATGATGTCATTAGCTTCATGAGTGTGAGCATGCTTTCTCATGATCTAAGGGGTTAGAGGGATCTTGAAATTCCTTGGTAACATAAGTATGATTAGGGCTCCAATGGTCATACCATGAATTTAGGAATCACTTGTGTACTATCTCAAGGAGATTAAAAGAGTTAAAGACAAAATTTTGGCTAAAAGTCCTATTTTAGGTTTCGGCCATAATAAAAAAGAATAAGGGAAATAAAGTGTTAAAAGTTTTAACTCAAGAAATCTAGCTCTTAAAACCATGAGCATGTAGTATGTTACATGGTAATTAAAGAAGTTAAGATTATAACCATGAGCATGTTTTAAGTGATAATGTAAGAGGGAAATATACTTAATACTTAGTTTGGAGATAATTATGACCTAATATATATAAGACAGGATAAATTAACACTTCATTTAAGATCAAGAGACAAGTATAAGAAACCATTATGAAAAGTGTAATATCCCGAATTTTACCTAAGTTAATTAGCTCAGCGTTACTGACTAATTAGAGAGACTAGTGATTTGTCAAGAATTAATCAACTAATCTCAAGTGTAAGAGCTTAGTAATTAAGGAAAAGTCAACAGTATAATCACACACTAAATGATTTAATTAAGGCTTAATCATCCAAATCTTGCTAATTCATGACTAAGAACATAATTAAGATAATATAATCTTATTAATTAACCACATGACAAATGTTCTACCTTAATCAAATGTGGTAAATTAATCCTTATACACTAAGTATAGAATTAGTGAGAATCATTCCTTTTGGAGAAAAAGTCTTAAAAGTGTATTAAACCAAAATTATTTAAAGAGCAGTTAAACTAATCTAATTATTAACACCTACATAATTCTAATAACAATAAAAATTCAAAACTCTCCCCTTAATCAAGATGAAAAATTTGGTCACTCCCTGGCCCATCGTCCACCATTTAATCACTTCTTAATCTTACACTATTGGATCAAGGCTTAATGTAATTAATTAACTTAAAGATTGATTAACCAAAAGTGGGATAATCCTACACATGGAACAAACTAGTTTTGCATAAACCACCAAAGTGGATCAACCCACTAATGGCATGGAGTTAGCCATTAACCAACCTAGAAAACACAAAGAGGTTTAAACCATGTGCTCAAGACTCAAGGGTGGAACAACCACTCTTCCACCCAAAGGTCACTAAGCTTATTCTTAATTGAAAGAAGCAAAATGCGTTCAGCCCAGCCTTGAAATTTGGGCCATTCATCACCTCCCAGACCCTCATTTTTGCAACTTTCATCTTTTCACTAAAAGCTCAAAACTCTCACTTCTCTTCAAACTCCATGCTGCCTTCTCCTTGTTTTTGTTCTTCTTACCTTTCCTACTACAACCAACCTCATTTCCTATCACTATTCTCACAAGCCCTTCAAGGACCACCTTCTTTGGTCTTTGAAGAACACATTCCAAACACACACTTAGCTCCATTTTCAAGCTCCAAGGGAGGAGACCTCTTCATCCTTTCAACTCTCTAGCACTACCAAAGCTTTTTGTATTAGTGATTCTAACTTTTTTTGTTTTGTATGTTTCAAGCACTAGAAACTCCTAAGCTTCTCATAGCTAGGTGGTTCTAGGACTTACTCTTAGGTCTCATGACCATACTCTTTCTATGTTCCTTATGTTAAAGTATTCTCTTGAAATATGATTATGTTATACAAATACTTTTATAAATTAAACTTTATTTAAACCTCAAAGCACGAAAGTAAAATGAAAGATAAATATGGTAACTTGAGGAGGAATCTTAATGTTTCTACAAACAAGCTAAGGAAATGAAATCTTAAGATGCTGAAATTCCAATAGTCTATATGGCAAACATAATAACATATTCTCTATGTAACACCCTAATAATACCATACCAAGCTTAAGTCATTTTATGGCATTACTAGTTGTTACTCTTAACTAGTGGAAGTTCTTATAGTTGAAATTAGAGTAATATACACAAATAGCTTGTCAAACTTTTATGCTTGAAAATTGAGCCTTTAAGCGCTTACTTACTTGCATACATATGGACGTTGTTCCTCATATTGCGGAGTTACTAGAAAGACGTATGACAAATTGAAATAATATAACACAATACCTTAAGCCAATAATGTAATCATAGATAATCAAGAGTTATCATTACATTTAAGAATTATCACATATGTAATAGGTTAAATTAAGTAACATGACTTCCCACATACTCTTAATTACACATAAACTGCCTAATTAGAGCTCTTAAGAAAGTGAAAATACTATGCTACTCTCGCGATCCTCCTTAGCTAGGTAAAGTAACATGACAGCTCCTCGTCTTATCCAGTCAGGTACCACCGGAAGTGCTGCCATGGATGCCATCAACTCCGTCTGAAGATGACATGGAAACGTAGGAGTAAGAAATACAAGATTTCTTAATAAGATCTTGACTAGACCATTAATGTGTCATCGTCATCGTCCTAGCCATTTCGAGTTTAATTATAAAAACAGTAAGTATGCATAGATTCCATTTTTAAAGGGTTTGAAAATATAGGTTCCCAAAGCAAGTTTCTTCTAATCTTCCTCATATAAACATAATATAAAGAAACTCAAAGCTTCAATATAAGAGCATATATGCGTGAGAGCATAGTATAAACATTCATGGCCATACAATTGAGAGAATGAAGATGCATGTACATTCATGTAACTTCTTAGACTAGACCAGAGTCTTTCCTTAACTTTAATTTCATATTTAGCACGTGCTTAACATTCTTTACTTTTTCTTTGAAATAGACTGCTTTTGGATATGAGCTCATTCTATGACCATCGTCATGCAGTACTAAACCAAATCAAACTAAGCTAATATTGGTTACTTCTAAGTTGGAGGGTCCTCCATGTCGCCCTGCCTACCCCATAGAGGTTCCTTGAGTCTTTGTGGATCACCATCTTTCACTTCCTTAAGGTGATCGAGAGGTCATATCCCATTCTTTTTTTTCTTATCATTATACCTTGTATGCATAGTACTTCTTGACAAGACACATGTGGACATGCAATGATATGACTAAGTCCATAATTTTGACGAAAACCCAGTAGCACAATGGCTAGATCAGAGCTTCCCCAAAATGCCATTCATGAAACTTTCATCCAACAATCCATTCATTCAATCATGAGATAATGCTTAATCAAGTTTGTCATATATCATGCCTAGTGGCATCATACATTCTCACCCTAAGAGAGTTCATAGTTGTGTTATTCTTTGTGATAAGTCTTATGAGCCATAATATAATTTTTCATATCTACTCATGAGATAACTACATAGTTAAAATAAATGTGTATGTAGTCTTTTAGCTACTTAATGCTTGAGTAAAGTTACTCCTTACTTAGGTACATATCTTATGGACTACTTTATTCAAGTTAACTAAGTTAAGTGATTATCTCCTTTTCTTATCTTGAGATCATCCATTTAGTGATTTCTAGGTTCATGGTATACTCGAAGGCCCTAATCATACTTCTGTTCCCAAGGAATTTCAATGTCCCTCTAGTCCCTTGGATCATGACAACGCATAACCACACCCATGAACCCAACAATACCATATGCTTACCAATCATCAAGGAATGATTTTTAACTTATCCAAGTTGCAAGATTTCAAGCTTCAATAATTAACTCAGTAAGATTTCACCTTTAATATTATAGAGTTGTCATTCTTTATGAAATAATTATAAAGTTTCATTCTTTTTGAAAGTGTGAGTCTCCAAAATCATTTTCTTGTCTTAAAGATTCGATTTTTATGAAATAATGGTACAAGATATTAGCTTTAGAACTAAAAAGTCTAATTCTCTATAAAAGTTGACACTTTTATTTATTCTAAGGCCATCAAGGTCTCAACTTTGTGAGTTAAAGTGGTTTGATGGTTTAAAAGAATCTTTCTAGACGAAAGTTTAACACTTTATGCATTATTTTAACTCAAGATACAAACTTTATAAATTAAAAGTTGCAAGTCAACACTTTTATGACCAAGAAGTGACATCCCTTGAAGAAAGCTTGGATCTTTACTCAACATTTTTATCTCAAAGTTCAACCTTTACAAGTTTAAAGTGCAAATCTACAACTTTATGACTTAAAGTTACGTTCTTGATTAAAGTTTAAAACTTTATGAAAGGTCTTGTATTCAATATTCTATTTTTAAGATATGAAGTGACAGGTTCTCATTTTTATGACTTACAAGCTTCATGGTCCATAAAGTTTAAATTTTTACACATATTCTTATCTTCAAAAAGGACAAAATAAAACTTTGAAGATGTTTCAAATCTTGCGCCACTTTTAAGGTTGAAAACAATAAAATTTTGAAGTTTTATGCATCAAGAATGTTCTTAGTTTTATCAAATCATGAGAATCTGGTAAAGATGACAACTTTTTCAAACATATGCATCATCATAAGAAAAGAAACAACTTTAAACCAAATACCACCAAGAATCATCAATCTTTTTCCAACAACTCATAAGAAACATCAAGATCTCAAGCATCAAGAATGAAAAATAGAAACTTTGAAGCATTTCTAGAAAGGAACTTTCAAAAACATCAAGAGCAACTCATGAACAAGAACTCATGAACAAGAACATGAACATATTTTACTAAAAATGGAAACTTTTGTTCATGAAGAGCATGAGAGTTTTTCTCAAGTTTTTACTTGAAGATCTTGGCCATGAGAGGAACCAAGCTTCAAGCTGTCTTGAGTAAATAAAAAAGAAGAGTAGAGATCACTACCTAAGCTTGAAAATGGCGGGTTTTGAAGGTGAAATAAGAAGAAGATGATGGCTCCCCAAAATGATGAAAGTGGCGGCCTTGCAAAGAGAATGAGAGAGTTCTTGAGTTCTCTTGAAAATGAGGCTTATAGTGTATAGATCTTGTCTCCAAAGACCAAAAGATATGGTCTTTGAAGTGCTTAGTGAGAGTTTTTGGCTACGGTGGTGGTGGAGAATGTAACATCCCCACTTTCTTAAATAAAGAATAATAGAAATATTGAATTATTTCCCTTAGGTAGTTTGAGAATTTCTCAGACAGTGTTATACCTTGACGATCCTTACATTTAAAACTATAGGGTAATGTACCACTGCCATTGAGAATATGGCACTACCATATGTTAAAAATTAGAAAACTACAAAGATACCCTTATGAACTTTTGTTATTTGTAAGGTTGCCTAGGACTCTTAAAAAATTTCACTTTGACCCCACAAGCATATTCCCATAAGGACCCTAGATCTTTTTAGAAAATGACATCTATGTCCTTTCATTTGTAGAGTTAACAGAATAGGGCTTTAAGCGGAGCAGAATCATGTGGTGAAATCGTAGAATTTTAAGTCTCGATTGTTTGAGCCATGGGAGTAGTCAAGTGTGAAATGATATGGGGTGCCCCTAGACTTGCTCAAATTTATGAAAATGCCATTAGTTATGAAAATCAAACAGAAAATACTAAAGGATTTATGAAAAAGCGAAAATATAACAGTTCAAAGCAATGGTGTGGTTGATTTGTGCTGCTAATCAATTTATTAGAAAAATAAGAGTAATTAGGGATGAATTATAAATACTAGAGCTAAAGGAAATTTAGATTGTTATGTAAAATACTATGAGAAATTATTTAGTATAACGTCCGAAAACATTCTATCCTTTTTTTTTAGCAAGTTGTTCGATTTTATCAACTACTTGAGATTAATTAGCATTCGATTAAATATTTACTTAGAGCCAATTAAGTATCATTTAGAGAAATTAGGTATGAGGGAATTAGATTGAAGGCATAGGAAACTTCATAGGATTTTTTCAAAATCGATTTATCGATTTAAAGGAAATCGGTAAGATTTTGGTATTTAAAACTGCCAGAATTGAATCAACATAATTGCACACCCTAAACCCTATTTTTAATGGCTAAATACACAGCCACATAACTACTCAATTGGTGGTGCAAATCAGCCCCAAAATGACTGGAGTTGGCTGCAATTCAACCATAAAAATTTCAAGCAATAAGAATAAAACTTGCTAAGCACTTCATCTAGCATTTGGGTGAGTATTTTCCTTCCTTGTTCCTTCATTTTCGTATTGCCCCTTCAGCTGCTTCTTCTCCACCATTTCTTCCTTCATTTCACTTTATTTCACCTCATCTTCAAGCTTCCATCACTTCCCCATCAAGAGGAGCTCAAAACTAGTTAGTCTTGCATCAAAAATTGAAGGTAGAGTTCAATAATCCCCATAGTTCTCTTGTGTGTGGTTGATGAGGGTTAGGATTTCTGCCCTTTATTAGATGATATATCACATACATATGATGATTCATGACTGGTTTGGCATGAAACTCTTGGGTTTTGGTTGAAACTTGCATTAAAATCCATGAAGGAGAACAACCAAAATAGGATAAGCTGGGAGACACTACAGTAGTCCGTACAGTAGAGTGTACGGCTCCACCTACAGCCATTTAAATTCAATGAAACTATTTTTGTGTACAACTAAACACTTAGGGATTTCCAACCATATAAAATATAAGGCCATTGGATTAGTATAGAATTAGTTATGAATTTTTGAAGTTTAAATTGAAATTGTGGATTCTCTTCTGGGCAGTATGAGCTTCGAGGGGTATAACTCACCCTACAAAACTCTAAATTGAGTGCAACCAATTGGCTTTGAAAGCCAACATATAGAAGCATCCCATAAAAATTTCAGTTTGATTTGATCCCAATTATTCCCAGTAATTCGATGAAGTTGCCTTGAGTCCAAATAGGACTAGAATAGGGCAGTCTAGAAGGGTCAACTTACAGGGCTTATAACTGAAGCTATACTTATGTAAATGAGATGAAACTTGTTTCGAATAAAAGCTTATCCTGTTAGCTTTAATTTGGTATAATTTTTGTATGATTTCACTTAGTTTCCTATTTTAGTGAATTTTTACTTTTAAGAGTGCAATTCTGGCTAGTTGTAGGGCAAACAGAAGTAAACTTTGAATAACTTGAGCTACATAAATCAAAATAAGATGCGACTAAAAGGGTTGGAAATTAGACATATAGTAATATAACATAGTCAAAATTTAGGTCCAACTGAATTAAATAGAAATTATGGTGAATTTTACAAATTCGGGCAGAATTGAGTAGAATGAGTAGAAAACCTAAGTTATGTATTTATGTTGACATATTATATGATTGATATTATTGTTATAAAACTTGATGCTCTATATTGGTTTTGTTGCTTGATTGATCCTTTTGGTAATCTGGCACTATTTATGGGGAAGTGGACTCAATCCGTTATGCTGCCGAATTTTCGGCAGGAGTTTATGAGGACTTATATTACGAATAATTATGCTAAGATTATAAAGATACATGTGTTCATATGAATGCCATGTCTATGAAAATCATGCATGCAAATAGGATTGAGGAATGATATGAGATATATGCATGAACGCATAGAGCATTCACGTGCATAATTGTAACGTCTGAAAAATTCTATCGTTATTAACTGACTTGTTCAATTTTCATCAAATAATTGGGATTAATTAGAATTTGATTAAGCATTTACTTAAAGCCAATTAAGTGTGATTTAGAAGGATTAGACTTGATGGAATTAGATTATGAACATAGGAAACCTCATAGAATTTTTCTAAAACCGGTTTACCAATTTAAAAGAAATAGGTAAGACTTAGGTATTTTAAACTGTCGGAAATAGATCAATAGAAGTTATGCTATGAGTACCCTAGGATGAATGGCTAAGATTTAGCCAAAACACCTCCTTATGTGGCGCCTTGATCAGCCATGAAGAGTGGAAAGTCAAACCAAATTTGAAGGCAAGATGAAATCCACTAATCAAAATGAAACTTGCTTCAAAAGTCTTCACCATTTTCTTTCCTTCTCTCCTTGAATTTTCGGCCAACCTGGCTGCTGAAGCTCCCATCATTTCTCACTCTCTTCTTTACTCCATCTTCATCCCCTCTTCAAGTCTCATCAAGAGTTGCTTCCATCTAAGACGCCCAATCAACAAGAATTCAACTAAATAAGGTAGGAATCTCAACTTTCTTCTTCTTTTCTTTGAATTGGGGCTGCCTAGGATCCCTTGTTCATCCATGATTCTGATGTTGTGATGGGTGGGGATGATGAATTAAGGCTATTTTAAGGTGTATATGTGAGTTTGAATTGAAGATTGGATGGATTGATTTAAGGAAAACATGAATCCAAGAAGAATTCAAGAAGCTATTACCGTTTTCCCCTCGATAGTCCATACGGCGGAGTGTACGGCTCCTCCCACAGCCATTTAAATTTGATGAATCTATTTTTATATGAAACTAGATATTCAGGGCTTTCCATACATATAAAATATAATGTCATTGGATTAGTATAGAATTAGTTATAAATTTTTGAAGTTTGACCTAGAAATCTGGATTCTCATCTGAGCAGTATGAGTTGAGAAGGGTGTAACTCACCCTACACAACTCTAAATTGAGTGAAACCAACATTGTTTGAAATTTAACATATAAAAGAACATCCCATGAAAATTTCAGAGTCAGATTCTTTATCAATTATTCCCAGCACCTCAATGAAGTTACCTTAAGTTCAAACCGGGCTAGAACAGGGTAGTCCAATAGGGCCAAGTTTCGGGACTTATATCTAAAAATATACTCATGAAAATGATATGAAACTTATTTCATTTGAAATTTTGTTCTGTTACCTTTAATTTGACATAAATTTCATATAAGTTCACCCAGATTTCTATTTTTTTAGTGAATTTTCACTTATAAGAGTGTACTTCTAACTAAGTACAGCGTAGTCTGAGGTAAAATGCTAATAACTTGAGCTATACAAATCAAAATGAGATGGGACAAAAAGGGTTAGAAACTAGACACATAGAGCTATGAAATATCAAGATTCAAATATAAGTGACTTGAATAGAAGTAAAGATGGATTGTACAAATCCGGGCAGAGGAGGGTAGAGTGAGTAGAAAACTCTGTTGATATGTCTATTGATTTTGACATACCATATGATCAATAATGTTGCTGTAACTTGCTATTTTATATTGAATTGCATACTTAATTGATTGTACTGGTAGCCTAGCACTATTCACAGGGAAGCGGACTTGATCCGTCATACTGCCAAAATTTCGACAAAGCCTATGCATAGGTTATGAAATACACTTTGATACATATGCATTCATGATTATGATGAAAGCTATTCTATGATGAAAGATATGATGATGAGTCCATATTCCGAAAGACGTGACACGGCGATCATGCTCTGATAGGGTATGACATGGCAATCATGCTTTGGAATGTGGCATAATAATCCCACACCCTAAGGGATGCGACATGACGATCACATTCTGATAGAGTATGACATGGCGATCATACTCTAGGACGTGACAGGATGAACATATTCCTAAGGAGTACGACATGGCGATCACACCCCTATAGAGTATGATATGGTGATCGTACTCTGGAATATGTATAACAAGTAAAGAAAGATAAAGGAAGAAAAGAAAATTATGTGTATCTGCATAAATTCAAGTACAAGTAAAGGCATGTGCAGATTTTATTTTTTCATTATATTAGTGGTATTATATTTTAATACGGTTCAGTTATTATTCATAGTATAATTCATGAATTTATTTTGTATTGGCTCACTCAAATGACAAGTGTATGAATAAAATGGACTCTGCTTCGAATAATATGTTTTCGAACTATAGAATTAAATAGTTTATATAACATGTCCACCTTTTTCATAATAAATCGAAGTAGCTGGAGATAATAACGATGACACGGTATGAAATTTCTTAGTAAATCGTAATGAGAATTTAAAATTCTCACTTTTGCTTTCGTGTTATCTCCAGATAGTTCGAAAAGTTTCAAAGACAGCTAAAGTTGCTGTCAGATAAGGTCCGTTCAGGTAACAGTAACAACTCCAAAGTGTAGTACTATGACTTAAACATAGTACTATATAAAGGAGGACGTTACAATAATCATATCCAAGAGGCAGTAAAAGATTACAAGCACTTGCAAGAGGGACATATCAAGCTACCACGCGAGGCATGGCATAGACCCAGCTAGCGTGGGCTAGAGCGGTATTGTCTAACACTTGGGTTAGCCCTCGACCAAATTTAAGGGAAATAGACCAGTGTGAGGGTCGGGGAAAGTAAACCGGTCACTCATGTATAGGTACGAGATCGGACTTGAAAAACAGGCTATTACCTAGGGGTGAGAGAAGCCATTCACCTCTGGGGGACCAAGTGTAACATCCGCATCGAGTTTCGAGTTCCGACTTTACCTTCAAGTCCCCATGATTTCCGACATCATCTTCGAATTTCACATAAAATAGGATAGTTTCCGACTCCGAGTTTGTTTTCGAATTTTAGCATAATTTTCTCGCCTTTCGACCTTAACCATACCGGTATTCCTCATTTACCGATTTCCGACTTAACCTTTAAGTTCAAACAACATGGGCGTGACTCCCGATATCCGACTTTATGTCTCAAAGAAAACGTACCCGATTTTCGATCTCATAATTTATTTCCAAGTTTCAAGCAAGATGCACGCGAGTTCCGACCTTATGTTTCAAAATAGTATACACAATTTCCGATCTCCGAATTGATAGTTTAACACAATGGTACAATTATCAACCTCCGAGTTGAATGTAACAAGTTCTGGCCTTAGAGTTGAACTCAACTAGAATGGACATGAGTTCGGATCTTTGAGTTGATTTCCAAGTCATACATGAGTTCCGATATCCAAGTTTATTCCCAGAAGCTTTCCATTTCTATTGGTGCTCCCGAGTTTGAATGGGGAGTTCTGAGATTATGTGGTTGTAAGCCGTATGACTTCTGACATCCAACTTTGCTTCCAAGTTTCGAATAAACCAGTCAAGTTTTCTGATATCCAATTTTATCTTCGAGGGACAAATAAATAGCATGAGTTCCAACTTTAAGCAGAATCGAGATGAGTTCCGATTTCAGATAGAATGGAAGCAAGTTCCACTTTTGGGACAATGTGGAGAGCAATTTAGCCACAAAAGCAGGAGACATGGCCGAACTTCAATCACAAAATTTCAACCAATCAACACTCACAATTCCAACTACCCTCATGTATTTAAGTCAGACTCTCCTTCTTATTTGAGACTGATTTATGCCTCCCTCTCCCTCTTGTTCCAACCTTCTTCTTCTCTTCTCTCAACCAACTCCATCACTCCTTCAAGCTTAACAAGTTTCTAACAATTCAAGCTTCAACACTTAGCTCAACACCTAACAAAATCACACTCCAAAGAGGTAGGATTCCATTTCTGTTCTTGAATTCTTTGCATGATGGCTGTATGAAATTTTATTCTTCTTCTTCATGTATTTGATAATATTTTGGATGTATGTGATGGATTATGGTTGGATTAATATGAAATCTTGAGTTGGAATTATGGTTAGAAAGAGAAAACTAGAAGGAATGGAGGATTAGGATGCTGTCTTGGTGAAGAGTCCACGGTAGTCCGGATGGCGGAGTGTACAGCTCTGCCTAAAGCTGGTTAAATCCCATGAAACTATTTTTAGATGAAAGTAGACACTCAGGGCTTTCCATACATATATAATATAAGATTATTGGATTATTATTGAGAGAGATATGAATTTTTGAAAGTTAACCTAGGAATCAGGACTTTCATCCGAGCAGTGTGACTTGAGGAGGGTGTAACTCACCCTACATAACTCCAAATTGAGTGAAACCAATTTTGTTAGAAAGCTTACACATAGGGGAACATTCCACAATGAAATTTCAAGTTTTCTATGATCCTAATCGTTCCCAGTGGTCCGAGAAAATTATCCTATGTCCAAACTAGGCCAAAACAGGGTAATTTAGGAAGGTCAAAATTCCGGACTTATAACTCGAGGTATACTAAAGCAAAGGAAATGAAACTTATTGTAAATAAAAGGTTGTCCTGTTAGATTTGATATGACACCAATTTCATATAATTTGGACTTGTTTTCGATTTATAGTAGATTTTTACTTTTACGTGTGTAATTCTGGCCAGCCATAGGGCAGGCCGGGTTAAAATATAAATAACTTGAGTTATACAGATCAAAATGAGATGGGACCAAATAGGTTAGAAAGTAGACACATAGAACTATGACTAAAATTCAGGTTTAAATGAGTTGAATAGAAGTAAAGGTGGATTATACAAAATTCGGACAGAACTGAATAGAATTGGCAGAAATGACCAAATTGATGGTTTCACAAGTGTTAGTGAAAATATAAGATTTGAGTTGATGGTTGCAAGTTTTGTATTGATAGATATGCTAGATTGATTATACTACAATGACTGATTTGTCTGTGAGAACTGGCACTATTCATGGGAAAACGGATCTGATCCGTTATGCTGCCGAATTTACGGCAAAAGTCTATGAAACTATGAGTATTTATATTACAAGGAATTTATGATATGAACAGCTATACAATTATGAATATGTATATGGAAATTCTATATGCAAGAATGATATAAGTATGATATGAGGTATATGAAAATAAATCATGAAGCATATGTATGAGTACATCCCGTATATCTATGCTTGATTATGCATGAGCATGAAAGAATGTGAATATATTAAAAGTGGGTCCCTGTACTTGGAGGTAGTTATTTGAGATCCCTCCCTGTGAAGGCAGTTAAATGATAAAGATGTGGATCCTTTCACCTGGAGGTAGTTGCACAATGGGTCCCTCCTTGTGAAGGCAGCTAAAACTTGGGTCCCTCTATGTTGGAGGCAGTTGCACATTGAATCCCTCCAACCTAGAGGCAGTGGGTCTCCTTGTGGGTGAGTCGGTGTGACGACGGTCATGAGTTGAGTTGACGAGCTCACTCCAAGATCAGGCTATCCAAGGGCAGTAAAGGCTAAAGACTAAAGACTAAAGATTAAAACATATGCAAGCACCCCACTCACATGAGGCATGGCATCGACCCAGCTAGTGTAAGGATAGGGGACAGGACTTACATGAGGCATGGCATGACCCAACTAGTGTAAGTACCAAATGAAGGTCCCATATTCCTAAGGAACGTGACATGGTGATCACGCTCTGATGGGTATGACATGGCGATCATATTTTGGAATGTGGCATGTAAAGATTTTATGATGAAAAGGAAGATAAAGAAAGAAAGTAAATTTTATGTATCTGTATAAATTCAAGTACAAGTAAAGTTGTGTGTAGATATTATATCTCCAGTGTATTGATGCTATTGTATTTTATTATATTCCAATTATTATTCATAATATAATTCATGAATTGATTTTGTATGGACTCTTCCCAAATGACAAGTGTATGAATAAAATGAACTTTGCTTTGGATAATATATTTTTTGAATTGTAAAATCAAACAGTTTACATAACATGTTTATCTTTTTCTTAATAAACCAAAGTAAACTGGAGATGACAACGATGACATTATGTATAATAATTAGAGAATCCTACTGAATTTATAATTCTCACTCCTATTTTCGTGTTATCTCCAGATAATTCAAAAAGTTCCGAAGACAGCTGAAGTTGCTATCAGATAAGGTCTGCTCAGGTAATAGTAACAACTCCAGGGTGTGGTACTATAACTTAAGCATAGTACTGTACTTGGGAGGGTGTTACACCAAGTATAGAAGTGCAAGATCAAGTTGCAAGTTAAAGAAAAAGATGAATTAAGTCAAGTACAAGCATCTACATGTGCATATCTAATTTTCTCATTATTTCATAATGTTATTATGATTCTTATTAAAGTATGTTACACTATTCTTGTTTCTATGTCTGTCACATAATATGCCAAGTGGTTGTTAAAATATAACCCACTTCGAGAAAGATATTTTCAACTTAAAATTGAACCACTACTTGCGTATATGTGCTCACATTTTCATAAGAAACCGAAGCGGTTGGAATGTTTATGATGGCACTATATGAGTAATAGTTTGAGTTTACCTACTAAGAACCTTAAGTTCTCACTGCCTGCTTGTATGTTTTTCTTTTCCATAAACATTCCAGTGCCAAGGCTAAAATTTAATAACGAGGCAAAAATCCTAGGGAATTCATCATGCAAGACTCAGGTATAAGTCAGCCCGAGAGACTATGGAGACCGGCTAAAGTCAGTGAGGGCGACGGCTGTAGTGCAAAAGCAGTTTCTATGTATAATGTTAGCTACAAAACTTTTTCTTAAAGTGTAATTATTTTATTTTATATGTATCAGAAATAGCGAAATTTATGAACCATTATTCAGTAATATAGTATGCAGTTAAAGGGCCATATATTATACTTTCTATATTTTAAAGATCTCCTAGCATAGTAACAACCTCTTAATATAACTCATGACTCGAGCATGGCTTACATGATATAGGGTGTTACAAAAAATGTAGAAGAAGAAGAAGAAGAAGAAGAAGAGAGAGGTCGGAGAGTTTGAATTCGAGAGAGAGAATAGGATGACACAAAATGAAAATGAGTGTGTGTGTGTGTGTGTGTGTGTGTGTGTGTGTATGTGTATGTGTGGGTGTGTTGTGGCCGTAAGTTTCAAGGGGTGGGGGAGAGATATTTTTGTGTCATTTTTTGTTGTCTTGTGTTAATTAATGATTAAGGAGACAAATTGGATGATGGGGGGAACAAATCATGTACTAACTCTTACAAAAAGTATTCTTGTCTCATGGTTTTTGCTTTAATGACATCACCCTTTACTTTATTGTCTAGTTAACTTAATTTGAATTTTAATGATGTGATTAAGTGCTCTTGCAACTTAATCAACTTGATTAAGTAAGAATCAGTGATTAACATGCAAGAACATGATTAAGAAAATTAAACTTGTAATTAAGCTCAATTATCCTTAATTAAACTCGATTAAGTTAATTAAGGGTGATTAGTACTTAATTAAGCTACTAAGAGTTTGATTCACTTAATTAGGGATTATCTAATCTCAATTAAGCATTTACTTAACTTTTCTCTTCCAAATTGCCACATAAATTTATTAATTAAATCTTAATCTCTAATTTCTCATTAAATGCCCAATTATTTAGGGTTACTGAGGTAATTTAGAATGATAAAAAATTGAGGATGTTATACTCTACAACTTAAAACATAATGGGACTAATTTTATGTTAAAGTAAACTCACTAGCTTTCCATCCATGTAAAATATTTGATCATTGGATTTAAAATAACAAAGTTATGAATTTTGTAAATGGGCTATACTTAGTGGAGTTTTTGTCTAGATAGTCTGCACTAAAATCTTTATAACTCAAGTTATATAAAACATTTTTGAATGGGATCAAATTTTTAAGAAAGCTAAGACATAAGGGAATACCTACATAAAACATCTCAATCAGATTCCTTTTGTGGAACTCCCACTAAATTCACCAAATTACTATTAACTGGGTAAACTTAAAAATTGAATAGTAATATTATTTGGTTCATAACTCAGTTTAAACTTTGAATTTTTGAGTAGGGTTTATTTTGTTTTAAAAAGGGCTCAAAGAAGTATAATATTACAAAAAAATAAAGTTAAAATAGTAAAAGATAAAATTATAGTGAATTTACCAATTACTACCGTATAGTAAAAACATAAATTCGGTTAAAGCTAACTCCAAGGCAAAGTGAAAATAAACTTGAAAACTCCAAAACCCTCAACTTAAAATATTGAAACTTCAAACTTCAACTTAAAAGATTTAAAAAGAGTAATGGAAGAAACTTGCCTCCAAATCTAACTAAAAGCTTGCACTTAATTTACTAAGCTAAACTCATAAGACTTTGCTTGTGATATATATATGTTGCTATGTGCAAGTATGATGATGATAATGATTATTATGATGAACATGATGTTGCGAGATGCATAATGATGATTGATGATTGAAATTATCTATTTGGCAAACTTTGGAGAAGCTCCAATCTAGCCGTTATGCTGCCGGATTTCCGTAAAAATCATGGACTTAGAATAATTTTTAACATCATATGCATTAATCAAGAAAAGATAGAACTAATGGTATAATCCTTCAAAAGGGAAAGTAACCCTCAAAGGCAAGATAAGAGGATGTGATCCTTCAAGAGGGAAGGTGATCCTTAAGCCTATGGTATGATCCTTCGGTAAGGGAAGGTGACCACACTAAACCCCCTATCTTGCAAAGATTTCAGGAGTTTATGGTGGCGATGACCACAGTATGAGCTCATTACCACTTCATGTCGAGAGTGGTGAGTATTGAGAGCATGGCCGAAGTTCACCAAGCTGTAACATACGCCTAAGTAAAAGGTGAAAAGAGTGTAGATGCATAATTAAAGTTCATCATGCTGAAGCACATAAGAAAGTCCATAGGATCAAAAAAGAAATGAAAGAAAAATTTTAAGATATTTATGCATCCATCTATATGTCCACTCTATGTCTATAATTATGTTTATGCCATGGTGAGAATGCATGTTTAAAAGAAATCTAATTCGGCTAATTACATTTTCGAAAACGTAATAATTGAACTATATGCATGCTCATGGTTTCTCTTTTAATGAAACCTAAAGTAGCTGTGACGATAATGACGGCACTTACATGTTGAGTTAGAATCCTACTGAGAAATATTATTTCTCACATTTATGTTCCATATCATCTTTAGCGAAGGATGGAGCCCCAACAACCAGTGAAGTTTCAGGCAGATACCAAGGGTCAAGTCTTAGGGGTCACTTGCTATAGCTGTTGTCAATCATGAGGCTATCCTGTGAGTAGATGCTAACAGTGATCTTCCTTTGCTACCACTTTATATATTGTATGTTATGTCCCGCCACCACTTTTGAGACAATGGTTTTATTTTGTTGCTTGTATGATTTAGGCCAGCCGTGGTATATCCATAAGCTCTCTGATGTAACCTATTGTACTATATATTATGTAGATATATTAATTCTACTATGCATGAACATTCCTCTTTATTACTCTTATACTTTTATTTCTTTATGCTTGGTTTTTAGGCTCGCAACATTTACATGGCACTTTCACGTTTGAGGCTCATGTTTTTAAAACGCTTTAAAAGTGACGACGTATTTCAAAAAAAAAAAAAAAACCACCCTATTTTCTGCATAACTTACTTTAAAAGTGAAGTTCAAGTTTTCTACGAGCATAAGTAACGAGTAATAAAATGTCGTAGTATGACTTAAGTGTAGTATAGGTTTATTAGGATGTTACAAAAAGTATAACTTCAATTGAAGCATAAGTAGCTAAAAGCTTACAACACATACTGGCTTTAAGTTGTGTGATTCCATCATGAGTAGACATGAGGATTCTCATAGTGATTCATAAGACTTTTCACAAAGTATGAGGAAATCGTAGATACCTTTTAGGGTATGAATATAAATGTATGATACTTCTATGCATGTTGCTTGGTGAGATTATTCAATTCTTAACTCATGATTGGATGGTTGATGGTACTCGATATGATGATATAAAATTAATATGGCTAGTTCTTGGTTAAATTTCCATATTTAGAAATTTTGGGGAAGCTTCGATCTAGTTGTTATGCTGCAGGATTTTTGTCAAAATTATGGACTTAGAAATATCTATTATATGCTTATATGTATCTTGTCTTTGAACCTATGCATTTAAAATGACAGATGTAATATCAAGTACTTTGCAAAGAAAAGAAATAATTGGACATGATCCTTCAAAAAAGAAGGTGATCCACAAAGACAAGATAAGTGAATATGATCCTTCAAAAGGGAAGGTGACCCATAAGAAACCCCTTTACTTTGGAGGTACACGGCTGAGATCCTTTCTAATTTAGAGGTATCCCCTTGTCAGCTGAGTCTGATTTTAGATAGAAACTGTGTGATGACAATCACAAAATGAGCTCATGTCCTAAAATAGTCTATCCAAGGGTACACAAAGAAAAGAATGTTAAGCACGTGCTAATTGTGAAAGCTAAGTAAACTAAGTTAATGGAAACTCAAAATCAATGAATTACATGTAAGTGCATGCATCTTTATTTACTTATATTCATGATTATGAATGTTTATGCTATGCTCTTGTATGTATGCTTACCTTTTATGATGTTGTGTCTCTATATGTTATGCTTATAAGATAAAGGTAACCACTTAGGAAACTTATGTTTTTCAAAACCCTTGAAATTGACTCTATACATGTTCACCTTTTTACAATTAAACCTAAAGTAGCAGGGACGACAATGATGACACAATCTATGGTTTAGTCAGAATCCTACCGAGAAATCTTGTATTTCGCACTCTCATGCTATCTTGTCATCTTCAGACAAAGTTGATGACATCCATGACAGCACTTCTAATGGTACTTAACTATATGTGGCGAGAAGTTGTCGTGTTGCGACATCTAGCCAAGGAGGATCAAGATAGGAGCATAGCATTTTTTTTTCTTAAAAGCCCTAGTTGGGCAATTTATGTGTAATTAAGAGCATAGCAGGACTGTGTCATGCAATTCCTTAAAGGATTGAATGATCAATTTTTTGGTGTGAGATCACAAATTCTCCTCATGGGTCCATTGCCCTCAATCAATCGAGTGCTTAGCCTCGTTGTCTAGCAGGAAAGGCAATTGATGAATGAACATAGTGAAGAAAGCAAAATTCTTGCTGTTAACACTAACCCGGGAAGATCTTATACTTGCAACAAGAAGTTTGTTGAGGGCAAGACTAGCAAAAACTAGTCCAATTCTAGGAAAGTGTGCTCCTTTTGCGACAAAACTGGCCACACTATTGACACATGCTTCAAGAAGCATAGTTTCACCCTAAACTACAAAAAAGGATTTGCTACTGTTAACAACATTTCTTTTTCAATGAATGATGAAGAAGAGGACTCTCCTAGTTAGTAAGTTCAACTAGCCCCTAGTTTTAATTTGACAAAAGAGTAGTATCAGCAGGTCATGGCTCTTCTCCAACAATCTTAGGTTAAGGCTACTATCCCCATTTCAAGCCAATTACATTCTTTGAACCAGATTTATACACAGCCCTCCACAGCTCGAACCAAGTGAAGTAACTATTTAGCTTTGAGTACTAAATCTACTTCTGTTAATTGGATTTTAGACTTAGGTGCCATTAACTTCATATGTTGTTCCTTAAAACTTTTTAGCAATTACCATTCTATGTTTCCTCTTATTATTAAGCTAATGGTTCTTCGGTATCTGCCACTATTGCAGGCACCATCACCTTCTCTAAACATCTTTACCTTGACAATGTGCTTTATTTTCCTAATTTCAATTTCAATCTGATTTCATTTGCCAAATTGACATCCTTTCTTCACTGCACCCTTATTTTCACTGACCATCATTGCAACATTTAGGAAATACATACTTTGAAGAGGATTGGATTTGCTGAGTTGCAAGCTGATTTGTATGTGTTGAAAGAATGCATTGTTAATCCAACACTTGTTGTTTCTGCTCACAACATTTCCACCACTAGCACTCACTATGGCACTCTAGACTAGGACACTTTTCTCAAAAAAAAATTGTACACTTTGCATAAATATTTTCCCTTTATTTCAATTTCTGATTGTAATAATGCTTGTATTGTTTGCCCTTTGGCCAAATAGAAGAGACTTTCCTACACTGTAAGCAATGCTCAAGCTAATGCACCTTTTGATTTGGTACACATTGATATATGGAGGCCTAATTCTATTCAATCTGTTTCGGGTCATAGATATATTTTTTCCTATAGTTAATGATTACACTAGACATACATGGGTCATTTTTATGAAACACAAGTCAATATTTGCATCTAATATCATTTCATTTATTAACATGGCTGAAAACCAATTTTCATGTAGAGTCAAGGTCATTAGGATTGACAATGGTCCTAAATTTCATATAAACTCTTTTTTTACATCTAAAGGCATCATGCACCAAACTTCTTCTATGGAGACTCCACAACAAAATAGGGTAGTCGAACGCAAACACCGATACATCCTAAACACTACTAGTGCTCACCTTTCTCAATCTAGTACCCCAAAGACTTTTTGGACATTTATAATGGCTCATGCTATTTTCTTTATCAACCAGTTGCCTAGCAAGGCACTTCAACATCAGATTCCATATCAGCTTTTGCATGGTAAACAACCTAATATGCAATTTCTCAAGGTCTCTGGATGCCAGTGCTTTGCATCCACCTTGCTTTCCAAAAGAAAGAAACTTGAGCCTCATGGTAGACATGATGTATAACTCGATCATAGGACTAGTGTGAAAGCTTTCTTAGTCTATGATCTTAAGACTAGGGAGATTTTTGTTTCTTGAAATGTAATATTTCATGAACACATTTTTCCTTTCCAATATACTATCACTAAGCCTGTGTCACCTTCTATTGTCCCTACTGATTTTCTTGTCATTCTAATGGACACATTTAATAATCACTACCTTGATTGTCCCTCTTACAGACTATCACCTATTATACATAACTCTAATCTCACTCTACACTGCTACTCAATTCTAACATTTTAACCACATAACACTCTATAACACATTATGATGTTCACATCTCTCTTAATCTTGACAATAATACATTGCACTTACCACCTGCACCTGCAACAACTCCTGAGAACCACAAGCCAAAGGCAACCAGCCCTCTAACGTACTTACAGGACTTTCATTGCTCTCTTGCCACTTTTGCATACCCAAGTCCTCCATCTACCATAGTATTGTATCCTATGTTAGATTATCTCTCATATTCCAAAATTGTCATCTTCTGACAAGAATTTTGTGCTTAACCTTTCTTCTATGCAAGAACCAAAAAGCTATCACCAAGTAGTCATTGAAGGAGAAAGTACACAAGAAAGGGGGTTAAATCGTGCCTTTTAAAAACTTTTTGAAACCTGAAAACTTAAACAAACTTTTTCAAGTCTTTAGACTTGGATTTTGGAAGCATTTAATTGTTAAAAAATAAAGTAATTGTATTCACAACAACTTTGTTGGATAGCTAAAAAGGATAAGCACACAGAACTTAAGATAACAAAAAAAGAAACAACAAATGAGAGATAGAGATAGACGATCACTCAAGAAAATTTATACTAATTCAACCAAGCCGCTTGCCTATATCCAGTCCTTAACAAATTAGGTGAGATTTTTATATCAATGAGCATTCTTCTACAAGCTTCTTCAAGCTTGCAGTAGGGTAGTCTTTTTCTAGCCTCTCCAAGCTAATAACGACCACCATTGGGTCAAGTTACAATATATGATTGAAAGTTTGTGTTAATAAACACTCACACTAGAACACTCAAGGTGTATAAATCAATCAAGTACAGAGTGGAGTGACTTCTGACAAATCTCACTAAGAGAGTGTTTGCTATTACGATGTTGTGAGAAGATTTTTCCTTTGAGAAGCTTCAGAAAGTAACTTTCTAGTCATTCAGAAGATTGAGAAAGATGAAAGCCTTTTTATTATCAAAGTAAGCATTTATAACACTTCTTCTTCATCTTCAAGACTTTTGTAGGCTTCAAAATATATCTATGGAGTCTTCAGGTCTTGAGCCTTGAACCTTTAGAACCGTTAGTCATAGACTGAAGAAAGAGGCTTTCTTTCTCTCCAAGTAATGACAATACAAAGAAGGAAACTAGCCGTTCTGAGTCAACTAGCTTTTCAGTATGTCAATGCATCTTTTGGATCTCTATCTTATCATGTTTGACCTTTAAAAAATATCTATGAAAAGGCAAGTTTTGAATGAGGTCCTTCTTCACTTAGAACAACATTCTGGATGTTAGTCTTTTGGTCAAGCCTTCAAAATAGATCATCCTTCTGAGCAGCTTATGTACCTTCTGGTGACTTGCTAGTTTTCTGAAGACATAAATTCATCCTTTTGATACTTTAAATCATTTTCTCATAAGAAACATGATCATTGTGAACACAGATGATGTGGGCAAAATCATAAATAATGGCTTACAGTCATCAAGAGGGGTGTTAGAGGAAAAAATCCTGATTTCGGGAATATGTGGGCCCCAAGACACTCAAAGCTAAATAGCATACATGTAATAACTTTACAAATGATGTTTCATACATATGGTTTCAAATAAAAATGTGGGATTACTCACACATGTAAACAATATCTTGGGTAATTTTGAGTACCCAAATCAATCACTGAACTCTTGAACTAATCCTCAAGGGTCTTATATTATTTGAGATAAAGAGGAGAAGATGGAATAATAACAATAATACACTACAACTAATAATTTTGTTACTAATAGAATTCTAATCGCATCATAAAAATTTTAAGAATTGCCTCCTGGAACACAAAAGTTTGATTATAAAGAAATTACACATATTATATGTGGCCTAAATGGGGCTACATGGCCAAAAAGTCAAGAATTAATCTGGATCACACACCTAAAGGGTGAGTCACCCTCACTTTGCAAATACCTCCATAAAATCGTAAGCTTCATCATCTTTTTCTCTCCCTCACCCCTCTCATGGCTACTACCCCTCTCTCTTTCATTGTCCTCCATTTTTGTCTTCTAAAGCTCCCAAATACTTAATCTTCTAATCTTCTCTTGTTGTTTCAAGAAGCCACTCAACAACACACCTTATCCCCATAACCTAGCATAGATAGAAGCTAAAAATCCCTCACCTATGGACCTATATAGATTTAGCCAAGAAGAAAAAAGAAAAGGTGTTAAGAGTTGTCTTGTGATTTCAAGAGAGTTTTAGAGTTGAAGGAAGTAAGGTTTGAAGTGTTTTTAAGCTTGGAAGTGAAATAGGCTCCTAAACCACCTTATATATGGTTGTATGATTAGATAAGCTAGGGTTTTTCATCTTTTATTCCTCATGAATCTAGGCTAAAAATGATGTTTTTTAGGCTTATACTATTGAGTTAGAACTGGTGAAACTTGAGTTAGTAAGAGAAACAAGCTAGGAACTCAAAGGTGTTCACAAACAGAAAATAGGACAATTAGGATAACTTTAGACAGTATTGAATCTATGAACTATATCTTGAGCTAGAGACCTTCAACTAAAGTGAAACTAATTTTATTTCAAACCTAACTCATAGCATAGTGAACCCACAAAAATTGAGGTCCATTGGATTTAAAATAAATAAGTTATGAATTTTTTAAGGAGGCTATAGGTGGAGTAATATGTACTAGAGTAGTATGTATTCTAATGGGCATAACTTGGGCCATAGATCTTCAAATTGAGTGAAACCAGTTTTTTTAGAAAGATAACACATAAGAAAATAAGTTTGTAAATTTTCAAGTTCAAACTCCTAGTGAGTTGCTCCCAGTAATTCCATGAAGTAACATTAGGCTCTGTAGTTGTCAATATAGGGCAACTCCAATGTAGAGCTTATAACTTAAGTCTTGCTAAACCACATTAAGTGGGACTTCATTTGTTTGAAGGAGAGTTTAAGTATAACCATGTAAAATTTTAGAGTAAAATGATAAAGAATGGATTTTTAGTAATTTTCCACTTTTAGGTGTCTAAGTTTGTCCCAAAACAGGGCTATAGTGGATTAAACTTAAATACTTAAGTTATATTTATCAAAACTTAGTGGGGTCAAAGAAGTATAAAAATAGACTAATAGAGCCTAAAGGGATTCAAATTGGAATTTTGGTGAAATTTATTAATTTGGTCAAAATTAAAGAACTTAAATATAAATTGGAGGCAAAGTGCACATAACTTAAGGGTCTCTAAACTAATGGGACCAAAACTAATTGACAAGCCAAAGAATACATGTTGTTTCTACTTCTATATATATATATATATATATATATATATATATATCGAAAACCTTATGATTTGGGCATTCCTTGCCTTATGTGAATTTATATGTGCTAAAATTAAGCTTGACCAAAGGATGAATACACGTCAAATCCCTATGGATTAATGTGCCATGAATGATATGTTTACAATAATATTGTATATTTTCAAGTATGTTATGCTATGTGCCTTCCACCATTGAGGATGTAATGCATGCAAAAATTGCATAAAGGAAATGACATATTGGGCCTCCACGAAGCAGTTGGCTAGGATGATACGGTCATAGACAATGGATACTTAATGTCATGAGCATACATTATATTTAAGAAAAGAATATTTTGAAAGCGAAGTTATGAAGCATGTGTATAAGTACATACAGCATCCTCATGCATAACCATGTATAAGAATATATAAGGTGATGTGAACTCGCAAGTTAATTAAGTGATATATTGGGCCTCTACCTAGTAGTAGGCTAAGATGATATCATCAAAAGTAATTACTTAAGCCAGCTCTTGAATAGATTAAGGGAAATAGGTCGGTGTGAGTGTCAAACAAAGTAAATCTGGCAATCACATATAGGAATAAGCTCGGTCCTGAAAAGCAGACTATTACCTACGAGTGGGAAAGGCCATCTACTTCCATAAGACCAAGTATAGGTGTTCATGTTACAAGTTAAAGAAAGAACCAGAGAGACAAGTGTACTTGCATAGCCCATTTCATTTGCATTTACATATGCATACTTCATTATTTTACTATACTATTATCAACATCATAAACTATTCTTAAATTTCTAGTGTACAAATAAAATAGATCTGTTTTGGATAAAGAGTTTTAGAAATTCATCAAATAGACCTTTACTCTCTTATTTGTTAAGAACATGATTTTTAAGAATAAACAAAAGCAGCTAAGGATGATGACGATGACATTTTATATGGTAGTCTGGGATGTCCTATAGAGAATTTATAATTTTCACTCCTATGTTATTCTTGTGTCATCTCCAAATAGCACAGCTAACAGCAGTATTGGCGAATGGGTTGCTCGCCTCTTGGAGATTATAGAATGATCGTAACTAGGATTAATTGGATATGTATATGGGATCGCATATACCTAACAGTTAAGTAGACATTATTATTTATTCTCTAGTATTTATGTATTTTCAATTTCTTAGTGTAAGATAGGTTCCTATGACTTTTGTAATAGATATAATAATAGTGAATGAGGATTTTATAATTCAAGTACAGGCTCAGTTTTTCGGAGAATTTTGATTTTCATATTTATAACACCTATTCTTTAGAAGTATTGTCAAAGAGTAAGAAAAAGAAAGGTTGTAGCAACCTCTAATTAGGTACCATGACTTAAGCATGGTACCGTAATTAGAAGGGTGTTATGCTAATCATAAGAACCTAAGTTAAGTCATTTAATTAAAATTAATCACAAGGCTAATTAATTGAGACACATACTAATTCCCTATTAAAAATTTGAATTGAGACCATAAAGTGATGATAATGTCACTAAAGCAAGGATTGTACAATTACCTTGTACAACCTTGTCTTTTACAACTTTGAGACTAAGTTGTCTAGAAAAATTAGAAGTAAATTAATCCAAATTAGATTAAAGTAAGCCTATCCTACGACATTAAATTAAGAATTAAGCTTCCTAACCCCAAAAAAATTAACAAATGATAATTCTACCCTAATTAAAGACACACTTTAACAAAGAGAAAAGAAAAAAAATAAAATTTCCAAAGGGAAAATAAGGGGTTGGCCGAACCCCCTATCTCTAAACACTCCTTCATTTTTTTTTTCCTTTGTATTCTCTCACTTCTCTCTATCATCTCTCCACATTCTTTCAAAAACACTCTTCATCATCCTCTTCTTCTTCTTCATTTTCTACAAACTCTATAACCAAACCATACCTAGCCTTTCAAAGACCATACTTTTTGGTCTTTGAAGGTAAAATACAAACAGTCAAACGTTCAACTTCTTAAGGAGAGCACAAAGCCCTCCCCTTTGTTCTCTCAAAAGCTGCAACCTCACTACCCCAAGGATGAGGCCATCTTCATCCCTTTACTCCTTTCCAAAGGCTCAACAACACTCTTGGGTAGTGATTTCTTGCTCTTTTTTTTTGGTCAATCAAGAAGCTTGAAGCCCTAGCCTTCACCATGGCCAAAAGTTTCAAGTGACAACTTGAAAAAGTTCAGATCTTCTTGTGAGAAATATGTATTTTGATCTTGCCTATGGCGTGTTATCTTATTTTTGTTAAAAATGCCTTTCTTGAGCTATTTTAGTCAAGTCTTGATCTTCCATAATATATGCTCTTATGATCAAAAGCTTCACTTTTAATGATCATAACATGATTTTGATATGACTATGAACATTCTTTAACATGGAAGTTTGAAAAGTTTGTCTCTTTGCTCCCTAAAAGTAGCGCCTAATGATATGTTCCTCTAAAAGTCCATCTTTGTTTTCATGAATATAAAACACTAAGTAACAATTCCTACTATAATACCCTAATAACTCCATACTATGCTTAAGTCGTACTATGGATGTTACCAGTCGTCACTTTTGCTCACATAAACTAACTTGCTATTTTGAAATTACTTTATATCGAAAATGGGTAAATTTTTTTTTTCAACAATGAAATAAAGCCTTTTTGAAAAACACAAGAGCCATGAGCACATTATGAGCGTATGAAATTAAATGTCATTACTTACATACTTGCAGTGCATTAAATAAATAAAAGCAATATAAAGAACAATCATCTCAATAGTTATTTGATAGAGCATTCATTTATACATTATTCTAGTGTTATTCCTAGCTTGTTTACATCATAATTATGTTTTAATTGATGCAAATAAATGAGTTTGATGACATTGACCTTCATTGAGAACTTGTATAAATGTGTGCTAATTTTCGGATTTCATACTTATTTTGACCTTTCTATCTTCTGCAGCCCATATCTTGAGCTACAAGTATCAGAATTAAGCAATCTTTAGCTCGTTGGAAAGATAACGAAAAATCTTACAACTTTCCGAAGACTCAAGACCAAAATCTATTAGATTCTAGACGTAATTTTCATTGCAAAGAGGCTCTATTAAACGGGGCCAGAATTGAGTCTTTCTTGGGCCTATTTGTTTTAGATGAGCTTGGCCCTCTTATGAGGTTTTTGAGTTTTCTAAAAATACTATTAGAGAGAGGGGGGACGAGTGGAAAAGGTGTGGAATTTGAAAGAGTTTAGGTTTTTCATTAGAGAATAAGTTTTATTATTATTTTTTATTTTGATTTCTTTTTTGCTGGACGTTTCTGTTTTATTTGTCCATGGCGATGGAAGGCTGAATTTTTCTTTCAGCTTAGAGGTTCATCACTCAATACATGATTCTGAGGTTTAGTGTTTAATTATATTCAATTTCAGTCTTTATTCTTCCCTTTCTTTCTACAATTTTGATTTTCGTTTATTCTCTCAAACATTGATCAATGGTTGATGAAGCTATTCTGATTAGAATAGAATTGTTTGTTTCAGAATTGAATCCTAATTAGATTTGGATTGATTAATTCGAATTGGATTAGATTAAAATAGAAGGCTAATCTCAGATTTGGGAATTAGGTTAAAATCGAATTAAACACTTGAAGATCTTCTTGTTTTTAGTTTGAAATTAACAGAATGGAACTGAATGCGAAATGCTTCTTGTGAACCTATGACGAATCCTAATTGTTGTGAATGAATTTCCTAAGTTGATCCTCAATCAAGTGATTTTTCTGCAACTATTTTTAATTCAATTAGATTTCAAAGTTCTTGTTAATGAAACCCCCCATCTCGGTTATCCTAATGTATTCACGAAATTTAGAGTAATTCCTTGGGAAACAATCTAGGTTTGCACCTACTACTACATTCTTTTGTTCAAAACCTTTTGAGTGCATTGCGACAGTGCACGTCAAATTTGGTGCTGTTGCCGGGGAATTATTCTATTTTTCCATCACATTGGGGTTTTCATCTATATTGTATTTGCATTCTGCATGTCTTATATGCGTTCTATGCATCTATGTTCTACTTGTGCATGTGTTTTTATTCTGTATCATTCTGTGTGCACTTAATGCATTATGCATATTTCAACATAATTCTGCATTGGTAATGCTATGTGTTTTGAGTTTTCAGTGCCTAATTCTATTCTATTTCTGCAGTTAGACAGTTTTCAATTTTGCAATTCAGTGTTTAAAAAAAAAAAAATTTCTGCAGTTGCCAATTCTATTCTGTTTCTGTAGTTGCCAATTCTGTTCTGTTTCTGTAGTTTATAATTAAGCAATTTAGGTAGTCTTCGTATGCTAGATAGTTTTTCATAGTTTAGGGATTTCCCATTCTGCATAACTGTTTCATAAACTGTTTAGTATAGAATCATTATTGCATTATACAATTTCCATTTGACATACATTTTCTCTTTAGAGTAGTTATTCATATTAACATTGTCTTTAGTGTTACCTTGCATAGTAGGTAGAAGTAGCATTTTATTTTGTGCATCAGCTAACAAAACAGTGTTTTTCTTTGTTTCTATAGACTACATTAATCATATTAGGATTGTTGCTAACCTTGTTTTAAAGTGCTAACACTGATTTTCCAAAATCACACCAAGGGAGCCAGATAGGAGTTGCTGAAGTAGATCCTAAGTTGGAGTTTGAAGCTAGGGATTCTTGTCCAAAGTTGTACCATCATCCTAAGCAAAAGTGACCCAAAGGGTCTGGTGACACCTATTTTTGCCAAATTCCATCATCTGGTATGACTTTTTCAAGATTTTAGACTAAAACTTTGAAGTGGCATAACTTTCTGCATACAACTCCGTTTGATGCAAATTATATGTCCATTTCATATAACTTTTTGAGATCTAGCTGTACAAATGCCGGAGGCGGTTTAGGGTACAAACTTTTCAAAAAAACCCTCGTTTAGGCCATTTTTTCTTAATTTTTAGGATTTCTAATTTTTCTACTTCAATTTTCAAGTAGCAAACCAACAGATTTTAAGTTGAGTTTTTTTATGCTTCATCTACATCCTAAAACTGATCTGATCTAATTCCCCACCATTTGGTTTGAGCATTTTGGCAGCAAGTGTCGCAGTCTGCTCCAAATTACAATTTAAAAATACTTAATTACACTAAATTTGAAGTATAGTGCAACCAAACTCGTCTCACAAGGATGTTGTTGTTATCTAGTTAAGTAACAAGGGAGTATGTGCAAACATGCAGTCAATAAGCTACAAAAGAAAATTAGATGAAAATAAAAACACTAGTTCAAAGAGTTCCTTAGGCATAAGGTGAATCGATCATTAATACACAATATATCAAACACATGGAGTGCAACTAATTTGAGCTATTAGAGAGACCTCTACTAACAACCCCACAATTCTACCTAGAGAACTCTAGGAATTCAACCAACACATAATTGATTAGATAATTGAGACCTCAACTCTAATTAACCTATGTTGATTTCTAGCTCCAATTGTACTAGCCTAGGTTTGAACCCAAACCCAATTCCTAATTCTTTAACTAATCAAGTTCATACCAATTGAGCAATTAGCAATCACCCAACTAATTCCTCATTCATAAACTCACATATCAATACCATTCAATGCAAATTTACAAATAAAAGAGGGCAAAGAATCAAGAAAACAAACATGATTGAAATTCAAGCATAGGATTTCAAGATTACAACCATAATGTCCTTGGAGTCTCCTTGAACTAGCTTGAAATCCTACTCCTCCATAGCAATGAAGGTTACAAAATAGAACCCAAAACAAGTATCTTACAAAATGAAAGGAAAAGAAAAAGAAAAGAAGAGGAGAGGAGAAGAGAAGAGAAGAAAGAAAAAATGAAAAATGTTGGAGAGATGAGTCCTCTTTCGCGTCTCTCTTTTCTCTCTTCTTATCAGACCTCAAATTTCAAAATTCAAAAATAGCCTTGAGCCCAACTTAATCCTCTGCCTCTTAGCTTTAAGTTGACACCCAATTTGCTTAATTTGGACTTAAAATGAGAGAGATATGGCCCAATCTTTATAGCATGTTCAGGTTGTACATGTATTCGCGTCAGTCCATTTTAACAGCCAATAAATCCATGAAGATATCATTATTTTGGAGAGTGGTCTTCATATGAATTGAAGCTTTATGTCTTAGCTTTCAAATGGCACTAGTTTTGCCTCAATCCAATGTCTACAACTCACGTTATGGCCCAATTAGTGCACACTGCTCCGGTTCCAGCATAACAGCCCTATTCTGACTTCGTGGCCCAATTCGACCCACTAGACATCTGAATTTGTTGTTGACTTCTTCATCAATGTTGTAGATCTTTCTCTCAGCTTTCCTACAATATAAAATTTATAATCTTTAGATATCTACAACTCAGGATACAGCCATAATACAAAAACAGTATAAATTTGTAATAATGCTGAAAAATACAATTAAGCCCAATTAGAGTCCAAACTTATGAAATGTGTCCAATATTATTCAATTAAGAACAAAAGAGGTTCAATAAACTAAATATGAGGGTTAATCAATGTATCAAAATATTGCTTATCAAATTCCCCCATACTTAGCTTTTTGCATGTCCTCATGCAAAATCCAAAATATACTCAAGGGTGCCGAAAATGAAACATTAGAATCTAAGACAAACACAAAAGTCCTAAAAACAAAAAATGACCAAATACTATGAAAAACAAATTCCCAATGGATCCTCAAGAGTGTCAAGCATATAGGCAAAAAGCACATCCAAGGCATCAAGAAATTCAACAATCAAGACACATCTCTACAAAGGTGCAGGCAAGGCAAAAATCATTCCAAAAAGTATGGATCAAGCATGGAGGATCTCACAAGATACTGTGTTTAGCACTCTTACTCTCAAGTGTTTAAGGCTCAATTATACCACTCAAATCACCTCAAAAGGAAAAGCACTACCTTAAGCTTGCTTATCATCTAATTCTCCACCACTCAAACACATGCACACACAAATCAAGAGGACTTTATTCAAGGTTGTAATGAGGCCAAGGTAAGGGTAAGGAAATAGTAAGGATATGCAAGGTAAAAACTAAAGAGAATAGAAGAACATTGGCAAAGACATGAGGTCACAAATGTGAGGGCCCTCCTCAAATCTAAGAATGCAACAAACAACTCTTTTTTATCCCACTTCTTTACTTTCTTTTTTATCAAAATTGCCCCAATTTATTGACTTTTTCTTTTTCTATTTGCTTTTCTTTTTTTTTTTACATTTTCTTTGCTTCTTTTTCTTCTTTTTTTTTTTTTTTTTTGATCTTTTCATTTCTTTCCTTCTTCTCTTTTCACCACTTTGCACCCCCACACTTAAAGTCTTGTATGCCCTCATGCAAACCCCCACACTTATGTGAATGCACATTGCTAATGGTAACCAATGGTTTCCTAAGGCTAGGTAGAATCATGGTTTTTCGCTTTAGGCTTGTAATATGCTAAAAACAAAGAATAGGTAAAAAGGCTCAAAGGGGCTAAGTAAGGGTAAAAATATAAGGGTGGCTGTTTGGTTAAGTGGCTAATCACAAAATGAATGCCTCAATCATATTCATGTATGCAAATGAATAATGTAGCCTCAAAAAGAATCAAAGCAAGTTCTAAAGTGACAAATCCTATGAGGGAACAAAACACACAAGAAAGAAAAGAATGGCATGTAACATAGCCATCCAAATATGGCTCAAAAGCTCACATGAATCATGTCCAACATACTCAATCCAAGCAATTGAAGATCATGCTACCAAGCATGCAAAACATAAAGAATGAGATGAAAAGTCAAGCATGTTGAAGCCTCAAGCCATGAATGTCTATTGCTAAAGCTAACAACTAAAGAATCACCATAGGGGAACATCCAACTAAACAACATAACTAGCATATGAAAACTAATACTAAACATATTTTATTGTAAAATTAAAATTCGAGACAAAAAATTAAAAATGTAAGACAAAAATTTTAAAAGGTAAAAAGTGGTGAGAACTCCCTCATGGTGGCTTATGCTTGAACTGGTCCAAGAATCCCCACCAAGGTTTGCATCTTTTGCCTCCTCCAGGATCCCATGAGGTGATCTTGAATTCATTGCCATCCTTGCTATTAGTGCCTTGATAGATCAGTGTTGATGGCCTTAGCATCCCCCTAAGTAGTACCTCTACAATGATGAAACAAGCAGCTTGGGGGCAAGATTTGTTTTTCATGTAGGCATAATCCAACCACCTTCGTGCACCCGGATGAAGTAACCCAGTTGTCATGTCACAAATGGTTTGGAGTTGGGCATCATTCTCCAAGTTGGCATATTCAAACTGCCCTAGGAAAGGTGTAGGTGCATACTCTAAACCACTTGAGTATGTCTCGATTATGTGTAGAAGGACAGTGGAGGGGAGAGGCTGGGTGGTTTCTTTAACTTGTTCCTCCAATAGCTCAACTCTTTGAATATCAGCTACAACTTCGCCATTTTCTAGCATTAGAGGATCTCCCCTCAAACATGCCTCAATCTCTGCACATACAGGGCAGATATACTCACCTTCACAGTTAGCACATGTGAATCGAGCAAAAGTGTCAACAGCAGTTAGCTCAGGGAATTCTGCTGAGAGATCACTCATGGGGTCTTCTAAAGAAGTGAAAATATCCATGCATGTAGATATATTCATTTTCTCAACACCAATAAGATCATGAGATATCTCCTCAACCACTGTCTCCTGTGGTATCTCATCTAGTGGCCCAGCTACATCTTGACTCTCACCAATCCCCTCAGCTAGCTCATGTGATTGCACATCTGGCATATTCCCCTCATGAGCTTGCAATTTGCTCAATGTAGAAGTTAACTGGCTCAATTGTGTTTGCAAGTCTTGAATGGTTTCATCAGTCCTCTGCTGCCATTGGAGATTACTCTCCATCAACTGGTTCACAAGATCTTCTAGAGAAGGCTCAAGTGAGGTGGCTAGTAGACCAGCCTGATGATATGCAGGTGGTAACTCAAGCTGTGGTTGCTCATATGACTCCTGGAGTAAATGCAAGTGTTGTTGAATGAAGGGGAGTGAAGGTTGGAACTGCTGCTGAAAATATGGAGGTTGCTGTGATGGAACAGCCCCGTATCCCTGATCAACTCCATCATACCCGGTCAGGTGGTACATCTTTGGAACTTGGGTCATATCCCTGTTGTGGTTGCTGGATGTGATTCCTCATGGCATATTGCTCTATTAGGTACTTTATCACATCCAGTTGCTGTTCCATTCTTTGGTAAGAATCCTCAACAACTGCTCCAGTTCCTGCAACATTCCAACAACCATATGTCTGGGAACTAAAAGATGAGTTAGTGAACATGTTAGAAAAGTAGAAATGAGTAAACTAAATGGAAGAAGAAACTAAAAACTACTCTAAAATGGCTTAAAACAACTAAGAAAATACTGCAAAAGATGTTTTGGGTTATATAAACAAGAAATAAAAAGGGAAGACATAAAAGAAAATATTAAAAAATACAAGAAAAATCAAAATAAATAGAAAAAGTGGTTAAAACGATTGAATTTGGCAAAAATAGGGTAGGGCTTACTGCAAAGCAGTAACTTTTGCTTAGAATGCCGAAAACCTTTGGACTAAAAAGTTTCAAGGTGATTTGAGCACAAACAGTACAGGACAACATCCAAAATTAGCCTAGAAACACTGAAAATGACCAAAACATGCAAAACTCAAACAAAAGCAAGTAAACACATATATTTACAAACTAAATAGCATCAACATCCTCGGCAACGGCGCCAAAATTTGGCAGCAAGTGTCACAGCCTGCTCCAAATTACAATTTTAAAATACTTAATTACACTAAATTTGAAATATAGTGCAACCAAGGTCGTCTCACAAGGATATTGTTGCTATCTAGTTAAGTAACAAGGGGGTATGTGCAAACATGCAGCCAATAAGCTACAAAAGAAAATTAGATGAAAATAAAAACACTAGCTCAAAGAGTTCCTTAGGCATAAGGTGAATCAATCATTAACGCACAATATATCAAACACATGGAGTGCAACTAATTTGAGCTATTAGAGAGACCTCTACTAACAAACCCACAATTCTACCTAGGGAACTCTAGAAATTCAACCAACACATAATTGATTAGATAATTGAGACCTCAACTCTAATTAACCTATGTTGATTTCTAGCTCCAATTGTACTAGCCTAGGTTTGAACCCAATCCCAATTCCTAATTCTTTAACTAATCAAGTTCATACCAATTGAGCAATTAGCAATCACCCAACTAATTCCTCATTCATAAACTCACATATCAATACCATTCAATGCAAATTTACAAATAAAAGAGGGCAAAGAATCAAGAAAACAAACATGATTGAAATTCAAGCATAGGATTTCAAGATTACAACCATAATGTCCTTGGAGTCTCCTTGAACTAGCTTGAAATCCTACTCCTCCATAGCAATGAAGGTTACAAAATGGAACCCAAAACAAGTATCTTACAAAATGAAAGGAAAAGAAAAAGAAAAGAAGAGGAGAGGAGAAGAGAAGAAAGAAAAAATGAAAAATGTTGGAGAGATGAGTCCTCTTTCGCGTCTCTCTTTTCTCTCTTCTTATCAGACCTCAAATGTCAAAATTCATAAATAACCTTGAGCGCAACTTAATCCTCTGCCTCTTCGCTTTAAGTGGACACCCAATTTGCTTAATTTGGACTTAAAATGAGAGAGTTATGGCCCAATCTTTATAGCATGTTCAGGTTATACATGTATTCGCGTCAGTCCATTTTAACAGCCAATAAATCCATGAAGATGTCATTATTTTGGAGAGTGGTCTTCATATGAATTGAAGCTTTATGTCTTATCTTTCAAATGGAACTAGTTTTGCCTCGATCCAATGTCTACAACTCACGTTATGGCCCAATTAGTGCACACTACTCTGGTTCCAGCATAACAGCCCTGTTCTGACTTCGTGGCCCAATTTGACCCACTAGACATCTTAATTTGTTGTTGACTTCTCATCAATGTTGTAGATCTTTCTCTCAGCTTTCCTACAATATAAAATTTGTAATTTTTAGATATCTACAACTCAGGACACAGCCATAATACATAAACAGTATAAATTTGTAATAATGCTGAAAAATACAATTAAGCCCAATTAGAGTCCAAACTTATGAAATGTGTCCAATATTATTTAATTAAGAACAAAAGAGGTTCAATAAACTAAATATGAGGGTTAATCAATGTATCAAAATATTGCTTATCACATTTATGCATGCTATTTCATGTGTTTTTGCATTTTTAGTGTTTTTCTTACATTGCAAGTAATCTTGTCTGGTAGTGCATGACCAGGTCTAAGCCTGGGAATCTGATTGACATTGATCCTGAAATAGATAGAACATTTCATAGACTCATTAGGCTTCAAGGTAGTGTGCATAGTCATTTGCATAGTAGTAGTAGAGATACTTTTAGTAAGTTTGCATCTGAATTTGCTGCTTCAAGTTCTGAAACTGAACATTCACATCTAGAAAACATGGATAACAATCAGCATGAGAGAACCCTTAAGGAGTTGGCTACACTTGATGTGACATATCAACCATTAGGCATTCAATATCCTGAAATTGAAGTCCTTTTTGAATTAAAGTCTAGACTAATCCATTTGCTGCCTAAGTTCAATGGTTCTGCAGGTGAAGATCCTCATAAGCATTTGAAAGATTTCCATATAGTCTGCTCAACCATGATGCCCCAAGGAGTTCCTAAAGATCACATCAAGCTGAAGGCATTTCCATTCTCTTTAGATGGCGCAGCAAAGGACTGGCTATACTACCTCCAACCAGGATTAGTTACTTGCTGGAATGACATGAAGAGGCTGTTCCTGGAGAAGTTTTTCCCTGCATCCAAAGCTGCAACAATCAGGAAGGAGATCAATGGCATTAGATAGCTTCCTCAAGAGAGTTTGTATGAGTACTGGGAGAGATTCAAGAAGTTGTGTGCAACTTGTCCACACCACCAAATCAGTGATCAATTACTCATCCAGTATTTCTATGAAGGACTTGCTCCAATGGAGAGGAGTATGCTTGATGCAGCCAGTGGAGGAGCTCTCATGGATAAAACTCCTACCGCAGCTAGAGCATTGATTGATAATATGGCAGAGAATACTCAACAATTCAGTGCAAGAGCCATGATGCCAACAAGAGAAGTCCATTAGTTAGGCCATCCAATTCCACCTGCACCTAGTAATTCATGGCCTCAAGTAATAGTGGAGAGAAATTCTGGCAAAACCCAATCTGGTGGTTCTACTCCTGATCAAGTGATAGTGTAGAGTAGGCTAGAAAGCAGGATTGATGAGCTGACCACCTTTGTAAGGCAATTGGCTGTTGCACAGTAAGATGCTCCACAAAAGATTATGGTGAGAGATTGTCTCATTTGCTATTCCCAAGAGCATACCTCTGATTGTTGCCCTATGCTTCAAGAAAATAATCAGCAAGCTTCTGTCCAAGGAGTTTATAGTGGAGGTCAGCAACAATATAGGCAGCAACAACAACAGCCACAGAATTTTCAGCAATCTCCAAAGCAATGGTACCAATACTAGTATCAGTCTCATGATCCTGCATTAAGGAACCATCTGAATATGAGATATGTTCAACCTCCTCAAGAAAGAATAAAGAATAAAGAACAACTGGGCAAAGATAGTAACAAATACCAGCCACCATTCAAGCAGCAGCAGCAGCAAAACATGCAACCAACTCAGCCAAGCCAAAATTATGAACCATCATTGGAGGATTTGATGAAGCAAATAGCCAAAAATAATCTGCAGTTCTAGCAAAATGTGAATACATCTATCCAAGATCTGCAGACACAAATTGGTCAGTTAGCTACTACTGTGAACCAACTGAAATCTCAAGGAAGTGGTCAGTTGCCTTCTCAACCAGAAATTAACCCTCAAGGAAATATGAGTGTAATAGCTTTGAGGAATGGCAAGGAACTGCCTACAAGAGAGCCAACTAAGAAGCTGCAAAATGAGCATGAGAAGCTTAACAATTTGCTGCAGAATCAGTCTGATAAGCTGCAGAAAGATCATGCAGATAATGATGCTGTACAAAAAATGAATTCTGCCACAAGCACTTCAGATAATGCTGCACAAAAACCACCTCTTCCTTTTCTAAATAGAGTTGCTAAACAAAAACCAGCAGCTGCAGATTCTGATAAGGAGCTTCTTGAGACTTTCAGAAGAATTGAAGTGAATATTCCTTTGTTGGATGCGATCAAACAGGTTCCCAAGTATGCCAAATTCCTTAAGGAGTTGTGTACCAACAAGAGGAAACTGAAGGGAGATGAGAGGATTACCATGGGGAGAAATGTGTCAGCCCTTATTCAACCTAATATGCCTGAGAAATGCAAGGATCCAAGAATGTTCACTGTCCCTTGCACCATTGGGAATTCTACCTTCCAGAATGCATTGCTTAACCTTGGTGCTTCCATCAATGTGATGCCTACATCCATTTACAAGTCTTTGAACCTTGGTCCTTTGCAGCCAAGTCGTGTAATCATTACTCTAGTAAATAGAAGCATAGCACACCCTATTGGAGTTGTGGAAGATGTAATGGTCAAAGTGGACAAGCTAATATTTCCAACAGATTTCTACATCCTAGACATGGAAGAGGGATCTTCTCCATGCAGTCCTACCTTGATCCTTGGGAGGCCATTTCTGAAAACAGTAAGGACAAAAATTGATGTGTATTCCGGCATTCTATCCATGGAGTTTGGTGATGATGTGGTGCAGTTCAACATTTTTGAGGCCATGAAACACCCCATGGAAGATCATAGTGCATTTCAGTTAGATGTTATTGAGTTGCTGGTTGATGAAACTTGCTCAGAATTGTTCTTGGATGTGCTACAGTCAGAGTTTCCAGAATTTATCATTGATGACACCTTCACTTGTCCTGATTGCATAAAAACAGAATTGTGTAGTGTGTGTGTAGAAATTGAGGCATGTTTGCAGAATACAAATGGTGATTCTGATGGTGATTCTGATGCTGTTTTAGAGGATGATGCAGCAAGTACCTCTAATTCTGATCTTGTTGCAGAATTAGATTCTTCCTCTAGACTACCTCCCTCCATTGTGCAGCCACCCGACTTGGAGCTCAAGCCTTTGCCCAAGCATCTGAAGTACGCATTTTCAGAAGCCAATGACAAGCTGCCAGTGATAATTTCAGCAAAGCTAGATGCTAAACAAGAGGAAAAGTTACTGCAGACATTAAAGACTCATAAGCAGGTGATACGTTGGACTTTAGCAGACATTCCAGGGATTAGTCCTTCCACAAGCATGCATAGGATCCTACTGAATGAGGATGCCAAGCCTGTTAGACAGCCCCAAAGAAGACTTAACCCCACCATGCTGGAAGTGGTTAAGAAGGAAGTGAGCAAATTGCTAGTGACTAGCATGATTTACCCCATTTCAGACAGTGAATAGGTGAGTCCAGTCCATGTAGTTCCAAAAAAGACCGGGGTGACAGTGATAAAGAACCAACATGATGAGCTAGTTCCCACTAGAATTCAGAATGGCTGGCAAGTATGCATAGACTACAGGAAGCTAAATCAGGCGACTCGCAAGGACCATTTTCCCCTTCCTTTCATTGATCAAGTTTTGGAGCGAGTAGCGGGAAAGTCACATTACTGTTTTATGGATGGATTCTTTGGTTATTTCCAGATTCACATAGCCCCAGAGGACCAGCACAAGACCACTTTCACCTGTCCCTTCAGCACATTTGCCTATCGGAGGATGCTATTTGGTTTGTGCAATGCACCTGGCACCTTCCAGAGGTGTATGATGAGCATCTTTGCTGACTTTCTAGAGACTTCACTTGAGGTATTCATGGATGACTTTACTATTTACGATTCCTCATTTGATGCATGTTTAGAGAGTCTATCTAGAGTTTTAGATAGGTGCATACAGTCTAACTTGGTTTTGAACTATGAAAAGTGTCATTTTATGGTAACTGAGGGGATTGTATTGGGGCATGTTGTATCTAGTAGGGGCATTGAGACAGATAGAGCTAAGATTAATGTGATTGCATCTTTACCTTACCCCATCTGTGTGCGGGAAGTGCACTCTTTTCTTGGACATGCAAGTTTTTATAGGAGGTTCATCAGAGACTTTACCAAGATTGCCCTACCGCTATCCAACCTTTTGTAGAAAGATGTGGAGTTTCTGGTTGATCAGGCCTGCAAGGATGCATTTGATGAGCTGAAGAGACGCCTGACCTCCACACCTATCATTCAGCCTCCGAGATGGGATATTCCATTTGAGCTCATGTGCGACGCCTCCAACTATGCTGTTGGCGCAGTCCTTGGTCAGAGAGTGGATAGACAGCCTTATATTATTGCATATGCTTCTCATACCTTGGATAAAGCACAGGCGAGCTACACCACTACAGAGAAGGAGCTTTTAGCTATTGTTTTTGCATTAGATAAATTTCGTTCATATTTGCTAGGCTCTAAAGTTATTGTTTTCTCTGATCATGCAGCTTTGAGATACTTGCTTAAGAAGTCAGATTCTAAGCCACGACTGATTCGTTGGATGCTTCTTTTGCAGGAGTTCGATATTCAGATTAAAGATAGAAGTAGTGCAGAAAACTTAGTAGCAGATCATTTGAGTAGAATTCAACTACCACTCGAGGATTTCCCCATTCATGATACATTTCCAGATGAGCAGCTATACCAGATAGGAGGGTAGGATCCTTGGTATTCAGACTTAGTGAATTATCTTGTTACCAAAGAGATCTCAGCACACTTTTCAAGAGCCCAGGCTGCTAAGTTAAAGAGTGATTCCAAGTACTACATATGGGATGATCCTTACTTATGGAAGATGTGTAGTAACCAGATCATCAGACGATGTGTGCCAGACCATGAATTTCAATCTGTACTCAGATTTTGTCATTCCTTGGCTTGTGGTGGTCATTTCGAGCCCCAACGCACAGCCCGAAAAGTCTTGGACTCTGGATTGCATTGGCCTACCTTGTTCAAAGATGCGCACAGCTTCTGCAAGACATGTGAGCGATGCCAGCGGACCGGGAATATTTCGCGCAGAAATGAGATGCCTCAACAACCTCTCCTTTTTTGTGAGGTGTTTGATGTATAGGGTATAGATTTTATGGGTCCATTTCCTGTTTCATTTGGCTTTGCTTATATACTGTTAGCTGTGGACTATGTCTCCAAGTGGGTGGAGGCAAAGGCCACCCGTACTGATGATGCTCGAGTTGTTGTAGATTTTGTTAGGTCACACATTTTCTGCAGGTTTGGATTTCCTAGAGTTTTGATCATTAACCAGGGATCACATTTCTGCAACCGCACCATGGATGCCTTACTGCGTAAGTTTGGGGTCATGCATAGAGTTTCTACACCATACCACCCCCAAATGAACGGGCAAACACAGATCTCCAACCTGGAAATTAAGCAGATCCTGGAGGAGACAGTCCAACCTAACAGGAAGGATTGGAGTTTTCGCTTAGAGGATGCTCTGTGGGCGTACAGGATTGCCTACAAAACGCCGATAGGGATGTCCCTTTATCGAGTTGTTTTTGGTAAGGCATGTCATCTTCCAATGGAAGTAGAGCACAAGGCATTCTGGGTGATAAAGCAGTGCAATATGAATTTGGAAGCATGCAGTTCGCATAGGAAGCTTCAATTGCAAGAGTTGGAGGAGATTCGTAAGGAAGCATATGAGAACTCCAACATCTATAAGGAGCGGACCAAAGCATTTCATGACAAGATGATAGGGTGCAAAGAGTTCAAAATTGGTGAAAAAGTTCTTTTATACAATTCTAGACTTAAGTTGATACCTGGTAAATTAAGGTCTAGGTGGGATGGTCCTTTTCTTGTTGTTAACATTTTTCCTTATGGTGTAGTGGAGCTTCAAGACATAGGAACCAAGAAGAGCTTCAAGGTTCATGGGCATCAACTCAAGCACTTTCATGAGGACTTAAAGGAGCAAGCGCCAAAAGAAGCCACCTTTGGGTTAGCTATTTACCTCGATTGATCATAGGGGAGTGTTCTTACCCCACTTTCATTTTGATTGTTCTACATTGTCCATTATATCTCATGTTGATTACATTGAGGGCAATGTAATCTTTAAAGTGTGGGGGGAGGCACAACATTTTTTTTTCTGCTATTTTTGTGGTTATTACATTCTGTTTTGCATATTGTTTTGCATGCTGTCTATTGGTTTTTAAGTGTTTTCAAGGTTATGAGCATATATCAAGTGAGTGAAAAAGTTCATTGTTTGAATGGATTGAATGACTTGCATTTTGGATTCAATAAGTGAGCTTTAAGAGTCAGTTGTATGGATCATTGTGATATTTTTTTGGGCCTATTGTATAGATGACAACATCATGTCATTCTTTCTTCCCTTCTTGTGTGTTGCAATCATGATTGTATGACACACTAGAACTTGCCTTGAGTTTTCTTTGAGGTCACATTTTTACATGCATACATAAATATGATTGAGGCATTATTTCTTGAATAAGCTACTTGGCCAAATAGCCAACCTTGCATTACATCCTTTGTTGAGCCCCTTTGAGTATATTTTAACCAATTCTTATTCAATTAGCTCGTTACAAGCCAAAGTGGAAAACCATGAGTTGACCTTACCATTGAGGATAAACGAGCTTTGGAATTGTTTTGGGAATGATTTAAGAACAAGTGTAGGGGTGGCCTTGAAGTTATGTCAAGCGTTTAAAAAAAAAAAAAAAAAGAGTAGTAGCATATGTTAAAAATAAATAAATAAATAAATTTCAGTCTCAAAAAAAAAAAAAAAAAAAGAAGAAGAAGAAGAAGAAGAATGGAAATTAAGGATTGATATCTAACATTGGCATTCTTTGGGGTAACTTTCATGCTAGCTTCTATGATCATTCCCCATTGTGGTCCCATAAGAGGTTGTGGCGCTAGCTCAGTCACTGGAATCGCCAATTGAAGCAGGTGTAACACCCTAATAAACTCATACTATGCTTAAGTCGCATTACGGCATTTTATTAATTGTTACTTATGCTTGTGAAATACTTAAGCATCACTTTTTAAATTAAGTTACGTGGAAAATAAGCTAAATTTTTATTTTTTTTTTAAATATGTCGTCGCTTTGCAGCGTTTTGGAAAATGAAACCTTGAGCGAGAATGTAGATATAAAAAGCATGTCGTACATAAATCATTATTAATTGTTACTTATGCTTGTGAAATACTTAAGCATCACTTTTTAAATTAAGTTACGTGGAAAATAAGGTAAATTTTTATTTTTTTTTTTAAATATGTCGTCGCTTTGCAGTGTTTTGGAAAATGAAACCTTGAGCGAGAATGTAGATATAAAGAGCATGTTGTACATAAATCATAACACAATATCATAAAACATAAGAAAGATAAATAATTAGTAATCACAAATATATTGCAATACATAGCTAATCATTTCACCCATATGGGTTCATAATGTTAATGAATATATGGAAGAAGGCTCATGGTAGTGTCATGGCCCAAATACTAAATATAAATTAAAATGACATAGTTCATCGTAAAAAGGAATATGTGAAGGTGCAGAGCAACAGTAACTACAAGTCCAAAATAGCATAGTCTGGCACCCCTCATCATATGTTAGCTCGCAGTGTGGGGGATCCATGCTATACTCCACCGGATGTGCCATCAGAATCTGGTGACGATACGAAAAATAACTAGGGTAAGAAATGATATTTCTCAGTAGGATTCGAATCAGACATGAAGTATCATCATCATCGTCCCAGCCACTCTGGTTTTATTAATGAAAATAGTGCGCATTCATAAAGTCCAATTATTAGGTTTTCAAAACATGAATATCCAAAGTGGATTCAATTTTAAGTACGTATTCTCATTGTAACAATAACATCATGGTGTACATAAGAGTTTATATGACAATTTGTATCATGCATGAATATCTTGAGAGTTTTATTCTTAACTTGGGTCGGACTAAAGTCCCTTTCTTCCATTAGACTTGACTCTATTATAATTCTTTTAATTGCCACCTACTAAACATAGTTGGTAATGAGCTCATATCGTCGCCGTCACCACCATAAGTTTCTGGTACTTACACTAACTGGGTCCTTTTCTATGCCTCATGTAAGCCCTTCCCCAGTACTCACACTAACTGAGTCCATTGCCATGCCTCATGGAGTCCATGGGTGGAGGGGTTTCTTATTACGAGCCACCTTCCTTTTCAAAGGATCATACTCGTAGTTCAACTCTTCTTTTTAAGGCTTATGATGCAAAAATTATTCTAAATCCATAAATTTTGCAGAATTTCGGTATCATGACGGCTAGACCGGAGCTTTCCCAAAATTGCTAAACAAAGAGTTTAATCTCACATTTCATTAAGCATCAGTATCATCATCATGTCAGCATTATCATCATCATGTTGGCACCTAGAGGCATACATAACACACAAAGTCTTATGAGCTTAACTTAGTAAATTTGGAGCAAGCTTTTAATTGAATTTACCTCTTGTGACCATTCTTTTATTAGGCATAGGGCCAATTTTGTCTATTATCCATTTTGAAATTTTTAAGTTAAATTATGAAGTTTTTCCATAACTTAATTTGAGGGTTTTAATGTCTTCAAGCTTGTTTCTCATTAACATTTTAAACTTAACCATAACTAGATTTACTTTTATGATGGAGCAGTAACTTTAAGAAGTCACCATAATTTCATATTTTATTATTTTGACATGATTTTGATATGATTATACTTCTCTGAGTTTATTTGTAAACAAAACAATCCCCACTCAAAAATTCATTTTATAACTTGAGATATGCATGTTTTACTCTGATTGTTTAGTCTCTCAAATTCATTATGCAACAGTGACTTTTAAACTTTACTGGGAGCTCCTCACAAGGAATCTACCAAAACTGCTTTATGGGGGTGTTTCTATATGTCTTAGATTTCTAAAAAACTTGGTCCCACTCAAAAATATTTTGTATAGCTCAAGTTATTAAGATTTTTGTACAGACTGCCCGAACAGAAACACATCTGGGGACAGCCCACTTTGCAAATTCGTTTCTCCCTCATTTTAAAGCCAAATTTTGCGTATTTTATATGTATAAAAAGGTCTATGAGTCTATTTTCATTTAAAATTAGTTCCATTTCATTTAGAGCTGTATTGAATGAGTTATTGGTTGTCCAATGCATACTATTAGAATTTCTAGCTTCAACAATTTTTGTTTCAATTAGTTTTCTTGTAAAAACATTAAGTCTTTTAATCAAGTGGCCACTTTTCTCTTCCAAACCACTTTTATACTTTGAGATCTTGATGATAGATCAATATTTTGAGATCTAAGAAGTTGGGTTCAAGCAACACATGTACATAACTAAAAACATTTTACAAGCAAAGAGCCATATCACAAGAAAACACTTCATATCAAGGAGTATGGCCATGAAGCCTTAGAGTAAGTTCTAGAACCACCTAGCTATGTAGAGCTTAGGAGTTCTAGCGCTTAAGAACACATAAAAAGAAAAGGATTAGAGTCACTATCACAAAGATTGGAAGCTTGAAGGGTGGAAGTGGTCGAACATGGCCTCCCTCCTTAGAGCTTGGAAGAATATGGCTAAATGTGTTTACTTTGCTTCTCCAAAGACCAAAGAAGGCGGTTCTTGAAGGGTTTGTGATGGTGGTGAAAGGAAAGAGGGTTGAATAAGGTGAGAAAGTGAGAAGAAGAACAAGAAAAGTTGGAAGAATAAAAGAGCTAGGATGAAGTATAGAGAGAAATGAGAGCTTGGACTTGTAGTAAGAGGATGAAAACTTGCAAATGAGGAGAGAGAGGGGAGTGAATGGCACCTTACAAGGGGTAAGTAGGAGGTGATTTTTGCCTCCTTCAATAAGTAAGAAAGTTAAGAACCTTGGGATAAAAGGGGTGGTTGTGTTTCCTTTGAGTCTTGGTGCATAGCAAGGACCATTTTGTGTTTTCTCAAGGAATTAAAGGAAGGCAGTACTCTTAGGATTTACTTGATGGAGTATGATTTACCTATGTGGTATGATGCAAGTGGTGGATAGCCTTTCTTTGGTCTTGCCTAAGGTGATACTACTAACACAAGCTTAGATCCAAGGGTGAAAGATTTAGGAGACAAATAGAGGGTTGGATTTGGCTCTTTCTTGGCCGAAATTTTCATGCAATAATTAGGAGAATTTTTTGAATTTTGAAAGCTATTAGAAATATATAAGTTATTAATTAATTTGATTAGTTTAATTGTTCTTTAGTCAATTTCGGTTAATTACACTAAGACGTTTTTCCTCTAAAAGAATTGTTCTAATGAATTATGTATTTAGGGTGTAAGGATTAATTTATCACAATTAATTAAGGTAAAACAATTGTCATGTACTTAATTAACAAAATTATATTAGCTTAATTATATTTCTAAGTTACGAATTAACAAGGTTCGAATAATTAGGCTTTAATTAAAACATTTAATGCGTTATGATTCAATTGTTGACCTGACTCCATTTACTAAGCTTTTGCTCATTGAGATTAGCTGATTATTCCTCAGTTAATCGCTAACCCCTCTAATTAGCCAAGGACACTAAGCTAATTAGCTTAGACAAAATTAGGGATGTTACAGCAAGGACTTGGCTATAGGCAACTCTAGGGACATCTACTCTATCTTGACGTTTGGCAAGGGCTCAGGCGGAAAATCCCACGGACCTAGTGGCTGTCTAAGATAGGCTATAGGAACCTCAACCGGAGCGGGTGGAACGTCGGCCTCTATCCCTTTATGCATCCAACCGAGGTAAAAATAGGATCGTACCACTGTGGTGGTCATTGCCACGATGGCCTATGCGTTCTCATCATATGTCCACTCATAATGGGGCGGATCCATGCTCCACTCCACCGAATGCACCGTAGGAATCTAGTGACGATACAGAAAATAACTAAGGTGAGAAATGATATTTCTCAGTAGGACTCAAACCTAACACGGAAGTGTCATCGTCATCATCCCAGCCACTTCGGTTTTATTAGTGGAAATAGTGAGCATTCATAAGGTCCAATTATTAGGTTTTCGAAACATGAATATCTGAAGCGGATTCGATTTTAAGTACATATTCTCATTGTAACAATAACATCATGGTACACATAAGAGCTTATATAACAATTCGTATCATGTATGAACATCTTGAGAGTCTCATTCTTTACTTGGTTCGGCCCAAAGTCCTTTTCTTTCATTAGACTTGACTCTATCATAATTCTTTTATTTACCAGCCACTAAACAAAGTTGATAATTAATTCATACCGTGACCGTCGCTACCATAAGTTTCTAGTACTTACACTAGCTGGGCCCTTTGCCATGCCTCATATAAGCCCTTCCCCGGTACTCACACTAGCTGGGTCCATTGCCATGCCTCATGCAAGTCCATGGGTGGAGGGGGGTTCCTTATTATAGGCCATCTTCCTTTTCGAAGGATCATACCCTTAGTTCAATCTCTTCTTATTAAGGCTTATGATGCAAAAATTATTCCAAGTCCATAAATTTTGTAGAATTCCAGCAACATGACAGCTAGACCGGAGCTTCCCCAAAATTGTTAAACAGAGAGTTCAATCTCACATATCGTTAAGCATTATTATCATGATCATGTCATCATCATCATGTTAGCACATAGAGGCATATATAATACACAAAATCTTATGAGTTTAACTTAGTAAATTTAGTACAAGCTTTTAATTGAATTTGCCTTTTGCGTCACTTCTTTTATTAGGCATAAGGCTAATTTTGTCTATTATCCTTTTTGAAACTTTTGAGTTAAGTTATAAAATTCTTCAATATCTTAATTTGAGGGTCTTAAAGTCTTCAAGCTTGTTTCTCATTAGCATTTTAAACTTAACTATAACTAGATTTACTTTTACAGTGAGGCAGTAACTTCAAAAATTCACCATAATTTCAAATTTTATTATTTTGACATGAATTTTGATATGGTTATACTTCTCTGAGTCTATTTTTAAACAAAATAAGCCCCACTCAAAAATTTATTTTGTAACTGGAGATATACATATTTTAATCAAACTGCTCAATCTCTTAGATTCATTTCAGAACAGTGACTTGTAAACTTTACTGGGAGCTCCTCACAAAGAATCTGCCAAAATTGTTTTATAAGGGTATTTCTCTATGTCGTACTTTCTAAAAGACCTGGTCCTACTCAAAAATGTTTTGTATAAATCGAGTTATTCAGATTTTTGTACAAACTACCCGAACAAAAACACATCTTGGGACAGCCCACTTTAAAAATTCATATCTCCCTCGTTCTAAGGCCAAAATGCACATATTTTATATGTATAAAAAGCTCTACGAGTCTATATACATTTAAAATTAGTCTTATTGCATGTTGAGTTGTATTGAATGAGTTATTGGTCATAAAATACAAATTGTCAAAATTTCCAACTTCAACAGCTTTTATTTTAATTAGTTTTCTTGTAAAAATATTAAGACTTTTCCTCAAGTGACCACTTTTATCTTCCAAACCACTTTATCTTCCAAACCACTTTTATACTTTGAGATCTTGATGATAAATCAATTTTTTAGTTCTAAAAATTTTGGTTCAAGCAATACATATACATAACTGGAAACATATTATAAGAAAAGAGCCATATCACGAGAAAATCCTTCATATCAAGGAGCATGGCCATGAAGCCTTAGAGCAAGTTCTAGAACCACTAAGCTCTGGAGAGCTTAGCAGTTCTAGAGCTTAAGAACACATAAAAAGAAAAGAATTAGAGTCATTACCACAAAGATTGCTTGGAAGCTTGAAGAGTGAGAGTGGCTGGAGATGGCCTCCTTCCTTAGAGCTTGGAAGAATGGGGCTAATGTGTGTTTACTTTGCTTCTCCAAAGACCAAAGAAGGTGGTCCTTGAAGGGCTTGTGATGGTGGTGAAAGGAAAGAGGGTTGAATGTGGTGAGAAAATTGGAAGAAGAACAAGAAAGGTTAGAAGAACAAAAGAGTTAGGATGAAGTTTAGAAAAAGATGAGAGTTTGGACTTATAGTGAGAAGATGAAAACTTGCAAATGAAGAGAGAGAAAGGGTTGAATGGCGCCTTACAAAGGGTAGGTAGGAGCTGATTTGTGCCTCCTTCAACAAGCAAGAGAGTTAAGAACTGATAACTCCATTTGGTGTCATATTTTTAGTTAGTTTTTGTTGAATTTAGCTTTTGTTTTGTTGCATTTTAGTATATAGTTTGGGTTAATTGGTATTTTTAGCCTTTTATTATTTTTGTTATTTGTTTGGATACTTATTTTGGTTTTTTTTTTAATTTATTGTAGGTGCAAGTGGGCCTAAAAGAAGTTGGAAGAGGCCAAACCATGAATTCAGACTCAGCACCTTACGCTATAGTGCAACCCAGTGCGCTATAGAGCAATGCTACAGAAGGAAGAAAATGGCCATGTTCATGTTGCGCTATAGCGCAACCAAGCGCTCTATAGCGCGCTCCCGTTTTGTCAAAATTTCCAATGTTTTGAGTTGCGCTGTAGCGCAACCAAGTGCGCTATAGCACGCTCCCCTATTTGCAGACTCTGTCAATAATTTTTGTTGCGCTATAGCGCAACTCAGCGCGCCACCGTACTTCCCAAATGAGCCAAGAATTGAGGCTTGAGCTTTTGCAGATTATCAATTCGAGCTGAAAGTTAAAAGGGGAGATCTATGCACTATAAAAAGGAGGTCACACAAATCACAAAAGGGATTCCCAGACACCTTATACACTTTCCAAGGCAGAAAACTTTTCTCAAAGAGATTGAGGTGAAGATTCAAGGATTCCAGAGGTTAATCATCAACACGGAGAGATTCAAATTATTCTGAATTCCTTGTTTCTAACCAGAATTCTCCATGGCTTTGTGTGTTTCTATTTCCTTATCTTTATACTCTGTTATTGTTTTCTTTTCTTTAGACATGAACTAAATTTCTCTTGCTAGGGCGTTAATGGACCTTTTTGTATGACAAATTTCTTTATGGATTAATGTTAATCTTATTTCTATTTCAATTGCTTAGTGTTTTTGTTTGTGCTTAATGCTTTTGAGTGATTGGCCACCATTCAATTAATTCATTGCTTTGTAATAACTAGAGATAGAGTTTGTAAACAAAACTTCTTAACATAAACACCGTGAGCTAAGCGAAAACTACAGATAGACAAACGCGGTTCATGCGGTCAACATAGGAACCCATAGAACTTCAACCTTTTCCTAGATCAGTTTGTGCTAAGAGATTAGGCAATCAGTTTAGTATAAAGAGTATTACTTGAACTCGAGAGAGGCTAGGAATAAATTAAGGAGAACCAACCGTGAGTCAATTAGGATAGAAACAAATTAATAGAAATTCATAGGCAAAGCGTCTACAATAGGTGAAATTAATTAGCCCTAGCATTCATTCCATTGTATTTAGTCAACCCTTTTTTTGCATCCGTCCTCCTTACTATTTTTCGTATTTATTAAATTCTTATTTTTATTTTAAATTTCTCTATATGCATAATTTCATTCCTTCCAAATAGTCATCCTTCAAACTATTCGGTATTTGATCTATCCTCATGGGAACGATACTTTTCTCATCACTTTATTACTTGTACGATCTAGTATACTTGCCAGAGCCGCATCAAGTTTTTGGCGTCGTTGCTGGGGATGGTATCAATATCATTCTTAGTTGATGGGATACTAGATTAGATATTTTATATTTTATTTTTATTTTTGTCATTTATTTCTATTTAACCTTTTTATTATGTTTTAGTCCTTCCTTCACCTGTTCTTGTGTTCCGTTTTGTAGTTTATGCGAAGGAGCCAATCTATTGAAGACTTGATCTTTGATCCAGAGATCGAGCGTTCCTTGCATCAACTCAGGAGAGCACGGAGAACAATTGAAGAAGTCCTTGAAGTCACCATGGCCAATGAAAATGAGCATCATGATAAGGTCATGAAGGACTACTTGACACCCACTCTTGAAGGGTGCTCATCAAGTATTATGAGACCACTTATCCAAGCAAAGAACTTCGAGCTGAAGACGTCACTCATTCAGTTCGTGCAACAAAATTGCCAGTTTGCTGGACTACCTAGTGAGGATCCAAACAAACACCTCAGCAACTTCCTGGAAATCAGTGACACCGTAAAAATTAATGGCGCCACGGATGATGCTATTCGGTTGAGGCTATTCCATTTTTCATTGAGGGACAAAGCCAAAGCTTGGTTGAAGTCTCTATCACAGGGGACACTCATTACCTGGGATATGGTGGCTAGGAAATTGTTGGAGAAGTACTTTCCTCCTGCCAAGTCTACCAAGATGAGGAATGATATCACTTCCTTCACCGAAGCAGTTGGAGAATCCTTCTATGAGTCTTGGGAGAAGTATAAGGAATTATTGGCCAAGTGTCCATATCACGACATCCCGCTCTGGATGCAAATCCAGACATTCTACAATGGTCTCCTCATGTCCACCCAGATCATGGTTGACGCAGCAGCTGGTTGCTCTCTAAATAATAAGACACCAGAGCAGTCATGGGAGCTATTTGAAACAATGGCTAGAAATAATTACCAAAGGCCTAGTGAGAGAACTCAGAAGAAGGGAGTCCAAGAAGTTGACACTACCACTGCCCTTTTGGCCCAGATGCAAGCTCTCTCTGTCCAAAATACAGCCATTCAATAGCAATTGGATATGCTCAATACCACTTCCCCAACACCGATCTTACGGTGTGACTTCTGCCAAGGGAATCATCCTAATGGAGAATGTGCCACAAAGCCTACTTTTGATGAATAAGTCAATTACATGAATGGTCAAAGGCACAATTTCCATTCCAATAGTTTTGTTCCTGGATACAGAGACTATGGCCATTCCAGTCAATTTTGTGGGAATTATGGTGCTCCCAGGCACTCGTACAACCCACCTATTCAAAAGAAGAAGTCTCACTTAGAGGAAATGTTCAACAATTCATGCAGACTCATTCTAATTTTGTGGATAGAACTGAAGCATAGTTCAAGCACCAAGAGGCTTCCATTAGAAACCTTGAAACTCAGTTGGGGCAGATATCCTAGCAACTAGCTAAAAGACCACAAGGTACTTTGCCTAGCAATACAGTGAAAAATCCAAAGAGAGCAAGTTAAGGCAATTGCCCTGCGAAGTAGCAAAGAACTAGAAGAACCTAAGATGCTAGAAGTGGAAGAAGAGCAATCTGCTGAGACTAAAGTGTAAACTGCTAAAGGGAAGAAATATGATATTCCTATGAGGCATAGCAAGGGTGTGGGAGAAGAAGAAAAGACGCCAGAGTATGTGGCACCACCTGCCTATGACCCTCCCATTCCCTATCCATAGAAAGTGAAGCAATTGAAGAAAAAGCAGCAAGATAAGCAATTTACAAAATTTCTGGAATTATTTAAGAAGCTGCAAATTAATATACCCTTCATGGAGGCATTGACTCAGATGCCTAGTTATGCTAAGTTTATGAAAGAGATCCTCTCTCAAAAGAGAAAAATCAAAGATGATAAGACGGTCCTACTTATTGAAGAGTGCAATGCCATCTTACAGAACAAGCTACCTCCCAAGCTTAAGGATCCAGGGAGTTTTACTATTCCATATGTTATTAGTGATGTTTATTTTAATAAAGCTCTTTGTGATCTTGGTGCCAGTATTAATTTAATGCCTTTGTCTATTTTCAAGAAACTTGGAGTTGGAGAAGTCAAGCCGACCATGATGTCTCTACAGCTAGCTAACAGATCAATCAAGCATCCAAGAGGCATTATTGAGGATGTTCTGGTAAAGGTGGACAAGCTCATATTCCCAACGGATTTTGTAGTGCTCGACATGGAGGAAGACAGAGAAGTCCCCCTCATTCTTGGGAGAGCTCGCAACTAAGTTCCCCCTTGAAGCCGATTCGTGCCTTAGAGTTGAGGTCATTGAAGAGGTGGTGACTTCTTCCTTTGGAGCTGTTTCCACCACCATTCCCTTAGAGGCATACTTGGTAAACTCTAAGACGGTAGAAGAATTAGAGGATAGCAACTTGCAACTATGCCATGAACTTTTGGAAGCTCAACCTATAGTTTCCTAGCCTTTTTTTGACACTCTGACATAGGATAGGGAACTACAACCAATAAGTGAGGAGCCACCAAAACCAGAGCTCAAGCAACTTCCTATCCATCTGAGATATGCATTCCTTGGTGACAGTGACACATATCCTGATATTATTAGTGCCTCACTGAGTAGTCTAGAAGAAGATAAGTTGCTAAGGGTACTCAGAGATCTTAGAATAGCTGTTGGGTGGCAGATTTCAGACTTGAGGGGTACCAGTCCCACCTTTTGCATGCATAAAATCTTCATGGAAGATGACTTCAAGCCACTGGTTCAACCACAGAAGAGGCTGAACCCAACCATGAAAAAGGTTATGAAGAAGTAAGTGGTGAAGCTCCTAGATGCAGGGATCATATATCCCATTTTAGACAGTGTTTGGGTGAGCCTAGTTCAGGTAGTACCCAAGAAAAGAGGAATTACAATGGTGAAGAATGAGAATAATGAGCTCATTCCAACTCGTATGGTAACCGGGTGGAGGATGTGTATTGATTACCGGCAGCTTAATGATGCCACGTGCAAGGACCATTTCCCACTACCCTTCATGGACCAGATGTTGGAGAAGATAGCAAGCCATGCTTACTATTGCTTCTTGGATAGCTACTCTAGTTATAACCAAATACATATTGCCCTAGAGGATCAGGAGAAGACTACATTCAACTGTCCATATGGGACATTTGCTTATAGGAGAATGCCATTTGGATTGTACAATGCTCCAGCTACCTTCCAGAGGTGCATGCTGGCCATTTTCCATGATATGGTGGAGAGATTTATAGAGGTTTTTGTGGATGATTTTTCAGTTTTAGTTTTTGATGATTATTTGTATCAATTATCTTTGGTTTTGAAACGATGTCAGGAAACTAAACTTGTTTTGAATTAGGAGAAGTGTCATTTTATGGTTCAAAAAGGCATAGTCCTCCGACATCGGATCTCAGCTAAAGGAATTGAAATAGATAGAGCCAAAATTGTAGTCATTGAGAAGTTACCTCCACCAACCGATATGAAGGGAGTTAGAAGTTTCTTAGGCCATGCTAGATTCTATAGGAGATTTATTAGGGATTTCTCTAAAATTGCTAAGCCTTTGAGTAATTTGTTAGTTAGGGATGTTCCTTTTAATTTTGATAATAAATGCTTGCATGCCTTTAAACTTTTGAAAAGCAAATTAGTTTCAACTCCCATTCTTGTTGCACCTAATTGGGATTTGCCATTTGAGCTCACGTGATATGCTAGTGATTATGCTATAGGTGCTGTTTTAGGACAGAGGAAGAATAAGTTGTTGCATGTTATTTATTATGCAAGTAGAACTTTGACCAACTTAATTATGCTACCACTAAAAAAGAACTTTTGGCTGTTGTATTTGCTTTTGAAAAATTTTGTTCTTATTTGATAGGTGCTAAAGTGATTGTCTACACGGACCATGCAGCCTTGAAGTTCTTGTTGGAAAAGAAGGATGCCAAGCCTAGGCTCCTTAGATGGATTCTACTGCTTCAAGAATTTGATTTGGGGATTAGAGATAAAAAGGGAGCAGAGAACTTGGTAGCTTACCACCTTTCCAGACTGACCTTTCCCTTTCTATATGAGGAGGAAGAGATTAGAGAGATATTTCCTGATGAGCAGCTATGGGTGGCACAAGTAGCACCATGGTTTGCAGACTATCTCAATTATCTGGTAAAGAGAATTCCACTTGAGGGCCTCTTACACTCCTAGAAGAGGAAATTCATTTCTGACCTCAAATACTATTTCTAGGATGAGCTATTTCTTTATAGACACTGCTCAGATCAGCTTATCAAAAGACATGTTCCTCAAGAAGAAGTGGCTAGTATTCTTTACCATTGTCACACATCACCAGTTGGGGGTCACTTCGGAGCCACCCAAACAGCTGCTAAAGTCCTTCAGTGTGGGTTCTATTGGCCCACTGTTTTCAAATTGCCAATGACTATGTGAGAAGGTATAATGAATGCCAAGGGACTGGGAATGTTTCTAGGAAGCATGAGATGCCATTGAGTAACATTTTGGTGGTTGAGCTATTTGATATTTGGGGTATTGACTTCATGGGCCCCTTTCCTACTTCCTTTGGCAACAAATATGTATTGGTAGCAGTTGATTATGTGTCCAAATAGGTGGAAGCCATGGCATCTCTTACTAATGATGCCCAGGTCATCACAAAGTTTCTAAAGAAGAATATTTTCTCAAGATTTGGCACCCCAAGAGCAATAATTAGTGATGGAGGCACACACACTTCTGCAACCGTCAATTTGAAGCCCTTCTTGCCAAATATAGTGTGAATCACAAGGTTACCACTCCCTACCACCCTCAGACAAATTGTAACATCCCCATATACACATTATAGGAAATAATAAAAACATTCTTGGGCAAACTTTTATTATTTACAGTCTTGTCCCTGAACTTTTTAGAAAATGATATTTAGGTCCCTATATCAATAGGATTAATAGGATAAGGTTTTAAACGAAGCAGAATCATGTAGCAAAAACATAGAAACCTAAACCTCGGTTAATTGAGCCACGGAGGTATCCATATGTGAAATGACATGAGATGCCCCTAGATTTGCCCATAATTATGAAAATGCCATTAGTTATGAAAATCAAACAGAAAATATTAAAGGATTTACATAAGAGTGAAAAGATAACAATCCCAAAGAAACAGTGCAATTGATTTGTGCTGTTAATCAATTTATTAGAAAAATAAAAGTAATTAGGGATGAACTATAAATACTAGGGCTAAAGAAAATTTAGATTGTTATGTAGAATACTATGAAAAATTATTTAGTATAATGTCCAGAATTACGCTAAGTTTAATATACGTTATTAATCGATTTATCCGACTTTATTGAATGTGTAGAATTAATTAGACGTTAGTGAAAGGTTAATTAGGAGTTAATTAGATGTTAATTAGAGAGAATTGGATTAGAAACAATTAAAATAGAAACATAGTAAACCTCATAAAATTCTTCCTAATCGTTTTGCCGGTTTAAAGAAAATCGGGTAGAATTCGGTATTTTAAACTGTCGAGACCGAATAACCAAATTTATTACATCAAAACCCTAAGTTTAATGGCTAAAAATTAAGCCACTTCATCTCCTAAGGTTGGAGCCACTCAGCCACAAAAGAATGAGGAAACTTAGCTCATCTAATTACCACTCATGTGGCAACCAATAGGATTTGAAAGATTCAACTACCGAGCTCTATATAATTTCAATATTTCCCTTCTTTCTCTCATTTTTTGGCCGACCAAAGTTCCAGCTACCTTCTCCTCCATTCTTCATGCATTCTATCTTCTTCCTCTTCTATCTTCAAGCCCCATCCATCCTCTTCATCAAAACTTTCACCTAGCCAACGTATACAACAATCTAGAGGTAGGATTCAATTTCTGTTCTTGATTTCTCTAAACTATGGCTGTATGAAATTTCACTTTTCTTCATTTATTTGATGATGTATTGGATGTATTTGATGGTTTATGGTTGGATTAACATGAAATTTCGAGTTGGAATTAAAGTTAGAAGCAGAAAACTAGAAGAAGTGGAGAATTAGGATGCTGTCTAAGTGAAAAACCTACGGTGGTCAGTACGACAGAGTGTAAGGCTCCACCTATAAGCATTTAAATTGGATGAAACTATTTTTAAGTGAAACTAGACATTCAGGGCTTTCCATACATATATAATATAAGGCCGTTGGATTAGTATTGAGAAAGATATGAATTTTTTAAGTTTGACCTAGGTTTTTGAGTTTGATTCTAGGTAGACTAGGTTGTTCAGGGCAAAAATTGCCCTATAAGACTAGAAATTGAATGAACCAACTTTGTTAGAAAGCTTACACATAGGAGAACATCCCATTTTTAGAGTTAGATACGGTCTCGTTTGTTTCAGTGGTTCAAGGAAGTTGCCTTATGTCCAAACCAGGCCAAAACAGGGCAGTTTAGAAAGGTCAAATTTTGGGGCTTATAACTCAAGCTCTACTAAAGCAAATGAAATGGAAATTATTGCAAATGAAAGCTTGTTCTGTTAGATTTAATATGATACCAATTTTCTATGATTTGAGCTAGTTTTCGATTTTTAGTGGATTTTTACTTTTAAGTGTGTAACTCTGGCAAGCTACAGGACAGGCCGAGATAAAACTTAAATAACTTGAGCTACATTTATCAAAATTAGATGCGACTAAAGAGGTTAGAAAACAGACACATAACACTCTAACATATCCAAAATTTAGGTCCAGATGAGTTAAATAGAAAATTTGGCTTGATTTACAAAAACTGGGTTAAATGAAAATATTGAGACAGCAACCATGTTTTAAATGCAACAATTGTGCCCATGAATTTTATGTTTGAATTGTGAATGAAGTGTTATGATTTCTCTGAAAAATTGTTTTCCTGAGTATTGGCACTATTCACAAAGAAGTGGACTCAATCCGTTATGCTGCCAAATTTTCGGTAGAATTGTAAGGAGGTTATAAGTATTTATCTGTTAAGAATATGTATGTGGAAATCATGTATGCAAGGATATATAAAGTAAATGATAAAGCATATGTATGAGTGCATTCAACATGTCTATGCATGACTATGTATGAGAATGAAAGGATATGAACATATTAAATGTAGATCCCTTCACCTGGAGGTAGTTATGAGATCCCTCCTTATGAAGGCAGTTAAATAAGATAAGATTGGGTCCCTTCACTTGGAGGCAGTTATTTGGGTCCCTCCAAGTGAAGGCAGTTAAAAGATAAAGATGTAGGTCCCTTCACTCGGAAGCAGTTGCACAATGGCTCCCTCCTTGTGAAGGCAGCTAAAACTTTTGGGTCCCTCTATGTTGGAGGCAGATGGCCAACTGAGCCCCTCCGACCTAGAGGCACGTGGATCCCCTTACAGGTCAGTACTGTGTGACGATAGTTACGAGTTGAGCTCACTTCTAAATCAGACTACCCAAGGGTAGTAAAGACTAAAGATTAAAACATATGCAAACACCCTAGAGACGGGGATACATAACACCTAGGTGTGCCAAGAAAAGAAAGCAAAGAAAGTTAAAAAAAAAAAAAAAAACCAATATATTTGCATGAATTCAAGTATGAGTATTTGCATAATTATATCTCATGTTTTATTGATGCTGAGACTATTCTATCTGCTTATGCTATGGTTATTATTCTAAATGTGAAATATTGCCAATGTGACTCAAGTGCGTGAATAAAATGAACTCTGCTTCGGACAATATATTTTCAAACTATAAAACTGAATAGTCTATTTAACATGTTAACATTTTTCATAATAAACCAAAACAGCTAGAGATAATAACGATAACACAGCATATGGTAGTTTAATAAATCCTACTTAGAATTCTCACTCCTATGTTCATTTCCGTGTTATCTTCAAATAGTTCTGAAGTTCTGAAGAAGGTCTTCCGAGGCGGAGTTGACTAGTAAGATTGAAGGTGGCCGAAAGTTGCTGCTAGACAAGGTCCGATTAAGTAACAGCAACAACTCCTAGGTGAGGTATTATGGCTTAAGCATAGTACCATACTTGGGAGGGTGTTACACAAATGGCCAAATGGAGGCGTCCAATAGAGAGTTGAAAAGAATCCTTGAGAAGACTATTAATTCCTCAAGGAAGGATTGGTCAGTTAAGTTGGATGATACACTTTGGGCTTACAGGACAGCTTTCAAGACTCCCATTGGGATGTCTCTATATAGATTGGTCTTTGGGAAGGCTTGTCACTTGCCAATTGAGTTGGAGCACAAGGCATATTGGGCAACAAAACTGCTCAATTTTGATCTCAAGGAGGCAAGTGAGTAAAGAATGCTACAGCTTAATGAGTTGGATGAGTTTATATAGGAAGCCTATGAAAATACCAAGCTCTATAAGGAGAAAACCAAGAAGTGGCATGATAGGAATATACTGAGAAGAGACTTCCAAATAGGTCAGAAAGTCCTACTTTTCAATTCTAAATTGAAGCTATTCTCTGGGAAGCTGAGATCAAGGTGGTCAGGACCTTTTGAGATCACTAAAGTATCCCCTTTTGTAGCCATTGAGGTCACACATCCTACAAAAGATACTTTTAAAGTCAACGGCTAAAGGAGCCATATGTTGATGGAAGCTATGATAAACTCAAGGCTTTAGCTCTTCTGTCTGATCCAGGCTGATAGATAGAGTCATGTCCAACTTACGGACATTAAACCAAAGTGCTTATTGGGAGACAACCTAACTTTTCTTAACTTTTCTTTGATTTCTTTTAATTTTTCTTACTTAGGATCATTTTAGTTTTTTTTTTATTATTATTATTATTTACGTATAATTTTGTTTAGAATCAATTTAATTTATTCAAGTCTGGTTTGGTTTGTTTTGTAGGTTTATGGAGCAATTAGGAAGTTCATAAGTGGAGTAAGAGATGAAATTGGGCGTGCAGCAGAGAGATTGTAGAAGTTGCAGCAGAAACAGTGCGCTATAGCGCTCTACATTGTGCTATAGCACGCTGTCAAAAGGAGTATGCATTTTGAAAATTTTTGTTGCGTTATAGCACAAGGGCGCTAGCGTAAGATCACGTCTGCAGAAAGTGAAGAGAACATTTGGCTGCGCTATACCGCGACATCTTGCGCTATAGCGCAAGCCCATTTTCACAACAGGTTTAAAAATCGCGCTGTAGCTTCGTTGCAGCATAAACACAAACACACACACATGAACTTCTCTTCCCTTCTTACTCCCTTACACACCCAAACACAACACTTACTCTCCTACTCAATTTCTTCCACCCAAATCCATTCCTCTTGCGCTATAGCGCAAGATCGCATCTGCAGAAAGTGAAGAGAACATTTGGTTGCGCTATAGCGCAAGCCTATTTTCACAACAGGTTTAAAAATTGCGTTGCAGCACAAACACAAACACACACATACACAGTTCTCTTCCCCTCTCACTCCCTCACATACCCAAACACAACACTTACTCTCCTACTTAATTTCTTCCACCCAAATCCATTCGTCACCTCAAAATCGACCCTATTCCCTCCCATTCTCACTCCCTCATGCCCATAGCCACTAATCTCTCCCTCTCTAAACCCTAACTCACAAAAATTAGGATTCCTTGGGTAGAAGGCAACTTTCTCTTTATTCTTGAAAAACTTTGGTTCTTTTGAGTCATTGAGAGACATCCATACCTGGTTTGCACATTCTCACTTTTCCATTATGAATTTTTATTTGTATGTGATTCATATGTGGCTATGTTGGTTAGTATCTTATATCTTGTCATGAACAACCTATGTTTTCAATCCCCTGACTGCATTTACTTGAGTTATTTGTGAGTATATGATTGTTCTGTGAAGTGCTATGCTTTAACTGAAAGTTGTGGGTTGATTCATATGGTTTATTAAGCCCATTTGATTCAACCAGGTTGAGTAATAATTGAAGGTGAGTGCTTTAATAGCCATTGATGAGTATGCTTAGGATTCCATTCCTTGTATTCCCCTGTGCTTCATTGTTTATAACCCTTACAGATGCTTCATTGTATTTTTTACTGTTTTTGTCTGTGCCAATAAGTAAGTTGGGGGTCATTATCTTGGAACATTCTATTATAATTTATTGATTACTGACTGGTTGCTTTTGGATTTCTCTTTGTTTTAATTGTGTTTTCAGGACCATGGCATCCAGAAAGAGAACCAAGACTACCGGAGCCTCCTCTTCTTCCCAACCCTCTCATGCCGATGTAGACTTTGACAGACATCGATTCATCAGGGTGAACTGTCAGCATCGTTACACTTCCTCCCTCCACAAATGAGAATTAGTGATAGAGAAAGGTGTTCAGCTGAGTTCGGGTACATTCCGACTACATATGAAAGAGATAGAGAGGAGAGGGTGGCATAGCTTGTTAGATAAGCAACCATTGGGTTGTCTCAACTTAGTGAGAGAATTCTACGCTAACTTGATGGTGGTTAATGGGGCTAACCAACCTGAAGGCCACGTCTGGGTGAGAGGCCAGTGGGTAGACATCCGTCCCTCCAATATCAACTCCTTCATGCGCACTCCTGATATCTAGCAGGATGATTTCTCTACATTGAAAAGGCAGAATGTAGATTGGAATGAAATTCTTCAGACCATAGCCCTGCCGAATGGTGAGTGGGCTTATTATGATACTCCATCTACTGGTCCGAAGCATTTGCTGAACAAGTACCTCAATCCAGCAGCCAGAGTGTGGGCTCAAATTATGTTCTCTTGCCTCATGCCTGATAGGCACACCCATTCTATCACTAGGGAGAGGTGCCTGCTACTGTATTACCTCATCACTCAGAGGGAGGTGAACCTGGGGCAGTTGATCAAGGATCAGATGATGACTATACCGAGTAGCAACTATTGCTTACCTTACCCATCCCTGATCACTGTGTTAACCTTGCAGGTGGGTGTTGTTGTAGATCCCATAGAGTGCATGATGGACAGAGGTCCAAAGATCTCTGATGAGAGCCTCTCTATGACACTGAACAGAGCGACTCGAAGGACCAGGAGGACCCGATAGGCTGAGAGACAGGGAAATGCATCATCACCATCACCACAACCACCACAGGTCAGAGGCACTAAGGCATCCCAGCTGCCATGGCTTCAGCTTTAGGCCCAAATTGATGAGCTGTGCCTAGACATGAGGAGCACATGGGCCACTCTCCAGAGTAGAGCGAGTATGTAGTATTTCTCTATTTATAGAGGCATCCAGGGTCTGGAAGCACTTATGAGGCAGCAGCTATCACCAGAGCTCCTCCAGCAGATACCACCTCTACCTCCAGCAGATCTAGAGTTTGAGCATCTTACTGATGAGGAGGCCTTTGCACAGGAGGAGTCAGAAGAAAAAGCAAAAGAATCAGCTGAGGATTTTGAGTAAGACTAGATTTGGGGAATTCCTTTCCTTTCCTTTCCTTTCCCTTTTTGATTTTTTTTTTTTTAGTGCATTGGGGACAATGCACAATTTTTAAGTTGGGGGTTGGGAAAGTCCATGAATGTACTTTTGTTTTTTGCCCTTGTTTATTTTTGTTTAGTTATTGTTAGTTTTCTAGTATTCTAGTTGTCTTGTTTCTATTTCAAAAAAAAAAAACCAAAAAGATTTTCATTTTTAGTCTTTTTATTAGTGTCTTTTGTCAATCAAATGGATGTAATGCTTATGCCTACGATATGAAAGACTACTCTATCTGATAACTCTTAAGTAACTTTGAATCCTAATTTGAGTCTTGAAAATCTTCTTGTGCTTTTATTATTGAATTGAGAATGATCATTTTCTTGCACTTTGATAAGAGCAACTTAGGATAGGTGATCTTTATATTTTTATGCTTTATTTAAGTTGAGACATGCATTCTTATTCATGTGAATCTTTCTTGAATTATATGTGAGTGAAACTTAGCCATAGAGATAATTTAGGCCATGTTTGGTAGCTACAATTGAGCCTCATTACCCACCATTTGTCATTGATCCTTCGTCACCCCATTTGAGCCTTAAAGCCTATTCTTGGATTGAACCATATCATGAGCCAAATATCCTTCTTTCTTTCCCCTCTTTGATCCTATAGTTTACCCTCAAGCCTTAGCTTCTAAACTCATTTGAATAGGGTAATACCTCCACTACTACAAACACATGCCAGCTAAAGTTAAAAGGTGGAGAGAGAAAAAAAAAGAAAGAGAAAGAAAGAAGGAGAAAGAGGGTAAAAGAATGAAAGAGTAATGAAAAAGAAAAAAAAAATGGCAATACAAGGAAAATACAATGCCAAGGTTGAATAAGAAAAGCATGATGGTTGCCAAGCAACTAAGTTGGGAGTACCCTAAGGAAAATGAGTTAGGGGTGAGAGTTCCTCAAGTTAAGGATAATATTGAGCTTAAGCAACTATTCCATTATACCTCTTACCTTGACCTACCACTACAAGCTGATAAAAAGTCCTTCTGATCTTTGGCTAAGTGATACTCATGTAGAAATAGAGAGAGAGGATTATGGATATTGTGATATTTTTGTCTTTTCTTAAACACAGCATAAGCATAGGGTGAGTCAATTCTTCATTGCTTTCTCCCTATACACACATTAGATCTATTCTTTTGACAATGTGGAGGCACAATTAGATGGTCTTAGTACTTAAACTTGGATTCTTGGTGACTTTTAAGTTAAGCTATGGAGCAGTAATGAGGAAGTTCATAGGCAATAACGTCTATTCTGACTGTTTTGTTTAGTGAGTCCCTTTGTTTCAAGTGTTTTTGTTTAAGTATTCTATTTTTTCAGTTGTTTTTAGTCCTTGTTTTGAGTCTTGCTTGAGGATAAGCAAGTCCTTAAGTTGGGGGTTGTGATAACTCTATTTGGTGAGTCATATTTTTAGTTAGTTTTTGTTGAATTTGAGTTATGGTTGTTTAATTTAGCTTTTGTTTTGTTGCATTTTAGTATATAGTTTCAGTTAATTGGTATTTTTAGTCTTTTATTATTTTGTTATTTGTTTGGATACTTATTTTGGTTTTTTTTTTTATTTATTGTAGGTGGAAGTGGGCCCAAAAGAAGTTGGAAGAGGCCAAGCCATGAATTCAGACTTAGCACTTTGCGGTATAGCGCAAGCCAGTGCGCTATAGTTCACTACCGCAAAAGGAAGAAAATGCCCATGTTCATGTTGCGCTATAGCGCAACCAAGGGCGCTATAGCGTGCTCCCATTTTGTCAAAATTTCCAAGGTTTGAGTTGCCCTATAGCGCAACCAAGCGCGCTATAGCACTCTCCTGGGTTTGCAGACTTTATCAACAATTTTTGTTGCGCTATAGCACAACTCAGCGTGCCACCGTATTTTGCAAATGAGCCAAGAATTGAGGCTTGCGCTATAGCGCAACCTTTGTGCTATAGTGCAAACCCATTTGCAGTAGATTATCAATTTGAGCTGAAAAGTTAAAAGGGGGGATCTATGCACTATAAAAAGGAGGTCACCCAAATCACAAAAGGGATTCCTAGACACTTTATGCACTTTCCAAGGCAGAAAACTTTTCTCAGAGAGATTGAAGGTGAAGATTCAAGGATTCCGGAGCTTAATCATCAAAATGGAGATATTCAAATTATTCTGAATTCCTTGTTTCTAGCCAAAATTCTCCATGGCATTTTGTTTTTCTGTTTCCTCATCTTTATACTCTGTTATTGTTTCCTTTTATTTAGACATGAACTAAATTTCTCTTGCTAGGGCGTTAATGGAACCTTTTGTATGACAAATTTCTTTATGGATTAATGTTAATCTTGTTTCTATTTCAATTGCTTAGTGTTTTTGTTTGTGCTTAATGCTTTTGAGTGATTGGCCACCATTCAATTGATTCATTGCTTTGCAATAACTAGAGATAAGGTTTGTAAACAAAGTTTCTTAACATAAATACTGTGAGCTGAGCGAAAACTACAGATAGACAAACATGGCTCATGCGGTCAACATAGGAACCCATAGAACTTCAACCTTTTCCTAGATTAGTTTGTGCTAAGAGATTAGGCAATCAGTTTAGTATAAAGAGTATTGCTTAACCTCGAGAGAGGCTAGTAATAAATTAAGGGGAACCGACCGTGAGTCAATTAGGATAGAAACGAATTAATAGAAATTCATAGGCAAGGCATCTACATCCATAATTTCATTCCTTCCATTGCATTTAGTCAACCCTTTTTTTGCATCCGTCCTAGTTACTATTTTTTGTATTTATTAAATTCTTACTTTTATTTTAAATTTCTCTACATCCATAATTTCATTCCTTCCAAATATTCATCTCTCAAACTATTCGGTATTTGATCTATCCTTATGGGAAGGATACTTTTCTCATCACTTTATTACTTGTACGATCGGTATACTTGCCGGAACCACATCAAGAACCTTGGGATAAAAGGGGTGGTTGTGTTTCTTTTGAGTCTTAGTGCATAGCAAGGACCATTTTGTGTTTTCTCAAAGGGTTAAAGGAAGGCATCACTCCTGGGATTTACTTGATGGAGTATGATTTACCAATGTGGCATGATCCAAGTGGTGGATAGCCTTTCTTTGGTCTTGCCTAAGGTTATGTACTAACACAAGCTTAGATCCAAGGGTGCAAGATTTAGGAGACAAATGGAGGGTTGGATTTGGCTCTTCCTTGGCTGAAATTTTTATGCAATAATTAAGGGGAAATTTTGAATTTTCAATGCTATTGGAATTATCTAAGTTGTTAATTAATTTGATTAGTTTAATTGCTCTTTAGTCAATTTCGGTTAATTACACTTTTAAGACGTTTTTTCTCTAAAAGAATTATTCTTATGAATTATGTATTTAGGGTGTAAAGATTAATTTATCACAATTGATTAAGGTAAAACAATTGTCATATACTTAATTAATAAGATTATATTAGCTTAATTATATTTCTAAGTTATGAATTAATGAGATTCGAATAATTAGGCTTTAATTAAAATATTTAGTGCGTTATGATTCAATTGTTGACTTTTCTTATTGATCATTGACTTTTAGTTAACTTGACTCAATTTACTAAGCTCTTGCTCATCGAGATTAGCCGATTAGTCCTCAGTTAATCGCTAACCCCTCTAATTAGCTAGGGACACTAAGCTAATTAGCTTAGGCAAAATTGGGGATGTTACACATGTAGAGATTTTACTAGTCATTCATTTGTTTATCTATGGACAATAATGCCTATAGGGCCATTATTCAATAGTAGTTTGCAACTTTGCATATGATTCAATTGAAGGCATTGAAATTTGCTCAAGTGCAGACAACTTTAACATGGATTCATGAATAGATTAACACCAAAGAGCTATTAGTGTTAGCTACCTACTCCTTTTTCACCGTAAATTACCATAAATCCAAAGGAGGAAAAGTTTGGGAAGTATTGAAATGGATAATCAGAAGAATTGCTCAGTTAAGAGACTTTTGGTTAGGTATTGAAAAAATGGGTCTCTGAGTTCAAGAGATAAGGCTGAGCTTTGTCTGTGTCACAAGGTATAGCACTTGTTTTACTTGCTACTTAACATAGTCTATGTCATAGATAGTTAATTTACATCAAAATTTTCATTTCATCTAAATGTTTTTCTTTTTCTATGTTCTTATTAATAATTCTACTTGTTTATGTACTAATTTTCTCTTATTTTATCTAATGCTTTGAGTTTATATACGTTTCTAGTTGGACAAATTTTTATTTTTTGAGCGTTTAGTATAAAGCAAATTTTCTTGTTGGCAATGAGTTAACTTCCATTCAAAAAGGATAACAATGTTTGTCTTGAATATTAATAGAAGGGAACAAGGGTTGAAGTTGCTAAGCTAAGTGTAGAAAGAAGTAGCATGAGAAAGGGGTTGAATCATGCTTCTAAAACTTTTCTAGTTCCGAAAAACTTTAAACACACTTTTCTCAAGCCTTTGGACTTGGAATGCAGAATCGTTGAGTTAGATATAAAAATGAATTGTTTTCACAATTCTTTAATGAAGCAGTAAATAAATGATCAATCACAAAAAAAAAAAAAAAAAAACAAACTAGCTAAGAAAAGATGTAAAGGAAATAAGGATAGAAAATCACATAAGGAAATTTATACTAGTTCCGCCAAACCATATGCTACATCCAGGCCCCAACAAAATAATTGAGATTTTATAGATCGAGTATTCTTTGTCCAAGCTTATCCAAGCTTTTGCAACTGAGTAGTTCTTCCTAGCCTCTCCAAGCTAACTAGATAAGTAGTGTTTACAAAGTCTCTCCAAGCTACAACAAGTAGTATTTTATCCTATTCTCTCCAAGCTCACAAAGACCACTATTGGGTCAGGTTACAACATAAGGATTTAATGGTTTGTGTTTGAATAACACCTACACTAAATCACTCTTAAAGTGTATAAACATTTAAGTACAGTATGCAATGACTTCTCAATACTCCCAATAGAGGATATTGGCTAATATATAGCAAATGAGAAGATTTTTCATTTCAAGAAGTTACAATAAGTAACTTTCTGGATGTTCAAAAAGTTGAGAAAGGTGATGTCTTGAAAGATATTCAAATGCGTAGAATATTTGACTAGCCAACTTCTTCTTCACCATCTTCCAGGTTTAAATAGGCTTCAAAATCTAGCCGTATAAAACTTCAGACCTTGAGCCCAGAGCTTGTTGATCCACTAGTCTGAGACTAGAGAGAGAAGAGGTTGCTTTCTTTTTTAGCAAGTAAAAATGTCACAAAAGAAGAAAAAAATAGCCGTTGATGTACACTAACTTTTTAGAGTTGTCAGTGCTTCTTTTGGATCTTGTCTTGTCACATTTGACCTTTAGAAACGAACCATGAACCATCTAAAGGAAGCTTCAAGGGTAAGGTATTTCATGTGAAATAACTTTCTGATGATCACCCTTCTAGACATAGCCTTCTAGGCAATTCATCCTTCTAAAGTGCTTGTGACCCTTCTGATGATTTGGTATTCTTTTGATGACAAACATGTATCCTTCTGAACCTCTTGGCAAGCTTCTTGAGAGATAGATCATAGCTTTTTGCTAAGAAAAGTTCTTTTACAAAGAAAAATATGAGATACAAAAGAACTTTTCAACCTTATATGATCTAGTTCTCATCCTTGTGTGTATATTCATGATCTAGTGTGCTTGTAGACAAATGTTTGAACAAACCATTAGTATAAACAAAAGATTTTATTAAGAATTGATTTGTTGTTCATCAAAAATTCAAGTTTGATATAGCTAAGCCACTAAATGGCTTCTAAAGGGCATTGGAGCTTACAATCTTACCTTTTTTGATAATGGCAAACCAATACTCAAGAAAAGCTTTTGTTTTACATATAAAAATTGAAAGCACATAAACATTTTGTTTATTTCAATTTAAACTTTCTTAAACAAAATTATAGTTTCTGAAGTTGTTTAACAATAAACAACTAATTATCCAGAAACTTCAAGAAAATATAAGTAATCAAAGCAAACATTTTAGAGAAAGTTGATCAAAGTCAACATCTCTCAGTAACGTTCAAAAAGTGTTTTTTTTTTTTTTTGACAAAGTTAAGTAAAGAGGTGATGTACTAAGAAATTTTACCATTGTATTATAACAATCAGAAACATCAAAGCAAGAGTTTTCTAAATAGTCGATTATTCTAAGTAACAGAGTATGAAGATATTATAAGATTGCATAAGATATCAAGGCAAGAATAAATATTAGAGCATAAATATGAACATCAAGAAATAATATTAGGGCAAATAGATGACTATCAGAGCAGATTATTATATAAAACCAGCTGAAATAACTGGAATGCTAGAGTAAGAAAACTATTCTTAGAAAGTAAACCTAAATAAAATTATTTGAATGAAAGAAAATGAATATATGAATATATGAATGAGATGTATATGGCAGCAGCTTCAGTTAAACTCCCCTTCAACCAAGCTTTTCTCATTCTTCTCCCCCTTTTGACATCATTAAAAGATGAATAGGGATCACAAAAGACCATCACTAATTGCCTTTAGACTGTCCTTTTCTAAGAGCCTTGAGCATTAGTACCAGCAAACTTTCCATCTTGTCCAGTCTTCTCTCAAGTGCATGCTGATTAGTTTGTAGTTGATGCTAATTTGCCATGATTTGGTGTTGATTGGCCAAGATCAGATCTAGTTGAACTTCAATAGCATCTGGAATAGCATTTGAAGTCGGTGGTTCTCCAAAAGGCACCTTATCAGTGTGTCCATCTGATGACTTTGTATAATCAAATCCAGCTTGTCTTGTTATTTATCAAATTTAGGACCAAAAGTCAATAGCAATAGAGTTTTTGCAATTGTTGGGGTGGCTGGAGTTTCTTGAAATGAAATAGCAGATGCTGGATTGGGCATTAGAATAGTTGGAGATGCAGCCTTAGGATTAGGAACAACACTATCTATCACCAAAGCTAAATTTTTGTCAAGCTTAGTCCTTTCTGGTATAGTAGCTACTATTTCAATCTCAATCCTCTCAACCATTGATCTTTCTTGAGTACTAGGAACCAATTGTAGGTTCAAAAGTTAAGTAGCAGTTTGTTCTACTTGCTCAAATTGTTATACTAAGGATAGAACTACCCTTCTTATCTCAAAAAGTGGATTGACTTTTTTAATCACCACATATTATTGATCTACTTCTTGAGAAAAAGAAAACCTCCTAGGTTTTGAAGCTCCAACCCCAGTAGCCAAGTTCCTTTATTTTTGCATCAAAGCTTCTTCTCTTAACTTATTTTCAGTGGCTTCTTTTCTAACTTTCCTTAAAAGAGAGGGAATGGAATCTCTGGAAGGTTAAGCAGGGCCTTTTTTCGATTTCTTCTTGCCCTTGCCATTTGGAATCTCTTCTTGTGCAAATTATTCTTAAGGCACAGGTTCCCTTATCACTTTTCCCTTCTAAGCTAGTTTAGTGGTTCTAGTTGCAGGCTCTGCCAAATTGATAAGTTCTACACTAATAGCAGAGACCTCATCTTCAGCCTTTGATGACGAAGAGGACTCTTCGACAAGCGTTAATAGTCTCCTCTTGCTCATCTTTCTCTCCTCAAAGATTGGTGAAAGCCTTCTTTTTGTTCTCTTATTCTTCTTCTCTTCACTAGAAGGTTTAGATTTTTCCTTCTATGCATGGGTCTTCTTTTCAAAAGAATCATTCTTCTTCTTGTCCTTCTTTTTTTCCTCCTTCTCCTTTTCTAGAGCATGAGGCTTCAAACCTAGGGCTAATAAGGTTTTCATTGTTGTTGTTGGACATTTGCTATCTGCTCTATGTTCGTCCAATTGTAGTTAGGCTCTGATGAAAACCCTTGTTCTTTCTCTCGGCATTAACCGCAGCAAGTGTGAATTCCAAAATCAACCTAACCAAGTTGATCCTTCTCTTAGTTATGAGGCAGAACATGACCATCTGGTCTCCTCATCCATCACGTATGTGTTACCACTCCTGGACAGCATAGTGTGTTGGACCATAAAATATACAACCCTAACAGAAGTAAGCAAGTGAGAAGTATGAATGTCTCTTACATGCATACTTCTCTTCCTGGTGAGGACTACAGCAACTTCCACCTCTGTAACTCCTAGTTTTTCCCACCGTCTCTCTCCAGCTCTACACAGAATCCCATCATTCGGAGTGTTGGTGATCTGGGCAATATCGGAGGGTAGAACTTGCAGCTCGAAGCTTCCAACGATGCTTCAAAGGGAAGTGTTGTCTTCGTCAATGGGGACAAGGGTGCTATAGAATCCAAGAACTAGCTCGGTGTAGCTATCCTCTAATATCCCCAAGAAATCATTCTAGCCTTAGAACTCGAAGATATCAAAAACCTCAAGAAATGTAGCGAAGTTCTCCAAATAAAAACTCCTCCCCCTAGCTATGAGTCTTCAAAAGAAATTTCTCTAGAAATTTGCTTGATTTCGTCATCCTCAAGATGTATGGAACACTTTGATCACCCTTTCTAGACATGGTGTAGTGTGTAACATCCCGAAGAAATAGTACTTCTAATTAGCACTGTGGATGGAATTATTTTGCTTCATTAAAAAAATGCATCTAATTAAGAAATAAAAAAAATGCCCCTGTGTAAACTTTTGGTAACTACAGCCTTGCCTAGAACTTTTAGTAATTACATGTTGACCCCTAAAGATTCTTTTCCATAATTACCCCTAAACTTTTTAAAAAATGACATTTATGTCCCTAAATAAATAGAATTAGCAGAATAGGGCTTTTAGTAGAGCAGAATCACGTGGTGAAACCGTAAAAGTTTAAATCTCTGTCGATTAGGCCATGGAGGTAGCCTAGTGTGAAATGACGTGGGGTGCCCCTGGACTTGCTCAAAATTACGGATATGCCATTAGCTATGGAAAATAGAAAACAAAAAGGCTCTGAAATTGCGAAGCGTTTAATCTACGCTATTAATCGATTTATTCGATTTTATTGATCAGGTAAGGTTAATTAGAAATTAATTAAAGGATAATTAGAAGTTAATTAGATGTTAATTAAAGATATTAAGATTAGGAAAAAATTAAAATAGATATGCAGAAAATTTTACAAAGTAATTTAGTAATATTTTGCCGATTTAAAGGAAATCAGTAAAGATTCGATATTTTATACTGCCAGAACTGAATCAATAGAATTATACACTAGAAACCCTTAGTTGAGTGGCCAAAAATTTGGACTCCCTTCTCATTTGCTAGAGCTACATGCAGCCAAAAAGGAGGGGAGATTTGGCTTTGTCTCCACCACCCATGCCAACAACTTCAAGTCATTATTACATTTATGACTTAAATCCACTTCCTCCCTCAATATTTTCAATGCATGAAGGCTGAGCTCTCTTTCTTCTTTTGTTCATCATCTCCATCCATTCTTCTCACATCTTCATCCTTCATCAACTTCCTTCACTTCAAGACTTAGTTTTCTATTAACTCAAGCTTGAAACTAGGTAGGATTCCACATTTTTTATGGATTTCTTATGACTAGTGGTTGTTGATTCATTTAATTGTATGCATGTATTTGATATTTAATTGAGATTATGTAAGTGTTCTTGGGTGGTTTAGTAGTATTGGGTTGGATTGGGATTGAATCTTGCATAAAACATAAGATAGAGAGCAAACCAGAACCTAAAAACTTAGGAGAACCTACGGCGGTCCGTACGGCGGAATGTACGGCTCTGCCTACAAACGATTAAATTTGATGAAACTATTTTTATGTGAAACTAGACATTCAAGACTTTCCATACATATATGATATAAGGCCATTGGATTAGTATTAAGAGATACATGAATTTTGAAAATTTGACCTAGGTTTTTGAGTTTGATTCTAGGCAGACTAGGTTGTTCAGGGCAAAACTTGCCCTATACAGCTTGAAATTGAATGAAACAAACTTTGTTAGAAAGCTTACACATAGGAGAACATCTCATAAAAATTTCAGAGTTAGATACGATCCCGTTTGTTCCCAGTGGTTCGCGGAAGTTGCCCTATATCCAAACTGGACCAAAACAGGATAGTTCAGAAAGATCAGATTTCAGGGCTTACAACTCAACCTGGGTTTCGATTTTTAGTAGATTTTTACTTTTAAGTGTGTAATTCTGGCCAACTACAAGGCAGGCTGAGATAAAACATAAATAACTTGAGCTACATTTATCAAAATTAGATGGGACTAAAGAGGTTAGAAAATAGACACATAACACTCTAACATATCCAAAATTTAGGTCCAGATGAGTTAAATAGAAATCGTGGCCTGATTTACAAAAATCGGGTTGAATGAATGTGCTGAGACAGCAACCATGTTCTAAATGCAACAATTGTTCGTATGAAAAGGATGATGGAATTGTGAATGAAATATTATGATTTCTCTGAAAAATTGTTTTCCTGAGTACTAGCACTATTCATAGGGAAGCAGACTTGATCCGTTATGCTGCCGAATTTTCGGCAGAATTTTATGAAATTATGATAGTTTCTATTATGAATATTCATGATATGAACATGAAATTCTATATGCAAGGATATATGAAAGTAAATGATAAAGCATATGTATGAGTGCATTTAGCATATCTATGCATGATTATGCATGAAAATGAAAGGATATGAATATATTAAATGTGAATCCCTTCACCTGGAAGCAGTTATGAGATCCCTACTTCTGAAGGCAGTTAAATAAGACAAGATTGGGTCCCTTCACTTGGACATAGTTATTTGGGTCCCTCCAGGTGAAGGCAGTTAAAAGATAAAGATGTGAGTCCCTTCACTCAGAGGCAGTTGCACATTGGGTCCCTCTCTGTAAAGGCAACTAAAACTTTTGGGTCCCTCTATGTTGGAGGCAGTTGGCTAACTGAGTCCCTTCGACCTAGAGGCACGTGGGTCCCCTTGCGGGTTAGTACTGTGTGATGACTGTCACAAGTTGAGCCCACTCCTAGATCAAACTATCCAAGGGCAGTAAAGACTAAAGATCAAAGCATATGCAAGCACCCTAAGGATGGCGATACGTAATGCCTAGGTATGCGAAGAAAAGAAAGCAAAGAAAGTTAAAGAAAAATACCAGTGCATTTGCATGAATTCAAGTACGAGTATTTGCATAATTATATTCCATGTTTTATTGATGTTGAGACTGCTCTATCTACTTATATTGTGATTATTATTCCAAATATGAAATATTGCCAATGTGACTCAAGTGCGTGAATAAAATAAACTCTGCTTCAGATAATATATTTTCAAACTATAAAACTGTACAGTCTAGTTAACATGCTCACATTTTTCATAATAAACCGAAACAACTGGAGATAATAACGATGACATAGCATATGGTAGTTTAATGAATCCTACTGAGAATTTATAATTCTCATTCCTATGTTTATTTCCATGTTATCTCCAGATAGTTCAGAAGTTCCGAAGAAGATCCTCCGAGGTGGAGTTGACTAGTAAGATTGAAGGTGGCCGAAGGTTGCTGCCAAACAAGGTCCAATTAAGTGACAGTAACAACTCCTAGGTGAGGTACTATGACTTAAGCATAGTACCATACTTGGGAGGGTGTTATATAGTGGAAAGGTTAAACCTTCAATAAAGAAAAAAAAATGTGGTTGGGTAGGAGGTGAAAACAGGAAATGAAGAGTTTGAAAGTTTGAAGTTTGAGAGTGAAGATGAATAGTCGTGAACAGTGTAAGTGATTTCTGTAACTTAGGAGAGAAAAGGTTTCAGAGTGAAAGTGAAAATGATTTGGTGGTTAAAGGAAATAACTAATGGTTAAAGAAATATGAATAGTTTCAAGGTTGAAATGATGATGTTTTGGTGTAAGTGAGGATTTTGGTTTTCCCGCTTCATTAAGTCATGGCAACATGGCAAAGTGGGAAGTTACAAAATAGTCCCACGTTCCATACCCATCTTGACTCTTCACATTCAAGTTTCTCATCAACGCATGAGCCACTTTTCTGATGAAAGTCTTCTTTCTAAAATCAAGAGTTTGAAAACACCTTTCTAACAAACCATTTCTGAACCAATATACTAAACCTATCTTTCTTAACACAATCTGCATACAGTCTGAAACATTTCTAAATACATCTTTCTGAACAATTTCTATAAATCATTCTGAGCTATTCCTTTTAAAACATTTGAGTTGATCTTTTTAAACAAGTTCTAAATTGATTTATTTGAATAGATTATAAGTGCCACTCTTGAGAATCTTCTTCAAAAAGGAGACACACTTAGGGTGTGTTTGGCATGCCGTATTAGACATAGTAGGATAAGATAATACAATACATTATGACCTTATCTATTGTTTGGTGCAGTCAACGTATTGTATAAGCTTATCCATCAAACCTCACTTATACGTCAAAATGATGGATAACATAATCTAGCCTAAGGAGGCCGTATTAAACCTGATTAACTTTTGATGTATAAGGGTTCATTCATTTTTTTATTTTTTAATATATTTTATTAAAAGAAAAATAATTATTAAATAAAAAATAAAAAATAAAAACCATATAAACAAAAAAGAATATTATTTGATAAAAAATTTAATAATAAATAAATATTTTTAAAAAATAATAATTATAAAATAACTATTCAAATTAATATAAAAATATAAGAATAAAAATTTATTAATAAAATATATAAATAATATTTAATATAAATTTAATTATATATAATAAAAAATATAACCAAATATAAGAATATGATATTAGACTTACTTGAATTTTGATGTATAAAAACTTCCTCTCTCTCTCTCTCTCTCTCTCTCTCACATATTTTTTATATTATGAAAAAATATTAAAAATAAATAAATAATTTTTAATCTAAAATTATATTTATATATAATAAAAATAACTAAAATAATTATAATAAATATTTAAATAATTATATTAATTTTTAAATTTTAAATTTAATATTCAAAAATTGTATTTATTATAATCTCTTTTTTTGGTTATATTGTATATAATACAATATCTTATACAGTGACAGACCAAACACTACATAGCATTAAATTTTTCTCAGGCTTTATACTATTAGCCCTTATCCTATCAGGCTTTATACTATCAGGCGTGCCAAACAAGCCCTTAGATGTTGCAATCTCAGCTTTAAGCTTTTGCTTAAAGGAATAAGAACCATGTGACATGAATGCATGCTTAGAAACTAATCCACTAAGGATCAAAATCTAAAATTTTATAGGCATGATCCCATATATGTTAGTTTTCTAACAAGACTGGCTGGTTTCACTCCAATTAAAGTTGTATAGTGCAAGATATGCCCTTTATACCATGTGCTAATTGAAATTGGGGCTGTAAACCAATAGCTCACTTTGAAAAATCATAACTCTCTTATCTTAAGTCTAATAAACCTCAAATATTAAGGGTAGACTCCTCTATAAGCATATTTTCATCCAAAATTAGTCTCATCTCAACTTGGATTTCCTAGACTAAGATATGGCCCTATATTGAGTAATATTCATAAAACCCTTAATAGCAGATTTTCTATTTTGGGTGATTAAGATTTTTTAGTATGTTTCTCCACTCTAATCAAGTTTCATCAACCTTAAATCACTGGAACAAATTAAATTTACATCTTGTCATCCCCATAATAAGTAAACAACATAAAAAAGACAAATCCTAATCATCAAGGAATAATAAAACCACAACAAATCTAGGAGCCTACCTCAAATACAAAGCTTGCAACTTTCTAACTTTGATCTTTTGGTGCCCTTACTTCTCTAAAATCCTAAGCTAATCACAAATCCCCTTCTTGCTCCTAGCTTAAGCGAATTTATGTGCTTAAAGGAGGAAGTTTTGCTTGTATAAGAGTTGCTTAGTGAAGAAGCAAGTAGACAGGTTGGAAAAATTAAGCAAGAATAAGTGAGACACAAGTTTGAGTGAGTTTAAGTAGTATGAAGATGAAAATGGAAGTAGAGAGGGAGATGTAGTGGGTTACTGAAAATGAGAAAGAAAGGGAGAGAAAGTGATGAGTTCTCTTTTTGTTGAGTCACCTTGCCTAGTGGTTGGTTTTATTAGAATGGACTTGACAGGAAACTTAAATCATCTTAAGTTCTAATGAGTGGTCATCCTTTGTCCACCAAAATGACTAATGTGGCTAATTTCTAGCCATACTTCCCAGGGTTTTAAGGAGGATATTTATGTTTTCTTTTATTATAGATCTCTATCAGATCAATTTCTTTTGTTACAAGAAATTGCTAGTAAGAGAATTTCTTCAGTTGGTTAAAAATATTACTATTTTACTACATAGGAAATTTATAATCATATCATTCTATGATTAACATTTTCCCTATTGCCTTATTATATAACTATAATGTATCTAATAATTAATAATTTAACAGTGTTGAGCAAGCATATTACTATACAAGTTATTACACCGATTTTGTGACTAATAAATTGGTCACAAACTAGCAACTAAATTTGTGATTGAAAAATTTTCAGTCACAAATTAGAGACAAATTTAGTGACCGATTTAATGATTGATTTAGTGACTGAAATATCAGTTGCATCTTTAGCGACCGAACTAGTGACTGATGTAAATCGATTACAAATTAGTGACTAATTTAGCGACTAAATTAGCAATCGATATAGCAACCGAAATGTCAGTCTTTATTTTAGTGATTGATTTATCGGTCGCTAACGCTAGAGGAGGCCATTGATTGAAATTGGTAACGGATACTTTGTGAATCGGTCTCTAAATTTAGTGACCGAAAATTCGATCACTAAATTTTTTAGCAACCAGCAATTTAGCAACCAAATTATCGGTCACAAAATCGGTTGCTATCTTGTTTAGCGACCAAAAAATCGGTTGTTATTTACTGATTTTCTTGTAGTGAAAACTCAAGCACACACATAATAGGCTTTCAAAACAACATGGATATCACATCAAAACCCCCCAAAATAACACCCTCACCTTCAGCCCACATAGAGGCCATGGGTTTAATAGGGCCCAAGGATAAAGTTTTTTACGCTTGTTTGATTGAAATGCATGACAACTCAAACTTACACTCAAAGAACTATCAATTAAGCATAGGTACAACCATTAAAATACATTAAAGAATCATACCACCTTCAACCCTTGCCATGGTCGTTGGCTTCATGAGGTCAAAAGAAAGTTTTTCATGCTTATTTAACTAGAAACCATGCAAACTCAAGCTTACACACTAAAAGCCATCAACCAAAGATAGATGCAGCCATCAAAACTCACAAGAACACAAAGCCCTCTTTAAACCCTAACATGGCCATGAGCCATATGTAGAAAAGCAAGGACGTTTAATTTGCAAACACTTAAAGAAAAAAGAATATGAGTTAAAAGGTTGAAACAATGGTTCAAGGTTCAAATCCTTAAAAGAATCCATCAAAACTCAAATCCTTCATGAACTTTTAGAAGGTTAAAGGAAGAACATAAATTTTGAAAATAGAGTTTAGAAGCTTCAAATAACACAAAGATTCACACAAAACTCATGCATGAAGCCTAAATAGTGAAAAAGAAAACCCTACATGGTATGTGAGCTTGAAACTTGAAACTGCAAGGGGCTAGACAACAACTTCTTCTAGTTTTTTAATCTTTGTTTGAAGGCTTAAATTCAAGTTATTAAGGTGGAGGAAGATGGTGTTTGATGGCGGAGGAAAATGGTGCAATTTTGGTGGTGCTTATGAGTGTTTAGAAGACAAGAACTTGAAAGTAAATGGAGGAGGAGGTTTCGGCCATGCTAAGGGTATTTGGGGCTAAAGCTAAAGTGTGGGGGTGAAATCTAAGGGGTTTTATTTATAGACAAAGGGCTGGTTTAGTTAGTTTCTAATTGTCCTAATTAGTTTTGTTTTAATTAGTTAGATTAATTAGTTAATTTTTGGGACTTTAATTAACTAACTTGGAAACTTCATAAACCTTGTTTAGAGACATATTAGAATGTAATTAGATGACCCACAATGGATTAAGAGAGTATTAGGTGAGTTACTTGGTAGTTAGTATGAATTAGCTATTTTAATCTTGACTAGATTAGTTAATTCTTACTAAATTAAGCTAAATACTTATCTAATGACTTAATTCTCTTCATCATTGGTTAAAATTTTTTAACCTACATGAGAATATATGTTACACGACCATGGCTTGTTATTTGGCCCTTAGTTACATTTTTCTATGTATTTTACATAATTACAACTTAATTAATTAATTAGTTAACTACAGGTTAAATTAATATTTACAAGCTTCATGAAGCAGTTAGTTGTCATCCTAGGCACATGATATACACACCCATGAGGGGACAAGGGTGTTTAGTTGTGTTTTGACTCATGAATGGTGGTAAAACTAAATATTTGAATTTCAAAATTATCTTAACTTACTTGATTATGTTAAATTCTTTAATTAATAAAATAATTACTATTCATCACATGGCTTATCTAAGCATGATATCATGATGATGTCATGGTAATTAGTGAGTGATTAGTGATGTTGACTAAGGATTAGTTGATTATCTAAATGATTAAAAAGTTAATTAAGTGATTTATGCTTAATTAGGCCCAAAATCAACTAATTAGGCCCATTAGTGTTTCAACTACTATTCATGGTCCATTATGAGGCCCAGTCTCGTGGTCCTCCTGGCCCATGGTTGGATCTACACTGAAACATTATCCTATGACAAGTTAAATTGATTTTATAGGATTTTTGGGGCCCGTCATGCATCTTGGGAAGGTTATTTTTGTGTAATTACATAAATATTCTTCAAGTTTGCTAAAAATTAGTATTTAACTTCAAAATTATATTTAAAATATACTTATAATTTTTCTAGAATTTTTCGGGTAGTTTTTAGCGTTCCGTAAGCCTTTTAGTGTTTTTTTATCTATTTTATGTCATAAATTCTACTATAAATTTTATTTTCTATATATTATGGCATTTCTATAATTTTTGTCAAGTCTAGGGCTATCCCACGTCATTTCACACTTAGATACTGATTCAGCTTCAGCAAGTATACCGGGTCATACAAATAATAAAATAGTGAGAAGGTATTGTTCCCTCAAGGATAGTCCAAGTATCGAGGTTAACTAAATTGGATATCAAGTTGAGCAATAAAAATAGCTAAGAAGTAACAATCAACACATGAGGAGAGCAAATTGCAGGAACTAAAAAAAATGGGTAAATGTGGATTAAAGTTCAATAACAAAAGGGTGCTAGGGCTACTAACTTCACCTACTTATTTTGTTATTTTGAAAATCAATTATCCAATCTCTCTTTCTCTAGATTTATGGCCAAATTCCCTAAATTAACTACAAATCTCTCTTAAGATCATGTAATTCTTTCTTCCTTAATATAATTGCCTAATCTCTTAGCGCAACCTAGATTAAGGGAGGATAGGCTCTATTGATTTTCAACAAAGGCCACATAGGTTGCGTTTGTCTATTTCTAGTTTTCGCTCAACCTATGGTGATTATGACATGAAGCATGCTTCACAACTCCTCTCTCAAGTGATTGCAAAGCATCAAAATAATCAAGCGGTGATCAAACACTTAAAAGTATTAAGCATAGTCATAATACTAAATCGTAAAGAAACAGAAATTTGGATGATATCAAAACAAAAGTCACATTGTCAAGAGGGGGTACATTGGTACTCTAAGAAGAGGGACTTAATTCATAATGAAAAAGAAACAAAAATAGAAGAAGAGAAAGCAATAATGAAGAAAGAATCCATTAATAACAGGGGAAGTGCAGAAACAGGATGAACATAGATCTCTTTAGCTTCCGTTACGCTCTTGGAATCTTCAATCTTCACCTTCAATACTCCCAAGGATCTTCACAATGATTAGAACAGTAAAATTGGCCGAGGAAGCGGTGAAAATGGCATAAAAATCCTTTAAATATTACCCAAGATCTTCTCCCCCTATCTTCCCCAACCAAAGCCCCATACCATCTCCTCCTTTCTTTCTCTAAATTCATATTAGTAATGGCGTGGCAACATCACCTCCATCACCCACACGAATTCTACTGCCACAAATTAGCCACACTTACACACTAGCACTCATCTTTGTGGAAACAATAAACCTTGTACAAATTTCGATGCAATTATTCTTCTTGATTTTTCTTTCAAACACATTTTGATTGTAGGCTAATGCTGTGCTGCACCATTTAAGTATAATGTTGGGTGCACCATTTAAAATAAAAGGTGTACCATGGAAGGCAGCCTCATCAACACCATTTGTTAGTCTTCAACAGTGCATGACGTTGGGGATTCTAAGTGGGTTACTGGCTATCATCAAATTCATTTCCTCCGCGATTACTTTTGAAAATTAAGCTGTACGCTTGCACTGTACCTCCCTTCTAAGAACCAAATTCATAAACTTTTATAACGATTTATTTTAGATCAAAAAGTGATTAAACTGTTGTGATATTTCATCTGATTTCTTCAATTTCATCAAATCGTATAATTCCTTAACCGATTAAATTTTACAGTTTTTAACTACAATATGTTAAATATTTCGGAAAACTGAAAAATTTATTATAAATGTGTTAAATATTTAAATCAAACATCTGAGTTATCGTTAAAATTCAAACTCAAACTTTAATATTTTTAGTACAGAATAATTTATTTTAAAAATATCAATAATTTTAGAGAGTAACTATTGCCACACCTTAGAACTAATTTGTAGCTAAATAATATTTGGTTTAAAACTGACTTAAAAATTAGTTTAAATAGTTTTTCCAGTTATTGAAAAAGGATAAGTTGGTAGATATAGAGGTAGAAAAGATAGGATTAATTAAAATCAATTTTAAATTATTTTTTTAGAACTAGTTTTAAGTCAAAATTGATTTAAATAAAAAATAATTTTAAAATAGCTAAAATCTGGTTCCATAATACCTATTTATCTGATTTTTCATGGTTGCCAAAAACCCCCTTATCTAAAACTATTTCTTATTTAATCAGATTTGACATAAAACTAGTTCCAAAAAACTAATTTTAAATTAATTTTAACTAATCTATGATAATTTGTGAAAATATATCATTTTCACCCTATATTTGTGTATTAATTATTCTAAATTTGTTCTCAACATGATAATTTTCATAATTATTTTTAATAAATTTAATTTATGAATGCTATCAGTATAAAGATTCTCACTAGATTCATTAAAAAAAAAAAGATTTTTACCAGATTTGTTTGGATATAAAATAAAAATAGCACTAGTGGATAAAAAGATAAAAGGAAAAGTTTTTGATAAAGATTTGAAAATTTGAAAAAGATTCAAAAGAGGAGCGTATAGAGATTTGATCTAAATATTTGATTTGAAAAGAAAATCAAGGGGTTCTAAAGATCTTTTTTTTTCTTTTCTCCTATAAATAATTGTAATTCTAAAGTTTTTGTGGTTGAAGTTATTTCTTTTTTCCATGGTTGCTTAGGATCTTTAGGTGTTAGGGAGAGGTAGCCTTAGAAAATTGGTTTTGTATTCCTTTTATATTATTTTAAGTTTTTTTTCAATTCATACTTAATTTCTAGTGTTCTTAATATTATTTTTAGCTTGATCACCATTAACTAATATATAGTTTTGTGATATCGAAAAGAATTTCACTTCAAGAAATAAGTTAATATAGAAATTAATATATGTTAGAATAGAAGTACTCACTCATGCAGTTATTTGAATTTCTATTCTTTATCCTAATGATAAATTTAGAATAGTCTAAGGGATTAAATTATTCAATCTATCTTAAGAGTGTCTTAATATCAAGGAATTAAACTTTGACTACTAATTTTTAGTAATTCAACCAATAATTATATTGTTAAAAAATTAATTTAATATTGGGTAACGTAAAAACCAGGGAACTTAGAGGAAATCAACCTCAAACACCTCTTTTTTATTGATTCTTTTGCCTTGCATATTTTATTTTATTTTATTTTGCTTATTTTTTTTTTATTCTCAATCTTAATATTTTCTGTCACCCAAATAATAACTGTTCTGAACAAACTAATACTTGATTTACGATCATTGTAAAAACATTCTTTATACTCATTCTTTCTTACTTGTAACTTGATATACTTGCTATAATTGATTTTCTAAATTGGCTAAGAATCCTATCTTTTCTACCTCTATGTCTACCAATTTATTCTTCTTCAACAGCGTAAAAATTTAATTAAACTAATTTTTAAGTTAGTTTCAAACAAAACATTATTTAGCTGCAAACTATTTTTAAGGTGTGGCAAGGGCCACTCCCTAAAAATATTAAAATAAATTATTATGTACTAAAAATATTTAAAGTGTTGCGTTTAAATTTTAAAGCTAACTCGAATGTTTGATTTAAATATTTAACACATTTATAATAAATTTTTCAGTTTTCCGAAATATTTAACAGGCTGTAATTAAAAACTGTAAAATTTTCCCCGCGAAAAGGAAACTGTAAAATTTAATCGGTTTTTCATATTAATTTATGTCCTATATTTTTATAAGGAAATTATACGATCAGATGAAATTGAAGAAATAATATGAATATATTACAACAGTTTAAACACTTTTTTGATATAAAATAAATCGTTATAAAAAATAATAAAAAAATCATTATAAAAGTTTATGAATTTTGTTTTTATAAGGAAGGTACAGTAATATACAGCTTAATTTCAAATCCATGATACAGGCATCGCGTCTGAAATTCCCACCATCAAACACTATTGAAGGCCAATAATGAGGCTGCTTCCATGGCAAACCCTTCTTTTTTAAATGGTGCATCACATAGTATATTTAAAGTGGCGTACCACAGAGCTTGTTATGATTGTATGGCTAAGATGCAAAAATTGTTAAAGACATGAAGTGTACTTCAAAGCATGCTGGTAAACATAGGCAGTGTATGTTATGCACCTTAGTAAGTTTGGTGTGTAGTGCACCGTGTAATAATATGGGCTGCTGGAGGTTTTGCTTGATTGAAACTGGTAATTGAAGAAGGTTTAAATTATTTTAGTGTAGGGGGATTTTTGGTAATTGGCCTCGAAGGAAACTTATGCCGCTTTAAGCAAATCTTCTCAGCCACCGTCGTAGTGAAAGCCCCATCTTTATTGGCGACAATGGTGAGAGCTTAAGGTTCATTGTCGATCGTCAATCTAACATTTGTAGAGAAACTATGCCAATTGCTTACACTCTCTATCCTACATTCTACATATTTACCGATAACCATTGCTTCTGATGCGCTCATAGAGACGGAGTTGGCTGTGTCTATCTGTATTTGGCAAGTACTCTTGGTGGAAGAGAAGGGATAGACCCTATGCCACCGTCATTGGTGAAATCCCCCTCTTCATTGCCAACAATAGTCATTGACAGTGGAGAGGAAAGGAGTGGGCGTGGTTAATTTGTGGTTAGGGTGGTTGGACTTCGAAAACCAGTGGCTCCTTTGATACCACCTCCATATCTCCATTTCCCTTCATCGGTGCCACATATCACTATAACAAATAAACAACTTACATGCTAATAACAAGCCAATTCAATCCAATTCTCCATTTCTATAACCTACACCTTTCACAGCTTTCTTCCTCCACCATCAACACAATTGCCACCTCCACAAACCCTAGTATATTTCCACACTAAACTCCTTCCACCACAAACCTTGGCCCACCTGTCAGTAGCACCTTCACCCCTTCCTCACAGGCCAAATAAATACTCCCACCAATCAAGGCGAATTCTGTGGTGCACCAAATTAAATATGGTGAACCACACAACATTTAACTTTGACTAAGGTGTAGGGAAGAAGTAATTTATTTTGTCATTTAGCCACATGAGGGATAAATGCTGGAAAGAGACTCTCTAATATCTCAAATAGATATGGCTAGCAAACATTTATGTCAATCTTTAATTTTTTTCCCAAAAAAAAAAAGAATAAAAGAATTTAGGAGGCCATGAGTCATCCACTAGAGACATTATCGACTTGAACCCAAAAGTTTCAAGGCCTTCCTTTTAATGGGTAATCAAATGCATTGACACATGTTGGGGTTAAAAAAATAAAAATAAAAGAAAGAAACATTGAGTCATTATTTTGCTTCAGGACCTCATTTTTGTCATGCTTGCTTTCTTCTTTGTGCCCTCTTCCCTGTGCCTTGCAACTATAACAAAAGACTGCTCAACATTGATTTGGGGGCTATTAAAATGTGTTGATTGGATTATTGAATGAAGAGTGGGAATAGACCAAAAAAAATTGTACCTTGATGATGTTGTTTGTTTCCATTTGTGTTGGCTCAGAGAGAGTGAACTATGTTTAGTGTTGGACTGTGTTGGTGATGACGGGTAGGGGGCACAGTCGCGCGATGGGGGTGGCTGGGGTGCAGTCGTGGAGGTGGGGATGGTTGGGTGTAGCTGCAGGTGGGGGTTTGGGTGTTTGTGCGGTGGTGCCGAAGGAAGCGATGGTAGGCAGTGGCTGTGGGGTGCAGGTCACCGGAACATGAAGGAAGAAGATGTTCAAGTGCAGTGCTCCAACTGGTACAGGAGCAGTGCTCCACAAGATGTGTTCAGCCACATTCTAAAATACCATTAGCCGCATTTATCGAATGTGGCTAAAAATTGGTGTATGGTGCACTATAATTTATCTGGTACATAGCAGAATGTGCCATATATATATATATATATATATATATATGTTGATATTGAATTTTACTCCATAAAAATGAATAATAAATCCTACTTCTGGAAGCACGAGATCCAAACCTAAAGGATCCTCAGAACAAGCGTACGAATGTATCTATGGAACTGAAACGTAAAACCATGGTCGAAGACAGTAGTAAAAGTATGATAATGATAATTATATTTAGTAATTAATAAATCGGCCTCATGCGAAGTTAAATAATGCTTCCATATCTGTTGCAGATTGCAGACGCAACCACGAGGCCAAATCAGAATCAGCCACAATCAAGCTTTGGACTTTCTGTTTTGTAATTAATGTTTGCGTTCTCGGCGTCATCGCTAGCTGCAGAAATCTTTGTTTTTTCCTATTGATTTGTGGAATGATGCTTCGCCCTCCCAACCACGAGAACAAAATAATAATATAAATATTATCTTTATTCACCCAAAATATCTTTGTATTAATTTGGGACCACCGACAGCCCCCACCCGTGTTTTTAAAAAGAGATACGCAAAACCCATGCAAAAGCAGTGTTAGGCGACCAGACCGCACGGTCTAACCGATCTGACTCTAAACAAGGTATATAATTAAATTTGGTTTCATGTAATATATCAATAGAGTACTTATATATTAGTGAAAATCTAATTCAGTAAATTGATTTAATCAGTTGAATCAATTGATTATTAATGTATTAAAAAATATTTTTCTACATTTCATCAATACTTTATATATGTAATTTATATTTTAATTATTTATATGATGTCATTTGATTTAATTTACTAATTTTTGGCAATTGCACTGGTTCGACTTAAATAAGAAATTTTACTACTCTCGAGTTTGGAGGGTATGTTAGTGCTCCATTTTTTCTATGTTCTTGTTTTGTCTTGGTCTCTTTGTCATGCCTTTTTTTTGTTTCCTTTGTAACTGTTTGCTCTTCTCCTTTGTGGAGAGTCTTAAACTCTTGAAGTATAAAAAATCCGACCAAAAAAAAAATCTATATATAAAAAAAAATCTTGCTACTCTCGAGTCCAACGGTTTTACTAACACATGCTGTAAGAGACAATTGTAATTTAAGAGCACATTCTGTAAGAGACAATTGTAATTTAAGCACGTACAGTTGCTGCTCATTCAGTTAATCATTGACGAGTTTTCACATTGATGCACAATGCTTTTCTACAGAAATCATTCGTATATGATTTATCAAAGTATGTAGTTCAATGTATCAAAAAAAAAAAAAAAAAGTATGTGGCTCAAAGATTTCAACCATTACTTTTATGGATAAAACAAAAATTTTCAACCATACTTGTTCATCTCGATGAGGTATCCGTTTTTATGATATATGTGTAAATATTTTTCTTTTGTACATGTGTAAATATTTTTAAAAATTAACTTCAGGATCAGCTAATTTTTAACAAATCAAAATATAATATATTCTTCAGTGCCTACTTTCACACTAGTCGCTGTGTGTAAAGCAGAAATAAATAAATAAATAAAAGGACGGACTAAGTGCAGCTTTACAAATATTCGCAAAAGCCTATTTATTAGTCAAAACGGGTGAATCTTTGAAGCGATTGTTCTTTTCTATACCAATTTTGCAAGCCTGAATGTGTTGAAATGTTTAAAAAAAAAAAATAGAAATGATTTGATTTCGAAATCAAATTTTGTATTTGGATATTCTAAAAATAAGAAATGAATTAAGTTTTAATTTTTATAAAATTTGATTCTTTTGTATTTAAAATTTTATCAAAATTAAAAGAAATTAATAGAAATTAATTTAATTTTAAAATTTAAGTATAAATCAAATCAATTTTATTTTTTATTATTTTAAATATAATTTAATATATTATAAATATAAAAATTAATTTTTAAATCAATTTAATTTTATTTTTATATAATTATTCCAAACATCAAATTTAATTTATAAATCAAATTAATTCAAATCAAATCAATTCTAAACTTTAACCATTCCAAACACTACCTAATAAAATTTCAAGGTAAAGTATACCTAGTAACACGCAATTCTGAAGTTGCTGCATATCCGCTGCTACATAAATCAGACTGTTGTCCATAATCAATTTGCTTATGTAAACAGCTCCTTTTCTCAATCTTGACGAAAAATTCAAATTACAAATGGGATATAAATGTTTTCATTCGTAACTTATTTTGTTAATCAACATGCGCAAGTTTAGAAAAGTCCCTTATTTCCTAATCTATCTTGGTATCAAAAATAAAGAAAAAAAAATAGAAAATGCTCTATGAATTAATATGTAAGGACTATGACCTATATGAGCATGCCATTTAAATCTAAAAGAGAAATATTTGTTGGAATAATTTTGTAGACTTGCATAAATCAAAATCGCATTTAATTTTGCACTCGAATTAATTAGATGTCAAAATTTATTAAAGTCAATCATTTAAACCCAAATTAGTATAATTATTGTTGTTATTGGACTTATTGGGTTTACATACTACTCATTGATGGGTGTTATTATGTTTTTCTATGTGTATAAGTCTTGCTGTAATAGGTGGCTTAGCCCATCACTTTACTAACACAAGGAAGAGAGCCACTCTCTTAGCCAGCCATAAATAGGTGTCTATAGTTCCATTGAGATAGAATGCATGTTTTGGCTATTTGCTAGAATAGGAGGTGTTTTTCCCTCTCTCTAGCCTCCTTGATCAATCTCTCTCCTATCTCTCTCTTTGTTTTAGATCTGAAGAAGAATAGGGAGCTGTGAATCAGTTGTTTTCATCAATCAAGCCTAGTAATCTCCACCTTCCTTGTGAGTTTTGTTGCTTGATTTGCATGCTGTAATTAGAAACAAATCTAGATCTAAGGGCCTCAAAATTTTAACAAGTGGTATTGGAGCTCGTTTGATCTTTGATTATGGCTGTGACTCATGTTTTGGTGTAAGACTAGGTAGTAAGAGAGCTAAAATTGTACATGCATATGAACCCTAAAAAGAAAATTTGGATTTCTTGATTTTCAACCGATTAAATTGTTCGGGCTATTTTCGGCTATTTGGTTAATTACTGTGCTAGGTGTGCCAGACTTTGAAATTGGCTAGCTAAAGCCCTTCGATGCCAAGAGTCAAATGATTACTCCAAGGAGGAAAATTTGCTCCTTGGATATGGATTCCCAAGTTACTCAAAGAAAGCACTTGACCAAGATCAAGTATAAATGTAACCAAAATCACAAGTAAAGATGTAATAATGCAATCAGCAAAACTTATATTGAATCTCTAACCAATTACAATAAGTATCCTTCTTAAGCTTCCATAGCCAATCCACGTAGAGAGCTTAAAAAGAGGAATGGATACAATTGAGAGGCTAAAAGACTACAAAAAGACTAAAACTAAAATGGTAAAAGTACAAGTAAAGTAAATAAGACAAGTTGTGTTACTGATTTGGGGATCCCTTGAAATGGTTAAGTCTTACACTATCTATAGGCAAGATTTCTTCCACAACTGCTCTCAGGTAACTGCCACGGCTGCGTGTTGGTTTCCTTAGTTGGCTTGTCTGCCAAGGCCTTGTGGTTAAGAGGCCAACACGTGTCCCCTTAATCTGAATTCGGCTGATTAGTGCTTATGCTATGGCCTCGGCAACAATCTTCTTCAATCGCGCCAACTTATGGTTCGGCCAGTGTTAGGGGTGAAATGAACATCATACTCGACTAAGCTTTATCCTTGGCCAATAGCACTTGATGATTTTCTTAGGTGCTAACATATTGCCCCCTCCATTAGGCTAGCCGATTATATTGCTGAGGCTAGTTTAATGCAACGACTCAATGTTTAGTTCCTGCCCATCTAAATAATCGTTAGCTATTTATCTACTACAGTAACATCTAGTTGGCTGTTCACATGAATAGTATAAAATCTAACTAGCAGTCATTCTCTATTCTACTTTTGCCTTTGTCAAACTTCTAGCATTTATTCTTCTGGCTCAAGCTATCTTTTCTACATTCTCCATATCTTCTACTTCTTTAGACTTAGCAAACCTTAACATTTTTGGAAATTGTGAACCTTTAATACACGAGCCCTCTTCTTCTTTATCCCCTTCTATAGAGCTTTTCGCTAGAAAAGAGCATGGCCTCTTCATCCAAAATTTCTAACCTTTCCATTCTTAGGGTTTTTGACAAAGAGAATCGAAGGTTGATTTTCGACCTTATCCTACACTCTTTGGACCATGGGACGTCCGAGGCTAATTCTTTCATTTCCCCATCTTGGTATGAACTACCATTGCCCACTTCATGGTTCCATATCCACCATTGCCCATTTGAGCTCGCTGCCTAGCCTAGCGCTTCAAACTCATACACTCAATGGCTCGACATGGTGGTCGCTGAAAAAGGGGAGGAATGGAAGAAGCTAGGGATCTTCGACATGATCCTTCTTTCGAACAAAGATATTCCCCCAACTTTGGGTTGTTGTACAGCTTCCTCAGCTTCTGGAATACTTTAGTAAATGCCTTCTGCCTACCGTTCGGCATGATGAGGCCTACACTGCATGATGTGGTGAATATTATTGGTTTATTTGTGGATAAGGTTGAAGTACTGTATCTCCACGATGTCCTTGGCACTGACTTGGGTTTCTAAGTCAACAAGAAGAACAATGCTTACTCCACCTTCATCAACTCCTTTAACAGGGGAAGTGGCCCCATAGCAAGACAGAGCATAAGGCATTCCTTTTGTCCTGGATTTGCTATTAATATGACATTGTGTGTGTGTGTGTGTGTGTGTGTGTGTGTGTGTGTGTTGAAAAGGTTTTGAGGAATGTGGAGCACTCTTCCTGTCTCAAATCTAGATATGAGGGCCTCCAAATTTTAACAATTTTAACAATATTAATATGACATTGGGCCTCAAAACCCTTTCAACACACACACACACACACACACACATATATATATATAAATATATGTATGATTAGGATCAAGTTATACCAGTGTAACTTTAAGCACTTGTTACACTATTAAATAACTTTTTATTGCTGTAGTTTTTTTATAAAACTCATCATTGGATTAGTAGTTTATATCTTATAGTTCATCTTTATAAAATTTTATGTCAATCGAATATCGTTTGATATACTTTTTATGTAACATCCCCCGCTTTCTTAATTGGAGTATAATAGAAACTTTGAATTATTTTTCTTAGGTAGTGTGAGAATTTCTCAGGCGTGCATTTATCTTGTGTGATTCTCACACTTGAAATTATAGGGTAGTGTAACACTGCCATTGAAAATATGGCACTGCCATATGTTAAAAATTAGGAAATGACAAAAGCGCCCCTATCAACTTTTGTTAATTTCACTCTTGCCCAAAAGTTTTAGAAATTGTACTTTAACCCCAAGTGGATATTTCCACAATAACCCTAGAACTTTTAATGAAATGACCTTTATGTCCCTACATCTATAAGATTAGCCGAATGAGATTTTAAGCAGAGCAGAATCACGTGGTGAAACCGTAAAAGTTTAAATCTTTACCGATTGGGCCATGGAGGCAGTCTGGTATGAAATGATGAGGGGTGCCCCTGGACTTGCTCAAAATTACAAAAATACCATTAGTTACAGAAAATTGGAAATAGAAAGGCTTCGGATTTACGAAATTATCTAATTTACTCCGTTAATTCACTTATTCGGTTTCAATAGTTATGTAAGGGCAAGTAGAAGTTAAGTAAATATTAATCAAGAGTTAACTAGATATTAGTTAGAGAGAATAGGCTTAAGATAAATTAAAAATGAACATGTAGACATCTTACAAAACTATTAAGTAACGTTTGACCGGTTTGGAGAAAATCGGCGAAAATTCGGTATTTTAAACCACCAAAACCGAACCAGTAGAATTTTCTACTGGAATCCCTCACTTAAGTGGCTGAAATTCAGCCTCTCCTACCACATATGAGTGGCGCCAAGTGTTGCTCAAGATGGTGGAAAAACTTGGCTTTACCTTCATCAGATTTTTATCATTTTCGTCTAGTTGTTCGGTTTTATCAACTACTTAAGATTAATTAGCATTCGATTAAATATTTACTTAGAGCCAATTAAGTGTCATTTAGAGAAAATAGATATGAGAGAATTAGATTGAAAGCATAGGAAACTTCATAGGATTTTTCCAAAACCGATTTACCGATTTAAAGGAAATCGATAAGATTTCGGTATTTCAAACTGCCGGAACCGGACCAATAGAAATTTTTCTATGAGTGCCCTAGGATCAATGGCTAAGATTTAGCCAAGCAAATCCCCAAGTGGCACCTTGATCAGCCCTTGATGATGGGGAAGCCAAGCCAAATTGGAGAAGGGAGTGAAATCCACCAATCAAGGCAAAGTGTCTCCAAATATCTCAACCTTTTCTTTCCTTCCCTTATCCAAATTTTCGGCCATCCCTCTCCAGCTGCTGAAGCTCATCTCCTTCTCTTCTCTTTACACTCATTTCCACTCCATTCTCACCCATTTTCAAGTCTCATCGCAAGTGCTTTCATCAAAGACACAAAATTCACTCAAATTCAGCTAGATAAGGTAGGAAATCCTACTTCTCCTCTTGTTTCTCTGATTTGGGGCTGCATGTTGGGCATGCATAATCTGAGATGTTAGTGTTTTATAGAGTGATAATAATGTTTTATGACTGATTTTACATGTATGTTGTGATTAAAATTGGATTTGAGGGCAAATAGCTTGAAGGAGGAAGATAAATCAAGAGGCTGTTAGGGTTTTTCCTCAGCGGTCCGTACGGCAGAGTGTACGGCTCCGTCTATCGCCTTTTAAATTGGATGAAACCATTTTTAAATGAAACTAGACATCTAGGGCTTTCCATAAATATATCATAATAGGCCATTGGATTAGTATAGAATTAGTTATGAATTTTTGAAGTTAGACCTAGAAATCTGAATTCTCACCCGGGCAGCATGGGTTGAGAAGGGTGTAACTCACCCTATACAACCTCAAATTGAGTGCAACTAAAGTTGTTTGAAAACTAACACATGAGAGAACATCCCATAAAATTTTCAGAATTTAATTCATTTTCATTTGTTCCCAGCACATCAATGAAATTGGCTTAAGTTTAAACTGGCCTAGAACAGGACAGCCCAGTAGGGTAATATTTCGAGACTCATAACTCAAAATCTACTTAGGCAAATGACATGAAACTTAACTCATTTTAAAGCTTGTTTTGTTAGATCTAGTTTGATATAAAATTCGCATGATTTCACCTAGTTTTCAATTTTTAGTGAATTTTCTTTTATAGGAACCCAATTCTGGCTAAGAACAGGGCATGCTGAGGGAAAATGGTTATATCTTGAGCTATACAACTTAAAATGAGATGGGACTAAAAGAGTTAGAAACTAGACATATAAGGCTACAACATATCCAAAAATTAGGTTTAAATAAGTTGAATTGAAATAAGGGTGAAGCATACAAAACTCGGGCAGGACAGGGAGGAGTAAACTGAGGCCATATCAATGCTGAGTTGAAACTAATGAAGCAATTTATGAATGCGTATGTATAATTGCTGGTTTATATTGAATTGTAAGTTTGTATAATTGTACTGGTTGTCTGGCACTATTCACGGGGAAGCGGACTCGATTCAGTTATCTTTAGAATTTTGTGAGGATTTATGAGAACTTATGCTATGGGTGATTATGCCTTGAACATATTTATATGTCATGTTCATGTACGTCATACATGCAAGCATAATTAGAATATGATATGAGAAGTAAGGCAATAGACATATCCATGAATGCTCAAAGCATCCGCATGCATGATAAGATATGGAAAGAAAAGGATAATATGAACTTGCAAGAAGGACGTACCAAACTACCACGTGAGGCATGGCATAGACCCAGCTAGTGTGGGCCAGAGTGGTACTATCTAAGACTTGGGCGACCACCAGATTTAAGGGGAATAGACCGGTGTGAGGGTCGGGGAAAGTAAACCCGTCACTCATGTATAGGTACGAGCTCGAACCTGAAAAGTAGGCTATTACCCAGGGGTGAGAGAGGCCATTCACCTCTGGGGGACCAAGTACAGAAAAGAGCAAGATCAAGTTGCAAGTTAAAGAAAGAGATAAGTTAAGTTAAGTGCACTTGCATACAATCAAGTACAAGCATCTACATATGCATTTCTAATTATCTCATTATGTCATGATATTGTTATGATTCTTGTTGAAGTATATTACCCTGTTCATATTTCTATGTCTATCATATGAAATGGCAAGTGGCTGTTAAAATATATCCCGCTTCGAGTAAGGTGTTTTCAACTTAAAATTGAACCACTTTTTATTTATATGTGCTCATATTTTCATAATAAACCGAAGCGGTTAGAATGTTTATGATGACGTTGTAAGATTGGTTTGAGTTTACCTACTGAGAACCTTAGGTGCTCACTGCCTGCTTGTATGTTTTTCCTTTTTGTAAACATTCCAGCACCTAAGTTGGAAATCAAGTATGAGGCGGAGTATAGGATCTTTCATTGAGCAAGAAGTAAGCCAGACCAAGAGACTCTTGAAGCCAACTAACGACTAGTCGGATGTAAACGCTGTGTACTATGTCAGTCACAATTTCTTTCAAAGTATAATTATTTTATTTTCTATGTATCACAGATTATTAGTCAGTAATAAAGTGAGCAGTTAAAGGGCCATGTATTATATTTTCCATATATTAAAGATTTTCTTAGTATAATGACAACCTCTTAATATAACTCCATGACTTGAGCATGGCTTATATAATAGAGGGTGTTACATTTTATACACTTCAAAATCAATATAGTATATATATTTAAAATGTACATAAATAAGAGTTATTAGATTACACTCTTATTGATATTCAATTTTGATGGAATTTGGCAAAAACGATCTTCATTATAGGTACTTATGATTTAATGGTTGGATCGATAAAAAATATATTCTATAAAAAGTTATAAGTGGTGTAATTATACTTAAAGTTACACCAGTGTAACTTAATCCTAACCCTATATATATAAGCATAAGGAAGAGTGTAAAAGATTTTATTCGTTATTGAAAAGAGAAATAGAGATTATTTTAGATGATAAAAAATTTTAATTTTTGGAATTAGAATGAGAACACTGGTTTTTATTTTGGAGAATCAATTTTTGTGAAAATTAATTTTATAAACAATTTAAATATATTAACTAATGTGAGAAATCGCAGTTCAAATCTTAGTAGAAGAGATGATTATAATTAATATCGGATTATGCCTTGAACAATAATTGTTTCCAATAAAAAATACATGTGGGAGATGGAAAAATTGCACTACTATTTTATTTATTTATTTATTTTTGAGTACGATACACTAACTAAACATATGAGAATATTTCATAATTTTATTCAATTTAATAAAATAAAGAGAGAAATTTCATCTGTCAGAACACTTGTTAACTTCACTTAAAACAGTAGCTGAAGTGGATGGAGATGTTAATGCGTGCTGATAGAGAAGTCTCCATGATCTACCTGGAGTTTAGGCATGGATTGGATCCTGCCGAGAATCACGGTCCCTTTTGTATTCCACAAAACACTAAAACAACGTCTAGTTTATGTCAATCACAACACGTTGCAACTGATTCGCTGCATCCCTCCATATGGTTTGCATAAGATACTCTTAATTCTTGAAAGCAAACGCAAGAAAAATCAGTGAGGCAAATGCAAAATGGGCCCTCAAAGAGAAAGAGAAGAAACAAGCCATACTCATGAGGGACCGGGTGGCCCACTGACCATAAGAAATTGACTTGATCCCCCACACCCTCACATGCATCACGTGACTCTTGCCTTCTCCATGGAGACTAGACACAGTGTGTCCAGTATAGACACTTGTTCAAAGTAAGTTATTAAAATATACTATTAATTATTGATTTAATTACAAATATTTAAAAATTTATTAGTTATAACTATTTTTTTTGTGTACTAGTTATAACTATGTAATTAATGTAAAATGTAGTAGCGATTCATTAGCTTCAATAATTCGGCACCCATTTTTTAAATAATATCTCAAATTTGAGTTTGTAAATAAAAAAATAAAAAAGTTTTACAAATATTAAGTTAATCTGATTCAAGCTAATTTAATTAGAGTTAAGTAAACTTTGGATATAGAAGATTTTGACAAAGAAAACTTAATGTGAAATATTTGTCAACCATATTGGTACTAATTACTAATTTTTTAAAAAATATAAATATAATTATTAATTGATAATAATTACAAACCTTATCAACAAATTCATTTCAAAAAGAAAATAATCTATATATATATATATATACACTGTTTACGAATTAATCAGTATAAAATCAATGGACAAATTTATACAAAAAATTTAATTTAAGAATTGATTTCATCCAAACATACTATTGATTCATTTGGATGTGAAGAGAAAATAAGAAAAAAAAAATAAAAAGAGAAACAATAAAAAAGGAAATGTTTATATAGAGAGAGAAAAAAAAAATGAGAGTGATGTGAAAATATAATAATAATAATAATAATTAATGAAACAACATTCATGTCTACTTCAACATATACTAATGTACCTATATTCAATGGTTCTCGTGCTTTTAAAGGGGCATGATTATCATTTTGTTATTTTTCTTTCCGACTCCTTAGTTTTTCTTCGCAAGAGGGAACAGGAAATTTTTAACGTGAACCCCACGGTCTTCTCTTCTCTTACTTCTACATAGATTACCAAGAGACATAAAACACACTAATCCACCTTACAGCCCTTTTTCTTTCGAACCAAACTGTCCAAGTGATGGTAAAATGATACTACTTTCAATCCATATTATCTGTTATTATAGTTATATATAAAAATTAAAGAATTTAAATTTAAAATTGAATATGAAATATATTTATGAAAATAAAAATTTTTATTTAATTTTTGATATTTAATTAATTCATTCTATTAATTTTATATTATACTTTCGATTAATAATATGTTTAAAATTATTTGAAGAATAAATTTAGAAACTTAAAAGTAAATAATTTATTAATATATAAGAATGTATGTAAGATAAAATGAATGGAAGGTAATATACAAATTTTTATGTAAGAAAAACAACTGGAATAAATAAAAACAAAAGCAAAAAGGAAGAGGCAAATTCCTTCGTGTAGACATCCGTCTAGTTGGTTATTTATACACCATCACTACCGCCATAGTACTAGTCCCCAGCGCATTACTCTAGAGTGAGCTATGGCTTCTCCTAAACCTGTAGCTACTCTATGTCTGTCTTCCCTTCTCTTGGCTCTGCTTCTTTGTGTGGCTGGGGTGACTTCTTCTTCTTCTGCCAATGCCACCAAAATCGGCCAGGGCTACCGCCTTATCTCCATTGAAGAGACCCCTAATGGTGGCCTTGTGGGTCTACTTCAAGTTAAGCAGAAAACTAAAATCTATGGACCTGATATTCCCCTTCTGCGGTTCTATGCCAAGTAAGTCCTACCTAGCATCACTATGTACTCTCATTTCCCCTTTTGTTGCAAAAGTTCCAATTTTTTCCCAAGAAAAAAAGCTCATTTCCATTTTTTTCCCCCTTTGGGTTAACCTTCTTTATTGTTGTTGATTTTGCAGGCACGAGACAGATAACCGTTTGAGGGTGCACATAACCGATGCCAACAAGCCAAGATGGGAGGTTCCCTACAACCTTTTACCAAGGGAGCAACCACCGGCTCTGACCCAAGCCATTGGAAGGTCCAGGAAGAACGCCATAACAGTCTCAGAGTACTCTGGCTCTGAGCTTCTGTTCAGCTACACTGCGGACCCTTTCAGCTTCTCCGTTAAAAGGAAGTCAAATGGTGAGACCCTCTTCGACTCTAGCTCTGATGCTTCAGACCCTTTTAGTTCACTGGTGTTCAAGGACCAGTACCTTGAGATTTCAACCAAATTGCCCAAAGATGCATCTTTGTACGGTTTGGGAGAGAACACGCAGCCACACGGGATCAAGTTGTACCCGAGTGACCCTTACACATTGTACACCACTGATATATCAGCTATTAATCTCAATGCTGATCTATATGGATCCCACCCTGTGTACATGGATCTCAGAAATTCAGGTGGCTCAGCTTCTGCACACGCTGTTCTGCTGCTCAATAGCAATGGGATGGATGTTTTCTACAAAGGGACGTCTTTGACATACAAGGTTATTGGTGGTGTTTTCGATTTCTACTTCTTTTCGGGCCCTTCGCCATTGAATGTCGTTGATCAGTATACTTCCTTCATTGGCAGACCCGCTCCTATGCCTTACTGGGCTTTTGGTATGATTCATTTTCACACTTCTGTTTTTATATTCTGTTTGGTGTGCATTATACTACTGATGCTAAATTTGGATGCCATTACTTTTTTATGTTAAATATTCTAGATTAAAGAATTATCAATTGTGAAAACTGGGCCTTACCGGATGTGAGTGCTTAAAAGATCAGATATTATTGACTGAGATAATGCAATGGAAACTCTTATTTTCAAATCTGTGATTGTGTGTATGAAGTGAGTTGCTTGGTCTAAAGAATATGAGGGCATATTCTTGGGGTGCATGATGCTTTTGAGAATGCAATGAGTCATGTTTTTCCAATTCGCTGTTTTTGGCTTTTATGATATCTGTGATGCTGTTTGATGGGGATATTTTGATTTTTTTTTTAAGGTTAGGTCTGCATATTATGAATCTGTTTGTATGATTTGGATCCTGGAAAAGCGTTTTCGGGTTTGATGTTAGTTGTTGAGATAATTAATACTTTTTTGGCCCACATGGAAAGATAATGTAACACATAAAAGCTGGAAACTCAACTTTACCATATAAAAAACTCCATCTTTTTTGCTACGCTTTTGAGTCAAGGAATTTGACCTTTTATGACATGCATGATGAATAAAGCAATCCGTGGGTCCTTCTCAAGGACTATGATTGCTTACACGTTTATCACTATGTCCAATTTTCTAGAGAAATATCATGTTCACATATGTATTTGATTATGTGGTTAGTAGATCTGATGGCAGGGAAGATCTTGTCTTTTCAAAGATATGCTTCCTTCATTGGTGAAATTAACTGATCAATGACTGATCTTTAGTAAAACAAATTACAAATGTATTGATAGCTCATTCGTAGGGTCAGAACTGATCCTAATGTGAGATGGTCATTGCAATCATGTCCAGGGAATAAGGTTACCTTTGGGTTAAGTGGACTATATAATTTACTTTGGACTATGTCGTATGAACTAATCGTGCCACATGTGTGTATAAGTATATGTTTGTCGGATGATGAGAAGGGTGATTGAGGGAGGCGGGAGTAGTATGGTCTATCTTTAAACCCTGTTTGTTTGCTTACATGAGGTTCAGATTTTTACTCGGGAATTTTCTTTTGAAATCATTTTTTAACTTTCACTTGTCGATTAAATGATAAGGGTCAGTATCATCAGATCTTTATGCTTCCAGATCTACTTGAAAATGGAAGCATGGATAAATCTTATATTTTATTCAGTATTCCCCAATCACTTGACTTGAGCTGAGGGCAGAGCAAGCCCAATTGATCCTACCTGAGTGATTTTTTTTTTCCTCAGGAGTATTTAACAGTTATTTTCACTCATTTGGTACACAGGATTCCACCAGTGCAGATGGGGATATCACAATCTGTCTGTGGTAGAAGATGTTGTAGAGAATTATAAGAAGGCTCAAATCCCACTTGATGTGATCTGGAATGATGATGATCACATGGATGGGCACAAGGACTTCACACTCAATCCAACCAACTACCCTCGTCCAAAGCTATTAAACTTCCTGGACAGAATACACAAAATTGGCATGAAATACATTGTCATTATTGACCCTGGAATTGGAGTTAACTCCAGTTATGGTGTATATCAAAGGGGCATAGCTAATGATGTTTTTATCAAGTATGAAGGTGAACCTTACTTGGCTCAAGTTTGGCCAGGTGCAGTAAACTTTCCTGATTTTCTCAATCCAAAGACGGTTTCTTGGTGGGGTGACGAGGTTCGCCGCTTCCATGAACTTGTTCCTGTTGATGGCCTATGGATTGACATGAATGAAGCTTCAAATTTCTGTTCTGGAAAGTGCAAAATTCCTAAGGGAAAGCAGTGCCCAAGTGGAACAGGACCTGGATGGGTATGCTGCCTGGATTGCAAGAACATTACCAAAACACGATGGGACAATCCTCCATACAAAATAAATGCCTCAGGAATACAAGCTCCTATTGGCTACAAAACAATAGCCACTAGTGCAACCCACTACAATGGTGTTTTGGAGTATGATGCTCACAGTCTTTATGGTTTCTCTCAGTCCATTGCAACTCACAAGGCCCTTCAAGGGCTTCAAGGCAAAAGGCCATTTATCTTGTCCCGCTCCACTTATGTGGGTTCTGGCAAATATGCAGCTCATTGGACCGGTGACAATCAAGGCACATGGGAGAACCTGAGGTACTCAATATCGACAATGCTCAATTTTGGTATATTTGGGGTGCCAATGGTGGGCTCAGATATATGTGGTTTCTATCCACAACCCACTGAAGAGCTTTGCAATAGGTGGATTGAAGTAGGGGCTTTCTACCCTTTCTCAAGGGATCATGCTAACTACTACTCCCCCAGACAGGAGCTTTACCAATGGGAGTCAGTAGCCGAGTCTGCTCGAAATGCTTTGGGCATAAGGTATAAGCTGCTTCCGTATCTTTACACCCTGAACTATGAGGCTCATGTCAGTGGAGCCCCAATTGCCAGGCCTCTTTTCTTCTCATTTCCAACATACACTGAATGTTATGGCCTTAGCACACAGTTCTTGTTAGGAAGCAGCCTCATGATTTCTCCAGTGCTTGAGCAGGGAAAAACACAAGTCAAAGCACTCTTCCCTCCGGGAAGCTGGTACAGTTTGCTTGATTTGACAAGCACCATTACATCAAAGGATGGAACCTATGTTACCCTTGACGCGCCTCTGCATGTGGTCAATGTGCATTTATATCAGAATGCCATTCTTCCGATGCAGCGGGGTGGAATGATCTCTAAGGATGCTAGAATGACACCCTTCAGCCTCATTGTAACCTTCCCAGCAGGGGCATCCCAAGGAGAAGCTAAAGGAAACCTTTTCCTTGATGATGATGAACTGCCAGAGATGCAGCTTGGAAATGGGTATTCAACCTATGTTGATTTCCATGCAACTGTCAAGCAAGGTGCTGTGAAAGTTTGGTCAGAAGTCCAAGAGGGCAAGTTTGCATTAGGTAAAGGTTGGATTATTGAATCTATATCTGTGTTGGGATTAGATGGAAGTGGAGCAATATCTGCACTTGAGATAGATGGAAAGCCACTAATGGGTGTCTCAAACGTGACAGTTAGTACATCAGAACATGTGCACTTGGCCGGTCAGGAAAACGGAGAAAATAAGATAATCGTGGTAGGGTTGACGGGGTTGAACATCCCTGTTGGTAAAAACTTTGCTATGACCTGGAAAATGGAATGATAGGTTGAAGTTGTCCCATCTTTATTTATGACTTTAGAAATTTCCCTTGTTCTTTCTTCTTTTTCGGCAATTGTTAACGTTTGTTGAGGGAGAGGAGATGAGCTAGAATTACGTTCATCCTTTTCCATTTTAACAGGTCTAGGCAACAAGGCTTGTGGGTTGAACCCTGAATGTTATGTTAGTTTAAGTGCTTTGAGTTAAAGCTGTTGGTCATTCAAGTGATCTAGATTTATCTTGCCTTTGAGGCCGTTGTCGTAATCCTACATCCGCCAATCTTGGCATAATAAATAAGTCGAGCAGCTGTACTGTGTAAGTCTAGCCAAAGCGTCAAGAATCTAATTGCTGAGTTTAGATTTTAAGGTGTCTACTATTTTTCTAAAACATTAATAATAATTTTCCGTTTCTACTTTATTTTCAGCCTAAATTTACGCTTTTTATGGTCTCGTTGTCCTCACATATATATCCCTTTTTTGTTTTGGTCTGTAACGCGTTTTATTTACCAGCTACTTCTTCATTTACGATCGTTTTTTTCTCTGGTCAACACACCCCCCACGCGACACTGCAAGAGGCGAACATGCCACTCAGCCCCCAAGGTGTAGATTTATCGAGGCATTGAAATGCCTTTTGAGCCAAGGCCTCAACCACGTCACACGGTGATTTAATTGATTTTTAGGTTAATACATGCACACCTTTACGAGAAGAGAGAGGCTTTGTATATCATAAATCAGGTTTCGATATTAAATCCGAATGCAATTATCGAGAGATGGATAGCATTAAACCAACATCTCAACTGCACAATAATTAGTTTCAATTGTGTCAATAGTACATGTGGCCCACTTTTATCTGTAAGCCCAACAGTGAATGTGGGCACTTTATGGTCCATATTACTTTTGTGCAATTTCTATAATTTTAGCGCTCTTGTTGCCAAAAAATAATAAAATTACTTCTCTTTTGCCAACCCAACAAAACAAAAGAAAGAGGATAAAATTAGTTTTTTGCCCAGAACTTACGAAAATGAATCACTGTCCCAGTGCAGAAAAAAAAAAGGCAGAAATTAGTCCGTAATACGAAAGGATGAGAGAAAAAATATCAGATTTTTTTTTTTTTGGAAAAAATACTAAAAAAACATAGTAATTCATGATATTACATGCAACAAGGAACTAAAAGCTGGATACTTAATGGTATAAATTTGGTACAAGCTAGATGATAAGATGATTGAAAATGAGTAAAACCTCATTTTAATTTCTAAAGTTGTACACTTGGATCAATTTACTTCCTCAAATTTAAAAAATAATGATTTAATTCCTAAAATTATAAAATATGATTTATGTTAGCCCCTAGTTGGGGAAATGCCCGTAACTTAACTTTAATGAAGATGCAGAGATGACACATTAAGAGTCATGGTGTTATCCTAATTGGCACCTCATCAAAATATGTTATTTTACATGAGGAATATTTAGATAGACACTTCCTATCATATCAATATTTAGATATGTCATTCATATTTAATATTTTGACATGTGTAGAAATAATGATCCACGTGTATCAATCTTTATTAGTATTATATCGCTTATTAATTAATCTCTATTTGTATCTATTTATTATATCTATATCTTAATAATTACCAATATCAAAATATAATACTTATCATTTTTAAATAATCATTATTTTTAATTACTTTCTCATCAATTTATTCTTTTTTAAATTATTACTATCAACTAATTTTTTAAATTTTAGTATAAAATAAAACTATAAACATATATTATTTGATTTTAATTAATTTCAAATACTTTTAACTTTTTTTTATATCATTATAATTCAGTTTAAATTATGATAATTATTTTTTTGTTGTTGACAAATGTATTTAGGAACATATATTGAATTAATTAATAGTATCTATATAGTATATTTATTTATAATTTAATAATAATATCAAAATATAAAAATTATCATTTTTAGCAATTTATTTTTTAAGTTATCCTTACTAATTAAATTTTTAAAAATTTACAAATAAACATTAAAAAATATAAAATTAATGTAGTGAACAATATAGTGAAAAGTGAATTATAATGATATAAAATATCTCTAACTGATTAATGTATTTTAGTTTTTATTTTCAAAATAAAATAAGATATATCTCTAATTTTATTTCATATTTATGTTTAAATTTTGTAAAATTAATTAATAATGGTAATATTAAAAAAATAAATTATTGAGAAAGTAATTTAAAAATGATCATTTTTATAATTTGATTAAGAAAATAAAAAAATAATGAGTTTATCAAGAAGAAGTGTACCCATCCTAAAGTTCATAGAAGTAACAGAGCTCCTATACTCAGGATCTTTTATATTTCTATTTTTACTTTGGATAATTAAACTAATAAAATATCTTTAATTGATTAATGTAATACCCTAGTGTGAGTGGCAATTGTCTGTCAATTTGAATCTCAAAAATCTTAAGTCTGAACCCTATGCTTTCTTGGAGTGCTATAGGATTAAGACATCCTCATAAGATCAAATGTCCCGATAGTAGTTCTTTGGATATCAATAAGTTAAAGAGTGATTTTCAACAAATTTTACAAAGTGGACAACCCTTCTGTTTTTAAGTCAAGAGTTTATAAAAACACAAGTTTTCGAAAAATTGTACTAAAACCCAAAAGTTGAATTTTGATTCTTAAGGATTTTGATTTGTTTGATATTTTTATTGAAACCAAATAGGGGGTATTCCCTTATTGTAAATAAGTGTGTGAAATGTCCTGGTCTTAGAAGGGACTCTAGAATGAGAAAACCAAGTTTTGAGGTCCGCAATCGATTACCTTTCGATTTATAATCAATTACGAGTCTCTCTGTACATCCCCAAGCTTAGTTTTTCCAAGTTGTAATCGATTACACGAAGTGGTAATCAATTACAACAATTTGGGCTCATGGTAATTGATTATTAGTCCGTGCAATCAATTACCACGAGGCTATATATACCTGGGATACATTCTCTCTCTTCATTTTACTCGATTTCTTCTCTCTCTAACCGCATAACTCTCTCTCTTCTCTTTAAAATCCTCCCTTCCCTCATCCTTTGCTTCTATTTTAAGTTTTTTCATCAAAATCTACTTCGACTACACATTATATTCTCTCCATTACATCAATCAAATCCCCATTAACTCCGTCCCTTTCTCTTTCTAGCTCCACCATTGTTGAGCTTGAAGCTTGGAGCTTGGAGGAAGAGATATCACAGAATCCACTCTCATTCTTGTAACACCCTCTATCATATAAGCCATGCTCGAGTCATGGAATTACATAAAAAGGTTGTCACAGTGCTGAAAAACTCTTTAAAATAGGGAAAATATAATACATGGCCCTTTTATTGTCCACTTTAATACTAACTACTAAACTCTAATACATAGAGAATAAAATAATTACACTTTAAAAGCAATTTGTGACCGACAAAGTAAACAGTGCGTACTTCCGACTAATCATTAGCTAACTTCGATGGTCTCTTGATCTGGCTAGTGCCTGAGTCGTGCTCAATGAGCGGCCCTACATTCCGTCTTGCACTGGATGTCCAACTTAGGTACTGGAATGTTTACGGAAAAGAAGAACATACAAGCAGGCAGTGAGAACCTAGGGTTCTCAGTAGGTAAATTTGAACAAAACTTATGATGTCATCATAAACATTCCAGTCGCTTCAGTTTATTATGAAAATATGAGCATATATAAACAAATAGTGGTTCAATTTTAAGTTGAAAATGCCCTTCTCGAAGCGGTTTATATTTTAACCATCACTTACCATATTATATTACAGACATAGAAATATGATTAGTATGATATGCTTCGACCAGAATCATGATAATAATAATATGACTTGATGAGATAACTAAGGATGCGCTCATAGATGCTTATGCTTGACTGTATGCAAGTGCACTTGACTTAATTCATATCTTTCTTTAGCTTGCAACTTGATCTTACTTTTCTGTGCTTGGTCCCCTGCAGGTGAATGGCCTTTCTCACCCTGGGCAATAGCACGCTTTTGGTCCGAGCTCGTACCTATACATGAGTGACGGGTTTACTTTCCCCGACCCTCACACCGGTCTATTCCCACTAATCTGATCGAGGGCTGGCCCAAGTCTTAGACAGTACCGCTCTGGCCCACGCTAGCTGGGTCTATGCCATGCCTGGCGTGGTAGCTTAGTACTTCCCTCTTGAAAGTTCTTATCATCTTTCCTTTCCATATCTTATCATGCGTACAGATGCTTTGTGCATACATGAATATGCCTCATGTCTTATTTCTCATATCATATTCGAATTATGCTTGCATGCATGGCATACATGAACATAACATGTGAATGTAATATATTCAAGGTATAATCTCTCATTGCATAAGCTCTCATAACTCATATCATGCCTAAAATTCATCTTTGATAACTCATATCATATTCAAGTTCATCCTTACATGTAAACATTCCTAGTTTCATAGACTTTGCCGCAAAAATTCCAAAGATAACGGATCAGTTCCGTCTCCCCATGAATAGTGCCAGTCCTCACAGACAATTCAATCATAGCAATATAATCAATGTAACACACACACACATATATATATATATATATACATCAATATAGAACTGGCAATCCTCAGCTCAAACCTTATATGCTCACAAACTCTTGTGAAACTATCACTTCGGCCATTTTGCCGATCCCATTTGGTTCAGCCCGAATCTTCTATGATCCACCTTTATCTCTATTCAACTCATTTAAACCTGAATTTGAATATGTCATAGATCTATATGTCTACTTCCTAACCTCTTTGGTCCCATATCATTTTGATCCATATAGCTCAAGATATTCAAATCTTACCTCAACCTGTTCAGTCACTAGCCCGAATTACACTCCTAGAAGTATAAATTCACTAAAAATCGAAACTAAGCTCAAATCATACGAAATCGGTCTCATATTGAAGCTAACAGGACAACCTTTCATTTGCCACAAGTTTCATTCCATTTGCGTAAGTATACCTCGATTTATAAGTCCTGAAAGTCGACCTTCCTGAAATACTATGTTTTGGCCTGGTTTGGACATAGGGTAACTTCCTCAAATCACTGGGGACAATTGGGACCATAGCAAACTCGAAATTTCATATTGGGATGTTCCCCTATGTGTAAGCTTTCTAACAAAATTGGTTTCACTCAATTTGGAGTTGTATAGGGTGAGTTATACCCTTCTAAAGTCACTCTGCCCGGATGAAAGTCTTGAACCCTAGGTCAAACTTCAAAAATTCATATCTCCCTCAATACTAATCTAATAACCTTATATGATATATCCATGGAAAGCCCTAAATGTCTACTTTCATCTAAAAATGGTTTCATCGGATTTAACCGGCTGTAGACGGCGCCGTACACTCCGCCATACGGACTGTCGTGGAATTCTTCATCCAGACAGCATATTGATTCTTCTCTCCTTCTAATTTTCTCCTTCTAATCATAATTCTAACTCAAAATCTTCTATTAATTCAATCATAATTCATCATAATCCATCATAATACATCCAATAATTCATCAAATACATGAAGAAGAGTACAATCTCATGCAATCACAGTGCAAGGAATTCAAGAATAGAAGTAGAATCCTACCTCCTTGGAGTGTGATCTTGAGTTAAGTGTTGAAGCTTGAATTACTAGGACCTGGCCAAGCTTGAAGGAGTGATGGAGTTGGGTGAGTGGAGAAGAGAAAAGAGAGCTGAAGTGAGGGAGAAGAGAGGGCGCAGAAAATGGGTCTGAATGAGGGGAGAATAAGGTGTTATATAGGCATGAGTGGTAGTCAACTTGGAGGGTTTTGATTGGCCTTAAAACACAAGGCTGAAATTCTGCCAACCTTCCCCTCTTTTGTGACAATTTGCTCTCCACGTCGCTCTAACAGTGGGACTCATTTCCAGTACATTCTGAAGATGACATCGGAACTCGTGCACTTTATGAGATGAAATCGGAACTCGTGGATGATTTGGAAACCAGCTCAAAGATCCGAACTCGAGCCCTTTCTAACTGAATTCCACTTTAATGCGGGACCTCGTGATATTTTATTCGGAAGTCGGTACTTGCACCATTGTGTTAAACTATAACTTCTGAGGTCGAAAATCATGTACACTATTAAGGTTAGATTGGAACTCGGGTAAATTTTCTTTGAGACATGAAGTCGGATATCGTGGAATTACGTCATGTTGTTCGGACTTGAAGTCCAAGTCGGAAGTCGGGAAATGAGGAATTTCAAGTTAAAATCGGAGGTCGCCCACTATACTTTAACTCGAATATTGGAACTCGGAAGCCACTCCAGTTAACTCGAAGCTTGAACATTAAGTCGGAAATCGGAAAGTCCATGAAGTCGGAATTTTGCAGACCAATTCGGAAGTTGGACACGACATGAAGTCGGGAATGAGGAACATGCTGGGATAAGGTCAGAAGTCAGAATATTGACATGAAGACAAACTTGGAAATCGAAAATTGTTCCATTTCATGTGGAATTCGAGTACGAAGTCGGAAATCATAAAACTAATGAACTCGGAACTCGGAACTCGTTGTGGAGGTAAAGTGGAATAATTTAGCGCAAAGAAAATTGGGATGTTACAATTCTCGTCCTCATTTGCTTTTTAAGATTAATTCTTAACACTTTTTGTTTTCTCTTCCTAAGAATTCTGAATCCTGCATAATTGGGGGCTCCTCATGAACCCTAGGTTAGAGAATTTGGGGTTTTGAGATTTCGGAGTAATTGGTGTTAATCCCTTGTACTAGTAACTAATATTGAATAAAATTACCATATTTGTGATGATAGATTCTGCTAGAGGTCCAGCTGTTGGCTCTGTGGTTCCGTGGGATTAAAATTCTGTTATTAGGGTTAAATCTATGAGTAAATAGTGCATTCCTAGCTTGTTTTCTAATGTAACTATTTTATATATATGTATATATGTAAATGATTTAGATTTTGATTATATATTTTATGAGGGTAATTTCCTTCCCTTATGTATGTCTTGCTTAAAACTATCACATAAGACAATGAATGGATTTCCCTAAAATTTTGATAATTGTTACTTTTCCATTACTTTTCATCATTTTCCATCACTTGGTTCCCTGGGAGTTCTTGGCCATTTTAGACTCCTGGGTAATAGTCTGCTTCTCAGGATCGAGCTCGTTCCTATACAGGAATGTCGGGTTTACTTTCCCCGACTTCCCACCGATCTATTCCCCTTAACTTTATTCCGAGGCTGGCCCAAGTATTATGGAACTTTCATCATAGCATAATCTTTATATTCCTCATAACATGACTTTCATACCTTTCTTGAAAATGCTAATGTATCTACATGTAAATCATAACTCATGCATATACTTTACCGCAAGTTTGGCAGCATAACGGAACGTGTCCGCTTCCCTATGAATAGTGCCAGTACTCAGCATATCAACTTATCAAAGAAATCATCTCATTCCATTCATAATTCAACATATTTCATTCATGTTTCAATCATCAAATTTAAGGCACAAGTATTGCACTTTAAAACATGTTTACTGTCTCACTACTTGTATTCAACCCGGTTTTTACAAATCAAGCCATAATTTCTATTTAACTCATTTGGACCTCAATTTTGGATATATTAAAGTGTTATGTGTCTATTTTCTAACCTCTTTAGTCCCATCTGATTTTGATAACCATAACTCAAGTTATTCAGGTTTTATCCCGGCCTACCTTGTGGCTGGCCAGCATTGCCCACTCAAAATTAAAAATCTACTAAAAATCAAAAAATGGCTCAAATTGCACGAAATTGGTCTCTTATCAAAGCTAACAAGACAAACTTTCATATGCAAAAAGTTCCATTTCAATTGCCTTAGTAGGGCTCGAGTTATAAGCCCCAAAACTTAACCTTCCTGAACTACCCTGTTTTGGCCTAGTTTAGACATAGGGTAACTTCTTCAAATCATGGGAACAACTGAGTTGATAACAGACTCGAAATTTCTTTGTATGATGTTCTCCTATGTGTAAGCTTTCCAAAAAAATTAGTTTCACTCAATTTAGAGTTGTATAGGGTGAGTTACACCCTTTTCAACCCATACTGCCCAGGTGAGTATCCTGATTTCTAGGTTAAACTTCAAAAATTCATATCTCTCTCAATATTAATCCAATAGCCTTATATGATGTATGTATAGAAATCCCTAGATGTCTAGTTTCACATAAAAATGGTTTCATCAATTTTAAACGGCGAGAGGTGGAGCCGTACACTTCGCCGTACAGACTGTCGAGGGTTTTGGGTTTTCTAGCCTCTCAACTCTTCCTATCTTCATTCTTTCTTTTTTCCAATTCAGTTTTAATCTCACAAACAGCCAATAAACCAGCCATAATTCATCATAATCATTCAATCAATATATCAAAATTAAGGAATTTAACCACCACCAATCATCCAAAAATTAGAAAATCAAGCAAGAAGAAAACCTCTACCTCTTGTTATTAAGCTTGAGTTTGGGAATGGTGCTTGTTTGAACTTGAAGGTTGGATGGAGTGGGTGAGTGGAGAAGAGAAAAGAGAGCTGCAGTGAGGAGAAGGTAATGTAGAAGGGGGTCTGAATAAGAGGAGGAAAGTGTGTTATATAGGCATGAGTGGTAGTTAACTTGGAAGGTTTTGATTGGCCTCAAAATACAAGGCTGAATTTCAGCCAACATTTCCCTCTTTTTATGACCAAAATGCTCTCCACGTCGTCCTCTTTTGTGACAAAATTGCTCTCCACGTCGTCCTCTTTGTGTGACAAAATTGCTTTCCACGTCGCCTAAAAGTGGAACTCATTTCCATTGTACTCTGAAAAATGACATCGGAACTCGTACTCTTCTTAAGGTCGGAACTCGTGTACATCCACTCAGATGAAATTGGAACTCGGAATTATTGTCTGGTTTGTTCGAAACTTGAAAGTAAAGTCGGATGTGAAACCAAACACTTAAATCCGGAAGTCGGGGACATTAGTAAACTTGAATCGATTTTAAGCAAGACATCAGAGATTGGGATTCAAATCATTAATCCTATATTCCGGGAAATCGGAACTTATAAAATCTCGGAACTCCAAATTTAAACTCGGAAGTCTGTTATAGACAAACTCGGGAGCATCAATGGAAATGAAGAGCTCTTGGTAATAAACTCAAATATCGGAACTCGTGTAAATTTGGTCGAACTTAGAGACCAATTCAAAGACTTGAGCTCACGTCCGTTTCTGGTTGAGATCAACTCGGACATCGGATTTCGTGTACATTATAATTTACCTAAGGTCGGAAATCGTGTATATATACATAAGGTCGGAACTCGGAAAATCCCAGCCAGTACATTAGAGCCTTAATAAAATCGAAAATCGAAAATTTTTAACCTTTACTAATGAGGTCGGAAGTCGGAAATCGGGGCGTTACATCAAGCATTTTAAGGTCCTAACTTTATCCTCTAAAATTCCAAAGTTCTATGAAGCATTCGTCTGCCAATCTTCATTGTCACTTAAATCAACCCCAATAGAAGACTCAGTCACTTCTCCACTATCATCATCTACCACATTATTAGCCTAGCAATAGGTTAAGCAAAACAAATTTTAACCGAGAGTAAGGTTTAGTAAAGTAAAATTCTAATGGAGAATAAGGTTAAGCAAAGTAAAATCTTAACCCAGAATAAGGTTAAGCAAATAAAACCTTGGCCTAGAATAAGGCTAAGTGAAATTAAATCTTTGCCAAGAATATGATTAAGTTTTGAACAGGGATGAAGTTAATTGAAAACTTAGTTCAATAATCAAAGTTAAGAAGAATTAAATTTTAGCCATGAAGAAAGGTTAGAAGAAATTAAAACTTAGATAAGAATTAAGGTTAGGTTAAGGAAAAAATTTGATGGCTTGTGAAGTTTCAAATACAATTTATTTAGTCGTTGTTATACCAAGGTTAACTAGCATGAGAACTTGCAATATTTTCAACCAAGCTTAACTTTGCGTAGAATATTGAAAATAAGCCATTATATATAAAAAGATCCATAACGTGCCCAAAAAATAAAGTACAAAGGAAACTAAGATTTGGGAGAATTTCCTCTAAGCTCATCATTATTAACAAGCTCCACAATTTGAAAAGGAGTCACCAGGATGGCTTGATTGGCAATAGTATTGACCTCACCAATCATGATAAGCTTGGCCTCATCCAAGATCTTCTCCAACTTAATCTCAAGCTCCTTAGCATCGTCAAGCTCCTTAGCATCATCCTTTCCTACGAAGTTGTCTATCAATTTGCTTTCTCAAATTTCCTTCAAAGGGTCACAAGCAAAGAAGTTCAGATTAGGATGAAGGATTGGAACTTGTTCTATCACCAAGTCAAAGCCAACCACATACTATCAGCCGCCGTATCATGTGGCCTTTCAACCTTGGCCTTGAAAGCAGCTTTTCTCTTTTTGCCCTCTTCCATGGCCGAAGTATGGGACTCCTCCTCCTCTTTTAACTTGGCCTTGAGATGCTAAACCTTTTCGCCATGGTTTTTGTTCTTGACCACTAGTTTTTTCTTTCTCTAAGGTGAAATCTTCCTCAATTTTGTCCATAAGGCTCAACATCATTTTAACATGGGAGGCCTTCAATCGGTCGAGCTTGGGTTAGGATCCTTCTTAAGCTTATATAAAATGAATCAAATGAGTCAGCCTTACATTTCGTGTGCTGAGCAATGGCACATAAGCAAAGGCATTGAATCTCAACCAAGCAGCAAAGACCAGCTATCCTGACCTGTTTCATCAAGCTTGCATTGGCAAGGTCGAAGAAACATTTCTAGGTAAATTGTGCAAAGGTGAAGTTGACATTCCATAGCAACGACAAACTTGTAGAGATGAAAAAAATCCTCCAATAATTAGGCCTGGAAGCGATAAGAGAGTGTAGGATGAGGTTGGTTAGAAACCATGGCAATATCATCTGCCACCTTCTTCTTCTTAAGAAAGTCATCTACAATATGATTTCTCTAGGACCCCGTTTCCTGCTCCTCTTTAAAAACAACGGATGGCAGTCTGAAGCCGTCTCTGCGCATTATTCTTTATCGACAATTAGAGCACGGTTTACCTCCTTAATGGTGATAGCAGCTCTTTTCTAGGCCAGAGTAGATGTAGATTATTACTATTGATAGGCCATATTACCTAAAAGCAAACAGAAATCCAGGATTAGCTTAAAAATAATTGCAAAGTACAAAAGATGTTAAAAAAAAATCAAAGCTAAGAACTTACCAATGTGCTTAAGCACCTCAACCTTATCAGAATTCTACAAGAACAACGCAGAATAGGAAAGAGCCTCAGAGGAGTTTAGCTCATCAAAGTAATCTACTATGGTTTTCTCCTACTAGAAAATGTTGTGGAAATCTACATTCAAGAGTTGCTTATAAATGAGATTCCAGTCAAGGAGAAATTTTTCTGAGCCATAACCATTTAGAAAGAAAGGAAAATTAGCCTCAGAAGAGTTTATATTGAAGAATCTATCTTCAAACCACTTATAAGAATTGGAGTAAAGAGATAAGATCCTCCTCCAATGGTGGCTTCTCAAAGAGATCCAAAGGCCTTTTTGAACACCTTTTACCTAGAAAAACAAAAGAATACCCCTATCGTAGGTTGAAAACTTAAGAATTCTATCAAAAAATCAAAGCTTGGATAAAAGCCCAATTATTAGGGCGAAGTTGGGTAGGGACTATATTTATTTGGTTTAGACCAGCACATTGAAAATCAATGAAAGGAAGCCTAATATCTAACTTTTAGAAGAATGTGGCATAATCGTAGATGAAGGAAGGGTTGGAATCTGAGTTCCTATAGTTGCATACTTGGTCCTAAGGTGAGCATGGAAGACATTCAAAAAGGTCTCCTCCCCATTAGCTAAGATCTTAGTATCCCTCTTAAAATAAGCTAAGCTTTCCCTATCATCATATACGAAAAGGATTTTCTAACCTTAGAATGCATCCACTCATAAGGATCTTGTTGATTTAACTCCTAGCTAGATACTTTCCACTTTCCCCTTTCCCCTTTTCCCTTTTCCATCACATCAGTGAAGGTCCCTAGACCCCTAGCCATTGCTACATAGAAAAAGTACCAAAGAATCAAGGACTTTAGTCATCAGTAAGGCTCAAATTCCTAACAAAATCACATTTGTAATCTTAAGATAAGATTGAAGCTATTGAAACTAGCTATTTCAAAGCAAAGTAATACCTAGCAGAATTTGCTACCCTAGGGTTAAAAAATATGTAATGAAAATAGGAGAAGGAAAGTGCAAGACAATGAAGAGCACATTTACTTGACTGAGAATAAAGGTGAACAAATGAAGAAATTAAGGAAATCAAAGAGTGAATCCCAAGTGAGCAAGGTTAGTGAATCATGCTAGCAGAGTCATGCTTGGGCATGATAAAACTCTTAGGAAATGGAGAAGTGAAAAATGAAGGAGGAAAAAATAGTTTTGCCTCTGTAAAGGGTCTTGGGCAACATCCAACAGTTCAGAAATATTACCTCCAATGAGTGGAGATCATAACCGTTCAAGTGATCTATGGTTGAGGACATCGATAGTGCCATCTAATGGCAGCTAATTTAACACTGTGTCCATAATCATAGTTCTAGCATATGTGGAATGACATCAGATAGTTTGTTTAATGACATGTGTTCAAGCACAATTTCCCATACTCACCATTTAGAATGTGAAAGTTTGAGCTGACAAATTGTTAGAAGCTTAGAATATATAAACTTGGATCATCACCCTCAGATTGTGACCAAGCTTGGCAGCTATGTACTAAACCACCATATTGGGCTCATGGCTCGACCTAGAAGCCCAATAAATCATAATCATCAAAAAGCTATCAAGCCAAGGAATACACAATAAAAAATCAAACACTTGCTCAAGCAAGCTGCATCTCACATTCAAATTGGGAATTCCCATGATCCTAGGAGCAATCACATGATATTTGAATCGATCAGATTGAGCGATAACAACTCACTACTAGAAGATTCTCCCTCTCATTTTTAAATACGAATTTCCACCAAAGACCAAGGTAAGCGCAATTTCCATTTGCAAGATGGTGGGTCTAAAAGAGCCCAAGAGGATTATTGTAGAAAGGCTTCTAGGTCCATTGCTTGGGATGCAAACACAGATCATGCAAACATGTGGTAGCCTCCCTATAATATGGCTTTGAAGAGCAACTATTCGAGTGTCCAAACACACAGCCTTAACGGTTATTCAAGGGCAATTTAAGAATGAGCCTTGCCTATAAATAAAGGAAGACTCGGCTATTGCAAGGATCTGCAGCTCAAATCAAGAACTCTAACATTTTATTTTACTTTATTTTACTTGTACCTTTACCTTCACTTTTTCCTTTAGATTCATGCACTTTAGTTTTAGCCTTTTACATCTTTTTAGCCTTTTACTTTCTAGTTGCATCCACTTGTACCATTTCTTCCCATTAAGCTTTCCATAAGGATTCTCCATTGGAGCTTAAGAGGGTTTTCCTCATTGTAATTAGTTGAAAATTTAATAAAAACTCTGCCGATTGCACTATACCTACATTTCGCTCTTGGTTTTGGCTATACTCTCAGTTAATCTTAGCCAAGTGCTTCCTTTGAGTAACTTAGGAACCCATATCTAAGGAATAGATTTCCCTCCTTGGAGTAATCATTTGACTCTTGGAATTGAGGGTTTTGGCTAGCCAATTTCAAAATCTGACATGTCTAGCACACTATTCTAGTAGCTAAAAATAGCCCAAAACAGGAAAAAATTTAAAAGAAAAAAAACCACTATGAGGGATCCGACAAAAATTTTCTCTTCTTTATAAGAAAATAGAAATGGGAAATTAAAATAATAATTTTGTATTTAATTTTAAATTTGACATAAGGATATAAAAGTTATTTATATGTAATTATATTTTTTCTTATGTATTAATTAAATAACAACAAAAAATATTTTTAATTTTTTCACATTTTTCTCGGCACTCAAAGAAAACACTAATGCTGTGTTTGGTTGGAGTAATTTAGGAAGGAAAGAAAGGAAGGGGAAGGAGATAGGAAGAAAAGTGGTATATTTCTCCTGTTTGATTGGAGGGAAAAGTTGGGAAGGAAAGCTTTAACGATACCAAAAAATTAGTGAACCCCACATGAATGATACAAAAATATTTCCCCCTCGCAAGTGGGTAGAAAAACTGGGGGAAAGGAGCGGTCCATTGCTGTTTCTCTTTTTGATCTCCTTTGCGAGATGTCAAATAAAGAGAGGGGAGATGAGATGAATCATGATGCGAAGGGGAGGGACTAGGCTGCGCAACACCACTAAAGGTGTTGTGTGGTCCTTCCCCTCTTTTATCTTTTTTTCTTCCAAATCAATATTTCTAAAATTTTATTTAAATAATTTTAATTCTTCTATCACTATATTATTAAAAATAAATATGAAAAATACTCAAAGTACAAGCTATGTAAAATTTTAAAATTTTTCAATTACCAACATTTTATTCTAAACGGATATTTTATTTTAAATAGTATATTACATAAGTTTTGATTTTTTTTTATAATATGGTAGGATTTAGGATTTAGGATTTAGAGTTTAGCATTTTATTCTAAATAGATATTTTATTTTAAATAGTATATTATATAAGTTTTGATTTTCTTTTATACTATGTTAATAGTTTAAATAATAGTTGAATAATATTTTTAATATTACATAAGCTTTGATTTTCTTTTATGCTATGTTAAGAGTTTAAATAATAGCTGAATAAAATTTTAAAATTTCTTTTGCACTATTTTTTAGTTGGTAACACATATTTTTAAGTAATATTTTTGAAATATTATATTAATTAAAAATATTAATTCTATTTTAAATAATTTTTAATAATTTATTTTTATTAATATTAGTTTGATTTAATATGTTGATATTATTTTAAACTATTAAATTAAAAATAGTAAGATTTTTTATTTAATATTAACTAATATAGTTAAAATTTCTTTTATAATAATATAAGGATAAAATTATTATTTGATAATATTATCCATTTCTTTCCTTTCATTTTTCACACAAACAAAAAACGAAAAGTAATTTTTTTATTTTATTTTCTTTTATTTTTCTTTCATTCAAACATATTTATAAAAATTACAAATCCATTCTTTTTTTTCTACTTAACCTCTTTTCTCTCAATTTCCTTCCTTCCATTTTTTTCTCTCCATCCAAGCATAGCCTAAATGAAAAAGTTGGAAATTTTGATTTTGTATTGATATTGGTTCTAAGCTGGCATGGGGCTGGGTGATATACGCATACTGATGGTTTTACATCATTTTGTCAAGGATTAAACATCGACGCAGAATCACGTGTGCGCGCGTGGAAGCAATATGCGGTTTGGATTAGGGGACTTTTGAATCCAACGATAAAACTAGAACGCGAAAAGAGCACGCCAAGAGCTGAACGTGTTCGACATTTTGCATTGCTGCTTTATGTTGAGGCAAGCGCTAACGGCGACTATTCGCCGAAGCTTTTGACTATGAGTTGATTGCACGGTTATGCACTTATGCTGACGGTGATAACGGAAACCGTTATTGATATTTTCGTAAAGTGCCATTCCGTAATTCTTGGTACTCGAGTACTACATACTAAAAAGGAAAAGAATCGTGTCAAGAGAGGAAAAAACAAAAAGATCGGTGAAGAAAATTAAAGAAAGACAAAATGGAAAGAAAGCGAATACATTTCACTGTGAATGGATTCCTTTTAAGTTTTTCCTTAACATGATTTTACTTTAAAAAGTTATATACTTTTTTCCTTTTTTTTAAACTTGTGTATATACTTTTTTCCCCTTATTTTACTTGAATTGTTGCGATTATATTTGTACCTAGAAAATAAAGGCTTTCCTCAAATTTAGAATATTATTTCCTTATTTTAAAGAATTTTTTAATTACAAAGGGGTATTGGATTGCACGAGCGACAAATCTCTCACAAGTGACAAATCACAAGTTGCCCACATTTAGAGTGAGGTGGGGGGGGGGGAGGAAAATGTGTTTTTTTTTGAAAAATTGCTTTTATGTATTTTTCAAAATATTTGGATTGGCTTAAAAAAAATGCTTGTAATTAAAAAAGCTATTTTACTATTTTATTTTAAGCTAGTGATACATACTTGACCATCTCTTGCACAAAATTATCTGCAAAAAAAATATAAAAGTATAATTTTAAGCTATTGTTACATTATTGAATAATTTTTTATTAGTATAATTTTTTACAAAACCCTCCGTTGGATTAGAAGTTTATATCTTATAGATCATCTCTACAAAATTTCATAGTAATTTAAAATCATTTGATATATTTTTATATACATGAAAATTGACGTAATATTATATTTAAAATATATATGAATAAGAGTAATCTGATTACACTCTTATTGATGTTCAATTTTGATGAAATTTGGCACAAATGATCTTTATTATGTGTAATTGTGATTTAATGATTGGATTAATAAAAAATATATCATATAGAAAGTTATAAGCAATGTAGCTATACTTAAAGTTATATCGGTATATATATATATATATATATATAGGATTCAATGACACCAGTGTAAGTGTTTTTCTTTTTCATTGATATCTAGCTATTGATTTCATTTTAATCTAATGGGTTTAACATAATATAATATAATGAAAAAAGAGAACACTAGATTATAGTTTTAATGAAGAGAGAGAAACATTACATTTAATAATGGGTAAATTGCACTTACCCTTCTTGATATTTTATAATATTATAGATACTCCCAAACTTCTACAAATATTACACTTTGCTCCACTCCCCCATGAGTTTCTAAGTTCCGACTTTCGATATCATTTTGGTATGGTTGTTTCCCATTTGACACTGCAAAAAATGAAATCGAAACTCGAGAGTCCATGGGAGAGTAGAGCAAAGTGCAATATTAGTAGAAGTTTGGTGATATATGCAATATCATGAAATCTCAATGGATGTAAGTGCAACTTACCCTTTAATAATTAATTGGAAAAGAAAATTTTGACACATTAAGAAAGAAAATTTGATTAAATAAAAGTTAGATATTATGACAAAAATTTTTAGTGAAATAAAAATTATCTAAGTTAATAAACATATATATACACACACTAAACGTAGATATTTTTACAACTGGTATTATGTTTTTTAATTATTAATTGAAAGCATAAATATTTTTAACGTAAATGACATAGAAATTAAGTTTTTCAATTATTTGTTAAAACATAGATAATTTTTTAATGAAATTTCTATTTTTCATTTCATTAATGAAATTTTTAGTTAATCAACAAAGTGTTAGCCTGAGTAGAAGGGGCTTGGGTCCCTTAATAGTCCTAGGTTAAATCCTAATATTCATGTGCATGGAAAAAATATCATTGGGAGGGGTTTTACTTAGACACCTTATTATATTTTGGAATATTAGTCTCTCATCTATCGAGTAAGATGATGTTATGAAAAACCAAAAAAATTCATACAATACAGCCATGGTTAAGAAAGGGAATAAAAAAAAAGATATATGCCTTTTTAATAAAATTATAATGTATCTTTACAAGTTCATATTATTTAAATTGTTCATAAAACTTATTTTCAATCAATTGCAGGATGAGTTATTTTCTTGACATTTAATTTGAATTTTTGTCCGTAGCTTATAAAGTAAAAAATATTTATTATATCAATATCAATGTCAATTATCATTTGTAGTAAAAGATTTATATCTTTAAGTATGGAATGTAAGCTATGTCAATTTGTCAAAAAATAATGTTCATATTTAATATGTAACATATGTATAATTATTTCTCTATTTATTATACTGTATTTGTAAGATTATTTACAATAGGTGTATTTAACATTTAAAATAAATATGAAAAGGAATTCATTTATTTCGTTTTAAAGAACTAGTAAATTCAGTTACAGTACAGTTGGTATGAGTGATATAAGTTATTTTCTTGACATTTGAATTTATTCAAATCTAATGAGACAACTCTTGTTCACGTCAAATGGGGCAAACCTGATAGCAAAACACAAACCACATTGTTTTATTTTTCATTTTACGAGATTTTATAAGATTATTTTTTTATCTATTTTTACCTTGTTTAAAAATTAGATTCGTGTTGCTTACGTATCAAATTTATCTGTATATAAGTGGTTTTTCTTTTCACAAGTACTCTGAAAAGGGTGAATGGCTAATGAATCCTGGTAGAAAAACATAGGAGAGGGGAGAGGGAACAGGGAAGAAGGGAGAGAGTGCCTCTTCAGTCTTCACTGAAAAAAATAGAGGCAGAGTCCTGTTAAAGAGAGGAGAAGAGAGAGAGAGGGGGGGGGGGCGGATACAGGGTAAAAGCACTGATGACTGAGGAGTAGAGAAAGAGACGGGAGAGAGAAAGAGGCGTTAACACAGTGAATCTAAACGAGCATGGAGAGGTGAAATTTACTGTAAAGCTTTAGTTTTAGATTCTCGAGGCATACAAGCGTATGTGCTGTTAATAAATACACACTTGGCCTGTCAATTTTTCGATAAAAATTTGTGTGTCTGTTCAATCCGTCTATCAAGGTGGCCGCTTTTTTTCGCTTTTTTTTTTCTCTCACTTGCCCCCAACTTAGATTGATTGTAAAAGCTAGCAACTAGTGATTTGTCAAAGCATTTGAGACAGAAAAACAGTGACCACAGATTTGTAATCTTTTCATCTCAAAACTATCTCTGTTATTTTGTATCTCTATATATTTTGTGTCTTACACCATCTCTTACTTTTCTCTGCCGTTTGAGAATTGAAGGGTGGAGAAAGCCGTCAGTTTTGTTGTGAGGAGCAAACTAAAGGTTACAAGAAGAGATTTATGTCGTCTGGGTTTGATTTTGAAGTGGTTAGGGCTTTGTTGCAGCAGTGGATTGTTCTTGTTTCTGCTTGCTGTATGCTTCTGTCCTCAGCCGGGAACTCAGCTGTTTCGATGCGTTTGAGGCCAAAAGGGTTCGTCGGTCTTGTATTCCTCCTGGTTAGCATGTTGAATTCTTTGATGGATTTGAGGTCTGAATCTGAAGCAGTTTTTGTTTTTTGTTTGTCATTTTTTCAGGACTTATTCTGGCGTTGTGGTTTGTTACGGAGGCTTTCACATAAAAAGATTCCCTAATCTCTTACTCTCTTCAAGAGGAGATCTTACATGATATTATTGAAAATTTGAGAATTTTGTTTCCCTTTTCTCTCTATTTTTCAATCCTCAATTTTGGCTATCTAAGCACTTACCGGGTATTTTGAGGGGGTTTTCCCCAATTTCACCATGTCGGAACCTAGGAATCGACCTTCTAATCTGAAGAAGAATGTCAGCAAAAAGCTGAAGCACAAGCACAACCAATTGCAAGACTCCAAGGCAACCAGAAAATTGCGCATCATTTATGACGACCCTGATGCTACCGACTACTCTTCAGATGAAGGAGAGCCCGTGGAGAAGCGTAGAAAGATGAAGCGAATCGTGCGTGAGCTCACTCTGCCCCTTGTTTCGGCCAACTCTTCTGTCACCGCTGATGAAACTAGCACCGAGAGCACGAGCAACAATGGATTTAACAAAAAGATTGTTTCGACCATGACCCAGAAGACGCACTCCTCTAGCAAATACAGAGGCGTTCGTATGAGGAAATGGGGCAAATGGGCTGCGGAGATTCGTGACCCGTTCAGGTGTGCACGTGTCTGGTTGGGCACTTACAATACTCCAGAAGAGGCATCCCAAGCCTACGAGAGGAAAAGGCTTGAGTTTGAAGCTATGGCTAAGGCTCTATCTAATGAGAAGAGCAACAGCAACAACAACAACAACAACAACAACAACAACAATGTTGCCGTTTCTGTTGAAGATATGGCTACCCAAGGAAAGAGCAACAACAACTACTGCGCCTCTTCTGTATCAGACTCCAAGTCTGCGGCTACTTCTGAAGACTCATCAGAGGGTGCCGTGTCACATACATCACCGTCTTCTGTGCTGGAGTTGGATACCTTAGCATCCAATTTGGTGGAGAACGGTAAGGTTTCAAGTAAAGAAGCTATTGAGACGACCAAGGATTTGGAGGCTGAATTTGCAGAGCTGAAATGGCCAGATTTGAGTGTGTCGAACGTGCCCCCACCCGCATCTGCTCCTCCTCCATCTCGGTGTGAGCTAGATTGGTTGGCATTTGATAGTGGGCAGGGCTTTGATGATGATCTTGGTGGTCTGGAGGACATTCATATTTTTGGTTTCGATGATGATGAGCCTTGCGAGCTTCCGGATTTCGATTTTGGTGATTTTGGTGGTGATGAATTTGCTGGTTGGATTGAAGAACCCCTCAATATACCGTGCGTCTAAATTTTCGAGGTACATAGGAATGAACTATCCTAGAGGAATATTAAATTATTAGTTGTGTTATTTTGCTTGAAAGTGCCACAGTTTTGTTAGATCTCAGTTCAGGAATTGGTTTTGCAATTCCTGAGAGTTGTTTTTTGAGTTGAGTTTATTTGTTTGTTGAGGGAGATGTTAGATCGATGAGTTGAAGTGAGAACACTTTGGGTTTTCCTGTGCTATTATAGCCGTCCAATCGTTCCCCAATTGATATTAGCCATGAAATTTGAAATTTATCTGGCTTTAGTTTAGAAGACTATCTAATTTGATATTCCGTTGTCTCGTCTTTTGTTGCTGGTATGCGTGAATCTTGCGAGACGTTGTGAATCCTCCCGAAAACGTTAGTAGCACGAATTCTGAAAATATCTAATATGAATCCATTATTAAGATTTGATTTCATTTAAAAAATTTAAGAATCTGTTTAGATTACTTCGGATGATTTAGTTTTTGGCTTTGTAAAACACAAATTAACTTTGAATTTAATTTTATTAAACTGATTTTTCTCAGTATTGTTAAGAACTAAAGAGAGGAAAATATTTAGGTCGACAATTCTTACCATGTCAAATTCAATTATTTTATTCAACACATAAAAAAATGGTGACTCATGTATGTATCTCAATTTTTATTATTACTATAATCTTATTAATAGCTTTCTATTTATTATATTTATCTATTATTTTTTAAATTACTTTTTGAGCAGTTTATTTTTAAAAATTATCATTACTAATTAATTTTTAATTTTTAATATAATAATAATAATTTGTGTTAATAAATATATTCATAAAAATATATTAAATTAATTATTAATATCTATGTATTACATGTATTTAATTATTAATACTAATAATAATATAAAAAACATGCAGGTCAAATTCAGCCATGTCATTTATGTACTCGTTGGATGAAATGAACATGGTATTTTGAGCTCCACTTTTGTTTTGTGACTGTCCGTAAAAGTATACACACGCACCAGCATCATGTCCAACGAAAATTTCCAGCAAATAATATCAATAGTAGTCGTAAGAAATACAGAGAGAACATTAATAAAAATCTTAGGACAGAAATAGTTGAAAGAAATTATAAGCACACAACTAATTTACTGAGATAAGATATAATATAGTAAAACGATTAGGATTTTTTTATTTTCAAAATCAAATAAGATATAAGATATATCTCAAATTTAATTTTATATTTTTATATTTATCTTTAAATTTTTAAAAAATAATTAATAATGATAATATAAAAAATAAATTACTGAAAAATTAATTTAAAATTGATATTTTATATTACTATTATTAAATAGATATTATATATAGATATTAATAATTAATTCAATATATTTTCTTGAATACATTTGTTAGCACAAAAATAATTATTATTTTTATTAACTATAAAAATTAATTAGTAATGATAACTTTTAAAGAATAAACTATTGGTAATGTAACTTAAAAAATGATAATTTAGAAAAGATAATTATTATATTTTGGTATTAGTAATTATTAATAGTTAGATATAATAAATGGGAACCAATTAATAAGATTATAATATTAATAAAGATGGAGACACATGGATCACCATTTTTATACGAGTTAAAATATGAATAAGATACCCAAATATTCAGATAATAGAAATTGCCTACCTAAGAATTTCTCAAAGAGAGATGGGAAATTGAGGTACTTGCAAATCTTGAAGTGGGTAGAAAAATAAATGTCGCTTTTCAACTCCTTGACACTGGAATGTGAGTGTGTACCTACAAAGACTCCGATACTCAAGTAAGGAGGAGATTAAGTGGTACTAACTTGTGTTTGGATGAAAATAATTACCTAAGCTATTAACTCGGTGCAAGTTATATAGATACAATTTAAAAGAGTGGTTAAAGTCACTAGGATTGGTCTAGTGGTGAGAAGTTTGAATAATTTAGCATGAGGTCCTAAGTTCAAACCTCATTACCGTCAATATGCCAACCTGCCCTACTGCAAGTCGGCAGGTTGGTGGGTTGGTCCAAAAAAATAATAGAAAAATAAAGAAAAAAACTTTTTTTTATATGAATTAATTCATCTAATTTTTAAAAACAAAATAAAGGAATTTTTAATTAAATGCAACAAAATAACATCCATATAAAGAAGTTCATTCCATTTACTCATCAAGCATTAAACCATTTACTCAACGTCAATATATCTAAAAATCACAATTCTTAATAAGAATAAGATAGAACTTTTAACCAAAATAACCACAATAGAGAAGCTCACAAGTTAATATTCAAATCTAAACACATTAAAAAAATTCAGACTTCACAAATCAACTATGTCCATAACAAAGTATAAATTCATAATCAATAAGACAACAATATAGTCCACAAAGCATAAACATAATCAACAACGTAAAAAATTTATGTGTGCTGTGTGGGGGAACAAAGATGGAAAAAAAAAAAAACAATGTGATCTGGGGGTCAAACTCGCCTCACCCCACTTCAACCCGCGAGTCAAGCTAGGGGAGACGTTATGAGGGTTGAAATTTTTTTACGAGTTAAAAATATCAACCCACCCCACCAAAAATTATGGGTTATGTGCGTCAACCTGGCAGGTTCAACGTGTTTTGCCATCTCTACTTTTTGTTGAGGGTGGCACTTTCATCTCTAGTGGCTATTGAATCGCCATTAGCCTTTTTATTTGGTGGTCGTGGTGGTGTTTTTAGTTACCCTAATATCTTTCTTCTCTATTGGCTCGCAACGGTGGAAACCAAATAGAAAGAAAAGCTACTATAGGTTAGGTAGTGATTCGAAATTGTTTGATTTCATTTTGCCTAATTTCAGGACTTAAGAAATCTTAACATGTGGTGGTTTCTCTTGTAGGCTAAGTTCCAACCTTGGACAAGAAGAGAGTTACTCTACCTCAGAAGGTCTTCCAATTTCCGCCTAACTTAAGCTTCATGTACAAATTGATAGATAAGGAGGTTTTAGGTACTCCGTCTTTGATAGATGAGGAGTATCTTCAATCTTTTAGAGAAGAAGTCTAGTTGACACCTCGAGGAGAGAAAGACAACCGGTACATTTTGCAAGTCGCCAGGGAGGATGAAAGAGTTTGTACTCTCAATCTTACCAATATCCCCCATTGGTAATGGATGTTCGACACCTTGTTCACTTGTCTAGGCATTCAAATTCCATTTCATCATTCTAGATGGAAATCCTATTAGCTATTAGAGCCATTGATGTGAGTTGCCAAGCTCACTTAAATTACAAATTTGAATTGCAAAAACTTGTAGTATAGAGTGCAATCCAAGTCATCTCACAAGGATCTTCAGTGCTATCTAACCTAAGCTAGTGGGAAATTTCATCAAACACTGAACATGCAACAATTTAAATGAGTTAAAATTAGAAATTAAAATCACTAGTTCAGAATCCCATGGAAACCAAAGTACTTCTATCGTGGACCCTTTAAAAACATCAACTCACAACATATGTAGCTAATTTGGATTGTATGTGAAATCTCAACATATAATTAATCCACATTTAAACATGAAAATCTCCAAGCATTCGATCAACATAAAATCAATAGTAAATTGAAATCTCAATTCTAGAAGACTTATGTTGATTTAAGAACCAAATGCAATTAGCTTGAACTTAAACCTAAACCCAATTCTTAACATCTCAATAATGAACTCAAATCTCAATATCATTCAATAAGAATTCATAAATCAGGGAGAAGATGTGATGGTTGGTGGTCCTTGTAAGGGTTGCATCTATGGCTTGGCGAGATACTATAGTGATAGTTTGTCCCTGCCTTTGTGACCGAAGGAGTTGGTCCACTGCTGCAAGGCCTGATGTTGAGGAGGTCGTTTGTACTCATGTTTATGCCCTAAGTCAAGAACTTTAGGCTAAGCTCAATAGCTTCAAGAGTAGAAATAGCGATGCCAGCCGGAAAAAAGCCACCTTGAAGAAGAAGTTCAAGAATATGGAGAAGAAGATGATGGCTAGGATGTATTGTTACTTCTGGTGGGTGTTCATCAGCTACACCTTCTTTGCTAAATGAGTTTGATGATGATGATTCAGATGAGGAGGGCATCTCTAATAAAGACAAGGATGACTATCATTAACCATCTTTTTTTTGTTTATTATATGAACATTTTGTATTATTGACTTTGTATGATTATTATAAAATAATTTGAATATCTTATTTGTATTTTTTAATAATTATTACACTTTTAATTATATAAATTTTGATATTAATTGATTATTACACTACTTTTTTTAATTGATCTTTAAAACAAGTAAGAAACACCTTTTTTTCCAAAAAACGTAAATTTTCATATTTTTAAGAAATTATTTGTTGGAAAAAAATTGTAAAAACTATATTTTTTAATTTTATCAACCGATTATTTGTCAAAAAAGGAAAAAAATAAAAAATTATTTAGTACGATTTTTTTAATTTTACCGACAGGTTTATCTGTCAATAAATATTTATTATTCGCCATTGTTATTTTTCAAAACGATGAAATTTTTGACAAATTTCATAAATATTAACTGGTGACAATTAAATACGTACCAACCAGTTTTTTGTTTTAAAGTTAGAAGAAAAATTAAAATCCATCAATAATTACGACTGATGCCACAATTATCCATGGATTTTATTTGTTTATTCACTTGTCAATAATTAATTTTATCGATGGATTTTTCATCATTTTTGATGAATTATCTATTCATTTAACCATCAGTAATGACCTATTTTGTTGTAGTGAAAACCATGATATTTAGGGGATCTAAGTATTTATGTTTATATACATACAATAAAACTTTAGTTATGAAATTGAATTATTATATTAAATATTTTTGAATGATTATCTCTATAAAATATTTATTTTAATATTTAATATTTATAAATTTTTATATTATATTTTATGAAATTAAAAAAATTACATAAAACATGATTAAAATAAAATGTACCAGATGTGAGAATAAATATATTATTTTTTTGCAAAAATTAAATAAAATTTAATTTGTCTGGTATGAATGTAATTAAATTAACGCGTTTAGACTGAAAACACTTGACAAAGACACGTTTAACAGAGATTTTGAGAATAAAAATGCTAAACGTTCATCGGTTACTGAAAAAGTTAATACAAGTTCAGGGGGTTCATGCAGGACAAGGTTGTATAAAATAATTACTGAGACACAATCAAAGTATTCAACAGGTATAAATGCTAAAAGTACTATTGTTGGACCTTAGATATTATTTTTAGGTTTAATTATTATTTTAGTTTCTATAATTTAATTCAATTTTTAATTAGATCCCTATAATTTAAAAATTTATAACTAGATCAGTATATTGAATAAAAATTTATAATCAAGCCCCTAAAGTAGCTCACCATTACCAAACCGTTAAAATCATTGATGTGGCATCAGATGTGACATCAAAGACCTACTTAAATTTTGAATGAAATTATAAGAACTTATAAAATAATTAAACCTTTAACTTCTAAAATACTAGCCTAAATTTGTATTTATGTGTTATTAAGGGCAAATATAATCTTATTCTTCATCTTAAAGAATAGGATAACTTTTGTCACATTCATTTTCATATTCATTTTTTATTATTAAATTAAATCTTTTACTATAATCTCCATTAAAGAGTACCAAATATCACCCAAAAGTGTAACTAACATTTTAATACCCACAATTTCCTTTGGGTTATTTGTTAACAAAGCAGAGGCTCCTGCTATAAAATTGCAGCTTATAACTTGTTTAAACTTGACATTGCATAGTGCTTATATTCTTTTGTCAATTCTTTATCACGATGATATCTAAACAAGATAGGAAGCAACTATAATTTCACAAATGGACCGACAAGACTTCCTATCGCCAACCATACATATTTAACTCAAAAGCCAAAACGCTTGTCAAAATTATACCAAAATTAATAGAAAATAGTTGGGCAATATTCATAAAACTTGCATACCGTTAGTAAACTTTACAATGATACTTAATATATAATTTTTGAAAAACCAGTAATTTTAGATAATTGCTTATGAGTTTACACTTTATGTACGTCAAAGACTACTGTTTGAAAATAACTTATGTAGAAGCAACAATTGATAATTAATAGAATATTTATCCAAAAAAAATATAGAAGATTGACCAGATCGAGAGACTATGCTCTCACAAATGGAGTCAAGTCATTATTTCTTTTTCCATCTTCACCATATCAATCAAGGGAGAGGTGTAATTTTTTTGTCTAGTTGAAAATATTTTCTTGTAGAAAAAACAATGAAACATAAATTCTTCACTAATATATGTCTTCATAATTTCATTCAAAGCTGTTGTAAAATGATAACCCAGTTGGCTTGTTGTAAGTAGAGAAAGATCTAAGGCAAGGTAGCTGCATTGCTGCATCTACAACAATTTGTAAAATTTCACCCACGATATGTATTATCATATAGGCTAATTAAGTGCCAAAGAAACCTATTGCTCAAGTGACAGTATATATGTTAATTTTAACTTGTCTTATGGATCTAAAGGTTCTTTGACTTATTTTACACTTTCTTGAATAGTGAAGATTTTTATTTGCAACTACAGAGTATTATAGAAGATTGCACAGTCTTTCTTTACATTCCAATTTCCAATCTTGGGGGTAGATAAGGTGTAGAGTTTTGTATTGTAGCTATAATGCAAATTATTGGATCCTTTCTTGGTCTGGTTGGATGTTACAAACTTACTAATAAGGTTTAATAGTGTGGCTCAACAAGTAGCCATAAAATACTACAAAATGCAAGTTACCTGCAATGTAGGCTACTGCCCAACTCTTCTGCATGTTGGGAAGGTTGTGGCCTCTTAAACCAATTGTTGTGTTTGCCTCATTTTGAAATTATTGTCCAAGTCCCTAAAATTTCACTCAAAATTCAAATAGGTCTCTAATCAATGATGTTGAATGACATGGGCTCCATGTTAGATAACTTTATACATATGTTGAGCCACATCAGATGGAATAATAGAATATTCCATTTTATTTCACAGTATTGTAATGGTAGGAACTTGATTACAAATTTTTAAATTATAGTAATTTATTTGAAAATTGAGTGAAACTATAAAGGCTTGTAAAATAATTAAACCTTTTTCTTTATTGAGTCTTAATTACTTAGCAATTTGCTTAGTGAACTGCGAGCATGCTTTAGTCAATTACTTAGTAGATAAATTATTCAATTATTGTTTTTGTTAATTAGCCAATACATTAGTGAATTTACTTATGATTGTGTGACCTAAAACCTAAATGTAAATTAGTTTAGTTAATTAAATTTTATTTAATTCTTCTAAAATTAATATATTTTTCTTACATCTCGTGTATATTATTTTAATTACATTTTATGTAAATTATTTAATTTTATAAAATATAATTTAAATATTTTAAAATATATATGACATTTAAAATAGATATTTTATAGAGATAATTATTTAAAATATAAATAATTTTTCATATAAAATATTATGAATTTTTATTTAGTCTTCTTTGTAAATATCACGATTTTTCTATTTAGTCCCTCTGTTTTATTTTTTAGTCCATGTCAGCTTCCACATAAAATGTCACATTAGCACCTAACAACAAAAACTAAAGGAACACTAACGGAGGGAGCAAATGAGAATGAAAATAATTTTTGAGGGATTGTGTGTTATACAAATATTCAATTATATATTATCATATTATTTGAGTTAATCATTCACTGCTTTAAAAATCTTGCAAATATAAACATATAATTGGATAATAATATAAAATTCTTTTACACTATCGGTGAATCAAAATTGATCTCTTATAAATTACATTTGGTGCATCAAATAATAAAATAGAATAAATAAGTAATTACATAAACAAATATGAATAAAATATGTCATTTTTTAAAGTCCTGCGTGATAGTTTAATGGCAAAAGATGACCTCATTTCTTCGATGCCATATGGGTGATTTTCCGTTCGCCCAAATTATTTTTGCATGGTGCTTCTGAGTGCTTTAAGAAAAATGTTTTTAAACATTATGATTTTAGAATAATATTTAATCATTTAAGAATGGAAATCTCTCTCTATATAACAAAAATAATATAACAAAAATGACTTTGTAAATATTAAAGTTAATTCTAATTATTTTTAAGACCTTGAATGTAAATTTTTTCATACTTAGGGAGCGATTATTGTCACACCCTATTGTCTATTGTCACACCATCTATTGTTTTTAATTTGATATTTCTAAAATATCATCAATTAAAAGTTGTGTTTAATTTTTACCTATTGTCGCTCCTGTATTCTAAATTATATTTAATAATTATACTAATTAGTATTAAATATAAAAGATAACTATTTTTAATTTAATAAGTTTAAAATAAAATTTATCTATTAAATCAAGTCCATACTTAGTCTAATTCATTTACAAACTAAACTAAAATTTTGTGTAATAGAATCCTATTTAATATCTTCCTGATACAATATTTTTATGATACTTATTTTCTTGTGGTTAGGGATGGATCCAAAAAGTAAAAATAGAAGGTCTAAATAAATACATAATATATAATAATTAAAAATAATTTTACTTTATTATTTTATTAAAGTTCATATTTTTTTTCTAAATTTATCTTATTAAAAAATTTACATATTTTAAAAAGTTATATGTAAATATTGCAATTTTTTTTTGCAACAATTAAAACTATATTACATCAATAAAAACTATTAAAAGATCAAAGAATCAAGGGAAATAAATGTTTTTTTGGTTATATAATGTATATGTATGGTTTTTTTTCCTGCTTTTTTTTTTTGGTGCATGTATATGTGAGTTTTAAATATACATTAAATTGTATTGAATTCATATATTTATCAAATTGTAGCTTTCAATTCTTTATACTTTTAAAACGCTAGATTTTTTGAACAGTAAAACGCTGAACTTTTATATGTTTAAAAATTAAAAAAATGATATTTCTGAAATAAAAATAATCAAAAGATAGTATAACACAAAATTTTAATTAAGTTGAATAAAATCAATTTTAAATCAAAAATATTTTAGAGTAAGAATAAATTTATATAATATCATATTATTGCTTTTCTGTACGAATTTACATGCAATTTAATTAGTCTATATATATATGCATTATTTTTTATATTACTTAAGATTTTTCTTTTAATTTTTTTATTTAATAGTAATCAATATAATTATTAAATATAATTTAGAATATGATAGTGGAAATAGATAAAAGTTAAACAAAATTTTTGATTGAGAATATTTTAAAAATGTCAAAATAAAAGCAATTAAAAGGGTGTGACAATAGTTACTCTCTATTTTACTTATATAAATAGTCGCAAAGTAGTTAATTATAACCATCAATCATTTTTAGTACAGTGGTTATGATAAAGAACATGTTAAACATCTCGTGAATCTTCCTTTTATGTTTATTTATTTATTTATTTGGACCACTAGCATCCAAAAATTTATTAGATTCTGACTAATTTAATTTGAATTGGGTCGTTCCACTATAGGGAGTAAAACTCTCTTAATACTAATTTTTTTTATCTATAAAACTCAAATTTAAAACTTTGCTTAAGATAAATAAATATCAAATTACTTGAACCAACTAAATACTTATGTCCGATGATATGCACAACCATTTTTCCATTTGTTCTCAGTGGAAACTCATAGCTTATTTCAAGAGCCTTGTTCAAGTAAAGTACATTATGCACCTTTATTTAACCGTACTTTTAATTGTGGTTAAATAATATTATATTTAGTTACATTTTGGTGAACATAGCTAAATGTATTTAACTATATTTTAAATGCATTCAGCCATATTTTGAATGTATTTAGCGCCACATTAAAAGTGTGACTAAATAAAAATGAATGAAATATTTTATTTGACAAGGGGCACCATATCATCCTCGCAAGTTCCTATCACCATTTTTTATATTTGTTTTCCCAAGAAGTTTCCATCACTTCTTCAAACTGCTTGTTTGGGTTGTTTAGTATTTTCACTGTTGACGTAGAGTGAGGCCCGAGGCCTATTCTCTGCCTTACTTTTGGCGGAGGAAGATAATAGTGGTGTAAAATGTAGGCCAATGCTGTAATGCAACTTACAAAGTCAGGTGCATGATGCACCGGGTACTACCATGTGCTTAGTATGGTCTGCGACCGGTAAATAGCGGTTTGCCTTTAAAGAGTCGGTAATTCTCTAGTTTTATTGTCTTTTTTCTTTCCTTGAAACATTTTTATTTTGTAACAAATGCGGATACGGAGATCTGGAAAGATAATTTGAGAAAGATCCTTCATCATTTGACCTTTTGAAATGTTCGACTTTTCTCCGACGACGGTGGCTGTGATCGGCGACTTGTGATTTTTACGAAGGTTTCTTCTGGTTCTGGTTCTGGTTCTTGTTCTGGGTTGTCTTGTTAGGACCCTGTGCTGTCACTGTCTTGAGCTGCTTTGAATCCATCGAAAAAAGAGGGTGAAGACGATGAAGTGAGGGAGCAAAAAGGTTGAAAGTTTGGGACTTGAGGTTGAGGCTGAGGGGTTTATGGGATATGGGTCTTTGAGGGAAGTTGCTGGTGAGTGAAATGGAAGTGTGGGTGAAGGTGAGGTTGTGGATTCTGCTGCCGATAGAAGAGGAAACAGAAGCTGTAGCAACCATGGAGGGAGAGACAAGGTTGGCGGTGGTCATGGCCCTTGCCTCCGACTTGGATTTCGCTTAACAGTGGTCTCTTGCTTGCAATAAATTAAATTGTTAATCCATATATATAAACTTATGATATCAGTAGAAAGAGGACGCAAAATCACAACCATATGCAGCAATGGTTCTCCTCACAGTTGTGTTCATTTACCACTGGCGCATACTGATTTTTGGAATGGTTATATTAATTTATTCAAGTTCTTTACAGTTCTGTATTAGGTTGAAGTATAAAGAGATGCTAGCAAATAGTTGCTGATAAATTGACAAGAACTTAAAGATTGCTTAAAGATTTCATAGCTGTTGCCCACCAAATCGGGTCTAAGTTTAGTTTTTTTTTTTTTTTTTTCAAATTAGAATTTAGTATTTCTATTTCAACTTATTTTAATGGAATTCAATTTATTTTTTAATAATATTTGACTATTTTTAAGTTTTATTTTTGAATATTTTATTTTAAAATATTTCAGACTTTCAAAATGTGCTCCATAAATTGATAATAAATTTTTCCACCGTCCAATGTTAACTTTATTTAAGAGGATGTCTCAAGTTTACCGAAGGTTCATGGTAAGCCCACGGTACATTATATGCTATACTTAGTACGGTCCATTTAAGACATCAATTAAAATGTAATAGATGGGATCCGAGAAATTTTCGTAAGAGATATGCGTAGCATAAATGCGGAAAGGTGGGGCAAAGCTTGGTCTCTTTATTGCCAACAAAAGATATCGCCAACGGCCAACCACAGGCAGTTAAAGGTGTTGTATCCTATTGAGGAAGTTCTTTTGCAGTTGCGCTAGCTGTATTCCATCGGCCCATACAAGGAGAAATTCTTAGCTGATATGAGAATATTATATGATTGTATTTTTAATTAATTATATAAATATATTTTTATAAAATTATATATTAATAATAAATTTTATATAAAATATATTTATATAATTAATTTAAAAATATAATAATATGATATTTTCAAATCATATAAATATTTCTCCCATACAAACCGTTTTCCCCATCCTTTCTCACATCTCTCATTTAATACTAACCAGGGGTTGACCAGCTATAAAGCAACTTTTTTTTAGGTTTTTTTTAATATAATATTTGAGTGAAAAATATATCAAAATATAAGAATTAGAAAAAATTTATACCGACATGGGATATGAAATTGGAAATTTTGATTTTATTATATCCCATATCGATATAAATTCCTCGCAGTTCCTATATTATGATATATACACAACTCAAATATCATATAAAAAATAAAATCCTATTTTAAAGGATTAATTTATTAATGTATTGGTTTTTTGAGTGTTAAAATAGTGATTCATTAAAAAGCAGAAAAATAATTTAAAATGATAAGATGTGTGATTTATTAAAAATAATGCTGTACGTTACAAATAAAATAATTAAAGTTTTTGACAGAAAATATTAATAATAATCAAATAGAATATATTAATATGGTTTGCTTATTTATTTAAAAGTAAATAAATATGTCATATGATTTAGATAAATAAAATATGATAAAACTTTTGATTCTTAACATTTTACATTCGTCAGCAAGCGGGGAAAAAAAATAAAGATGATAAAATGTAAAATCTCTATATAAAAAGATGTATTTGTAACTAAGGACTAAAAAACACAAAGTAATGAGAATACTAATACTTACAAAAGGTAAGAATAAGGAGGTTCGTCTTTGAAAATTGATAGGAAATGCTTGAGCGCACAAGTGTCAAAGGTTTAAAGCCTCTACATGGCGACATTTGTCTTGAGGTGTGAAGCACACATATATACATATATACACGATACACGATATGATATAGATATATAGGAATTTGCTAATGTTTAAAAATTCTAAGATATAACACAGTTATAATATAATATATAAAATTAGTATAAATTAAGATAAAAATATAAATCTTAAGTTAAAAGAGAAGAAAGATGATTTCAATATTAATATAAATTGTTATAAATATAATAAAATATGTAAGAATTGTGTTTCATATAATAGTTTAATAATTATTATATAAATATTAAATTTATTGATTGACTTATTAAAAAGGTATCTTTATGAATAGTCATATTAAAAAGCCATCATTATGGATAGTCGTATCTATTCAAATATAGAGATATGACTATTGGAGGTGTCTGATGGAAGCACATTTTTATTATCTATGTAAATCAAAGATGTGAATCTCTCTCCACCATCAATAGAACTACATTGGTTTCATTACTATTGTGCCATTAAAAAATAGGTTAAGAAAGAGAAATCATTATTTTCATATCCTGTTTGTCTAAGAATCATTTTTTTTATTTAAGTTCAATAGAAATGCACTCTTATCCAAACTGTATGAAAAATATGAAGTTCTAGATCTTAGAATTAATATATTTATGATAATCTATCTATGCAATAAATAGATTATTACTTACATATGGTATGAGAGTATTAGGTTTAAGAACTCATTTTTTTTTTTCCGTTTAAGTTCATGTTAGTACACGTTTGGTTGATTTTATGAGTAATAGTTCAATTCGCCGATGACTGTTTATGAGTACCAATTTCATGAATGCGTGGAGTTTGTTCTACTATATGTCAATGGTTTTCCTTTTTGTTCTCCATGTCTCTGTGATTTTTACTTTTCATGAATCAAAAGTTTGTTCACTTCAGATTTTAATAATGAATTGCAACATGTTTTACTTTTCCATTGATCGTTACCTTTGTCTTGTCCCGATTGTATCTTCAAAGTCATAAAGATTGTTAAGTTTTCTTCAAATCCATATGTTCTTGACATTAACGTAAATATAGAATGGTTCTGGAATATATATTTTGAATAAGAAAATTTTAAATGACGATATATTATTACTTTCAAATGGAAGCAATTTTTTTTTTTAATATTAAAGAAGAAGATAACGGTTCTGAAACATAACCGTTAAAACATTTTCTTTTTAGTGAAAATGATTATCAACGAAAAAAAAAATCGTTCTTGTTTTCGGATATATATATTTAAAAAAAAAATAATCTCAAAGTCACCTTCATTCAGTGGGATTCATAATTCTATTTCAAATAATGGTTTTCATTCGGTTTTGAAAAACAAACATTGATGGATATATTTATATCATTATTATTTATTTATTTATTATGTTCATGAATATTTACTACAAATAATTGATTATACTGAAGTAATATTTATGCTCCTAATGTTTATTTACAGTTTAAAATTTATATGATGTGTGATTTGTTAGTCATCAAAGTGGCCAAATCTTAAAGGAAATAAATTTTAAATTGTAATAGTATTTTCAATTATCCATAGATTTTGATGCTTATATATGACATTATGTTATGTAGGTAAATTGAAGTTCACTATTATGAGACAATTCTGTGATTGCCCCAAAGGTTGATGATTTGTTCTTATAATTAATGAATATAATTGCTAGTAATTCATATATCTAGTGGTTTTATTCTACATATCCAAAGATAGTAGATAATTCCAATTAGCATATCTCAATAACTAGATTAATATATTATATTAGCATCATTATATTTTGTGCTTGCGCACATGTCTTAGGATCTCCCAAAGGAGAACTTTAATACGTAATTAATGATTACCTCCATTATTTGAATTTGATTTTTATGTAATAAACTTTATGTCTCAAAGCATTAAGTTATGATTGATTCTTATTTGCAGTTCCTATTCCTTCACTTCATTTGTATGCTTCATTTGTTCCCTTGTTCAATGGAATGAATTTCTCTGATTGGTGGGAGCAAGTCCAATTTCACTTAGGCGTTTTGGATCTTGATTGAGCCTTTCAAGAAGAGAAACTTGCTGCTATTATAGATGAAAGCAGTGTTGAACAAAAGTCATTATATAAGAAATAGGAAAGGTCGAATAGATTAAACCTGATGTTCATGCGAATGATAGTTGCAGACAATATTAAGTCTACCTTTTCCAAAACGGAGATGCTAGGGAATTTATGAAATTTGTGAAAGAATGTTCACAAACTGCTGACAAGTCACTTGCTGGTATATTCATAAGTCAGCTGCCACGATGAAATTTGATGGTTCACATACCATGCATGAGCATGTTCTTGAAATGACAAACTTAGCAGCAAAATTAGAGTCATTGGGGATGTTCGTGGGTGAGTACTTTTTGGTACAATTCATACTTAATTCCCTGCCTCCGGAGCAGTATGGGCCATTTCAAATAATTTATAACACTATTAAGGCCAAATGGAGTGTTAATGAATTGGATAGTATGCTTGTTCAAGAAGAGATAAGATTAAAGAGTCAACAGTCTCATTCAGTTCTTCTTGTAGGGCATCAACAAGCTAGAAGTAGTTCTAAGAGGAAACTAGGGAAAGGCAAAAAGCAAGGTTTACATAACTTGAATGAATCTTCTCAAGTCCACAAGAAGGAATACAAGAAAGATACATGTCATTTTTGCCATAGAATATGACACTATCAAAAAGATTGCCCAAAACGTAAAGCATGGTCCGAAAAGAAAGGGATTCCTTTCGATCCAAACCATAAAGCCAAGTGAGAAATTTGTACACATGGGAGACAGAACCAAGGCTCTAGTTGAAGGAATTGGCACTTATCTTTATCTTTAGATACTGGATATTATTTGGATCTATTTCAAACCCTTTATGTACCTGCATTTTCTCGCAATTTAGTTTCTTTACCGAAGCTAGATAAAGCGGGATTCTCTTTTAAGTTTGGTTCTGGATCTTTTACTTTATTGAAAAATAATAATATTATTGATTCTGGAATCTTATATGATGGTCTTTACAAGTTTAAACTTGATGATTCTTTTACTGAGACTTAAATGACCCTACATTATAATTTTGGCACTAAACGTGGTTAGTTGATGAACATTCTGCTTATTTGTGGCATAAATGCTTGAGGTCATATATCCAAAGAAAGAATGCAAAGATTAGTAAAGAATGTGATCCTTCCAAATTTGGATTTTATTGATCTTGGAATGTGCATTGATTGTATCAAAGGAAATAAACAAAACACACTAAGAAAGGAGCCACAAGAAGTACACAATTTCTTGAAATTATACACACTGATATATGTGGTCCTTTTGATGTTCCATCTTTTGGTGGAGAAAAATATTTTATCACCTTTATTGATAATTTTTCATATTTTGCTCATGTTTATTTATTACATGAGAAATCTCAATCTGTGAATGCCTTTGAGGTATACATTAATGAGGTTGAGAGACAACTAGAGAGGAAGGTGAAAATTATTAGGTCAGATAGAGGTGGTGAATATTATGGAAAGTATAATGAGTCAGGACAAAATGTTGGTTCATTTGCAAAATTCCTCAAAAAGCATGGCATTTGTGCTCAATACATAATGCCACGTACACCAAAACAAAATGGTGTGGCAGAAAGATGTAATCGTACTTTAATGGAAATGGTTAGGAGTATATTAAATTATTCTTCTTTATCCATTTCTTTGTGGATGTATGCTTTGAAAATCGTTATGTATTTGTTAAACAGGTTCCTAGTAAGTTAGTTTCGAAAACTCCTTTTGAGTTATGGACTAGAAGGAAACTTAGTTTAAAACACTCACATGTTTGGGGTAGCCCAGTAGAAGTAAGAATTTACAATTCATATGAAACAAAATTGGACTTTAGAACAATGAGTGGTTTTTTCATTGGATATCCAAAAATGTCCAAGGGATACAAATTTTATTGTCCTAATCATAGTACAAGAGTTGTTGAAGCTGGAAATGTTAGATTCATTGAACATGGTGAAACTAGTGGGAGTGAAGAATTGCGTAATGCTATCATTCAAGAAGCCAGGGCTGAGATTCCTTTGCCCATGACTTCTTAAGTTGTTGCTCTTGCAGTAATTGCATAACATATAATAATGGCCAAGAACAACATATTAATGATCAAACACTCCATCACGAAGATGTCAATAATGACCCTATAGTAGATGAGCCACAATTAAGAAGATCTCAAAGGGAAAGAAAATCGGTCCTCCATAATGATTATGTGGTTTATTTCCAAGAGTTAGAAGATGATTTAGGAATAAATGATGATCCAATTTTATTTTCTCAAACCACTGAATGTGATGATTCTGATAAATGGATCAATGCAATGAAAGATGAGTTGAAATCTATGGATGATAACCAAGTTTGAGATCTTATTGAATTGCCTAAAGGTTGCCAAAAGGTTGGGTGTAAATGGGTCTTTAAAACAAAACGAGACTCAAATGGCAATATCGAAAGATATAAGGCTAGACTTGATGCAAAAGGTTTGACTCAGAAGGATGGTATTGATTATAAAGAGACATTTTCACTCGTGTCTAAAAAAGACTCACTTAAAATTATTATGGCTTTAGTGGCTTATTATGATTTAGAGTTACATCAAATGGATGTTAAAACTACCTTTCTTAATGAGAATATAGAAGAAGTTTATATGGATCAGCCTAGAGGTTTTTCAGTTAAAGGAAAGGAACACATGGTGTGTAAACTTAAAAGGTCAATATATGGACTTAAACAAGTTTCCCGTCAGTGGTATTTTAAGTTCAATGATACCATAACCTCTTTTGGTTTTAAGGAAAATATCATTGATTGATGTATATATATTAAGATTAGTGGGAGCAAGTTTATTTTTCTAGCCTTATATGTTGACGATATTTTGCTTGCTACTGATGATCTTGGTTTATTACATGAAACCAAGAAATTTATCTCTAGAAACTTTGAAATGAAAGATCTAGGAGAGGCAACCTATGTGATTGGAATAGAAATATTCTGTGATAGGTCACAAGGATTGTTAGGGTTGTCTCAGAAAGTCTATATTAATAAAGTTCTAGAAAGATTTAAGATGGAAAATGTTTAGCAGGAATAGTTCTAATTTAGAAGGGGGACAAATTTAGTCTTATGCAATGTCCAAAGAATGAATTGGAACGAGAACAAATGAAAAATATTCCTTATATATCTATTGTTGGGAACTTTATGTATGCTCAAACTTGTTCTAGACCAGACATCAATTTTGCTATCAGTATGCTGGACAGGTATCAAAGTAATCCTAGATTAGATCATCGGAAGGTTGCAAAGAAAGTTCTCAGATATTTGCAAGGAACGAAAGACTACAAGCTCACTTATAGAAAGTCTGATAATCTAAAGACAATTGGATATTTGGATTCAGATTTTTCTAGATATGTTAACTCAAGGAAATCCACATTTAGTTATTTGTTCCTTTTAGCTAGAGGGGCAATTTCATGGAAAAGTGCAAAATAGTCTGTCATTGCTGCATCCACCATGGAGGTTGAGTTTGTGGCATGCTTGAGACCACTATTCAAGGATTATGGCTATGGAACTTTATTTCAGGACTTGGGGTTGTCGATAGTATAGCCAGGCCGCTGAAAATTTATTGTGACAATTCCGCAGTAGTCTTCTTTTCTAAAATGACAAGTATTCTAAGGGTGCTAAGCATATCGAGATCAAATACTTTACCTTTAAAGAAGAAGTTCAGAACCAATGAGTGTCAATAGAACATAATAGCGCAAACCTTATGGTTGCATATCCATTGATAAAGGGACTGCTGCCAAAGACATTTTATGAGCATTTTGAGAGAATGGGCATTATTGGACATCATTGATGATATTGTATTATGATTGTTTTGACTTGTTTGACACTCTAAGCTCAATAATGAAGTTTGTTTATGATATTCATTTCCTGTTTCTAATTAGTATACATTATTGGATTAGAGTAATGACAATAGGAATAATGGCCTTTTAATAAAGATATTAAAGTTGGACCATAATCTTCATTATGTATCATGTTAAGCAAGAAGCTCAGTGTTATAGCACACGGAAGGGACTGTGTCGTGAAAATAGTGACATACATCCGCTATGAGTCGCATTAATTCTCTACTTAGTCATGATATTATGTTCCAGCCAATGTAATGAGGATTTAACATTATGTTAATTTGCGCATTATATATCTTATTAAACTATAAAGTATTGTTATATGGAACAAGTAGGAGAATATAAGAATTGTATCCCATATAATAGTTTAATAATTATTATATAAATGTTAAATTCATTGATTGACTTATTGAAGAGGCATCCTTATTAATAATTATATTAAAGAGTCATCATTATAAATGGTCATATCTATAACATCCGAGTTCCGATTTCCGACTTCACTTACAAGCCCATGATTTCCGACTTCATTTTGGGATATCAGTTAGAATAATTATTCCCGATTTCCGAGTTTGCATAGCTGAATTCCCGACTTCATGTATTGGTACGACTTCCGATTTCGTTTAAGTTTGACTATTCCCGATTTGTGTGTTCGTGTTCAACTTTCAGCATTAATTCCGACTTCATGACCTCAGATTTCCGACTTCATCTAGTCTCAAACTCCTGATTTCCGACTTTATCTTATGATATTCTCTAATTTCCAATGTCTACGACTTCCGACTTCATGTCTTAAAGACATTATACCCGGTTTCCGATCTCATCAAATATAAGATACCGATTTCCGGGTTTAAGTACCTGGGTTTGGAAATGTGATTGAATCACCCGAGTTCCGATCTTAAGCATCCTCATTCCGACCTCAGACCTCATGCTTCATCCGATCTCAGAAGTTATAGATTAACACAATGGTACGAGAACCGAATTCCGAGTTTAATGTAACGAGTTCCGGCCTTAGTGTTGAACTCCATTGGGATGGACACGAGTTCGGATCCTTGAGCTGATTTCCACAACACACGAGTTCCGATATCCGATCTTATTACAAGGAGTCCCGACTTTGAACTGGGAGATCCGAGATCAGTTGATTGTCAGCTGTATGTCTTCCGACCTCCAACCTTGATTCCAAGTCTCAACATAAACAAGATTTCCTCAAGTCACAAACAAGATGATTATTCCGAATTCCGACTTAACCATGCACGAATTCCGATGTCATGTTCAGATACGCTGAAAGCGAGTTTCACTTCTCTGGCGATGTGGAGAGCAATTTTGACACAAAAGAAGGAGACATGGCTGAACCTTACCCACAAAATTTCATCCAATCAAAGCCACTCATTCTAACTACCACTTCGAAGCTTTGTCTATATATATATATATCCTCCTCTTGCCTCTTCAGCTCATTTCTCACGTTGCTTTCCCTTCCTCACTTCAGCTCTCTTTCCTCTTCTCAACTCTCCCACTCTATCCAGCCTTCAAGTTTCAGCACTTAGCTCAAGTCATACTCCAAAGAGGTAGGATTCTACTTCTATTCTTGAATTCCTTGCACTATGATTGCATGAGATTGTACTCTTCTTCATGTATTTGATGAATTATTGGATATATTATGATGAATTATGATTGAATTAATAGAAGATTTTGAGTTATAATTATGATTAGAAGGAGAAAATTAGAAGGAGAGAAGAATCAGTATGCTGTCTGGATGAAGAATTCCACAGTAGTTCGTATGGCGGAGTGTACGGCGCCGTCTACAGCCGGTTAAATCCGATGAAACCATTTTTAGATGAAAGTAGACATTCAGGGCTTTCCATGGATATACCATATAAGGTTATTAGATTAGTATTGAGGGAGATATGAATTTTTGAAGTTTGACCTAGGGTTCAAGACTTTCATCCGAGCAGAGTGACTTTAGAAGGGTATAACTCACCCTATATAACTCCAAATCGAGTGAAACTAATTTTGTTAGAAAGCTTACACACAGGGGAACACCCCAATATAAGATTCCGAGTTTGTTATGGTCCAAATTGTTCCCAGTGATTCGAGGAAGTTGTCCTATGTCCAATCTAGGCCAAAACAGAGTAGTTCAGAAAGGTAGACTTTCAGGACTTATAACTCGAGGTATACTTAAGCAAATGGAGTGAAACTTGTGGCAAATGAAAGGTTGTCCTGTTAGCTTCAATATGAGATCGATTTCGCATGATTTGAGCTTAGTTTTGATTTTTTAGTGAATTTATACTTCCAGGAGTGTAACTCGGGCTAGTGACTGAACGAGTTGAGGTAAGATTTAAATATCTTGAGTTATATGGATCAAAATGATATGGGACCAAAGGGGTTAGAAAATAGACATATAGAGCTATGATATACCCAAATTTCAGATTTAAATGAGTTGAATAGAAATAAAGGTGGTTCATATGAAATTCGGGCAGAACCGACTAGAATGTGGCAGAATGGCCAAAGTGATAGTTTCACAAAGTGACCCAATTGAAGATTTCACAAGTATTAGGGAAACATATAAAGTTTGAGTTGAGGATGGCCAGTTTGATATTGATATATATGTGTTAAATTGATTTATGTTGCTATGACTGAACTGTCTGTGAGGGCTGACACTATTCATGGGGAAACGGACCTGATCCGTTATCTTGCTGGATTCTGACAAAAGTCTAAGAAGCTATGAATGCTTAGATGTAAGAAATAATTAGAGTATGAATGGGTATATAGAAACCCTATATTTGAGAATGACATAAGTATAAGATGAGATATATGAAAATAAATGAAGTATATGTATGAGTACACTTAGTATGACTATGCTTGAATAAGCATGAGAATGAAAGAATGTGAATATATTGAATGTGAGTCCCTTTACTTGGAGGCAGTTACTTGAGGTCCCTCCTTGTGAAGGAAGCTTAATAAGATAAAATGTGGGTCCCTTCACTTGGAGGCAGTTATTTGAAATCCCTCCCTGTGAAGGCAGTTAAATGATAAAGACATGGGTCCCTTCACCTGGAGGCAGTTGCACATTGAATCCCTCCTTGTGAAGGCAGCTAAGATTTGGGTAGGCACGTGGTTAGATGAGGTCCCTCTATATTAGAGGCACGTGACCAGATTGAGATCCCTCCAACCTAGAGGCACGTGGGTCCCCTTGTGGGTGAGCCGGTGTGACGATGGTCACGGGTGAAGCTGACGAGCTCACTCCAAGGCTAGGCTACCCAAGGGCAGTAAATGCACCCTAGGGACGGCGATACGTAACGCCTAGGTGTGCCAAGTAAAAGCTAAAGATTAAAGACTAAAGATTAAAGATTAAAGCTTATGCAGGTACCCCACTCACATGAGGCATGGCATCGACCCAGCTAGTGTGAGTATAGGGGACAGAACTTACATGAGGCATGGCTTGAACCAGCTAGTGTAAGTACCAAAGGAAGATCCCACATTCCTAAGGAACGTGACATAGCGATCACGCTCTGATGGGGTATGACATGGCGATCATACTCTGGAATGTGGCACGCAAAGATTTTAGGATGACAAAGAAAAAGAAAGATCACGAGAAAGAAAAGCAAGTTTTATGTATAGGCATAAATTTAAGTATGAGTAAAGTTAGGTGCAGATATTATGTATGCGTTTAATATGCCACAGTTATTACTCATGGTATTATATTTGAATGGATTTTATGGATTTTCCCTAAATGCTAAGCATATGATTAAAATGAACTTTGCTTCGGATAAGATATTTCTGAAATGTAAAATTAAACAGTTTATGCATGCATGTTCACCGTTTTCATAATAAACCGAAGCAAACTGGAGATGACAACGATGACATTACATGTGTATTATAGAGAATCCTACTGAGAATTTATAATTCTCACTCCTATTTTCCGTGTTGTCTCCAGAGAGTTCCAAGAGGTATCAGAGTAGCGCAGCGGAAGTTGCTGTCAGATAAGGTCCGTTCAGGTAACCGTAACAACTCCAGGGTATGGTACTATGACTTAAGCATAGTACTGTACTTGGGAGGGTGTTACAATATCTATTCAAATGTAGAGGCATGGATATTCAATATATAAAGATATGACTATTGGAATCTAAAGGTATGACTATTGGAGGCATATGATGAAAGCATCTTTTCATTGTCTATATAAACTAAGGATATAGTCCTCTCTCCACCTTCAATGGAGGCATATTGACTCCATCACTATTGTGCCATTAAGAAAGAGGTTAAAAAAGAGAAATTATCATCCCCATATCCTATTTGTCTAAGAATCATTTTCTTTATTCAAGTTCCATGAAGAACGATACACACTTTTATCTAAATTATGTGAAAAGCATGAAGTTCTAGATTTTGGAATTAATGTGTTTATGATAATCTATCAATGTATAAATAAATTATTGCTTACAAAATGACCTTATATATTTGATTGGTATAGAATTTCTATTGTATAGGCATAAAAATTTAAAAAATTAAAATAAACCTTGTAAAATATAATTTGAAGTATATGAAAGTATTCGAGAAATATCCTGCGATACATATTAGATACTGACATGATAATATTGAATTATCCGTAACACACGTTCTTCTTAGGTTTTGAGAGCCTCTAATGCTAATTTTCTTATTATGTAAAATCCATTACTGCTGCATACCACTTGTGCATGTTGACTATTGATGTCTGTTTATTATCCTTTAGAATATAGTAGTTTCTCTTTTTAAAAAAAAAAACTCTAAAAAGTTAACAAAAAATAAACAAATTCAAACACATTAGTCAGGTAATTTATATTACTTATATTTCAAAGGTTATTCCTCTGCCGGTAAGTATTTATTATTCTTTTGATTTTTGCGTTTTTTTCCAATTGATTGCCATAGAGATGCCTAATTGCTTATGATTAAATCTCATAATATTATTATGCTTTTGGATTTGACTACATGATTATAAGTTGGGGGTTTTTTTGTCTCTGTCTTGCATGGATTTTTCATAGGCTTTTTGATATTTGGATTTGACTAGATTGTTATGCTTTTATTTTCTTTTAGCTTTCAAATTAAGCTGGGTTCTCTATTTGTAACATCCCCACTTTCGTAAACAGAATGTAATGGAAACTTTGAATTATTTCCCTTAGGCAGTGTAAAAATTTCTCAGGCAGTGTTATGCCATAACGATCTTCACACTCAGAATTATAGGGTAGTGTAACACTGCCATTAAAAATATGGCACTGCCATATGTTAAAAATTAAGAAATGACAAAAATGCCCCTGTAAACTTTTGTTGATTGCAGTGATGCCTAGAATTTTTAGAAATTATATTTTGACCCCAAAAATTTATTCCCACAATAACCCTAGAACTTTTCATAAAATAACCTTTATGTCCCCATATCTGTAGAATTAACAAAATGGGATTTTAAATAGAGCAAAATCACATGGTGAAACCGTAGAAGTTTAAATCTCTGCTGATTGGGCCATGGAGGCAGTCTGGTGTGAAATGACGTGGGGTGTCCCTGGACTTGCTCAAAATTTCGGAAATGCCATTAGCTACAGAAAACATAAAACAAAAAGACTCTGAATTTGTAGAACATTTAATTTACGCTGTTAATCAATTTATTCAATTTTGCTGACTAAGCAAGGTTAATTTGAAATTAATTAAAGGTTGATTAGAAGTTAATTAGGTGTTAATTAAAGAGATTAGACTTAAAAACAATTAGAATGGAGATGTAGAAAATTTCACAAAGTTATTTAGAAATGTTTTACTGATTCGAAGAAAATCGGTAAAGATTTAGTATTTTACACCGTAATGACCAAATTAGTAGAATTTTATACTAAAAACCTTAAGATGGGTGGCTAAAAATTTAGCCACCTCCACCATTATAAATGGCGCCACATTGTCGCCCAAGATGAGGGGTAACTTGGCCAATTCTCCACCACCAAAGCTTGCCAATTAAGCCACCCCAACTTAATTACTAAACTATCATTTCTCCCCTTTTTCTCTTTAGAAATATCACCCTTCTCTCTCTCATTTCTACAGCCCCATCATCTCCTTCTTCCTTTTCTTTCTTTCACCTCCAACCAAAAGCTTCAAGTTTAAGATTGGAGGTCTTCTTGGCCTCAAATCTACTAACTCCTTTTATGAAAATTGATCCTCATCTCCTTCTCTACAAAACTCCTCTAACAATTTCATGATTAAATATCAAGTGGAGGCTCCCCACACTCATGTGAGCTGCTGCCATGGTGGAGGAAGAAGGCTAAGAGTTGGTTCTTGGCCTCCTTGCTTCCATAGTTTCAAGGATTTCAAGGTAGGTAGCTCAAATCCTTAGTTATTTGTTGTGTTATGTGACTATATGGCTGTTGTGTGCTCCTTATGCTATGCTGTTCCATGCTTGTATGCTTGTGTTATGATGTTTTTCTTGTGAATTGAAATGAAGAAATTTAGTTTGAAGATGAGGAATTTATCAAAAACTCAAAAAGGAGCTAAGCAGAATCTATTTTTGTGAGAAAACCCTATGGCGTTCGTATTAGCAGAGTGTACGCTCTGCCTACAACTATAGAAAGTGGATGAAACTAATTTTATGTGAAACTAGACATCTAGGGCTTTGCAACCATATAAATTATAAGGTTATTGGATTAGTATTGAGAGAGATATGAATTTTTAAAGTTTACCTTAAGATTCTGACCTTGATTCTGAGCATACTAGATTTTGAGGGGCATATCTTGCCCCATACTCCTTCAAATTGAGTGCAACCAATTTTTTTATAAATTAAGACATAGATTAATATGCCATAAAAATTTTAGAACTAGATTCTGTAACACCCTACTAATTTAATGTTATGCTTAAGTCATAGCATAAAATTAAGTAGATTGTGTTACTGTGTTAATGCTATGCTATGCTAAAAAGTGAAACGAATTCAACTGAATATCGTAAAGATGAGAATAGTACAATAACATTACTGAATACATGCTTATATATATATATATATATATATATATATTTATGTATATATTTATGTACATACCAGAAGCCTCTGCTTTAGTTTATATACAATGTATCAAAATGAGGAGGGCCGTGTACCAAAAGACATAAGGCCTATGTACAGCGAGCCTACTGCCGGGTCATGGTGAATCTGCAAGTCGGGCACCTCAACGAAGAGGGTAGCTGTCGCGTCCATCGTCCACGTCTGAGAATGAGGCGGAAATGCAAAGCGAGGTGAGAATTTAAGAAAATTCTCAGTAGGGTCGTGCATGACGTTTAACTGACGTCGCGTTCATTCTCAGCTGCCTCGGGTTTTATTTAATTATAAAATCATGAGATTAAACTTAACTATTCATAATTGATAAGGTTGAGAAAATGTCTGGTCTGAGGCAGGGTCTAATTTTTACTTTAGCCAGCATAAGGAACAGATTAAACTACTAACAATGATACACAGTATAATTGGCAGAATAAATGAACATATGCTGTAAGTAAAACATGATAAACTGTAAATAACATGTAATCATGTACTTAATGCAATCATGCAAAACTTGCTCTTGAACTTTCCTTTTCTCGTATACTTTCTTCATTACTCATAAACTTTTCCATTACTTTCATTATTTTCCATCACTTAGTCCCCTGGGAGTTCTTGGCCATTTTAGACTCCTGGGTAATAGTCTGTTTATCAGGATCGAGCTCGTTCCTATACAGGGATGGCCGGGTTTACTTTCCCCGACGTCCCCACCGATTTATTCCCCTTAACTTTTTATCCGGGGCTGGCCCAAGTATCATGGAACTTTCATCATAACATATTCTTGGTCATCATAACATGAACTTCATAGCTTTTTGTGAGAATGCACATGCATCTATATGTACATCATAACTTATTCATATGCTCTACCGCAATTTTGGCGGCATAACGGAACGTGTCCGCTTCCTCATGAATAGTGCCAGCCAACCAATACAGTTACATAATTTGCAATTTCAATATAGAGCAGCAATTATGCACATACATTCATAAATTCATTCATAGCTTCAACAAACTTCAATGGAACTTTTAACTGATTCTGCCTATTTCTGCCCGGTTATGGTATAGCCCACCTTTATTTCAATGTAACTCCTTTAAACCTGATTTTCGGATATGTTGTAGCCTTATATGTCTAGTTTCTAATCTTTTTAGTCCCATCTAATTTTGATATCTATAGCTCAGGTTATTCAGGTTTTATCCCGGCCTGCCCAGTAGCTAGCCAGAATTGTCCACTCAAAAGTAAAAATCTACTAAAAATCGAAAACTGGCTCAAATGATACGAAATTGGTCTCATATTAAAGTTGATAGAACCATCTTTCATTTACAAAAAGTCCCATTCCATTTGACTTAGTAGGGCTTGAGTTATAGGCCCGAAACTTAACCTTCCTGATCTGCTCTGTTTTGGCCTGGTTTGGACATAGGTTAACTTCTTCAAATTACTGGGAACAAATAGGATAGTAACAAACTCAGAATTTCTGGATAGGATGTTCTCCTATGTGTAAGCTTTCCAACAAAATTAGTTTCACTCAATTTGGATTTGTATAGGGTGAGTTACACCCTTTTCAACCCATACTGCCCGGGTGGATGTCCTGATGCCTAGGTCAGACTTCAAAAATTCATATCTCTCTTAATATTGCTCCAATGGTCTTATATGATATATGTGTAGAAAGCCCTAGATGTCTAGTTTTATATAAAAATGGTTTCATTGAGTTTGAATGGCGGGAGGCGGAGCCGTACACTCCGCCGTACGGACTGCCGAGGGTTTTTGAGTTTTCCAGCCTCTCAACTTCCTCATATCATCATTCTCTCTTGTTTCCAACTCAATTTTAATCTCTCAAACAGCTAATAGATCAGCAACAATTCATCATGATCACTCAGTCAATATATCAGAATTGAAGAATTAACCTACCAATAATCATTTAAAATCAGAAAAACTAAGACAAGAATTAAAAACCTCTACCTCTTGCTTTGAGTTTGAATATTAGAGTGAAATTTGAACTTGAAGAAATTTGGATAGAGTGGGAGAGTTGAGAAGAGGAAAGGGAGCTGAGGTGATGAAGAGAAGCAACGTAAGAAAGAATGAGCTGAAGAGGCAGGAGGAGGATATATATATAGACAAAGCTTCGAAGTGGTAGTTAGAATGAGTGGCTTTGATTGGATGAAATTTTGTGGGCAAGGTTCAACCATGTCTCCCTCTTTTGTGTTAAAATTGCTCTCCACGTCGCCAGAGAAGTGAAACTCGTTTCCAGCGTATTTGAACTTGAAATCGGAACTCGTGTACTTCCTAAAGTCGGAATTCGTGCATGGTTAAGTCGGAACTCGGAATAATTGTCTTGTTTTATTCAAAATTGGAGAGTAAAGTCGGAACTCGGAATTCGTAAGGTACAATCACCTTTAAATCGAAGGTCAGGGGCCAGAATGTGAAACCAAAACACTCGAACCCGGAAGTCGGAAATCATAGGATCTCAGCATCCTAACTTGATATCGGAACTCGTGAAAATTCTTGGTTGAACTTAGAATCCAAGTCAGATAAACTCGAAAGTCGTATTCGTGTCCATCTTGAATCAACTAAGGTCGGAACTCGGATATCATGTTCGTCCCTACTCGAGCATAAAGTCGGAAATCGGAAAATACAGTCAGCCCTTTTTCTTAAGCCTTGGAAACGAAATCGGAAATTGAAACTAATACTAATGTCGGAAGTTGGAATTTATTTGAAAGTTAAAGACAAACTCGGAATTCGGAACTTTCAATATTAAACGAGATCGAAAGTCGGAATTTATAGACAAACTCAGAAATCGAAATTTTCAACATTAAATGGGATCGGAAGTCGGAAATAGGACGTTACAGATTCAGTCCCAATTGCTCCCAGTAGTTCAATAAAGTCGCCCTAAGTCGAACTCGGGCTAGAATAGGGCAGTCTATATTAGTCAACTTCAAGAGCTTATAACTTGAGCTTTGATTATGGAAATGAGATGAAACTTATTGGAAATTTTGTATGATTCCAATCATGTTTCTATTTTTAGTGAATTTTTACTTTTGAGTGTATAAATCTGGCCAGCTGTAGGGCAAGCCGAGGTAAATATCCAATAAGTTGAGTTATACTTATCAAAACCAAATGGGACCAAAGAGGTTAAAAACTAGACACATAATACTTCAACATATAAAAATTCAGAATTTAATACATTAAGTAGAAAGTATGGTAGAATTTACAAAAACCACGTAGAATAGAGGGCATAAAATAGAATAAGAAACCTTAAGAATTGGCAACACTCTTGAACTCTAATTCATAGGCTTAGCTAGTTTCCTTGATCAAAGCCTTTATTAAACTATTGAAGTGAGGATATATGCCTATGAGATCTTTGTTAATTGAGTTGGTTGGCACCATTCACGTGGAAATGGACTTGATCCGTTATGCTACCGAATTTTCGGCAGAAGTTTATGAAGTTATGAGAACTTATACTATAGGTGATTATGCTTTGAATATATTTATATTTACATATCATGTTCATGTACGTCATGCATGCAAGCATAATTAGAATATGATATGAGAAGCAAGACATGAGACATATCCATGAATGCACAAAGCATCCGCATGCATGATAACATATGGAAAGGAAAAGATAATAAGAACTTGCAAGAGGGACATACTAAGTTACCACATGAGGCATGGCATAGGCCCAGCAGCGTGGGCTAGAGCGGTACTGTCTAAGACTTGGGCCAGCCCTCGACCAAATTTAATGGGAATAGACCAGTGTGAGGGTCGGGAAAAGTAAACCCATCACTCATATATAGGTACGAGCTCGAACCTGAAAAGTAGGCTATTACCCAGAGGTGAGAGAGGCCATTCACCTTTGGGGGACTAAGTATAGAAGAGCAAGATTAAGTTGCAAGTTAACAAAAGAGATGAATTAAGTCAAGTGCACTTGCATACAGTTAAGTACAAAGCTCCTATTTATGCATCTCTAATGAACTCATTATGTCATAATGTTATTATGATTCTTATTGAAGTATACTACATTATTCGTGTTTCTATATCTATCATATAATATGCCAAGTGGTTATTAAAATATAACCAGCTTCGAGAAATATGTTTCAACTTAAAATTGAACCACTATTTGTGTATATATGCTCATATTTTCATAAGAAACCGAAGCAAGTGGAATGTTTATGATGACACTGTAAGAGTGATGGTTCGAGGTTACCTACTAAGAACCTTAGGTTCTCACTGCCTGCTTATATGTTTTTCTTTTTCGTAAACATTTCAGCACCTAAGTTGGAAATCAAGTGCGAGGCAGAGTACTGGGACATTCATTGAGCAAGACTTGGGAGCAAACCAGATCAAGAGACTATTGAACCTAGCTAGCGACTAGTCGAAAGCAAGTTTTGTGTATTATGTTAGTCATAATTTCTTTTAAATTGTAATTATTTTATTCTCTATATATCAAAGATGACAAAATTTATGAACTATTATTCAGCAATAAAGTGTGCAGTTAAAGGGCCATGTATTATAATTTCCACATTTTAAAGCTTTCTTAGCACAGTGACAGCATTTTAATATAACTCCATGACTCGAGCATGACTTATATGATAAAAATTGTTACACTGTTTATGTAACTGAGTCATGACTATTTTTGTGGAAATTCTAACTCTTTCATGTCATTGTGGAAATTTTTACCATTTTTTAGTTTCGCTTCTAGGAAAGAGAACAACACCGATACCACCTTCAGCAGGATATGTTAATGAGAACTTGAAGCTAATTCCTGGAAAGGTTAGATATGAACTACTAAGATAAATGTCAATAGTGGTATTTGAATATACCACTGACCTGTAAACATTAGTTTTGGTAATTGCAATTTGGCCCTTGACGTAGCCTTTTTTCTCATGCACAGCAACATTTGGTGTTTGATGTTCAACTCTAATTGAGTCTTCCACCATCATCTGCATTTAACTAAGTTAGTTCTTATACCTTGTGTCAACTTGCATTTCATTGCTTTATGTTAAGCAAAGATTTAATGTTTTATAAGGAAATGGAAAAGGAGATAAAATGGGAGTTGCGTTTAACATGATGAAAAGAGGAAGGGAGGATCACTTGTACTTTTTTCTATTTTGCAGGAATTTTTCTTTAGTATGCATCCAAGTGGATCAGATGGTTATGGTTGCATTCCTTTCGGTTGTTGAGCAGAATGAGGCAGTGACTGGTGGCGTTGCATGGCCGGTGGTGGAAGGTAAATTAACTCATGATGTTACTTTGCCCTCATTGAATGAGAATGTCAATAACTGTGGGATGACTTTCGATGATGACTTCATGCCTAACGTGTGGCCATTAATAAGGACATTGTTCCTATGCAGCGTTTGTTGAGGAGTAAAACATGTGCAAAAGTAAAATTAATTATTGAGGTACGCAGGGATTTAGGCTTTGACGAGCTACACTTGAGTATAAATTTGGAGTGTTTAAAATTAGGCCCTTTGGACTATGAACACGAGAAAAGCCCATCCCCAACATGGATTGTAAAAATAATCATGTGGGTAATAAGTCCGAGTCTCACAAAAATAGAGGTAGGAAGGGATGCAAAGAAGATTGTGAAAATAAAACCTAATTAAGATGCAAACTTTTGTTTGATGTTAGAGTTTGTTGTTTGTGTTGGCTTTATTTTATTGTGTTATGCTCTTTATAAGAGAGTTTTGGGTATTAGTAAGAGCTTTCTTATCATTGAGATATTATGACGTAATGTCCGCTCCATTCTTGATGAATGTTGAGCTCTTATTCAAATATCGAAAGAAAAAGGGAGGGGAGGAGAAGGAAGAGTTATAAATATAAAGAACATAGTCTTTTGGTCTTTAAATTATGCACTACACAATGCAAAGCATAAAGAAACACTCGAACCTGCTTGGTAATATTTTCAATTATTCTCTTTGGTCATGCTTTTGAATAGTAGCAAATCGAAATATGTGAAGTTTAAGACTTCGTTAGATATTCTTGCACTTTGGAAGTAGTGTGAGGTTTTAATTTGCTGGGAAAGGAGAATTTTAAACCCAAAATCTCATCTCTCCTTCTAACAATCTCGGTTTTTCTTGCAGGAAAACAATGGAAATGAGAAGTAAAAGAGAGAAAAAGAGAAAGGGGGAGGAGGGGGAGCAAAGGCAACTGTTATTTGTAGCTTAATTCTCTTTGATTGGGTTGCTACAGAAATCCTATACCAAACAAGACAAAAAGTGCTCAAAGCAGCTGATGCTATTTTGAAGCAATTTCCAGACCATGGAGTTATGCTTCTTTGGTTCTTTATTTTTTCCCAGCTTTTCATTCCTCATTAGGGAATATTGTATTCCTTCTTAGTTTTTTAAATGTGTAATACAACCAATTTTCAGTAATATAGTTAATGTTACTATGGTCTATAATTTTGTGAGTTATATAATTACGTTACCATGGTTTATAAGTTAAATCATTTATGGTTTATTATTGATTTTTAGGGTGATTTTTTGTAACAGCACAGTCAACAAAGATCTCAAGTTTTGATTATTTGATTTCTCATAGTATTGTCTCATCTGACAAATAAGAGGCTAATCTCTCGAGATATGGTCAGACGCTTAAGCCTGAATCCCTCCCAACAATATTTTTTCAATACACATAAATTCTGGTATCGAACCCAAGGCTTCATGCTTAAGGCACCCACCCTCTCCTTCCACTTGGACTACTAACCCCTTGTTAGTCACTTAGTTTTTGATTATGATTAAAAAGATGTGATGCAACATGTTGCCTCAATGGTAAAAAATAACAATATTATTAAGAATTAGGATCCCAGTAGCTAAAGTGATCGATTTCATGTTAGCAAAGTATCAATTTTTTTAGCTAAAACAACATGAATCGCATTCTTGCTCATGGGTTCATCGCAACTTACTGATAATTGGAATGATTTATGCAAATTTTCATCCAACAGCATGTATGTGAATGTTTAGGGGTCCCTATTTATGCTAATGTTTGATTTCATTTTATTATCTTTATTGGAGTCATTGGACTTCATCAAGTATATGTTATAGAGGATTCTATATTAAACTTGAAATTCAATTGTTGAATTTTTTTCCCCTTCTTTTGTTCTATACACTTCATTGTTCTAGGGTATATAAGTCAGAATTTTAAAGTGTTAATAGACTTAAAACTAAGCTTTTAAGATTTTATTTTTGATACATTAACTAACACTTATATTTGGTCTATTAGACCTATTTTATGCTTAATTGATCAATATTAAGCACGTTTTATGAGTTTAGGTTCTAATTTGGCTTCATTGTATTTTTTAACATTATTGTAAATTTACACTATTTCTATATTTTGAGTATATCTTGAATTATAGATTTTTAAAAATTACAAACTTTATATCATAGGAAAGGTAAGGGATAGATCTACAACTTTGATGAAGAAGTCGAAAACTAATTCAAATGTCTAGTGGGTCGAATTGGACCACGAAGTCAGAATAAGACTGTTGTTGCTAAGCAGTGTGCACTAATTGCGACATAACTTGAGTTGTCGATATCGGATTGAGATGAAATCAATGTTATTTGAAAGTTAAGACATAAAACTTCAATTCATATAAGATCACCTTCCAAAAAAATGATATCTTGATAGGCATATTGGCTTCCAATCATAATGTGAATAGAGATACAACCTAGACATGCTACAAATATTGAGCGATAACTCTCTAATTTAAAGTCTAAGTTAAGCAAATTGGGTGTCCACTTAAAGCTAAGAGGAAAGGATTAATTTCTGGGCAAGGGCAGTCTTGGATTTTCATGTTTTAGACTATCATGTTGAGAGTAAAAAGCTGATGCAAATTGGGAGGTATTCTCCTCTCCATCCCTTTTCACTTTTCTTTCTTCTCTTTTCATTTTCTCTTCTCTTTTTTTTTTTTTTCCTTTTTCCTTTCATCTTGTAAAACACTTGTTTTGGATCTTATTTTGTAACCTTTGTTGTTGTGGAGGAGTAAGACTTCAAGCTAGTTCAAGGAGACTCCAAGGACATTATGGTTATAATCTTAAAACCCTATGCTTAATTTTTAATACAAGTTTATTTTCTTGATTCTTTGCCCTTTTTAATTTGTAAACTTGTATTGAATCATATTGATATGCGGGTTTATGAATAGGGAATTAGTTGGGTGATTACAAATTAATTGGTTAATTAGTATGAACTTGATTAGTTAAATAATTAGGATTTGGGTTTGGATTCAACCCAGACTAATGCAATTAGGGCTAAAAATCAACATAGGTTAATTAGAGTTGATGTTTCAATTATCTAATCAATTGTATATTAGTTGAATGCCTAGAGCCCTCTAGGTTGAATTATGGGCATTGTTAGTTGAGGTCTTTCTCATAACTTAAATTATCCACACTCTATGTGTTTGATATATTGTGTGTTAATAATTGATCAATCATATGCCTAAGGAAATCTTTGAAATAGTGCTTTAATATAATTTAATTCTCATTTAAATCTTACTCATTGAATGTTCAAACAAACTACCTTAAATTCAATTAGGTAGCAACAACATCCTTTGAGAGATGACATTGGTTGCACTATTATACAAAGTAGTGTAATCAAACAATTTTAATTAATTTAAAGTTAGCCACAACACTTACTATCAAATTTTGGCGCTGTTGTCGAGAATGTTAGTGCTATTTAGTCCATAAATATATATGTTTACTTGCTTTTGTTTGAATTTTATGTGTTTTAGTCATTTTGGTGTTTTTGGGGCAATTTAGGGATTGCTCTTTTTTTTTTCTTTGTGCTCAGATCACCTTGAAACTTTTTAGTCTAAAGATGTTAGGCATCCTAAGCAAGACTTGCTTTTACTTAGGGAGCCCTACCTTATTTTGGCCAAATTATACTATTTTGACCACTTTTTCAAATTTTTAATATTTTTTTATCATATTTTTGAGTGTCAATTAGGTGTATATTTAATTGTGCAACGTTAAAAAAAAAATTAAAAAAATGATTTCATATAGTTTTTTCATTTTATAAGTCATTTTTTTGCATACTTGTTTTTAATTTTAGTGTTAGTATTAGTGTAGAGTGTCATTTTGTACATAGTTCTTTTTGTTTGTTTCTTAATTACTTCTTGCATTTTTTTTGTATACTCTCACTTTTATTGTCATGTTGACTAATGTGCCTTCCAATTTCTAGTTGTTTGGTGATTGGACTTCTGCAGGAAATAGGATGGTTCATGAGAGTTCTTATGGTCTCTACCTAAGAATGGAGCACAAGTTGGATGAGTTGACCTTTTTAGTGAACTAGTTAGTTATGAGAGAGATATCTAGCAGCCTTTACAGTTTTATGACCCCTACTCCTGCACAAACAATTCGAGGTGAAACGATGATTTTAAGCAGGGATATGAAAATGCACCCATACCACCACCTTAGCATCCATAACGAATGTTCCATCCACCACTTGCATTCCAGTAGTAGCAAGCACTCTAAGCACCTTCTTCCTCTTAACCATCATTACATGATATGATATGCTTGCTGGTAGAAAACTAGGAGAGGATTGACACTACTGTGCATGACTTGCGTACAAATTGGGCATATTGCCTTTTCCCAGAATCAAACTCAAAGCTTATCTCAGATTTCATCCCAGACCATTCCTATTCCTGAGATGAGTATGCCAAATGAGCTTCTATCTAAGCCAACTGAAAGGCCTGATGAGAGCCAATCTGTCACAGAGTAGCTGAATGAGATACCACGAAAGGTATGGTTGAGGAGACATCCTATGATCTTGTTTGTATTTGGAATATGATCAAGTCTACATGTAACGTCCGAAAAATTTTATCGTTAACGACTGAGTTGTTTGGTTTTATCGGATAAGTGAATTTAATCAGAATCTACTTAGGCATTTACTTAAAGCCAATTAAGTATGATTTAGACGGACTAGACTTGATAGAATTAGATTAGGAGCATAGAAAACTTCACAGAAAATTTTCAAGCCAGTTTACCGATTTAAGGGAAATCGGTAAGATTTCGGTATTTTAAACTGTCGGAACCAAACCAGTAAAATTTTTCTATGAGTGCCCTACAATCAATGGCTAAGATTTAGCCAAATAGCTCCCTCAAGTAGCGCCTTGGCAGCACTTGATGATAGGGAGCTCAACCAAAATGGAAAGCCTTGAGAGATCCACCAATCACATACCTTTACTTCCAAATATCTTCATCTTTTTCTCCTTTTCCCTTCCAAAAAGTTTCGGCCACTTCCCCATCTGCTGAAGCTCTCTTCTTTCTCTCCTCCTTGCTCTCATTTATACTCCATTCTCATCCATCTTCAAGTCTCATCCCAAGGCACCACCATCAAAGACACAAAATCAGCATAAATTACATAAGACAAGGTAGGAAATCCTACTTCTCCTCTTGTTTCTCTGATTTGGGGCTGCATGTTGGGCATGCATAATTTGAGATGTCGGTGTTTTATAGAGTGATGATGATGTTTTATGACTGATTTTGCATGCATGTTGTGATTAAAATTGGATTTGAGGGCAAATAGCTTGAAGGAGGAAGACAAATCTAGAGGCTGTTAGGGTTTTCCCTCGGCGGTCCATACGGCAGAGCGTACGGCTCCAGCTATCGCCATTTAAATTGGATGAAACCATTTTTAAATGAAACTAGACATCTAGGACTTTCCATACATATATCATAATAGCCATTGGATTAGTATCAAATTAGTTATGAATTTTTGAAGTTAGACCTAGAAATCTGGGTTCTCACCTGGGCAACATGGGTTGAGAAGGGTGTAACTCACCATATACAACTCAAATTGAGTGCAACTAAAGTATTTTGAAAGCTAACACATGAGAGAATATTCCATAAAAATTTCAGAATTTAATTCGTTGTCATTTGTTCCCAGCACATCAATGAAGTTGACTTAGGTTTAAACTGGCCTAGAATAGGACAGCCCAGTAGGGTAATGTTTCGAGACTCATAACTCAAAATATACTTAGGCAAATGACATGAAACTTAACTCATTTTAAATCTTGTTGTGTTAGCTTTAGTTTGATATAAAATTCGCATAATTTCACCTAGTTTTCGATTTTTAGTGAATTTTCTTTTATAGGAACCCAATTCTGGCTAAGAACAGGGCATGCTGAGATAAAATGTTTATATCTAGAGTTATACAACTCAAAATGAGATGGGACTAAAAGGATTAGAAACTAGACATATAAGGCTATAACATATCCAAAAATGAGAATTAAATGAGTTGAATTGAATAAAAATTGGAGCATGCCAAACTCGGGCAGAATAGGGAAGAACAAACTGAAACCTTATTGATGCTTGATTTGCAATTGTTGAATGATGCTATAAATGTATATACATATTTGCTGGTCTATACTGAAATTATTAGTTGTTCAATTGTACTGATTGTCTGGCACTATTCATGGGGAAGCGGACTCAATCCGTTATGCCGCCGAAATTTCGGTAAGAAGTTCATATGTTGTGAAAATTTATGATAGCTTGAGTACATTATATTTAAAGAATCAAGTTAGATGTGCATTCATCTCATGATATTATAAAGGATTCCACATAACTTGGGCCAGCATCGGAATAAATTAAGGGGAATAGATCAGTGGGAAGGTCGAGGAAAGTAAACCCGGCCATCCTGTATAGGAACGAGCTCGGTCCTGAAAAGCGGACTATTATCCAGGAGTATATCGCCAATGACTCCGAGGGGACCAAGGATGGAAATAAATTCTAATAGGCGAAAGCCTCCGAGAACAAGATGCATTTTCTAGTTGCACATGCATATGTATAATGTAATGTTTCCCTATTGATTGTTCTAGATCCCTGTTTATTATTCTTAATATGCTATTATTCCACCATGATTACTGTTTGAGTGCATTAGTGTATTTGTTAACTAAAATTGAATTTGTTTCGGTGTATGCTTTACAAACAAGTAATTAAGTTGAATATTATCATTTTATAATACTACTTGAAAAATATTGTATGACCGAAACAATTGGGAATGACAGCGATGACAGATGTATAGAGGCTAGGAATTTCTACTGAGAAATATTCATTTCTCACCCTATTGTATGTTCCGCGTCATTCTCAGATCATGTCGCACGCAGCGATGGGGGTGCTATTCATCGAGTTCCTTGAGCTACACATACACCTTGACCCGTTTTTAGATTCTGTATATATCTCTGGCCGATGTCAGTTCCGCCTCTACTTCTTCTTCCAGAGAGATTTCGCTGTCCCGCTTATGCATCCCCTCTTTGATCCTGCTGTCCTATACATAGCCATACCCCTTCACATGGCCCATCCATTTCCACCACCACCAGTAGTAGCACCAGCTGCACCAGCAGCTCCAGTTCCCATGGCCCCTCCCACTTCACCACCACAGCCGATGTCGTCAGCCTCGATCTCGGAGGAGGATCCGTCCAAGGCAGCGAGTTCTTCTTCATCATCCTCTGCTCCCAGTGTCGGACACCCTCCAGCAGACGCCGCCATGGCGAACGGGTTCCTTTCATCAGATTCTGTCTAGATAGCGTGCATGCTGTAGTTGGGTTAGATGTACAGAATGACCCTCTTTTGGTAGTCTAGGTCATGGGTGGAAGGGTAGATATTAGGAGATGTACATGAAATATCCCATGGGGACCACTTGGGTGCTGTTCATAAAAACTGGCAGTTTTGTTTTGTATTGGCGGCCTCATGTTGTCACCTTATATTATTTTGACAAACTCTAAAATTAGATACCTATGTATATATTTATGATGTCTTTTGCAGTAGTTCTGTCCTTATTGTGTTTTTGTTTATGTTACGTTATTTATATTATACCGATTAACTAGTATTTATTCCGCCGTCACGCAAGAAATTTTGTTATGCGATTAAGTATTCTTATGCGCGTAAATAATACTAATATAGAAACTAGAATTTCACCAGTATTACACGTAATCACTTGTCAGATAATTTATTATGACTTAAGCATAGTACTTTGTCTGGTAAGGTGTTACACTACATGCATGGAGATTTCTGTTTCTTCATAAGACCCCTTGAGTGATCTGTATGCCGTATTCCTTGATCTGGACTTGATGATTCTGCTGGCTTCGCATATGTTGATGTTGAGGGTGATTATATCTACCCAATTTGTGCTAATATCGAGGCATGCTTGAGAGGAGACCTTGTGGTGCTCGAAGACTATGCTCTTACAACTGGTACTTGGATTGTAGATTTGGTGGAACCCTTAGGTAAAGGACCCACACCAACATCAATTTGTAATTCCACAACCCTATCTCCCAAAGTCCTCCAACTTGTAGTTGAGACAAATATTAGTGGTTTGGAGTATTCTCATGAAACTATATTGGGGTGGTTTTGAGTATGCCCACTTAGGAAATGATGCACAACTTCAAGCCATCTATGACATGACAGTAGATATGGCATCCCACGGTGCATTGAGGTGCTTGGATTTTACCTATGTGATGAATGATTCTCGATTCGAAGCTATCTATATCATCACTATAGAGGTACTTCATGGGAATGGCCTGAGGTCATCTACATTAGACAATGACTGCACAAGTGACAAAGATGGTCAGGCATAAATTATCACCTTATGGGATCTTGAACGAGGCAAGAGCTATAAACCATGGTGGGAGTTCCTAGAGTAGTTCAAGCATAGGCCACCATGAGGGAGTTTTCTTCACTTTTCCTTTACATTTCTATTTTTGCATTTTTGCTATTTTAGAATAAATTGCGTTTTAGGATTTGTTTTCATGTGCTAGTTGTTTTAGCTTATTTGGGTTAGGGTTTAGGGTTTAGAGTTTAGGGTTTAGGGTTTGTTGATTAGTTGTGTGTTTCCCTTGATAACTCTTGTTGTTAGTTTTAGGCACTAGGCATTCATAGCTTGAGATTCCAACATGCTTGACTACTCATCTCATTTTTCATGTTTTTCAAGCTTGGTAGATTAATCTTCAACTTGCTTGGATTAAATATGCAGACACAACCTTTGTGAGCTTTTGGGCCTCATTTTGGATGGTTGCATTACATGCTATTATTTTCTTTCATGTGGGTGTTCCATCTTAGGATTTGTCACTCTAAAATTTGCTTTGATTTTTATTTTTTTGGGAGGCTACACCATCCATTTGTATGCATGAACATGATTGAGGCATTCATTCCATTTAAGCCAATTAACTAAATAGCCACATTTGCATATTTACCCTTGTTTAGCCCTTTGAGCCTTTTTGACCATTCTTTATTTATTAACACATTACAAGCCTAAAGTGACAAACCATGATTCTACTTAGCCTTGGGGAATAGGAGAGCATTGGTTGCCATTAAAGGTGTGCATGAACATAAGTGTAGGAGAATTACATGAGGGCATGCAAGACTTTAAGAGTGTGTGAAGAGTGCAAAATTTTGAAAATGACAAAGAAAAAGCAAAAAGAAAAGTGGCAATGAAAAAAAGGAAGAAACATATGAAAAAGAAAAGAAAATAGAAAAATATTAAAAATGTACAAAACAATAATTTGGGGCAATTTTGATGAAAATGTAACAAAAAAGGGAATAAAGAGAATTATTTTAGCATTTCTTGGATTTTTTTTGTTGGGGTAAAGGGGGGGATCCCCACACCAATGGCCTCATATCGATGCCTATGCTTTCTTAATCTATTTGGCGCTTTCCTTACTATATCCTTATTGATTCCCTTCCTTACCTTGGCCCTATTACAACATTGAATAAAATCCTCTTGATTTGTGTGTGCATGTGTTTGAGAATAGAGAATTAGATGATAAGCAAGTTTATAGTAGTGTTTTTCCTTTTGCGGTGATTTGAGTGGCATAATTGAATCTTAAACACTTGAGGGTTGAGAGTGTTAAACACATTACCTTGTGCGGTTCTCCATGCTTAATCCATGCTTTTTGGAGTGACTTTTACCTTGTTTGCATCTTTTTGTAGAAATATGTCTTGCTTATTGGATTTCCTGATGCATTGTGTATGCTTTCTAACCGACCGAGTTTGAAGTTAAACAAACCAGGTTAAAAATATTAAAATGTAAATAGATTAATATTTTTGTAGGAGAACTGATAAGGGGATGCACAAACAATGGACGCATACGCGACATGTACTGAAAAGTGAGAAAAATGACAAAAAATGCTTAGATGATGGGTCCCACATAATCATTGCTACTTTTGTTTAAGTTTTTTTTTATTCAGAAATTTACCAGCATAAACAGTGTAAACGTTGGTAAGTTTTGTGAAAAAAAAAAAACTTACCAGCACAAACAGTGCAATGGTGGTAAGTTTTGTGTATATATATACAAAACTTACTAGCGTTGCACTGTTTATGCTGGTAAGTTTTAAAAAAAAAAAATTGTCAGCGCTTGCATTGTTTGCATTGGCAAGTTTTTGGATAAAAAAAAAAATTGAACAAAAGTAGCAATGTTTATGTGGAACTCATCTTTCAAGCATTTTTGTTGTTTTCCTCCTTTTTTCAGTATGCATCGCGTAGTGCATCATAAAAGTGCGTCCCCAAACATTTTTCTTTTTTTAGGTCAAAGAGATCGATAAACGCATGAGTCCGATGAATTTGGCGTGATTTGATGACTGTAATTGCTTGGCCGCTATCCTCTATATTATAAATATGCTCATGCCATCAACTTCACCTTAAATTTCCATTACTCTAAGGCCCTTCTTTCTTCACCAAGATCGAAGATGAAGAAGCAAAGAGGTGCGAATAATAGTATTAACACCATGAATACTCCTGCCAAAATTGAAGATGTGGCAGCAATGGCCTCAATGGGAAAGAAGAAACCAAAGAGAGAGGCTGATCAAAAGCTAGGGAAGAGGATGGAGGAGGAGAAGAAAGAAAGTAGAAAGGGGAACGAGTTGGTGGTGGAAGCAAGACAGAGTGTGATGTGATGGATCCAAAAAATTTAGGTAATGGAGGCAAAAATAATATATAAATATAATAAGAAGTTTCACATAATTTTTATTTTAATATGGGGTCAAACATAATAAAATAATGGAGGCAAATTATATATTTACCTATATACAACTAACAAAATTTTCAAATTTTAGTGGGGGCATGTGCCCCCATTGTTGTATATGTAGAACCGTCCCTGAGCGTGAAGTGGAGTATATGCTTTGGCTAGGGGATGCGGTGGATGAGTGAATGTCATGGGGCTTCATTTGGTTGCATTTTGGGACATGGACTTCAGGGGTGAAGCTTTCAATGCCTTCAGGGGTGAATGCAATGAAACTGATGCACTGCACTTGGCGCACGTTGTCGAACCCAATGATCCGAATGAATGCATTAGGGTATGCCTGCTTGGCCTCTTCCAGCTCCTTTAACACCTGTGCTGCTTCTGTGCACCCAAACATGGGAAGCTTCCACATCGTTCAGTAGCGTCCATCATAGTACCCTGGGGACCTGTGGTTCTCACGGTACACGAATCAATGCTACATTTTCAACACAAAAGAAACTCAATAACTTAACACTGTATGTGGATATATCATATATACGCTGCTAGAATAATTTATGCAATTTTGAAACTAGTTAAGCTAAAAAAAAGAAGAAGGGGTTTTACCTCTAATTCAAACTCCAAGCAAGGAATCCAACCCTTACGAAGAAGGTATTCAACTTCTTTAGCTGATGATTCAGGGGGCAGAGGTGGCAAGTAAGAAAGAGTCTCAAACTTCTTCTTCCCAATTGGAGGCCACACCTTCATTATTCAGGGGAAACATTTAAAAGGCTGAACAAATTATTCATGTTTTAAAACTTCGTATATGGAATTCGAAGGTTTGAAGTTCCTTAATATTTATGTTCGGGAATTCAATTTGGCAATCGTTAATTGTTCAATATATATATATATATGTATGTATGTAAGTATGTATGTATGTATTAAGAATGTGTAATGCTAGATAATTTTGCTAGTCTAGAGAGTGGCGAGTAATATGATGTGGTATTCTTTCATTAGATTCATCAAATAATTGCCATGCACATTTATTAGCACATAATTCTTTACCACTTATTTGCAGGTAATTTCTCAAATGTTTTAATGGTGTCTAAAAAACTAGCGTACCAATTAGTATTAACAGTACTGTTCAATTGTACACCTGCATGCATTGAACTCTTTCGCCATTGCTGGCTATAGAGGTAATGTCACGGTTGGGCTTGTGTGTTACTGGGAAGGCCGAAGAAGACTTTAAGCCAGTGAATGGTGCGGCCATGCTACTCTGAGCCGGGGAGACCCGGTTCACAGTGGCAACAGCTGCGGATGAGACCATGGAGGAAGCCATGCCTCTTCTGCTCTGCTATCTATAGAGTGCTTAACAGTGGTCAGTTGAAGAGGCCTTTCTCTGTTTCTTCAACCCGTTTATATAGGCTTCTACCTGCTGAGAAGAAAGCCTCATATTACTTAATGATCAAATGAGACAATGACGAAATAGACTATAACCCAGCGAATACCAAGTGATTGTTTGTGCGAGTGATGAATTCAAGTTCACAATTTGGACTTGGGGTGTCAATCATTGGATCAAGAATCACCTTACAATTTAATGGGTTATCTGCTTACAGTCAAAACTACACTATATATGTCTAATCTAAGAGAACACTAGATACAATTTCCTAATTCATGGTCACAATTCTGTGTCTTCAGAATCAGTCATTCAAGGGCCAAGGGAGCAATCTAAACCATAAATGTCGAAGATGTCTTGAATTTTCAAAATAGTTCACGAACTTATCTAAAGTACTAACATAATCTCATAAGATCCTAATTAAGAATAATCATCTCACGCCAGCAGTTTAAGCTATGCATGTGTATGGTACCTACTGCACATAGAAAAAACTTTTATGGTGATTATTGTGGATTTGGTTAAACCAGAGTAGCACTGTTCTTTTTTTTTTCCATAAAAAAGTTGGGTTAAGGAAAATGCTTGTTCTAGTCCAGGATCAAGGCACACTTTTAGATTCAACGAGTTGAGATACTTATAAAAGGAAACTTAGAAATTGAATTCAACTCATGATGATATATGATTGAAAGGCCAATCAAATGAGCCAACCAGATGACAATATCATGTTTTCTATAGACGTGTATTTTATAGGTGTATAAAATTGCAAATAGCAGAAGCATCGTCTAAAATCTTTGTATTTCTTCTCTTCAATATATTAGATAGTTTTTTACAGATTACAAGATATCTATATAGTCAGTTCATCTGAATTATCTATGAAATTAATGTTTGTCCGGTTGCAGGAGTGACAAGATTATCTTTCTTCGCAAGAGTTATATCTGTACTCATAATTTCGTCCCAAGGACTTGAGGTTGCTCATCACCACGACCCACCTTTTAAGAATATAATATCAGTTTTTGTTTGGACAAAGCTAGCGTTCGTCAAATGCTTGTTTGTGCTGCTTCCTTTTTTTTTTTTTAATTAATTTGGTAAACGCTCAAGAAGAACTATCAAAATAGAGAGGAGCCATAGATCACAAGACCAAAATACAAAGTAAAACAGGGACCAAAGGAAAGCAAACAAGAAAACAACAAAAACAACACCTAAAAGGCCAAAGGCACCCAGCCAACAAGACCAACTATAAGCTAATGTGTAAATAGGCCATATCAGTCCATCAAAACCAGCAAAGAGCAGCATCCATCTCAAAACCGGCACTGAACTTGATTAGAAAAGGCACCAATACATCCCAAAATCTTCAAATTGGTGAGAAGAAGAAAAACCAGCATAAACCATGCAACCACCCTTCAATCTCCTGATATTAGTACCAGAAACTCCAAAAATAATCCCTCCCCAACTATCTAGATATATCATCTTTCTGCATCGGACCAGATAAAGAGCATAAATTTTCACGTGAGAATATAACGTGTCAATTAATTTTTAATTACCACAGTTTTATTACGTGAACTGACCAATCGATCAAATCGAAAACCCCACGACTTAGTTAAAATTTTGAACCAAAGTTCACATGAAACCAATCAAATATGAACAACCCAATCAACTCAAAGACCTAGGTTTAGAAACGGCAAACAAGCCAACCTGTCCTATCCCGCTGAAGGTCAAGCTTTAAGTAGGGCAGAGCGGGCCAACTCACATTAGTAATTTGGATTAAATATGCCAATCTGCCCCATCTCTATCCTGCCGTGGGTTGGCAGGTTGGCCTGTAAAAAAATAGAAAAATAAAACAAAACTTTTTTTTATATAATTAATTTATCAAAATCTTTTTTTAAAAAAATAAAGGAAGTTTTAATTAAATACAACAAAATAACATTGAGTATTGTAAAGTATTTTATTAATAAAAACATATTAACAAGATAAGAAATTAGAAAAAAAAAAGAAAAAGAAAAAAGTGAAGGGTGAAAAAGTTAAGATTCTCATTTATTCATGCGTAATCAAGAAATGTAATTGTGCTAATGAAGCTAACTTTACCGTTGCATTTAACATATATACACTAAGAGATGTAGATTAAGACTCTCAAATCGTTCATAATTGAATTTTTTTTTTTTTTTTTGTGGTAATGTCTAACTAGTTTTTTGAGGGTTAAGACATGTAAACATGGGTAAAAAAAGACCCAAATGTTGTATGTGTTGTGTCGGAGAAAAAGGATGAAAAAAAAGTGACCTACTTGTCAAATTTGCCTTGCCTTGCTTTAACTCGTGGGTCAAGCAGGGCTAATTATGCAGGTTGAAATTTTTTTGTGAGTTGAAAGTATTAAGTCACCCCACCAAAAATTGTGAGTTATGCGGGTTCACCCAACATATTCGATCTCTTTTGCCCTCTATACATAGGTTGACGAAAGTCTCTCTCTCTCTCTTCGACCAATATAAGTTTGTACTATTTTTTAAAATTAATTTATCTTAAATGAAATTTTTTTGTTTCCTTATTATGTAATATGTTTCTCTTTTTTTTTTTTGTTAACTTACAAACAATTTTACTTGGTTATTTAATAGCACCTTTTAAGAATTTTGTTTTATATTTATGCTATAATATTGTATCGAGTTACAATTTCTTAAAGTATTATAATTAAGTTATATTCTATTTAAAATATAAAGATTTTTTTAAAATATATAAGAATTTTCAGATTTTTTATTATTCATCCAAGTTTTTTTATTTGTCTGATTAATCCAAACCAAATCGGCCTTATTACTTTTTCAACTCCCGTAAAGTTTATCATATCAAAAGATTATAAAAGTTTATTTTCAACTCTTTTATTCTCCTTTTTACTTTTTTTGTAAAAAAAATATACGTGTTATATTTTCACTAGCACATATCCATGCAATGCACAATTTTATTTTGAAAAAATTATATTAAAATGTAAGATTTTTTCAAATCATAAGTTATTTTCAAAAATTTTATTGCGATTCAAAATTTCAACAAATGGAATTATTAAATTTAACAAAATAACAATTCAATGTAAAAGTAGCTCAGTATACATGTATATAAAACTTTCCTGCTGTGAGTTAATATGTTGTTTGTGTAAAGAATCCAAGCATCAATACATCAAATCAAGCAATTGAGCAAGGAAATCAAACAAAGAATCATGGGAAAGACATCAAACCGTTGGAAGCTAATTTCAGGAAATGCATAGCCTTGATTCATGGAGTTAAAGCTCATCAATCACCGTAAACATGTGATGATGTATTTCCTTAATTATATTGTTTGCACCATTACAGTATATGTGCACAATTAGAATATGTGTAGGATATTTCCTTTCCTTATTTTCATCATTGCACCATTAGACCATGTGCACTATATGCACTATATGCACACTGCTAGACTTGTACATAAGATGAGACTGAATAACAAAATATTCCTTTCCTTCCAATTCATTATGGCATCAGAGCTTTCTTCCTCAAAGGCCTTACTTGAAGAACCCAGGCTCACTATTCAGTCATTCCACCAATGTTCAAGCCTTGTTTCAATCAAACTATCTCCGTCAAATTTTCTTCTTTGGAAATCTCAAATTCTAACTGTGATTCGAAGCTTGGGTCTTGAACATCATATCACCAACACTTCAAAACCAGCAGATGAAATTACTGCTTCTGCTGTAACAAAAGCAAAAAATCCAGAAGCAGATCAATGGATATTGAATGATGGATTGCTTACTTCATGGCTTCTTGGAAACATGAAAGAAGAAACTCTTAGCATGATCTATTTGTTGTGTGCGTGAGTCATGTCCCATATCGATGAGTTTGAAGAAAGAGCAAAAGGACTTCCTCTATAAATAGAGAGTTAGTCTTTGATTGCTAGACATACCATCAAGAGAGAGAGTCTATACATTAAAGAGAGGGTGTAATTGGGCTATTGAGTGGTGAGTTGAGTAGGAAGGTTTGCAATTTTAGTCATACAAAAGTTTAAGTTGAAATTTTTATTAGTGGAGTTAATTTTATCCTTTTTTAAGGGTTGTGGACATAGATTGAAGTAACCAAACCATGTCAAATTTTGTATTCTTTTATTGTGCTTTGTTTATTTTTTTTCATGCATGCTATTTGTGGCTTCTTTCCCTTACCCAAGAAGTGGCATCAGAGCCGGTTCGAGAAAGAAGGAGTGCTTCACAATACTATGGCTAGTGCGATGAAATTTGATGTACCACTCTTGTAAGCTCCAATGCCCAAAGACATTTCAAGCTTTAAAGATTTGATGAACTCTAAGAGTGTCACAACTCAATCAAATTAAACCGAATACAACTATAGCATAGGATGCAACTTAGATCATTTCCCAAAGATGATTATACTAAATAATCATAAATTGAAAGGGGATTGTTTAATCGAACACTTGAAATGCAATATGTAGAAATCAAAATAAAACAAAATTGAGTGACAAACACAATTAAAAGATCTAATCCAAGACACAAGATAAACACAATTAACACTCCATCGTTGGATTCTAACTATATGCAACACTCCAATTCGGTGATTAGACTTACACCTAATTGAAACCTCAATCTAAATCTAGCATTCACATGGCAACCTCCATGAATTCAACTAATTACACAATCAATTCGATTCAGAAACCTCTAGAACCGAATTGAATTAAATTAGTTTCAAGCAGCAATACAACTAATCATATGTTCAAATCTGAAATATAAATCACACTCCTTCAACAATCAAACCACATACATCAACTGAATTATATATAACATGATTACATTCCAAATCAACATTCAAGAATGAAGAACTTTAATTCATGCATGAAATTAAGAATGAGAGAGGGAGAGGTGAAACCGAATTGATGTCTTGCATCCGAATGATGCACCAATCCAATAGTTTAATTGCTTCACTTGATGTCTTGAATCAGAAGAGGATCTACTCCTCCATCAATGGAGGAAAAATGTGAGAGAGAGAGAGAGAGAGAGAGAGAAGTTCTATATTCAAATTCTAATAAAATGAGTAAAAAGTTTAAATCTCAATTTGGGTTCCCTCCTATATATACCTATGATTAACACACTAATTTACTAATTACATTAATCCTCTCTTCTAAAGCTACAAGTAGACTCCTCATTTATATTAATTAGACTTGTGGAAGGAAACTTATGCTAAAAACACTAATTCAGCTTCACTAGATCTGTCAGTGAACTTCAACCGCATGTTTGACCCATAAATGCCATTATTTGTATTAGTGATCTGAAGAAAAGTTGTAGGCCTGGAAGTTAGCTTTCCAATGGCACCAATTTGGCCTCAATTGGATTCCTGTAGCCCGAAATATAGCGCAATTATTACACTTTGCTCAGGATCTGCGTCTACCTCTATCAAGTCTACTTGAAGGCCCAAATCTAGCTTAAAAACTCCCAAACTATCCTTTGACCTCTGCGTAAGAGTTGTAGGCCTAGCTCTCAGCTTTCCTACAAACTAAGAATCATGCCAAAATGAGGTATATAACTCAAGTTATGGCCTGAAAACCAAAATAATGTCAGAATAAGGCTAGTGCAGGAAAATTAGATCAAAGTCCAACCAAAGTCCAATTAATAGGAAATGGTCTAAGTCAATTCAAATATGCACAAAAGAGGATTAGTGAGCTAGATATGAGGAAAATTAAGTATATAAAATTCCAACTCATCAAACTGTGAATAAAGTTTTAAGTCAATCTTTTGACAGTGAACGATTTGTTAGAACTAAATGTGTTCTTTTGTGAGAAAAGTGATTTATCTCGAGCATAAAAGTCTATCGAACCCAACAAAGCATCTTAATTCATTGTATTTATCTTGAATATGCTTATATTGGATCAACCGCTTTGTGTTTTATATGATTACACACTCAAGAAGCAGATAGAAAGTTCGGAAGGGTGATGTTATAGCATCAGAAAGGAAAAGAATGTGCCACAAGAAGGATCACGCTTTATTCATAAGGATGACTGTGTTTAGAAAGGTGATCATTAGAAATATGCTTCTCATGAAGTACCTCACCTTGAAAGCTTCTTCTACATGCTTCATTGATAAATTCAAAAAGTCAAATATAATTTGATAAGATGCAAAAGAAGTGTTGACAAGTCTAAAATGTTGGTGAACACTTGAACGACTATTTTTCCTTTTCTATGTCAAGTTTACTTATTAAAGAAGAAAATTGCAATTTCTCTTTCTAGTCATAGACTAGTTGATCAAAGTAGCATAAGGCTCAAGATCTAGCTTCAACGGTAACATCTTGAAGTCTACATAAAGCTGGAATATAAAGAAGAAGACAGAGATGTTGTTTGAATTTTTCCAAAGCTGCAAAAGTTTCATTCTTCAACTTTCTTGACTTTTTAAATCACCAGAAAGTTACTTATTATAACTTCTATTTGAAAATCTTCTCTACTAATTTGTAATAGATAATATTCTCATATTGAGAATTTAGAGAAGTGACACATACAGTTCGTTGTTGATCATACTCTGAAAAGAGATTAGTGTGAGTGCTGAAAAACAAACCTTCTTATTAACTTCTTGTAACCAGACCTGATAATGGTCAGAGTGAGTTTGGAGAGGCTAGAAAAAATACTACTCATTTAGCTTCAAGAGGGTAAGACAAATACTACTTGTTTGCAAAAGCTTGGAGAGGCATAAGAAAGATTACTCAGTTGTAAAAACTTGGAGAGGCTTGGAAAAAAGAGTGCTCGTGATATAAAAATCTCAATAAAGAGTTGGGGACTGGACGTAGGCATTTGTTTGACCAAACCAAGATAAATTTTGTTGTGTCATCTCTCTATCTCCTCTACTTTGTTTACTGTCTTTACTTAGAATATAACTTTGTATATTTATTATAATCCTACTTAAACTTATTTTAGTAAGCTAAACTACTTTTATTTCTAACCAAATTGTTTCACCGTTCCAAGTCTTGGACTTGAGAAAATTGTTTTGCTAAAAGTTTTTAGGTATAGTTTTTTTTTTTAATTCTAAAACATGATTCAACCCTCTTCTTGTGTTACCGTTTCAATAGCTCTTTGATAGAAAAGCCAGTTTTGCTATGTGGCAATGCACAATAAAAGATCTTTTGGTGCAACAAGATTTAGATGCGGCTTTGGAAGAAGAAAAGCCTACAGAGATAAAGGATAGCGAGTATAATTCTATTTATAAAAAAGCTACAAGTACTGTTAGGTTGGCTCTTGCTCCTGCAATCAAGTATACATCATTGAATGAGACAACATTAAGAAAGATGTGGAAAAAATTGGAGGAGATTTATGCATCAAAGTCATTAACTAATCGTCTTGAAGATAGACTTCTACACATTGAGAATGGAAGAAAGAGGTAATTTACATGATCATATTAATGAGTTTAACTCGCTAGTATGTCAATTGTTGAGTATAGGAGAGAAGTTAAGTAATGAAGAGCATGCGAATGCTTTATTAGCTTCTTTGCCCTAGTCTTATAGATCATTGGTGAGATCCCTATTGATTGGGAAGAATACAATCAAGCTAGATGATGTTATTACTATCCTACGGGAGGATCAGAGAATGCACAGAGATGATCATACCAATAATGGTGGAAGAATACTAGTTGTAGAGAGCTCTCAAAGAAGAAGGAACAATTTTGGATGGATTGAGAGGTGGATAACAAAGAAAGTCTACAGAAAAAAGACTTTAGTCAGGTGATGTGCCATTACTACGAAGAGAAAGGGCACATCCAGTCTCAATATGCAATGCTAATAGAAGACTTGAAGAGTATAAAGTAGTTTAAAGGAAAATTTTAGGTAGCTGAATCCTCAAATGATGGAGATCTATATCAGGTAGAAGGTGCTAATAATGATTCTACTAAGAATCATTCTAGATGGGTGCAAGATTTCACTGCTGATGTGCATGTATGTAAGGATCAAGCCATGTTTACTACTTTGTAGAAAGATGGAGATTTTGGCTATATCAATGTGGAAAAAAATTGAACTTAAAGAAGGCATGGGAAGAGTTCGCCTGAAGCTCCACAATGATAAAGTCTGAAACATTCTTAATATGAGGTATGTGCCTACTACCAATGTCTTTGCTATTTACATCAAAGTTCTCTTGATCTTATTGCTTTTTGTGGTGTAGATTGGGCAAGTTGTCCAACAGCTAGAAGAAGCACAACTGGCTCTTGCATCTTTTTTGGAGTAAATTGTATACGTGGGCCTCAAAGAAACAACCAATTGTATCCTGCTCAAGTGCTAAAGCTGAATATAGAGCCTTATCAACTACTGCTGTTGAACTTACATGGCTTCAATATTTACTCCATGATCTTGGCACCCAACTTGAGCACCATCCACTCTTCCTCTGTGACAATCAGAGTGCAATTCATTTGTCTCACAATCCTTTTTTCATGCTCGCACCAAGCACATAGCCATTGACCATCATTTCATTAGAGAAAAAGTCATTGCTGGCGATCTTTAACTTTGATATTTGCCCAGTACTTAACGAATCATTATTTATATGGTGGCATTATTTATATTGCGAGGCTTGTGAGATTTACACGAATCACAAGAGTCTTAAATATATTTTCTAGCAGAAAGATTTGAACTTGAGGCAGCGGAGGTGGGTGGAATTGTTAAAGGATTATGATTGCTCAATATTGTACCACCTGGGGAAAGCAAATGTTATGGCAAGTGCTTTGAGTAGGAAATCAATGGGTAGTCTAGCCCACATAACTCCTATTAAAAGACCCTTAATAGAAGAAATTCAAAAGTTGGAGTCAGAAGGTGTACAGTTTGAATTAAAGGAGTTTGGAGCACTCGTGGCTTATTTTAGGGCTTGGCCTTCTTTAATTGAACAAATTAGATGAGCTCAAAGCGAGGATCCCAAGTTAAGGAAGCTAATAGAAGATGTTCAGAGTGGCAAGAATTTTAATTTCACCTTGGATCAAGAAGGTGCTTTAAGGCTTGGCAATCGCTTATGTGTGCCTAGTGTAGGTGAGTTAAGGAGAACTATCCTTGAAAAAGCTTACAATTCCAAGTACACCATTCATTCGGGTTCGACTAAAATGTACCAAGACTTAAAGCAATTATATTGGTGGGATGGCTTGAAGAAAGATGTTGGCGACTTTGTTTCTCGATGTTTAGTCTGCCAGCAACTTAAGGCAGAACACCAAAGACCCACTGGCCTTCACCAACCAATAGAAATACTAGAATGGAAGTGAGAACATATTACTATGGACTTTGTCACTAGATTACCATGGATTTCTAAGGGATTTGATTCCATTTGGGTTATAGTAGATCGATTAACAAAATCCACTCATTTTCTCCAGGTGAAAACCACTTACAATGTAGCCTAGTATGCACAAATGTACATTGATGAGATAGTTAGGTTGCATGGGGTACCTTTATCCATTATTTCAGATAGGGGGCCTCAATTTACATCTCATTTTTGGAGAACCTTCCAAGAGGCTTTAAGGACATGTCTGGATCTCAACACTGCGTTTCACCCTCAAATGGACAGACAATCAGAAAGAACCATCCAAATCCTTGAGGATATGCTAAGGGCTTGTGTCTTGGATTTTGGTGGGAATTGGAGCCATTTCTTGCCTCTAATTGAGTTCTCATATAACAAAAGCTACCAGTCAAGCATTCAAATGCAACCTTTTGAAGCTTTATATGGAAGGCATTGTTGCTTTCTAATTGGTTGGTTTGAAATTGGTGAAGCTAAGCTTCTAGGCCCCAATTTAGTTCAAGACTTCCTAGAGAAGGTTCGCATCACAAAGGAAAGGCTTTTAGCCACTCAAAGTACGTAGAAATCATATGTAGACAACCGGAGATGAGAATTGGAGTTTTTGATTGGAGATTATGTGTTCCTCAGAGTGTCTCCCATGAAGGGTGTTATAGGGTTTGCCAAAAAGGGGAAACTTAGTCCATGTTATATCGGTCCCTTTGAAATCCTTGAACGGGTTGGTGCAGTGGCTTATAGACTAGCCTTGTCACCAGATTTATCTTCAATTCACCCAATGTTCCATGTTTCAATGCTTCGGAAATATATGTATGATCCCTCTCATGTCATTGAACCTCACACGATTCAGTTGGATAAGAATCTATGTTATCAAGAGGAACCAATAGCTATAGTGGATTGACAAGTAAAGAAATTGCGCTAAAAAAAAGTAGCTTCAATGAAGGTGATGTCGAGGAATCACATGGTTAAGGAAGATATGTTTGACTAAATATGTATACATAAGCATATATGTTTGAAATGTGCTAGATTGTCTGGACAAAATTTTTTACGTTTAGACATTTTGGGAATGTTCCTAATTTTAGGGGAAACTCTGTTAGTCTTTCATGTAAAATTTTGGGCTTTGGCTTGCTAGGGAACCAGTATTCCCTATGCGCTGGTTACAGCTTGAGGAGGGTCGTGACAACTTTTTTAACAGCTGCATGAATTAAGTACTTCCAAATTCGAATCATTATATGTCCAAGAAGGAGAACAAGGTGAAGCTAGTGAAAAAGAAGACAGCATCTTTGGAATTTTGAAAAGGAGAAGAATGACTTTACATTATCTAATAACTAATATGTATATAAATTATAAAAACAATAGCTAGCACTATCATCTAGTACAATAACGAGATAAAGGACAAGAAAGGTATATGTAAGGTTCTCAATTATTATAGACTGTAATGCACTAAGAAGGAATTGAGCAAACGATAAAGCCAAGGCACGCAGGATCCAATTCCTTCAAAGGCATAAACATCATCATATAAGAAAACAAGAAAAATTAAAAACGAGAAAAAAAAGGTACCATATCGAGACCAACAAAAGACAAGTAAAAAGATTGAGATGTCTTAAGTAAAAATATTTTAATTTATGGCCAGAGTGAGGGAAAAAAAACTCATGTAATTCCACAAAAGACAAGTCATCATGTTGGGCACAAGAGAGGGAGCGAGATACATGTAGAAGTAGAAAATGAAACACTTGTCATGTATATATAGAAAGTAGTAAATGGTCAATTGCCATCTATAGATCTCACCATTTATACCTAGCCATCTTATCCATTTTTTTGATATAATTCATTAAATACTTTGTAATTTCACAAAAGAGGCAAGCTAGTTGCTTTTTGTTATAAAAAATAAGTTAAACACTTTCTTGACATTTTTTTTTGTGGTTAAACATTGCAAATGATATATGGTTTTCCTATAATTGATCAATTATCATTGATTGTACTATGCTCTTTAACATATTATTTAAGATAAAAAAAAATCAAAATTTGGTGGCAACAGAAAATACTCTGATATGTAATGCAAAACATTCTCAACCAACAAAGGAAGTAAAACAGCAAAAAGGACTATAAAAAAATTGTGTTTCAAGGTAGATAGCACATATATTTCAAAGAGAACCACTTCAATGGGGCTTGACAACAGCATAGACTTTCATATAGCAGCATCATCAGCTTTCTTTTTTCACCAATCAATAGTCTTTGAGAAAAAACCACACCTCTTTCAATAATAAGTCAGCATGAGTGCCAAAAAATACTATAGCTTGTTTCTTTGTGGCATAACTACATCATAATTGAAAAATTGAACTTTCAATGACAAAGATTTTAAGCCAACACAATTATTGATTATTAAGAAAGAGAAAATATATCAAAGGTGTCTAACTCTAACATGAACTAAATGCAAAACCAATAAGTAATTTCATAATGGTAGCAAATTAGATTTATGGTGCTAAGGTAGATCAAAGACATGAAAAGCCCATATCATGGGAAGACTTCATGAAACAAAGAATCTATTAGCTAGCTAGTAGAGTCAAATAAGGCTCTTAGAAAAATCGTTTTCCTAACAATTGTTGCCTCCTCCCCCTACTGCCCAACATTGAGCAGAAACAAAAATTAAAGGGTAAAGGTTATTGCTCAAGTATCACTATTTGTATTGAAATATGATGCATACATACCCTTTCTTCTTTGAATTGATTATAATATGATAACACATGAAAGAGGTGACTTAATACGGCTCAAGATGAGAAAAAACAGATATGTTGTACAACAGATTGAATAATATAATAAAGAAAAAAAAAGAAAGATATTATGGTGTAGGAGTAAACGAAATAAATGCACTAAGACAATGAGTAACTTATGGATGGAGGAAAGTGAAATCATAGAAGCAGCAACCTAACACACAACACAAGTCATAAACAAGTAGAAGTGGTCGATGCAAATGAAGAGGCAAACCCCATTTTGATTTTGAAAATGTAAATATAAGATAAGGCACATTGATTGGCCTTGATCCAAAATCAAAGTCTCTTAACACAACTAATCGAAAGTGACAAAGATCCCTAGCTATTCAAAAGCTCATAGTCGCAAGCAGCTCAGTACAACTTCAAAATCAAATTACATAACAGTAGGGCCTCAAATTACTTTGGAAACTAAAGGATAGAACCACAATTACTCAAATTTATTTACTATTTATATCAACAAACCATACAAATGCACATCAGACTACAATCATACTGTAGTTGAAATCAAACAACAAGGCGAACCATTAAGCCAACATTCAAGCTTCAACAGAACCTGACAATACTTTTCTAGGTAACAATAAAATAAAAAAAAATAAAAGCTAAAAAACCTAAAATCCCAAAGATTGGGGGTCTACAGCGTAAATGGGTTTTAGCCAGAGGAGTGGGCGAACATGTAGTGGCTCGCGACGGCGTTCAACGATGGCATTATTGGACAACGAGGTGGTCATGGTAGCAGAAGTTGCGGCATGGGTTGCCCATGGTTCTTGGGAGGTATGGGCAAGGGTGGATGTAAGGCTATTCGTGGCTGCTGTGATTGTGGGTTAGGCGATGCTAGATGTTAGGACCAAAAGAAATAGAGCAAAAGAAAAGGCCATAATAGAACCACCACAATCATAGATTGAAGAATTTAAAGAGGTGAACATTGACAATTTTGGGATTTATTAAAAGATAGTGACAATGACAATATACATACCTTTGGAGTTTTTCTTGCTTGAATTGAATGAGGCGAGTGAGGGATTAGAAGCAAAGGTGAGGATTAAGCACAGAGGTAAGGGTGTTTTGTGCGATCGAAAAAGAGAAAAGAAATTGAAGACCATGCCAAGTTTGTTTAATGGCCTTTTAGGGAAAAAAGCCATAAAATATATAAAATAACACCACTAATTAATCATATCTGATAGGGTTAGAAAACATGCTTCAAATAAAAAAAAATAGTAGGGGTTGGTTTAAACTACCACAATTAAACCTCCACATATTTACTTATTTCTTGTAGTGGATGTCTGCCAAACCCAAAGAAGATGGGTGGAATGCATTGGCATTCCTCTTCACACATGGTCTCAGAGCAACTTTAAGAAGATTGGTGAATTATGGGGGAGTGTTATAAGTTCGGATGATATGATGGCACAAAGGTCGTCTTTCTCAAAAGCTAGAGTTCTTGTAGAAATGTAACACCCTCCCGAGTACAGTACTATGCTTAAGTCATAGTACCACACCCTGGAGTTGTTACGGTTACCTGAACGGACCTTATCTGACAAAGAACTTCATTGCATTTGCTCTGATACCTCTTGAACTTTCTGGAGACAACACGGAAATAGAAGAGTGAGAATTATAAATTCTCAGTAGGATTCCCTATGATACACATGTAATGTCATCGTTGTCATCTCCAGTTTGCTTCGGTTTATTATGAAAAAGGTGAATATGCTGCACAAACTGTTTAATTTTACATAGTTCGAAAAATATCTTATCCGAAGCAAAGTTCATTTTAATCATACACTTAGCATATGAGAGAATCCATATCAATCCAATCGTGAATTATATTGGGACTAATAACTGAAATACAATAAGGTACGATAGCATCAATGTACTAGAGGCATAACTTCAACATATATTTCTTCGAACTACATCATATTAAGACGCCCACACAACATCAATATGCTGAGAACATAACATCTACACCTAACTTAACTTGTATTTACATTCATGCATAGACATAAAACTTGCTTTTCTTTCTTCATATCTCTTTTCTTTGTCATCATAAAATCTTTACGTACCACATTCCAGAGTATGATCGCCATTACCCCATCAGAGCGTGATCGCCATGTCACGTTCCTTAGGAATATGGATTTGCATTTGGTACTTACACTAGCTAGGTCATGCCATGCCTCATGTAAGTTCCGGTGTCTGCATATACTTAATTCTTTAGCCTTTGGTCTTTAGTCTTTTACTTGGCACACCTAGGCGTTACGTATCGCCGTCCCTAGGGTGCTTTTACTGCCCTTGGGTAGCCTAGCCTTGGAGTGAGCTCGTCAGCTTCACCCGTGACCGTCGTCACACCGACTCACCCGCAAGGGGACCCACATGCCTCTAGTCTTGGAGGGATCTCATTCTGGTCACGTGCCTCTAAGTGAAGGGATCTCTTCTGGTCACGTGCCTCAAAACTGAGGGATCTCATCTGACCACGTGCCTTCAACAGAGAGGGATCTCATTTGACCACGTGCCTCCAAGGTAGAGGGTATCTGCCTTCACAAGGAGGGATTCAAGGTGCAACTGCCTCCAAGTGAAGGGATTCATATCTTTATCTTTAACTGCCTTCACAAGGAGGGATCTCAAGTAACTGCCTCCGAGTGAAGGGATTTACATTTAATATACTCATATCTATTCATTCTCATACAAGGTCATGCATAGTCACACTGAATGTACCTATACTTCATTTATTTTCATACGTCATTGCATATATGATCTTCACGTACATAGTCATGACATATAAAGGCCCGTAGCCTCTTTGCCATATTCTACCAGCACTCATACATATGCTTTGTCTTTTAATTTCATACACCTCATCTCATACTTATGTCATCCTTGAATAGAGGGCTTCTATATACCCATTCTTACTCTACTTCATTCTTGCTTGTACGCATTCCCTAGTTTCCTAGACTTCTGCCATAAATTCGGCAGCATAACGAATCAGCTCCGTCTCCCCATGAATAGTGCCAGTCTTCACAGACAATTCAATCATAGCCATATAATCAATTTAACGCATATACATCAAGGTCTAACTGGCAATTCTCGACTCATACCTTATATGTTTTTCTGATACCTGTGAAATCAACAATTGGATCACTTTTGCCCATCTATTCAGATCTGCCCGAATTTCATATGATCCACCTTTATTGCTATTCAACTCATTTAAATCTGAAATTTGGATATATCATAGCTCTATGTGTCTACTTTCTAATCTCTTCGGTCCCATATCATTTTGATTCATAAAACTCAAGATATTCAACTTTTACCTCAGCCTGTCAGCCACTAGCCCGAATTACACTCTTAGAGGTATAAATTCACTAAAAATCGAAACTAAGCTCAAATCACTTGAAATTGGTCTCATATTGAAGCTAACAGGATAACCTTTCATTTGCCACAAGTTGCATTCCATTTGCTTAAGTATACCTCGAGTTATAAGTCTTGAAAGTCGACCTTCCTGAACTACTCTATTTTGGCCTGGATTGAACATAGGACAACTTCCTCGAATTACTGGGAACAATTGGGACTATAACAAACTCGGAATTTCATATTGGGATGTTCCCCTATGTGTAAGCTTTTTAACAAAATTGGTTTCACTTAATTTGGAGTTGTATAGGGTGAGTTATACCCTCCTCAAGTCACCCTGCCCGGATGAAAGTCCTGAACCCTAGGTCAAACTTCAAAAATTCATATCTCTCTCAATACTAATCCAATAACCTTATATGATATATCTATGGAAAGCCCTGAATGTCTACTTTCATCTAAAAATGGTTTCATCGGATTTGACCGATTATAGGCGGAGCCGTACTCTCCGCCGTACGGACTGCCGTGGAATTCTCACCAAGACAGCATCCCACTTCTCCATTCCTTCTAATTTTCTCCTTCTAATCATAATCCTAACTCAAAATCTCCTATGAATTCAATCATAACTCAGCATAATCCATCATAATATATCATATACGTCACATATATCATCAAACAATCATCAAAGAGTAATCTTTCATGCATCCTCAGTTTAGAGAAATTAATATTAGAGATTGAATCCTACCTCTTTGGAGTATGACTTGAGCTAAGTGCTGAAACTTGGAGTGTTAGAACCTTGCTAAGCTTGGAGGAATGATGGAGTTGATTGAGAGAAGGGGAAGAGGAGGCTGGAACTAGAGGAAGAGGGAGAGTGGCGTAGATCAGCCAGAAATGAGGGGAAGGGTCTGACTTAAATAGATAGGGGTAGTTGAAATTGTGGGTGTTGATTGGTTGAAGTTTTGTGATTGAAGTTCGGCCATGTCGCTTGCTTTTGTGGCTGAGTTGCTCTCCACGTCGTCCCCAAAGTGGGATACGCTTTCGTTCTACCTGAAATCGGAAATCATCCCCATAATACTTGAAGTCGGAACTCGTGACCTTTTACATTGCTTGGAGCTGAAGCCGGATGTCGTAACTAGTACTATCTTGTTTGTGACTTGAGGAAATATTGTCTGGTTTATTTCGAGACTTAGAATTAAGGTCGGAGGTCGTAAGTCATGCAGCTGACAATCAATTGATCTGGGAACTCCAAGTTCAAAGTCGGGACTCCTTGTAATAAGCTCGGATATCGGAACTTGGGGGTCCATTCTAATTGAGTTCAACTCCAAGGCCGGAACTCGTTACATGAAACTCGGAGTTCAGTGCTTGTATCATTGTGTTAAACTATAACTTCTGAGGTCGGAATGAGGGTTCTTAAGGTCGGAACTCGGGTGATTCGAATCACATTTCCAAACCCAAGTACTTAAACCCGGAAGTCGGTATCTTACATTTGATGAGACCGGAAACCGGGTACAATATCTTTGAGACATGAAGTCGGATACCGGTGAATCATGTTCATGTTGTTCGGACTCGAATGTTAAACTCAGAAGTTGTAGAAGTAATCCAGATGAAGTCGGAAGTCGTAGACGAACTCAGAAATCGGAGAATATCATAAGATGAAGTCGGAAATCAGGAGTAGCCAAGACTAGATGAAATCGGAAATCGGATGTCATGAAGTCGGAAATTGTGCAAGATGAACTCGGAACTTGGAAATAATCCCTTCTATCTGAAATTCGAAGATTGAGTCGGGAATGGGATTTGATCAAACTTGAAGGTGAAGTTGGACGTCCGTTGTTGGAGTTAAGTAACGTCGGAAATCGGGACGTTACAAGAAACATGTCAATTTTCTTTTATCCAAGCTAATGGTCTTTTACAGGCGAACGATGTTGGATATGATGTAATTGTAAGAGAAACTGAAAACATCTCTCATAAAAGGGACAGAATTCGCGTATGAAGTATTTAGGTTCGCCAGCAATATTGCTAAGATAACTCAGGTGGCAGATGAACAGCCTCCGATGTCTCACCAAGCATTAATGATGCCAATTATCGTTTTATGGACAATGCAGCGAATGGCCACACAAACATTGCTTTGGAAATGGAAGAAAATTATAGGTGTAATAAAGATGATAGTGGAGATGATGGTGCGAGGAATGATAGAGTCTTTTCCTCAAAAACGTCTAATACTATTAAAACTATGGGACTAGATGATGACAGAAGAACAGAGGAGGTATTAAAAGATTTAGGCTTAATTCCAGATAGGCCCAATGGAAACACTAGGATCTCTAAGGCCTTTAAGGATTGGACTGCATGTGAAGCTTTTCAGGAGGATATTGGGCTCGATAGTCCCAGTCTAACCTTCCCACCTAGTTTTAGGCCAAAATATGGCAACTTGGACAATGATTCCAATAGCATTGCTCCAAACTCAATTCCATCAAATCAAAGTGAAGACGGAGACTAGAGCAAAAGTCAAAGCGAACAGGACGACGAGGAAGGTGCGGAGAATTAGTTTGACAAAGCAAACATTACATGGACTATTTGGAAATGTCTAGGTATGTCAATGATGAATGATGCAATTGTGGTTATCTTGGAGGACAAAAATGAAAAGAAAAAAGGAAAGAGAAGTACAGCCAAGCAAAAAAGTTGTAACAAGAGAGACCAAAGGAAGACTACTAGAGGTGAGCACTATTTTTCTTCATGAAGATGGTATGTTGGAATATGAGAGGACTGGGGGGAAGTGGCAAAGTAGGCACTATCTCAAAGTGGGTAAAGGATTTTCATATCAATTTTATTGGCCTTATAGAAACCATGAACAGTAATATTGGGGACCCAATAATCCAAATATTGTGGGGTGATGATGATTATGGGTGGGCTTCTGTAGAAGCTCAAGGGAGAAGTGGCAGAATCTTTTGTGTCTGGTATAATAGCTTTATCAATGTGATAGAAATTATAAAAGCGGATAGATGGATATGGATAAAAGGTTTCTTTCTAGAAATAAGAATTGAGGTTGTTCTTGGAGTAATTTATGGTCATCATGATAATTTTCAGAAAACTAGAATGTGGAGTGAATTGTTGGAGTTGAAAATGCAAACCATCCTCCCAATTTTGCAAATGGTAGTTTTTAATGAAATTAGGAATGAGCTGGAAAGGAAAGGATGTTCGCATTGATCTCGTAGCATGGAAGAATTTGATTAATGGATCAATGACATGGAATTAATTAACCTTCCCTTAGTTGGAAAGAAATTCACATGGAGAATAGGATTATCTTGTAGCAAGCCAGATCACATGATGGTTGATACTTAATGGCTGCAGAGTTGCAATAACCTGAAATTGTCTGCTCTCAAATGCTCTTTCTCTCTGACCATATGTAACACCCTCTATTATATAAGCCATGCTCGAGTCATGGAGTTATATTAAGAGGTTGTCACTGTGCTAAGAAAACTTTAAAATAGGGAAAATATAATACATGGCCCTTTAACTGCTTACTTTATTACCGACTAATAGTCTCTGATACATGGAAAAATATGAAATAGTTACACTTTAAAAGAAACTGTGACTGATATAATACACAGCGTCTACTTCTGACTAGTCGTTACTAGCTTCAATGATCTTTTGGTGTGGCTTACGCCCAATGCTTGCTCCATGAATGGTCCTGTACTCTGCCTCGTACTTGGTTTCCAATTTGGAGTCTTGGAATGTTTATGGAGCAGAAAAACATGCAGCAGCGGTGAGAACCTAAGGTTCTCGATGAGGTAAACATGAACTATTCTCATACAGTGCCATCATAAACATTCCAGCCGCTTCGGGTTCTTATGAAAATATGAGCACATATAAACACACAGTGGTTCAATTTTAAGTTGAAAACACCATTCTCGAAGCGGGTCATATTTTAACAACCACTTGCCATTTCATATGACTGACATAGAGATACAGATAGTACAATATGCTTTAGTAAGAGTCATAATAGCATCATGACATAATGAGATGATTAGAAATGCACATATAGATGCTTGTATTTGATTGTATGCAAGTGTACTTGACTTAATTCATTTCTCTCTTTAACTTGCAATTTAACCTTGCTCTTACACTTGGTCCCCCGGAGGTGAATGGCCTTTCTCACCCCTGGGTGATAGCCTGCTTTTCAGGTCCGAGCTCGTACCTATACATGAGTGACGGGTTTACTTTCCCCGACCCTCACACCGGTCTATTCCCCTTAAATCTAGTCGGGGCCTGGCCCAAGTCTTAGACAAGATGCAGCTCTGGCCCACGCTAGCTGGGTCTATGCCATGCCTTACGTGGTAGCTTGGTACGTCTTTCTTGCAAGTTCTTATTATCTTTTTCCTTTTCATATCTTGTCATGCATGTAGACGCTTGGTGCATTCATGAGTATGTCTCATACTTTACACATCATATCATGTTCTAAGCATATACTTGCATGCATGATGTTCATGAATATGACATGTAAACGTAAATACATTCAAAGCATAATCATTCATAGCATAAGTTCTCATAAATCCTTGCCAGAATTTTTGGCAGCATAACGGATCGAGTCCGCTTCCCCATGAATAGTGCCAGACCACCAGTACAATCTTTCAAACTTGTAATTCAATATGGATCAGCCATTATATAGATACTCATAGAATCATTCATCAAGTTCAATTCAAGCATCTATACGGTTTTCAGTTTACTCCTTCCTATTCTGCCCGATTTTGGTATACTCCACCTTTATTGTAATTCAACTTATTTGAGTCTAATTTTTGGATATGTCATAGCATTATGTGTCTAGTTTCTAACCCTTTTGGTCCCATCTCATTTTGAGTTGTATAACTCAAGATATAAACATTCTATCTTAGCATGTCCTGTTCTTAGCCAGAATTGGGTCCCTATAGAAGAAAATTCACTAAAAATTGAAAACTGGGTGAAATCATACGAATTTTATATCAAACTAAAGCTAATACAACAAGCTTTAAAATGAGTTAAGTTTCATGTCATTTGCCTAAGTATATTTTGAGTTATGACCCTCGAAACATTACCCTACTGGTCTGTCCTGTTCCAGGCCAGTTTAAACTTAAGCCAACTTCATTGATGTGCTGGGATCAAAGGACAACGAATTAAATTCTGAAATTTTTAGGGGATGTTCTCTCATGTGTTAGCTTTCAAACATCTTTGGTTGCACTCAATTTGAGGTCGTATAGGGTGGGATACACCCTTCTCAACCCATGCTGCCCGGGTGAGAACCCAGATTTCTAGGTCTAACTTCAAAAATTCATAACTAATTCTATACTAATCCAATGGCCTTATATTTTATATGTATGGAAAACCCTGGATGTCTAGTTTCATTTAAAAATGGTTTCATCAAATTTAAACGGCGGTAGGCGGAGCCGTACACTCCGCCGTACGGACCGTCGAGGAGAAAACCCTAACAGCTTCTTGAACTCTCCTTGGATTCATGTTTTTCTCTAATCAATCCACCCAATCCTCAATTCAAACTCACATATACACCTTAAACCAATCTTAATTCATCATCATCACTCAAGATAGCATCAGAATCTTGCAAGAAATTGGGAAGAAAATAGAGTCCCAATCAGCCCAATTCAAAGAAAACAAGAAAAGGAGTAGGAATTCCTACCTTGGTGGTGTGAAATCTTGATGGAACTTGATCTTGGAGTGAAGTTGATGGTTGGGGCTTGAGTTTGGGGATGAGAGGAAGTGGAAGAAGATGAAGAAGAGTGGAGAAATGGGGCTGGTAGTGGGGAGCTCGAAAATGATAAGAAGAAGGAAAGAAAAGGTGAGATATTTGGAAGCTACTTAGTCTTGATTGGTGGATTCAACTTGGTCATAAAATCTGGTTTAACTTTCCATCATCAAGGGCTATTAAGGCGCCACTTGAGGGAGTTATTTGGCTAAATCTTAGCCGTTGATTCTAGGGCATTCATAGAAAAATTCTACTGGTCCGGTTCCGACAGTTTAAAACACCGTAATCTTACCGATTTCCTTTAAATCAGTAATACGGTTTTAGAAGAATCCTATGAAGTTTCCTATGGCTCTAATCTAATTCCATTATACCTAATCATTCTAAACCACACTCAAACTAGTAGAATTCTACTGATTCGGTTCTGGTGGTTTAGAACACCAAATATTTACCGATTTTCTCCAAACCGGTAAAACGTTACTTAATAGTTTTGGTAAGATGTCTTCGTGTTCATTTTGATTTATCTTAAGCCTAATCTCTCTAATTAACATCTAATTAATCTCTAATTATCCTTTAATAAATTTCTAATCAGCCTTACCTAATCAATAAGATCGAATAGATCGATTAATAGTGTAGATTAAACGTTTTGCAAAAATTCCAAACCTTTCTGTTTTCTGTTTTCTATAGCTAATGGCATATCCGTAATTTTGAGCAAGTCCAGGGGCACCCCACGTCATTTCACATCCGACTACATCCGTGGCCCAATCGGCACAGAGTTTTACTTCTACGGTTTCACCACGTGATTCTGCTCCGTTCAAAACCCTATTCTGCCAATCCTATAGATGTGGGGACATAAAGGTCATTTATGAAAAGTTCCAGGGTTATTGTGGAAATATCCACTTTTGTGGCCAAATAGCTCTTCACGTCATCCCAAAAGTGGAACTCGCTTCCATAAATTCGAAATCGGAACTCGTGTATTATGTGTAAAGTCGGAACCCGCGTCCCCTTCATTTGAGCTTGGAGCTGAAACCTGATGTCGGAACTCGTCCAACCTTATTTGGCACTTGGGGGTAAGTTCGGATATCGGAAATCATACCGCTTACAATCACCTAATCCCGGAACTCCCCATCCAAACTCAGGAACACCAACAAAATAGAAAGCCTCTTGGAATAAACTCGGATAAATTTTCTTTGAGACATGAAGTCGGATATCGTGGAATTAGTCATGTTGTTCGGACTTGAAGTCCAAGTCGGAAGTCGTGAAAATAGGAGGTCAGAAATTATACTCACTATACTTTAACTCGAATATTGGAACTCGGAAGCCACTCTAGTTAACTCGAAGCTAAAGCATTAAGTCGGAAATCGGAAAGGCCATGAAGTCGGAATGAAGAACATGCTGGGATAAGGTCGGAAATCATAAAACTAATGAACTCGGAACTCGGAACTCGTTGTGGAGGTAAAATGGAATAATTTAGCGCAAAGAAAATTGGGATGTTACACCATACACTATTGATATCATAGTTTGAAGAGGGTAACTAGGGTCTGAAGCCATTTAGATCAATTGATGCTTGGTTCTCACATTCAGAATTTATCAAATTTGTTGAAGGAAAATGGAAGAACTATGGTAATAAGGGTATTTTGGACAAATTGAATAGTATGAAGGTGCCTTTGAGAAAGTGGAAAAAAGAGCGGTTTGACAACATTGATTTCAATATTTAGAAGCTTGAAGAAGAATTGACATGAGTTAGTGAGAAACTAGAGGAGGATACCATGGGGGAAGTGGAGTTAGAAAGGTCTAATGCTCTTAAGAGCTTTCGACAGAAATAGCATGGAGGAAATGTTGTTATTGGCAACAAATGCCAAGAGTCCACCAAGTTAAGGATGTTGATCATAATTCAAGGTTCTTTCATACGATGGCTATTGTAAGTCGAAGGAAAAGAACGATGACTGAGATTAAACAGGGGAGGAGGACATTTAGGTCACCAAGAATGATCAAGGCATGTATCAAAGATTTTTTTATATATTCTCAACAACCTCTACTAGAGATTACCTTCGCGGGCAACTTGGTAAACAAAATTTCTGAAGCTGATGACGTGGCGTTGGAAATTTTACCTACTAAGGATGAAATCAAGAATGTGGTTTGGAATTGTGAATCATCCAAGGCTCTGGGCTCTGATGGCTACAACTTCACCTTTATTAAGAAATGCTAGCATACTATTAGAAAGTAGTTTACAAAATGTGTTTATGATTTCGTCAAATCTGGTATTTTACCAAGGAAGGCGAATACGACGTCGGTCACACTATTTCCAAAGGTGGATGATGCAAAAGAAATCAGGGAGTTTTGACCAATAAGCATGAGTGGCTACATATATAAAGTTATAACTAAAATTCTGGCTAATAGGATGACTAGCATTATGGATAGTTTGGTTGGAGAGACTCAGATAGCTTTTGTACAACGAAGACAAATCTTGGATGGGGCCTTGATAGCAAACAAAGTTATGCACTAGGCAAGGATGAAGAAGGATGAAGAAGAAAGATATCGTGATTATGAAGCTTGATTTCTATAAAGCATATGACTCCGTGAGATGGAGTTTCATTGATCAAGTTTTGGAAAAAAAGATGGGTTTTGGGAAAACTTGGAGAATATATGGAAATGGCTCACAACAGTGGAAATGTCAATTGTAACACCCTAATAAACCCATACTACACTTAAGTCGTATTACGGCGTTTTATTAGTTGTTACTTATGCTCGTGGAAAACTAAACTTCACTTGAAATTAAGTTACGCGGAAAATACGATAAGATTTTTCTTTGAAATACGTCGTCGCTTAGCAGCGTTTTGAAAAGTAAAGCCTTGAGCGAGAAGATAGCTAGAGAAAGAGCGTGTCGCATAAAATATATACTCCAATATCATAAAACAAGAAAAAGGTAAACAAATAATAATTCACAAATATATTGCATTAAATAACTAACTATTACATTCATATAGGTTCATAATATATATATACATACATATCAGCATTACAACGAAGGAGGCTGATGGTCATGCCATGATCCAAATACTAGATACAAACTGGAATCGACATCGTCCATCACAAAAGAAATGAATGAAGATGTAGAACTACGGCGATTACAAGTCCACATCAGCATTGTCTGACATCCCACGTCATACGCCCGCTCACAGTGTCGGGGATCCATGCTCTGCTCTACCGGATGCGCCATCAAGATCTGGTGACGATACGGGAGAATAACTAGGGTGAGAAATGGAATTTCTCAGTAGGACTCGAACCCAACACGAAAGTGTCATCGTCATCGTCCCAGCCACTTCGGTTTTATTAATGAAAATTGTGAGCATTCATAAGGTTCAATTCTTAGGTTTTCGAAAACATGAATATCCGAAGTGGATTCAATTATAACATAATCTCTAATCACTTACATCATAACATACATGGGCATAAGTATAATCATATAAAAATGCATGATTGTGCTATAAGTTTTTTCTTAACTTCTTCCCTTTCTAGGGTTTGGACCGAAGTCCCTTTTCTTTTCTTAACTTGACTTTATCTTTTCACCCACTAAACATAAGTGGTAATGAGCTCATACCGTGGCCGTCGCCACCATAGAATTTCGGTACTTACACTAGCTGGGTCATGCCATGCCTCATGTGAGTCGTGGGTGAGGGGAGCTTACTTCGGGTCACCTTCCCTTTTGAAGGATCACGCCCTTAGTTTACTTTCTCTTCTTATTAAGGCTTATAATGCAAAATTATTCTGATTCTTTTCCACATTTAGGCGTTACGTATCGCCGTCCCCAAATGTGGTTCCTTTATCAATCACCTCTGGGCGTTACGTATCGCTGTCCCCAGGGTGTTCATATTTATTAATCCTTTCATGTATATCATTAAGCATCATATTTTCAACATATCATATTCATATCGTCATCATATCATTACCATAATCATCATCATCATATCATATCATAATTATCATCATCATGATCATCATCATATCATGTCATAATTCATCATCATCATATCATATCATAATCATAATCATCATCATCATAATCATATCATATCATAATCATCATCATCATGATCATCATCATATCATTGTCATCATATTGACACATAGAGGCATACATATCACACAAAGTCTTATGAGCTTAGCTTAGTAAATTTGGTGCAAGTTATTAATTGATTTGCTTCTTATACAAATTCTTTTATTAGGCATAGGGCCAACTTCATCCATTATTCTTTTTGAAACTTTTAAGTTGAATTATGAGGGTCTTCCAATGCTTAGTGTAATGGTCTTAATGTCTTAAAGCTTATTTCTCATTATTCTTTAAATTTTACCATAACCAGTTTTTACTTTTACAGTGGGGCCGTAACTTCAAAAATTCACCATAATTTCATCTTTTACTCTTTTGTTTCAAATTTTGGTATGGTTATACTTCTCTGAGTCTACTTATAAACAAAAAAATCCCACTCAAAAATTCATTATTCACATTTTATTCTGATTGTTTAGACTTGAAAGTTCAACTCGGGTCAGTGGCTAGTCAACTCCACTGGGAACTCCTCACATAAAATTTGACAAAACTGTTTTATGGGGATATTCCTCTATGTCTTAGCTTTCTAACAAAGTTGGTCCCACTCAAAAATGTTATGTATAACTTGAGTTATGCACATTTTATTACATACTGCCCGAACAGAAAGTCATTTGGGGACAGCAGATTTTGAAAATTCATATCTCCCTCATTTGAAAGCCAAATCTCACATATTTTATATGTAAGAAAATCTCTTTGAGTCTATTTTCACAAAAAATTATTTTCGTTCCATTTGGAGTTATATTGAAAGAGTTATTAATCGCGCCATACAGACTGCTAGAATTTTCCAGTTTTCACGGTTTTGGTTTCAAGGAGTTTTCTTGTAAGAACATTCAGTCTTTTCTTCAAGTGACCATTTTCCTCTTCCAAACCACTTTTATACTTTGAGATCTTGGTATTAACTCAATGTTTTAACTTCTAAAAATTTGGTTCAATAGCAATAGACATACCAACTGAAAATCTCATGCCAAAGAGAAGGATACAACACACAAAACTCATCATATCAACAAGCATGGCCATGAGGCCTTGGAAACAAGTCCTAGAACCACCTAGCTATGGAGAGGTTAGGAGTTAAAGGGCTTGAAGAACATATAAAAGAAGAAGGTTAGAGTCACTATCAATTGAGTTTCTTGAGGAGTAGAAAGAGTTGATGGGTTGGAGATGATTTTCCTTCTCCTTGAGCTTGATGATGGGGCTAAGTGAGTGTTGATTTTGCTTCCTCAAGAACCAAAGAGGGTGGTCCTTGAAGGGCTTGTGGAATGGTGAAAGGAAAGAGAGTTGGATGGGGTGTGAAAGTGGGAAGAAGAATAAGAGGAATTGGAAGAGTAGAAGAGCTAGAATGAGGCTTAGAGAGAAGTAAGAGTTTAGGCTTGTAGTGAGAGGATGAAAATCACAAATGAGAGAATGGGAGGGCTAGTTTGGGGCGCAAAATGGGTGAGGGAGGGCTGATGGCTTTTGCTTCTCTAACAAGTAAGAGTGAGTAGGTGAGTTTTACTTCTTTTTCAAGCAAAAGGGCTAGGAACCTTGGGGTAAAAGGGTGAGTTGTGTTTTCTTTGAGTCTTGGCACTTGGGTAAAGACCTTGTAGTGTTTCTTTTCAAGTGGTTTAAAGCATGATCTATCCTAGGATTGGCATTGGATGATTGTGATCACTCCAAGTGTCACAATCTTGATGGAGGAGAGTAAATCTTTTGTCTTGACTCAAGGAATCTACTGACATGGACTCTTGATCTAGTGGTGTATGATGAGAAAGCAAATGGGTGGTTATATTTTTGCTCTTATCCTTGGCCGAAATTTGGTGCATTAATTAGGAGAAATTTTTAAATCTTCAAAGCCATTAGAATTACCTAAGTTGTTAATCAATTCGATTAGTTAAATTGCTCTTTAACTGATTTCGATTTTACATCTTTAAGACGTTTTTCCTCTTAAAAGAATTGATCTTATGAATTATGTAATTAGGGTTTAGAATTAATCTATCTCAATTGGTAAAGTAGAACAATCGTCTTGTACTTAATTAATAAGATTGGATTTGCTTAATTATATTTCTAAGTTACGAATTAATGAGGTTCGAATAATTAGGTTTTAATTAAACCATTTAGTGCATTATAATTCAATTATTGACTTGACTCAATTCACTAAGCTCTTGCTCATTGAGGTTAGCCGATTAGTCCTCAGTTAATCGTTAACCTCTCTAATTAGCCAGGATCACTGAGCTAATTAGCTTAGACAAAAATTGGGGATGTTACATCAATTATTATCAATGGGTCGCCGACAAAGCCTTTCAAGATGGAGCGTGGTCTAAGGCAAGGTGATCCATTGTCTCCGTTCCTATTTGCACTAGTAGTAGATGTGCTGAATAAGTTGATTAGTAAGGTTGTAAGGGAAGGAATTGTTGATCGTATTTCAGTTTGTAGGCACGATGTTGAGCTATCCCATTTACAATTTGCTGATGACACCATTTTATTTGCCCCAGCTAGAAAGGAGGTGCTACTCAACATGAGGAGGATTCTTGATTGCTATGGTCTCATGTTTGGTTTGAAAATAAACTATGACAAATCTATTGTAATACCTTTGAATTGTGACAATTTGACAGTGCAGGGAATCAACTCTGGTTTGGGCTAGGTGATAGCATCATTTCCTACCCGATACTTGGGTATTCTCGTGGGTGTGAACCTAAGGAGAGTTGAAACGTGGAATTCGATTATTGACAAAGTCAAGAAGAAGTTGTCAGGTTGGAAAGCAAAGTTACTATCAAGAGCAGGTCATTTAACATTGATAAAGTCAGTTCTAAACAATCTTCTGCTACATTACCTAGGTCTCTTCAAAATGCCAAAGACTATCATGAAGAAGATTATATTAATTCAAAGCGAATTCTTTTAGGGCATGAAGGAGAGGGGCTCTGTAATGTCCTCCTCTATACAGTACTATGTTTAAGTCATAGTACCACACTTTGGAGTTGTTACTGTTACCTGAGCGGACCTTATCTGATAACAACTTCAGCCGTCTTTGAAACTTCTCGAACTATCTAGAGATAACACGGAAGCAGAAGTGAGAATTTTAAATTCTCAGTAGGATTTACTAAGAAATTTCATACCGTATCATTGTTATTATCTCCAGCTGCTTCGATTTATTATGAAAAAGGTAGACATGTTATATAAACTGTTTAATTTTATAGTTTGAAAATATATTGTTTGAAGCAAGGTCCATTTTATTCATACACTTGTCATTTGGGTGAGCCAATACAAAATAAATTCAAGAATTATACTATGAATAATAATTGAAACATATTAAAATATAATACCACTAATATAATGAAAACATAAAATCTGCACATGCCCTTACTTGTACTTGAATTTATGCAGATACATATAATTTTCTTTTCTTCCATTATCTTCCTTTACTTGTTATACATATTTCATAGTACGATCAGCATGTTATACTTCGTAGGGGTGTGATCACCATGTCGCACTCCTTAGGAATATGTTCATCCTGCCACGTCCTAGAGTATGATCACCATGTCATATTCTATCGGGGTATGATCGCCATGTCACATCCCTTAGGGTGTGGGATCATTATGCCATATTCCAGAGCATGATCGCCATGTCATACCTCATTAGAGCATGATCGCCATGTCACATCTATCAGAATATGGACTTATCATCATATCTTTCATCATAGAATCTTTATTGTAGCTTTCATCATAATCATGAATGCATATGTATCAAAGCGTATTTCATTACCTATGCATAGGCTTTGCCAAAATTTCGGCAGCATGACGGATCAAGTTGCTTCCCCGTGAATAGTGCTAGGTTACCAGCACAATCAATTAAGTATGCAATTCAATGTAAAATAGCAAGTTACAGCAACATTATTAACCATATGGTATATCAAAATCAATAGACATATCAACAGAGTTTTCTGCTCACTCTACCCTCCTCTGCCCGAATTTTGTAAAATCCACCTTTAGTTCTATTCAACTCACTTGTACCTGAATTTTGGATATGTCATAGCTCTATGTGTCTAGTTTCCAACCCTTTTTGTCCCATCTTATTTTGATTTGTATAGCTCAAGTTGTTAGCATTTTACCTCAGACTGCCCTGTACTTAGCCAGAAGTGCACTCTTATAAGCAAAAATTCACTAAAAATAGAAATCTAGGTCAAATTATACGAAATTTATATCAAATTAAAGCTAACAAAACAAAATTTCAAATGAAATAAGTTTCATATCAATTTCATGAGTATATTTTGAGATATAATCCCCGAAACTTGACCCTACTAGACTACCCTATTCCAGCCTAGTTTGAACTTAAGGTAACTTCATTGATGTTTTGGTAATAATTGGCAACAAATCTAACTCTAAAATTTTTATGGGATATTTCTTTGTTTGTTAGCTTTCAAACAAAGTTAGTTTTACTCAATTTAGAGTTGTGTAGAGTGAGTTACACTATTCTCAACTCATACTACCCAGATGAGAATCCAGATTTCTATGTCAAACTTCAAAAATTCATAACTAATACTATACTAATCCAATGGCCTTATATTTTATATGTATGGAAATCCCTGAATGTCTAGTTTCATATAAAAATGGATTCATCAAATTTAAATGGCTGTAAGGGAGCCGTACACTCCACCGTACGGATTGTCAAGTGAAAACCCTAACAGCTTCTTGAATTCTCTCTATTCTTCAAGTTCTTTCATACCAATTTCAATTCTAATCACAACATACATCTAAAATCAATCATAATCCATCATCATCACTCCAAATCTCATCAGTGTCATGAGAAAAACAAGATCCCCACATAGCCTGAAATTAAAGAAAATAAGAAGAGAAGTTGGATTCCTACATTTCCTAGGTGTGATCCTTGCTAGATTTGTGTTTGAGTTGAAGAAATCTTGATGTGGCTTGAAGATTTGTTGGAGATAAAGATAATGTGAGATGAGATGAGATGAGATGAGGGAGAAAAGAATGGAGGGGGGTCAGCTACATGTAGTGGCCGAAATTGCAAGGGTAGGAAGGAAAAAATGAAAACTTCTAAAGCAAGTTGCATTTGACTAGTGGATGTGTGATGGTCATCCAACTTGGTTTTGTGGCTGCCTCCTTTGGCTGAAAGTGGTGCCACATATGGAGATGTCTTGGCTAAATCTTAGCCATCCATCCTACGACACTCATAATATAGGTTCTATTGGTTCGGTTTTGACAGTTTAAAATACCGAAATCTTACTAATTTCTCTTAAATTAGTAAATCGATTTTAGAAAAATTCTATGAGGTTTCCTATATTCCTAATCTAATCCCATCAAGTCTAATTCTTCTAAATCATACTTAATTGGCTTTAAGTGAATGCTTAATCGAATTCTAATTAATCCCAATTATTTGATGAAAATCGAACAACTCGATTAATAATGATAGAATTTTTGGGATGTTACAAGCTCAACAATGGCTCTGGTTAGTTGGGACATAATTCAAAGGTCTAAGAAGATGGGGGGCTAGGCATGGCAACATGGTAATCAAGAATGCTGGATTACTATTTAAGTAATGGTGGAGATTTGCAAATGAAAATTTCAATGATATGGAAGAAGATGATTTGCTCTTGATATGACTTGAGTAAAAGCATTCTTGTCACTAAACAATAGATTAGGAAAGAGGGAGGTTTATGAGGAGACATTTGTGGAATCAAAGGAATGCACAGAGGAATAGATCAAATTGTCACCAATGGTATTAGCTACCATGCTAGAGATAGAAGTACAATCTGGTTCTGGGAAGACCTTTGGGTTAGGGAGACAACACTTAAAGAGAAATATCCAAGACTCTTCTCAATATCATCATAAAAAGAAACACCAATATCAGAATGTGGTGTTTGGGATAGTAAAAACTGGCATTGGAATTTGGTGTGGCGTAGAGCCCTCTTTCAATGGGAAGTTCATTTGCTTAACCAATTTCAACAATCTCTGAACCAAGTTCAACTATCTGAATCTCAGCCTAATAGAGTTTGGTGGCGATATCACTGCTCAGGCCAATTTTCTATTAATTCATTCACTCAACACATTAACCAAGATATGGGTGATAATACTGGGAGCGTGAATTAAGCATCCAAAATCTAGAAAGGCATGGCTCCACCCAAGTGTGAACTGCTACTATTGTTTGTCATTCTTGTTAGACTAAACACGAAGGATAGGCTCCAGAGATTAAATGTTCTGAGATTTGGTGACATTAGATGCGTCTTATGCAATATAGAGGTGGAAAGTATACCACATTTATTTTTCACTTGTAATTTTGTCTGGAAAGTGTGGACTTCCTACTGTGACTGGTGAGGGATCGAGTGGGTTATGTCTAATAACCCTGGAGTCAATTTTGAAACTTGGCTAGCTGTGAGGTGCTTGAGAAATATGAAAAGGGGTTGGATTTCTAATTTCTATGCAGTCATATAGGGTATTTGGAGCTTTAGAAACAAGGTCATTTTTCAGAATAAGAGTATTTGTTGGCAGACATTTATGATGGAGTTATCATACATGGAAATCTTGAAATCAAATCTGGGAGGGTGGTTGAGTGACAAGGCAATTTTGCTGGCACAATTTGGTTATTGGTGTTAACTACTGCAAAGTTGCTACTGCTACAACCATGAAAACTTCTTTAACATGGCGTGCTAAGTTTGGGTGGGTGGTTGATTGATAGGGAAACTCTACTTGCACAAGTTGGTTATTGGTGTTAACTACTGTGAACGATGTTACTGCTACAACCATGAAAACTTTTAACATGGTGTGCTTGACTTTTTTGTTCAGTTTGAACGATATCAGCTGATTTTGGGAAATAATTACTGGGTGGATTAGCTAGTTATCAGGATTATATGTAGGCATTGTGTTTTCCTGGTCTTTTCGCCTACTCCACTTGACTGTGAATGTTTGGGCCCTTCCTTTATGTATCAAAAAAAAAGTTTTGTTAAAAAAAAAAAGAATGATCAAAGTGAGTAAACCATTATTAATTTAAGTGATGTATTTGATAATAAACCTTTTGGGTGAAAAAAAAAATACTTTATGGTGAGGAAGTTTCCTTATTCCAAGGTCATTATAAATCACTAATGTAACATCCTCTCAGGTACAGTACTATGCTTAAGTTATAGTACTATACTTAGGAGTTGTTACCGTTGCAGAAACGGATATTGTCTAACAGCAACCTTTGACCACTTTCTAATCGCAGTCAATTCCTTTAGGGTAGACTAGCTTCACTATTTCCTGAGTTATCTGAAGATAACATGGAACAAATGCAACGGTGAGAATTACGAATTCTCAATAGAATTCCTTAGACTACCACATATAGTATCATCATCATTATCTCCAGTTGCTTCAGTTTATTATGAAAAAGTGAGCATGCCACATAAACTTTTCCATTTTCTAAAGTTCTAAAATATCCTTTCGAAGCTGGTTAATTTTGTCCACACATTTGAATCATGATGGCAATAACATGATAAACTCCCAATTCATAATTTGAATAGTAGTCACAGTTTCTCTCCTTTTTTTTTTAAGATATAATATTTTCAGTATACTAGGAAAATTGGAATATACATATGCAAATGCTTACACTTGAACTTATGCAAGTGCACTTGTGCTTTCTTTACTTGACACATCTAGGCATTACGTATCATTGTCCCTAGGGTGTCTGCTATGTCTTTAATCTTTACTGCCCTTGGGTAGCCTAATCTCGAAATGAACTCAACTCGTGACTGTTGTCACATAGTACTAACTCGTAAGGGGACCTACGTGCCTCTAAATTGGAGGGACTCAACTGGCCAATTGCCTCTAATGTAGAGGGACCCAACAGTTTTAGCTTCCTTTACCGAGAGGGACTCAAATAACTGCCTCCAAGTGAAAGAATCTCATATTGTCTTTCATAACTTATATAGTTATGGTTAATTTAACTTAGGTAGCATATGTCTTTTCATGTATAACACATCATGTACATAAAGTCTGTTGGAACTTCGGCAGTATAACGGATCAGATCCGCTTCCCCATGAATAGTGCTCTTTAATTTAGGCAGTCAGCCAAGGCATTAGAATCAACATAACACTTTAACCTTTCAACATTAACATATAATTACAACATTTAATTGTAAATAAATCTTATTCACACATTAGAGTGCCCAAGCATTCAATTTAGCAACTTTACCTAAGTTTCTCAATTTTGCCCCATTTTCTAAAATGTACCATAATTCCATCTTAATTTATTTATGTCTAAATTTTGGATGTAATGTAGCATTGTTTGTCTATTTTTAATTCCCTTTAGTCCCATGAAGTTTTGATAAGTATAAATTGAGTTATTGAGGTTTAACCTAAGCCTACCCTGCCATTAGATAGAATTAGGGTCTAAAATATAAAAGTTCAACAAAAATAGAAATCTTATTTGATTTCATTGAAACTTTTATCATTTTAAAGCTAATAGTGCCAGTTTTAATTTCCAAAATGTTTTGTTTCATTTGAGTAGGCAGAGATCAAGTTATAAACTTTTAAAGTTAGTCAAATTGGTCTACACTATTTCAACCTAGTTAGGACATAGGGCAATTTTGGTGAATTACTGGGGAAAGTAAGGAATGAATCAAGTTCTAAAATTTTTTATGGAATGTTACCGTATGTGTTAGAGTTCTAAATTTTTTTTTTTTTTTTTGCTCTATTTGAAGTTGTATGGGGCCAGTTATGCCCTGCACAACCCAATATGGTTAGAACTAGAGGCAGAAATCTAAGGTTAATTTGAAAAATTTATACCTCTCTCAATACAGATCCAATGTCCTTATAATTTATATAATTGGAAAGTTATAAATATCTAGCTTCATGTAAAATTGGTTTCATTAAGTTTTGATGGCCGTAGGCAAAGCCATACACTTTGCAGTATGGATAGTTTAGGTTTTTCAATCTGGACAAATTCTATTTTGCTACCTTTTTTGCTTTTCATTCAATTTCCCATCCCAACCCACATATACATGTTAATCGAGCCATAAATGCTCATATAAACTTAGTATAATAACAATCAAGTGAGTAAGGGTCACAATCTAATCAGCCACCAAACCATAGAAATAACTAAAAATGTTGAATCCTACTTTAGTTTTGATGTATAGGCTAGCTAGACTTAAGTTCTTGATGGAGGAAGTTGATCAAGGTTGAAGATGGAAGAAGAAGGAGATAAAATGGAAGAAGAAATGAGGGAGAAGGCTTCAACTGAAGGGGGGCGAAATTTTGAGGGAGTTATGGGAAATTTTGTATGTTTATATTATGATGAAGGAAAGTGACATATAGCCTTTGATTGGTGGATTCTTCACATGGTTAAATTTTGGCCAACTCTCCCATTTTTGGGGTTGCCAGCAAGCTCTACTTGTGCATGGAGGTGGTTGAATTCTAGCCACCCAAATTAGGGTTTCACAATATAAAATTCTCCTAATTCGGTTCTTATAGTACGAAATACCGAATTTCACCTGATTTTCTTTAAATCGGTAAAATATTACTAGTATTCTTCTCATATTTTCTAGACAATTGTTTCAATTTCTCCTAACCCTAGCAGTCATATTTCAACCCTAATTACTTTTATTTCACTAATAAAATAGATTAGATTAATTAATAGTACTAATTAGAAGTACCGTTAATAGATAATCTTTTTCTGCAAACAAAATATATCCTTTTCTACAAGAAGATTTGTAATGTTATTACCCTAGAATTAATATTTCCTTGTTGTCTATGTATATATCTATTATGTATCTAAAATTCCAATTAATTGACAATGCTAATTATACATACTGAAATTCAACTCAGGATGTTACAACTAATTTCAAGGAAAAATGTATATAATGAAATAATTTGAGATTGATTATAAACATTTTATTTTTCATTGAATTATATTGATTTTTGGGGAGATCAAGTCCATTTACATTTCTTTTTGTCTCCCGTATTTATATGATCCCGTGCATTAATTCGAAGCTATCATTTTAATTTATATGAGAAGAGATTTCAGAGTTGTCATATGTAATATCCTCCCAAAATATAGTACTATGCTTAAGTCATAGTAACATACTTAGGACTTGTTACTATTAGCTGAGCAGACCTCTTCTGACAGCAATTTCAGCCGTCTTCGAAACTTTCAAGCTATCTGGAGATAACACGGAAATAGGAGTGAGCATTTTAAATTCTTAGTAGGATTCTTTAACTATTATACATAATGTCATCGTTATCATCTCCAGTTGCTTCGGTTTATTATGAAAAAAGTGAACATGTTATACAAACTGTTATATTTTATAGTTTGAAAACATACTGTCCGAAGCAAGGTTCACTTTATTCATACGCTTGTCATTTGGCTAAGCCAATACAAAGTCAATTCATGAATTATACTATGAATAATAATTGAAATGTATTAAAATACAATAGCACCAACATACTGAACACATAAAATCTGGACACGCCTTTACTTATACTTGAATTTATGCAGATACACATAATTTTCTTTTCTTCCTTTATCCTCCTTTATTTGTTACACTTATTCCAGAGTACGATCGCCATGTCATACTCCATCGGGATGTGATCACCATGTCACACTCCTTAGGAATATGTTCTTCCTGCCACGTCCTAGAGTATGATCGCCATGTCATACTCCATCGAAATGTGATCACTATGTCACATTCCTTAGGGTGTGGGATCATCATGCCACATTCCAGAGTATGATCGCCATGTCACGTTCCTTAGGAATATGGACTGATCACAGCATAAATAGATAGAACAGTCTCAGTATCAATAAAACATGGAATGTAACTATGCAAATTCTCATATTTGAATTCATGCAAATGTACTGGTGCTTTTCTTTAACTTTCTTTGCTTCTTTTCACCCACTAAACATAAGTGGTGATGAGCTAATACCGTGGACGTCACTACCATAAATTTACGGTACTTACACTAGCTAGGTCATACCATGCCTCATGTAAGCCCTATCCCCTATACTCACACTAGCTGGGTCGATGCCATGCCTAATGTGAGTGGGGTGCTTGCATATATTTTAATCTTTAGTCTTTACTGCCTTTGGGTAGTCTGATCTAGGAGTGAGCTCAACTCGTGATCGTCGTCACACAGTACTGACCTGCAACGGGACCCACATGCCTCTAGGTCGGAGGGACTCAGTTGGCCATCTGCCTCCAACATAGAGAGACCCAACAGTTTTAGCTGCCTTGACAGGGAGGGACCCAATGTGCAACTACCTCCGAGTGAAGGGACCCACATCTTTACCTTTTAACTGCCTTCACCTGGAGGGACCCAAATAACTGCCTCCACGTGAAGGGATCCAATCTTATCTTATTTAACTGCCTTCATAAGGAGGGATCTCATAACTGCTTCCAGGTGAAAGGATCCACATTTAATATATTTATATCTTTTCATTCTCATACATAATCATGCATAGACATGCTAAATGCACTCATATATATGCTTCATCATTTATTTTCTTATACCCTTGCATACATGATTTCCACATACATATTCATAATTATATAGCTGTTCATATCATAAATTTCTTGTAATATAAACATTCATAGTTTCATAGACTTTTGCCGAAAATCCGGTAGCATAACGGATCGAGTTCACTTCCCTATGAATAGTGCCAATTTCAGTAGACAGTCAGTCACGGTAAGAGATCAAATATAATGCATTAATGTTTTAAGCACCAACATGGAATTGCAACACTTAGGCTTTACTTGAACTCATATGTGAATTAAGATGCCAAATCCTTTAACTTTGGGAATCTTGCTCATATTCTTCAACTCTGCCCGTTTTTAGAAATTAAGCCTTAAATTCATTTTAACTCATTTGGACCTAAATTTTGAATATGTCAAAATGTTATGTGTCTATTTTCTAACCTCTTTCATCCCATTTAGTTTGGATAAATATAACTCAAGTTATTTACATTTTAACCTGGCTTGCCCTGTGGCTGGCCAGAATTACATACCTAAAAGTAAAAATCTACTAAAAATTGAAAACAAGTCCAAATCATATGAAATTGGTGTCATATCAAAGCTAACAGGACAAGCTTTCATTTGCTCATTTTCTTTAGTAGAACTCAAGTTATAAGTCTCGAAATTCGGCCTTCCTAAACTACCCTGTTTTGGCCTACTTTGGACATAGGGCAACTTTCTCGAACCACTGGAACAAATGAGATCGTAACAAACTCAAAATTTCATTATGAAATGTTCCCCTATGTGTAAGCTTTCTAACAAAGTTGGTTTCACTCAATTTTGGAGTTGTGTAGGATGAGTTACACCCTTCTCAATTCACAATGCTCGGATGAAAGTCCTGATTCCTAGGTCAAATTTCAAAAATTCATATATCTCTCAATACTAATCCAATGGCCTTAAATGATATGTGTATGGAAAGCCCTGAATGTCTAGTTTCATATAAAAATGGTTCCATCGAATTTGAACAGCTGTAGGCGGAGCCATACACTCCACCGTACAAACTGCCATGGGGCTTCTCACTTAGACAGTATCTCAATCCTCCACTTCTCCTAGTTTTCTTCTTCTAACTTTAACTCTAACTCAAGATTTCATATTAATCCAACCATAATCCATCATATACATCCAATATATTATCAAATACATGAAAAAGAGTGAAATTTCATACAGCCACAGTTTAGAAAAATTAAGGATAGAAATTGAATCCTACCTCTTTGGAGTGTGACTTTGCTAGGTGTTGAAGTTTGAATTGATAGAACCTTGTGGAGCTTGAAGGTTTGATGGAGTTGGTTGAGAAAAGGAGAGAAAAGGAGGCTGAAATTAGAGGAGAGAGTGGCACAAATAAGAGAGAAAAATCTTATTTAAGCATTGAAGGGGTAGTTGGCTTTGTGAGTTTTGATTGGTTGAAACTTTGTAAGTGAAGTTCAGCCATGTCTCCCTCTTTTGTGGCTGAATTGATCTCCACGTCGTCTAAAAGTGGAACTCGCTTCCATTCTATCTGAAATTGGAACTCGTCTCTATTCTGTGTAAAATCGGAACTCGGGTCCGTTTTATTTGAAGCTTGGGAATAAAGTAGGAGATCGGAAATCATGTAAATTTTGGTCGAACTTGGAGACCAACTTAGAGATCTAATCTCGCATCCATTTCTGGTTGAGATCAACTCAGAGTTAGGAACTCGTATCTTATTCTGGTTGAACAATCAACCATGAAGTCGGAACTCGTATCCTATTTATTTGAAGCATAAGGTCAGAAATTGGAAATCATAGCCATTTCATTTGAGACTTGGAGATGAGGTCGGAGGTCAGAAATTTGAACATTTCACTGGAATTGGAGATGAGGTCGGAGGTTGGAAATCGGGGGACGTTACATCATAGATTTTTATTTTTCTGAAAGTACTATTATTGACTTTAAATTTTTTTAATTAGTTATTAATTTTAACATAATTCAACATTCCATTTTAAATTTGTTAACTTATTAACAATATACTATATGAAAGCCTCTCTCACAACTATTTGCTTGTAATGTATACCATTAATCAATATATTTATTAAATTTAATTGTAAAGAATTTCAAATAGTTAAATTAATTGGTAAAAATTCCTTTAAGTTAAAAAATAATTAAAAATTTATTAAATAAAAGATGTTGCTAATATTATATCAATTATTGAATAAATTAAATGAAAATCTAGACCAATAAATAGATAAAATATTTTCACGAGCTATTATTGCTAGTGAGATGCCAAATCCTTATCAAAAAGGCCCATTTGGTCATTCGTTAGAGTTTATGAATTAATTTAGATGATTTTAAAGTTCATGTAAAATTTCAAAAAAGTATAGAAGTTTGAGAGCCGTGCAAATTGTTTTTTTGTCTTTTATAAATTATTATTATTTTTATAAGGAGGGCTATGCCATTTTTTAATAAAAATTTAAGTTGAGATAAAGACTTGTTCCAATCAAATATCAGAGAATATGCATTCATATTCAATGAAAGCTTATAAAGGTATTTGCTGCCCCGCGTCAATGGGAGAACTCAAGAATGAAACCTCTTTCCATGAAGGGCTATTCCATAAGGACTCAGAATCAAACAAGATAATCCAACTCCCAACAACATCCTCCATCAGAAGATTACCACAATCCCTTGGAGGATTGTCAAGCATGTGCACACCAATAATACTCTGGGAATGATCATAATTTGGTAACCACTCAGCAACTCTATTGCCCTCTCAAATAGTATAGATAATCATCTTAACTCTCTAATCTTTAAGTAACCAGTCAGTCAGAGATAAGACCAACAATGGAGTAAATTAGAAAGATGATATTGAGAACCCAGCCCTTAGAACCATACTCCACCGCAAATTTGGATTCACTCTCCAACAAGATTTTCTTAAAGCTCCCATCCCACGCTAACTGAAGAGCAGTTAGCATAGCCCAAAGTTCTGACATGATTCATGAGGACACTGCTAGAACACCTCACAAAATCAAGAATTCACTGTCCGGAAGGATCACGAAACACTCCGCCAATTTACTCAAATTATTTGAACTATTCTTTGGTGATCTAATTCTAATAAATAAGTAATAACTTAAATTACATTTTAAATTTGTTCAAAACTGTTTATGAACTATATTTTTAGGACGTAGGAGGAATTTTGTCCATACATTGTTATATAAGAACTCATAGTTAGGTGAAGCTGGACTTCTTGCTGGTGTAGCCAGCAACTGAGTTAATTTTTTTTAAAAAACTACTGATGAAAATTTCCTGTGTCTTTTAAAGGAGAAATCCAATTCAACATCCCAATAATTGTGAATGTGCGAGTGCGGACAAGGTATTTAGGGGTGTCATAATTTTGTGAATTGTGACTGTCAGTTAAATAGTGTTGGCTTGTGGAAATGTAGAGAGACAGAGAGTCAAGGAGCTTCTTTTTGTCTAATTACATCCAGAAGGGCATGGAAATGATAGGTCACATTTATAAATGTTCTGCTTCTCATTTAGTCCATTAAGAATTTGGCCAAACATTGTAGTACGAATCAGCGAATATGATGGAATCATATTTGTGTGGAAAATACTCAACTAAAAATACGATAATGCTATAAGTATTTCGTGTTGGGAAAAATAATTTGAACACTAGTAATTTAGCTTTAAATAATAAGAATAAAATGACAGCAACAATGAGATATAGTAGAACAAGGTTACCACGAATCGTGCAAGGCACTGTCCTTAAGGGTTTAATTCTGCCCTACCCAAAGCTATGCTCGGTGGAATGGCGTTGACGGTTAACCCTCCAGGATTAGACGTGGGTCTCTACAGGAACTCGTCCACACGATGATCCCGGTACGTTGAGCAGCAGATCTTGCAAGAGGTAGAAAACGCAATAGAAACAGTGGGGTAGGTTCTACTGCGCAGAAGAGTGAGAATGAAGAGATAGGTCTATTGTGTTGTGCCATGTAGCAGGGTTTATATATGGAAAAGAAATAGCTGTTGTAAAAGAGTCGTTGGAAACTAGCCATTGGATAACGGTCAAAAAAAGAGCCGTTGGAGCATTAAAGAGCTGCAACGGTAAAAAAAAAAAAAAATAACGAGACGAGACGAGGCGGGGTGGGGCGCGCGTGTGTATTTAACTAAGGCCCAAGTCCACAATTGTACCTCAATACCATAAGGTATTTACCGGTTAAGTACCATCATATATAAATATTTATTAAAACATTTTCATGAGCAATGTAAGACTTTTTCCATAGTTAAATACGTATAGACAAACTAAGTTTGAAACACACTAAGACCCATATATATATATACAACATTTCGACTAATAATTGATTAGTGAAATAATATCTAATATTAAAGACTGAGAATTAGTGTAAAAGAAACCCAACCTAAAATTCAAGTTCAGAGACCGATGTACTGTTGTATTATTTATATGTCTGCTGCCATGTGGAAAGGATAGTGAGATGGAGGTTGAGTCAACGTTTCAAAAGAAAGGGAAGTCACTGCAAGAAATAAGTAGATTTCTTAGTGCTTAATCGGTTAAAAGATATTAAAAAATTGGCCACAAGTAATGTTTCTGATTGATTTGTGATCGATTTGATCCAGTTGTAATTTCGCAGGCTAGAAAATCTTTTCTAACGAATGTAATTGATTAGAAATATTTGTGACTAAATTTGTGATTTTTTAATGAAAAATCAGCCAAAAATAAAGACATAATTAAATTTGATGATTTTTATAAATTTTTCACCAACAAAATCAATCAAAAACATCAGTCAAAATTTGTGTTTGCTAAATTTGGCTATCCAACTAATTAGTCGAATGAAAAGCATGGAAGGAAGTTTCCGATTCTACACTTAATGGAGGACATATTGTTCTAAGTTTAGTTGATAGGCTCAACTAATGTAAAATACCAATGATCCCATGTATCAAGCGATTGCTCTACGGAGGGGACTCTTCCTTCTAGCTTAAGATTTCCAAACTATTTTAGAGAATGTTTGAAAGCTTACTCGACTAAATTTTCTGAGTTAAAGCTAGGTTAAAGAGGCTAATGGAAATGACTAAGAAATGAGCTAAAGTGCATAAAATTGAAATAAAAGTTGAATAGTAAATGCCGAATGTAAAGGCTTCGGCAAGAGAGATAGAAAACTTGTAATTTGGTTTGTATATTAAAGCTATTGTGCGTGTTACAAGTGAAATATTATAAGACTATTTATAATGTACAAGGTAGTTACTAAACATAACACCACTAATCACAGCATGTTTTTTTTCTAATTTCACTACATGCTTTAGGTAATGGTCAGCAACATCATGCCTAAATAACCTTTACTTGGCTACTTCCGATGTTTTTACTATGGCCTCTTCTTGCCTTGAACCAACTTATCTTGCTTTAGCATACCCAGCATTGTGGCCTCTTAACTAAGCCACAGTATCATTAAACCCATACCTCCACTTTAAGCTTGTGCCCTAGATTTAAGGAAGTGGTTATTTCCCAATCAGCTACATCTTCGTTTGCTTACTCAACTTTTTAAAGTGCAAAAAATTTGTTATAGCTTGTGAATATTTTCTGGTCACAATTTCAAATAAATTGAATTAATAAACTTTTTTATTCGACCACGAAATTGATCAAAATATATTTTTTACATAAGCAATCAAAAGTCTATCACTAATTTGTGACAACATTTATGATCACTAACTTGTGACAAATTGCCAATCACAAATTTATTTTAAATATAATAATGTAATTACATAGTCACAAAATCGGTTAAAAAAATTGGTTATATTTTTTATTTTGTTACATCTGGTTTTCTTCTCATTCGACTTCATATTGCATATATTCAAGTGCGGGGTAGTCATTATAAAAACTAGAAAGGACATCATAGAAGAAAAAGACAAAAATTGCTCATAAAATTTGTAATATAAAAATCTGGATACAAGACAGAGAAATAATTACTTGTTCTGGCAAATTTTTTTGGTATAAACTAGTTTAAAAAATCTCTAACAATTGAGAGATAAAATTATGAACCTGCGCTATTCTAGCAACAAGTGTACTAACTTGGGTTAGGTTTGGTGGAAGAAGCTTTGCTAGGCCAAAATATGAAATTTTGGGCTGGAGATCTTTGTCAAATAATATACTGCTTGCTTTTAATGTCTCTATGAGTAATATGTGACTGAGCTTCATGATAAAAGAATGCAAGGCCAACTAAAATTGCAAGCAACTACGGCCTCCAATATAAGTCATGAGAACAAATCCATTGATAGGAGAGTTTTAATACATTCATATCCAATGTGGAAAATTCACTCACAAAGAAATGATTGTGCTAGGTTGTTTGTTCTCTAGATAGCCATGCCCTTTGGTTCCTTTCCACACAACATTCCTACAACTTAACTAGATTCTGATTCTCTGTAGTGGTGATCACCTTGATTTCTATCAAGAACACTGAGACACCTTGTCCAGATTCAGCTGACAAAACCTTTAGAGCAGTCAAAGTACCTTTTCTCAACTTTACCTACTGTAAGACCCTACCAATTCAATGTTATGATTAAGTCATAGCATGAAATTTAGTAGTTGCGTTACCATGTTAATATTCCATTTGTCCTTTTACCTTCACGAAATATACCTTAGGGCGCAAGGAGTATCTAAATAGAAGATGCGATGCTTCATACATAAGAAATATATTTGCCATTGCAGAACATTAGAAGTAAATAAATAACAGAACATAGAAAGAGAATTTAAGTAATACAACATCAACTATATATGTGTATATATATGAAGCTAAAGCTTCAAGTTTATGTATAGGTGCAAAAAAGTGGATACATGCATTGGGCCAATACACACAAAAAGACATATGGCCTGTGTCAGTGAAGAACAATCCTATCCGGTCCCCATGGAATATTTCAAACTAGTGCACCTACCAAACTACTACTCTCATGGCCCAATGTCTAATACTAACAAAAGAGGGCCATACTGTACATCGTGATCTACTAGTCAAGTCTACTCTAATAGATAGCCATTGGCCACACTAGGCTCAACTGGAATGTAGTTTGCATCAGGTCCAGAGAAGGAGGAGGGTGAATCGAAAGCCTCAAATGGGTCGCTCTTAGGGTTGAGTGAGATGTCCGGGACCACCTGTGGAGGTGAAGCTGACGGAGGGGCTGCCTGGGCTATAGGTGTTGCTGGTGCTGCCGATGGTGGAGGAGGTGCGGGGTGTGCCACATGTAGAAGGATGGCAAAAGATGGAACAGCAGGGTCAAACGCGAGATGAAATAGTGGAAGCGCAAAGTCTGTATGACTAAAAAGGTAAAGACAGAAACGGTAAGAGCCAACTATATACAACGAGTCAAACATAGGATCATAGTGCAGCTGCAAATCCGGGATCTCAAGGAAAAGTACTATCGTTGCCTCCATCGCCAGAGTCTCAGAATGACGCAGAAACATGAAACAAAATGAGAATTTGAAGAAATTCTCAGTAAGATTTGAGTGCTATGATAAACTGACATAGTAGTCATCCTCAATTGCCTCAGTTTTCATTTGATTATAAAAATTTAGTGTCAAAATAAATTACCCTCATTTATTAAGTTTGAGAAATACTTGGTCCACAGCAAGTTTCAATTTTACCTAACATAGAAAAAAATAGAATAAACAATTATATGACAATATATAGTATAAAGAGCGGAATAAACAAACAAATAGCAATAAATGAACATAATATTCAACTTATAAACATCTACATAACTATGTAATGCAATCGTGCAGGTACTCATGAGTTCTCTTATTCTCACTCAATCTTAAACATGGTATCATAAACTTTTTTTGGTTACTTGGTCCCCTGGGAGTTCTTGGCCATTTAACTCCTGGGTAATAGTCTGCTTTTTAGGATCGAGCTCGTTCCTATATAGAAATATCGGGTTTACTTTTCCCGACCTTCCCACCGATATATTCTCCTTAACTTTAATCTGGGGCTAGCCCAAATATTATGGAACTTTTATCATAACTCTTGTAAATCTTATGCAAGTATGCACATATATCAAAGTGTATTTCATAACTTATGCATAGGCTTTGCTGAAATTTCGGTAGCATGACGGATTTTGGCCGCTTCCCCATGAATAGTGCTAGTACTCAAACAATCAATTATTCAGAGAAATCACAAAATTTCATTCACATATCAATATCAATCTTATAGAAATAATATTTGCACTTAAATTTTTAGTTGCTGTCTATGTACTTTCATTCTACTCAATTTTTCTAAAAGAAGCCATAATTTTATTTAGTTCATTTGTACCTAAATTTTGGATATGTTGGAATGTTGTGTGTCTATTTTCTAACCTCTTTGGCCCATTTAATTTTGATAAGTGTAGTTTACGTTATTAGGATTCTATCTCAGCCTGCCCTATAGCTGGCCAGAATTGCATACTCAAAAGGAAACATTCACTAAAAATCAAAAAACTAGTTCAAATCATACGAAATATATCATATTAAAGCTAATAGAACAAGCTTTTATTTGCATGAAGTTTCATCTCATTTACATGAGTAGAGCTTCACTTATAAGCTCCGTAATTTGACCCTTCTACACTTCCCTGTTCTAGCCCGGTTTAGACTTAGGACGATTTCATTGAATTACTGGGAGGACTTGGGATCAAATATAACTTTGAAAATTTTATGGGTGTTCCTCTATGTGTAATATTCCTAAAAAAGTTTGTTGCACTTAATTACTAGTTGTATAGGGCAAGTTTTTCCCTGAACAACCTCTCCTACCCAGAATCAAACTTAAAAACCTAGGTCAAACTTTCAAAATTCATATCTCTCTCAATACTAATCCAATGGCCTTATATTTTATATGGTTGAAAATCCCTAAATGTCTAGTTTCATTAAAAATAGTTTCATTCAACTTTTAGGGCTAGATGATGGTTCGTACAACTCGACAGTATAGACAACGTAGGGCTTTCTCAAAAATCCTGATTCTATTTTGGGTATTCTTAGTGATCATCACTTAAGTCTCAAGTTAACCCAAACAAGATCATAGCAAATCAACTTTAAATCACCCAATAAACATCATACAAAATCATTTTCATTAAAAAAAAAAAAAAGAAAGCATCAACAACCACCAAGTGAAGAACAATGACCAAAATAAGTAAATCCTACCTCTAACAAGTAAGTTTCTTGATCAAAATGGGTGTTTGTGGGCAAAGAGAGTGGATGAGAGCTTGAGAAGAAGTAATATGAAGTAGGATAAGAAGAGGAAAATGAAGAAGGGAAGGAAAGAAAGAAGCAACCGTAGCATTTTAAGAGAAAGGGAGAAAAGGGCTCTTTGAATTAATGATGTTGGTTGGATCCTTTGCATTTGATTGGAAGAAAATGGATGGTTAGAATGAAGCCAAGACCACCTCATTTGGGACAGCCATTAGGTGTCCAAATACTTGGTGAGAGTGGCTAATTTTTAGCCACTCATTTTAGGGTCATAGGTGCATAGTTTGGTTGATTCGGTTCCGACAGTTTAAAATACCGAATCTCTACAGGTTTCCTTCAAATCGGTAAAACATTTTGAGAAAAAAAAAATTTGTGAGTTTCTATGTGTCTATTCTAATTTATTCAACTCTAATCTTTTTAATTAATATCTAACTAATTTCTAATTAGCTTTTAATTGGCTTTTGATTAGATATTGAATTGATTTCTAATTAATTTCATTGATTCGTTAAAACCGAACAAATCAATTAAAACGACAAAATCTTTCGGATATTATATTACTACCCTCCTCAAAAAAAATTTTGTCCTCAAAATTTAGTTTCTGAGAATAGTTCAGGATACTCTTTCTTTATGTTTGATTCTAGTTTCCAAGTGCAGTCCTTAGCATCTTCTTTTCCCCATGCTATCTTTACTAACTGCACAACTTTGTTTCGAAGTTGCCTACTACTTCTATCTACGATCCATGCTGGTAATACGCGGAAGGTCAGATCCTTTTCTAACTATATTGACTCAGGCTTTAGGAAGTGTGTAGGGTTAGGTTGATATCTTCTGAGTTGAGAAACATGAAAAACATTGTGAAGGTTTGATAGATATGGAGGTAAAGCGACTCGATATGCAACGGGTCCAATTCGCTTCAAGATTTGGAAGGGACCGATAAAGTGAGGACTTAGATTATTGACCTTAATGGCTCTACCTATCCCTGTTGTTAGCATAACCTTCAAAAATACATGGTCCCCTTCTTGAAATTCTAGAGGTTTTCTCTTGGTATCCGTGTAACTCTTCTGACGGCTTTGAGCAGCAAGCATCTTACTTCTAATTTTCTTGATCTACTCAGTGGTTTGTTCGACTAAATCATGCACCAGTAGACTTCATTCATTCTACTGATTCATACCAACATAGGGGAGATTGGCACTTTTGTCCATACAATGCTTCATAAAGAGCCATACTGATGCTGGTATGACAGTTGTTGTTGTATGCAAATTTGGCTAGCAGTAAGTATCGATTCTAGTTCCCACATTGCTCCATTATGTATGCTCGCAGCATATCTTCTAAGGTTTGAATTATCTTTTTTGTCTGACTATCTATTTGTGGTTGATATGCAGTGCTTAGACACAACTTAGTACCAAACACCTTTTGTAAGGCTCCCCAAAATCGCGAAGTGAATCTTGGGTCTCGATTAGAGATGATGGTTGAAAGGATTTCATGTAGTCTTATAATCTCTTGAATATAAAGTTGCACTAACTTTTCCAAGGGATAATTTGCTCAAATGGGTAGAAAGTGAGCAGATTTGTTTAATCTATCCACTATGACCCATATAGCATCATATCCTGTTGGCGTTCTTGATAAACCCATTACAAAATCTATGGAGATACTCTCCCACTTCCATTCTGGGATTTCCAGAGGTTGTAGCATCCTAGAGGGTTTTTGATGTTTTGCTTTCACCTTCTAATAGACCAAGCACTTGCTCATGAATAGGTTCTATGCATGGCCTACATCGCCTTCCGAAAGCCATTAAGTTCTGAACACATAAAACAAAAGCTATTGAGTTGATCATGCTCAATACTAAGTCTAATGTGCTAGTAAATAATAGCTCACACGGTTAGGCACCACATACACATGCACTTTTATTTCTCAACCTTATAGACAAGATCTAGTGCACGATATCATCTAAAAATACAGAATATGTGCAAAGCATAGTCAGTCCAATCCTCAGGCCTTAGCTAGGATGAACTGCTCTGATACCAAAATTGTAACACCCTACCAATTTAATATTATACTTAAGTCATAGCATGAAATTTAGTAGTTGCATTACTGTGTTAATATTCCATTAGTCTTTTTACCTTCACGAAATATACCTTAGGGCGCAAGGAGTATCTAATTAGAAGACACGGCGCTTCATACATAAGAAATATATTTGCCACTGCAGAGCATTAGAAGTAAATAAATAACAGAACAAAGAAAGAGAATTTAAGTAATACAACATCCACTATATATATATATATATATGAAGCTAGAGCTTCAAGTTTATGTACAGGTGCAAAAGGTGGATACATGTGTTGGGCCAATACACACAAAAAGACATATGGCCCATGTCAGTGGAGAACAATCCTATCCGGTCCCCATGGGACATTCTAAACTAGTGGACCTACCAAACTGCTACTCTCATGGCCTAGTGTCTAATACTAACAAAAGAGGGTCATACTATACATCGTGATCTGCTAGTCAAGTCTACTATGACAGATAGCCGTTGGCCATACCAGGCCCGGCTGGGATATTGTCTGCATTAGGGCCAAAAGAGGAGGAGGGTGAATCGAAAGCCTCGGATGGGTCGCTCTTAGGGCTAAGCGGGATGTCCGAGACCACCAGTGGAGGTGAAGATAGCAGAGAAGCTGCTTGGGCTACAGGTGCTGCCAGTGGTGGAGGAGGTGTGGGGTGTGCCACATGCAGAGGGATGGCAAAATAGGAACAACAAGGTCAAACGCAGAGTGAAACAGTGGAATTGCAAAGTCTGTATGACTAAAAAGGTAAAGACAGAAACAGCAAGAGCCAACTATGTACAATGAGTCAAACATAGGATCGTAGTGTAGCTACATATCCGGGATCTAAAGGAAAAGTACTACCATCGCCTCCATCGCTAAAGTCTAAGAATGACGTGGAAAAATGAAATAAAGTGAGAATTTGAAGCAATTCTCAATAGGATTCGAGTGCTGTGGCAAACTAACGTAGCAGTCATTCTTAGTTGTCTTGGTTTTTATTTGATTATAAAAATTTAGTGTCAAAGTAAATTACCCTCATTTATTAAGTTTGAGAAATACCCGGTTCGAAGCAAGTTTCAATTTTTCTTAAGACAGAAAAAAAAATAGAATAACAATTATGTGACAATATATAGTATAAAGAGCGGAATAACAAACAAATAGCAGTAAATGAATATAATATTTAACTTATAAACAACTACATAACTATGTAATGCAATCGTGCAGGTACTCATGAGTTCTCTTATTCTCACTCATTCTTAAACTTGATATCATAAACTTTTTTCCGTTACTTGGTCCCTTGGGAGTTCTTGGCCGTTCAACTACTGGGTAATAGTCTACTTCTTAGGATCGAGCTCATTCCTATATAGGAATGTCGGGTTTACTTTCGCCGACCTTCCTACTGATCTATTCCCCTTAACTTTAATCCAGGGCTGGCACAAATATTGTGGAACTTTTATTATAACTCTTGTAAATCCTATGCAAGTATGCACATGTATCAAAGTGTATTTCATAACTTATGCACAGGCTTTGCCGAAATTTCGGCAGCATGACGGATCTTGTCTGCTTCCCCATGAATAGTGCTAGTACTCAAACAATCAATTATTCAGAAAAATCACAACATTTCATTCACATATCAATATCAATCTCATAGAAATAATATTTGCACTTAAATTTTTAGTTGCTGTCTATGTACATTCATTCTACTCGATTTTTCTAAAATAAGCCATAATTTCTATTTAATTCATTTGGACCTAAATTTTGGATATGTTGGAGTGTTCTGTGTCTATTTTCTAACCTCTTTAACCTCATTTAATTTTGATAAGTGTAGCTTAAGTTATTATGGTTCTATCTCGGCCTACCCTGTAGCTGGCTGGAATTGCACACTCAAAAGTAAAATTTCACTAAAAATGGAAAACTTGTTGAAATCTTATGAAACTTATATCATATTAAAGCTAATAGAACAAGCTTTTATTTGCATCTAGTTTCATCTCATTTACATGAGCATAGCTTGAGTTATAAGCTCCATAATTTGACCTATCTAGACTTCCCTATTCTAGCCCAGTTTGGACTTAGGGATTTCATTGAATTACTGGGAGCACTTGGGATCAAATATAACTCTGAAATTTTTATGGGTGTTCCTCTATGTGTAAGATTCCTAACAAAGTTTGTTGCACTTAGTTCCAAGTTGTATAGGGCAAGTTTTTCCCTGAACAACCTCTCCTACCTAGAATCAAACTCAAAAACCTAGGTCAAACTTTCAAAATTCATATCTCCCTCAATACTAATCCAATAGCCTTATATTTTATATGGTTGGAAAGCCTTGAATGTCTAGTTTCATCTAAAAATAGTTTCATTCAACTTTTAGGGCTGGATGATGGTCTGTACAACTCGGGAGAACGGATAGCGTAGGGCTTTCTCAAAAATCCTTATTCTGTTTTGGGTATTCTTAGTGATCATCACTTAAGTCTCAAGTTAACCCAAACAAGATCGTAGCAAATCAACTTTAAATCACCCAATAAACATCAACATCATCATTTTCTAAAAAAGAAAAAGAAAGCATCAACAGCCAGCAAGTGAAAAACAATGACCAAAATAAGTAAATCCTACCTCTAGCAAGTAAGTTTCTTGATTAAAATAGGTGTTTGTGGACAAAGAGAGTGGATGTATAACATCCGAAAATTTTTAAAATGTCTCAATTTGCGTTATTAATTGATTTATTCAATTTTATAACATAAATAAGTTTAATTCAAAATTAATTAGAGGTTAATTAGGAGTTAATTAAGTGTTAATTAGAGATATTTGGATTAGAAATAATTAGAATAGAAACATATAAAACCTCACAAAATTCATCAAAACCGTTTTACCAATTTGAAGGAAATCGGTAGAATTTCGGCATTTTCAACTATCAAAATCCAAACCAACCAAATTTAACCTACTAAACCCTATTTCAAGTGGCTAGAATTTAGCCACCTCCCTCATCAAAGTGGTGCCACCCATGCCACAAAGAGTGAGCATGGTTGGCTTACTTATGGGCCACTTGACCTCTCCACCAATTGGAACCACTTCTTCCACCCACTACCTCTATATCAAATTCATATAATCCTTTCTTACCTTCAAAATTTCGGCCTTCCTCTCTCCCTTACAGACCTCCCATCATTCCCTCTCATCTTCCTTCCTTTTCACTTCATTTCTCTTCCATTTTCAAGCTCGAAGCACCTCCAACATCAAAACTTTTCATCTAGTCAAGCTATCTTTCAATCTAGATGTAGGATTCAACTTTTGTTCTTGATTTCTATAGATTGTGGCTGTTTGAAATTCTACTTTGCTTCATTCATTTGGTGATATATTGGATGTATTTGATGGTTTATGGTTGGATGATCATGAAATCTTGAGTTGGAATTGAAGTTAGAAGGAGAAAACTAGAAGAAGTGGAGAATCAGGATGCTGTCTAGGTGAGAAGCCCCACAGCAGTCAGTACAGTGGAGTGTACGGCTCTACCTATAGTCATTTAAATATAATGAAACTATTTTTATATGAAACTAGACATCTAGGTCTTTCCAACCATATAAACTATAAGGCCATTGGATTAGTATTGAGTGAGATACGAATTTTTGAAGCTTACCCTAGAATTCTATCCCCGATTATGAGCAGATTGGAATTCGAGGGGCATAACTTGCTCTATACTCCTTCAAATTCAATGAAACCAATTTTATTAGAAAGCTAAGACATAGATAAAAAGTCCCAAAAATTTTAGAGTTATATTCGATCCCAATTGCTCCCAGTAGTTTAAGGAAGTCGCCCTAAGTCCAAACCAGGCTAAAATAGGGTAGTCTAGAGGGGCCAAATTTCGGAGTTTATAACTCAAGCTCTACTTAAGAAAATGAAATAGGACTTATTTTAAATGAAATCTTGTCCTATTAGCTTTAATATGATAAATTTCGTATGATTTCAACTAGTTTTCAATTTTTAGTGAATTTTTACTTTTAGGTGTGCAATTCTGGCTAGCTATAGGGCAGGCCGAGATAGAACCCTAATAACTTTGGCTACATCTATCCAAATTAGATGGGACTAAAGAGGTTAGAAAATAGATACACAACCCTCCAACATATCCAAAATTTAGGTCTAAATGAATTACATAGAAATTATGGCTTATTTTACAAAAATCGGGTAGAGTAAAGGTAAATAGGCAACAACTAAAATTCAAGTGCAACTATTATTTCTATGAGATTGATATTGATATGTGAATGCACTATTGTGATTTTTCTGGATAATTGATTGTTTAAGTACTGGCACTATTCACGGGAAAGCGAACTCGATCTGTTATGCTGCCGAATTTTCGGCAGAAGTCTATGAAACTATGAGTATTTATTTTGTGAGAAATTTATGATATAAATATGTTATGGTGATATGATCATGAATTATTCTTATGAGAGCATGCATATTTGTAAATGAATGAAGGAGGAATATATGAGATCTCTTCACTTGGAGGTAGTTATTTGGGTCCTTCCAGGTGAAGGTAGTTAAAAGATAAAGATGTAGGTCCCTTCACTCGGAGGCAGTTGCACATTGGGTCCTTCCCTGTGAAGGCAACTAAAACTTTTGGGTCCCTCTATGTTGGAGGCAATTGGCCAATTGAGTCCCTCCGACCTAGAGGCATGTGGATCCCCTTGCGGGTCAGTACTGTGTGACGATGGTCACGAGTTGAGCTCACTCATAGATTAGGCTACCCAAGGGCAGTAAAGATTAAAGGCAATGACATATGTATGCAGACACCCTATGGACAAGGATATATAATGCCTAGGTGTGTCAAGTAAAGAAAGCAAAGGAAACACAAAAGCATATGCATGATTTTATGATAAACGGTGCATACACACAAATAATGTTTGTTATTATCATCATTATGACATTGCAAGTAGGCTCTTGTTATCAATATTATTATTATTATTATTATTATTATTATTATTATTATTATGAAATATTGTTGTACTCATGCTTGAATCCTTACTCTGTTTAACAAGTGCATGAATAAAATTAACTCTGCTTTGGATCATATGTTTTCAAACTATAAAACGGAACTATTCGTATAACATGTTCAATTTTTTTAATAAATCGAAGTAGCTAGAGATAATAATGATGACACGGCATGAAATTTCTTAGTGAATCCTACTGAGAATTTAAAATTCTCACTTCTATTTCCTTGTTATCTCCAGATAGCTCGAGAAGTTTCGAAGACGGCTGAAGTTACTGTCAAAAGAGGTCCGCTCAGGTAATAGTGACAAGTCCTGAGTGTAGTACTATGACTTAAGCATAGTACTGTATTTCGGGAAGATGTTACAGGATGAGAGCTTGAGAAGAAGTAATATGAAGTAAGATAAGAAGAGGAAAATAAAAAAGGGAAGGAAGAAAGAAGCAACCGTAGCACTTTAAGAGAAATGAAGAAAAGTGTTCTTTGAATTAATGATGGTGGTTGGATCCTTTGCATTTGATTGGAAGAAAATGGATAGTTAGAATGAAGCCAAGACCACTGCATTTGGGACAGCCATTAGGCATCCAAATACTTGGTGAGAGTGGCTAATTTTTAGCCACTCATTTTAGGGTCATAGGTGCATAGTTCGGTTGATTCGGCTCTGACAGTTTAAAATACTGAATCTCTACAAGTTTCCTTCAAATTGGTAAAATATTTTGAGAAAAAAAATTTTGTGAGAATTTCTATGTGTCTATTCTAATTTATTCAACTCTAATCTTTTTAATTAATATCTAAATAATTTCCAATTAGCCTTTAATTGGCTTTCGATTAAATATCGGATTAATTTCTAATTAATTTCACTGATTTGTTAAAATTGAACAAATCGATTAAAACAACAAAATCTTTCAAACGTTACACCTGCTCACCGTGTAAATTAGAAAAATATCAACCAATAAAAAACAAGTGTAGAAACAAGAATAAGTTAATCTTTCTAGATGAGTGATCTACTTATAATAACAAATATATTATGACTGAAATTTTTGTTAGAAATAGTAAAAAATTAATTAAAAATAAATACTTTCAAACCAATAAATATGTCACGAATTCATTCTCCTTTAAGCAACTTTAATTTCCCTCCAAATGGGGCTAATTTTTTCTTTAACCAATAATGACTGAATTGTTTTTGGTCATAAAGATTTATATTTTACTAAGTGATTTTCTAACCAATTTATTTTTAGTCATAACCTTTTATTTTTTCTTCATTGATTAATTTTGGTCACAACTATGGTCACAAATTATGACTGATAGATCAATCACAAATTTTGGTCAAAATTTGAACATCTTCTTGGATTTGAATCCTTTAAAGTGAATATGTTTATAAAATGAGAAAGTAAGTGGTTAATTACCCTTAGATCAATGGATGGAACCCACACATGATGGAAGATATTGATCTAAGGGTGGTGAATCCCTCCTTTTCTTACTTTACAAATATGCTCACTTTAAATGATCCAAATCCCATTTTCTTGTAGCGAGTTAGTTGAAAATAATGGGATGGCGATCCACAAAATGAGTAAAAGGGAAGGGGAATAAGAAGGAGAACAACAAACTGCAAGATAAGAGACTATGTGTGGAAAGCAAGGGGAGATAGGCCCAAGCAAGCAACAAAAGGAGGGCATTGAGTATGTGAACTTTTCTAGAACTTTTGATCATTGAGCTAGTTGAAGGTGTAACGTCCTCCTCTGTACAGTACTATGCTTAAGTCATAGTACCTTACTCTGGAGTTGTTACTGTTACTTAAGTGGACCTTATCTGACAGCAACTTCAGCCATCTTTGAAACTTCTCGAACTATCTGGAGATAACACAGAAACAGGAGTGAGAATTTTAAATTCTAAGTAAGATTCACTAAGAAATTTCATACCGTGTCATCATTATTATCTCCAGCTGCTTCGATTTATTATGAAAAAGGTGGACATGTTATATAAACTGTTTAATATTATAGTTCGAGAACATATTATTCAAAGTAGAGTCCATTTTATTCATGCACTTGTCATTTGGGTGAGCCAATACAAAATCAATTCATGAATTATACTATGAATAATAACTAAAATGTATTAAAATATAATAACACCAATATACCGAAAATATAAAATCTGCACATGCCTTTACTTGTACTTGAATTTATGCAAATACACATAATTTTCTTTTCTTCCTTTATCTTCCTTTACTTGTTATACATATTCCAAAGTATGATCACCATGTCATACTCCGTAGGAGTGTGATCACTATATCGCACTCCGTAGGAATATGTTTATCCTACCACATCCCAGAATACAATCGCCATGTCATATTCCATCAGGGTGTGACCGCCATGTTACATTCCTTAGGGTATGGGATCATTATGCCACATTCCAGAGTATAATCACCGTGTCATACCCCATCAGAGCGTGATCGCCATGTCACATTCTTTCAGACTATGGACTCATCATCATATCTTTCATCATAGAATCTTTATTATAGCTTTCATCATAATCGTGAAGGCATATGTATCAAAGTGTATTTCATAACCTATGCATAGGCTTTGCTGAAATTTCGGCAGCTTGATGGATCAAGTCCGCTTTCCCATGAATAGTGCCAGGTTACTAGTACAATCAATCAAGTATTCAAAGTAATATGGGACAGTAAGTATATAATCACAATATCAATCATCAAAATGAATTCAATCATCAACAGATTTTTCTGCTTACTCTACCCTCTTCTGCCCGAATTTTGCAAAATTCACCTTTACTCCTATTCAACTCATTTAAACTTGAATTTTGGATATGTTATAGCTCTATATGTCTAGTTTTCAACCGTTTTAGTCCCATCTCATTTTGATTTGTATAACTCGAGTTATTTGTATTTTACCTCAGACTGCCCTACACTTAGCTAGAATTGCACCCTTATAAGTGAAAATTTTCTAAAAATAAGAATCTAGGTGAAATCATATGAAATTTATACCAAATTAAAGCTAACAGAACAAGCTTTTAGATGAAAGAAGTTACATATCATTTGCATCAGTATATCTTGAGATATAAGCCCCGTAAATTGACCCTACTGGCCTACTGTGTTCCAGCCTAGTTTGAACTTAAGGCAACTTCATTGATGTGCTGGAAACAAATGGCAAAGAGTCTGACACTAAAATTTTTATGAAATGTTTCATTACATGTTAGATTTCAAATAGCATTAGTTGAACTCAATTTAGAGTTGTGTAAAGTGAATTACACCCTTCTCAACTCATACTGTCTAGATGAGAATCCAGATTCCTAGGTCAAATTTCAAAAATTCATAACTAATTCTATACTGATCCAATGGCCTTATATTTTATATGGTTGGAAATATATAGATGTCTATCTTCATGTAAAAATATATTCATCAAGTTTTGATGGTTATATATTCGTCCGTACAAGACAGAAATACAGACGCTGTAGGGTTTTCACCCAACAACTCTTTGATTCATTGTATCTTCAAGTTCTTTCATTCCAATTTCCATTCTTATCACAACATACATGCAAAATCAACCATAATCCATCATCATCACTCTAAATCACATCAGTATCATGAGAGAAACAAAGTCCCCACTCAACCCCAAATCAAGGAAGACAAGAAGAAGAGTTGGATTCCTACCTGTCTAAGGTGAAATCTTGTTGAATTGGTGTCTTGGATTGAAGAAACTTTTGATGAGACTTGAAGAGGTGATGAAGATGGAGTGAAGATGAGTGTGATTGGAAGTGAAATGAAGAGAGGTTTGCCCCTTTAGATGGCCGAATGGGTTAAGGGAGAAAGAGGGAATTAATCACAAACTTTTGAAGCAAGTCTCATATGATTGGTGGATGTGTGTTGGTTATTCAACTTGACTTGGTAGCCCATATGGAGGGTTGAGATTGCACCATTTGCATGGGTAATTTGGCTGAATCTTGGCCATCCATCCTAGGGTTCTCACAGAATAATTTCTATTGATCCGGTTCCGACAATTTAAAATACCAAAATCTTACTGATTTTTTTTAAATCGGTAAACCGGCTTTTAGAAAAATCCTATGAGCTTTCCTATTGTTCCTAATCTAATTTCCTAAATTCTAATATGTCTAAATCACACTTAATTAGATTTAAGTGAATACTAAATCAAATCCTAATTAATCACAATTATTCGATAAAAATTGAACAACTTGTTTTAAAAAAAATGGTAAAATTTTTCGGATGTTACAGAAGGATTCAAGCCCGATTCTCTATCTTTCTATCGGATTCCAGTTAGTTTTTTTTCTTTTTTGTGGAGAATTTCTTTGTACTTCAATGGCATAGTGATATAATTTCCAGTTGCCAGTAAAATAGTAGTAAAACTCCCTTGCTAGTTTTTATTCATATCATTTAAGTGTTAAAGTCTGGTCCTTTCATTGCTCCATCATTGGCAGATTCAACACCTTTGAAAGAAGTTGCAGTTGAGATCAAACATTTGGGGATAGAATCAGCTCAAGTAATAGAGCTCATGAACCAAAGGGCTCAGACTCAAACTGATTAGATGATTGACAAGATTGAGGCAGCACTTGAACTACTCACTCATAATGTGAACACTAATGTAGAACCTTCCCATGGTAGCTGAAATTCAAGCCTTAGCTTGAAAAATTACACACCTTTTTAGGTTCACAATATTAAAACAAACTTCCCAAGATTTGATAGCAGTGATGTCCTCCAATGGATTTTTGATAATAGAATTTTCAATATAATGTTTAACTCTTGTATTTAGTGCTCTAACTCCCTTTTTGTGCTTAGTTAAATAAGATTTGAGCCATATTTTATATTTGTGCTTCTTTTGGGCCTTGTTACTAATTTCTAGCATTATTGTTATCTGACACTACTTTGTAATATAGTGATATCTAGAGTTCCTCTAAAAATTGTGCTCTTTGCAACACCCTACTAAATATAAATACTATGCTTAAGTTATAATATTACGTCTTAGAGGCTGTCACGGATTTATTGTACTATTTTTCATAGCTACATAATATATAGCCCAAAAGATATTCCATTTCTTTATTGAATCAGTATTTACAAAATCCAAACTCTCTTACACTTAAAGTTATAGTCATAGATACGATTTGTTCATAATTCTTCCTAATATACATACAACTATAAATACACAAGAGGTTTTGCAGGCTCTATACTTGCCATTATGTGCTATTAAAAACATAACTTAAATGCTAGGGCTATGATCCCCAAGTGCTGAGCTTAAGCATGCCTTATCTAGTCCTTGGGAGCCCACAATCCTGCTACAAACCTAAACACTTTTTAACTAATCTAGAATAATATGAAAACACACATAGGCATAAGAATTGAAAACTCTCAGTAGGCAGTAAAATCACACTACATGTAGTGTCATCATTGTTATTCCGACTGCTTTGGTTTATTATGAAAATAGTGAGTACTCAAATACAGTTTTACTTTTAAGTCTCAAAACATAGTTCAAAAAACTAGTTCCTTTTAACATACACTTTCTTCATAAATAGCATAATAGTATAACTAAATATCATACATAATCGAGATTATAGTTCTTAGTAGCATATATAATCGTGACCATAGTTCTCATTTACTATAATTCTTACTTTAATTGTCGCCATAACTGTGCTCATAGAGATTCTTATTGTAGGATCAAGCACTTACTACTAGGCCAAAAGCTACAGCTGCTAGTAAAGGTGCAACTTTATCTCCTTATGGTTTCTCAAAACCACATCTAGCATAAGGGGCTGCACCCATTATATGCACCATGGGCCAAGATGTTAAGCCCATTGAATCCTATGGGTGATGCTAGTTAAATAAAACCAACAATTTCCTCGCCCTTCAATGTCTCCGGGGGGATTTGAACTCGTGACCTTGCTCTGATACCACTTGTTGGATCAAGCACTTACCACTAAGCCAAAAGCTATAGCGGTTAGCAAGAGTGCAACTTTATTTCCTTATAGTTTCTCAAAACCGCATCTAGCATAAAGGATTGCACCCATTATAGGCGCCATGGGCCAATATGTTAAGCCCATTGAATCCTAAAGGTGACGTTGGTTAAATAAAAGCAACACCCATCATATCTTAAATCTGTTTTGTGATTTGTGAGAGCACTCATTCTAGGGCATCCCCTAGTTCAGATCTGTTATCATAATATCCTAGCCAATATTCCATAGAGGCCCATCACGTCATGGGTGACTATATTGTCCTAACCACTATTCTGGAGGCCTAATATGTCACCTATGACCATATTGGGCAAAAGTTGAGCAATAGAAAATTAAATGGACCTTAGACCCAATTCTTGTGACTAGAAATTAACCCATTTTTATAAGACAAGATCATAACCCCATAGCAAGACATGTGGCACCTTCTGTAACATTGTCCAAACATATAGGCCACGCTGGAGTCATGGGATCATATCTAGAGGTTGTTACAGTTGCTGTGGAAACTTTCAAACAAGACAACATTGCATATGGCCCTTATAATATCATACTTCATTATTGAATATTATACACTAAAAATGTCTCATTTTGTGTTCTTTACTTTGTTATTATTGACTGTCCACTTTAGACACTTGAAATGGAGCTCCAGGTGCTGGATTCAAGCCCATGTTTTGCAGTCCATAATAGTCCCAAAACTTTGCTGCAAACTTGAAGTTTAGTCTATGTACTGGAATGTTTATAGAGACATACAAACAGGTAGTGAGAATCTAAAATTTTTAGTAGGTACACTCAACCCACTAAGCATATAAGGTGTCATCGTAAATATTCCAGCCGTTTTAGTTTATTATGAAAGCATGGACAAATACATATAGGCATAGGTTCAATTTTAAATTTGAAAATGCATTTTCTTGAAGTAAGTTGCTTTTAGCAATCACTTGACATCTTTCAGCATAGATATAAAAGCCATAATAATATAATTTCCAATCATAATAATGGTAGCTATGTAGCACAATGATATGATGGAATATGCATATGCAGATGCACATAACTGGATTATGTAAGTGCACTTCTCTTTCTTATATCTTTCTTTAACTTACAACTTAAACATCTATATTTGGTCCCCTAGAAGTGGATGACCTCTCCCATTTCTAGTAATAGCCTACTTTTCAGGAGTAAGTTCGTTCCTATATGTGATTGTCGGGTTTACTTTCCCTGACTCACACATTAACTTATTCCCCATAAATCTATTCAAGGGCTGGCCCAAGTGATCATTTTGACGATATCGCCCTAACCCACTATGAGATAGAGGCTCAATACATCTTGCAAGTCCTTGTTACTTTATACATTCTTATACATGATCATGCATAAGGATGCTATATATTCTTATGCATATACTTCGTACATCTGTGTTCCAGTCTTTCCATATTTGGGCATTACATATCGTCATCCCCAGTGTAGTATTCTATATAATAGCCAGCCATAGGCAAGTACATAATAATATTCAAGTATTCATTTCTTGCTCAAATTTCGCTATATAGTAAACCTTACAATGTTTGTTATAACTTAACTCATAGTTCTGTGTCTTGCTTAACATTTATCTTGATTAACACTTAGGTTATAAGTCACTAGAAATTTACCTTCACATTAGGAATTATCCTGAATCCATCTGTCGTTATCTGGCCCTTATGTTTTATGAAGTCATTCCTTATCATATCCTTTATTTAACTCTCTTGGTCCCATGTGATTTACTCAAGAGTAACTTTAGTTATTTCCATTTGATTAAAATTGTTCTGGTTTACCTATAAATTTGGGCATCGTATCTCACAAGCACAAAGCTTGAGTTTCGAGTTGACTCCTGGCCCCAGATTTCTAAGTTCTGAGCCTAAGGAAAGGGTTCATGTCTTCCTTGTTCCCCTAAGTTTTGGGTTCCCAGTTTAAGGGAAAGTTTCCACTTATTCCCCTCAATTTCTATGTTTCGAGTTTGATAAAAGGTTCCCAGATCCTCCCAAGCTACGAGTTCTAACTTTATGGAAGAGGGTTTCGAGTTCTAGTTTTCCTGGTCACTTACAGTTTCGAGTTACAATCTTAATGAATAGGGTTCTAGATTCCTATCTAGAGAAAGAAGGTTTACTTCTTCCCTTACCCCCTGAGTTTCGGGTTCAGAACTTAAGAGAGTAAACAGAAAGTTTACTTCTTCCCTTGGCCCCCGAGTTTCGGGTTCAAAGCTTAAGGGAGCGGGTTCACTTCTTCATCGTCCCTCAAATTTTGGGTTTGTAGCATAAGGAAAAGGGGTCCCTACTTCATTGTTCCCCAAGTTATGGGTTCCGAGCACAATCATCATCCCTCAAGTTTTGGATTCTGAGCATAAGGGAAAGGTTCATGAATTGAACTCAGTTTTCTATCCTATTTTGGTCTAAAATTGATATTTAATTCATTTAGGCTTGGATGACTGAGATTTTTGGTTTATATACTCTACTCTTCTTATACTAAGAGGGAAAAATGGATTTAATCTCATAAGATTTCCCAGTTAGTATAATTTTTTCTAAACATCTCTATTATCCTATTTTAGACTCTCATTGTAATGCCCTATTAAAAATAAAATGCCTATTTAAAATAAAATATTAGTAATGGAAACTTTTAAAAATTTTCATAGCTTATGTTTTGGGTATTCCCTTTAATTGCTTTTAGAAATATAGTGATAGAGGAATTAAAATTGTCAGATAAAATTGTTAAAAGTGTTTGTATAAAAAATTAAAAAAAAAAGGACAGCGAATGGGGACCATGATGCATCATAAGTGATATGATGCATTATAGACCCCTCCTTTCTTTCTTATTCCCATCTGGAGCCTTCTTTCCCCTGACACACTTCTTTCTTTCATTTTTCCTTTCCCCTGTTATGCTTCCATTGATTCTTTCCTTCTCAAGTTTGCTTTCCTCTCAATTACCCTCACTCACTATCAACCTACCATCATCATCAACACCTTATGCCTTTCCCGTCAACCTCACTGTTACTATCTCGCAGTCTCTCTCTCTATCCCTCTCTCACTCGCCTATTTTTCTCTCTCTAGAGCCCTCCATTTGTGTTTTGCTTTTTGTGATGGCTGGGTTCTTATTTTGCTTCCTTCTACAACCAACCTACACTGGTGAGCTTCCCTCCTTGAAGCTAGAAGCTAATTTTGTTTTGTTTACAGTTAGAATTAAATTTGATGGGTATTTGGATGTTTGAGTCTTATGAGAAAGGAGGGGTGAGTGGAGAAATGTTTAAAGGTTTAATTTGGGAAGTTAATGGATGTGGATCGTTACTCTATGGGTGTTGAAAAAATTTAGATAACTAATGTGAAATTAAGCCTTAATTAGCAGTGTTAATTTTGGGATAGAGTAATGAGTAAATAAATAGTTGGAAACTTAACTCATGAAATTATGGTTAGAATTATTTAAGTGCTTAGCCATTAAAAGAGTAATAGGAAAATAGTGTTAGCTACTAGATCCTCACATATGTAAATTTAAATTCTTATGTTATATAGCTGATATTCGTTGAAGTTTATTATGATATATATGATTGTAGCTTTTAATTAAAGTTAATTTGTAAAGGTTAGACAAAGAGGCAAAGAATAGATTCTAAACCAAATTTGTGTCTAAATTGGAAATAATTGCTTATATATGATTTCAGATCCTCCAGGAGATCAACCCGCAAGTTCAGTAGCCCCTAAGACATAGATTGGACGCTCCTTGATGTTTTATGAATGGATAATGCATCTATGGCATATGAATTTTTTCATATAACTAGTATTGATTTAATTTTAGTGTATATATATATATATAGTTTATTTTATATATCTAGTTAATTATGAATATTTTAATTGGCAATATAATTGTCTTACAGTTTGATATATCTATTTATTCATAAATATTTGTTTTGGTTTGAGGAAATTTTATTAGTATGCAATAGCTAAATGTTCTTAAAGCTTTTTGAAAAAGACTACTGATTTTCTAAATATTAGGACAAGCTCTTGAACAGCTAAATCTTGTTTTGAGTTTGGAAACCTTGTTTAGTATATTCATTTTTGAAAACTCTGGTTAATATTTATAATTTCGAAATGTTATGGATATTCTATGGGAGGATTCTCAATTAATCAGTAACTAGCGGTCGCTGATACTAGCCTTGGTGCATCTTAGTTCAAACCCTAGCTAGCAGGGGTGTTGCTAGCCCAGAGAGTTTGGCCAACAAATCCGGATCTATTATACTCACGTTGGTGACGACGATACATAACGCCCAAATGTGATTTCATTATGATTTTATTTTGATCCATTATACTCATGTTAGGGACGGCGATACGTAACGCGCTGATGTGATTTCATTATGATTTAATTATGGATTAGAAGCCTCGCTGCTTTGGTAATTATATTTGAAAACCATGTTTCCCAATTTGTGAAATAATATTAATTCCTTAGTTACATACATAGATTTTAATATTGGTTCTTCATGTACATACTTTTAAAATGATGCTTGCTTATGTAAATTTCAGTCTTGACACTAATTCTTTATTTAAGGATAACTTGTTTTACTTTTAGAGCTTGTCCTCATATGTTATAGTTTCATTGCCTCTCATTGAGTTGGTTGGACTCACCCACTTTCCCTTCCTATTTTAGATCCTAGTGTTGCACCTAATTCAGTTCTTCCAGCCTGATATAGTGCAGACACCTTTTGATAGCCTCTCTACATGTGAGGGCCTTCTATAGACTTTCATTTTGATATTTTGAAAATATTTGCCGCCATAGAGTTGCTCCATGATCCATAGATAGGATCCTGCTACTTGATCTTTTTTTGATGGAATATTGTATATGAGTCTCTCTATTTTGGGTTTATGTCCCCTAAGCCATGTGATGTAATGGATATATATATGCAAACTGTTTGAGATTTCTCTAAAAGCCTCAATTTTTGGGATATTTACTGGTTGACTATTTGGTACAGGTCTGGCTATTACAGGGAAGCGGAAAAATAGGGGAAACTCTATCTATTTGTCATGAAAAAATCGATGTCTTGGGTTTGCTGGAGATTCGTTACCTCCAAGCGTCGGCCATGATCTGGGATGGGTCGTGACACTCATTTTGGGCAGCCAACTTGTATAAATCCCTAAAAATCCATTTCTATTTAGATTTTCACCAAATTTTAATTGAAGGTAAACCTATGTGTTAACCTTCAAATAAAATAAGTTTCACTTAAATCTAACATCTTTAGCTCTGGAAATAATTTTTGTGGTATAGGGTGTTTAGGATAGCGGCTTAATCACTCTCTTTTGACATATAGTTACCTCAAAGCTTCTTAACCTAATTCTTATGAACTCCTCTCACCCCAACTCTTCCTCAAGGACCTCAAGAGACTTATTTGAGGTTAACTAAATATTTATTTCTATTCTTATGAAGGTAGAAAGATATGTAGATAGAAGCATCAATAAGCAAGTATAAAATCAAACTTAAATCAACATTTCAAGGCATACCATCATACAATCACATCATCAACACTATAATCCAACCAACCAACATAAGATTTTAGTTGGAAGCCTAGGTTTTGGGTAGGACATAAAACACAAAAAATTAAAGGAAAATAACCTAGGATTTGAGCAACTTACCTCAAGGTTCTTGGAGCCATTGAAGCAAAGAAGCCAAGAACAACTCCTAGCCTTCCTCTTCTCTCATGGCCACAACATATATGGAGGTAGGGAAACTTCACTTGATGCTTGATCATCAAATTGAAAAAGACGTTTAATATAAGAGAAGGTGAAGATTAATTTTCATAAAAGGAGTAAGGTGTTTTGAGGCCAAAAAGGCCATCAACTATGAGCCTGAAGTTCATGGCTATGCTAATGGTGAGAAAGAAGATGAAGAAAATGATGATGGTGGGCGTATGTGTGGTTGTTGGCGTGAATAAAGGGGAGAAAGAGGGGATAAAAGAGTCTTGATATTTGTAGGAGATATTTTGTAAAAAAATATTTGTGGAAGGAGTAATAGTGATAAATCCACCAATTGGGGCCGATGTGGCTCATTTCTAGCTATATACTATGGCTACTCTCATGACATACCTATCTAATCTCTATATAATTATTTCCTTGGATTTGTCATGTACAAAGACAATGGAACCCTTAAGGATTAGTTTAAAGCATCCATTGATTAATTTGGGTACTCTAAGTTCCCCGAGATATTATGTACTATGTGAGTTATCACATACTTTTATTCAAAACCATGTGTGAAAAATATTATTTCTAAAGTTATTACATGTACTCTAATTATCTACTAGTGTTGTAGGGCTCACATCTTCCCAGAATCGGGATTTTTCTTCTAATGCCCTTCTTGACAACCATAGACCTTTATTCGCAGCTTTGCCACTATAATCTAATAACTACAACTTCATCCCTTTTTCTGCTACGGTTTACCTATTTACTATTTTGCCTTTGCCTTGGGCCCGAGCTTCCTTTTATATTGGTCTACCCTCAGACATAGGGATGTTAAACCTTCTTATAACAACTTAGAGGCCAAGTTTGAATTAAAAAATTAAAAATAAAATAAAATTAGCCAACTAAGTGGCCCAGGAGGACTATGTAGCTTGTCCACCATTCCTAATACAAACAAAAACAACAATCCTCTCCTTCCCCATTTGTAGGTCTTGACCTTGATAGAGAGAGAAGAGAAAGCAAACACTTGGTGATTAGTTTGTGTGAAAAATAGAAAGAATTGGAAGAAAGGGACAAAATCATCTCCTTACTCTTTGAGCCTATTCATGCCATTGAGAGAAAAGAGAGCAGAGAAGGTTTTTCTTCTTCTCCGCCATCAAGAAGAAGGAACCATAGTAGGGCAATGACACACTTAAGTGCTTGTTAGAGATTCTTGTTCTTCTAGTTTCAAGGAGCTTCTTCGGTAAGGAACATCCTTACCGCCAACATCACCAAGACTTCATGCCACCATCATTATTGTAACATCATCCCAAAATACAGTACTATGCTTAAGTCATACTACTATCTTCCAGAGTTATTACTATTACTTCAACGGACCTGGTATAACAACACTCTTTGGCTATCTTTAATTTTCCTAACTTTGTCCTGAACGCTTACTTCTTAACTTCTCTGAGATATCTAGAGATAACACGGAAATATGTAAAGTGAGAATTGTATATTCTCAATAGGATTCACTAAGAAATTTCATACCGTGTCATCGTTATTATCTCTAGCTGCTTCAGTTTATTATTAAAAAGATGAACATATTATACGAACTATTCCATTTTATAGTTTGAAAACATATGGCCCGAAGCAGAGTTAATTTTATTCATGCACTTATTAAACAGAGTAAGAATTCAAGCATGAGTACAGCAAATTTCATAATAATAATATTAATAACAAGAGCATACTTGCAATGTCATAATGATGATAAAAACAAATATTATTTGTGTGTATGCATTGCTCATCATAAAATCATGTATATGCTTTTATGTTTCCTTTGCTTTCTTTACTTAACACACCTAGGCATTACATATCACCATCCCTAGGGTGTCTGCATACATATGTCATTACCTTTAATCTTTGCTGCCCTTGGGTAGCTTGATCTAGGAGTGAGCTCAACTTGCGACTGTCATCATACAGTACTAACCCGCAAGGGGACCCATGTGTGTCTAGGTCAGAAGGACTGAGTTGGCCAAATGCATCCAACATAGAGGGACCCAAAAGTTTTAGCTGCCTTCACAAGAAGGGACGCAATGTGCAATTGCCTCCAAGTGAAGGGACCCACATCTTTATCATTTAACTACCTTCACCTGGAAGGACTCAAATAACTGTCTCCAAGTGAAGGGATCTCATATATTCTTCCTTCATTCATATGCAATTATGCATGCTCTTATAAGAATAATCATGATCATGTCACCATGACATATTCATAATTGTATAGCTTTTCATATCATAAATTTCTCATAAAATAAATGCTCATAGTTTCATAGACTTCTGCCAAAAATTTGGCAGCATAACGGATCGAGTCCGCTTCCCCATGAATAGTGCCAAATAGCCAGACAATCATTCATATAGAACATCTATGCAATGTATCAATCTCACAAAAATCAAACAAGTTTCATAGCCTTCATCTTGAGCTAGCTTTTTGCCACTCCCTTTCAATTCTGTCCAAATTTGTAAATTCAGCCATAAATTCTGTTTAATTTATTTAGATCTAAATTTTGGATATGTTAAGCGTTATTTGTCTAGTTTCTGACCTCTTTAGTCCCATTAAGTTTTGACATATACAACTCAAGTTATTAACATTTTACCTAGGTTTATCTTGTTACTAGGCAGATTTGCACACCAAAAAGTAAAAATTCACTAAAAATAGAAATCTAGTTGGAATTATATGAAACTTGTATCATATAAAGCTTACTAACCTAGCTTTATTTCCAACAAGTTTCATTTCATTTGAGTACGTAGAACTCAAGTTACAAGCTCTTGAATTTAGGTAATCCACAATATCCTATTTTAGCCCAATTAGAACTTAGGGCAATTTCATGAATTACTGGGAGCAATAGGGATTGAATTTGATTCTAAAATTTTCATGGAATGTTACTCTATGTCTTAAATTTCTAAAAAAATTAGTTTCACTCAATTTGAAGGAGTATAGGGTGAGTTATGCCCTTAGAAATCTAGTCTGCTCAAAATTAGGGTTAGAATACTAAGATTAAATTCAAAAATTCATATATCTCTCAATACTAATCTAATAGTCTTATAATTTATATGGCTGGAAATCTCTAGATGTCTAGTTTCGGTTAAAACTAATTTCATCTCATTTTGGTGTCTATAGACGAGTCCATACAAAGCATAAGTATAGATGCCGTAGGGATTTCAAGGAATCTAGATTCTGTTTTATTGCTTTTTGTGTTTCTCATTCGATATTCAACCTAAACCAAGCAACCATATACCAAACCAGCCACAAATCAGCATATAACCATCATATAATACCATAATAGAAAGAGGATTAGAAGACATAATTCAACCACCAAGCTTCACAGCCAAGCAAATACAAGGAATCCTATCTCAAATTGATGTAAAAACTAGCTAGATTTGAGTTTTTGGTGGAAGAAGTAGGTAGAGCTTGGGGATGGGAAGAAGAAGGAGTGGAATTGGAGAAAAGAGAAACAAGAATGGGCAGCTGATGGAGGAAGCACGAAAATGAGGGGAGTTAGGAGAGATTTTGATGTTTTAAAACATGGTTAGTTAGGTTTTGTGGCTTGTGATTGGTAAAGGCTTTGGTGGTGGTGAGTAAGTCAAGTTTCTCCACTCTTTGGGCAACTACTTGGCGCCACTTAGGTGGGGAAACGGCAGCTGAATTTTAGCCACTTCTCCTAGGGTTTTCATCACATAATCCTATTGATTCGATTCTGGCGGTTTAATATATCGAATCTTTATCGATTTCCTTCAAATTGGCAAGTCATAACCAAATGGTTTTCTGAGATTTCTTATATATCTATCTTAATCTTTCCTAAGCTTAATCCCTCTAATTAACACTTAATTAACTCCTAATTAACCTTTAATTAATTTCTAATTAAACTTACTTATGCTATAAAATCGAATAAATCGATTAATAACGCAAATTGGGATGTTTTAAAAATTTTCGGATGTTACAATTATCATCATCTCCATCATCCTCTCCCCTCCCAAACAAGTAGGGGTTCTCTTCCTTACCTCCTTCTTGAAAACTAACATGAATATTTATTTTTGATATTGGTTTGATCCTAACTTCTTTCTTATCTTTTCTTGATTTTAGGAAATTTAGAAACATGAAATTGTCCTATCTTGAAGCTATTGTGTTGTTTTTATGTTAAATATTGTATATTTGTGTTACTTGAGGTCTCTTGAATGTGATTTTGAAGCTTGAAGGCATTGGAGTTGAAAACGAGAAATTTTATGTGCATGTGTGTCTGCATGTGTGAATTTCGGCCATGTTGGGGTGAAGAGGATGAGATGTGTTTTCCTGCTCACTTAGTATGTTTTCTAATTCCTCTTATGTTGTTCAAAATTATGAGATTGGGATTTTATGGATTTGAGTTTTTGTAACAAGAAGAGTAAATTTATAGCCTAAATTAGCATATTTTCAACCAAGAAGAAAAATAAAGAGAAAAAATTTGATTCTTTTAATTTGATCATGTTTTCTAAGCTCTTGATATGTCTATGGATTATTGATTGTGTGTTGGTGTTGTAAGAGGGAAAATTTTCATGTGTACATGTATGATAAGTGATTTAGCCATGTTGAGTTAGAAAAGAGAAAAAATTAACTTTTATCTTGTTCTAGGTTTAATTAAGTTTTAATATGTTTATGGGTAAGTGATAGTGTGTAGAGTTGAGGTTGAGGTGTCATGAGAATACCTTTGAGATTTAAAAGTGTTTGAGATCAAAATCTTGTCTCTTGAATAGATGTTATAATTCAGCCATGAGGTGTGCAATGTATAAAAATGATGATTTTTAAGGTGTATAGGATTAGTTTATAGTGTTTTGAGTACCTAATATGTTGTATTAAGCTTGGGAGAAGCTTTGAGTAAGAATAGGCTTGAATCTTGAATTGTGGTAAGGATGAGTTGAGGTCTTAAATTATCATTAAGTATGTAAAGTTGGGTTTTATGTTTATAAAGTTGTTTTGAAATATTTGAATGCCTTAAAAATTAGATTAAAGTTGCAGTAAGGGATTGATTAACTTTAGGCTTGAATCTTGGAATTGTGACTGATTGAGTGTTGGTTGCCCCTTGATGTTAAATTATTTTCTATAAGGATTTAAGGTGATAAGTAAGAGGAATTGAATTATGGCATGTTTGTGTTGATGGTTTAAGTGTGAAAGATAAGCTTGAATGATACTTAATTGTTTGAATTAAGGATTAGTCAAGTATGGTGCCTGATTCTTGAAAACTAAAATTATAACCTTGCTCGTTGCTTTATGTTGAGATTTGACAATGTTGTGTTGAGTATGAGAACTTGTCTTTTGTGAACTATTATGGTTTATGTAGTGCTTAGAAAATGTTTTGAATTATGTAAGGACTTCGTTTGAGAATGAAATTGCTTTTGAAACTACACAAAGGACTTGATTTGTGGTTTAGTTGGATTGTTGCTCCATAACTAAAGATTCACAAGGATGCAAGTATTTTGATTGCTCCTCTCACTTGAAAACATGGATTCAACCATGCTATGCTTATCGATGAGAAATTGCTCTTTCTATGTGATATTGTGAATTGCCTAATGATTGGACTACAATATGAATAATGGTTCCAATTGAGGTTAGCATTATGGTGAAAGAACAATGTTCATGACATGATCATGCATTTGCTTGAAAACCATGAAAAGAGAATTTTTTCATGCACAACTGAGATTGTGGTTTTGACATGGAACATGTGCATGAAATTTATTGCATGATGAGAAATTAAAGATCAAGAAAGTCTTGTAGTGGAAAAATTTCAATGACTATGTGACATTGAGGAAAGGGTCACATGGGTCGTATTGATACCGAGGCAAGGGTCATATAGTTAAAGAATGAAAAAGTTGGATATGGACAAGGACAATTTTTATAGAGAGCTCTCATAGATCAGGTCATAGAATGAGAAATGAGAAATGAGAAATGCACAAAGGGCCCTAGAAAGTCCTCTACGAGCATAGATAAGCAAAGATAAATAGATCGTTAAAGAAATGCACTCTTGCATATATTTGTTTTATATTAAGGATCCAACATGACATATCTGCTTAATTTACTTTTAAATGCATATTTGTTTTATCTATTGAAAGTTTTTGGGAAATTGCTTATATTTCTGTTATATTGAGGGTTGTTATATGTGCTTGTATAATAACTGCTTGTTGTAACCGTGTGAGATTTCGGATTTCTAGCAAACACCTGAAAACACCACCTTACTGAGATTGGTATTTGGTGTTCCCAAGTGCATGATAGGATAGCAAGGATTTGATTCGATTGGATACTTGATATTTATATGATTCTTGTAAAGTATTTATGAAGACGTTTTGCTACATGTACAAAATTAGATTAGCAGATACAACCACAGTGTTGTATACATATCATAGTTAGTTTAGTAATTGTATTATGGAGGCTTGTTATAATGAATTTGTATATAACTATCTTCTTGTTAGACTAGTCAAATGAATTAAGAAAGGATTGGCAAGGTAAAAGTGACTCTAGTTAATGGTTAAAGTAACCATAACTATGTACTAAGAAAGGATAAAGTTTCTCGTATATTAAAGTGAAGAAAAATGGAAAAGAAAAATATATGGTCTAAAATAAGAGATGTTGGTAACACTTGCTAGTTAATTGTTAATTAAATACCGAGTGAAAAACAAAAGACAAATTAACAATTAATTGGCAGGATGTTACATTAACTGATCCTTTGGACTTACTATTGTGTTTGAAGGTAGAGTGCCTTGCGGTCTTTCAGCAATCTGCTTAGATATCCAACCTAATTGTGTCTCCAAGTTCTCGATGATAGCTCCTTGGTTCTTAAAGTTTTCTGAGGTCTAAGTCATGAACATCTCAAGAGTTAATTCCAAACTTTTGATTGCCTTGATTATTCCATGCAAAGTTCAGGTGCTTTCTCCAACTCAGATTACATATATTGGAATATTGGTTATTTTGAGATCTAAGAGGATTCCCTATGAAATTCACTTGCCCTAGTGGTACGGAGTGTGTTAAAGCTTAACAATAATCATTGGGATGGTTACCCCCATAGAAATCACATGTCAAGATTGGCAATTGAATTGACTTGCACATTGTTCACCTACTTGTGAGACTTGCCATTTGTTGAGTCAATGTGGCATTTTGAGCTGACATTTAAAGTGTCCGATTCAAGCACTCCTTTCTTCAAAGAGAACCTCTTAGAAAGGGTGTAATAGTCATTTCAAGCCATGACCTCAATCAGTTCTTGTGCTTCTATAAGAGTCCTGATGTTGATGGATCCACCAGCTGAGGCATCAATCATCTATCTAGCAGCAAAATTCAAGCCATAGTAGAAACTTTGAATCTGTTGCTAGTCTTCAAAGGCATGTTTCAAATATCTCAATAAATCTTTGAACCTTTCCCATACTTCATATAATGACTCCCCTTCTCATTGAGAGAAACATATAATTTCATTCCTCATATTCAAATACTTGGATGGAGTAAAATACCTAGAGAGAAACTCATGAGATAGATCCTCCTAAGTAGAAATAGTTCCAACAGATTAAAGCCATGACTTCACTTTATCTCTAAGAGAAAATGGAAATAACCTAAGCGCAATAGCATCGCCATTGACTTTATTTATCTTCATGGTGTCACAGAGTTGGAGAAAATTGGAGATGTGAAGATTTAGATCTTCTAATGGGAGTCCTCCAAACTGATCTTGTTACACTAGATTAAGAAGGGCTGGCTTGAGCTCGAAATTGTTTGCTTGAATAAGAGGGCGAGTAATACTTGTGGCATATTCTCCCACAAAAAGAGTAGCATACTTGCCCATGGATCTTTTTTCTGACCTTCTCCGTTCTCACCTATGATACTTGATTGCTCCTCTTTCTTTAACTGAGCTAATGTCCTCTACTTCCTCAAAGTATTCTTAATCTTCGAATCAAATTGGAATAAATCTAGAGCAGTGATATATAGGATAAAAAAATCTAAAAATCACTCAGAAACACTAAAACGAAAAGGATCAAGCGGAAAATTTAAGAATAACCAAAGAAAATAAACACAAAAAATTTGTGCCTAATTTAGTATCCTTTTGGATAACAATGTATTAACTAAAAGTTAATCCCCAATAGTAGTGCTAAAAACTTGATGGGACTGTGGTAGGTATACCAAACCGTATGTAACATCCCCAATTTCCAAGTTCTGACTTCACCTTTAAGTTTGATCCAATCCCATTCCCGTCTCCATCTTCGAATTTCAGATAAAAGGGATTATTTCCAAGTTCCGAGTTAGTCTTGCACAATTTCCAACTTCATGTCCTCCAACTTCCGATTTTGCCTAATTTTGATTATTCCTGACTTCCGACTTCACCTCATTTCATCATCGAATTTCACATGAAATATACTACTTCCGACTTCTGAGTTTGTTTAAGAATGTTAGCATAATTTACCGACTTCCGACTTAACCTCCAAGTTCGAACAACATGAACGTGAATCACCCGGTATCCGACTTCATGTCTCAAAGACAAATATACCCGGTTTCCAATCTAATCCATATAAGATCCCAGCTTCCGTGTTTAAGTACTTAAGTTTGGTAATGTGATAGGAATTCCTGAGTTCCGACCTTAAGCATCCTCATTCCGACTTCGGACTTGACCCAAGTTGATGTTTTAGAACAATGGTACAAGTGCCAACGTCCGATTTTGATGTAACAAGTTCCCGCCTTAGAGTTGGACTCAATGGACATGAGTTCAAATCCTTAAGCTGGTTTCCAAGTCACAAATGAGTTCCAATATCCGATCTTATTCTCATTTCTACTGGCATTCCCGAGTTTGAATGGGGAGTTCTGAGATTATATGATTATAAGCTTGAGGACTTCCGATCTCCGACCTTACGTCCAAGTCTCGAAATAAACCAGACAAGATTTCCTCAAGTCACAAACAAGAGGGATGAGTTCTGACATCAGGTTAGCCCAAGCTCAGGCAAAATGTCACGAGTTCTGAATTTAAGCTAATAAGGACAAGTTCCGATTTCAGATATACCGGAAGCGTATCCCACTTTTGGGACGACGTGCAGAGCAATTTGGCCACAAAAGTCAGAGACATGGCCGAATTGCAACCACAAAACTCCAACCAATCAACACCACAACTCTCATGTATTTAAATCAGACTCTTCTCTCCATTTTGGTCTAATGTACGTTCCCTTCTTCTTGCTCCAGCCCTCTTCTTCTTCCCTTCCTCTCTTAATCCAACTCCATCAAATCTCCAAGCTTGGTCAAGGTTCCATCAATCCCAAACTCAAATTCAGCAAGATCACACTCTAAAGAGGTAGGATTCTACTTCTATTCTTGAATTATTTGCCCTAAGGCTATATGAACTTGTATTCTTCTTCATGTATTTGATGAGTTAATAGATGTATTATGATGGATTATGATTGGATTAACATGAAATATTGAGTTGGAATTAAGGTTAGAAGAAGAAAACTAGGAGAAGTGAAAGTTTGGAATGCTGTCTAGTTGAGGAATTCCACGGCAGTCTGTACGGCAGAGTGTACGGCACCACCTAAAATCAGTTAAATCCGATGAAACTATTTTTAGATGAAAGTAGACATTCAAGGCTTTCTATAGATATATAATATAAGGTTATTGGATTAGTATTGAGAGATATATGAATTTTTGAAATTTGACCTAGGAATTAGGGTTTTCATCCGGGCAGGGTGACTTGAGGAGGGTATAACTCGCCCTATACGACTCCAAATTGAGTGAAACTAACTTTGTTAGAAAGCTTACACATAGGGGAACATCCCAATATGAAGTTTCGAGTTTGTTATGGTCCCAATTGTCCCCAGTGATTCAAGGAAGTTACCCTATGTCTAAACTGAGCCAAAACAGAGTAGTTTAGAAAGGTCAAGTTTCAGGACTTATAACTCGAGCTATACTAAAGCAAATGGAATGAAACTTGTGGTAAATGAAAGGCTGTCTTGTTAGCTTCAACATGAGACTAATTTCGTATGATTTGAGCTTAATTTCGATTTTTAGTGAATTTATACTTCTAGGAGTGTAATTCGGGCTAATGACTGAACAAGCTGAGGTAAAATTTAAATATCTTAGAGTTATGTAGATCAAAATGATATGGGACCAAAGAGGTTAGAAAGTAGACACATAAAGCTATGACATATCCAAAATTCAGATTTAAATGAGTTGAATAGAAATAAAGGTGGATTATACAAGATTCGGGCAGAATTGAATAGAATTGATGGAAGTGACCTAAGTGATGATTTCACAAGTGTTAGTGAAACATATAAGGTTTGAGTTGAGGATTGCCAGTTTTACATTGATATATATATATATATATATATATATATATATATATATATATATATATGTTAGATGGATTATATTGCTATAACTGAATTGTTTGTGAACTAGCACTATTCATGGGGAGACAGAACTATCCGTTATGCTGCCGGACTTATGGCAGAAGTTTATGGAGCTAGGAATGTTTACATGCAAGGGTAACTTTAAATGTGATACGAGTTATGACGTATATGAAAATAAAGGAGGAAGCATATGTATGAGCATATTCAGCATGCCTATGCATGACCATATGTGAGAATGACAAAGCATGAGTATAATAAATGTAAATCCCTTCACTTGAAGGCAGTTAATTGAGATCCCTCCCTGTGAAGGCAGTTAAAAGATAAAGATATGAATCTCTTCACTTGGAGGCAGTGCACTTTGAATCCCTCCTTGTGAAGGCAGCTAAAACTATGAGATCCTTCTACCTTGGAGGCACGTGGTCAGATGAGATCCCTCTATATTGAAGGCACGTGGTCAGATGAGATCCCTCGATTTTGAGGCACGTGACCAGAAGAGATCCCTTCAATTAGAGGCACGTAGCCAGAATGAGATTCCTCCAAGACTAGAGGCACGTGGGTCCCCTTGCGGGTGAGTCAGTGTGACGACGGTCACGAACTGAGCTGACGAGCTCCCTCCAAGGCCAGGCTACCCAAGGGCAGTAACAGCACCCTAGGGACGGCGATATATAACGCCTAGGTGTGCCAAGTAAAACCTAAAGATTAAAGATTAAAGTATATGCAAGCACCCCACTCACATGAGACATGGCATCGACCCAGCTAGTGTGAGTTTAGGGGTCAGAACTTACATGAGGCATGGCATGACCCAGCTAGTGTAAGTACCAAAGGAAGATCCCATATTCCTAAGGAACGTGACATGGTGATCACGCTCTGATGGGGTATGACATGGCGATCATACTCTGGAATATGGCATGTAAAGACTTTACGATGATAAAGAAAGATAAAGAAAGAAAAGTAAATTTTATGTATATGCATGAATTCAAGTACAAGTTAAGCTATGTGCAGATGTTATGTTCTCAGCACATTGAGGTTATGTGGGTGTCTTAATATGTTGTAGTTCCAGTAAAGTATATGTAGAAGTTATGCCTCTAGTACATTGATGCTATCGTACTTTATTGTATTTCAGTTATTAGTCCTAATATAATTCATGACTTGATTTTTCATGGATTTTTTCGAAATGCCAAATGTATGATTAAAATAAGCTTTGCTTCAGACATATATTTTTGAACTATATAAAATTAAACAGTTTGTAAAGCTTGTTCACTTTTTTCTTAATAAACCGAAGCAAACTGGAGATGACAACGATGACATTTGTTATGATAATTAGAGAATCCTATTGGGAATTCATAATTCTCACACCTATTTCCGTGTTATCTCCAGACAGTTCAAGAAGTTCCAAAGACGGCCAAAGCTGCTGTCAGATAAGGTCCGTTCAGGTAACAGTAGCAACTCCAAGGTGTGGTACTATGACTTAAGCATAGTACTGTACTGAGGAGGGTGTTACACCGTACAAATAATAAAGTTTGAGTAAGAGATTGTCTCCATAGTGATTTACTTAGCTAACTACCAATTCCCTAATTTGGAATCTATTTAAGCACAAAAAGAAAGAAAGATGATGCAAATAAGAAAGAAAAATTAAAAGATTGCAATAATTAAAATGCAATAAGAAAAAGAAATCCTGAAAACATGAATTATAGACAATAAAGTAAAGAATGCTAAGGATCCAATTTTGTCTAGTCTTTTGATAAGTATTGACCTTTCTAACCTAACCAAGTCTATCTACCCAATTAATGGAGGGAATTCCTAACAGAATAAATACCCAACTCCTCATGCGCACTAATTCTCATTTTATCCTAGAATCCAATTAATTCCTTAACTTGAACCCTAAGTCCAAAGGCATTAATGATTTATGAGCTCCTTTAATAATCTCCATGAAATCACTAACTTCTATTCCTAGATAATTAATTATTAAGGTTCTATCTTACTATCTAAATCATGGACCAACTATCCAATTGTTTACACAACTCTAAGACAATTCTTTGGGTGATTAAGCCATTAAAAGCATTAACAATAAAGAATAGGAACTCAATTAAAGAAGAAAAACATGAATTAAATCATAAAGAGTCAATAAATCATCATCTAACTGCATTAATTGTAACACCTTACCAGCCAAAATACTATGCTTAAGTCATAATATATTACCTGATAAGTTATTACATGTGGCAAATTAATTAAATTCCATTTTCTGTCTCATTATTAATTATCCATATAGATTTAGTTGTCCACTTCAATATATTTTGGGTTGACGGCAGAATAAATACTAGATAATCGTTGTACCAGAAATAAATTAACATAAAAAAAATGCAAAATAGACAGAACTACTGCAAATTTCATCATATTTACATATATATATCGATGTCTGTTTTCAAAATTGACAAACGATATAGGGTAATAAAATGAGGCCACTTAAACAAAATAAATCGGTCTGTCGACATGAACAGTACCCTAACTGGTCCCCACGGGACATTTCATGTGCTATACAGCATGTACTCATCTACTATCTATGACCCAATACTGTCAAAAGAGGGACATTCTATACACATTCTATGACTGTTGCTGTGATAAGGCTAGAGGATCCATGGTTGGTATTGTTGGTGCTACTACTACTACGGGTGGTGGTGGAAAGGGATGGGCCATGTAGAGAGGAATGGCCATATAAGGGACAGTAAGGTCGAAAAGCTGGTGCATGAGTGGTACTGCAAAGTCTCTCTGGAAGAAGAAATAAAAGCGAAACTGACATCTACCTGATATGTACACGAAGTGTAAGAATGGATCGAGATGGATATGGAGTTCGGGGAACTCATTGAAAAGGACGCCGGTGGCCGCATTCTCCATGATCTGAGAATGGCGCGGAAACATATAGTAGGGTGAGAAATAAAGATTTCTCAATAGGGATCCTAAGTTCATATATATCTACCATCGCTGTCATTCGCAGTTGTTTTGGGTTTTTGTTAATTAAAAGAAAATGTTGCAACCAACAAGATGTCCTACTCAATTAGTTATAGAAATCATAGCCCGAAACACAACTTTGTTTTACTTAAGGAAATAAAGGAAATTAAACAGAGAAATAAATAACCAGATCTGTGTTTTTGACATAGTTAAGTGACAGCCATAAAGTGGACAATAATAAATATATGTATATATAACATCCAATGGTGCAATTAACTCAATGCATGATAATAGAAATTATGGATATGCATAAATGATAACAAAAATTGTGGATATGCATAAGAAATAATGCACTTGACCTTAACTCATATTTTTCCATACTTGGTCCCCTAGGAGTATATTGGCCATAAAACTCCTGGGTAATAGTCCGCTTTTCAGGATCGAGATCGTTCCTATACAGGGTCGCCAGGTTTACTTTTCCTGACTTCCCCACTAATCTACTCCTCTTAACTTTGTTCAGGGGCTGGCCTAAGTCACATGGAAATCCTTCCTCATTCTTATAAGGGTAGCATTGCTTGTCTAATACTTTGATCAATGCATGCATAACTTGTAAATTCATATTAATTGAACCTTTGCCGAAATTTTGGCAGCATAACGGATCATGTCCACTTCCCCATAAATAGTGCCAGATAACCAGGAAATTTTAATCAAATAGCAAACCCAATATAGAGCATATCTTCAATAGTTGTCACACACAACAAAGTCTTATGAGCAAAGCTTAGGTAGTTAGGTGCAAGTTTTAAAATCTTAAGTCTTAATTTATCTTGTAAGCTTTTAATTTCTATTGATGTTCCCGAGTTTGAGCTTAGGACCGAGTTTCGAGATTGAATTGGGTCCAAGTTCCGAGATTATATAATTTTCAACTTCCGGGGTTATGTTCGATCTCCGAAATTTGATTTTGGGTTGAGTTTTGGAAATACGGGTATAAGAGTTTTAAAGTGTCCTAGTTCTCAACTTCCGAGATTCGGGTGTAAGGTTTCATATTCTGGTACCAACTTCCAAGTTTATGTTGAAAAATCCCGACTTCCGGGTATAGGTATTTTAGGTTATATATTCTTGTCCTTGACTTCCGATTTCAAAGTGTTTTATGTGCTTGTGATTCCGATCTGTAACCTTAATCCACAGTTGGTCTTCCAAGACTTTTATGAGTGTGTTTCCTAAGTTCCAAGTTTTTGACATTGACTATACCCAATCTATTTTCCTATTCACTAAGTTTCGATTTCAACATTAAGTATACCCGATCTAGCTCTCTGTTTGCTAAGTTCCGAGTTCCGATATTAACTAAACCTGATCTAGTATTCATATATGTCTCTAACTAGAATTACACTCTTATAAGAGAAAATTCACCAAAAATAGAAATCTGGGTGAAATTATACAAAATTTATATCACTATAAAGTTAACAAAGCAAGCTTTCAAATGAAATAAGTTGCATATTATTTGAATGAGTATAACTTGAGATATAAGCCCTGAAACTTGACCCTATGGGACTACCCTGTTCCAGCCCAGGTTGAACTTAAAGTGAATTCATTGATGTACTAGGGATAATTGACAACAAATCTGACTCTAAAATTTTTATGGGATATTCTCTCATATGTTAGCTTTCAAACAACGTTAGATTCACTCAATTTGGAGTTATGTAGGGTGAGTTACACCCTTCTCAACTCACATTGCTCGGATGAAAGTCCTAATTTCTTGGTCAAATTCAAAAATTCATAGCTACCTCCAATGGTCTTATATTATATATGTATGGAAAGCCTTGAATGTCTAGTTTCTCATAAAAAATAGATTCATGAAATTTAAACAGCTGTAGGCAGAGCTGTATACTCTACCGTACGGACCACCGAGAAAAAACGCTAACAGCTTCTTGAGTTTTTTCTTCTCTTTAAGTTCTTTTATACCAATTCCAACTCTAATCACAATACACATGCAAATTCAGTTATAAATCATCATCATCACTCCAAATCACATCAATATTATGAGGAAAACAAGATCCCCACACAGCCCTAAATTAAGAAAAATAAGAAGAGGAGTTGGATTCCTACCTTGTCTAGGTATAATTCTTGTTAGATTTGTTGTTGGAGTTGAAGAAATCTTGTTGTGCCTAAAAGGTTTGTGGAAGAGGAAGATGATATGAGTTGAGATGAGATGAGATGATGGAGAAAAGAATGGAGAGGGGTTAGCATATATGGACCGAATTTTTGCAAGGTCAGAAAAGAAAAAATTTAAAAACTTCTAAAGCAAGTTACATGTGATTGGTGGATTTGAGTAGGTTATTCAACTTGGTTTGGCAGCCCATATGGAGGGCTGAAATGACGCCACTTGCATGGGTAAGTTGGCTTAATCTTGGCTATTCATTCTAGGGTTCTCACAATATAATTCCTATTGATCCGGTTCCAACAGTTTAAATTACCGAAATCTTACCAATTTCTCTTAAAATCGGCAAACCGGTTTTAGAAAAATTTTGTGAGATTTCCTATGTTCCTAATCTAATTCCATCAAACCTAATCACTTCTAAATCATACTTAATGGGCTTTAAGTGACTGCTTAATCGAATTCCAATTAAACCCACTTATTTGATGAAAATCGACCAACTCGGTTATTAACGATAAGATTTTTCGGACGTTACATTAATCACTCTTATTTTAAGATTGATGGAAATAAGCACTCAACTCACCAAGACACGGTGAGGAGCCAAAACAGCATGAACTACATACATATGGTCAAAGAAACAAAAGAAAAAAAATAATTAGAGAGAAAATAACACTCAAACTGAATAGCATATCAACCTATGATACCTCGCACAGTGATGTAGATGCATTCACTTATATGGAACAGCATGAAGTCTCCAAAAGCACTAGTTTCACCACTTGAGATCTTATTACCACATGAAACTGCAATTCCAACATATGAGACATAATGTTGGTTCAAATAGCTCCTAAGATACTCGGCCAAATAGGAACCTAGCAGAACAAGTCAGACTAAAAACTAGAAAATTTGTATCAACACATAATTCACCACCTAGGTGACTCCTAACAACAACACAAGTTCACCACCTAAAGTTATTGAACAGAAACAAACAAAAAGTCTTTATATCCAAATTCAATTGTAATTGCCAAAAGTAATCGCCCACCATAAGCTATCGAGCTAACAAATCTTTTCCTTTCATTATGCATTCAAACTACATCTTCACCTTAGCATATAGGAAATTTAGCTACTCATGTTAAGGACACCCAATCCATGTGTATTAGAGAACATTCTATACATGAGGTAAAGAAAAGAAGAAAGCATGACAAATCTCTAATGATCTTTGAATACCAATCTTCCTCTCTTCATGAGCCACCAAGAACCCTAACTAAGGTCTCTTTTCTATGATGCCAAAAAATTTTGTTATATCCCAAAAAGCTCTTTCATAATCCTTAGTTTAGATTTTTAATCAAGTCTTAGGGCCTCCATGATGTATTTCCCTCTTGGAGTGGGCCTCTTCTAGTCTTGGAAGTCATGAAGGAGCCATTGTAATACATTTTTGCACCCTATTAGGCCAACATGAGCCCAAATGCATTTTACTAATGTATTCAACGTGGGGCTGTATTGTTTGCATCAAGGGATCGTGTAATGTGTAGACAACACATAACTCGATTTCTTCTTGGCTTTGCATAGCTTGCTATAGTGTGAATTAGATTCTACTTCAACATGAAAGTTGTAGATTTTTTAGTTAGATTTCTAGTGCCTTTGGAACCACTTCTTTTAGACTTCTAAAGCCTGAGGTATTAATGAAATAGTAATGAAAGGTCAAGCTGGACAATATCAAGAACAAGATCATGTCGAATCATGATTCTTATTTTCCTCCAAGGAAACTTGAGAACTGCAAAAGGTTTCCAATAGCAAAATTATAGATCTCCTTCTCTTCTTTCCAGGACATTTTGAATCATCACAATCCAACCTTTGTACAGAGAGATATTGACTTTTCAAAGCTAAAAGGTCTTGAATTCTTGCAAGATAAACTCAAAATGTCTCCAAACAAGCTCCTTGGAATTCCACTCGTTAAGATTGAGTACCAATATAATCCAAACCTCAAACTTCACCTACAAATTATCAAATTAACATTAATCCCATAAATTTCAAAAAATTCCAAATATCATACAAAAATGACTAAATTCCCAACAATTATAACATAAAACCATATCAAAATAAGCAATAAATAAGTGTATATTTTACATTCATTGTCAGCATCCAATTTTTTTATTGAGCTAAAAAAGAAATTCAGGTAACTTAACATTATTTTAACTTTTTACATTGATTGGAAACATTATACTTTATCATTGTAGAGTATTTTGTTTAAAGTTGGCTTGACTCACACCAATTTATTTATTTTACTTTTATTTATTTCCTTTTCTTTTTCCAGTTTAAGTTGAGCTGATAATAATAAATAAAAAAATCAAAATCAGAAAGTTGACAAAAAAAGTTTATTCTCTTTTTCTTTTAGTGTATACAAAAAAAAAAATCCAAGCCCAATTTTTAAATTTAATCCATTCAAAAAAAGTTTTCAAATCTTTAATTTCGCCACAGGAATCTCGACAAGAATGTCTTATCCTGCTCCCCTTTTGATCTGAATACCGTGTATATATGTTGAGAGTTTGAAATCAAAAGCAAGGAAGAGAGTGAGTTTGAGACTGAAGACAAAAAAAGAGAAAGAGAGAAAGAAGAAGCGAGGAAGGGGTACCTAAGAGAGAGTGTATTTTCTTGAAAAAAAAATAGGATTTTTTTTTTAAGAAAGAAGAAAGGAAATATTAAAGAATTAAAAATAGTTCATAACTCAATAATAAATCCGCATAAATATATTTCAGAACAAATTCATAATCAGAATGTAAGTATTATTTTTTCATAATTTAATTTTTTTCTGTGAAATTTTATTATTAGCAGTGTTGATAGATAAATTAATTTCTTACCGATTATCAAAGTCATGAAAGATAATTTATAAAAAATAATTAATAATATTGTTAAAAAAAATTTTGTTCTGGACGTCTATACTTTTGAATAATTACTTTAGTATCAGCATCAATTTTTTTGCTTTTAATTTTATGTCAATTGTTGGTGGATATATGGGCCTGGTAAATCAAGCTATGAATAATTGACATTTTTTTTTTAATTTGAAATTAAGTTAAACAAATTAACTGACAGAACCTGTTGGTTAACTAACTTAATTATTAAAGTTAACTTGTAACGTTAGTTTATAATCGTCTCAATATATAATTTGTAACAAATTTGGTGAAATTAAATTGATGAGAAAACTGGAAAAACCACCAATTAAGGTATATTTGGTATATCTGGATCTGAAAAGCTGCAGCAAAAGCCGTTGCCTTTTGTTCTCAATCAAATATCTTGTTTATCGTATTTAATTAGGCAGAGTATAATGCATAGGCAATTGTGTTTTATGATTTTGATTATATTTTATAGTTTGGTTCTAGTGTGTGGAGAAATTATGCTACTTTCAATCAATCAAGAAATTAAGCAGCTTTGCATTTACAGATGGTTGCACTTCACTGGCATTTGTGTGAGACGTTGCTATAGTTGCTGGGAATGTATTTTCTTCTATTTATATTGCTTCATTTTGTGTTTTATGGTTTAGCTTATAGTTACGGGATGATTTTCCTTTTATCATCCGTGCACATCCATATACGGGGAGAATTTTAATATCACAAAGCAGGTCTTGAAGATTTAAATATAATATTATTTAATGTTACAGAAGTTAAATATTATTGGTTTTAGTGTGTGAAATCTAATTCTTTAAAAATAAAGAGAATACAATACGAGAACAAATCAAGCTACTTTGTTTTTGTCAAAGTCTCAATGAAATCAAGCTTTATTTTTTTTGGTCGTGAAGATATGAAGCTACTTTCAATCAAAAAAGAATCAAGATAAGGTGCTTGCTAACACGCACCTTATAAAGTATGGTACATGATATATCGCGTAGTGTTAGGTATTTAACGTGGTCTATTACGGATAATTTGAAATTTTCTCTTAATAGCCGATTATGAAAACGATAAAAATATTCAGACGACTGGTCCGATAGTATCATTGTTTCTTTTGACTTTTTTATGATCCAAAAATTTACCAACATAATATTGAAAATACTGGTAAAATCCTACTGAGTAAGACTTTCTTACCAGCATTTTCAGCAAATACGCTAGTAAAAAAGAGTTTTTTTTGTCTTTTTTTTGTAAAACACCAGTAAGTAAGTTTTACATATAAAAAATATATAAATATCAAATATTATTTATATATAAATATATATTTTATATATATTTATATATATAATTAAATAAATATATTTAATATGATATATATATATATACACAACATAATTAACAGTGTTCTGAAAAAAATGACAAAAAAACTCTTTCTTATCTGCATTTTTGCTGAAAACGCTAGTAAAAAACTCTTTTCTTACCAATATTTTTAGCAAATTTACCAATATTTTGGACGAATTTACTTGCGTTCCATAACCTTTGTTACTTTTTTTCAAGTTTTTAACTTTATTCATAAACTTATAAGTATTTTTGGCAAATTTACTAGCATTTTGAACAAATTTACTAATATTTTGGACAAATTTACTAGTATCCCATAATCTTTGTTATTTTTATTCACGTTATTTATTTTTTCCATAAATTTATCAGTATTTTTGGCAAATTTACTAGCATTTTAAGGAAATTTACTAGCATTTTAAGAAAATTTACTAGTGTCCCATAATCTTTATTATTTTTTTTCAAGTTTTTAATTTTTTTTTCAGAAACTTACCAGCATTTTTGGCAAATTTACCAGTATTTTGTACAAATTTACCGGTGTTATTGGTAAATTTACTAGCATCCCATATGATAATTGTTATTTTTATTCAAGTTATTTATTTTGTCAAAAAACTTACTAGTATTTTTGGCAAATTTACCAGCGTCATCAATATGCACATATAAATCCAATGTTGGAAAGTTGGGAGCAAAAGTTATACGTAACTTTTTAAAATTAGTGATTTAATCTCGACCACTCAATTTAATCCAATGGTGGAAATATTCATTCTCACTTCTCACATAACAAATTTATTCTAATAAGTGTGTGTGTGTGTGTGTGTCTATATATATATAAAACTTGTTGTGCTGTATTTTGGAAAAAAAAGAAAAAAGACAAAAAACTCTTTTTTTACCACCATATTTGTTGAAAATGCTAGGAAAAAAGAGTTTTGTCATTTTTTTTTCCAGAAATTTATCAGAGTGTTACTAAAAATGCAGGTAAATTCCTATACAATATTATCTATTTGAAAGGGTTGTTCTCATACAACTAACATTTTTAAAACAAATACTAAAAGAATTCGATTAAAAAAAACATGTACGTGGTGGATGCATACATTTGCTTATACATATTTTAAATTTTTTTAAAAAGTATAATTATTGTATGAGCACATGTTAAAATTAAATTGACTAGGAAAAATATAGGTAATGATTACTATTAGGATATTTTATGTACCAAATCAGTATGTCAAATAATTTGTATATATTCATTAGTCATTTGAATCTCCATCTATTAATAGAATATTTATTTATAAAATTTATGATACATAAAAGTAGAGAATAATTAATAAATTTACATATCACTAAATCTTATTATCTAAATAATCATAATTCAAAGTTTCTAAGACGTTGGTAAATTCCTCAAAAACACTAGTAAATTTGCATCAAAATACTAGTAAGTATATGCAATATGCTGATAAATGTCTCTATTGGAATACTTGTTTCTTTTATTTTATTTTACAACTTTTTCTGTAACAATTTTTTGCTAAGAGCGTATTAATGAGCTAATTTAACATGACACTACATTTATATCTCCAAATAATTAGATTTTAAAGAGTTCTTAAAGCACAGGTAAGTTTTTTAAAAACACTAGTAAATATATGTAATAGACGGGTAAATATCTCTATTTGAATTTTTTTTTCTCTTTCTTTTACAATTGTTTCTACAGCAGTTATTGACAAAGTATACATCAATGAACTAAATGGAGATATTTAAAATAAAATAAGGGCCATTTAAAATCAATTTCAAATTTCAAATTTGCAATGATACACTACTAAACTAAGGTTTCATCACTATATTAATTTGAAAGAAAATTTCAATTCCGTTAAGAATATATTTTTGCATTAGAACTTCTGCAAATGATAACTCCCAACCAAAATGTAATTAGAAATTAAATATTATGAATTTATAATTTTTAAATTCAAGTATTATATTTATTTATATTGTTGTCCAGAAAAGGAAAATATAACTAGTTTGGAAAAATGTTTGAGTACTTAATTAATTCATTAGCTATTTGAATCTCTATCTATTAATAGAACGTTCATTTATAAATTTTACAGTACATGAAAATAGAGGATAATACATATATTTATATAAATTTACATGTCAATGAACTTTACTCTCCAAATAATCAAAATTTAAAGAGTTCCTAAGGCACTAGTAAATTATTAAAAAATGCTAGTGTTCCGGACTGGAGTATGGGAGCTTAACTCAGCCCAATGGCTAAGCTCAAAATTTAGATCGAACCCGCTATTGTCCAACACTCATCTTGGGCCCAAAATCTGAACTAGGGCCTAAACCCGAATTCAAAGCAACGGTTCCCTCACTTTGCAAAACGTACCCACCTTGCGTGCTACCGATGAACTTGGACTGATCCATTAACCCCAAGCTAATGGATGTCCCGAGTTATCTCCTATGATGGCGGAACCATATCCCCATCTTCTCTCAACCACCTGCTCATATTTATATAAGTCCTCCACAGACCTCAGGTACTTCTTCTACCTACTCCTTATATACTTCCTGCACTCACTGACTTAACTATCGGAGTCCCTACAGGTACCCCCCTTTGTTGTGGACCTCCACTTCATCAACACGCCGATTACACCAAAAGTAGCTTAAGATCCCAATCTCGGTTTGGAGTCCTCGCAGGTAACCCATCTCCGAACATTCGCGCCGTCTATGGAAACGCTGCTCACCACCAAACCACGGCGGAATTCGCACAAATGTCTTCACACCCTAGGCAGAAACGCACGGCGGCGCATGACCATGTAAGCAACCACCAACCACTGGTGGACAATCACATGGCTTCCAATTCGGCTTTGGACGCCAGAGACCACCACCACTAGCAAAATTCAATAGCTCATCACTTCATCATCCGGGCCGCGGGGATGCGGTTGCCTCCAGGGTGGAAATCTGCCCTCAGGCTAATGCTGAGATGCTAACCTTAATGCAGGAGCAAGCCACTCGCATCCAAAAGCTGGAGTGGAATTTGGATCGCATAAAGGAAGCCGACTGGAAACGACATCGGGAGAAGCACAGACGCCACCATGATAGGAGCCCAGACCATCATGAAGACCGAAGCCCAAGAGAATGCAATCGTAGCATAGAACACCATCATCATGGAAACTCGCCAAGTGGGAGTGTAGCCAACAGCCATAGAGAACGTCGGGCGAAAGGTGATCGTCACCACCTCGAATGCTCTGAAAACCCGACCTCACCTTCGGTACGATGATAGATATGCGAGACGAGGTTCGGAACGTTATGAGGACCCCGAGGATGGCGACAACACTCCGTTCTCCGACTTCATTATGGGAACTCAGCCACCCAGAGGTTCCAAGCCTCCCTCCGACATGGAGCCTTATGATGGGTGTACTGATCCCCAGGAGCATATGGATGCTTTCAAATCAAGGATGGTGCGGCTGGAGTCTCGAATCCCGTCAAATGTCGAGCTTTGCCTATTACCTTAAAAAAAGCTACACTCAAATGGTTCAACTCTCTCCCACCCAGGTCGATCGATCAATTTTTCGACATTGTCTTGCTATTCTTGGCCCACTTCACTACCTAGAGGTTCAAACCTAAGCCGACCTCCTTGGCATTCATCAACGACAAAATGAGTCGCTCTGAGATTTCCTCGAGCGATATAACGCCTAAACTTTGCTTGTTGACGAGGTGCAAACCCAAGCGGTAATTCTGATGCTACTAAGCAGACTATGACCTAGACCATTCAAAACTTCGTTGTCTAAGAGGCCTCCGCAATCCCCCAAAGAAATACAAATGAGAGCCAAGAAGTATATCTTTCTGGAGGAAACAGAGAAAGCCACAGCCAACCCAGGAAGGCACTAATCGAACAAGAAGGCCGACAGCTAAGACGAACACCCTAGGAAGGACATACGCTCAAGGGCCAGTAAATACAACAAATACACCCCCATTAACGTATCCCTGTCCGATCTATTTAGAGAACTCAGTCAGGTTGAAAGGTTTCCCAAGCCAAAGGTTCTCAAAATGAGGGCCAACATGAACAAGTCCTTGTTTTGCAAATATCACAATGGCTTTAGGCACAGAACCAAGGATTGCTACAATCTCCGAGATGCAGTAGAGCAATTGATAATGGAAGGCAGATTAGCAAAATATGCGGCTTCCTAAAGAAGTCCACGAAGAAGACGAGCTTCCGATCATGGGGACAAGGGAAGGAGGAATTCGAGGAGCCAAAGAACCTCGGAACCTGAAGGAAATCAAGCCAACGATGAAGAACAGATCATTAGAACTATCAACGTCATTGCAGGAGGTTTTGCGGGTGGCGGAACGACAAAGTCATCCCAAAAAAAGCATTTGCAAGAAGTGCTCAACGTGTCTTCAGGGAAGATAAAAATGCCAGCGTCAACATCTCAGACAGTACTGAATATCATCTTCTCAAGTTCCGACTTTGAGGGTGTGATTCGCGGACATGACAACCCTATGGTGATCTCAGCAGCAATGGTCAATGCCCAAGTAAAAAGGGTATTCGTTGATCAAGGGAGCTCGGTGGACATTTTATTCCGAGATGCTTTGGATAAGCTCGGATTAAGTAACACCGACCTCCAAACATACAAGGAGGAGTTAATCGGCTTTTTCGGGGGAGAAAGTCCACCCCCAGGGTTTTGTCACCCTCCACTTAACCCTGGGGTCTCGACCTAAAACCCGGACGGTCAAAGTCAATTTTCTGATTATTGATTGCTCCTTGGCCTACAATGTGATACTTGGAAGACCGACGTTGAACAAGATAGGCGTCGTTATCTCAACGACATCCCTGACCATGACGTTCTTTATTGACAAAGGAGAAATCGCCACAGTAAAAGCAGACCAGGTCACGGCTCGGCAATGCTACAATGCCAGCCTCGAAATCCAAAGGCAGCAAAAGGAAATGTCTTAGGGGAATGCATGACCCCCTGATGCCTCGAAAGTCATGATGGTAGACCTGGATATGAGGAAAGTTGAAGGAGAAAGACCAGAGCCAAATGGCAAATTAGAAGAAATCCAAATTGGAAAGAAAAATGAGCAAACAACCCGGATCAACAAAAACCTTGCGACCGCATTGAAACAAGTCTTAGTCACCTTCCTCAAGTCCAATGAAGATTTGTTTGCATGGACTGCGGCTGATAAGCCCGGAATCAACCCGAAGTTCATGTCCCACTGACTCTCCGTCTTCCCCGATTCAAAATCGATAACTCAGAAAAGGAGGAGAATGAGCCCAGATAGAGCCCTTGCGATCCAAGAGCAAGTCCAGAGCCTCTTGGAAGCGGGATTCATACACGAGGTCGTATACCTAACCTGGTTGTGAAATGTCGTGATGGTCAAAAAGTCCAATGGGAAATGGTGAATGTGCGTCGATTGCACCGACCTGAACAAAGCCTACCCAAAGGACCCATATCCCTTACCAAGCATTGATGGCTTGGTAGATGCCACCTCCAGTTTCCAATTGCTCACCTTCATAGACGCCTACTCAGGATACAACCAAATCCCAATGTGTCACCTCAACGAAGAAAAAATGGTGTTCATAACTCCAACGGCCAACTATTGTTACAAGGTCATGCCGTTCAGTTTGAAGAATGCGGGAGCCACATACTAGAGGCTTATGAGCAAGGTATTCGCAGAGTTGATCGGAAAGTTGATGGAGGTTTACATTGATGACATGTTGATCAAGTCTCGAGAAAAAGGAAATCTCCTGACCGATCTTGAGGTTGTGCTCAGTCGCCTCTAACAGCACAATATAAGACTAAACCCGCACAAGTATGCATTTGCTGTGGAAGCCAAAAAATTCCTGTGATTCATGCTCACGCATCGGGGAATCTAAGCAAACCCCGACAAATGCCGAGCAATCCTTGAAATGAGAAGTCTGACAACAGTCAAGGAAGTACAAAGTCTTACCAGAAGAATTGCCTCCCTCTCGAGATTCATGGCTGCATCGGCCCAGAAAGCCATTCCCTTCTTTTCCCTCTTGAAAAAGAGGAATATTTTTGAGTGGACGCTAGAGTGTGAAGTCGCTTTCTTCGACTTCAAGCAGTACCTTTCCTGCCCTCCTATATTAAACAAGCCGAAAGCCGGAAAACCACTGATTTTGTATCTCTTAGTTTACAACGCCGCTATAGCTGGGGCGCTGGTCTGGGAAGATTCCCAACAACAGCACCCCATATATTTCATTAGCAAAGTACTTCAAGGACCCGAGACGAGATATCAAAAAATTGAAAAAGTCACCTTGGCCCTAGTTATTGCAGCATGAAGGCTCCGCTAATATTTCCAAGCCCATACGATCATCGTTCGAACTGACCAATCGATCCAGCAAATCCTACAAAAATCGGACTTGGCAGGAAGAATGGTTTTATGGCCTGTGGAACTTTCCAAGTTCGACATCCAGTACGAACCAAGGACGGCTATTAAAGCTCAAGCACTGGTAGACTTCTTAGCCGAAATTGTAGACTATATGGATACCCCAGAACCAGGATGGACACTGCACGTGGACGGAGCATCCAGTTATAAGGGTGGAGTTGGGGCGATTCTTAAAAAAGAAGGGGAAATAATCCTCGAGTTCTCCATTAAGTTCGACTTCCCGGTTTCCAACAACTAGGCCGAATATGAGGCCTTCATTGCTGGCCTGAAGCTAGCTAAGGATGTTAGAGTGTCCCAACTTTTGGTATGCAGTGACTCCCAAGTTGTGACTTCCCAAGTTATCGGGACGTACCAAGCTAAAGATGTTCTGCTGCAAGAATACCTTTCGAAAGTAAAAGAACTCATAAAAGAATTTTCGAGTGTAGAGCTCCGACATGTTCCCACAGAAGATAACGTCAGAGCCAACATCCTCTCCAAGCTGGCAAGCACTAAGCCTAGAGGAAACAACCAGCGTTTGATCCAAGAGACTTTGAAGCTTCCCTCAATAATTGATTCGATTCCAACATTATCCGTTGACGGAATTCTAAACTGGATGACCCCGATTGTCTAGTACTTATAGAATGGAACCGGACCAGAAGATCCCATCGACGCTAGGAGGCTAGCCAGAGAAGCCTCCTACTACACCTTCAACAATGAACAATTATTCAGAAGGGGATTGTCTTAGCCACTGCTGAAGTGTATGGGACCTGATCGGGTTCCTGCTATTCTTGAGGAAGTCCACGAAGGCTCTTGTGGCCATCATCTCGGAGGAAAGTTGCTCGCATTGAAAGTATTGCGAGCCAGATTCTATTGGCTGTCAATGATCAAGGACTCGGTCGAGTATGCACGGAAGTGCTCTAGCTATTAGAAACACGCCACCTTCCATCTTGTCCTTTCCAATGAATTAACATCAATCAGCAAAATGGGGACTCGACCCCTTAGGTCCCTTCCTACTCACCTTGGGACAAGTGAAGTACTTAATTGTGGCAATAGATTATTTCATGAAGTGGATAGAGGCAGAGCTGCTTTCCACCATTACTGCCGCCTAAGCTTGGATGTTTGTATGGAGAAATATTTTCACTCGCTTCGGAGTACCCGACTCGGCCGTCACTGATAACAGAACCCAATTCATTGATCAAAAGTTCTGACGGTTTCTCTCGAGCCACAAGGTCAAACACCACTTCACTTCGGTCGAGCACCCCCAAGCAAACAATTAAGCTAAAGTTGCCAACAAAGTCATCTTACTAAGGCTAAAGAAGAGACAAGACGAGGCGAAAGGGGCATGGGCCAATGAGTCCAGAAGCGTTCAGTGTCCTACCGAACCACCCCACATTCAACGACGAGAGAAAAACCTTTCAAATTAACTTATGGGGTGGACGCAATGATACCGATTGAAGTCAAAGAAGTAAGCCCACGCGTCATGTTCTGACGTACATGCCACCAAGCACTTTGGGAGGAGTCCGACCTATCCAACGAAGCAAGGGAAATGGCTCATCTAAGAGAGAAGGTGCTGAAACGTCGAATCTCCCAAAGATATAATGCCAAGGTAATACCTCGAACTTTCGACAAAGGCGATTTGGTTCTCCGACTTGCTGACATCGAAAAGACTCCTGTGGGCCATAGAAAATTAGCTGCAAACTAGGAAGGCCCATACAGAGTTATTGACATCTTAGGAAAGGGGGCATACAAACTCTCGACATTAGCGGGCACCGAAATTCTGAGGTCATGGAACTCCTCTAACCTCCGAAAATTTTTTATCTGATGTATACCACGCAAAGTGGCCATACTCTTTTTCCTACCTCGAGTTTTGTCCCACTGGGCTTTCCTGGGGAGGTTTTAATGAGGCAGAACTCCATGGGCCAAGTAGTAACTAGTAAATTCTTCTCGGTTTCTTGCTTTTACATTTTATCTTTATTCTGCTGTTAAACATTGTCTTTGCTACAATATTATTTTACTTTCATTATTTTTATCTCCCCCTTTTCATTTTTCGTTACACTCATTATGGTTGTTGTTTAACGCTCTCAACCTACCTTAATTCTCCTAAGGGATTGATCATCCCTTAGTCGAGAAAAATGGATCCCAGTATGATAACTTGGATAAGCAATCGCAAAGACGATAAAATCCGATCTTATACCTCGGATCAATTGTGCCTCCCACGCTAACTTAAGCGAACAAAAGAAATCTTAAGTTCTAGCCAAGTCCAACTCGGATAACATCCAGTTTGGTAAAACAATAAGGTGTCGCCAATATTCCCTTCAAGGTATAACTTAGGCGAGAAATAGGGGTATCAATTAAAAAAGAAAGCAACAAATAAGACCAGACAATACGAAAAGTTTCATTATAAAAACCCAAAAATCGGGAAAACATTCATTACAAGAGGACCCATAACAGGGCAATATAAAATAAAAGTACAAGCATATCAAAGGTCAGATGCAGGGTTCGCTAGATCAGTGTTAGGGTTTTCAATGCCTTCGTCATCTACTTCTAGAGCTACCACTATATGGCCATCAACTACAATTTTATCCAACTTGATTTCGCTAAAATCGGCGTCGGGACAAATGACCTGGCACTGCTCCAGAAAAGATTCCTTAATCTCATCGGCCGAGCTCGACCATAGCTACTCCACCCGAGCCATTTCGTACTTCACTTTGGCAGCAGCCTCAGAAGAGTCAGTACACGCCTTCTCGAGTTCCGACACTCGAGATCTAGAGTCCTCCAGTTGCTTGTCCTTCAAAAGCTACTCATTCAGCCCATTGATCTCGTCTTGTTTGGCCTTCTCCAAAGCCGACTTTTTATCTTGAAGAAGGGAGAGCTTCTCTTTAAAGACTTTGACCTCTTCCTTAGCTCAAACGCCGGAAGTAATGACTGGCTCCGAGTATCGAAGTAAGGCTGCCAACTTTAGCATAGCACGCTTGGCCCATTGGAACTTGGCGGCCAAGTTCTCATCATCGCCTTCTAGGTGCTCAAGGAGGGTAGGGACCATTAGCTCCTTATCCATGAAGTCGGGATAAGGGAAGTCCTTGTCCATCACATGAATATCCGACCTATCTTTCGGTGAAGAAAGGCCCTCTAGGTCGGTAACCACAGTCTTTTCTTTGGCTTTCTTCTTCGATTTTTGTCTCTTCAAAGGTTGAATCACTGGGGCCACGTCATTAGAAGCTTGAGTGAACACCGGCTCCCCAGAGCCCACCGACTTTGGGCTATTGCTCCTATATCCCTTGCGGGGCCTCTTCAGCATCCGTCATTGAAACTCGGCAAGAGCAGACTTTGGGGCCATCTTGTCTACAAAATAGAAATCAACAATGAGTACATCATAAACAAAGAAGGAACAAGACATAGCAATGACAGAAAAAGAAAAATACCTAAATATTGTTTGGCCTCCCTGGGCTCTACGCCAACGATGTTCTTCAAGTTAAGATGATTCTTCCTAAAGCATTCAAGGAGGAAATCCACTACGGCCTTCTCCTCAGGCTTAAGGGAACTCTCCTCTATCCGGGGAGCACCGAAGTACTTACACCAAAATAAATTAAACTGGAGCTCTCCCTCCAAGGTCTCCCAAAAAAGAATCAAGTTAGGACACCCGAAAACCTTAAAATAGATAGGTTTGAAATTGTGGAAGGATTCCTCATACAAAAGGAATATCTTTCGATTAATGTGAGTTTGGAAGGACAACTATAACACCCTAATAAACCCATACTACGCTTAAGTCGTATTACGGCGTTTTATTAGTTGTTACTTATGCTCGTAGAAAACTAAACTTCATTTATAAGTTAAGTTACGCAGAAAATACTGTAAATTTTTTTTTTGAAATATGTCATCGCTTTGCAGCGTTTTGGAAAGCAAAGCCTTGAGCGAGAAAACAGATAGAGAAAGAGCGTGTCACATAAAATACATACCCCAATATCATAAAATATGAGAAAGATAAATAAATAGTAATTCACAAATATATTGCAGTATATAACTAATCATTACATTTATATGAGTTCATAATATATATATATATATATACATACATACATATATATCAGCATTACATCGAAGGAGGCTCATGGTCGTGCCATGATCCAAATACTAGATACAAACTTAAATTGACATTGTTCGTCACAAAAAGGAATGTATGAAGATACAGAGCTACAGCAACTACAAGTCCAAATCAGCATTGTCTGACATCCCACATCATATGTCCACTCATAGTGTAAAGGATCCATGCTCCACTCCATCGGATGTGCCATCGGATTTTGGTGACGATACGGAAAAGTAACTAGAGTGAGAAATAAGATTTCTCAGTAGGACTCAAACCCGACACTAAAGTGTTATCGTCATCGTCCCAGCCACTTCGATTTTCTAAATAAAAACAGTGAGTATGCATAAGGTCCAATTCTTAGATTTTCGAAAACATAACCATCCGAAGCGGATTCAATTTTAACATGTCCTCTAATCATTTATATCATAACAAGCATAGGAACAACTATAATTACATAAAACATATATGGCCGTGCTATAAGCTTCTCTTAACTTTTTTCCTTTAAGGGTTTGGACCGAAGTTCCTTTTCTTTTCTTAACTTGACTTTATCTTAAACCTTTTTCTTTTCACCCACTAAACATAAGTGATAATGAACTCATATCGTGGCCGTCGCCGCCATAACTTTTCGGTACTTACACTAGCTGAGTCATGCGATGCATCATGTAAGCCCTATCCCCTATACTCACACTAGCTGGGTCAATGTCATGCCTCATGTAATTCATGGGTGAGAGGAGCTTCTTATTACGGGTCACCTTCCCTTTTGAAGGATCATACCCTTAGTTCATTTTCTTCTTATTAAGGCTTATGATGCAAAATTATTCTAATTCTTTTCCACATCTAGGCGTTACGTATCGCCGTCCCCAAATGTTATTCCTTTATCGCATATCATTAAGCATTATATCATCAACATATCATATTCATATCATCATCATTCATTATCATATCATCATCATATCATTATCATCCTTATCATCATCATATCACTATCATAATAATCATCATCATATCATATCATCATCATCATATCATTGTCATCATATGGACAGATAGAGGCATACATATTACACAAAATCTTATGATCTTAGCTTAGTAACTTTGGTGCAAGCTTTTAATTGAGGCTGCCTCTTATGTAAATTCTTTTATTAGGCATAGGGTCAATTTCATCTATTATCCTTTTTGAAACTTTTAAGTTGAATTATGAAGGTTTTCCAATATCTTATTGTAAGGGTCTTAATGTCTTTAAGCTTATTTCTCATTAACCTTTAAAACTTAACCATAACCAGTTTTACTTTTACAATGAGGCAGTAACTTCAAAAATTCGTTATAATTTCATCTTTTACAATCTTGACTTGAATTTTGGTACGATTATAGTTCTCTGAGTCTATTTTTAAACAAAATAAACCCCACAAAAAAATTCATTTTGTAACTTGAAATATGTACGTTTTATTTTGACTGCTCAGCTTTTAAGTTTATTCCTGGTATAGTGACTTTTAAACTTTATTGGGAGTTACTCACAAGGAATCTAACAAAATTATGGGGATGTTCCTCTATGTCTTAGCTTTCTAACAAACTTGGTCCCACTCAAAAATATTATATATAGCTCGAGTTATGCATGTTTTAGTACAGACTGCCCAAATAGAAATACATCTGGGAACAGCCCATTTTGAAAATTCATATCTCTCTCGTTTTAAGGCCAAATTTCACGTATTTTATTTATAAAAACCTCTATGAGTCTTATTTCATTCAAAATTAGTTTCGTTCCATTTGGAGTTATATTGAAAGAGTTATTAGTCGCATCATACAGATTGCCAGAATTTTCCAGCTTCAACAGTTTTGGTTTCAATGAGTTTTCTTATAAAAACATTAAGTCTTTTCTTCAAGTGACCACTTTTCTCTTCCAAACCAATTTTATACTTTGAGATCTTGATGAAAAATCAATATTTTGAGTTCTAAAAAATTGGTTCAAAATAAGAATAAATGCACAACAAGTCATTTTCCAAGAAAAGAGCAAAAATCACAAACAACTTCTTATAATGAAAGCATAGCCATGAGTCCTTTAGAGTAAGTTCTAAAACCACCTAGCTATGGAGAGCTCAGGAGTTCTAAAGCTTGAAAAACATAGAAGAAAGAAGGGTTAGAGCCACTACCAAAGAGAGCTTCTTGAAGAGTTTGGAGTGTGGAGAAAGTTGAAGAGAGCCTCCCTCCTTGAAAGCTTGGAAATGGAGCTTGTGTATAGGTTGCCTTGTTTCTCCAAAGACCAAAAATGGTGGTCCTTGAAGGGATTGTGAGGGTGGTGATGGAAATGAGGTAAGAAGTAGTAAGGAGATTGGAAGAAGAACAAAGGGGGTTGGATGAGTAAAAGGGTAAGGATGAGACTTAGAGAGAGGAGAGAGCTTTGTGTCTTGAGAGAGGAAATGAAAAATGAAATAAGGGGAAAAGAGATAGGCTGATTGGCACAAAAAGGGAGGGGGAAGAGTGATGTGATTTTGCTTCTTACAACAAGCAAGAGAATGGGAAAAACCTTGGGGCAAAAGAGGGAGTTATGTTTTCTTTGAGTCTTGGCATTTGGGTAAAGACCATTTAGTGTTTTTCAAGTGGTTAAAGGCATGACCACTCTTGGGATTGGCTTGGGTGAATATGATCACTCCAAGTGGCACAATCTTGATGGAGGGAAGTACATCTCTTGTCTTGACTTAAGAAATACTACTAACATAGACTATTGATCTAAGGGTGTATGATGAGAATGCAAATGGATGGTTGGATTTTGCTCTTGTCCTTAGCTGAAATTTGGTGCATCAATTAGGAGAAATTTTTAAATCTTCAAAGCTATTAGAATTTCCTAAGTTGTTAATCAATTTGATTGGTTAAAATGCTCTTTAACCGATTTCGATTAATTACACTTTTAAAACATTTTTCCTCTAAAAGAATGGCTCTTATGAATTATGTAATTAGGGTGAAAAAATTAATCTATCTCAATTGGTAAAGTAGAACAATTGTCTTGTACTTAATTAATAAGATTGGATTAACTTAATTATATTTCTATGTTATGAATTAATGAGGTTCGAATAATTAGTTTTTAATTAAAATATTTAGTGTATTATGATTCAATTATTGACTTGACTTAATTTACGAAGCTCTTGCTCATTAGCCGATTAGTCCTCAATTAATCATTAACCTCTCTAATTAGTCACGATCACTGAGCTAATTAGCTTAGACAAAAATTGGTGATGTTACAATAGCCACCCCGATGTTACTCCACCACCGGTAGGTTGGGTCAGAGTAAAGAGGAAAAAGAAAGCATCTGCCGATGGCGCCACTCCAGGATATTCATGGATGATCTCGAATCCTCGTATCATTGCCTAACTATTTGGATGTAGTTGAAAGGGAGTGGCCTCGGCCCAGTTCAGAATCTCCACTTGAATGTGGGTAAACAAAATCCGAACTCCTAGCTTAGAGATGAGGACATCGTAGCACCACATCCACCACGGTCCTCCATGAAGGTTAATGTCGCTCACTTTCTCGCTCGGACCAGGAGCCTCCAAATAATACTCCTCCTTGTACTCTCCCTCCGGCGAGATAAGGTTCTTCTCTCTAAAGTGAGTTAGGAACTCCGAGGTCACAACCGAAGGGGTCCCAAGGATGTCGGGATTGACCCACTAGTAGATGAAGCTGATCTCAAGAGGAAACATTAAAGCTTTTTGTTTTTTGACCATTTTCGCGATCCCAGATGACCTATAAAGGAAACCACTCTTACATCACAAACTCGGGGAAAGCCTAACTCGAAAATCCTCAGAAATAAAATGGAAAATGAAAAGACAGACTCCCTACGATGATTTCCCTCTACACACAAAGCCGCCGATGGGCGGCCAAAGCAAAAAAAACTAAGTAAAACAGGGGTTGAAACCACCCCCAAGTTGTAAGAGAAATATGGGTAAATGGTGAAAGTAGACCAAAACACCACCAATATCCCATCTCACCTGATGAAACATGCACCACAAGTTGTAGAACATGATGCGTGGGCTTTAGTAATATGGTGCTTTATTACCCATTAAAGCAATTTTTTGTTAATTAAATTTCTTGTTTATTGTATTTAATTTATTCTCATTATCACATTACCAACATGAAAGAAAAAACTTATTGTTAAGTATCTTAAAGCTAATTATGGAGTGAAAAAAATGTTGTATTTAATTTTTTATATTTTTAAGCTAATTTTTTATATGTTGTGCAATTTTCACTGGAAGAGCTCCTTTGTATTTTCCCTACAAAAGTGTCCCGTCAACTTGCCCAAGTGGTTTACAATGTTTGAATGCTCTAATGCAGGGAACAAAACTCCAAAACACCCGGCGTAATATTTTCATGTCCGGAAATAGCTCATCTTCGCAATAGGCCTTTGCAGCATCCACCTAAACAACTGATCTTGGAACAACATCACACATTGTTGCACACCATTGTGGCATAGCTTCAAATGAGGCTTCCCACTGACCGAATACTTTTTTGATTGCTTTTTGCTTTGCCATCCATGTTTTTCGGTACGTCATCGTATATTCGTATTGAGACTGAATCTCTACAATTATGGATTTTATCTTAGGGTCAGCTTCTACCACGGGCTCGATACATTCTACAATTGTGTCTAAATCTAACTTTGTGTGATCATGCGAAATCCTTGCCCTAGTTCAAGTGTGTAGACCATTGTAGTTCCTGATTTCCAAATAATACTTATTCTTCCTGAAACTGACCTTAACAAGTCATCCGCAGTCTATGCCATAGCATACATATTTACAATAAAATGTCATAGCTTTTGACTCATTCACTTTGTAATCCACTCCTTTTGATATATTGTAGCACTTAATCGCCCATATAACAGTTTCTCTATCACTGAATTGTATTCTAATACACAATTCTCCATTTGCAATAGGATCACCTATGAAACATGAAGATAAAATAATAAAAATAAGAAAATTAAAATGGCAAAAATTAAATATATAACAATTAACAGGGTGAAAAAATTAATAGGAAAATAAATATTATTAAATAACACTAATTATAAAAATACTAAGAAAATTAATAGGGCAAAAAATATGAGGCCAAGCAAGGGATTACATATAGTGCATGCACTATAATAATGGACATATAGTGGAACTTTATTCATACTTTAACATCATAACTCTCAATGTTATAATAATAATTTTTAAATCTCAGCTAATAAATTTTCTACTAAAAATAACGATTAAGATGAAATGTTATTAACTACATACCTAGATTCGCATACTCTGAAAACTCAGGTGCATGCATAGCTTCAAGATCTAAGGCACGCATGAATAATGGCTCCTTAAATGGATGCTGACTAGCCATCACTGTGTTTGATATGTGCAACTGCTCGTCATTTGCATCTTCATCCGCATTATCATCTGCACTATCATCACCAGTTCCATATTGGCCTTCAAAGTCTTCATCATCACTTTTACTGATATTTTGTTCCCATTCTATCTCTCTATCTGGAACTGTGCTTGGCCCAGGTTCTTCCTCCTCATCGTCAGCTTGATGGTAAAGGGCGATAGCCGCTTTTTTAGAATTGACGTACAACTCAATAATATAAATTTGTGCTTGATGTTGCTAATGTATCCAAAATATTTGTTGAAGGTCACCATCGTCACTTATTGGAATTGCTTGGTATTGCATGAAACCACAAAAAATTGATATTGGATACCTATATATTATTTTCTCCACTATTTTTGGAGTCTCAGATTCTATGCATTGACAAAGCCTACTCTCTAGATCCACAAATGACAGAGTATCCAAAATAGAAAAATATGTTGGCTTCTCGCATATAAATGTCACACCTTCACTTGTATTTGTAAGAATATTACCATTAAAATACACCACTATATTTGCACTCATTTTTTTCTCCCTTTTCTCTATACTACTCTCTACTCTCCACTTTTTTTTTCTTAGATTTACAACAGCATAAACTTCAGACAGGTTAGAATGAGGAGGAGCCGAGTTTATATACTGGAGGTCTCAAAATTGCCAATGGAGGGTTTTATCCAGTCAAAAACTGCCAATGGCGTCTTTTCTGGTTTGCATGTTAGTTTATCATAAGGTCCATTAACAATTATTAAAAAATTTGAAATTGCCCAAAACCCGCCAATGCGTGGCTTTTCACATTATCCGTGATTCACCCCAAAATCCCATATTCATGTATATAACATCTATTTTGCACAAAAATATTTTAGCTAGCCGAATGGGTTAAGAGTCAAGGCATGCCAAGAAACTATTCCAAGATGACTAAGAAGCTCGGCTAATGCAAAACACAACCGATTCCCACGATCAAGCGATTAGTACCAGACTCTATTTCTCAGCAAATAGGTTCCCAAACTACTCCGAAGAGCGTTTGGCAGGCAATCAGCAAATTAGGTCACCAAAAGAATATTGGCGAACAACTAAAGGCCAATGAAATTGATTGAAACTTAAATAGGCTGAAAGTAAATGAAATGCTATAAACAAAATGCGATAAAGAAATACTATAAAGTATTGGAAAGTAGAGACAAGGAATGTAAAGTGCAGAAAACATAAAGATAAATGTAAAAGAGACTTGCGTTTGATCCATTTCTTTAGGGGATGGGTTTGCAGATTGTGCTCAAGGCTATTTATATACGTAAAAAACTTAACAGTTATCCTAAGGCATCTATTAAGCACGTCCTTACACAAACATGATCAATAAACTTCCTCTTGGCAACTGCCTCGTAACCGTCTTCCATATCTTCCTTAAGTGCACTCTTCTTAGCATAGTAGTAACTGCTTAAACCGCTCCTTGCCTTTCATCTATCTCCCTACTTTTTGAACTAAAAATTGCCTTCCTTAGCTACTCTTACTTTCCAAGGAGTGGTTACGGACTTAGTCAAACTCCTACTCTCAATTGCTGAAATACATTCTTTCTCAACCAAACCCCAGAACTGATATCGATTACCAACTGTCAGAAAAGCCCAAAGCCTAATAGGAAATTCATACCCTCGCCTAGCGACTACTATCAGTTGTCAGCTGATGGCTATCGACTGATGGCTAAATTAGCCATCAACTATCGGCAGGAACCCATATCAGCTGTCAAACCTCAAAATAGGTGAATAAGAGTTCCTATAGGCTACTACACGAAGTTAGAATCCTAATCACAAAAGGCAAGGCAAATCAACTGAGGTAAAATAGAAAAATGGTTGAAACAATATCGAAATGACATTTTTTCAGGCCCAAAACAGCCTCAAACAGGCTAGCCCGGATTGCCATGTTGGGGCTCTCATTTTTGACTTTCCATAGATATGCAATAATGGTTATTCTGACACCCGGATCTCGGTCGGCGGCTAATTGAAGTTTGGCCAAGTATTTTGACCTATTTCAATCAATTTAAGCCGAGCAACACGTTCTATGTCGGCCGTCAATCATTTGCTTATTCTTCAGCTAACTACGATCGGCTATCAGCAAAACCTGACCGAACACTGCCTTATCCGACTATTTCTACTTGGCTGATATCCACCCTCAACTAGCCGCAACTTTTTGATGCCAACATCTTTGCAAACCATATAGAAAATATAGACCCAAAATAGGGGAAAAGGGAAAGAGAAATTGCAAAACAGCGAAAAGACAAACAAGGATTCCATTTGCCCTTTACAAAATTTATCAAAAATATGACAACGAAGAACCACATCTTTACTGATACTTTGCATTTTCTCGAGCAGCGGCAAGGATGCATCATCAAATTAGGGGAATCTCATGGAAGCACAGTAAAAGGGAGTAGGGAGTGCCGTAGTGAAGCTTGGAGAGGAAACTCATTGAACTAAAACAATGCATCAGATTTGACCAAAGAACATTGGAAGTGAGAATAAAAAGGGAACATACAGGAAGCAGAGAGCGGTCGATCACTAGTTGTTTTTTTATTTGACAGCCCGATATCCTCCGTTGACAGCTTCATCCTCCTAAAGCTTAGAAAAAAAAATGCAACCTCACATGAAAACCAATTCCTTAAAACCTCCATAGACCCATATCCTTTCCATTTCTCCCAAAACCAAATCAAGCACTAACTCTGACCCATACCATATACAAGTTTTATATAGCACCTACAACTCAAATGTCATAATCCAAAACATGTCCCATATTCATAAGCATAAATTTGCCATAGAAACACATGCCATCCAAAACCAGAACCTTAAAATGAAGCTTGCACCATCAAAATCACCAAAACACTACCTTTAAACCCAACAGATCGACATAATCCACTTCATGGAAATCTCACCAAAGCCTGAAAAGATTTTAAAACATAAGAATCTCTCTTCATAGCCACCCAAATGCAGCTTCACCGTCTAACTCTTGAACCAGATCTGCGTCGTCACCTTCAGCTTGCCGTCGCCTCACCGGAAGCCGCCCCACCATCGTCCACCCCTGTCTCTGCTTGAGCAACCACCAGCCATGCCTTTACTGCTGTAATCACTCAACGTCGCGCCACCGTTCCGCGTCCAACACTGCTGTTCAGACCTCCCTGCGCCGCCGTGAACAGCCCCATTACATCGCTCCAGGGCTGCTGTGGTGGACAGCAGCACTTCCCCGCCTCTGCTTCCTTATTTGCGTAGATGAAGAGTGATCCCTAACTCCTTTCGCCTTGTCCGCATCTGTTTTTTTTTTTTTTTTTCTAATAGTAATCTTATGGGCTTTCGTTGTTGGCTTATGTGTTTTTTTTTTTTTGTGTGTGTGGTGGGCTAATGCTTGTCTTTTTCTTTTAGTTAAAGTGTGTTTGGATTAATTAAATTTTGGAATTGATTTGATTTAAATTGAATTAATTTGATTTATAAATTAAATTTTATGTTTGGAATGATTGTGTAAAAATAGAATTTGAATTGATTTAGAAATCAATTCTTATGTTTATAATATATTAGATTGTGTTTGAAATGATTAAGAATGGAATTGATTTGATTTGATTTGTACTTAAATTTTAAAATCAAATCAAATCAATTCCCATCAAATCCTTTCAATTTTGATAGGATTTCAAATAGAAAGTAGTTAAATCCTATAGTAATTAGAAATTATTTCATTTTTTATTTTTAAAACACCCAAACACAAGATTTGATTTCTAAATCAAATCATTTCCGCTTTTTTAACATTCCAAACACACTCTAAAAGATTTTGGTAGACTCCTGAATCTGACTATATTTTTTTCAACCAGATTTTAAATTGTTTTAAAAAGTTTTTCCCAATGATTTTCCTAAAATAAATCATTGGTGGCGACTAGGGGTGTAAATGGATCGGATTAATCCAATGAACCTGATGATCCACATCAAATTAATGAATTTGGTTCTAACTAGTTTTGGTAATCAATTCATTTTAAAGTAAGATCAAACCAAATCAATTATTATTCGTTTAGTTTTAGATTTATGATTTTTCAACCCTTCACCCAAACACCTAATCCAATCAATTAATCTTTTTTATTATTTCTAATCTTTCAAAGTTTTGCACTTAAGTTTATAATAATAGAGTCACCTTTTATCATCTTTGCTAATACTTATTTAAGAAAATTTTCTATTTATAATATTAATAAGTGTATTATAATCAAATTTTATATTATTATTAGTTGTTATAAGGACAAATTTAAAAAAAAAATTGCAATTTTTTACTTTTAAGTTCAACCTGATAACCCAAACTAAATCAATTGGCTCTTGATTGGATCGATTTGGTTTGGATTTATTGAAAAAAGAAATTTAAAAATCAAACTAAACCAACCCAATTAAATTTGAATGTTTTAGATTTATTTTTTCATTCAAACCCGATGCAACTAAACCCGTGTAAACCTCTAGTGGCGACTCCATTACATTTTCAATAAAAGCCCTTTTTCCATAATATTTTCAATAAATCTTTTTTTCCATAAAATTTTTCAAAATAATTTTTTAGGTCTCCTCCCATTGGGCACCCTTCAAGGAGGTTGCAACAAATGGCGACTCCACTGGGGATAGATAGAGAGTCAAGCTTATCAAAGTTAGTTATGCAAAATTTATAACTTATGCATATCTCGTTTACCACGTTGCTTTTGTAATTAGTTATTTATGTTTATGTTAGTGTTTGATTTATTGCATTATGTTATTATATGTCATTGAACCTTAGGATAGATAACCATTGTTATATTCTAGTTCTATTTTGGTTTTATCTTGGAGCTGGATGTAGGATTACTAGTCGTCTAGCACACATCTTCCCTCACACACTTTTGGGGTCTATACTTGAGTGAACCTAGGAATTAGGGGTGTCTCGGCATTTGTTATTAAGGGGCTTTATACTCACTTGACATTTGCTGATTCACCACTCAGATTATTACTAGTTTTGTCGATTGATCATAGTGAGAGGGTTTATCCCTACTTGTGGTTAATTTATGAACTAAGTCCTAATATTTGAGATAAAGGCAATCTGAGGACCATTGGCCTTTAGAACTCTGGCACCAACCTTGGAAACCATGCATTGGTAGAATTACCTAGAAGTCTAAGCAGAGGTATTAGATAGTTTGCTAAAGATAAACTTTTCAAGCTTGTGTTATTCTTTGATATTCCTTTGTTCTTCATTATCTTTGGTTATGTCAATAAAGCTTGGGGGCTTAATTTTTTTTTTTTTTAATCTTTCACTGTTTTTCATTAATCATAGGCTTTTGCTATATCTTCTTGCATGTTTCATAGTTTTTTAAAAATTAAAAAAATATTTTTCCTTAGTTTTTTTTAATATATAGCCTTGCATTCTTGCATTCTTTAAATAAATAAATAAATAACAAAAAAGCATTTTCATAAATTCGCTTTGAAAATAAAATCCTATAGGTTCTTTTTTTTTTTTTCATAGCTTTGCATTCATGTTACTTTCATTAGCTTTTTTTAAGCATTTCATTCTGGTCGAAGAACAAATTTTCTTTCTTGTGTTAAAAGAAATGTTCTCATAAGTTCATCTTGTTCTTTTAAGCTTTACATCCTTGCACTCATGTTCTTAATACAAAAATAAATAAATAAATAAAATAAAATAAAAATTTACTTTCATTATTTTTTTTACCATTGCATTCTTGTCTTAAAAAAAAAAAATTTGTTCTCATAAGTTCATCCTTTCTTAAGCTTTATATCTTTGCATTCATGTCCTAAAAAACAAAAGACCAAAAAAAAAAAAAAAAATCACAAGTTTGTCTTCTTCAAATTTATACATTTGCATGATGGTTTTTGCTTTAAAAAAACAAAAGAAGAAAAAAAACTATATCTTCTTTCTTGCATGTCTTCATGGTTCTTCTTAAAAAGAAAAAAATTTCACAAGTTCATCTTTTCTAAATTTATAGCATTGTAAAATAGAAAATAATCTTTTTCTATGGAACATTGAATAATTCAGGTGTTGAATTAGCAATTCTTCTCGGTAACTCAGATCTTTCGCTGTTGTGTCACAGTGCAGTTTTGCTCTTGATCTTAACCCATTCCCATTCACTAACTCACCAACAACCAACCTTTCTTGCTCCTGCCAATAGTTGAACAATTAGAATTGAATCCAAAGCCATTCTGGAAGAAGGTGCGGATAATTCATAAATAAATGCCAAATAAAATCCTAAGCCTTCTCAAAATCCTCCTCTCAAGTGACCTATCGTAGGGGCTCCTGAGCATGTTTTCCATGATTGTTTGACTTTTGGGATCAGTGCATGAAGATTGTGAGATGAACCCATGATTAAGTAATGAGCTTCAGATTGAGATGTCGGGTTTGTGCAATGACTGGTCCATTGTTGCTTCTCAAGTTTAGTGTATGCGTTTAGGCTTTGTTTCCATTTGAAAAGATATTGCCGTAATCCATTCCAATAATAAAGTTGTCACATATTCATGTCATAATGTGTTGCATTGTACTCAAAAAATAAAAAGGAAAAATAGGTATATTGAGATGCCTAGTAGGAATTGAGATGCCTACCATATGCATTCTAGGTATATTGAGATACCTAGTTCTTTTGCATCCCAAGTATTATGATGCTTGGTTTACCATTATAGGTATTGAGACGCCTACCATAAGCATTCTAGGTATTGAAATGCCTAGTTCGTAGTGCTCTAACAAGATCACACTATGCTTAAGTCGTATTGCGGTATTTATTAGTCGCTATATCCGAACTAGCAGAACATTTTTAGCTTCAAAGTAGTTCATCTATAGAAATATTAATTTCTAAAATTGAGCCTTCCAGCGCATATAATCGATAATATCGTTACGGCATAAGGTATTGGAATTCGTAATTAATTTGTGTCATCATAATATAAGATAAAGAGGCAACATAGTTTACATGGATAACTGATAAATTCATATAATTAGATACATAAGTACTGGGCATATATATTTACATATCAATATCTCGAAAGTGCCCAAGTGTAACATCCTTCTCTGTACAGTACTCAGACAACCAATTTCTCATAGAAGTCATAACATTTTATTCATATTTCAAACATCAAATTCAGAGTAGCATTAGTTACATTTAAGACAGGGTTACTGCCTCAGCACATTCATTCAGCCCAATTTGTGCAAGTCAAGCCAAAATTTCTATTTAACTCATCTGGACCTGAATTTTGGATATGTTAAAGTGTTATGTGTCTATTTTCTAACCTCTTTGGTCCCATCTAATTTTGATAAATATGGCTCAAGTTATTTAGGTTTTATCCCGGCCTGCCCTATAGCTGGCCAGAATTACACACTTAAAAGTAAAAATCCAGTAAAAATTGAAAGCTAGTTCAAATGATACAAAATTGGTCTCATATTAAAGCTAACAGGAAAGATCTCATTTACAGAAAATTCTATTCCATTTGCCTTAGTAGGGCTCGAGTTATAAGCCCCGAAATTTGACCTTCCTGAACTGCCCTGTTTTGGCCCAGTTTGGACATAGGGCAACTTTCTTGACCAATGGGAGCAAACGAGACCTTATCTAACTCTAAAATTTTTATGAAATATTCTCCTATATGTAAGCTTTCTAAAAAAGTTAGTTTCATTCAATTCCAAGTAGTATAGGGCAAGTTTTGCCCTAAACAACCTAGTTTGCCCAGAATTAAACTCAAAAACCTAGGTCGAACTTCCAAAATTCATATCTCTCTAATACTAATCCAATGGCCTTATATGATATATGTATGGAAAGCCCTGAATGTCTAGTTTCATATAAAAATGGTTTCATCAAATTTAAACAGTGGTAGACGGAGCTGTACCCTCCGCCGTATAGACTACCGAGGGATTTTGGATTTCCAGCTCCTCACATCTTCCTACTTTCACCTTTTCTTACTTCCTAATCAATTTTAACATCAACAACAGCCAACAAACCAGCCAAATATCATCATAGTCATTCAATCATCACATCAAGAAGTGAGGAAATAAAACCCCAATCAGCCACCCATACCCAAGAAAATAAGAACAAGTTGAATCTCTACCTTATTTTGATGCAAAACTAGCTAGTCTTGAGTTCTAGTGACAGATATGGGTACAAGAGACTTGGGGGAGGTTGAAAATGGAAGAAAGAGATGAAGAAGATGAAGAGAAGAAGGAAAGAAGCCTGCTGGAAGAGGGAGGACGAAATTTTGCTTGTGGAGAAGGAGAAAAATCTGATCAAGCTTTAATGAAGTGGATAGCTTGCTAAACATTGATTGGCTCTTGAATGGGTGGTAGCAAATTAACCAAGTCTCTCCACTCATTTGTTGAAGCATGTGGCGCCACAATCCAAGGGCTAGGTGGCTGAATTTTTAGCCTCATAATGCAGGTCTACATATGTGGAATTCAGTTGTTTCGGTTCCGACAATTTAAAATAACGAAATTCTACCGATTTCCTTTAAATCGGTAAAACAGTTTAAGAAAATTTCTATGAAATCTTTTATACTTCTAACCTAATTCCCCCATATCTAAACTCAATTAATTGCTATTCAATTGATCCTAAATAAATATTTAATAAAATTTTAATTAACCTCAATTATTCGATAAAAATCGAATAACTAGGCGAAAAACGATAAAACGATAAAAAAAAATCCAGTAGATGTTACATTACCACCCTCTTAAAAAAATATTTTGTCCTCAAAATTTGATTGTGAAACTAACTAGTTATAATCATAACAGTTTAAATAAAGTTCATACATAAGCACACAATAGATGTAAAACCACTTAGTATAATAGGATCAACTAAAACTAAATTAGCCAATTTCTTATTCTGGTTTATCCCTAATTCTCGCTCTGGCTCCTCTGGGGTGTAGTCCCTTCCACGTTTATATTGAAAACTCTTCCCAAATGTTGTGGTTTAGGAGTCGATGGTTGGTTCTTGGGGCATTCTCTGATCATATGTTCTGGCTCGCCATATCTGAAACACACATACTGTTTAATTAGGTAAGGCTTATTTCCATGATTTTTCCCACACTTCGGACATCTTTGCTTGACCATCGATTCTTACAGCTACTTGCCCTCATCTTCCCTAAGGTGAAATTGCTTCTTTGGTGGTGAGGCATATTCGAGTTCCTGGTTTTCAGGTGCCGGCCATTTTCCATAAGCGTCAGACTAGGCAATTGCAAAATTAGCTATTTTGCAATTGCCAATTTCAGAATTGCCTTATGATCTACTGGTTTCTACTCCTACCAATGAACCTATTAAAACTAGTCAAGTTTGCATCAATGTTCCTCTTCAAATTGAGGGTAGAACCTTTGCAGCCAATTTGATTTGTCTCCCTCTATCTGGACTTGATATAATTTTGGGCATGGATTGACTTTCCGCCAATCGAGTCATGCTCAATTGCTCCGATAAGACAGTGGTATTCCCCTCTATCTTATCTTTTGAGCCCCAAGCTTCAACACACTTTTATCTAAACTCTTTATTAGTAAACTATAGTGGATCGAAGAGTCAAGGATACATCCTCTTGTCAGCTAATGTGACGAAAGTTGAACAGAAGCTAGAGGAGATCCCAGTTGTTAAGGAATATCCTGATGTTTTCCCAGAAGATATTCCTGAATTCCCTCATGAGAGAGAAATCGAGTTGGTTCTAGGTGCGGGACTAATATCTATAGCTCTATATCGAATGTCACCTTTGGAGCTGACAAAACTAAAGAGACAGATCAAAGAGCTTTTGAAAAAAGGATTCGTACGGCCAAGCGCATCACCATGGGGAGCTCCAGTCTCGTTGGTCAAAAAGAAAGATGGAAGCATGCACCTATGCGTGGATTATAGGTAGCTGAATAAAGTGACGATTAAAATAAATATCCACTACCAAGGATCGATGACCTCATGGACCAACTACAAGGTGCAATGGTATTCTCCAAGATCGACTTACATTCCGGATATCATCAAATTCGAGTTTAAGAACAAGATATCCCTAAGACAGCTTTTCGAACTCGTTACGGGCACTATGAGTACACCGTAATGTCGTTCGGACTAACCGATGCACCAGCAATATTCATGGATTATATGAATCGAATATTCCGTCTATATCTAGACAAGTTTGTAGTGGTTTTCATCGACGACATACTTGTCTATCGAAGACGGAGTAAGAACATGCGGAACACTTGCGACTAGTTCTGCAAATTTTAAGAGAAAAGAAACTCTATGCTAAGTTATCCAAATGTGAATTTTGAATAAAAGTTCCATGATACTTGGGCCAGACTCGGATTAAAGTTAAGGGGAATAGATCGGTGGGGAGGTCGGGGAAAGTAAACCCGACATTCCTATATAGGAACGAGCTCGATCCTGAAAAGCAGACTATTACCCAGGAGTCTAAATGGTCAAAAACACCCAGGGGACCAAGCAATGGAAAAGTTTATGAAGATAAGTTCAAGAATGAGATTTTGCATGGTCACATTTACTAGTCATTATATGCTGTTTACAGTTTGACTATTTAAATCGGTAAAATAGTTTAAGAAAATTTCTATGAAATTTTGTATACTTCTAGCCTAATTCCCCCATATCTAAACTCAATTAATTGCTAATCAATTGATCCTAAATAAATATTTAGTCAAATTTTAAGTAACCTCAATTATTCGATAAAAACCGAACAACTAGGTGAAAAACAATAAAACGATAAAAAAAATCCGGTGAATGTTACACCAAGCAAGTCAAATTAGCAAGGCCCTAAGCCTAGCTAAACAAAATATACATATAGTCATCCCAAAAGAAAGTAAACTAGTATGAGAATTTCTACAATATGCTAAATAGGCCACTAGGGAAAATAGGAAATCTGAGGCTGCTGCAGGCTACTAAAACCAGTGAGTTCAAGACAGGATCAGGAAGATTATCACAGTCACCATTTGCTACATTTGAGGATGACACGGGAGCATATAAGGATGAGAAATAAAGTATTTCTCAATAAGGACTCCTAACTAAGCATACAACTGACATCATCATCGCCTCAGCCACTTCGATTTATTTTAACTTTTGAAAACACAACTCCGAAGTGGGTTTATTTTATTCAATCACTTAAGTCAAAACTCTAAAACATAATAGCACTGATAACACATTAAATCATTACTTCATTATCATCATGCAATGAATGCCGTGTAAGTCTCGTGATGGATGATAATATTCTTTGTTCCTTTGCCATTAAGGCCTTTCTCTTAGCACGTGCTCTTCTTATTATTACGTGCCTTTGGATAGACTGTCCTAGGATGTGAGCTCACTCCATGACTGTCATCACACAGTACTATCTAAACTAAACTCTGGCTAACAAGGGAATCTTATGCCTCCTACATATGGAGGGATCTATCTTGGTCGCATGTTTCCAAGGTAGAGAGGTATCTTGGTGGGTCACCTTCCCTTACCGAACAATCATGTCCGATTATCTCATCTTATATTAGGTATAAATTTCCTGAGCTTAAATAAAGTAATTAACCAAATATAAATTCTCTGATTAATTACCATAAGCCATATTAGGTATAAATTCCCTGATTCAAACAATATTGTCAGGTATAAATTCCTTGACCTTAAATAAAGTAATTAACCAGATAAATTCTCTAATTAATCCCTATGAGTCTTATAGTTTTGGATTAATTCCAAATATCTTTATTGATTCATGCGTCTTGTATAATTACATAATGCATCATGCAAGCTTGTGAAGGCAACTAATTCATATAAATCATGAAGAAGTCTAACAAAAATCTGGTAGCATAATGGTTGTACCGGGAGTAATCCAAAAATTGAAAAACACTAATAAATAGCTAGTAATTTTCCAATTATAATCATAACATCAATAACAACTCATTATTTCATAATTCCAACACATCCTTTACAACAAATATAATCATCAAATTCATGAGGTATAAATGAAGCAATCAAGGTAAAATCATCAAAATCCCAAGGGGCAAGAGTAGAAAGACATACCTTGGTTTTTAATCTTTGGCCTCATTGGCCACAAACAATCATTCAATAATTCCATTCCAAGTGGTTTACCACCATCATATTTACTTCACATTCAAATAGATATGTAATATAACACTTTTTGTCAAGAACTCTTGGCTCAAAGGTTTTTGAGTTTTGTTTAAAGGAGGTTACTTCAAACTTGTTAATGCTTTAATCACAATTTAATTTAGATTCCAAGTCTTTTAACCCATGCTAAGTAAATAGTCTAATGCCCTTTTTGGCCTAATCTTAGTAACACACCATTTTTCTTGCTATTTACACCTTCAAACTAACTCTAAACCTTCTTAAACTTATCTCACATGATTATATATAGTCCAAGGTACTTAAATTCATCATAATAACTTTGAATACCTCACTAAAATATAGATTTAGTTAACCCTCAAGCACATGGCCAAAAATGACTTTTTGAACTAGGAACTTGACTAGTTAACTCCCAAACCTTTCATAATTCACCTTAAACCAATTCTAACCATTCAAGGGCATTTCTAAGGTCTATATGATGCAAATGATCAAGCCTAAAATCAGTTTTGCTATCCATTAAGGGATAGGAACCGAAATCAACCCTTCTAGTGGCCTACTGAAACTAATTTTGATCCAAATTTGTTTCTACTTATTACTTCACCAAACCAACTACTCAAGGACAATTTTAGACTCCATACATCATGTATTTTAAGTGGTAAAATCAGTTTGCACTTATTCCATTGGTGAGATAATTAATTTTTCATGTTTCTAGTTGGCTAGTGTAGGATTTAACCACTCCTTTTGTGGTGAAACTCAATATAGTGTTCCTAGTAAGTTTGTGTCCATAATTTCACTTATATTTAGGGTTAACTAAGTTATCCAAACTTATAAGAATCTCAACCTCACATTAAATCTTGCGAATTCAAGTCTTAACCCAAATAATCTTATTCTAGCTAGTTTATGTCATAACTCAATTAAATACTCTCCCAAGGGTTCCACCTCATAAAAAATGTATTAGAACACTCACCGAAGCTAATATAAACTAAATCTAAGCTTTAAACATACCATTATGGTCAATCCTTTGAACCTTAGTATAGTGACCTCCAACATGGAGTATATATTTCTCAAGAATCATAACAAGAAGAAGCTAGAAATCCCTACCTCTTCTTCCTAGTTTGAAAGTTCTCCTAGATTCAAGCTCTAACCTTCAAGAACCATCCACCCAAGAGGAAAAATCTCGTGCCTCCTTGGTGATGCAACCGCGAGCTTCCAAGGGGAGAGGGAGAGGAGTTTTGTGCGTGAATAAAGGGATAAGAGAGGGGATGAGAAGGGATGTTGAGGGCTTGAGGTTTTGAGGGAGAGATATGGTGTTTATGCAGGTGGAAGAGAAGAAATGGTAAGGATTTGGGGTGGAAGCTGCCGAAAAAGTAAGAGAGAAAGTGCGGGAGAGGTAACTGTGAGATAGATAGAATGGTGGGGGAGAGTGTGTTTGGGTTAGTGTTATATTTTGAGGGAGTTTCGGAGATTAAGTATTTAAGTGGTAATGGGTGTTTAAAATCTAGCCTTTGAATTAAGGACAAGACTTGTAACGTGATCCAAACCTTTGATAAAAAGTTTGGAAGTAATAGTTATCATTTTATGTCACTCATGGATACTTTGTGACATGATACGAGTACTCTATTGTACCCATAATCCTTAAATTAAATAGTTTCGGAAGCCTTAAGAGGTTCTAGAAGAAGTTCTAATATGTTCTAAAATATTTTTACTAAGAGTATAATTTATTAAATTTCTATCTTTGACAAGATTTTAATTGTGTAATTTAATTTGCTATTATTTTATTTTGTTTCTTCAATTAGTTTTTATTAGCTAAATTCATGCAAATAATTTTTTCTTCCAGCTTTCATTTAAAATTCATGGTATATAAATAATTTAATTTCAATTTTAATGTGTTTTATCCCTCAATAAATTTGCACACTATTATTTATTTAATTTGTAACACAGAGTTACAAATGCAGCAAAATTAGGGATGTTACGTAGTTCGTTTGTATCCCAAGTATTGTGACACCTGATTTACCTATTGTAGGTATTGAGATGCCTACCATCTATATTCTAGGTATTGTGAAACATAGTTCATTTGCATTTTAGGCATTGTCAAGCCTAGTTCTTTTGTTAGGTCCTTTGAAACTTGATTAGGATTTGAGGACACTTATCACATTAATTGTCTTGAATCAATCAAAAATTGGTTGCCTCTTTTCTTTGATTGTCTTCTTAATTAAACGACCAATCAAAGGGGGCTACTATCAGCTCCCAATTTTTGATTGAGCTTCAAAAAAAAATTCAAATAACCCAACATTATTTTAACTTCTTACATTTATTGGAAACATTATTATACTTTATTATTGTAGAGTATTTTGTTTAAAATTGTCTTGACACATACCAATTCATTTTACGTACTTTATGTATTTTACTTTTATTTCTTTCCTTTTCTTTTTCCAATTTAAGATAGGTTGACAATAACAAATAAAAAAAATCAAAATCAGAAAATTGAAAAAAAAATGTTTATTCCTTTTTATTTTTAGCTTAGACAAAAAAAAAAAAAAAAAACCAATAATCCAAGCCCCATTTTTAATTCTAATATGTTCAAAAAATAAATTTCAGATCTTTAATTTGCAAAAAAAAAAAAAGGAAAATAGGGGGAAAGGGGCGAAACAAATTCGGTCAAGTGTGCTTTGGTGAAACATAGAGCAGAGAAATTGCAAAAAAGAGAAAAGACAAACAAGGGTTCCATTTGCCCTTTACAAAAGTTATCAAGACAATGGCAAAAGAGAGATACAACTTAGCTGTTACTCTATATTTTCTGGAACAATGACAAGGATGCATCATCAAATTAGGGAATCTCATGGAAGCATAGAAACGAGGAGGAAGAAGTGAAGCTTGGAGAGGAAACTCATTGATCTAAAACAATGAATCAGATTTGACCAAAGAACAATCGAAGTGAGAATAAAAAGGGAACACACAAGAGGTGAAAGATATATTGGTCCCAAATATTTTTTGGACTTTCACATGGTCTTCACTCAAACACATTAAAATTACCAAATTATCCTTCTTAAATTTTTAATTTCCTCTTTCATCCAATCATCCATTTTCTCCTTCATCCACTCTCCTCCAGCCACCAGCGTCATTACCATCGCTGTTGTTGTCCATCGGTGACACGCCACCGCCCAATGCCATTAACCACAACAACAACAATGACAATGACAGCGATAATAGCAGCAGTAAGAAATAGTGTGGCAGAAAGAGAGATAAAAGGAGGAATGGGAAGCGTTCGTCGTTTCAAGTGCTCCTCCAAGCCTGTGAGCATCTCATTCTCATTTGATCCCACATATTATATTCATATGGTTATCTTCATTTTCAATTTTTTCAATTTTCCACATTTTCTCGTATGGGTTCTCTTCAAATTTCAACTTTTTCACCTTCCGTTAACTCTTCTAATCTGTTTGATTCCTCAAATCCCTAAAGGGTCAATAACGTTTAATAAACTACCCACCAACATGAAAAAATGACATCATCAAATAGTGTTATTAAAGTGTTTGATAGACTGCTTGCGCTTGCCATCCGCAATGGATTTTTCAAGTTGATGGCAGCAATTGAGCATATTTGATTTGGGGATTGCTTAAAAAAGAAAAAAGAAAGAAAAAAAAATTAGAATGAAGAAGAAAAATAACCATGTGTGTTTTTCATGGAACCATAATTGCATAAGGTTCAATACCCTATTGTTGTCGGTATACTTTGCTATCGTCACAGACAGCAAGAAGCCCAACAGAGAAAGGAATTAAGTCGACCAATTGTGGTGGCAGCACCCAGCACTAGTGGGGGTTGTAACATCCGAAGAATTTTATCGTTAGTAACCGAGTTACTCAGTTTTTATCGAATAAGTGGGTTTAATCGAAATTCGGTTAAGCATTTACTTAAAGCCAATTAAGTGTGATTTAGAAGCAATTAGGCTTGATGGAATTGGAATAGAAACATAGGAAACCTCACAAAATTTTTTTTCTAAAAACCGGTTTACCGATTTAAGAGAAATCAGTAAGATTTCGATAAGTTAAACTGTCGAAACCGGGTCAATAGAAATTACACTGTGAGAACCCTAGGATGGATGGCCAAGATTTAGCCAATTTACCCATGCAAGTGGTGCCATCTTAGCCCTCCAAATGGGCTGCCAAACCAAGTTACATAACCCACTCAAATCCACCAATCACATATAACTTGCTTTAGAAGTTTTTAAACTCTTCCTTTTCTACCCTTGCACATTTTCAATCCTATCTAAGCTGACCCCTCTTCATTATTTTCTCCATTATCTCATCTCATCTCAACTCATATCATCTTCTTCTCCCACCAACCTTCAAGCCATAACAAGATTTCTTCAACTCCAACCACAAATTCAATAAGAATCATACCTAATAAAGGTAGGAATCCTACTTCTCTTCTTATTTTCCTTGGTTTGGATTTGTGTGTGGGTCTTATATACTTTGTGCTATTGATAATATGTGGAGTGATGATTATGTTTTATGGCTGATTTTGCATGTGTGTTATGATTGGAAATAGAGTTGGTATGAAATAACTTGAAGAAAGGAGAAAACTCAAGAAGCTAGTAGGGTTTTTCCTCGGCGGTCCATACGGCGGAGTGTACGGCTCTGCCTACAGCCATTTAAACTCCATGATTCTATTTTTATATGAAACTAGACATTCAGGACTTTCCATACATATATAATATAAGGCCATTGGATTAGTAAAGAGAAAGTTATGAATTTTTGAAGTTTAACCTAGAAATCAGGACTCCCATCCAAATAGTATGAGTTGAGAAGGGTGTAACTCACCCTATACAACTCTAAATTGAGTGAAACGAACTTTGTTAGAAAGCTTACTCATAGGAGAATATCCCATAAAAATTTTCGAATTTGATAAGGTCCCGTTTGTTCCTAGTGAGTTAAGAAAGTTGTCCTATGTCCAATCCGGGTTAGAATAGGGTAGCCCAGTAGGGTCAAGTCGCAGAGCTTATATCTCAACTTATACTCAAACTTGATTCATTTGAAAGCTTGTTCTGTTAACTTTACATGGATATAAATTTCGCATGACTTGACCCATATTTCTATTTTTAGTGAATTTTTCCTTATAAGAGTGCAATTCTAGCTAGAAGTAGGACAAGTTTGGGATAAAACACAAATAACTTGAGTTAATGTCGGAAGTCGGGATTTAGTGAATCAAGAGCTAGGTCGGTACACTTAAAAATCGAACTCTAAACTTAGTAAATAAGGGACTAGGTCGGGAATACTTGAAGTTGAAGTTAGGACTCAGTAAAATAGAAAACTAGGTTGGGAGTATTTAAGGCTGAACTCGGAAGGGTACACTTAAGGATGAACTCGGAAGGGTTTACTTAATGATTGAACTCAGAGTTAGTGAATAGGAATCCATATCAGGCATGTTTAAGGTTGAATTCAAAACTTGGTAGAGAAAGAGAGAGAGCTAGATCATGCATATTTGATGTTGAACTCGGGACTTAGTAAATAGGAAGCTCGGGATTTAGGAAACACGCTTATCAAAGTCTCAGAAAACCAATGGTAAGGTAAAGTCAGAAATCGAACACAACCCCGGAAGTTGGGAATTATGTAATCTCGGGAGACCGAACACAATGTAGGGAAGTCGGAACTTGTATAAGATCGGAACTCGGAACCCATCAAACCTTGAAAGTCAAACTCGAGAACTGTAAGAGAAATTAAAAGCTTGCAAGATAGGTTGATACTTGAGATCCTAAATCTTGCACTTATCAATATTGTTATATTCTTGATATGAATATGATGTTTTGTATTAAGTTTACTATTTGATTCCTGGTTGTCTGGCACTATTCATGGGGAAGCGGACATGATCCGTTATGCTGCTGAGATTCCAGTAGAAAATACAATTAAAGTGAATTTACAAGTTATGCATGCATTGGTCAAAGTGTTAGACAAGCAATGCTACTCTATAAGTATGAGAAAGGATTTCTATGTAACTTGGGCCAGCCCCTGAACAAAGTTAAGGGGAATAGATCAGTGGAGAAATCAGGAAAAGCAAACCCGGCGACCCTGTATAGGAACAAGCTCGATCCTGAAAAGCAGACTATTACCCAGGAGTCTTATGGCCAATATACTTCTAGGGGACCAAGTATGGAAAAATACGAGTTAAGATCAAGTGCATCATTCTTCATGCATATCTATAATTTCAGTTTTTAAGCATTGAGTTAAATTGCACCATTGAATGTTCATATAGTCAGGCCGATTTATTTTGTATTAGCGGCCTCATTTCTTTTACCCTGTACTGTATTGTATTTCTTTTGACAACTTTGAAAACAAAGGTATAAACATGTACATATATATATATGATGTAGTTTGTTTATTTCGTAATTTTGTTTGTGTTACTTTATTTCCAATACAATGACTGTTTAGTGTATATCTCACTTCCAAACCGAAATCAATTAAAGTGAATAGTTAACTCTTAGTTCACCACGCGTAATAACCTATCAAGTAATCTATTATGGCTTAAGCATAGTATTTTGTCTGGTAAGGTGTTACATTTTTGGTATCAGAGCAGCTCGTCCTAATAAAGGCCTGAGGATTGGACTGACTATGCTCCATATATGCTCTATGTTCCTTAGACATTATCATGCACTTAGTCTTGTCCATAGGGATAGGATGCATGTGAAGGGATTGCCTAGCCGTATGCTGTTAATTACTAGCACGCCGAACTTAGTATTGAGCCTGATCAACTCAATTACTCTTGTTTTATGTGTTCAGAACTTGATGGCTTCTGGAAGGTGAGGTAGGCCGGAGGAACCTATTGAGTTCTTAGACACTATGCGAGAAATGGCGCACGCTATGCGCGAACAGGCAGCAGCAGCAACACAAATGATGGGCTAATTAGGGAGGCAGCCAGAGGTAGGTCTTGGAGGGAATCATAATGGCCCTGGAGTGGATCTAGAATACCTCAAATTTGCTGAATTCATAAAGGCCAACCCACCTAGCGTCAGGGGAGCGGATGAGTGGGTTAAAGCTATGGAGAAGGTCTTCTCCGTATTGGATTGCACAGATCGCCAAAAAGTGACTTTTGCCACCTATATGCTGGAAGCAAATGCGGAGTTTTGGTGGAATGGGGCACGCCGGTTATTAGAGGGATCTCAAACAGACATTACTTGGGATGTATTTAGAGATGCGTTCTATCAAAAGTACTTCCCTGCGTCTGTCCACAATGTTAAGGAGTTGGAGTTCATGCACCTCCGTCAATAGAATAGTAGTGTATCGGAATACATTGCTAAATTTGAGGAGTTGTGCAAAATTTCCACCATTTATCAAAGGAACCCCGACGAAGCCTGAAAATGCATGTAGTTCGAAGGTAGATTGAGAAAAGACATCCTTACCATTATAGGACCAATGGAGATAAGAGATTTCCCCACTTTGGTGAACAAGTGCCGCCTAGTGAAGGATTGTAACAAGAAGTTAGTTGTTGCTAGGTCTACCGACAGTAACTTTAAGAAAAGGTTAGCTCCGCAAGGCCCAAGGTTCAAACCCAACTTTCAGCAGCAGAGAAAGTTTCAGCCTATGTATAGTAAAGGCAAGCAACCTCAGAGGCCTTTTGGGAACCAGACATGCAACTAGTGTGGCCGGAATCATGGCAACCGCCCCTGCTTAGCAGGTCAATATATTTGTTTTGGATGTGGCAAGCTAGGCCACAAGGTCTATGAATGCCCTGCCAGAAATCCTCAGACGACTCCTAGGCCACAACGCTAGGGAAGGGTTTTCACTATGGATGCACAGGAGGCCAACAAATCAGAAGACTTGATTCAAGATACCTATGAAGTAAATAGTAAAACTTTGACTATTTTATACGATTCAGGTGCATCTCACTCTTTCATCTCTCATGATTGCATGTCAGCCTTGCAATTACCTATTTCTGAATTACCCTATGACTTGCTAGTTTTTACTCCTACAACTGAACCCGTTAAGACCAATCATATTTGTATGAATGTTCCTTGTCGGATAGGAAGTCGAACTTTTTCAGCCAATTTAATTTGTCTTCCTTTGTCTAGACTTGATATTATTCTGGGTATGGACTGGCTCTCTGCCAACTAGGCCCTGTTAAATTGCTCTGATAAATCCATTGTGCTTCCCTCCGTTTCATCTTCTGAATTAGTAATCCCAGTAAACCTTTATTTAAGCTCCTTAGCAGTACATGACTGTGGGGATAAAATTCAAGGGTATATTCTCTTATTAACCAGTATAGCAGAGATTGATCAGAAATTAGACAATATTCCAGTTGTTAGGGAATATCCTGATGTGTTCCCTTAAGATATTCCTGATTTTCCTGCCAAGAAAGAAATTGAATTCGCCATTGAATTGGTATCAGGAGCAGGACCAATATCTATAGCACCATACCGAATGTCACCCTTGGAGTTGACCGAACTTAAGAAGCAGATTGAGAAGCTCCTAGAAAAGAAATTTATTAGGCCAAGTGCCTCACCAAGGGGAGCCCCAGTCCTGTTAGTTAAGAAGAAGGATGGAGGAATATGACTATGTGTGGATTACAGGCAGTTGAATAAGGCGATGATTAAGAATAAGTCTCCATTGCCAAGGATCGATGACCTCATGGATCAACTGCAAGGGGCAACTGTATTCTCCAAGATTGATTTACGGTCTGGGTATCACCAAATTCAGGTTCGAGAAGAAGATATTCCGAAAACGGCATTTTGGACTCGTTATGGATATTATGAATACACTATGATGTCCTTCGGGTTGACGAATGCACCAGCAATATTCATGGATTACATAAATTGGATATTCCGACCATATCTCGACAAATTTGTAGTGGTATTCATTGATAACATACTTGTTTACTCAAAAATGGAGCAGGAGCACGCAGAACATTTGCGACTGGTTCTGCAAGTTTTAAGAGAGAAGAAACTTTATGCCAAGCTATCTAAATGTGAATTTTGGATGAGAGAAGTAAAATTTCTTGGCCATGTGGTATCCCATGGGGGAATTTCAGTAGACCCCAGTAAGGTAGAAGCGATGATAAACTGGAGCAGTAGATGACGATTCTGAAAGTTAGGAGCTTTCTAGGGTTGGTAGGATACTATAAGAGATTTGTTAAGAACTTCTCTCAAATGGCCCTTCCTTTAACAAAGTTAACCAAGAAGAATGCCCCCTTTGAATGGACACCAAAGTGCGAGCAGAGTTTCCAAGAATTAAAAGAAAAGTTGACGACAGCTCCAGTACTTACTCTACCTAATCCTCATGGACCGTTCGAAGTCTACTGTGATGCTTCTAAGAAAAGATTAGGGTGTGTGTTAATGCAAAACAGGAACGTCGTCACGTATGCTTCTAGGTAATTGAAAACTCATGAAAGAAATTATCCAACACATGACCTAGAGTTAGCAGCGGTAGTGTTTGCTCTGAGGATATGGAGGCACCACCTCAATGGAGAGAAGTTTGAAGTATTTTCTGATCACAAAAGCTTGAAATACCTTTTTGATAAGAAGGAATTGAACATGAGACAATAAAGGTGGATAGAGTTTCTTAAAGATTACGAATTTGAGCTAAAGTACCACCTTGGCAAAGCAAACGTGGTGGCAGATGTCTTGAGTAGGAAATCTTTAACTGTGGCATGGATGATAATCAAAGAGACGAAACTCATAGAGAGTTTTTGAGATCTCAATTTGGGAATCTCTATGACCCCCAATGCCATTCAATTAAACCAACTAAGATAACCAGTGAGTTCAAGGGCCAGATCCAGCAAGCACAACAAAGAAATGATGACTTCCAGCATACAGTGCAACTAGTGCAATTTGGCAAGCTAACAGGATTTCTTGGGATGCAGAAGGGATATGGCAATATCAGGGGAGAATATGCGTACCTGAGGAGGATAACCTCAGAAAAAAGATCTTGGAGGAAGCCCATAAGAGCGATTTTACTGTACATCCTGGCATTAACAAAATGTAGCAAGATCTCAAGAAGATGTTTTGGTGGCCAGGCCTTAATACAGATGTGGCAAGTTTCATGAATAAATGTTTAACCTGCCAGAAGGTAAAAATAGAGCATCAGAAACCAGCAGGGTCACTACAACCCTTAGAAATTCTAGAATGGAAGTGGGAGAGCATTTCTATGGATTTCGTGATGGGCTTACCAAGAACACCTTCAGGATATGATGCTATATGGGTCATAGTGGATAGGCTAACTAAGTCCGCTCACTTTTTGCCCATTCGAGCGAATTACCCTCTAGAGAAACTAGCTCAATTGTACATTCAAGAAGTGGTACGGCTACATGGTATTCCTTCGACAATCATTTCGAACTGAGATCCAAGGTTCACCTCACAGTTTTGGGGACCACTCCAGAAGGCGTTCGATACCAAGATATGCTTAAGTACTGTGTACCATCCGCAAACAGATGGTCAAATCGAGCGAACTATTCAAACTTTGGAAGATATGCTGCGAGCATACATTCTGGAACAGCGTGGGAGCTAGGATCGATACTTACCACTAGCCGAGTTTGTGTACAACAACAGTTACCATGCCAGCATCAACATGGCTCCGTACGAAGCTTTATACAGATAGAAGTGTCAATCTCCTCTGTGTTGGTATGAATCAGGAGTTAGGACCGAAACTAGTCAAACAAACTACAAAGCAAATTAAAAGGATCCGTAGCAAGATACTTGCAGCTCAGAGCTGCCAGAAGAGCTATGCATACATTAGGAGAAAGCCATTAGAGATCCAAGAAGGAGACCATATGTTTCTAAAGATCACACCCATAATTGGAGTAGGTAGAGCCATTAAAGTCAAAAAGCTCAGCCCTCCACATCTGTCAAATCTTCATGATGTGTTCCATGTTTCTCAACTCAAAAAATACTAGCCTGACCTTACTCATTTCTTGGAACCTGAATCAATCCAGTTAAGGAATGATTTGACTTTTCATGTGCCCCCAGTACGGATAGTGGACAGGAGCATCAAACACCTCCGAAATAAAGCCGTACAGTTAGTGAAGGTAGCATGGGGACACGAAGACTCAGCAGACTGTACGTGGGAGCTGGAGTCCAATATGAGGCATGAGTATCCTAAATTATTCTTAGGTACTAAATTTTGAGGACAAAATTTTTTTTTAGGAGGGTAGTAATGTAACGTCCAAAGAATTTTATCGTCAGTAACCAAGTTGTTCGGTTTTTATCAAATAAGTGGGTTTAATCGAAATTCAGTTAAGCATTTACTTAAAGCCAATTAAGTGTGATTTAGAAGTAATTAGACTTGATGGAATTGGAGTAGGAATATAGGAAACCTCACGGAATTTTTTTTTCTAAAAACCGGTTTACCGATTTAAAAGAAATCATAAGATTTCGACAAGTTAAACTGTCAAAACCGGGTCAATAGAAATTACACTGTGAGAACCCTAGGATGGATTGCTAAGATTTAGCCAACTTACCCATGCAAGTGGCACCATCTCAGTCCTCCAAATGGGCTGCCAAACCAAGTTATATAACCCACTCAAATCCCCCAATCACATGTAACTTGCTTTAGAAGTTTTTAAATTCTTCCTTTTCTACCCTTGCACATTTTCGGTCCTATCTAAGCTGACCCCTCTTCATTGTTTTCTCCATTATCTCATCTCATCTCATCTCATCTCATCTCAACTCATATCATCTTCCTCTCCCACCAACCTTCAAGCCATAACAAGATTTCTTCAACTCCAACCATAAATTTAATAAGAATCATACCTAGTAAAGGTAGGAATCCTACTTCTCTTCTTATTTTCCTTGGTTTGGATTTGTGTGTGAGTCTTGTATACTTTGTGATATTGATAATATATGGAGTGATGATGATGTTTTATGGCTGATTTTGCATGTGTTTTATGATTGGAAATAGAGTTGGTATGAAATAACTTGAAGAAAGGAGAAAACTCAAGAAGCTAGTAGGGTTTTTCCGTGGCAGTCCATACGGTGGAGTGTACGGCTCTGCCTACAGCCATTTAAACTCCATAATTATGTTTTTATATGAAACTAGACATTCAAGGCTTTCCATACATATATAATATAAGGCTATTGGATTAGTAAAGAGGAAGTTATGAATTTTTTAAGTTTAACCTAGAAATCTAACTCCCATCCGAATAGTATGAGTTGAGAAGGGTGTAACTCACCCTATACAACTCCAAATTAAGTGAAACGAACTTTGTTAGAAAGCTTACACATAGGAGAATATCGTATAAAAATTTCCAAATTTGATAAAGTCCCGTTTGTTCCCAGTGAGTCGAGAAATTTGCCCTATGTCCAATCTGGGTTAGAATAGGGTAGTCCAGTAGGGTCAAGTCGCAGAGCTTATATCTCAACTTATACTCATCCAAATGATATGAAACTTAATTCATTTGAGAGCTTGTTCTGTTAGCTTTACATGGATATAAATTTCACATGATTTCACCCATATTTCTATTTTTAGTGATTTTCCCCCATAAGAGTACAATTCTGGCTAGAAGTAGGACAAGTCTGGGATAAGACACAAATAACTTGAGTTAATGTCGGAAGTCGGGATTTAGTAAATTGAGAGCTAGGTCGGTACACTTAAAAATCGAACTCTAAACTTAGGAAATAAGGGACTAGGTCGGGAATACTTGAAGTTGAAGTTGGGACTCAGTAAAATAGAAAACTAGATCGGGAGTATTTAAGGCTGAACTCGGAAGGATACACTTAAGGATGAACTCGGAAGGGTTTACTTAATGATTGAACTCAGAGTTAGTGAATAGGAATCTATATCGAGCATGTTTAAGGCTGAATTCAGAACTTGGTAGAGAGAGAGAGCTAGATCGTGCATATTTGATGTTGAACTCGGGACTTAGTAAATAGAAAGCTCGGGATTTAGGAAACACGCTTATCAAAGTCTCAAAAGACCAATGGTGAGGTAAGGTCGGAAATCAAACACAACGCCAAAAGTCGGGAATTATGTAATCTCGGGAGACTGAACACAATGTAGGGAAGTCAGAACTTGTATAAGATCGGAACTCGGAACCCATCAAATCTTGAAAGTCGAACTCGGGAATCGTAAGAGAAATTAAAAGCTTGCAAGATAGGTTGATACTTGAGATTCTAAATCTTGCACTTATCAATATTGTTATATTCTTGACATGAATATGATGTTTTGTATTGAGTTTACTATTTGATTAAAATGTTCTGGTTGTCTGGCACTATTCATGGGGAAGCGGACATGATCCGTTATGCTGCTGAGATTCCAGCAAAAAATGCAATTAAAGTGAATTTACAAGTTATGCATGCATTGGTCAAAGTGTTAGACAAGCAATGCTACTCTATAAGTATGAGAAAGGATTTCCATGTGACTTGGGCCAGCCCCTGAACAAAGTTAAGGGGAATAGATCAGTGGGGAAATCAGGGAAAGCAAACCTGGCAACCCTGTATAGGAACGAGCTCAATCCTGAAAAGCGGACTATTATCCAGGAGTCTTATGGCCAATATACTCCCAGGGGACTAAGTATGGAAAAATACTAGCTAAGATCAAGTGCATCATTCTTCATCAAGTGCATCATTCTTCATGCATATCCATAATTTCAGTTTTTAAGCATTGAGTTAAATTGCACCATTGGATGTTCATATAGTCAGGCCGATTTAGTGGCCTCATTTCTTTTATCCTGTATTGTATTGTATTTCTTTTGACAACTTTGAAAACAAAGGTATAAACATGTACATATATATATGATGCAGTTTGTTTATTTTGTAATTCTATTTGTGTTACTTTATTTCTGATACAACGACTGTTTTGTGTATATCTCACTGCCAAACCGAAAGCAATTAAAGTGAATAGTTAACTCTTAGTTCACCACACGTAATAACTTATTAGGTAATATATTATGACTTAAGCATAATATTTTGTTTGGTAAGGTGTTACAGTGGTGGTGGTAGCAAGCAACACCGGTGACGGCGACTCAAAAGAGGAGAGATAGAAGAAGGGCATATTTGAAAATCTATAATTTGAATTATTAAATTTATTTATTTATTTATTTTATTTATAAATTTTTAATTTTAATCAGTAAAATATGAACCATTAAAATTGTTTATAATTAAATCTAACGATAAAGAAGTGTGGACGATCAGATGGTCTAGAAAATATGTAGGACCAACATATCCTTCACCCATGCAGGAAGCACAGAGGGGCCGATCACCATTTTTTTTTTCCTTTGACAACCCCATATCCTCCATTAATAGCTTCATCCTCTTGAAGCCTAAAAATTAAAAATGCAACCTTACATGAAAACCAATTCCTTAAAACCTCAATAGACCCATATTCTTTCCATTTCTCCCACAACCAAATCAAACACTGACTTAGACCCATACCATATACAACTTTTATCAAGCACCTTCAACTCAAATGTCAGAACCCAAAACTTGTCGCATATTCATAGCCATGAATCTATTGTAGAAACCCAAACCATCCAAAATCAAAACCTTAAGATGAGGTATGCACCATCAAAATCACCAAAACACTCCCTTCAAACCCAACCGATAAACATAATCCACCTTCATGAAATCTCACCGAAGACTAATAAAATTTTAAAACAGCACAACCTCTCTTCATAGCCACCCAAACGTAGCTTCATAGTCCCACTCCTGAGCCAGATCCGTATCGCCACCTTCAACCCACCATCCCCTCACCAGAAGACGTCCCACCACCATCCACCCTTGTGTCTCTACTTGAGCAACCACCAGATTTACTAGGTAATGCTCTATAAGAAGAGAGACTCCTCCAAGTCACCAAAGATATACGAGCTAGAATTGCAAAAAGCCATAGTTACTATTACTGGCTTTAGAAAAACTCTGTAAAACCTATTGTTCTATTTAATCTCTAATGTACTCAAGTATATTAATGTCAAGTGTCAAATTTTCAATTCACTTTCATATCAATATCCTTACTATGAACAAGCGTTAAAATAAATGGATAGAACAAAACAAAGCTCCACAAAGGGTGACTAATAAGGGAGAACAAAAATTAAAAAAAAAATATTATTCTTTTATAAAAATAAATAGAAACATAATGGCCAAATTAGTGACAACAAAACTACTAATGATATTGATAAATACAATCCCTGGTAATGGTGTCAAAAACTTATTGACCTTGGCAAGTATACTCTATTAACAAGTAATAGAGTGTGAGTAAGTATTATTCCCTTAAGGATCGTAAATTAATTACTAATTTGTTTAGAACAATTGCTATTTGGGCAATAAAAAATTAATATTGAAAATAAAAATAAATAATGAACAAAATTGAACAAAAATAAATACACAAAGAAAGAAAATGTAAATTACAAATAATAATGATAAAATAAAAGACAGGTGCTAGATACTGATTTCGCTTGATCTTCCAAATCATGTGTTGCCTAATTATAATCTAAACGTTAATTAAAGTTGATCATCAAATTACCCAAAAATGACCACAATTCAATCCCTTGATAAAGTGATTCTCTTAAGAAAAATTAGGTTTACTATTCCCTTGGTCTTACCCAATTTAACCTAAAAATAAAGCACAAGAATTTATATAATCACATAAATCAAATATTTTTATCCCTAGAATTCTACCCAATTTATGGTAATTATTATGCTGGCTACTTTTAGATAGTGATTTTCCAATTCACTATACAAAACCAAATTAAAGATCAATCAATGGGTGGCCACCATGAAGGCATAAAGAACAATAATAATTACCCAACTAATTGAAAAGAAACTTAAATTAAAAAAATTAGGAATACACGACTTGTTTGATCAAGTTACATCAACACAACACCTAAAGAAATTTATCAAGACATAGAGACAAGAACATATACACTTGAAAAGCCATATTGACCGACAAAACCACGTGGTATTAGATAATGGACTTTGATCTCTCACGTACTTAATTTCCGAAGCCACACAGTACTGTCTAAAAATATATAGGATTAATCTTTGCCTATATCTCTCTATCTAGTTGTCTCCCTTAAGGAAATAATTATAAAATATTTACAATAATTTCTAGACAAAATACCCATTTTGGTCCTTGATAAAAATTTTGGAGGATAGATTAGTTCTTCAAGATTTGAAAATCTATGAATATTTCCTCACCATTCAAAAAGGGAACATATTAGTCCCTTTATACAGAAATTTTAAAGATTTTTTTTTTGGTATGGATCTATACGGATGGAGTAATATGTTCTCTTTTTTGAATGATGATAGACTACCCATGGATCTCCAAATTTTAAAGGACTAATTTGTCATCTGAAATTTTTGTCAGGGACCAAAATGGATATTTTTTCTAATTTCTGTCGGCAACAACATGTGCTCGGGTGCTTAGGCACCCACAATAGTTCTAGAAGCTTTTTATTTTTTCATCAAATATTTCCCAATTTTATTTAAAGCTTTCCCCTTTTTTTCTACAAATCTTTCTTCTTTCTTAAAACATCTTAAATAAGAATCTAACCTACATCAAAATATTTTAAGTGAGAATCTTTATCAATTAAATGCATAAAAATCAAATTCTCAAGCAAATTAATAAGCACAAAAGGGGAAGAAAATTCATTATCTTTCGCAAGTTATCCAACCCAACTAGTGGCTTACACATTGAATGAGAACATGTGATCACAAGTTATCTATAGATTTTGACATTCAAAATAAATCCATATAACAGGCATAATTTCTTTGTGGTACATAAGTAATAATGAGGTTTGAATCCGTAATCTCATATATACTATCCAAACCCCTCCCACTAGCTGGACCACTTCTAATGGCATAGCAAGTATAATTCTTGTTAAATCACTCTCTTATTAAGTTCTTTATATTTAAAGACTAGAGTTTTTGGACCTGGGCAATGCATGGGATAAATTTTTTTTGAAAAATATTTAAAAACTTCTATAAAATTTTTGGCAAATATAAAAGGTATAAAATAAATAGATTGTATATAAATATTACATAATTTAAATTGAGACTAACAAAATAATTGATAAATCTAAAATTTAGTATATGATTTCATTACAACTTTAATAACTCAAAAAAATAAAGTCTAATATGAAAAATAATTATAATTAAAAGTAAGAAAATAGTAAAATAAATTTTTTTATATTGATATTCTATTAAAAATTCAAATTTCTTGTAAGACACTAAATTGAAATAAGCATAAAAATTATAAATTATTAAATCATAATAAATAAAATTATCTACTTTTAATTTTTATCAAAAAACTCAAAAAATGTATTTCATTTTTTCTCCTTCCCTATTTTCAAACATTCTAGTAAATTAATTTTAAAGATAAAATTATATAAAAGTATTCTATATAGCAATTAATTATTCACAAAAAAAATAATTAATTATTAAAAGTATAATTTATTTTATGAAAATATATGCTTCTAATATTTAAGATATGATTGAAAATACTTACAATTGTTTATTAAATTTATAATTTATATAGTTTTCATATACTTTATTGCAAATAGAAAAGGTCGAGTTATATGTTTACTATAATCTAGTATTTTTATTTGTTTCAAAATTAGGAATTTGAATAAACCTTATATTAACATTGATTAACTCTTGGAAAATTGGCTATATAAAAACAAAATAAAGGAATTATTTGAAGAATATACATTGTAAGAACCTTTTTTTCAAAACTTGATTTTCATAATACAAAAAAATGCTTGATATGAAAATAAAATTCATATAAAATTTATTCCAGACTAAAAAGAGAGAATAAACAAATAGATATATTATTCTATTACTACTTGAGAGAAAATAAACAAATGTATTCTTTTGGAGCAAAATACATTCTTTTAGGATAAATTAAAAATAAAGAATAAATAAATGCAAATATCATTTTATTGCTAACTGATATCTTTGTGAATGGGAATGTAGTATCTCCTTTTAAAAAGGAATTAGAGAGTTCAAAACAATGTAAAGAGAGTTCAAAAGCTTAGAGAGTAGCCCACAAATGAATAGCAAAACACAATGAAAAATCTCCTTCGTAGCATCAAACCAGCATCCATCTTGTAGAAAATGTTAAAAAAAAAAAAACTAAAATTCCTAAACTCAAATTTCTAAATCCTAAAACAGCATGAAACCATATAAATAAAAATAGATTCAATGATAGGAATAAAAAGCTATGATACAAACTCAGTTTACATTATGCTCATAGATATAAGAAGAAATAGTCGAATAAATCTCCATTTCCTTGCTATTAATTGTAAGAACTCCGAATGTTCTATCTATCACCTATGCAAGAATAACTTCAATGATAACATTTAATATAAAATAGAAAATGTGAATCAACCATTAAAGAAAGGAGATTCTCAGGTTTTAGTAGAAGAGAAGAATATATGAGGGGACTGATATATAAGAAATATGAAAGGTTAAAGATAAAATTAATAATATTTCTACTACTTTTTAATTTCTAATGATGTATCTCAATAAATTATTATATATTGGCCTCAATACTTGAAAAATTAAAAATATGTGATATTTTCCAAGGGCATGCATATGTAAGTTCCCATGTCAAAGCTCGAGTTAAAATCACTTTGCAAAAATAAAAGGCAATTATTCCATAGATGGATGATACTCTAACTTTGGAAAAATAAGAAAAGAAACAATATAGTTGAGTAATAAATTTTTAAATAATAAATAAGTACACCAAAAAGTGGGAGAGAAATTTGACTTGTTGACTAATTATATAATAAAGTATTCAAAGAAAAATAATAGTAAAAGTAAATGATTTTTAGAGAGAATAAAAATTAGCTCGTAATGACAAAATGATGAATAGTAATAATTAATTGAGCAAAAATACATTGGTAACTTATGTTAACAATTATCAACATTAATATTTAAATTGAATTTTGCATTATTTTTAAAATACGAAATAATTGGTTGAGTAGTGGAAAGGGATAGCAAGGCTAGTAATAATTGTATTAATATTCATTAAATTTAAAATTTTTATTTTAAATTATTTTAATTTTATAAAGAAAATTTAATATAAATTTATTTAAACTAATTTAATCAATTTTTGTAGTTGAAATGAAATCACATAGAGATATTTGAGTAGTGGATCATTTAAGAAGAGTTAGTGAAAGAGAAAAACAAGGGATTATAAGTTAAATTTTGAAACTAAATTTTTCTTTTTAATTATTTTAATAAATAAAAAATTGAAATATTTCTTTTAATAATAAATTTGAGAAAGTGGTGGGGTTAGAATTGATATGAAACTGACATATAACATAAATTTCAATGTTTTGAGTCTTGTTAATTGGTGGTATAGATCATTTATTTTAAAATTTCAACATGTACTTCTTTTATCAAGTGTTTTTCACAAAAATACTTTTACATGCCTTTTGAAAAATTTTTATTATTAAAAATATTTTATATTTTTTAAATTAATAAAAATTAAAACAAGTATTTCAAATATTATATTCAAATATAAAATTATTTTTACTTTTAAATTTTTAGAAAATATAAAAAAATTCATTTTTTATAAGCTCATCTAAACTAGCTTTTAAATATAGAGTTGTTATGTCGGTCTTGAAGTTTTCTTTAATAGTCACCTTAGTTTGTTTACTGTTTTTTCTTTGAGTCATACTATTATATTTTTGTAAGTATAATTCTTAGTCTTTACTTGAATGCTTTCTTATTTTTCCCTTTTTTTTTCATTTTTTATATCAAATCTTGTGCATTATTATTTCATAATCTTTTCTCATTCTTTCATCAAGTCATAACTCTTTTAATTAATTCTTTCATGACTTCAAAACTTTCATTCTATTATTTTTATCTTTATTTCTCTCTTTCAGAATTGCGTGCCAGATCATTTCTGAAATAATTTTCACTTGCGAAAAGGTTGAGAAACTTTAAAATTTAAAAGAAAAAAAAAGTTGGAAAATTTAGCTATGCGACCAATTCTTGAGAAGTCCAAGCAACACGTTCGTATTGTACGTAGTATGCAAAATTTCGGCAAAATCAAAATATGTTTTACCTCTAGATGCCGATTCAAGGACAAGTGAAATTTATTAGGGGATGTTTGATCACTTAAAGAACCAAGTTAATATAATATAAAATAGAACTAATTATGTTAACTGATATAAAAATGAATTTATTTTTTATTAAATATTATTTGATTTGACAACTTAAAAATTAGTTTTAATATACTAATAAGGGAGTTGAGATAATGATATAGACACACTACGGCCCAAGGAGGATCCCGATTCTATTCTTGGAGAGCACTTTAGTTGGAAGGGCAAGTCTGACTACATCTGAAAGAGATTAGTTTCCTTCCTTGATAATAGAGAAGACCCTTGGGAAACAAAAAAAAAAATTTTAACATATGTGTTTTTTTTTTTTTTATTGTACCTCTTTCTCCTTAATCATGTTATTAAAAAGCTGATTTGACTTGTTTTCTCATCTAATAAGATACAACATACTAGCACAATCTTAACTTGTATTTCAATAGGTAGACAGTGGCTAACAGTGGCTAATAGTGGCGGTTAGCGGAAGTCGGTGGTGAGCAGCGATGGCAAATGATGGCAGCTAACAACCGCAGATGACATCAGATGATTGTAGACAATGGTAGATAGTGGAGGCCGACGGACAGTGCCACCAGGTGGCTGTCAACGGCGAATGGTTGACAAAGTTAATGGAGAAAGAAAGAATTGGTGCATAGTAGTAGGAAGAAATAAAATAAAAAGAGAAAAAATTTGGGATAAAATAAAATCAATTTAAAATTAATTTTTTTCTAGAATTGGTTTTGCGCTCAAATTAATTCGAATAAAAACTAATTTTAAAATATTTAAGTAGTTAATTATTAAATAATATTTATTAAAAACTAAATCTCATTATACCTAATTATCTGATTTTTTATTTTGACACCCTCTTAATTCCTACTTAACTACATGAAATTAGTAGACAATGTGATATGCTTTGTAACCGGAGATAATGCCGGTGCATTGCCCAGATTTGCTACTATTTTGTAATAATTGCTTTTAGTAATATATATATATTGAATTTTTGTTTAATTGTTCTATACAATGAGCCCATTTGAATATTCTTATTTGGAGAGACAAATTACTTAATTTGAAAAGTAAATACTTTCAAATATTATTTTACATTTTTTTATAAATATTTTACATGTTTATTTGTGCTACTAAAAGAAAAAAAATCACAAATTAATTAGATTTCTACTTATTTTAAAAGCATTAATGTAATAATTTTGTTTTAAACCTTATAAAATTAAAAGAGAAAAGATTAATATTATTATGTGCATCCAAATAGTGTTAAGTGAAGTTGTTTTTTGCTGTTAAGGTCATTTTTTTTTATTTTAGATTTGACTATTAAATAATTTAAAAGTTGAAGTATTTCACTTTTTACTTTAAAAATAAAATTAATTTTATATTTTAAAATTTATAAAATTAATTTTTTGCTATCATGATCTAAGAGATCAATATAATTATTTATATTTTACTCTAATTAACGTCATAGTTAATTATGGAAGAGAATGGGTGGTCTGGGAGTGGAGCACATAGTTATGAAGAATGCGATGCTATTGTTCAAATGCTAGTGGAGATTCTTGGCTGAGAAGAACTCATTTTGGAAATAGATTATATGTTCATGTAAACATGGAGATTAACAGGGCGGTGAATTCAATTCAGCATCTGGCTCAAGTCCTTGGTCTGATATTTTCGGAATTGGCCTCAAGAATCCAGAATTAAGAGGCATTGTGAGTAACGGGATTCAATTATCGGTGGGTAATGGCCTTCAAACTTATTTCTGGGAGGATATATGGCTTGGAGATCGATGCTTAAAATTGAAGTTCCCAAGACTATTTAGGAACTCAATGATGCAGAGTTCTCTTATTTCGGACTGCGGTTTTTGGGACGAAATGCTATGGAATTGGAGTCTAATTTGGCGTAGGGAGTTTTTGTCATGGGAGTTAGATATGCTTCAGGAACTACAAGTGATGTTGAATCATGTTGTGTTACATAAAGATAAGGAAGACAAATCTATTTGGGTCCACCACAGTTCAAGTGTGTATTTTGTCAAGTCCCTGCTATTCTTGTGGCCTACTTTTTAGAGCTTGTATATTGGAATGTAAAATTACACTAGTAAAGTTTGGAAGAATATTGCGTCTTGTAACATCTCCACTTTCTTAAATAAAGTGTAATGGAAATTTTGAATCATTTTTCTTAGACAGTGTGAAAATTTTTTAAGCAGCGTTATGCCATGACAATCTTTACACTTAGAACTATAGGGTAGCATAGCACTGTCGTTAAAAATACGGCACTGTCATATACTAAAAATTAAGAAATTATAGAAATACCCCTATGCAAACTTTTGTTATTTGTAGTTTTGCCCTAGAACTTGTCGTAATTACATATTGACTTGTAAAGGATCTTTCCATAATTATCCTTGAACTTTTTAAAAAATAACATTTAGGTCCCTACATTAATAGAATTAGTAGAATAAGGTTTTAAATGAAGTAGAAAAAAACGTCGAAACCTAATTCTTGACCAATTGGGCCACAAATGTGTCCACATGTGAAATGACGTGAGATGCCCCTAGACTTGCCCAAAATTACGAAAATGCCATTAGCTACAAAAAACACAAAATAGAAAGGCCCTGAATTTGCAAAACAATTAACTTATGCTATTAATCGATTTATTCAGTTTTAATAGTTATGTAAGAGCAATTAGAAGTTAATTAAGTGTTGATTAGAGGGATTAAGCTTAGGAAAAATTAAGATAGATACATAGGAACTCTTACAAAACTATTTAGTTATGATTTATCGATTTGAAGGACATAGGTAAAGATTCGGTATTTTTAACTGCTAGAATCGAATCAATAGAATTATACACTACAAATCCTAACATGAGTGGCTAAGATTTAGCCACTCCAACCCCCTAGAAGTGGCGCCACATGCAACCAATAAAGGAGGAGAAATTTGGCTCATCCTCCACCACGCAAGCCACCAACCACCCATTATAACAAAGGCCAAATAATCCTCACTCTCTGTTCTTTATCATTTTCAGCAAGAAGAGGTAGACCTCACTTCCCCATTTTGCTCTCTATTTCATCCTCTCCCTCTTGCCTCTTCATTTTGCACAAACTCCTGCTTCTAAGTCTTTCATTTTACAAGCCAAAGCCCCAAATTCAAGGTAGGATTTAAGTTCTTGTTTGATTTTAGTAAATTTGTGGTTGTTGAGAAATCTTGCTCTACTCATCTAATAGAGGATATATGATGTGACTATGATGATTTATGGCTAGTTTAGCAAGTATTTGGTTGAATTAGGATTGAATCTTGCATGAAAAACAAGAAAGGTAGCAAATCAGAATCTAAAAACCTAGTAAACTTCATTACATCCGTACTTTCAGAGTGTACGGCTCTGTCTATGACCACTGAAACTTGTTGAATCTATTTTTTTGAAATTAGACATCTAGGACTTTCCAACCATATAAATTATAAGACTATTGAATTAGTATTGAAGGAGATATAATTTTTTGAAGTTTGCCCTAGGTTTCTGTTTCTGGATCTGTCTAGAGTGGGTTGAGCAGGGCATAACTCGCCCTATACTTCTTCAAATTGAGTGCAACCAATTTTGTTAGAAAACTTACACATAGAACAATATCTCTTTAAAATTTTAGAGTTAAATTCGGTCCCAGTTACTTCCAGTAATTTATTGAATTTGCATCATGTCCTAACTGGACAAAAACAGTGCAACTCGAGTTAGCCAAATTCAAGAGTTCATAACTTGAGTTATATTTGTCCAAAAGAAATGAAACTTATTTAAAATGAAATATGGTTTAGTTAGCTTTAAGTTGATATAGGTTTTATTTAATTCCAAATAGTTTTATATTTTTAGTGAATTTTTACTTTTCGGTATATGAATCTACAAGATAACAAGACAAGCCTAAGTAAAATGTTAATAATATCAGTTATACTTATCAAATCTTAATAGGACCAAAGATGTTAAAAACTAGACACATAACACTTCAACATATCCAAAATTATGATCTAAATGAGTTAAACAGAAATTTTGGCTTAATTTATAAAATCGGGCAGAACTAAAGGAAATTGGTAGGAACTCAATTCAAGTCCAAAGGTTGAAAATTTTGTATAAGTATTGAAAGATTGATGCATTATATTCATTTTTTTGTAGGAATGACTATCTGGTTGATTGGTACTATTTATGGGGAAGCGGACTTGATCCATTATATTGCTGAATTTTTGGCAAAAATATATGAAATTATAAAAATCTTATGTCATGAATGAATAATTATGATATGATTATATTTATGTGTTAAGCTCATGCATTATGATGTGATCATGATTATTCTTATGAAAGAATGTATAATTGCATATGAACGAAGTATATATATATGAGATACCTTCATTTGGAGGTAGTTATATGGGTCCCTCTGTGTGAAGGTAGTTAAAAAGATACAATATGGGCCCCTTCACTTGGAGGCATAAAAGTATATGCACGATTTTATGATGCAATTGCATATGCATAAGTTATATTTTGTTATCATTATTTTGACATTACAAGTTATGTTATTATTATTATCTTACGAAGTTGCTCTCAATTTGCTATACTTATGCTGTGATTCTTATTCTATTTATCAAGTATATGAGTAAAATGAACCATGTTTTAGACAATAATATGTTTTTAAACTATAAAACTGAAAGGTTTATGTAACGTGCTCACCTTTTTCATAATAAACCAAAGCAGCTGGAAATAATAACGATAACATTATGTGTGATAACTTAGAGAATCCTACTGAAAATTTTAAATTCTCACTCCTATGTTTATTTCAGTATTATCTCCAGATAGTTCAAGAAATATTAAAAACGACCAGAGATTACTGTTAGACAAGGTCTATTAAGATAATAGTAATAACTCCTAATTATAGTACTATGACTTAACCATGGTATTGTGTTTGGGAGGGTGTTACATGTCTCCTAAAGCTGAATTACTAGTCTGATTTGTGTTGCTTGGAAGATTAAACGCGAAGGATCGTCTCGGTAGGCTGAATATTATTAATAATTTTGATGTGAAGTGTGTGCTTTGTAATGACCTCCCTGAAGGTGTCAACTATTTGTTCTTCACTTGACAGTTCACTTGGCGAATCTGGAGTGCCCACTGTGAAAAATGGGGACTGACGTGGGTTATGCCTAATGATCCAAGATTGGCATATGAATCATGGCTGGGTGTTGGTTGTAGAAATTCTCAGCACAGAAAATGGTTATCCTAGTTCTTTGTAGTATCCTGGTCTATTTAGGAGCGGAGGAATAAGGCGACTTTTGAGCAAGCAAAGATTTCGCGGGAGAATTGCTGGGCTATTTTGTTTGAATGTGCAGAACTATGGTCCAGTGTGCTGTTCTAAAGTTGCAGGTTGTGTTTCGAGGCTTGCTTTGGTAGCATGTCAGAACCTTGGTGACATAAATTAGTGTTCTGATATTGAGGTGATTATTGTGTGGGGGGGGGGGGGTGATCTCTTTTCTTTGTTTTGGTTTTTCTCGTGGCTTGGCTTTTTGCCTGCTTCCCAACTTGTTTTGGGATGAGCCTTTTATTCTCAGACTATCTTAAAAAAAAATCTAATTAACGTCAAAGATAAAAGATTAATTTTCATGGGCAACTAAATTATTATAAATTAGAGTAAGTTTTAACTATAAATTACATTGTTATTTGAATCATATAATAATAGTTCGAAGTTAAAGTGAATTTTAATCACAACTGAAGTGAGTGATATAATAATTACAAGTTAGCATGAGTATTAAATATAAAGTGTAGCGATTTGTTATCCAGGTGGAACTTGTTATTGATGATCTATTTTCCATTCCTCTAGAATGGGTATGGATCTTGTATTTTCAGTATTTGAGAAATCATTACTTGATAAATCACTATCATAATAAATTATTCTTCTTATTTGATACATTCCCTTGTAGAGTATATTCAATATATATTTAAATGCATTTAAGCCATTGAATTAAAATTAATAATTAATTTTTTGAAAAGCAAAATTTAGAGTGAAGTTGTATACATGCTTTATTTTAATTCCTAAAATTAAGAAATTAACGATTTAATTTATGAAATTTAGAGGTGGAAGTAGATCAGATGGCTCGTTGGAGGCCCCCAACCTAGCCTAAATTCGGCTTAATTTGGTCTAGTCTTTTTAGTAAACAAACTAGACCCAGGCTTTTTAAAAAGCCTTTTTAACCAAACAGGATAGGTTACAGGTTATGAAAAAAACTTATTAGATCCAACAGGCTAACCTATCTATATTATATTATTATTATTATTTTACAAATTCTAATGATAATTGAAGCTTTTATGATCCATTTTGAATAGATTTTTGGATCTATTTAAAAAGCTTTTAGGTTTATTTAGAAATATGCTTTTTGACATATTTAGAAGCCTTTTGACCTATTTTAAAGAAAACATTTTGATTTACTTAAAAATTTTATAATTAAATAGATCTCTAAACAAATTTTTGAGTCAGGCTAGACTTTTAAAAAAATACCAGATTAAAGCTCTAAAAAAATCCCATATTAGGTAATAAGTTTAGGTTTAGGCTACATATTTATAATGCAGGTCAAACCTATTTAAGTTAAAGTCTAACCTACTTCCACTCCTACTAAAAGTTACAAAAAATGATTCAAATTAGTTTTTAAAGTGATTTAAGTTAGTTCCTATGAAAATCCCCTTAGAGACTAATTTAAATCAATTTTCACAACTTTAAAGATTAAATTGTAAATTTTTTTATTTCAGAGACTTAAGTGAATTATGCATACAACTTTAGGGATCAAAATCAACCTTTACTCAGCAAAATTTATCATTGCTGTTAAGGTTTTATAAGGCAGATGTGAATGTATGGCCGCGAAAAATGGCTCGGGAGGTTTTGTAGCTGTTATCATTTGTGATGATAAGGGACATTTATTGCTGCATGTGCCAAGCGTGTCCGTAGTGTACACGATCCTATTGTTTCGGTCCTTTTGGATGTCACCGCAACAGCGATACAATATGCAGTCGGCTTTGCTAGGCACCATGCCATAGCTACTGAGTGAGGTACAGATGTTAAGCTAGAAATGGGGATGCTAGCTAGCACCGTACGCCATTGAACCATTTGCTAGGCACAAAGTATCTATCTTTCAACATTCATCACGTTGCCAAATAAGTCAACATGCTTGCAACCTTGCGTACAGTCGATAACAAACTTGATTTATCCCTTTGGTTTATTAGGACTAGTTTTAGAGAGCATAATTTTGGTGGGGCTTGTATTGGGTCCTCACAACAGATATAGGGAGGGTTCAAACTCAAAATGGCTGTAAATTATTTTTAATCGATTGGGCATTCACGTAGAAAATTTGAAGAATTTTCAATTTAAGAGTAGAAAGTGAGAAAGTTGTCTCTCACCACTTTTTTATTTTTGCATTATGATATTATCAGTGATTCAAATATTATTTTTTTGGGGATTTTCAGTTCAACAATGACAAGTCTATTGTATGAGTTTTAAACCTTCCTTCCACCCATTTTGAGGATAATATAATCCTCCATTTTGCTGACCATTTGTGAAAGTTATTTTCCCCCTTAAAATGTTTTAATTCTCAATTTGGAAGACAAATTGAGACATTAATATTCAATTGGAACAATAGGGAATATCGTTTTCTAGGAAAATGAATGTATGGCTTCACAAGATTGCATCAAAATTTGGTAATTGATACCCAACATGTTACTTCGGTCGGCAATGGAATAGCAACAATGAAAGGCAACATCTTTTTACGTACGTCAAAGGCTCAACACAAAATCACAAACACAACACAATAGCGCGATACGCGGCCCACTTTCCTTGTCTCCCTCCCCCGTTTTCCCTTTGCTCGCGTCTCCATTGTGTACTTTTTTTTTTTTTTTTGGCATTTGTGTATTTTTGTATTTGTTTAATTTAGTCTTTTTCTTTCTTGGTTTGGATCATGTTCTACCTCCCTCACGCTAAAATCTGATCTAGATTTAGCCAAAAGTCAAATACATGATTACACTATCTGGTTCTCCATTTTCTATTTATTTCACATAATTTGATGAATCTTTATTTAGTTTGTCTAATTTTGCATCTATGCTATACATATATATATATATATATATATATATATATATATATATATATATATATATTTCTCGCATTCTAATCAAAATTTGACCTTGATTACTGCATTTTAATCAACTTAGTTAAAAATTTAGTAGCCGAAAAAATTAATCAAAGTGAAAAGTAAATTTAATTTTATAAGTGATTTAAATAAATCAAAATTTCAAAAATAACACGAGATCTTATTAGAAAAAATACCGATAAATAGACTCTACTAGTTAAATAGACCCTACTAACATTTTCAACATTACTCCTTTTTCTTCTCTAGTATCAGCAATCTTGCATGGTCTGCTAGTCTATGTGATATAAATTTTTGATCCATCCAGACTACTCAAGTATTCGGTCTGCTAGTCTATTTGCCCCCCTGTCAACCTGTCTATCTCAGCCTCGCGTGTCTGGATCCAAAGATCTACGTGGGGAGTCTCTTACCTCCTAATTTTACCGTTATTCCCTCACTTAGATCCTATAGTTTGTGCTCTAATGGGATCTCCACATAAGTAGCATCCCCATTATAAATACCCTCACGCATCGATCGTAATAGAAGAAATGTTCATTTGATAACTTAAACACTGTTATTCTCTCCCCTCACCATGTAGCTCCAATCTCCCCAAGCATCACCCCCTGTCCTTTCTCGGAGTAGGCACCCCGCAACTTACTACCACCATATCTCATCATCCTTCCGGTTGAGACCAAAATAACTTTAATTTGAAGTTTAAATTTGATCTACTGCATGGTAATTAAAGCATTTCTCACTAAAAGCAAATATGAAAGTCTCACATTATTTAAGTTGAAAAAGAGTTACTTTCAAACAAAAATCTAGTGTTATTTAACGTAGGTAACGTTGTCGTTCATTGATAGTACAGATTTTTCGAACAATTATTAGTGATTGAAATTAAATGCAAATTCATATATTGGGTATGTTTGATCACAAAAGACTCAAGCATGCATAATTCTCGTGTGTCCCTCATCGTTCCTCATCTTTTCTTATCATGAAGTGGGATTTCGATGGAAAGAATTGAACCTTTGATTGGCACAACGGTCCAAAAGCTAATCAAATCAAATGCTGGGTTTGATTTAAAATTGCTACAATCCGCTCGAGCACTGGGTTCAGTTTCTACCGGCTATTATTATGAGTTTTGGTGGGCTCACAAGTGTTATACATTTTTTTTTTAAAAAAAAGGTATATAGTCTAAGATTTTATTTGAATATTTTAGGTAAGAACTTAAAATGACAGACGATAGAATATAACGACATGAAAAGAGATAAAATGAAATAAAATTTATATTATTTTATCAGTATTTAATTATAAAATGAAAAGAATATATAATTTAGAAATTTTAATACAAATGGACCGAATAACAAGGAGTATAAATTTATTTTTTCATGTTACCTATATTCAAGTGCATTAAACCTTGAAAAAAATATAATTTTATAAGATATTTTATTGGATTACATCGGTTGTACTCCACTTTGAAAAAGAAAAAAAAAAGGAGACATGAAATAAAATATAACTTCACTTCTATTCATTTTTATTATATTTTTAAGAGAATAATTTTAATATCTTATCCATATAAAACATTTGACATTGTCAATTAAATAGATATTATCATATATATGACTTTTAAAATAATTATTAAAAAAAATATTTTTAATAATATAGAAATATATTATTGAATTATTGTATAAAAATATTTTATATTGAACATATACTAAAATTAAATTTTATTTTTAAATACTCAAATAATAATGTCGTTTTCCCCTTTCATTCTTCAATCTTTTTCACTCCATATCACCCATCCGAACAAAATCTAAGATATATATATTACTTTTTTTGGGGCTGCTAACTGCTGAAAAGTTTTATCTCAAAATTGAGAATTGTGAATAGCATTGATATGTTATTAATATGAAATTCTGAACGCTCTTATTCCTTTCTTGTTCGAAATATTAGAATATCCACCTAAGTCACGGAATTTTCAACTTCAATGCTGCAGTACTCGATCGGCAAAATAGCGCGTGGTTTATTTTACTCTGCTGCATCTTTTTGTGTTCTCCCTGCCCAGCCGCACCGACATGTAGATCTCAAACGCAAGACTCAGATGCCACATAATCTGCGTTAATATATCTTGTAATAACACAATTCTTTATATAGCTTAAATGCTTGGCTGTAGCTAGCTGATGTTAATTATATACATATACTGTAAACTATACTTCGTGGACCCTACAATAATGGCGTGAAAAATAAATGTTATTACTGAAATGAAATATTCTAGTATGGGTATTGAGTATAGTATATTATTATCGTTGGCATTGCAGCTAAATTTTTGCTGATGCGATGACCATTGTCCAGCCAAAATCCACGGAGACACCTACCTTGATCGTATTGTATAGATGCTTAGATAAGCATTGACCTAAACTAGTACCAGATTAATTTGATTATTGAATATGTGGTATATTACCTATGTGTGTTAATATTATTTTTAACTGTAATTGGCACTTTTAAATTTATTTTTTCACATAAAAAAACTTTTAAATTTACTTTGTCTAATTGTTATTGAAATCAAATTCTTTTATGACACCGAATAATGTATGACGTACACAACCGTAAGGACAATTCTTAACTACTGTTTGAAAAATCAAATTAAGATATTGAACTCAGAAAATACTGACTCATAGTTTTATGATACGATCTAATTAATTATTTCTGACAATAATAAATATTGATATTACCGTGCATTGCGGGTTTTTCTTCACGTGGGCCAGTGTGGGGTGGCCATGAGGCTCCATCTCTACCTCTCCCTCTCAAAAACAACATTGCTAGCCATCAATCGACTATCTCTTTGGTTTGTGTTCCCTCAAATTCGCACTTTAACTCTTACATGAAAATCCCATAAGCCACTCCTCCAGGACACACAGCACACCACACCCACCTGCCACCAAGATCAAACTCCAAGTTTCCCTTTTTGTTCTTTTCTTCTATTTCAAACGCTCTGTTATTTTTGCATAACTTGAACAAATAGTGCGTTTGTGTTTATTTTTGGGGAGTGTTGGAATCGACAAAAAGGCTCAAATTTTATGTGGGTAATTTTTCTCTCCGGCCATGTGGTTCGCCGGCGGCAGGAGACTCCTCTACCTTTCTGCGGTGGTGCTTCTGGTGGTCACGGTGTTGCAGATGTGGGTGTGCTGCCACTCATGCCAGGTTGGGGCCATTCGGGTATTCCCATCCAAAGTGAAATTCAGCCACGGCATTGTAGATAAGAAGAAGGGCAAGGAGGATCTGTTGCATAAGTACTTCAGTGGAAGGACTTTTGGCCCTAGCAACACAACCCATAAGGCATTTGGTGAAAGCAAAAGAATAGTGCCCAGTTGCCCAGATCCTCTTCACAATTAACAAGTAGAATTTCCACCTCAATTTTTTTTTCCTGTTTAATTTATCTGTCTTTAAATGTTGGTTTTTTAATATATAATATATATTTTGGGTTGAGATCATCCAAAATACCCACGTTTTTCTCATCATTTTCTATCTAGTAGTATGTCTGCTTACTGTAGGATGAGGGGAAAACGGGGGTATTTTGGTCAAATAAAATATGTAGAAGGAAAACCGTTTTTTCCTCTTTTATTTTTTTTTCCTCTCATCCGTGAAGGGTCCAGAAAACAGATGATCATGAGCAAGGTTATACTAGTGTATAGAAGCTGCAGAGAGGAGTTAAATATATTAGAGTGAATCACTGGTGAGGATATTTTGTATTGCTGGATTAAATCTCCGCAAGTAGTACTGTGCTACTTGGATCCTTTTATTTATTTATTTTGTCTTTTATCTTTGGGCCATGCTCAGGTGAAGATAAGATTTTTATCTTTATATGAAGATATGATGTGAATGTAATAAATAGATGATATGTGATAAAAGTATATTGATACATCAATCATTTATAATATATTGTATTAATATTTAATTTTAAAAAAATTTAAAAATATAATTAAATATATTTTAAAAATTAATTATTATACATTAATAATATAAAATTATATTGATAATATAAAATAATTTTATATTATCAGTGTAATCAAAAAATTTTATTAATGTAATTTTAATTATCATATACTGATAGTGTAAAATTATACTGATAATATAAAATAATTTTATATTATCAGTGTAATTAAAAAATTTTATCAGTGTAATTTCACGTAAAATTATACTGGTAATATAAATTAATTTTATATTATCAGTATAATCAAAAAATTTTATCAGTATAATTTTAATTATTATACACTGATAATATAAAATTATATTAATAATATAAAATAATTTTATACTATCAATATAATCAAAAAATTTTATCAATATATTCAATATAAAATTATTTTATATTATTAATATAATTTTATATTATTAATATATGATAATTAAAATTATATTAATAAAATTTTTTAATTATATTAATAATATAAAATTATTTTATATTATTAATATAATTTTATATTATTAATATATAATAATTAATTTTTAAAATATATTAATTATATTTTTAAAATTTTTAAAATTAAATATTATTATAATATATTATAAATAATTATTATATTAATATATGTATGTTACATATCACTTATTTATTATATTTACACCAAATCTTTAAGTGAAGATGGATTTCCATCTTCACCGGAGTACTCGAGCTGACAAGCGAAAGCTACATAAGACTGGCAGATATGTGTAATAACAAATGCCGGGATTCGTGCCTTTTCACTTTTCAGCTGTACCAAGCTTTAACAGTATCAAAGCAATTGTTTATCCTTCTTTTCCCAAATGCAGAAATAATAGTACTTTGCTTCCTTCACTGTCAATGACAAGATTTTGATGGTTGATCAAAAGTGGTAAAAGAGATTTTGTGCCTTTACAGTGAACAGTCTGCAGTGCATCCTGGGTGATAAACGTTTAGCTGAATTTAGTAGCTTTTTCATCTTTATTGATTGGTTCTCTCACATGTTTCCTTTCACTTCCTACGTAAATTAGGGATTGCTTGTTCATCCCTCAATTCTTCTCTTGTTTCGAAATTTTTTTGACAAATTAAAGATCAGATTTGCATTCTGATCCGGACTTTTCTTTATCATAAAATCTTACCCGTTGGTTTTCTTGGACATAAATAGGCAATATTCGTTTACCCATGCCAGTAGAATAGTCCATATAATTTCTATGAGAGTTGCGACAACATGGTCTGAATAAAAAAAAAAGGGCCTTTTTTAAGATTTTTTTTTCCTTGACTGAAAAAGTAGAGACATGACAAAAGATAAGTTACGATTCACTTTTTCAATTCAGCGAGACGAATTCCTTTGTTTCATGAAAGCATCGTATAGATGGTAAATATGTTTCGAGGCAGCTGTTAGGAGTAACTTAGTCTTAAGCCATTAAAAAATAAAATAAAATTGTTGAAAGAGTCTCTTTTTATTATTTAAAAAATAGGAGCTTTCCCTTCCCATTCCTAAGGTTTGTTGTCCAAGTTTGGTATGCTCCTCACAGTCATGCTCTATTCAACAAGAGCCAAGAACCACAAAAATCGCTGCAATCAAAGTTGAGGAGAATATTTCTTGCCATACCCTTTTGGCTTCTCTGATGGCTGTGAAATCCAAGGAAACTGCAGCTACAACAGCAAAGTGCAAACTGGGCAGCTACGAGTTCATAACGTAGCCTCTGACAACATATTCATAAGTCTTCCTGCGAAATGCAACCGTAGCAAGGATTTCATATATTCCCTTTTTGACAACAACTATGCTCCCACACAGAACAACAGCTTCCTTTTACAAAAGTGTTCATCTGAGTTTGGCGGCTGCAATATTCCAACAGCTAGTTTCATTGAGGTGGAGGGGTGTGATAGCAGAAGTGGTAATATTAGTTGCTTCACGAAACCGCAGCGTCAACAGAATGATGTTGTGACACACAATGCTTGCAAGGGAATTAATTGCGGGTCCTAGTTCTCTGCTATTGCTAGCAAAGAACTCTCGCTTCAGTTTCAGGTGGCTTGAGTTGGGGTGGTGGCTTAAAGGGTGGGTGGGGGGTGAAAGGAATGGTGTGAAAGGGGAAAGGTATCTTTTTTGCAAATAATAAACAGAAACACTATTTTAGTAATTTTATTTTATATTTTAAAGGTTGGACTAAGTTATTTCTAAACTTAATTAGAAGTAACGTAACATGAGCCATGTTTCAAAGATCGATTCAATTTTTATTCTGATAAATTTTCTTGTAGACATTGGATTTACTGCTGTTCTCTTTGGCTATTTGCATAGAGCTTCCTAACATTCCAATTGCTTGCAAGTTCATTTAGCATGTCATATACCTCAAGGCAAGAGGTTTTTTTATTTACTTATTTGAGCTAACACGGCAACAAAGTATTCAGATTTAAAAAAAAAAAAAAAGCCTTCTACAACAATCATTTAAAAGAGATGTTATAATAGAGAGAAATATTATTTATAGCAGATATATTTCAAAAAATATTTTAAAATATTTCTTAAATATTAATTAAGAATAAATTTCAACTTTTTTTTTAATTAATATTTAAAAAATATCTCAAAATATCTCTTAAAATATGTCTTAAAAGTTGGTGCAAATATAATATTATTTTATAATAGGACTGTAACAGTCCAATTTAATAAAAAGTCTATATAGATTTCTACTTTGTTTGTCAGAAATATTTATTAATACTAGTAAACATATTACTATTATATGTAATTGAGGGAAAAAAAAGTGTTTTTAAGTGAAATTGTTTATAGTGAACAAGAGTATTTATCTTTAACTTCGTTTAAAATACATTATTTTATTAAACTATAAAATAATTTAAGATAGATATACACTTTTACTTGTCCATTCTATAAATATGAATATGCTCATTTTAGAAAATTTTCTCCGAAATTGATCTAAAACCAACTGGAAAATTATTATCTTTAGACTTCTTTAGTTTCTTTTAGAACATGGTTGACATTTATATATCAAAAAATATATAAATATCAACTTTTGGATAAAATTACGAGAAACTATCCTACATTATAGGTATCTAAATGATTGAATCATTGTTCTGGAGCATCTTTCATCGAGAATTATTGGCAGTGTGGCTCTTGATATTATAATACATGATGGCATGATTATCATCAATATACTGTCATTATTGATTTAATGGTTAAACAATTTAATCAGCTGGGCCATCTTGTCCAATAAGAAAAATTACCCTGAGGGGAAAAAAAATTGTTCATTGTAGGACTTCTGAATTTTATTTGTCTAGAGAAAACGAAAACAAAGAGGTAGACGCTCGAGGTTAATATGGTAATCATAAGTTGAGCTACTTTCGTAATAAAAAAGAGTTTCTTAAACGTGGTTTTATATAAGTAAATAGTAATAATATAATAAGTAAAACAAAGATACAACACAGTTTAAAGTATTGAACGTTAGGCGGGCTTTAGTCCTTGTACACAGTTGTGATTTTAGAAAGCTTGTCATCGGCTTTTTTATAATAACCTTTTTGTCTCCTTCTAGCAAATGTGTGTACACATCACCGAAAAGGCCAACACAGGGAAAAAAGTTTGATTTGGTTGAATTCAATGAGAGGAAAAACTCATAAACTTTTTGTTCCACTTATAGTGTGAGCTTTGATTTATCTGTTGGTGGTACGTTGCTACCCAAAGAAGAGAACAAGGGGTTCTCGTTTTCTGGTATTTTGGGTGCTTATGAGAGGGACCAGAGGGAGAGACTGAAAATGGCAGAGAAATCGATGTGGGAAAGGGGCCAGGCGAAGAAGATGTTTTTTATAAAATGTTGCCAGTGATTCGTAGTCTGGTACTTTGTCTTCTAGTATTTTGGATTTGGCATCAAATTGACTTTCATTCACCATTCTCTTATGAAGACAATTGAGCTCATCGATGCATTTTTTTGCCCAGTGCAGTGCTTGCTTCTTTTCAATGACCATTGCTGAGTTTTTCTTTCTCTTTCCATTTTGAGGAGGTTTTATATACTCTTTAATTTGATGAATTATATATATATATAGTGCATTTACCTTTTGTTGTGCTTAATTGAATTGATTTGGATCATATTTGTTGCTTGGATTTTAGTTGAGTTTTGATTCAATTTTTTCAGTATTGTGCTCATTCTGACACTATTTTGTATTTTGACCATAATTTGAGTTCTAGACCTCATTAGATTGTGATTTTTGACTTGTAGAAAAGTTAAGAGCTGGGCCTATAACTTTTATGAGAGGTTAGAGACTAATTCTCAAGTCTTGGAGCTGAAGTTGGACTTGGAAGTAAAGTCAAGAGGTCTAGCTGCGGTTCCTAAATAGTGTGCAATGTTCGGGCCATAACTGAGCCCATTCTAGCACCATTTGAAAGCTGACACCCAAGGTTATATTTCATCTTCAAAGCACTTAGCCAAATAGAGGCTTCTTGATGGTCAAAGATGTAGTGAGAGTCCACGAATAGGTCCAGAGAGATCAATTCAATGTTTTAGGCCTATCTCCCTCACCTAAACTTAAATTAGTGCAAATTAGGTGTCCAAATAAAGTTTAGAGAGAGAAGATTAATGTGTTGTTAGATTAATTAGTTAATTGTAGCTAGAAATACGAGCGAACCGAATTTGAACAGAACTTTTAGCATTTGAATTATTTTCGGATTTAGAAATAAACACTTTCTTGTTCTTAATGCTTTCTCTCCTTTTCCATCTCTTTTCTCCCTCTCCATATGAACTCTCTCTCTTTATCTCTTCTGTAGATTTTCATTTTCCTCCATTCATGGGGGAGTAATTGAAGGAATCAAGTAAGCATTGATGCTCATGAGGATTGGTGATCCGAAATTCAACATTCTAGATTGGTTTTCTACTCTCTTTATCTTTTCTTGATCTATTTTTGGATTTGAAGGTTTCCAATTTGGAATTGTGATTAATGATCTTATTGCTTACATGTTATCCAATTGATTAATATTATGCAACTGTTTGATGGGTAGAGATTAGGTTTCAGGTTTGAATCTAAGGCTAACTTCATTAGTGTTGACATCAATACAGATCAATTCAGTTTTTGAGATTTCAAAACTTGATTGATTATGTGTTGATTGAATGCATGAAAGTCTTCATGTTGAATGTTGGATTCGAATTGAGGTTTCATTTGAATTCATGTTTAGCGACTTATTTGGTTTGATGAATTATAGTTAGAATCCTATGATAGAGCATGCGATTGTTCCTTCTTGATCATTGAATTAGTATTTCAATTTAGTTTATTTTAACTCATTTAATTACACCTTCAATTACATTTTGCATGCATTTTGTTTGATGAGAACAACCCCCTGCATTTGTGATCAAATAGCATTGGCATCTTAGGGAGATGATTCGGATTGCACACTACATTATAATTTTGTGATTCAGTTTGTAATTTGATTGAGTTCGACACTCGAGTCACTCCTTAAAATTTACTCTTCGAGGCAATTTTCATTATTCAATATATGTGAGTTTTACTATGGGCTATGGCAGAAACTCACATAAATTCAAGAATAGAAATGATATGGAAGAAGAATTTCTCATCTTAGAGTATATGAAAATTTTTTGCTTAATTTGTTCGTCTAATTTGCTTTTTCTTTCTTCGAGATTTTACATATTTTTCCATTCCTCTGTGGGCCCTTGTTTTCCATTGTTGTTTTGAGTCATCACTAGGATGCCAATATTCTTGTCGAGGACGAATATACATATGGAGCTGGTGTTGGTCCATTATTTGTTAATGATATGATAAACAATTCGAAAGGTGCAAAGTGATTGTTGGAAGGGCTATATATACCCTTCTTAACTGGTAGCCTATTTTTGGCTATCCTACAATAACAATAAGATTCAAATTGGAGTTTGCACTTTCAAAGAGACAATAAGCTTTGAAAAACATTTTAGGACTGAAAAGAGCATCTCATATGGTCATATTACTTCATTAAAGCAGTACATTATATAAAATGCTCTCACCAACCTGAAGCAATACAAGGCTATACACCACTAGTGCAAAGCCCCAAAATCTAGTTCATATTCCATTACAAATGCAAGCAAAAATAAGAAGCATAAAATGTGTTATTCACAATCGGGAAAATAACAAACTCCTAATCTACTGCAACACCATTAGGGATGAATGCCACCTCATGCTTAGAAGGTTCAAGAGGCTCATGATAGATACATACAACATTTTGGGTTTTATGCTCCTAATAATACTCCATATGAATATTCTTGGTGGACCTTTGCTAAATGTGTCCTTATTGGGACATGTTGCTATCCTAATTCTCCTATTGGGCTTCATCATGTCTCTGATAACCCCCACAAGCTAAAGGGTGGTAAATGTTAACCATCTCCAACTTGAGATAAACAAAATGATCAAACAACAAAAGGAAGAGGAAATTGTAATCATATTGGTTATCAAGAGAATATGTAGTTGTATTGGCAACAATCGAAGTGCATAACTCTGAGAAGTCTCTAGCCTCCTCTTGGGTTACTTCAATCTTCTTCATAGTTCTAAAAATCGAATCGGATTGGTCGGTCCGTCCGTCCGATCGGTCGAACCGGGAACCGGTCAAGTCTCAAAAACCTCTTCTCAAAAAATCGAACATGAACCTCTTTGACTTGCCCGAAAACCACTGAGCCGGATGAATTGGATCGGTTCCAATGGTTGGGCAGCTTTTTAAAAAAGGAGTGAACTCATATGCTTTGAATCACTTTTGCAGCTGACTCTCATCCAATGCACATATCTCCAACAACTGTGACCTCCACTACACTACCTCGTCACTATCGCCCTTCAACTGTGGTGGCAAGAACAGAAGGGATGCGGTTTGGTGGTTGGTAGCACTGCGGATGAAGGTATAGTGAGACTGAAATTGTATCGAGGCATGGGGATGGAGATGGGTTTTACATTTTATAGCCACGCAAAGTTGCTGCACACATAGCAACTAAATGGATATAAATGTAAATCTATGATAAAATGGGTGTGTCAGGAGTCCCCATCATGTAGTTGGTTTTTTTTTTTTTTTTTTGGTTAGTCATAGCATCTAGTTTGCTATAACGTTAGGTCCTTTTTTCCTAAGTGTGGGCTACATTGTTTTGCATCTTCTCTTCCCATGGCATAGTTGGGTTGTGAGTTTGTTGGCTATTTGTGAAATCTTCTAATAAAAAAATTGTCATATTTTTGTTGCAACAGATCTTTAAAATACAAAAATTAAACTAGTTAGATTAAATGATACTTTAGAAAAATTGAAATATAAATTTTGAATATAAACTTAATATAATAAGTTTGATATTAGTTAAACTCCGATTGAACCGGTTAAACCAATGAACCTTTGAACTAGTGGCTTGTCTGGTTTGATGTCTGGTCTGATTATTAGAACCTTGATCTTCTTCTAGTGTCTCCATGACACTTGTTCCAACACAAGATAAAAAGGTTCCATGGCCTCCAATGCATCACATGATGCCAAACAATCCCCGATATGGGTCAACCATCAATGACAATTAGGCAAGAGCTTAACCACTGAAGCAGAAGCAAAAACTCAAGAAATGATAAACAACACACTACAACATTTTTGAGCTATGGCAACGCCAAACTTTGCAACACCCTAAAAACAGTAGCATAAAATGGTTTTCTAGTACAATTTATGTAACTATTTCTGTTATAGTTTAACTTATACCTTTTTAATTATTAATAGTGTAAAATTGTACTCTTAGTTTATATAAGCAATGGTTTAGAAACCGTTGTACAATTTTTATATTATGGGATGCTCATTCAAATGTTGGCTATACAATTATAATAAAGATACACATAAAAAATTGTTCTTGGGCTTAATGGATAGGCACAAAAAAACCATTCTCAATACATTGGGCTTAATAACTTAATTAAGTGGCGCCAAACAATTTCCTTTCCCTCCATCTCATTTTTCTAGCTAGCACCCCTTTTTGTTTTTTTTGTTTTTTTTTTTGTTTTTGTTTTTTCCTAACCAAAAGACTTCACATAAACACTCAGTTTCATTTAGAAAAAAAAAAAAACTTCAATGTAATTCAGCTTTTCTCTTCAACAAACCATCATTAGAGATGAAGACTACGAGCTCCCCACCCTAACTACAAGCTCATGCATTGTGCTCTGCTTCAACCCTTTTTTCTCCTGTGCATTATTCGCTCTGCCTTGGCTCAGGTATCTACGAGCCTCCTTTTATTTTTATCATTATGCTCTTTTCTTTTCTTTTCTTTTCTTTTGTTTGAAAAAGAAGCTTTGCTACAGGTTACCTTATAACTTGCATTCAAATTTTCCTTTGCTATGTGATTGGACACCCTTCTTTCTCTACGTCACTTTCCCTAGTGTTGGTTTATTGGTTCTTGTCTCAGAATCTATAATATCCGAAAAATTTTATCGTTTTTAACCAAGTTGTTCGGTTTTTATCGAATAACTGAGATTAATTAGAATTCGATTAAGTATTTAGTTAAAGCCAATTAAGTAACATTTAGAAGAATTAAATTTGAGGGGATTAGATTACAAAACATAGGAAACCTCATAGGATTTTTCTAAAATCGACTTACTGATTTAAAAGAAATTGATAAAATTTCAGTATTTAAAACTATCGGAACCGAATCAATAGAAATTATACTATGAGAACCCTGGGATGGATGGCCAAGATTCAGCCAACTTATCCTTGCAAATGGCGCAATCTCAGCCCTTCATATGGGCAGCCAAGTCAAGTTGAAAGAGTGAGATACATCCACCAATCAAAAGCTAGTTTCCTTCAAAAATTTTCATTTTTTCTCTCTTTCTTACTCCGTTGTAACTCTCGGCCATATACTGCTGATTGCTTCTTCATCTCATCTCATTTCATCTTCATCTCCATCAACTCTTCAAGATCCACCAAGATTTCATCAACCCAAAGCACAAATCTAGCAAGAATTACACCTAGGAGAGGTAGGAATTCAACTTATCTTCTTATTTTCTTTGAATTGGGGCTGTGTGGGGCTTCTATTTCTCCCATGCTTTTGATGTTACTTTGAGTAGAGATGATGATTTAGGGTTGATTTTGCATATATGTTATGATTAGAATTGAAACTGGAATGAAAGAACTTGAAATTAGGAAGAAGCAAGGTGCTGTGGGGTGAGAACCCTACGACGTCCGTACATTCATCTTATATGGACAAAAATCCAGCCATCAGACTTTGATGAATCTATTTTTACATGAAACTAGACATCTAGAGATTTCCAACCATATAAAATATAAAGCCATTGGATTAGTATTGAGTGAGTTATGAATTTTTGAAGTTTAGCTAGAAATTTTGGGCCGTTTTCTGGGCAGTATGAGTTGAGAAGGGTGTAACTCACACTACAAAACTCCAAATTGAGTACCACCAGCGCTGTTTGAAAGCTGACATGTAGAGTTAGATTTATTCCCAATTGTTCCCAGTAAATCGATGAAGTTGCCTTAAGTCCAAACTGGACTGGAATAGGGCAGTCTAGAAGGGGCTACTTACGGGGCTTATATCTCGAGTTATACTTATGAAAATGAGGTGAAACTTCTTTCAAATAAAAGTTTGTTATGTTAGCTTTAATTTGATATAAGTTTCGTATGATTTGACCTAGGTTTCTATTTTTGGCGAATTTTTACTCTAAGGGTGCAATTTGGGTCAAGAGTAGGACAGATTGAGGTAAAATTCAAATAACTTGAGCTACACAAATCAAAATGAGATGGGACTAAGAGGGTTGGAAACTAGACACATAATAATATAACATATCCAAAATTTAGGTCTAAATAAGTTGAATAGAAATAATGGTGAATTTTACAAAATTCAGCCAGAAGAGGGTAGAGTAAGCAGAAACCCTATTTTACATTGGCATACCTTATGATTGATATTGTTGCTATAACTTGCTGTGTTATGTTGAATTGAATGCTCAATTGATTTTATTGGTAATCTGGCACTATTCATGGAAAAACGGACTCGATCTGTTATGCTGCCAAAATTTCGGCGACGAATTCATATACCTTATGAGATATTTGTATGAATACATGATGTTCAAGCAAGATAATGTTAGTTTTGCATGCAATTTATGAAGGATATAAAGGATTCCATATTACTTGGGTCAGTCCCTGAATAAGTTTAAGGGGAATAGATCAGTGGAAAAGTCGGGAAAAGTAAACCTGGCAATCCTGTATAGGAACGAGTTCGGTAAGCAAACTATTACCAAGGAGTATATGGTCAAAGACTCCCAAGGGATCAAGAATGGAAAATATAAGTTGCATAAGTTGAAAATCTCCAAAGGCTACATGCATTTTTCCATTTCACATATATATGCTCTGTTTATGGGTTTCTAAGTTAAGGTCATAGTTAACTGTCTATTCCTTGTGTTATATTACTGTTTGCCTATAGTTACTGTTTCAGCTTTGTTAGTGTGCTTGTTAAATATATTTGTATTGCTCTAATTTAAAATTTAGCTTTGTTTTGGGTTCTATTTTTTACAATTCAAGTTAAGTTGAATATTATGTTATCATTTAAAATTAAGAAAAATCGAAACAACTGGGAATAACGGCGATGACAGATGTGTATAGAATTAGGATTCCTACTAAGAAATTTTTATTTCTCACCCTACTGTATGTTTCTGCATCATTCTCAGATCATGGCTAACACGGCGACCGGCGTTCACTACATTGAGTTCCCTGACCTGCATATCCACCTTGACCTGTTTTTAAACTCTCTCTATATATATTGTAACGTCCTCAATTTCATGTCGTACTAAATTACCTCAGTAACCTTGAGTAATTAGGCACCTAATGAGAAATTATGAGATTAAGGCTTAATTAAGGAGTTGACTCGGATGAGAAGAGTCAAGAGAATGCTTAATCGAGATTAGATAATCTCTAATCAAGCAAGTCAGAGCCTTATAGCTTAATTAAGCACTAATCGCCCTTAATTAGCTTACTCAAGTTTAATTAAGATTCATTAAGCTTAATTGTAAGATTAAATTTTGTTAATCATGTTCTTGTATGTTAATCACTAATTCTTGCTTAATCACCTTAATTAAGTTATATGAGCACTTAATCACATGATTAAATTCAAATTTAGTCAACTAGACAATAAAGTAGAGAGTGATGTCATAAAAGCATAAAGCATTAGACAAGACTACTTTATGTAAGAGTTTGACCATGCTTTGTCTCCCTATCATCCCATTTGTCCCCTTAAACCTTAATTAACACAAAATTAAGCAAAATATCTCTCTCTCCCTCCCTTTAATGAAGACGCCATCTTCTCTCTCTCCCTCCCTCATCTATTTTCATTTTCACTCATCCTATTCTCTCTCTTCAAGCCAAATCCTCCAACTTCTCTCTAAACACTTCTTCCTCTTCTTCATTTTCTTCTTCCTTTCTCCACGACCACGACCCCAAACCAGTCACTTAGCCTTTCAAAGACCTCATCTTTGGGTCTTTGGAGATAAGATCAAAACACTACAACCTCCATTTTCACAAGATTTCAAGAGCTTCTCCTTCCTTCTTGCCAAAACTGCCACCATCATCATCAAGAGGAGCCATCATCTTCTTCTTCCTCTTCTCTTGTTTTTGCGGCGCCATCTTCAAGAAAGGTAGTGATTTTCATCTTTTTCATTTTGCTTACTCAAGAAAGCTTGGAGCTTGGTTCTTTCATGACCAAGATTTCTAAGTGAAAGCTTGAGAAGATCCTTCATGCTCTTCAAGAGCCAAAGTTTTCATTTTTAGAAAAATGTGTTCTTGATGTTCTTTATGTGTTCTTAAGTTTCCTCTTTTGGAAAAATGTGTTCTTGTTGGTATCTTGCTTAAAGTTGTTCCTTTCTTTTTATGATGAGTTAATGATTAGAAAAGCTTCACCTTTTTATGTTTTCATGATTTGATAAGATTATGAACATTCTAAAAGCTTTAAACTTTAAAAAGTTTGCTTCTTGATGCACAAAAAGTGGCGCAAGTTTTAGTGCCATCATAGAGTCTTCTTTTGTTTTATTTTGAAGACAAAGATACATGAAAAAGTCTAAGCTTTTTAGAATAACAAGCCTTTTTGAGTTATAAAATGATATCTTGACACTTTATGTCTTAGAAATCAAACCCTAAAGAAAAGACCATTCATAAAGTTTCAACCTTTAATCAAGAATGAGATCTTTAAGTCATAAAAGTGTTGTCTTGTAACATTTAATTCATAAAGTTTAGACTTTGAACCAAAACAATGCAAAAAGGTGTTAACTTTTATAAAGAACAAGACTTTTTATTCAAAAATCTAGTAACTTGTATCATTATTTCATAAAGATCCAATCTTTAGATAAGAGCTTAATGTTAAAGGCACTTACTTTCATAAAGAATAAGACTTTATGACTACTTTATAAAGAATGATAACTTTAATAATGTTTAAGGCAAAACCTTGGTATGTTATTAGTAAAAGTTTAAAACTTTGTAACTTGAATAAGTTAAAAGTCACCCTTGGTGATTAGTGAACATTGGTGTTGTTGGGTTCATGACGTGGTTATGCGTTGTCATAACCCAAGGATTAGACGGATCTCGAACTCCTTGGGAATAGAAGTATGATTAGGGCCTCTGAGCATACCATGAACCTAGGAATCACCAAGTGCACTATCTTAAGGAAAGGGAACAGTCACTTAACTTAATTAATTTGAACAAGCGTCCCATAAGACATATACTTAGGTAAAGAATACTTCCACACGAGGACTAAGTAACTAAAAAACCCCAAACACATATCCTAACTATGTGCTCCCCTCATGGGTAACCACGAGAAATCATATGATGATTCATAATATTCTTCGTAAAGAAAAACATAACTATAAACCCCTTTAGGGTATGAATGGGTTATGCCATTCGGCATGACGAATGATGAGTTTGATTAAGCTTTGTCTCATGATTGAATGATGAGTGTGATGTTATGATATAGATATGATGAACTGTTGGTTGAAAGTTTATGATTGGCATTTTTGTGAAGCTCCGGTCTAGCTGTTATGTTGCCGGATTTCCGTCAAAATTATGGATTTAGTCATATCATTGCATGTGTCTAGTCAAAGAGGTATGATGCATGTAAAGTATAATGATAAGCAAAGAATTAATGGGACATAACCCTTCAATCACTTCGGTAAGGGAAGTGAGAGATGGCGATCCACAAAGACTCAAGGAACCTCTATGAGGGAGGCAAGGGTGACATGGAGGACCCTCCAACTTAGAGGTAACTAATATCGGCTTAGTCTGATTTGGTTAGTACTGCGTGACGACAGTCACGGAATGAGCTCATGTCCAAAAGCAGTCTATTTCAAAGGAAAGTAAAGAATGTTAAGCACGTGCTAAAAATGAAAGTAAAGTCAAAAGTATAACCATGGTTAAGTCTATGATGATGCATGTCCTTGCATGTACTTATGTTGGCCATTTTCATTACGAATGTTTACTCTATCTTTCAGTATGTATGTTAGATTATGATGATGTAGTTATGATGTTAAGTTTAAAAGCAACCCGCTTCGGAGTTTAAGTTTTCAAAATCATTAAAATTGAACGTATATCTGTCCACTACTTTTATAAATTAAACCCGAAGTGGCTGGGACGATGACGATGACACTGTGTTTGTCTAGTCGCGATCCTACTGAGAAATTTAGTATTTCTCACTCCTACGTTTCTGTGTCGTCTTCAGAGGATGCCGGTGTCGGGCATGGTGGTGATTTTCATTGAGTTTCCGGTGATGCGTTGGCACTTCGACCCGGTGCTGAATGCATCTGTGCTGACCGCTCAGGCAGCAATGCGAGTCTACATGTTCCATAGCCGCCAGTTCCGTGCACCTGCGATGAGTCCATTTTTCTGCCCTCATGAGCCATTTGAGGACATCACTATGGATGATGTTCGCCTGCCCTTTCGTCCTCCGAGGTACCCCACTGATGGAGATTACGATTGAACACACCGACAGTTTCGTTGGATTCCGATCCTTCGGAGCCTTCTTATTCGAGCTACCATGTGGAGACGGACCCGTCTAAGCCTTCCTACCCGTCCATGATCCGTCTGTTGTCCGACTCATCTTCTTCTTCTGCAGCCCCTCGTCACACACCACCCCCGGTTCGTAGTTGCGGGTTCATCCGTACTCGTGCTGTGCCTCATGGGCGTGGCGGTGCTCGAGGAAGAGGACGTGGTGATATTCCTCCCAGTGGATTCGGGAATGGTTGCCTTCCACCAGATGAGTGAGATGTTCATTTACATGTGGAGCCGAGCACGAGGATAGCCCCTTTTGGTGGTAGCTAGGGTTATCATATTTCTTGTGGCATGTATGGGTGTATGGGATTGCTTATGTATTTCCTTTCATCATGTAATTTGTTAGGTTATTTTGTAGGGCCGACAGTAGGTATCGGACCCATTGATATTATTGTGTATGACTGCTGCTATTACTACTACTATATTAACTATGGGATGGCTATGGAATGAATGTTATCTTCATCTAAGATTGTGGTTATTCTTATGATTTCTATGTATGTTAAATGCGATGTATGTATGAGATAGCGACATTTGTATTATATGTTCACAATGCGCTCATGGCTTTCAATTTTCAGAAACGGTTTACTTGTTATCTTAAAAAATTTACCTCTATTTTCGTTTAAAAAGTAATTTATAAAAGATAATATTAGTTCCGCGAGCAAAGGTAACAACTAGTAATTCCACAATATGACTTAAGCATAGAATGGAACTATTAGGGTGTTACATATATTTGGTAGCTGTTAGTTCCATTTCTACTTCTTTTTCTGTAGGGATTTTGCTATCCTACTGACTCACCTGCTTTTTTGACCCCTTCGTGCCTTATATTGCCATTCCGCTCTATATGGCACATCCTTTCCCACCTTCAGTAACAGTCGCAGTAGCACCATTGGCGGCATCACCTCTGCAGGCTCCCTCCATCTCATTTTCTGAGGAGGAGGACCCATCTGAGGTTGCGAGTTCATCATCATCGTCTTCTGCACCCAGCAGTGGCTATGCCTAGGTAGATGCCAGCACGGCCAATGGATTCCTTTCATCGGAATCCATCTAGGGAGCTTACGTAGTGCAGCAGGAGGAGGTGTACAGAGTGGCTCTTTTTTGGTAGTTTGGGCCATGGGTAGATGGTTAGTGGATGGGGGTAGCATATGAAATGTCCCGTGGGGACCTTATAGGGTTTCGTTCCATAGTGACAGGCCGGTTTATTTTGTTCTAGCGGCCTCTTTTTTTTATACCCTGTATTGTTTATGTATCTTTTTGACAAATTTTGCAACAGACATCTATGTACATGTACATAAATGACATGGCTCGTTAGTTTCTGTATATTCTACACGTTTACTTCGGTCACGATATAATTCCATTGTTTATTCTAAAGCCAAAGGAAAATAAATAGATAAATAGCTAACTCCATGTGAGTAATTAAAATTGAATCAGAAGTTAAATTAAAGTAGACAACCACACGTAATAACTTATCAGGTAATATATTATGACTTAAGCATAATATCTTGTCTGGTAAGGTGTTATAGAATCCCCCTTAATGTAGAAGGTGCGGATATTTCTTTTTTGTTTTCAGCTACTAATTTAATTTAAAAGGTCAAAATTATGAAAAGACCATCCTAAGAGTAGACAGATGAAGGTACAATTAAGATTGGGATTCACTTTGTCTCTCATTGAGCTTAAGGAAGCTTCTTGTGAGGGTTATTATTATTAGCTCTGGTAGGAATTATTAGTGGGAATGAATTATTGTATGTTTCTTTGTTATATGATTATGTGCAACAACAATTGCTATGGAGTTTTGTCTTATTGTAGTCTTAGTGCTGGTTTATTGGTTCTAGTTTTAGAATCCCCCTTAATTCAATTAAATAATGTATTACTATAATGTGGTTAGGTTCATATTTTTGTTTTGAGGTTCTTTGTGGTTTATAGTTTTACAATTTATCGCTTTTTGATTGATGGTTATTTCTTCCTTTCAAGTTTCTAAAACCTACATTTCCATGTGATCCACTCTGAGTCTTTAGTTTTTGTTAGAGTAAAAAAACTATCTTAAGCTTCTCATAATACAAGTGTCTCCAATTTAGTCCGTTTGATATAACATTCATCATTTTGAGGACCAAATTACCAATTTGATTTAAACAATATTTTTGAAGGCCTATTTTGCTCTATTTGTTATTGGAGGACTGGTGAAATTACACTTGTATCTTTGAAGGATTAAAATGGATTGAAATTATCATTCTATTCATGCATATGTATTTTACATAGGCTTTCAATTGTTTGCTTCATTAGATTAATTATTATTTTCAAAAGCATTTAGCTTTTTTTTTTTTTTTGGTTTTTTGCATAGTTTTCTCTTGTTCTTCAAAAAGCATATTGGCACTTATCTTTGCTTGCTTCTTAACCAATCACAACACTCATAGGATTGAACAAGGTTTGTTCCCCTTCCCTTCTCCTTTCATTCTTCTTTCCTTTTTTCCACTTAGTTTTTCTTCCCACTATTTTTATGTTAGTATTCTAGAAGTTGTGGTTCTCTTGATTTCTTGCTTTTTATTTATATCTTTTGGTTTTTTGAATGTTGAGTGAAAATGAATCAAGAAACAATGATTATGAAGTTTGGATGGTTTCCTTTATGGCATTATGATCTTTCTCTCTCTCTCTCTCTCTCTCTCTCTCTCTCTCTTTTTGGGTGTGTTTGAGGTGCAGGCAGTGTTAAAAAAATCGAACCGGACCGGCTGATCCAACCGGTTAAACTGGGAACCGGACCTTCATCTGGTCCGATTCATTCAAAAAAGTCAAAAATTTAAAAATCGGTCAACAACCGTAAAAATCGGTGAAAAATTGCTAAACCCTGTGAACCGGTGGCGGTTCAAACGGCCAGCAATTTTTTTACGAGGCTAGCTCTAGCGAGTTCCGCTCATTCAATGGATAGGTTCTCATATTTACAAACCTTGTGGTTGTCTTTGGAACATTATCCTATCGATGTGGGACAAAGCAATACGCAAGAAAACACTCTTGGAGCTGTACTTGTTCATTTTTTGGTTAACGCTGCACTAAACGTCTAAACTACTTCATGTCTCATCTTAAGTATACTACGAGCTACAAAGTTGAGAATCGACAAACTCGTAGAATGTTTACGAAATTGTAACATAAATTGAAAACTTTTAAAATATTCATAAGAAACAGAATCATGGAAAGATGATAGACCTTCCATAAAATTATTTTGGATGAGGATAACCACGAGGATAGGATGAACATTTTTGGATGAGGAAGAGTAGTTTGGAAGGAGAGGGAGCTTAATATGTGTCACATTATTTAAGGTGTATGGTAATCTTTACTTAATTTTTTTTATTTTTATTTGATTATTATTAATAATTTAATATAATTTTTATTTTCTAATAAATCATACGTATATATTTATATATATAAATAATAAAATATATATTTTTTATTATATTCCGGTCGAACCCCTGGTTAAACTAGTTGGACATTTGAACCTTTGAACCAGTCTCTTAATCTGTTCGATGTTCGGTCCAGTTTTCTTAACCTTGGGTGCAGGTTGATAAATTTGAATGTGCTAATGCTGGTTGTTAGGTGTATTAAACATGTGTTTTGGTTTTGGTTTGTTACTTTTGGAATTGTCCTTATTGCTTTTATCTTATCTATATTTTCTGAGTCTCATTTGAGTTTAGTTTGGCTGGCCAAAAGTGTATTTTGTGTACTTCATGGATTGAAAGACTTGAATTTGGTTGGAAAAGGTAAGAAGCTTATGGTTATATGGTTTTAAGTTGAATATTGTAGTATAGTGCTTGATTATAGAGGATGTTGTGCTATTTGTTCCCTAATTTGACTTTTTTCATATTTTCATTTATAGGAAATTAATGGAAAAAATAGTTACTTTAGGTACTATTAGTTAGCTTTAATTGAAGGAATGAACAAAGCACCCTAAAAAAAAAAAGTTTGTTCGAAAGTATCTTGGTGTGTGCCATACAATTATGATTGAGTTTAGAGCATTGCCTGTAATGTCCCTTTATTTTCGACCTCCGACCTCATCTCCAATTCCAGCAAAATGTTCAAATTTTCGACCTCTGACTTCATTTCCAAGTCTCAAATGAAATGGCTATGATTTCTAATTTCCAACCTTATGCGGATACGAGTTCCGACTTCATGGTTGATTGTTCAGCTAGAATGAGACACGAGTTCCAACCTACGAGTTGATCTCAACCAAAAATGGACGCGAAATCGGATCTCTGAGTTGGTCTCCAAGTTCGACCAAAATTTACACGAGTTCCGACCTCATACTTTATTCCCAAGCTTCAAATAAAATGGACATGATTTCTGATCTCCGATATTGTATTTCAAATAAGTTGTGCATGATTTCCGACATCTGACCTTGCTTCCAAGTTTCGAATAAACCAGACAATATTTCTGATATCCAATTTCATCTCCAAGTTTCAAATAAATGGTCACAAGTTCCAACTTTGCGCAGAATCGAGACGAGCTCCGATTGCAGATATAATAGAAGCGAGTTCCACTTTAGGCGACATGGAGAATAATTTAGCCACAAAAAAGGGAGACATGGCTGAACTTCACTCACAAAATTTCAGCAAATCAAAACTCATAAAGCCAACTACCACCTCGAAGCTTTTATAACTCATTTCTTTCTCCCTTTAGCCTGACTTGCGCTACCTTTCTCCCTCACTTCAGCTCTCTTCTTCTCTTCTCCACTCACCTAACTCCATCCAACCTTCAAGCTCAATCAAGTTCTGTTGATTCAAACTCAAAAATCAAGCCTAATTACATAACAAGAGGTAGAGGTTCAAATTTTGTTCTTGTTGTTCTGATTGTGGGTGGCTAATTTTGATTTCATTTCCTCACTTCTTGATGTGATTAGTGAATGAATATGATGATCTATGACTGTTTTTGTGTTTAAATTTGATTAAGGAATAGGAAAGGGTGAGGATAGGAAGATGTGAGAGGCTGGAAGACCAATTTCCCTCAGCCGTCCATAGGTGGAGTATATGGCTCCGCTTACAATCGGTTAAATCAATGAACTATTTTTATATGAAACTAGACATTCAGGGCTTTCCATACATATATTATATAAGGCCATTGGATTAATATTGAGAGAGATATGAATTTTTGAAGTTTGACCTAGGAATCAGGACTTACCTCCGGGCAGCGTGAGTTGAGAAGGGTGTAACTCACCCTACACAACTTCAAATTGAGTGAAACTAACTTTGTTAGAAAGCTTATACATAAAATACAAAGAAATTACGAGTTTTTTACTATCCCCTTTGTTCCCAGTGATTCAAAGAAGTTGCCCTATGTCCAAATCGGGCCAAAATAGGGTAGTTCAAGAAAGTCAAATTTCGGGGCTTATAACTTGAGCTCTACTAAGGCAAATGGAATGGAACTTCTTGCATACGAAAATGTGTCTTGTTAACTTTAATGTGAGACCAATTTTATATAATTTGAATTAGTTTTCGAATTTTAGTGAATTTTTACTTTTAAGTGTGTAATTTTGGCCAGCTACAGGGTAGGCCGGGATAAAACATGAATAACCTGAGCTATACTTATCAAAATTAGATGGGATCAAAAAGGTTAGAGAATACACACATAACACTTCAACATATCCAAAATTCAGGTCCAGATGAATGAAATAGAAATTTTGGCTTGAGTTACAAAAACTAGGTTGAATGATTATGCTGAGGCAGTAACCCTGTCTTAATGTGATTAATGCTTCTATGAAGTTAATGTTGAATTATGAATAGAATGATATGATTTCTTTGATAAGTTGATATGCTGAGTACTGGCACTATTCATGGGGAAGCGGACACGTTCTGTTATGTTGCCGAAATTTCAGTACGACCTATGCATGAGTTATGATATGATGAAAGTTCCATAATACTTAGGCCAACCCCAGAATAAACTTAAGGGGAATAGATCGGTGGGGAGGTCGGGGAAAGCAAATCTTGCATTCCTGTATAGCAACGAGTTTGATCCTAAAAAGCAGACTATTACCCAGGAGTCTAAAATGGCCAAGAACTCCTAGGGGACCAAGTAATGGAAAAGTTTATGAAAAAAGGTTAAAGAATAAGTTTTGCATGATTACATTAAATGCATGATTATATTGAACAATCATTACAAGTTATTTATAGTTTGTTTGTTATATTCCCTTACTGCTGTATGTTCATTTATTCTGCTCATTATTCTATGTATTACTGTTAGTAGTTTATTCTGTTTCTTATGCTGTCTTAAATAAAACTGAACCTTGCCTCGAACTAGATGTTTTCTTAAACTTATTGAATATAGATAGTTCAGTTTGATCCCATGTTTTTATAATTAAATAAAACCGAGGCAACTGAGAATGAATATGACGTCAGCTAAACACTGTACGCGAGCCCTACTGAGAATTTTTTCAAATTCTCACCTCGTTTTGCATTTCCGCATCATTCTCAGACGTTGACGATGGACTCAACGGCCACTCTGTTTATTAGCTCCCTGACCTGCAGCTTCACTAGGACCCTGAGTTGGACTCGCTGTACATAGCTGGCTCTCGCCATTTCCGTCTCTACTTTTTAGCAATAGGAATTTTGTTGTTCCTCTATTTCACTCTGCTTTTGAAACATATATTTATAAACTGAAGCTTTGGCTTCCAACTTATATATATATATATATACAACTGATGATATATTTTCTGTCTTTACTCTTTTCTGTAATGCTAATCACATCCATTATATAAAGCGCCCTGTTTCATAGGCATATTCGTCAAACATATACATATATATAAGAGAAAAAGAGAATATAATATAATAAATACAGCTTTAGACGGAGAACTATTACGGTAACGCGAGCTATCCAATTTCATGCTATAACTTAAGCATAACATAAGTTGGTAGGGTGTTATATTTTTGGTATCAGAGCAGTTCGTCCTAACTAAGGCCTGAAGATTGGACTGACTATGCTTCGTGCATATTCTATATTTTTAGCTGATGACATGCACTAGATCTTGCCTGTATGGTTGAGATATAGGTGTGCATGTGTAAGAAGTGCCTGACCGTGTGAGCTGTTATTTACTAGCACATTAGACTTAGTGTTGAGCCTGATTAACTCAAAAACTTTGTTTTGTATGCTCAGAACTTAATGGCTTCCGGAAGGCGAGGTAGGCCACGCACAGAACCTGCTCAAGAGGATCCCGCTAACCTTATGGACACGGTATGAGAAATGGCTCATGCAATGCGGGAACAGGCCGCAGCAGCTCACCAGATGATGGATCAATTAGGTAGGCGACCTGCGGTAAGCTGTGGAGGAAACCCACATGGCCCAGGAGCTGACTTGGACTACCTTAAGTTTGCTGAGTTCAGGAAGGCAAATCCGCCTAGCTTTCTAGGAGCCTATGACCCTGATAAAGCCGATGAATGAATCAAGGCTATGGAAAAGATTTTCTTTGTTCTAGATTGTTCGAATCTTCAGAAGGTGACTTTTGCCACCTACATGCTCGAGGCAGACGCCGAGTTTTGGTGGAACGGCATACGAAGACTATTTGAAGACTTTAAGACAGTAATCACCTGGATGGTGTTTAGAGATGTATTTTACCAAAAGTACTTTCTTGCTTCCGTTCGAAATGCCAAGGAACTTGAATTTATGCAGCTTCGTCAAGGAAACCGGACGATATCTGAATATATTGCCAGATTTGAAGAGCTATGAAAATTTTCTACAATTTACCAGAGGAACCCAGATGAAGCTTGGAAATGCATTAAACTCGAAGGAGGATTATGAGAAGATATTCTTACCACAATAGGGCCAATGGAGATTAGAGATTTCCCCATATTGGTAAATAAATGCCGACTTGTGGAAGATTGCAACTTGAAACTAGTGGCAGCCAGGGCATCTGGTGGTGGTTTTGAAGAAGGGATTAACACCGTAGGGCCCCAAATTCAAGCCTAACTTTCAAGAACAAAGGAGATTCCCGCCGGCAGGCAACAAAGGCAAGCAGCCCCACAGGCCTTTTCAGAATCCAACTTGCACGAAGTGTGGTAAGAATCATGGCGATCGGCCATGTTTGGCAGGCCAGAATGTCTGCTATGGGTGTGGCAAGCTAGGCCACAAAATTTATAAGTGTCCAATCAGGAATCCACCACAGCCATCTTGACCCCAACGTCAAAGACGAGTTCTTACAATGAATGCAGAAGAAGCTGACAAGTCTGAAGGACTAATCCAAGGTACCTATGAAGTGGACGGTGAGACTCTAACTATACTTTATAATTCGGGTGCCTCCCACTCATTTATTTCTCATGACTGAGTGGCTGTTTTGCGATTACGAATTTCTGAATTGCTTTATGATCTACTAGTTTCTACTCCTACCAATGAACTTGTTAAAACTAGTCAAATTTGCATCAATGTTCCTTTTCAAATTGAGGGTAGAACCTTTGCAGCGAATTTGATTTGCCTCCCTCTCTTTGGACTGGACATAATTCTGGGCATGGATTGGCTTTCCGCCAATCGAGTCATGCTCAATTGCTCTGATAAGACGGTGGTATTCCCCTCTGTCTCATCTTCTGAATCCCAAGCCTCAACACTCTTCTATCTGAACTCTTTATTAGTAAATCATAGTGGGTCGAAGAGTCAAGGATATATCCTCTTGTCAGCTAATGTGACCGAAGTTGAACAGAAACTAGAGGAGATCCCAATTGTTAAGGAATATCCTGATGTTTTTCCAGAAGATATTCCTAAATTCCCTCCTGAGAGAGAAATTGAGTTTACCATCGAGTTGGTTCTGGGTGCGGGACCGATATCTATAGCTCCATATCGGATGTCACCTTTGGAGCTGACAGAACTAAAGAGACAGATCGAAGAGCTTTTGGAAAAAGGATTCATACGGCCAAGCGCGTCGCCATGGGGAGCTCCAGTCTTGTTGGTCAAAAAGAAAGATGGGAGTATGCGCCTATGCGTGGATTATAGGCAGTTGAATAAAGTGACGATTAAGAATAAATATCCACTACCAAAGATTGATGATCTCATGGACCAGCTACAAGGTGCAACGGTATTTTCCAAGATCGATCTGCATTCCGAATATCATCAAATTCGAGTTCAAGAACAAGATATCCCTAAGACAGCCTTTCGAACTCGTTACGGACACTATGAGTATACTGTGATGTCATTCGGACTGACCAATGTACCAGTAGTATTCATAGATTACATGAATCGAATATTCTGCCCATATTTGGACAAGTTTGTAGTGGTTTTCATAGACGACATACTTGTCTACTTGAAGATGGAGCGAGAGCATGCGGAACACTTGCAGCTGGTTCTGCAAATTTTAAGAGAAAAGAAACTCCATGCTAATTTATCCAAATGTGAATTTTGGATGAAAGAAGTAAAATTTCTTGACCATGTAGTATCCTACGGAGGAATCTCCGTAGACCCCGGCAAAGTAAAAGCAGTTCTAAATTGGGAAAGGCCGACCACAGTTACTAAAGTTAGGAGTTTTCTGGGCTTAGTTGGATATTATAGGCGATTCGTTAAGGATTTTTCTCGAATAGCTTTGCCCTTGACCTGGCTAACCAGGAAGAATGTTCGATTTGAATGGATGCTGGAGTGCGAACAGAGTTTTCAAGACTTGAAGAGAAGGTTGACTACGACACCAGTGTTAGCCTTGCCAGACCCTTGTGGACCATTTGAGGTCTATTGTGATGCTTCCAAACAAGGATTAGGGTGCGTGTTGATGCAAACCGGAAATGTGGTCGCATATGCCTCCAGACAATTAAAGCCACACGAAAGGAATTATCCCACACACGATCTCGAATTAGCTGCAGTAGTGTTTGCCTTAAAGATATGGAGACATCACCTGTATGGTGTAAGGTTCGAGATCTTTTCTGATCATAAGAGTTTGAAGTACCTCTTTGATCAGAAGGAATTAAATATGAGGCAGCGGAGGTGGATGGAACTTCTTAAGGACTACAAATTTGAATTGATGTACCACCCAGGTAAGGCAAACATTGTGGTAGACACTTTGAGCAGGAAATCATTGACCATAGCCTGGATGATGATTAAGGAGACGGAACTTATTAAGAGCTTCCGAAATCTTATTTTGGGAATCCTTATGACTCCCAAGGTCCTTCAGCTACAACAAATTAAGATAGCCAGTAGCTTTAAGGAACAGATTCGGCAAGTACAGCAGCAGGATGCTAATTTCCAACATACGATCAATCTTGTACAATCAGGGAAATTAATGGGTTTTGCTCAAGATAAAGAGGGCATATGTCGGTGTCGTGACAGGGTGTGTGTGCCCGAGAAGAATGATCTTCAAAGAAGAATCTTGGAAGAAGCACATAAGGATGAATTTGCCGTACATCCCGGCATTACTAAAATGTATCAAGATCTCAAGAAAATGTTTTGGTGGCCAGGCATGAAGTCAGACATGGCAAGCTTCGTGAGCAAGTGCTTGACCTGTCAGAAGGTGAAAGCGGAACATCAAAAACCCTCCGGTATGTTGTAGCCCTTGGAAATCCCTGAGTGGAAGTGGGAGAGTATCTCTGTGGATTTTGTAATGGGATTACCAAAAACACCAATAGGATATGATGCCATATGGGCCATTGTGGATAGACTAACCAAATCTACTCACTTTCTACCCATTCGAGCAAATTATCCGTTGAAAAAGTTGGCACAACTGTACATTCAAGAGATTATAAGGTTGCATGGAACCCCTTCAACCATTATCTCGGATCAAGACCCAAGGTTTACCTCACGGTTTTGGGGAGCTTTACAAAAGGCATTTCGTGCTAGGTTGTGCCTAAGCACTGCATATCATCTGCAAACGGATGGTCAAACAGAAAGGACAATTCAAACCTTAGAAGATATATTACGAGCTTATATAATGGAGCAACGCGGGAATTGGGATCGATACTTGCCATTAACCGAATTTGTATATAATAATAGCTATCACGCTAGCATCGGCATGGCTCTTTACGAAGCATTGTACCGACGGAAGTGCCAATCTCCACTGTGTTGGTATGAGATAGGAGAATCAACTCTATTAGGGCTTGATTTAGTTGAGCAGACCACTGAGCAGATCAAGAGAATTCGAAGTAAGATGCTTGCCATTCAAAGCCGTCAGAAGAGTTATACAGATACCAGGAGAAAACCTCTGGAATTTCAAGAAGGAGACCACGTATTTCTGAAGGTTACACCTGCAACAGGGATAGGAAGAGCCATTGAGGTCAAGAAGCTAAGTCCTCGCTTCATCGGTTCCGTCCAAATCTTGAAGCGAATCGAAGCAATTGCATACCAAATCGCTTTACCTCCACATTTGTCAAACTTTCATGATATTTTCCATGTTTCTCAACTCAGAAGATATGAACCTAACCCTACACACTTCCTAGAGCCTGAATGAATACAGTTAAAAGGAGACCTCATGTACAACCAGCACGGATCGTAGATAGAAGCAGCAGGCAACTTCGAAACAAAATCATGCAATTAATAAAGGTAGCATGGGGAAAGGAAGATGCTGAAGACTACACTTGGGAACTGGAATCAGACATGAGAAAAGAGTATCCTGAACTATTCTCAGGTACTAAATTTTGAGGACAAAATTTTTTTTTTTAGGAGGGTGGTAATGTAACGTCCCCCTTTTTCCGACATCCGATCTCATCTCCAATTCCAGCGAAATGTTCAAATTTTCGACCTCTGACTTCATCTCCAAGTCTCAAATGAAATGGCTATGATTTTCGATTTCTAACCTAATGCGGATACGAGTTCCGACTTCATGGTTGATTGTTCAACCAGAATGACACACGAGTTCCGACCTATGAGTTGATCTTAACCAGAAATGGAGGCGAGATCGGATCTCTGAGTTGGTCTCCAAGTTCGACCAAAATTTACACGAGTTCCGACCTCATACTTTATTCCCAAGCTTCAAATAAAATGGACATGATTTTCGATCTCTGATATTGTTTTTCAAATAAGTTTGCATGATTTCCGACATCTGACCTTGCTTCCAAGTTTCGAATAAACCAGACAATATTTTTGATATCCGATTTCATCTCCAAGTTTCAAATAAATGGTCCCAAGTTCCGACTTTACGTAGAATCGAGACAAGTTCCAATTTTAGATACAATGGAAGTGAGTTCCACTTTTAGGCAACGTGGAGAATAATTTAGCCACAAAAGAGGGAGATATGGCTGAACTTCACTCACAAAATTTCAGCCAATCAAAACTCACAAAGCCAACTACCACCTCGAAGCTTTTATAACTCATTTCTTTCTCTCTTCAGCCTAACTTGCACTGCCTTTCTCCCTCACTTCAACTCTCTTCTTCTCTTCTCCACTAACCCAACTCCATCCAACCTTCAAGCTCAATCAAGTTCTGTTGATTCAAACTCAAAAATCAAGCCTAATTACATAACAAGAGGTAGAGGTTCAAATTTTGTTCTTGTTGTTCTGATTGTGGGTGGCTGATTTTGATTTCATTTCCTCACTTCTTGATGTGATTAGTGAATGAATATGATGATGTATGATTGTTTTTGTGTTTAAATTTGATAAAGGAATAGGAAAGGGTGAGGATAGGAACATGTGAGAGGCTGGAAGACCAATTTCCCTCAGCAGTCCGTAGGCGGAGTATATGCCTTCACTTACAACCGGTTAAATCAATGAACTATTTTTATATGAAACTAGACATTTAGGGCTTTCCATACATATGTTATATAAGGCAATTGGATTAATATTGAGAGAGATATGAATTTTTGAAGTTTGACCTAGGAATCAGGACTTGCCTCTGGGCAATGTGAGTTGAGAAGGGTGTAACTCACCCTACACAACTCCAAATTAAGTGAAAATAACTTTGTTAGAAAGCTTATACATAGGGAAACATTCTACAAAGAAATTACGAGTTTGTTAGCATCCCCTTTATTCCCAGTGATTCGAAGAATTTACCATATGTCCAAACCAGGCCAAAACAGGGTAGTTCAAGAAGGTTAAATTTCAAGGCTTATAATTTGAGCTCTACTAAGGCAAATGGAATGGAACTTTTTGCATATGAAAGTGTGTCTTGTTAGCTTTAATGTGAGACCAATTTTGTATAATTTGAATCAGTTTTCAAATTTTAGTAGATTTTTACTTTTAAGTGTATAATTCTAGCTAGCTATAGGGCAGGCCGGGATAAAACGTGAATAACCTGAGCTATACTTATCAAAATTAGATGGGACTAAAAAGGTTAGAGAATAGACACATAACACTTCAACATATCCAAAATTCAGGTCCAGATGAGTGAAATAGAAATTTTGGCTTGAGTTACAAAAACTGGGTTGAATGATTGTGCTGAGGCAGTAACCCTGTCTTAATGTGATTAATGCTTCTATGAAGTTAATGTTGAATTATGAATGGAATGATATGATTTCTTTGATAAGTTGATATGCTGAGTACTGGCACTATTTATGGGGAAGCGAACACGTTCCGTTATGCTACCGAAATTTTGGTAAGACCTATGCATGAGTTATAAGATACATGTGCATTTGCAAGAAATTCATAAAGAATATGATATGATAAGTATAAAGATTATGTTATGATGAAAGTTCCATAATACTTGGGCCAGCCTGGGAATAAAGTTAAGGGGAATAGATCGGTGGGGAGGTTGGGGAAAGCAAATCCAGCATTCCTGTATAGGAACGAGCTCGATCCTGAAAAGCAGACTATTACCCAGGAGTCTAAAATGGCCAAGAACTCCCAAGGGACCAAGTAATGGAAAAGTTTATGAAGAATGGTTCAAGAATAAGTTTTGCATGATTACATTAAATGCATGATTACAAGTTATTTACAGTTTGTCTGTTATATTCCCTTACTGCTGTATGTTCATTTATTCTGCTCATTATTCTATGTATTACTATTTGTAGTTTGTTCTGTTTATTATGCTGTCTTAAGTAAAACTGAACATTGCCTCGAACCAGACATTTTCTTAAACTTATTGAATATGGATAATTCAGTTTGATCTCATGTTTTTATAATTAAACGAAAACCGAGGCAACTGAGAATGAATATGACATCAGCTAAACATTGTACGCGAGCCCTACTGAGAATTACTTCAAATTCTCACCTCGTTTTGCATTTTCGCATCATTCTCAGACATTGATGATGGACCCGACGGCCACTCTGTTTATTGAGCTCCCTGACCTGCAGCTTCACCAGGACCCCGAGTTGGACTAGTTGTACGTGGTTGGCTCCCGCCATTTCCGTCTCTACGTTTTAGCAATAGGAATTTTGTAGGAATTTTGTTGTTCCTCTATTTCACTTTGCTTTTGAAACATATATTTATAAACTGAAGCTTTGGCTTTCAACTTATATATATATATATATATATATATATATATATATATATATATATATATATATATATGCAACTGATGATATATTTCCTGTCTTTACTCTTTTTTATAATGGTAATCACGTCCATTATATAAAGCGCCCGATTTCGTAGGCATATTCGTCAAACATATACATATATATAAGAGAAAAAGAGAATATAATATAATAAATACAGCTTTAGACGGAGAACTATTACGGTAACGCGACCTATCCAATTTCATGCTATGACTTAAGCATAACATAAGTTGGTAGGGTGTTACATTGCCCATCTATTTTAATTAAGATTATTGGCAAACCAAAAAAAAAAAATACAGAAGTAAAAAAAATGGCTAGAATATGTTCAAATAGATATTTTTGAGGCAAAAAATGATGCCAATCAACTTTGCTGATTGCCACTTCAACAAGCTCATTTGGGGCTTTCCGAAAAGATTTAATAATAGTCAAATAGAGCCCCGAGTCAAAAGTTATGCTCATCTAAAGTGCTACCAATCATGTATTTTGAAATCAGCATAGTTATCTCCTTATTTTTTCTGACACGGAATAATTCATATTATAAACTAGTCGTTGAAAGGTTTGTCCTAGTCACCCTTAAGTCTACTAACTTAGCACTCTAATACATCTATAGTTGCCATAATAGGAATTGTTATTTCATTTAACATGGTTTGCTTTCAAGTTTTACACTTGCTAATAACTTTGGAATTACTATGTCCTTTAGTCTTGACACCCTTAATGATTACTTAGTTTGATCTTTTTGAAATTTAGTCGTCATTCACTTATTATATATATATTATTTTAGTAGACATCCTTGGTCTGATTCACTTGTTATGTATATACTTCTTATTTTAGTAGACTAAAAGTGATGGACTAATTTGCCAAAATATAGCAATGAATACATCCATGGTGTTCAGTCGTTTTTGGATTTTGCCTTCTCTAAAGAAAGACCTCAAGGAGGAGAAATCTTGTGCCATTGTGCTAAGTGCAACAATTCTAGTTGGGAATGAAGTGATATAGTGCTTGATCATTTAATAAGCAAAGGATTTTAGAAAAGGTTATAATGTTTGGGTTAATCATGAAGAAGTGATAAGTCCTATGGACCTTGATGGTGGTGACATGGATGATGAACATGAATTACTTGATGATATTGAAGGCTTTCTATATGACACATTTAGGGATATGGCATAAGAAGATAGATTTTGTGATGGGCCAAATGAAGATGCAAAGAAGTTCTACAAGTTGGTTAAAGAGGCAAAACAAGAATTGTATCCAGGCTGTAAAAACTCTTGTACATTGTCATTCATAATTCGAATGTATTTGTTGAAGTGTCTCCATGGTTGGAGCAATGCATCATTTACTAATTTACTTGAGTTATTGAAAGAAGCTATGCCTTATTTGAATATTCCTGATTCTTTTAATAAAACAAAGGCTATGGTAAAAGACTTAGGTCTTAGTTATAGGAAGATTCATGCTTGTCCTAATAATTGCATACTGTATCAAAATGAGTATGAAGAAGATAAATTTAGCTCTATTTGTGGAGCTTCACGATATATAGAAAATCTTGAAGTAGATTCGGAGCTAGAAAATTGAAGAAAAAACTTATGCTTGTAAAAGTTTTAAGATCCCTTGATTTCAAGACTTAATAGGTTATTCATGTGTTCAAAGACAGCTAACTCATTGAGGTGGCATGAAGAAGGGTGTTCAAAAGATGGAAAGTTAAGACACCCAGCTGATGGCCAATCATGGAAAGACTTTGATAGGCTTAATCCTGATTTTGCTAGTGATTCTTGTAACATGAGACTTGGGCTAGCTAGTGATGGATTTAATCCTTTTTGGACCATGAGCATTTCACATAGTACATGGCCTTTGGTTTTGGTGGCATATAATTTTCCTCCATGGTGGTGCATGAAACTTGAGTTTTGTATGTTTTCCTTGCTAATCCTTGGACCAAGTTCACTTGGAAATAACATTGATGTATATCTTTAGCCATTAGTTAAAGAGTTGAAGGTTTGGTAGGAAGTTGGAGAAGAAACATATGATTATTAGTGACTTTCCGGCTTATGCTATGTTATCTGGTTAGAGCACAAAAGGAAAGCTAGCATGTTTTTGTTGTAATTATGGTACTTGTTCAACATATTTAAGACATAGTCAAAAGATGTGCTATATGGGTCATTGTATGTTTTTAATTTTTTTTGCTATGGATCATCCATATAGGATGGATAAAAGTTCTTTCAATGATAAGGAGGAATTCAGATATTTGCTAGCTTTACTAGATGGGGTGAAAATCTTGGAAGACTTGAAAAATTTTTGCAATATGTTTGGTAAGAAACAAAAGAAAAACAATAGCGGTTTGTGGAAAAAAAAGGTCTATTTTTTTTTTCAGTTGCCATATTGAAAACATAATACATTACATCATAATTTTGATGTTATGCACATAGAGAAAAATATATGTGATAACATAATTAGGATTCTATTAGACATTCCAGGGAATACTAAGGACCATGCAAATGCTCGTTATGACCTACAAGAAATGGGTATAAGGAAAAATGCTTCAGCCAAAGGAGATAGATGGAGGTAAAAAAGTAGTATTTGCTAAAGCATGTTTTTCCACGATTGCAAAAGAAAAATCTATCTTTTGTGGTATTTTAAAGGCAGCTAAACTACCCGCTGGTAGTGCATCAAACATTGCTCGATATGTTCAACATGGTGAAAGAAAAATATCAGGTTATAAGAGCCATGATGCCCATTTCATATTGCATTATTTGTTGCAAGTAGCAATCAAATCACAATGAATAATCAAGTGGCTGGCTCTTTAGTTTGTCTTCACTACTAGAGTTAGCTAGAATAGTGATTGATTTAGTGACTGAAATTTTTCAGTCGTTGAAGCTCAAAATTAGAGACCGATTTAGTAACCGATTCGCAATACCAGAATAGGATACTTGACCGAAAAAAAATCGGTCACTAAATTTTTTAGAGACCGATTTAGCGACCAAAAAGTGCAAGGAACATTTTGTTGGAAAATCGGACACTAAATCGGTCTCTAATTGAAAACTTAAAGACCGATTTAGTGACCGATTAGTAGATGGCATTGGTTTGTTTTGGCTAGCAAAATCGGTCACTAAATCGATCTCTGATTGAAAATTTAAAGACCGATTTAATTTTACATTTCGAAAATTTGAATTTGAGAAATCAGTCACTAAATCAGTCTCTAATTGAATATTTAGAGACCGATTTAGTGACCGATTAGTAGATGGCATTGGCTTGTCTTGGTCAGCAAAATTGATCACTAAATCGGTCTCTAATTGAAAATTTAGAGACCGATTTAATTTTACATTTTGAAAATTTGAATTTTAGAAATCGATCACTAAATCCGTCTTTAAATATTGAATTAGAGACCGATTTAGCGACCGATTTAATTTTACATTTCGAAAATTTGAATTTGAGAAATCAATCACTAAATCGGTCTCTAATTCAATATTTAGAGACCGATTTAGTGATCGATTAGTAGATGGCATTGGTTTGTCATGGCCAGCAAATCGATCACTAAATCGGTCACTAAATTGGTCTCTAATTCAATATTTAGAGACCGATTTAGTGGTTGATTAGTAAATGATATTGGTTTGTCTTGGTTCACAAAATCGGTCACCAAATCGGTCTCTAAATATTGAATTAGAGACCGATTTAGTGACTGATTTAATTTTACATTTTGTAAACTTGAATCTGAGAAAATGGTCACTCAATCGGTCTCTAATTCAATATTTAGAGACCGATATTTAGTGATCGATTAGTAGATGGCATTGGTTTGTCTTTACTAAATCAATCTCTAATTGAAAATTTAGAGACCAATTTAGTTATCGATTTAATTTTACAATTTGAAAATTTGAACTCGAGAAATCGGTCACTAAATCGGTCTCTAATTGAAAATTTAGAGACCGATTTAGTGACCAATTTTGCTAACTAGATTTTCATAGTGTATAATTAAATTGATCACTAAATTGGTCTCTAATTCAATATTTAGAGACCGATTTAGTAACCGATTTTTTTGTCTAGAAATACTAATGCCATTTACTAATTGGTCACTAAATCGTTTTCTAAATTTTGAATTAGAGACCGATTTAGTGACCGATTTTTCGGTCACTAATTTTTAACTTTCCCAAATTTTTAATCTAATGTAATATCCCAATATGACTTACAGTGCTCTGTCGATATCAAGTCCTAAAAATTCTGAATCTAAACCCTATGCCTCCTTGGAGGGCTATAGGACTAAGACATTTTCTTAAGATCAAAAGTCCCGGTAATGATTCCTTGGGAATCAATGAATTGAAGAGGGATTTTTAATAAATTTTAGGGAATGGATAAACCTTTCGATTTCAACCCACTGGTTTATAAAAATGCGAGTTTTTGGATATTTGAACTAAAACCCAAAAGTTGGATTCTAAATCTTAAGGATTTTGAATTTTTGGATATTTTTATTGAATTCAAATGGAGGGTATTTCCTTATTTACATTTATGATACCCATGTCTCCAAGCTGTGAGTCTATTCTGAGGTATTCCGATGTTTCATTTTTCCCTATGGTAATCGATTACAAGGGGCTTGTAATCGATTACCAGTGACTGATGATATACGAAATAAAGTTTTCTTTACTTGTAATTGATTATGTAATCGATTACATATGACTGAATGGGTTTCTATGGTCCTGGATGCTCTTTGATAATTGATTACACAGGCTTGTAATCGATTACCAATTCTGGGTGCCAGGTAATCAATTACAATGGATTGTAATCAATTACCAGCCATCCATAAATACATCTGGGACATTCTTTCTCTCATTTTCCTCGCGTTTTTCTTTCTCCTCCACTCGAAAACGTCTCTTTATCTCTCTAAACTCATCCTAACTTCACCACAACACCTCCATATCAAATCTTTTCACTAAACCAACTTCAAAATACCGATGAAACACTTCAATCTACCAAAAATCATCATTAATCTGTCTCATTTTCCCTCTTTCGCTCTCTTTCTCTCTCTCTCTCTCTCTTTCTCTCTCTATTTACCTCCATGGTTGAGCTTGGAGCTTGGAGGAGGAAGAACTTGAAATCCTCAACGATTCACACTCTTATTGGCTTCCCATAGGTAAATCCTAACATTCTTCCTCCTTCCTTTTCCAAGAAATTCGAATCTATGCTTGGATTGAAGTTGTTCTTGAACCCTAAGATAGGAATTGGGGGATTTTATGTTTTGGGGGGTGGTTAGCGTTAATTCCTTGTGTCAACAACTGATGGTTGGTAAATCTATCGAAATTGTGGTGCTAGGTTACTCCAATGACTGCTATATGAGCCCCGGAGGATCGAATTTCGCCTTTGGGCTGGTGAACTGTGAGTAGATAGTTTATCTGTATCTTAGTTTCTAATATATGTTGTATATATATATATATGTGTGTGTGTGTGTGTGTATGTGTGTGCAAATGATTTGGTACATCTTAGAATCTTGATTGAAACTTGGTAGCCTATTTATTCAAAATTTACCACATGAGACAATGACTGGATTTTCAAAAAGAATAGTAATTACTATTATATTGGTTTCCTATTAAACTTTGGAAAATGAATCTTTATTTGAAAGGATTTGATATACTTAATGGTTTATAGCTTGGTATGGATTTGCTCCGCATCCGAATTGTGAATGACTGAGTAAGAGACGAAATGAAAGGTTTTCTAAATAAAGCTTTATTTTCTTTGAGGATACTATTTTATGTTTTATTTATGATATATTGGTACGTTTTATGAGAATTATTAGTATATGTTATGTATAATGAAAAGGAAAGACTTGGGAAGTCTAGATCAGGATCTGCCTGCTAACGGCAGTATACGTTAGCCCTGGTGTACCTTGAATTATGAATTTTACAGTCACTCAAGGGAGTGATGCGTGCTTGATATTCACAGCCTCCCTAACAGTAGTGCGTGCTTGATTACGGGATTCACACGAAGGAAAGGCCACCTAAGTATGATTCCTTCTTGATTTTCCTGGAATAGATGGACTCTATGTTTTTGGAAAAGAAAATTTGGATAATGTTTGATTAAGATTTCTATTTTGATTTTATTATACATATTATTGTATTACCTTAATATCTATAAGTTTGCACATTGTCTTATATGGGTTAAGGACACTCTATCTCTCACTGAGTTTCATAAACTCACTCTATTGTTTCCTTTTCTTTTCAGTTGCAGGTGCTCACTTGATCTAAGCATTTTTCCCTCAATAAAGTATTTCTGTAATCTTGGTGGGCCCTTCTCTATTCAAGGGCATTTTTGGTAAATTCTTTAGGTTTAAGAACTTGTTAGATTATGTTAGCTCCATGGTACTACAGGCAGGGTTCGGCCTTGTCCTAATTGTATTATTATTGTTGTTGTATTTTATTTATGTGTTCCAAAGTTGTTGGGTTTTCTAAAGCATTGGAATTAGATGTTTGAATTAAAGCTATGTATTTTGAATGAATAATTGTAATTTTGTATTTTACTTTTATACTGCATGTTGTGGGGTGTATTCTGAGAATGTCTAGATCCTCAATGGATTGTGTGTTTGTGTTTCTTTTGTGCAGGTAGAGGATCTATATTTGAGAATAGTCTTGAATACAGAGGAGACTTTGCCCAAAATTTTAAGAAATTGTGTGATCGAGGCTAGCTAGGGGACTCGTCCCCTATGCGCTGGTCATGGCCCGGGTTAGGTCGTGACAAAGTTGGTATCAGAGCTTTAGGTTTTCCTGTGTACTATGGAGCAAGTGTCCTTTGGTAGGATCACAACTGTGCAAATGGAAGCGCACCCATTTTCATAGATTATGGAGTACAAGAGGCCTTTAGGAATGTCATCTTTGTTTATAGTCTGTTAAGTAGTGTCTATTCCTATTTCGATCACACTTTTTGTCTCCCGTTCTGCTGTAAATGTTCATCCCGTTAGGTGAACATATTCTTTCTCGCACATGTGGAAGTGGTGAAATGCAAGGCTTCCAAAGTGCAATATGAATACACTCTCTTAAGACAAGAGAGATTGGGTTGAGGTTAGTATGGACCTTGTGGTAAGATGGCTTAGGTGAGTTGGAAGGCGACATGGGCGAAGGATGTGAGCTGGGTATCTAGTACCCAGTGTAAGGATGTTGTTGATGTAGAAAGGAATAAGATGGTTTGCTAAGTTGCGCATTAGGTAGGTGTAATGTAGTAGGATTAGATGAAGTAGGCGAATGAGAAGAACCCCCCTCTGATTATAATGGTTAATACCTTGACTAGTAAGACGGATTAAGTCTTAGAAGGATATCTTATCCTTCAATAACAAGAATTCGATTCATTAGGACGTGGCAGCAGAAGAAGATTGATGGATTGATAGTGACTAATGCTACGCTATCAGGGCTCGCAGGTGTGGTTCTGGTGATTTTATAGAGGATGCTATGAAAAGGTTGATAGGTTAAAGGAAGTAGTTAAGAGACATGGCAAGAGCAAAGCATGAGTATCTTGATGAAAAAGAGAAGGTTAATAGGTCGGAGGTAATAGACAAGATGTAAAGCAAGGGTAAAGCATGAGTTAAGAAGACATTAAAGTCTGAGATTTTGGACTAACCTAAGATCCGAGGGTGATGAAGTGGAGTTTTATTGGTTGCATTAGAGGGAGTAATGCTGAGGAAAAGCTAGAATGTCTAATATATGGATGAGGGACTCTTGTTTCAAGCAACAAGAAGAATCTTGAACCCGCTCGAGCTTGTTAGGAGAAGAGAAAGAGGGATCAGGATGGATATAGACGTTATAGTGTGGTTGACTAAGCGAGTTAGAAGGGATCAATATAAGGAGCTCTACGCATCAAACTATTGAAGGCGAATGTAATGCTCAGAGTGGATAGAATTGAAGGAATAAAGCAACTAAAGCCTTAGGGCTCGGCAACTAAGCAGAAAACTCAAGGTTAAGGAGTCTTGGATAAGGTCCTAAAGTATGGGGATACCTTCCAGTGTAGAATTACTGAACTAAAGATCTTAGTGGCAGTGTTAGAAGTGAAGAGAATGGAAAAAAGATAAGGAAATAGTTTGCTTAAGTAGCAACAAGGTTGGGAGAGATTATCTGATCTTGAATTAGAGAGGTCTTGGGCACCAAGGAGTTCCCAAGGGCATGATGAGAAGATAAGATGGAAGTTGAAGGACAATCCTTAAGGGCATACCAAAGGTTTGAAATCTCTCAACAGAGCTTTGAGAGATACCATAGATGGGGAAGAGATAGGAGGTTGATAATGAAGCAAGAATGTTCTGGGAGATTAGACGATGACTTTCCCCTTGGTTAGAGGCGCAGGAAAGAAAAGGAAGGAATTTACTTTAATTGCATAGCTTAGCATAATTAAAGCTGGAATAAATCATTCTAGGCTAGAGCATGAGTATATGAGTAGGAAGCAAATCCTCAGTGGGTTAGGATACAAGTATAAGGATCTTGAGAAATGAGGGAAATGAGTTAACTCATAGGTAAGTGTTGGAATTTGACCGTAGAATTAAAAATTCATAATGGGTTTCAATAAAAGGTGAAGCATAATGGCATGGTTCTTTTGATTAGAATTGATGCACTGAAGGACTATGATAGGGAGTTGGATGCTTTAGACGTTTTGATATATAAAGGATAATGAGAAATATGATTAAAACCTAATTAATGATCCGAAGGTTAGAAGTTAGAATAGAGAAACCATATATAGCATGAGAGAGAGGATCTTGTTAAGGTTCAAGGCCACTCGAGAAGTTATTCTCCAGATCTGGCTGTGAAGAAGCTTCGGTTAACCAGAGCTTGTTTTGAAGGAGATGCAGAAATCCAATAAGTTTCAGGGAGAAAAGTAGTAATTGACGTTAATGGATGATTAACTATTGTGTGCTATTTAAGGAAGTGGTTAGTTTTGTTGTGCCTCATCTCTAGTTAAGGTGAAGAAAGTGTTTGAGGATCTTCAATCTAAACTCCGTAATGCTCTTCAGATCCTTCTTTGTAATATTTCGGAGTAGAAGAGCTTTGACCTTTAAAGGTAGTGGATGTTGGAATCACTGCTTGATGCGCAGCTTCGACCAGGGCCAATGAGCAGCATATGACAAAGGTTTGCATGAAGACCAATGTCTCAGTTCCTTATACTCTAGGATCAAAGTATAAGGCCTACGCCCTATCTTATCTCCTAAGGGTGAGCTTAAGGAAGTGTTTAATGAAGAAGCTGAAGCATATGGAAAATGGTATAGGTATTGTAAGTGATGAGCTCTAAGATTAACAGGAAGGCAGTGATGGTTGGGAAGTTAAAGAAGGCAATGTAGACAAGCCCCCCGACCTATTTGATTCTTGGGATAATTTTCCGATTTTTTATGAATTCGGGGACGAATTCTTTTGAGGGGGTAAGAATGTAATACCCCAGTATGAGTTATAGTGCTCTGTCGATATTGGGTCCTGAAAATTCTGAATCTGAATCCTATGCCTCCTTAGAGGACTATAGGACTGAGGCATTTTCTTAAGATCAAAAGTCCCAGTAATGGTTCCTTGGGCATCAATGAATTGAAGAGGAATTTTTAATGAATTTTAGGGAACAAGTAAACCCTTTGATTTCAACCCATCGGTTTATAAAAATACGAGTTTTCAGATATTTGAACAAAAAACCCAAAAGTTGGATTCTGAATCTTAAGGATTTTGAATTTTTGAATATTTTTATTGAATCCAAATGGGGGTATTTCCTTATTTACATTTATGATACCCATGTCTCCAAGCTGTGAGTCTGTTCTGAGGTGTTTTGATGCTGCATTTTTCCTTATGGTAATCGACTACAAGGGGCTTGTAATCGATTACTAGTGATTGATGATATATGAAATAAAGTTTTCTCCCCTTGTAATTGATTACGTAATCGATTACATATGACTGAATGGGTTTCTATGGTCCCGGACGCTCTCTGGTAATCGATTACACAGGCTTGTAATCAATTACCAATTCTAGGTGCCAGGTAATCGATTATAATGGATTGTAATTGATTACCAGCCGTCTATAAATACATCTGGGACATTCTCTTTCTCATTTTCCTCGCATTTTTCTTTCTCCTCCACTCGAAAACGTCTCTCACTCTCTCTCTAAACTCACCTTAACTTCACCACAACACCTCCATATCAAATCTTGTCACTAAACCCACTTCAAAACACCGATTAAACACTTCAATCTACCTAAAATCATCATCAATCCGTCTTATTCTCTCTCTTTCGCTCTCTCTTTCTCTCTACCTCCACGGATGAGCTTAGAGCTTGGAGGAGAAAGAACTCGAAATCCTCCATGATTCTCGCTCCTATTGGCTTCCCAAAGGTAAATCCTAACATGCTTCCTCTTTTCTTTTACAAGAAATTTGAATCTATGCTTGGATTGAAGTTGTTCTTGATCCCTAAGCTCGGAATTAGGGGATTTTATGTTTTGGAGGGTGGTTAGCATTAATTCCTTGTATCAACAACTGATGGTTGGTAAATCTATCGAAATTGTGGTGCTAGGTGACTCCAATGATCGCTATATGAGTCCTGGAGCTCTGTAGGATTGAATTTCGCCTTTAGGCTGGTGAACTGTGAGTAGATAGTTTATCTCTATCTTATTTTCCAATATATTTTGTATATGTATATATATATATATATGTATGTATGTGTGTGTGTGTGTGTATGCAAATGATTTGGTACATCTTAGAATCTTGATTGAAACTTGATAGCCTATTTCTTCAAAATTTACCACATGAGACAATGACTGGATTTTTAAAAAGTATAGTAATTATTGTTATATTGGTTTCCTATTAAACTTTGGAAAATGAATCTTGTTTTGAAAGGATTTGATATACTTAATGGTCTATAGCTTGGTATGGATTTGCTCCGCATCTAAATTGTGAATGACTGAGTAAGAGATGAAATGAAAGGTTTTCTAAATAAAGCTTTATTTTCTCTGAGGATACGACTTTATGTTTTATTTATGATATATTGGTATATTTTATGAGAATCATTAGTATATGTTATGTATAATGAAAAGGAAAGACTTGGGAAGTCTAGACCAGGATCTGCCTGCTAACGGTAGTAGATGTTAGCCCTGGTGCATCTTGAATTATGAATTTCACATCCACTCAAGGGAGTAGTGCGTGCTTGATATTCATAGCCACTCTAATAGTGATGCATGCCTGATTATGGGATTCACATGAAGGAAGGGCCACCTAAGTATGATTCCTGCCTAAGTATGATTCCTGCCTAATTATCCTGGAATAGATGGACTCTATGTTTTTGGAAAAGGAAATTTGGATAATGTTTGATTAAGATCTCTATTTTGGTTTTATTATACATATTATTGTATTACCTTAATATCTATAAGTTTGCACATTGTCTCATGTGGGTTAGGGACACTCTATCTCTCACTGAGTTTCATAAACTCACTCTGTTGTTTCCTTTTCTTTTCAGTTGCAGATGTTCACTTGATCTAACCATTTTTCCCCCAATAGAGTATTTTTGTAATCTTGGTGGGCCCTTCTCTATTCAAGGGCATTGTTGGTAAATTGTTTAGGTTTAAGAACGTCTTAGATTATGTTAGCTCCATGGTACTACAGGTAGGGTTTGGCCTTGTCTTAATTGTATTATTGTTGTTGTTGTATTTTATTTATGTGTTCTAAAGTTGTTGGGTTTTCTAAAGCATTGGAATTAGATGTTTGAATTAAAGCTATGTATTTTGAATGAATAATTGTAATTTTGTATTTTACTTTTATACTGCATGCTGTGGGGTGCATTTTGAGAATGTCTAGATCCTCAATGGATTATGTGTTTGTGTTTCTTTTGTGCAGGTAGAGGATCTATATTTGAGAATAGTCCTAAATATAGAGGAGATTCTGCCCAAATTTTTAAGAAATTATGTGATTGAGGCTAGCTAGGGGACCAGTCCCCTATGCGCCAGTCACGGCCTGGGTTGGGTGGTGACATCTAACCTGCAGCTGCTCTCTTCCCCATTTTTCATCACCCTTTTTCCCCTTTTTTTCTCATCTTCTTCTCTGCCTCCATTTCCCCTTGCCTCCGACCTTTCCCCCTTGTCTCCACCGCCCACCCACTGCCATTCGCTGTGAGTCTGACGTTGTTCGTTGTAGCAATTGTAGATCACTGCAGCCACCGCCAGTGCAGGTCGTCCATCTCGCCGTCCTTTACCTCGCGTTTTGGCTGTGCAACAAGTGTAGTAGCATTGTCTTGGGTGGGCTACTGCATTTTGTTGATTTTGTTCTCCAAACATTGTGAGGAAATCCTAATCTTTAATGTTTTAACATTTGAGCTGGGTTTGGCTTGTTACATACTCTAATTAGCAGTTGACTTGAGCTGGGTTTATTACATTTGAGCTAGGTTTGTTATGAGTTTGTGTTTTGCAAGTGGTTAATATTAACAAGTCTATTTTCTTATCCTTAAGTAGAATAGATAAAGATGTTTCTATTTGAAAAAAAAGATAGAGTTAGTAAATGAATTAAGGGTGAAATCATCAATCAAAGTATCTAAAACTAGCTAAAAGCAAATAAATTTACTTAAATAGAACTAAACTTGAGTGAATTTTTACAGACATTAATTTTTATGTCACTATAAAGTAGAACCAATTGTGAGATCATGCTTTCATGGTTAAGACCCAAAAACATAGTTTGTGATTGGAAATTTGAAGCTTGTATTATTTTATGGTGCGAGAAGCTTTTAGAAAAAAGTTATTCTAGGTGTTTGTTTGGGTGGAAACCTTGAAGAGAAAGACATTGCTATCTTGCTTAAATGTGTTTCAAAAAAATTGATACCGTAATGATGCGTTTTAGCTCTCTTCTTCGTCATAATGATTTCATGCAAGTTATAAAACATTTTGAGATTTGTGAGATTTTAGCCTAGTTCTACTACATATATATACGTCCAAGTCTTAACTAATAATTAAATACATCTTAATTGTTTAAGAAGGTTATCACCGACTCACTAATGATAGTCTTTTTAAAAAACATTACTCAATTAAATCGAGTATGTTTTTAACCAAAAAAGGCATTACTTTACGACATTGAATTGAGTCTTTTTAAAGAACATCTCTATCCATTCTTGTGTACATTCATCTATTTTCAATTGGACAGATTTTTTATTTAAGTTTGGTGTGTTGTTGTTCTTAGTTTGATTTTTTTTTTTCTCTTTTGTGTTTCTAGTGATTAGAGAAAAGGAAAGGAAATGATTTAATTTACATAAGTACATTATCCAAATTGTGAAGAGTTTGTCATGTAAGTTCATTTATTTTAATTTTCAAAAATTGTGAGTTTTGATTTATCTCATGTTAACAATTTTTAAGATGTAAAAATATAATTGATATTTATATTTTGCAATTCCTTTTATAGCAAGGTTCACATTTGAAATTGCTTAAAAAGCTAATGGTGACCTGTCTTTAGACTTTCCCCATTTATCCTCACTTTGGTGTATCTTACGAAGGTACGTTAATTTGTTTCATTGACCATACAATCTCACTTAAATTATGGCGACTAATTGTTTGTCAATTGATGTTATGCTTTGACTCTTGACTTTTGTGTTGTTATATAATAATTTGACTGAAACCTTAGATTCTAGTTTGAGATTCAATATTGTGAGCTTCTGTACATCTTTGTATCGCTCATTGTATTAAATCTTGAATTGTCTAAGTTGGACAGTTTGGGAATAAACTATTTCTTCATTTGTTTAATATTTGTTTTTTAAATCTCAAAACCTTATACTTGTTGAAATTTCATTTGCTATACTTCCTTTTGTTCTTTGGGTGTATACTTTGTTGTGGTAAATATTACCACCTTAAGTCATACACTTGGAGACCAATGGGAAATGCTGCTGAAATTTCATAAAGTATAAGATATGAGATTTAAAAAATAAATATTAATTGGAGAAAGGAATAGTTTTTTCCTGAATGGGATAGGGCCACACCAATCAGGAGTTTATTTCTTACTAATGAATGTTATATTATAATTTTTGTTCTCTGAATATATATATATATATATATATATATATATATATTAAACTTCTATTGATTATAATATGTGTGAATAATAACGATACAGAACATGCATATACGTCAGCATCGTAGCTGGATATGTAATGGACTTATGCCCAGTCGAAGGAGCTATAGTAATGAATTTCTAGATGGGGTAGAAGAGTTTGTTTCTTTTGCATGTCAACAAACACACTTAGCAAATGGAAAAATTAGATGTCCTTGTTCTAAGTGTAGAAATATGAACTATATTCTCCCTGAAGAAGTTAAAGTTCATCTTTATAGAAAATGATTTATACCTGATTATTGGTATTGGAGATGCCATGGTGAAAATAATCAACCTTATGTGGAAACTTTTATGCTCAGTCTAGTACTTCTATGAGAGAAACTGTTAATAATGAACACCTAAGTAGGTTTGAACCATGCTCTATGATGCTGTTGATACAAAATTTGCAATGCACTGTAATCAAGAGATTGAAGAGTCTCCAAATGTAGATGCTGCAAAATTTTATGATTTGCTGCACGCAGCACAAAAGCCATTGCGGCAGGGATGTGTTGGTAACACTGAATTGTCTTTTGCTGTTAGATTATTAACAATTAAATTAGAGGGAAATATTTCTCAACGATCTTTTAATCAAATGGTCGAACTTATGAGAGAGACACATCCTCCCGATAATCTAATTCCTCAAGATCATTATGAAGCTAAAAAAATAGTTTCAAAGCTTGGACTTATTGCAATAAAGATTGATTGTTGTGTCAATGGTTGTATGTTATCCTATATGAAGTGTGCAAAGCATTAAAATAGTGTAACTTTTGTGGTGCATCGTGGTATAACTTAAAAAAGGTTGGTAGGGGAAAATACAAAGAGATACCTATAAAGAGAATGCACTACTTATCCCTCATTCCTAGGCTCAAATGATTATATGCTTCGATGAGTTCTGCTTCGCATATGAGATGACACTATGAAAATAGACGAGAACCGGGAGTACTATGCCACCCATCAAATGGATAAGCTTGCAAACAATTTGATTTTAATTATCCTGATTTTGCAACTGAATCACGAAATATTAGACTAGGTTTATGCGCTGATGGTTTTACACCATATAGCCAGTCAGTAGCACCTTATTTTTGTTGGCCAATAATTGTCACTCCTTACAATCTTCCACCAGAGCTATGCATGACCACTCCTTATATGTTCTTGACCTTGATAATTCCAGGGCCCTATAATCCGAAAGGTAGGATAGATGTATAATTCCAGGGCCCCATAATCCAAAAGTTATGGAATGAAGGTGTGCTTGCATATGTAGTTCAAAAAAATAGAATTTCATGATGAAAGCTGCACTGATGTGGACTATTAATGACTTTCCTACATATGGGATGTTGTCAGGTTGGAGCACAGCAGGGAAATTGGCATGTCCATATTGTGGGAATCAATCAAAAGCTTTTACTTTGAAATATGGTGGTAAATGCTCTTGGTTTGATTTTTGTCGTCAATTTTTGCCTTTGGATCATCCATATCAAAGAAATAAGGATGCATTTTTCAAAAATCAAGTTGAAAAATCTCAACCTCCTCTTAGATTATCTAGGGATGATATTTGGGAGAACGTTTGTGATCTTTCGAAAATTACTGAGGCTGGATCTTGTACTTGGCTTGACTTTTTGGCATTACTCATAATTGGACAAAACAAAGCATCTTTTGGGAGTTACCATATTAGAGGACCAATTTAATAAAATACAATCTTGATGTGATGCACATTGAGAAAAATGTATTTTATAATGTTTTCAATATAGTGATGGACATTAAAGGTAAAACTATAGATAATGTCAAAGCAAGAATGGATTTGAAAGAATACTGTCAGTGGAAAGAATTAGAATTACAACAATTACTGAATGGAAAGTACGTGAAGCCGAAAGCAAAATTTACCTTATCCATGGAGCAAAAAAAAAATTGTATGTAAATGGGTTAGTGAGCTGAAAATTCTTGACGGATATGCATATAATTTGCATAGATGTGTGAATTGGAAGGAAGGGAAGCTCTTTGGGATGAAAAGTCATGATTTCCATGTGTTTATGGAGCGTTTGCTCCCAATTGCTTTTGTTGCACTTCCGAATCAAGTGTGGAAGCCAATAGCTGAGTTGAGCAAATTTTTAAAAGATTTGTGCTTAACAATGTTACAAGCGGATGACTTATTGTTGATGGAGCAAAACATTGTCACCATTATATGTAAATTAGAGTGGATTTTTCCACTTGGATTCTTTAATTCTATGGAGCACTTACGCGTTCATTTCCCTATGAAGCAAGAGTAGGAAGTCCAGTTCAATATCAATGGATATATCCATTTGAGAGGTAAAAGCTTATGATTTCCAACTTATACATGCTAAATATTGATGCTCTTATCAATGCAATTATTCGTTATTGATGTCATATTGTTATAGGTACTTAAATAGATTAAAACACATGGTTAAAAATAAATCACGCATTGAAAGGTCTATATGTGAGGCATATTTGTGTCAAGAGACCTTTCATTTTGCTCATATTATTTTGAATCTCATGTGCAATCAATGAGAAATAATGTCGGTCGAAATGATGATGGGGGTGTTGATGAGACAATTCGGCCAACTCTATCAATATTCATCCATTTTGGTCAATCAACAGGAACTTGTAAAAGCTGACATTTGAATGAAAGAGAATTAGCTGCTACACACTTACATGTTCTACTTAATTGTGAAGAGGTTCAACCATATATTGAGTAAGTTAATTAATGACACAGTTTAGTGAATTATCTTTATATTTATTAGCATATTTATAAAATTGCTATGAATTTTAGATATTTTGTGCAACATCTAGAGGCAATTAATCCAAACATCAATCGCACTGATGTTGATAGTAGAATAACATCTGAATTTCCACTTTGGTTTCGGAGTTATGTAAGATTGTTAACAGTTTCTATTTTTGAAGTGTATTATGCACACACATTAGTTATTATACATTATTATCATGAGTTTATTATTTTTTTTGTTAGGTTCACGATAAAAAGAATTTGGTCTCAAATCAATTTTTACACCACTTAGCATGGGGTCTTAAGAGAAAGGTTAGCACTTGGCCTATTTACTTTGTGAACGGTTTCAAGTTTCATACAGAAGAATAGAGTATTGGTAAGAAAACCATCAACTTTGGAGTTTGTGTCAAGCGTGATGATGATGGGAGTGAAGATAATTATTATTATGGGATCATTAAAGAAATTGTCCAAGTAGAATATCCTAGAGATCCACGGAAACAATTAGTATTGTTTAATTGTGAATGGTTTGATATTATACTTAATCGTGGAGTAAAGATTCACAAACAAGATGGTATTGTGGAGATTTGTCATACAAGACGATATTCAAAATATGATCCCTTCATATTTGCGAAAAATGTGATCCAAGTGTATTATGTTCCATATCCAAGAAATATAAAAGAAAAAACTAATTGATGGGTTGTCATCAAAACCAAACCAAGAGGTACAGTTGATGATCGATATATGTTAGACCTTGCATATCAAGATGAAACAACTCTTGTCAATTTTGTGGCAAATGATGACCCACTAGAACATTTGAGAGATGAAGAAGGTGCATGCGATGAGGTCGAAGTAAATATAGTCCATAATCAAATCTATGAGGAAGATGATGATATCGAAGAGAATGTAGATGATGAAGAAGAGGAATTTGATTTTGAGAATGATTCTGAAAGCGACAATGAAGAAATTCAATTGAATAGATTGCTTAATGATAATGAAGATGATGATGGGGATGATGATGATGATGATGACAACAATGTTGATAATGATGATTATTAGTCTAATTTTTTATTTTATATTAAAGGTAAATTAATTGCTTTATTATCTTATGTATATGTTAGTTTTTTGTTATTTGGCATAAATACTAATTAGTGTTGCATTTAATCGCAGATGTCAGACAAAGACAAAGGGAAAGGAAAGATGTCTACTTCTAAGAATCGGCCCAAAAAACTACAGCTAACATGACTTGTTAATAGCTCTCAGCAGACATCGTCACTTGCAACAGCTATCCCATCTCCTAGAGCTACACCATCTCCAGCATATCCTACCAATGCATCTAATTCTCAATCAACTCCACCACCATCAATTCCAAGTGTAAATTCGCCTAGCACCCAATCCCTTGGAGAACCTGGACGAGGATTGATTTCTTCCCATGATTCCATAAACAGGTAGGCAAACAATGGCAAGAAAGTTTTACTTCTTGATGGAGTTGGGTATATGAAAAGTCTTTGAATAACTTAGATACGTTTAATATATCTTAATTGATAACATGTAATGCTTGTAGATTTTTGCCCTCACACATTGCTGTTGACAAGATTATTGAGGTTATCAAAGGTCATTGCTTAGAACTATGGTCATCTTGGAAAAAAATACCTATTGATGTAAGAGGGTTGTTGTTTGATGAATTCACAGTAAGATCCAAATCTTTATTGTGTGCATTTATTATGTATTCAAACTTATATCTTGACAATTATCTTTGTTACTGTAGAGAAAGTTTGATTTTGAGCCCCGAGATTATGGTTGGGCTCAGAAGAATTTTGACATGTGAGCTGCGACTTTGTTTAAAAATATGCTCATGAAAGCCCGTGCCAAGCAGACTAGACCAAGATGGCTAGGAGAATAAGTTTGGGATAGACTTTGTGAGCATTGGTGAAGTGAGACCTTCAAGAAGAAGATTAGTCAAGCAAAATTAAATCAAGCATCTGATTGTGGGGTATTCGGAGGTTCTCTTCACACTGGTGGCTCAATTACCACTTCCCAGCATAGAGCAAATCTGGTTAAGTTTTCAAATAACTAACTTTCTATTTTTCAAATCAATAGTGCACATTGTGTTGACATATATTTCTTTCATATTAAGTTAATACATTATTAATTTATATTATTATTGCATTTGTAGATGAAATTGCATGGGCGTGTTCCTACACCATCAGAGTTGTTTCGTCACACGCATAGACATAAGGATCATACCTGGGTGGATAGGAGATCGGAGCATATAGATGTAAGCAACTACTAGTTTGTTTAATTTTTACTGTATGTCTATTATGTTAGAATTTAATATATAGCTACATATTGTGTTAAATTATAATGCATGTTCTATTAATATGCCATGAGTATGGCTAAGTTATTTAATATATATGTTGATGTCATATTGGTATTCACAGGCAGAATTTACATGTGCTATGGATGAGGCAACTCAAAAGGCATCTGAGGAAGGAAGTTATGAGCCCAGTGAGTTAGATGTGTGGCATGACACTGCTAGAACAAAAAAGGAGAGAATTTATGGACTTGGCTTAGAGTCTACTGTGCTTGATAGAAGACCTTAATACCACAGCTCCAGCACTCAATCAACTAATCGAGTAGGTGCAGAGAACAAAGCACGAATAATTACTGAAAAAAATGCGCGACGAAAATAGTGCACTTATGGCAAAGTTGGAGAGCACTGAGAATCAGGTTCAATTCAATAACAAGCTGCTACAAGAAATGATGAAACGTATGAATTTTCAGCTCCCTAAGTTTCAACCACTAGCAGAAGACACAAATCAAAGGGAAGAGGAGCATAAGGAAGAGGATGAGGATGACTAAAGGAGGACTTGTGTTACTAACTTGTAGAGAGGGACTAAGAGTAGGACTACTATTAAGACTATAATAGAACTAATTATTTAGGATTTGATATTATCTAACTTTATGTTTTTGTAATTTAATGAATATTACTTGTTTTTGTATGATGTTTAATACTTGTTTAGAATTAGGAGTTTATTTAGTTGGACTGATATATAAAATTTATGTCTCTATATCGGTGAAATTGTTTGAATTTCAGGTACTTAAAATTAGGATTTCAAATAATGCAAAATGCCCATTTTAACATCATCAGGCACTATTGACCGATTTAGCAACCGAAATTCATAATGGCGTGACCAAACAAAATGTAATCATAAGATTAGTGACCAATCTAGCGATCGATTTAGCGACCGATTAATCAGTCACTAAATCGAAATTGATTTTGTGACTAAAACTGGTTTAGTCACAAATTAGAGACTGATTTAATGATTGATTTAGAGACCGATTTAGTGACCGAAATATCAGTCTCAAAATTAGAAATTGAATTTGTGACTAAAACTTATCGGTTACAATTTACCGACAGATTTAGAAACCAATTTAGTGACTGATTTTTTCGGTCTCTAATTTAGCGACCGATTTTTTGGTCTCTCATTTAGGGACCGATTTTTCAGTCGCTAAATCTTAAACTGGCAACTACCACATTTTCATTACTAATCTCTCAAATCGGTCACTAAATCAGTGTCTAATTTTAGAGATCGATTTTTCGGTCACTAATATTTTTAGCCACCAGCGTTTTAGAAACCAAAAATTCAATCATAAATCGGCCGCTACCAAGTTTTGTGACTGATTTTCTTATTTTAATCGGTCGCTATTTATTGATTTTCTTGTAGTGCTTGGTTCATTCTTTCACGCTTTGTGTCAAAAAGTTGATCAAGAGAATGATTTAGATAATTTGGAAGTAAATATTATAGAAATTTTGTGCCAATTAGATAGATTTGTTCCTCCCAGCTACTTTGATATAATGGTACATTTGCCTATCCATCTTGAAAAAGAGGTAAGGTTGGGTGGACCTATCCAATTTCGATGGATGTACCCTATTGAAAGCTATTTATGTAGATTGAAGTCTTATGTTCATAATAAGAGCTGTCCACAAAGCTCTATTGCTGAGGGGTAATTGGTTGAAAAATGTTTGACATTTTGCTCAAGATATCTAAATCTTAATGTCGAAACACAATTGAGTAGAATGGCTAGAAACTATGATAATCGTGATATAAGTGAACCTAGAGCTACTAGCTATTTTACATACTTGGGTCATCCAATAAGTGGAAAGAATAAAGGGCAACCATTTTCTTTGGATAGCAACTCAAAGATGCAAGCTAATCGATATATCTTATTCAACTGTGATGAAATCAAGGAATACATTAGGTGCATGTCCTACTTCCTGTCTATGGACTTCTTTTTAATGAAATTTATCTATAATTTCAGTTATAACTAAAATTTATTTTATTCTAGAGAGCACGAGGATTATGTTAATGATCATAGTAAAGGTGGAAAATGGAGCAAAGCTAAAACTCAAAGTCAACATTTCAGTCAATGGTTCAAAGCTCATGCTATGGATGAACATATACCAAAGAAACTTAAAGATTTATCTAGGGGGCCAAATACAATTGCAAAAAGGTTTTCAGATTATATGGTCAATGGATACAAATTTCATACCCGATAGTGGTGTGACATTTGTAATGCTCTAATAAGACCACACTACACTTAAGTTATATTGTGGTATTTATTAGTCGCTATAGCTGAACTAGTAGAATATTTTTAGCTTCAAAGTAGTTGGTCTATGAAAATAGCGTATAAATTTTTCTTTTATGAAAATGTTAATTTCTCAAATTGAGCCTTCTAACACATATAATTGATAATATCATTATGGCGTATGGTATTGGAATTCGTAATTAATTTGCATCATAATAATATAAGACAAAAAGGCAACATAGTCTACATCGATAACTGATAAATTATATAATTAGATACATAAGTACTAGGCATATATATATATATTTACATATCAGCATCTTAAAAGTGCCCAAGCAAGTCAAATTAGCAAGGCCCTAAACCAAGTAAAACAAAATATACATATAATCATCGCAAAGAAAGTAAACTAGTATGAGAGTTTCTACAATATGCTAAACGGACCACTGGTGAAAATAGGAAGTCTAAAGCTGATGCGGGCTACTAACACAAGTGAGTCCGAGATAGGGTCACCTTGCCCAGTCCACTTAAGTACCTATAGGAAGATTACTATAGTCGCCATTTACTGTATCTGAGGACGATATGGGAACACACAGGGATAAGTGACTCGAGTGTTGAGCTCGATCAAATTGTAAAACTGAGTTTTAATAACTTGCAGTGTAGTATATTCAACTCAGGTCGTCTCCTAATGATGTTAATGCTATATAATCAATAATTTAGGGGTTTTTTTTTATGATTTTAAAAACAAAATAAAATGAATAGTAATTGGAATGAAACTGAACAAAAATTGAAACCCTAACCAAGAATCAAGAAAAAAGGCAGCAAACACTAATTCACTGAATTATGAACATATATCATACTCCAATTCAGTTGTTAGAAATTAAATTTGGATGAAAACTCAATCCAAACTAGCATTCACACAAAGACCTTTATGTATTTGATTAACACATAATCAATTAGCATTCAGAGACCTCTAGAACCTAATCGAATTGCATTAAATTTAAACACCAATGCACTTAACCTTCAACCTCAAAATTGAGATTTAAAGCACACTCTTCTGAAGATTAAATCAAAAACAACTCAACCGAATAATGTTGAAAAAAAAAAAATCAAATTCTCAATTTAAGATTTCGGAACAAATAGCTTCAATTTAGAAAACAAAATTGAGAATGGAGAAGAGTAGAGAAACCAAACTAAAAAGCATGAATTAGATCAAACCAATTCTCAAGAGTGCTTGTGCTTCTTTGATCCTTGAATCAGATAGGAGCCTACTCCTCCATAGATAGAGAAAAATGAAAATTTAGAGGTGAAGGGGAGAGGGCAGTCATGAGAGAAGAGAAGAGAAGGGAATAGAAAAATCGAAAAAACACTTCTATTCCAAAATCTGTTCTCATGTTACATAGTTCTGGCCTATGTTTAAACTCGGCCATTATAGAATAAAAATGTCCAAAACTAATTCAGTTATCATTAACTACATTAATCCTCTGTCTTTAAGCTAAACCTGGACACCTTGTTTGCATAATTTTGAATTATGGAGAGGAAGTTATGCTTGAAATCACCAATTAAAGTCCTAAATAAATCTGTGTTGCTATTTTGCAGTTTTGGCCATGAATATTTATTTGTTTGGATTTGTGGTCTGAAGGTGAGTTGTAGCTTTGGGTGCCAGCTTTTAATTGCCACTAGAATGTGCTCAATTGGGCTTTTGTGGATTGAGATATGGCCAAATACTACACCCTGCTTAGAATCCACGACTGTATCCCTTTAGTTCAGTTCTAGGCCCATTTGAAGCTCTTTAACATTAGAATTAGCCTCTAACCTCTCATAAGAGTTGTAGGCCTATCTCTCAGCTTTCCTACAAATAAAAAATCACAATGAAATGAGGTCAATAGCTCAAGTTATGGCCCAGAAATGAAAACAATGTTAGTGTTGGCCTAATGCTGGAAAAAGTGAATCAAGTCCAACCAAAATTCATTCAACATAAAATGATCCAAATCAATCCAATTAGGCACAAAAAAGGATTAATGAACTAAATATGGGGGAAAATAAATATATAAAAATCCAATTAATCAATGAGAAATAAAGTATTTCTCAATAGGGACTCCTGACTAAGCATACAACTGACATCGTCATCGCCTCAACTAGTTCAATTTATTTGATAAAATCAGTGAATAGGTATAAACAAAATAAAGGTTTATTTTAATAACTTTTGAAAACATAACTGCGAAGTAAGTTCATTTTATTCAATCACTTAAGTCAAGATAATAGCATTGATAACACATTAAATTATCACTTCATTATTATCATGCAATGAATAGCATGCAATTCTCATGATGGATGCTTATGTTCTTGGTTCTTTTTCCATTAAAGCCTTTCTTTTAGCATGTGCTCTTCTTATTATTATGTGCCCTAGGATAGACTGTCCTAGGATGTGTGCTCACTCGGTGACCATTATCATACAGTACTATCTAAATCAGACTCTTGCTGACAAGGGGATCTCATACCTCTTACACTTGGAGGGATCTATCTCGGCCGCATGCCTCCAAGGCAGAGGGGTATCTTGGTGGGTCACCTTCCCTTACCGAAGGATCATGCCCAATTATCTTATCTTTGTGGATCATTTTCCCTTACCAAAGGATTACTTCCAAGTCTTAATTAGGATCATCTTCCCTTACCGAAGGGTCATATCTGATTATCTTGTCTTTGTGGATCACCTTTCCTTACTGAAGAATCACTTCTGAGGTTAGGATTGCCTTCCCTTATCAAAGCGTCATTTCCAAATCTTAATTTATTTTAACTTATAATATTCTTTAAAATAGAGTTCATGATTTATGGTACAATATTCTCTAATCTCATGCACTTATGCATTATGATGCAACTCATGAAAGAGACTTTTTGGCAAAAAACTAGCCGCATAACGGCTGTACCAGGAGCAATCCAAAAATTGAAAACACTAATAAATAGCCAGCAATTTCACAATCATAATCATAATCAGGGATGTCAAAAAAATCTATCCTCTGCGAATACCTACGAGTAATATGCACAATGAGACGGGTATCAGAGGAAGATTTTGCCCCCGCGGGTAATAGGGACGGGGATTTTAAATACCTACATATTAAACGGGGCAGGGGCAGGGATCACTATCCCTATACCTATGAGTATTTGATATAAAATTACTATTTTACTTTTAAATTATTAACCTAGGCTAATGTTGTTGTTGTTATTTAAATTGATTGGATTAAAGTTTAAACTTTGGAAGTTGGAGTTATTTGTATTTATTATGTATTCGACTAATGGTTGGATTATTATTATGTGTTTACTTTTATTTTAAGTATTTAGAATTTAGATTGTGGAATTGGATTATTGTGCTTATTTTGTGTTTATTTTTATTTCAAGTATCTTAAGTTGTTAGAATGTGGATTGTGGAATTAAATTACTATTTATACTTAGTTTAAGTATTTTATGATATTAGAATTTTTTTATTTAATTTAATTTTTTTGAATGTTTAACATTCTAACGGGTATCTATGGATATCCACGAGTAGCATAAATTCGCAAGGAAATAAAAAATGGGTGCCCATGCGGATATGAGCCGGGGGATGGGGGTTGGTATTTATCCATGGGGTAGGGGATGAGGGGCTATTCCCCTGCCCCTACCCTGCCCTGTTGACATCCCTGATCATAATATCAATAACAACTCATTATTTCATAATTCCAGCACATCATTTACGACAAAATACAATCATCATTATCATAAGGTATAAATGAAGCAATCAAGATAAAATCATCAAAATCCCAAGAGTCAAGAGTATAAAGACATACCTTGGTTTTCATTCTTTGGCCTTATTGGCCACAAACAATCATTCAATAATTCCATTCTAAGTGGTTTACCACCATGATATTCACTTCACATTCAAATAGATATGTAACATAACACTTTTTCTCAAGAACTCTTGGCTCCAAGGTTTGAGTTTTGTTTAAAGGAGGCCACTTCAAACTTGTTAATACTTTAATTGCAATTAAATTTAATTCCAAGTCTTTTAACCTATGCTAAGGAAAACCTTTGTTGGCCTAATCTTAGTAACACACCATTTTTCTTACTGTTTACACCTTCAAACCAGCTCCAAACCTTAAACTTACCTTACATGATTATACATGGTCCAAGGCACTTAAATTCATCATAATAACTTTGAATACCTCACTAAAACATGGATTTAGTTAACCCTCAAGCACATGGCCGAAAGTGACTTGAATGAGGGAACTTGACTAATTAACTTTCAAACCTTCCATAATTCACCTTAAACCAATTCTAACCATTCAAGGACATTTCTAAGGTCTATATGATGTAAATAATCAAGCCTAAAATCAGTTTTGCTATCCATTTAGGGATAGGAACTGAAATCCACCCTTCTAGTGGCTTACTGTAATGTCCTCCCGAAATACAGTAATATGCTTAAGTCATAGTACCATACTTAAGAGTTGTTACTATTACCTAAGCGGACATTTTTTGACAGTAACTTCAATCGTCTTCAAAACTTTTTGAGCTATCTGGAGATAACACGGAAATCGGAGTGAGAATTTTAAATTCTGAGTAGGATTCACTAAGAAATTTCATGCCGTATCATCATTATTATCTCCAACTACTTCGGTTTATAAAAAAAAAAAAAATTGAACATGTTATACGAACTGTTCCATTTTATAGTTTGTAAACATATGGTCTCGAAGCAGAGTTAATTTTATTCATGCACTTGTTAAATAGAGTAAGAATTCAAGCATGAGTACAATAATATTTCATAATAATAATAATAATATTGATAACAAGAGCTTACTTGCAATGTCATAATGATGATAATAACAAACATTATTTGTGTGTATACACTGTTCATCATAAAATCCTGCATATGCTTTTGTGTTTCCTTTGCTTTCTTTACTTGAGACACCTAGCCGTTACGTATCGTTGTCCATAGGATGTCTACATACATATGTCCTTGCCTTTAATCTTTGTTGCCCTTGGGTAGCCTAATCTAGGAGTGAGCTCAATTCATGAATTGTCACACAGTACTAACCCGCAAAGGGACCCACATGCCTCTAGGTTGGAGGGACTCAGTTGGCCAACTGCCTCCCACATAGAGAGACCCAATGTGCAACTGCCTCCAAGTGAAGGATGTAACACCCTACCAATTTAATGTTATGCTTAAGTCATAGCATAAAATTGAGTAGATTACGTTACTGTGTTAGTGTTCCATTTATAGCTGTATTCATTGTATTATATTCACTTTTTCTTTGATATGTATATTTATATATTTGACGAACCACATCTCGGGCACAGAGATCACATTGATAAATAGAAGAAACGGTGCGCTGTATATAATAAAGGTGATCAGCATCGCCGAATGTAACAAAATTTCATAAAAAGCACAATAGAAAAGGTAAAAATAGTTAATATATCACCAATTGTATACATACATATATATATATATATATATATATATATATATATATATATATATATATATATATATATATATATATCCAACACTTGAGTTTATATACAGCATCAAAAGAGGATATATAAGTGGGGCCGGTGTACCAAAAAGACATAAGGCCTGCGTCAGTCAAAATGGTCCTACAAGGTCCTTAGAGGACATCTCAAACTAGTTGATATACTTATGGCTAAGCCTATGGCCCAATGCTATACACTGCCAAAAAAGGGCCATACTGTACAATTTAACTTGTGGCCAGGACCTACTCGGTCATGTAGCCGTTGGCCATACCAGGCCTCGCTGGGGAGTAGTCATCACTTGGTCCTGAAGAGGAAGATGATGAGCCGTAGCCTCAGAAGGATCGCTCTCAGAACTAAGCAGAATATCTGGAACCACCCGCGAAGGTGACTCTGGTGGAGGGACGGCAGGGGCTGCAGCTGCTGCGAGTGTTGGAGGTGCTGGAGGAGGGTGTGCTACATGCAATGAGACCGCAAAATATGGAGCGGCAGGGTCGAAAGCAGGGTGAAATAAAGGAACAACAAAACTCCTATTGCTAAAAATGTAGGGACGGAAAAGGCAGGAGCTGGCTATGTACAACGAGTCCAGTATAGGGTCATGGTGGAGCTGCAGGTCAGGGATCTCTATAAACAGGGTAGCTGTCGAGTCCATAACCAGAGTCTGAGAATGATGTGGAAACACAGAGTGGGGTAAGAATTTAAGGAAATTCTCAGTAGGATTCGAGTACGGTTTTAAACTGACGTTGCATTCATTCTCAGTTGCCTCGGTTTTTATTTAACTATAAGAACATGGCATCAAATTGAATTATCCACATTTAATAAGTTTAAGAAAAGGTCTGGTCCGAGGTAATGTTCAATTTTACTTAAGATAGCATAAGAAACAGAATAAACTACTATAGTGTCACACAGAATAATGAGCAGAATAAATAAACATACAGCAGTAAGTAAATATAACAGTCATACTGTAAATAACTTATAATGACTATACAATGCGACCATGCAAAAACTCATTCTTAAACTTATCATCATAAACTTTTCCGTTACTTGGTCCCTTGGGAGTTCTTGGCCATTCAGACTCTAGGGTAATAGTCTGCTTTTTAGGATCAAGCTCGTTCCTATATAGAAATGCCGGGTTTACTTTCCCCGACCTTCCCACTGATCTATTCCCCTTAACTTTAATTCAGGGTTGGCCCAAGTATTATGGAACTTTTATCATAATATAATCTTTATGAATTTCTTAGAAAATGCACATGTATCTGAATGTATCTTATAACTCATGCACAGACTTTACCGAAATTTCAACAACATAACCGAACGTGTCCGCTTGCCAATGAATAGTGCCAGTACTCAGAAAACCAATCTTTTAGAGAAACCATAACATTTCATTCACAATTCAAACATTAAATTCATAGGAACATTAGTTGCCTTTAAGGCATGGTTGCTGTCCCAACATTCTCGCTCAACCCAATTTTTGCAAGTCAAGCCAAGATTTCTATTTAACTCATCTGGACCTAGATTTTGGATATGTTAGAGTATTATGTGTCTATTTTCTAACCTCTTTGGTCCCATCTAATTTTGATAAATGTAGCAATTTAAGTTTTATGTTGGCCTGCCCTGTAGTTGGCCAGAATTACACACTTAAAAGTAAAAATCCACTAAAAATTGAAACCAGTTCAAATCATACAAAATTGGTAGGATATTAAAGCTAACAGTACAAGATTTCATTTGCAAAAGTTCCAATTCATTTGCTTCAGTATAGCTTGAGTTATAAGCCCCGAAATTTGACTTTTCTGAACTGCCCTATTTTGGCCCGATTTGGATATAGGGCAATTTTCTCGAACCACTAGGAGTAAACGGGAGCATATCTAACTCTGAAATTTTTATGGTATATTCTCCTATGTGTAAGCTTTCTAACAGAGTTAGTTCTATTCAATTCCAAGTCATATAGGGCAAGTTTTGCCCTAAATAACCTAGTCTGCCAAAATCAATCTCAAAAGCCTAGGTCAAACTTCCAAAACTCATATCTCTCTCAATACTAATCCAATGGCCTTATATTATATATGTATGGAAATCCCTGAATGTCTAGTTTCATGTAAAAATAGTTTCATTAAATTTAAACGACTGTAAGCAGAGCCGTATACTCCACCGTATGGACTGCCGAAGGGTTTTAACCTTCCAGCCCCTCCCTGCATCCTACTCTCACTCCTTTCTACTTCTTAATCGATTTTAACACCAAAGACAGCCAACAAACTAGCCAAAGATAATCATATTCATTCAATCATCACATCAGTAAGTAAGAAAATAAAGCCCCAATCAGCCACCCATAACCAAAAGAACAAGAATAATGTTGAATATCTACCTCTTTATATGTGATCTTGCTAGATTTTGGAGGTTGGTTTGATGGAACCTTGTCAAAGCTTGAAGATTTGATGGAGTTAGGTGAGTGGAGAAGAGAAGAAGAAGGCTAGAAGAGGAGAGGAGGGGGCAAAGTCAGCAACGAATAAGAGAGAAAAATCTGATTCAAGCAATTAAAGGGTAGTTGGAATTGTAGGTTTTGATTGGTTAAAATTTTGTGGTTAAATTTCAGCCATGCTTCCTTCTCCTTGTAGCCTTGGTGGCACCACCCATAGAGGCTTAAATGGCCGAGTATTCAGCCTTTGAGTCATAGGATTTTGGGTATATAATTCTATTGATTCGATTCCGATAGTTTAAAATACCAAAATCTTACCGATTTCCTTTAAATCGGTAAATCGGTTTCAAGAAAATTTCTATGAAATCTTCTATGCTTCTAACTTAATTCCTTTATATCTAAACTCAATTAATTGCTAATTAATTGATCCTAAATAAATATTTAGTTGAATTTTAATTAACTTCAATTATTTGATAAAAATCGAACAATCAGGCAAAAAACGATAAAAAAAATCTGGTGGATGTTACATTACCACCTTCCTAAAAAAAAAATTTGTTCTCAAAATTTAGTACTTGAGAATAATTCAGGAAACTCTTTCTTCATGTCTGATTCCAATTCCCAAGTGTAGTCTTCAATACCTTCTTTTCCCCATGCTACCTTTACTAACTGCATGATTTTGTTTCGAAGTTGCATGTTGCTTCTATCAAGAATCCGTGCCGGTGATACGTGGAAAGTCAGGTCCTCTTTCAACTGTATTGACTCGGGTTCGAGGGATTGTGTAGGGTCAGGTTGATACCTTATGAGTTGAGAAACATGAAAAACATTGTGAAGGTTTGACAAATATGGAGGTAAAGCAATTCGATAAGCAACTAATCTGATTCGCTTCAAGATTTGGAAGGGACCAATAAAGCGAGGACTTAGCTTTTTAACCTTAATGGCTCTACTTATCCCTGTTGTAGGCGTAACCTTTAGAAATACGTGGTCTCTTTCTTGAAATTCTAGTGGTTTCCTCCTGGTATCCGCATAACTCTTCTGATGACTTTGAGCGGCAAGCATCTTACTTTGAATTTTCTTGATCTGCTCGGTGGTTTGTCCAACTAAATCAGGCCCCAATAGACTTGATTCTCCTATTTCATACCAACATAGTGGAGATTGACACTTCCATCCGTACAACGCTTCATAAGGAGTTGACACTTCCATCCGTATAATGCTTCGTAAGGAGCTATGCCGATGCTAGCGTGATAGCTATTGTTGTATGCAAATTCGACTAACAATAAGTACCGATCCCAATTCCCACGTTGCTCCATTATATAGGCTCGTAACATATCCTCTAAGGTTTGAATTGTTCTTTCCGTTTGACCGTTTGTGGCTGATATGCAGTGCTTAGGCACAACTTAGTACCAAGCATTTTTTGTAAGGCTCCCCAAAATCATGAGGTAAACCTTAGGTCTTGATCCGAAATAATGGTTGAAGGGGTCCTATGCAGCCTTATAATATCTTGAATATACAATTGTGCTAATTTTTCCAACGGATAATTTGCTCGAATGGGTAAAAAGTGAGCAGATTTGTTAATCTATCCACGATGACCATATGGCATCATATCCTGTTGGCGTTCTTGGTAATCCCATTACAAAATCCATGGAGATACTTTCCCACTTCCACTCAGGGATTTCCAAGGGTTGTAGCATCCTGGAAGGTTTCTGATGTTCCGCTTTCACCTTCTGATAGATCAAGCACTTGCTTATGAAGTTTGCCACGTTTGACTTCATGCCTGGCCATCAAAACATTTTCTTGAGGTCTTGATACATTTTAGTAATGATGGGATGTACAATGAATTCACCCTTATGTGCTTCTTCCAAGATTCTTCTTCGGAGATCAATCCCCTCGAGCACACACACCCTATCATGACACCACCATATGCCCTCTTTATCTTGAGCAAAACTCGTTAATTTCCCTGATTACACGAGATTGATCATATGTTGAAAACTAGTATCCTACAGTTGTGCCTACCGAATCTGTTCCTTAAAGCTACTGGCTATCTTAATTTAGTGTAACTGAATGGTCTTGGGAGTTATAAGGATCCCCAAATTAAGATCTCGGAAACCCTCGATAAGCTCTATCTCTTTAATCTTCATCTAGGATACAGTCAGAGATTTCCTACTCAAAACATTTGCCACAATATTTGCCTTACCTGGGTGGTATTTCAATTCAAATTCGTAGTCCTTAAGAAATTCCATCCACCTCCGCTACCGCATATTTAATTCCTTTTGATGAAAGAGGTACTTCAAACTCTTATGATCAGAAAAGACCTTGAATCTCACACTATACAGGTTTTGTCTCCACATCTTCAAACCAAATACTACTGCTGCTAATTTGAGGTCGTGTGTAGGATAATTCCTTTCATGTGGCTTTAATTGTCTAGAGGCATATGCAACCACGTTTCCGATTTGCATCAAGACACATCCTAAACCTTGTTTGGAAGCATCACAATATACCTCAAATGGTCCACGAGGGTCTGGCAAGGCTAACACTGGTGTTGTGATTAACCTTCTTTTCAAGTCTTGAAAACTCTATTCGCACTCCGGTGTTCATTCAAATGGAACATTCTTCCTGGTTAGCTTGGTCAAAGGCAAGGCTATTCAAGACAAATCCTTAACGAATCGCCTATAATATCTAGCTAAGCCTAGAAAACTCCTAATTTCAGTGACTGTGGTTGGCCTCTCCTAATTTAGTACTGCTTCTACTTTGTTGGGGTCTACGGAGATTCCTCCATAGGATACCACATGGCCGAGAAATTTTACTTCTTTCATCCAAAATTCACATTTGGATAACTTAGCATAGAGTTTCTTTTCTCTTAAAATTTGCAAAACCAGCCGCAAGTGTTTTGCATGCTCTTGCTCCGTCTTTGACTAGACAAGTATGTTGTCAATAAAAACCACTACAAACTTGTCTAAATATCGGCGGAATATCCGATTTATATAATCCATGAATATTGCTGGTACGTTTGTTAGTCCAAATGACATCACGGTATACTTGTAGTGAGTTCGAAAGGCTGTCTTAGGGATATCTTGTTCCCCGAACTCAAATTTGATGATATCCGAAATGCAAGTCAATCTTGGAAAATACCGTTGCACCTTGTAGTTGGTCTATGAGGTCATTGATCCTTGGCAGTGGATATTTGTTCTTAATCGTCACTCTATTCAGCTGTCTATAATCTATGCATAGGCACATGCTCCCATATTTCTTTTTGACTAACAAGACCGGAACTCCCCATGGCGATGCGCTTGACCGTATGAGTCCTTTTTCCAAAAGCTCTTCAATCTGTCCCTTTAGTTCTGTCAGCTCCAGAGGCGACATTCGATACGTAGTTATAGATATTGGTCCCGCACCTGGAATTAACTCGACGATGAACTCAATTTCTTTCTCACGAGAGAATTCAGGAATATCTTTTAGAAAGATATCGGGATATTCCTTAACAATTAGGATGTCCTCTAGTTTCTGTTCAACTTCTGTCACATTAACTGATAGGAGAATGTATCCTTAACTCTTCGACTTACTACAGTTTACTAATAAAAAGTTCAGATAAAAGTGTCTCAAGGCTTGGGGTTCAGAAGACAAGACAGAAGTGAATACCACCGTCTTATCGGAGCAATTGAGCATGACTTGATTAGCGGAAAGCAAATCCATGCCCAGAATTATATCAAGTCTAGATAGAGGGAGACAAAATAAATCAGCTGCTAAGGTCCTATTCTCAATTTGAAGAGGAACATTGATGCAAATTTGACTAGGTTTAACAGATTCATTGGTAGGAGTAGAAACCAGTAGATCATAAAGCAATTCAAAAATTGGTAATTGCAAAACAGCCACACAATTATGAGAAATAAACGAATGTGAGGCACTCGAATCATAGAGTACAGTTAGAGTCTCACCGTCCACTTCACAAGTACCTTGGATTAGTCCTTTAGACTTGTTAGCTTCTTCTGCATTCATTGTAAAGACCTACCCTTGTCGTTGAGGTTTAAATGTTTGTGGTGGATTCTTGGTTGGGCACTCATAAATTTTGTGGTCTAGCTTGCCACACCCATAGCAGACATTTTGGCCTGCAAAACACGGCTGATCACTGTTATTCTTTCTGCATTTTGTGCAAGTCGGATTCAGAAGAGGCCTTTGGGGTTGCTTGCCTTTGTTGCCTATCAGTGGGAATCTTCTCTGCTATTGAAGGTTGGGCTTGAATCTTTGACCCTGCGGTGCCAACCCCTTTTTAAAGTTGCCACTAGACATCTTGGCTACAGCCAGTTTCAGGTTACAACCTTCCACAAGTCGGCATTTATTTACCAACATGGGGAAATCTCTAATCTCCATTGGCCCTATTGCTGCAAGAATGTCTTCTCGTAGTCCTCCTTCGAATTTAACGCACTTCCAAACTTCATCAGGGCTCCTCTGGTAAATAGTAGAAAACTTACACAATTCTTCAAACCGGCAATATATTCGGATATCGTCCGGTTTCCTTGACGAAGCTACATAAATTCTAATTCCTTGGCATTTCGAACTAAGGCAGGAAAGTACTTTCGGTAGAAAACATCTCTAAACATCATCCAGGTGACTACTATCTGAGATTCTTTGAATAGTCTTCGTATGCCGTTCCACCAAAACTCTGCATCTGCTTCGAGCATATAGGTGGCAAAAGTCACCTTCTGATGATCCGAACACTCTAGGACAGAGAAAATCTTCTCCATAGCCTTGATCCATTCATCGGCCTTATCTAGGTCACACGCTCCTCGAAAGCTAGGTAGGTTTGCCTTTCTGAACTCAGCAAATATAAGGTAGTGTAGGTCAGCTCCTAGGACATGTGGATTTCCTCCATAGCTTGCCTCAGGTCGCCTGCCTAATTGATCCATCATCTAGTGAGCTACCGCGCCTTGTCCCTACATCGCATGAGCCATCTCTCGTATTGTGTCCATAAGGTTAGTCGGGTCCTCTTGAGCAGGCTCTGTGCCTTCCTTACCTCACCTTTCAGAAGCCATTAAGTTCTAAAGACACAAAACAAAAGTTATTGAGTTAATCAGGCTCAATACTGAGTCTAATGTGCTAGTAAATAACAGCTCACACGATTAGGCACCTCAAACACATGCACATCTATATCTCAACTTCTGGACAAGAGTTAGTGCATGCTATCATCTAAAAATACAGAATATGCGCAAAGCATAGTTAGTCCAATCCTTAGGCCTTAGCTAGGATGAACTACTCTGATATGAAAAATGTAACACCCTACCAATTTAATGTTATGCTTAAGTCATAGCATGAAATTGAGTAGATTGCGTTACCGTGTTAGTGTTCCATTTATAGTTGTATTCATTGTATTATATTCTCTTTTTCTTTGATATGTATATTTATATATTTGACGAACCACATCTCAGGGCACAGAGATCACATCAATATATGTAAACAGAAGAAATGGTGCGCTGTATATAATAAAGGTGATCAGCATCGCCGAATGTAACAAAATTTGATAAAAAGCACAACAAAAAAGGTAAAAATAGTAATATATCACCAGTTGTATATATACATATATATATATATTGGAAGCCAACACTTCAGTTTATATACAGCATCAAAAGAGGATACATAAGTGGGGTCGGTGTACCAAAAAGACATAAGGCCCATGTCAGTCAAAGTAGTCCTACAAGGTCCTCAGAGGACATCTCAAACTAGCTGATATACTTATGGCTAAACCTATGGCCCAATGCTATACACTGCCAAAAGAGGGCCATACTGTACAATACAACCCATGGTCGGGACCTACTCGATCATGTAGCTGTTGGCCATACCAGGCCCGGCTGGGGAGTAGTCAGCACTCGGTCCTAAAGAGGAAGATGATGAACCAGTAGCCTCAGAAGGATCGCTCTTAGAACTGAGCTGAATATCTGGAACCACCTGTGGAGGTGACTCTGGTGGAGGGGCGGTAGCGGCTGCAGGTGCTAAAGGTGCTGGAGGAGGGTGTGCTACATGCAACGGGATCGCAAAATACGGAGCGGCAGGGTCAAAAGCAGGGTGAAATAAAGGAACAACAAAATTCCTATTGCTAAAAATGTAGGGACGGAAAAGGCAGGAGCCAGCTATGTATAAAGAGTCCACTATGGGGTCATGGTGGAGCTATAGGTCAAGGATCTCTATAAACAGGGTAGCTGTCGAGTCCATTACCAGAGTTTGAGAATGATACGGATACACAGAGCGGGGTGAGAATTTAAGAAAATTCTCAGTAAGATTCGAGTACGGTCTTAAATTGATGTCGCATTCATTTTTAGTTGCTTCGGTTTTTTTTTAATTATAAGAACATGGCATCAAATTGAATTATCCACATTTAATAAGTTTAAGAAAAGGTCTGGTTAGAGGCAACGTTCAATTTTACTTAAGACAGCATAAGAAACAGAATAAACTACTATAGTGTCACACAGAATAATGACCAGAATAAATGAACATATAGCAGTAAGTAAATATAATAGTCATATTGTAAACTACTTATAATGACTATACAATGCGACCATGCAAAAACTCATTCTTAAACTTATCATCATAAATTTTTCTGTTACTTGGTCCCCTGGGAATTCTTGGCTATTCAAACTCCTGGGTAATAGTCTACTTTTCAAAATCGAGCTCATTCCTATGTAGGAATACCGGGTTTACTTTCCCCGACCTTCCCACAAATCTATTCCCCTTAACTTTAATCCGCGGCTAGCCCAAGTATTATGGAACTTTTATCATAATATAATCTTTATGAATTTCTTGGAAAATGCACATGTAGCTAAATGTATCTTATAATTCATGCATAGACTTTACTGATATTCCGGCAACATAATGAAACATGTCCGCTTCCTCATAAATAGTGCCAGTACTCAGAAAACTAATCTTTCAGAGAAACCATAACATTTTATTCACAATTCAAACATCAAATTCATAGGAACATTAGTTGCCTTTAAGACATGGTTACTGTCCCAACACTCTCACTCAGCCCAGTTTTTGTAAGTCAAGCCAAGATTTCTATTTAACTCATTTAGACCTAGATTTTGGATATGTTAGAGTGTTATGTGTCTATTTTCTAACCTCTTTAGTCCCATCTAATTTTGATAAATGTAGCTCAAGTTATTTAAGTTTTATCTTGACCTGCCCTATAGCTGGCTAGAATTATACATTTAAAAATAAAAATCCACTAAAAATTGGAACCAGTTCAAATCATATGAAATTGGTATCATATTAAAGGTCACAGGACAAGCTTTCATTTGCATCAAGTTCTAATTCATTTGTAGTATAGCTTGAGTTATAAGCCCCGAAATTTGACCTTTCTGAACTGCTCTATTTTGGCTCGATTTGGACATACTTACTTGAACCACCGGGAGCAAACGGGACTGTATCTAACTCTGAAATTTTTTTGGGATATTCTCCTGTGTGTAAGATTTCTAACAAAGTTAGTTCCATTCAATTCCAAGTCATATATGGCAAGTTTTGCCTTAAACAACCTAGTCTGCCTAGAATCAATCTCAAGAACCTAGGTCAAACTTCCAAAATTCATATCTCTCTCAATACTAATCCAATGACCATATATTATATATATATAGAAATTCTTGAATGTCTAGTTTCACATAAAAATAGTTTCATCAAGTTTAAATGGCTATAGGTGGAGCCGTGCACTCTGCCATACGGACTGTCGAAGGGTTTTAACCTTCCAGCCCCTCCCTGCATCCTACTTTCACTACTTTCTACTTCTTACTCGATTTTAACAGCAAAGACAGCCAACAAACTAGCCAAAGATCATCATATTCATTCAATCATCACATCAGTAAGTAAGAAAATAAAGCCCCAATTAGCCACCCATAACCAAAAGAACAAGAACGAAGTTGAATCTCTACCTCCTTGTATGTGATCTTGCTAGATTTTGGAGGTTGGTTTGATGGAACCTTGTCAAAGCTTGAAGGTTTCATGGAGTTGGGTAAGTGGAGAAAAGAAGAACAAGGCTAGAAGAGGAGCGAAGGGGGTGAAGTCAGCAGGGAATAAGGGAGAAAAATCTGATTCAACCAATTAAACGATAGTTGGAATTGTGGGTTTTGATTGGTTGAAATTTTGTGGTTAAATTTCAGCCATGCTTCCTTCTCCTTGTGGCCTTGGTGGTGCCACCTATAGAGGCTTAAATGGTTGAGTATTCAGCCTTTAGGGTTTTGGGTATATAATTCTATTGATTCGGTTCCAACAGTTTAAAATACCAAAATCTTACCGATTTCCTTTAAATCGGTAAATTGGTTTCAAGAAAATTTCTATGAAATCTTCTATTCTTCTAATTTAATTCCTTTATATCTAAACTCAATTAATTGCTAATTAATTGGTTCTAAATAAATATTTAGTCGAATTTTAATTAACTTCAATTATTCAATAAAAACCGAACAACCAGGTGAAAAATGATAAAAACAAATCCGGTGGATGTTACAAAAGGACCCACATCTTTATCTTTTAACTGCCTTCATTTGGAGGGACCCAAATAACTACCTCCAAGTGACGGGATCTCATATATTCTTCCTTCATTCATATGCAAATATGCATGCTCTCATAAGAATAATTCATGATCATATCCCGATAACATATTCATAATTGTATATTTGTTCATATCATAAATTTCTTGTAAAATAAACACTCATGATTTCATAGACTTTTGCCAAAAATTCGGTAGCATAACGGATTGAGTCCGCTTCCCATGAATAGTGCCAGTACTCAGAAAATCAATTCAGAAAAATAACAACATTTCATTCATATAGCAATATCAATCTCATAGAAATAATAGTTGCACTTGGATTTTTGTTGCTACCTATGTACCTTCACCCTACCTGATTTTGGTAAAATGAGCCATAATTTCTATTTAGTTCATTTGGACCTAAAATTTGGATATATTGGAGTGTTGTGTGTCTATTTTCTAACCTCTTTGGTCCCATATAACTTTGATAAGTGTAGCTCAAGTTATTAGGGTTCTATCTTGGCCCACCCTATAGCTGGCCAGAATTACACACTCCAAAGTAAAAATTCACTAAAATTCAAAAACTAGTTGGAATCATACGAAACTTATATCATATTAAAGTTAACAGAATAAGATTTTATTTTCAACAAGTTTCATTTAATTTTCTCAAGTAGAACTTGAGTTATAAGCTCCATAATTTGACCCCTTTGGACTACCCTGCTCTATCCCAGTTTGGACTTAGGGCAACTTCATTGAATTTCTGGGAGCACTTGGGATCAGATATAACTCTAAAATTTTTATGGGGTGTTCCTCTGTGTGTAAGCTTTCGAAAAAAGTTTGTTTCACTCAATTTGAAGTTGTATAAGATAAGTTTTGCCTTGAACAACCTCATCTACCCAGAATCAAACTCAAAAACCTAAGTCAAATTTCCAAAATTCATATCTCCCTCAATACTTATCCAATGGCCTTATAATTTATATGGTTGGAAAGCCCTAGATGTCTAGCTTTACATAAAAATAGGTATATTAAATTTAAATGGCTGTAGGCAGAGCCGTACACTTTACTGTACGGATCGCTGTAGGGTTTCTCAACTTAACAGATTCTATTTTATGGCTCTTTATGCTTTCTCATTCTAACTTCAATTCTAACTCAAAGTTTTATGTTAAACCAACCATACACCACCAGGTACACCAAATATATGATCAAAGAAATGAAGAAAATTAAAACTTCATATAGCCACAATTTATGAAAATCAAGAGCAAGATGGAATCCTACCCTTATTTTGATGCAAAACTAGCTAGTCTTGAGTTCTAGTGAAAGATATGGATACAAGAGACTTAAGGGAGGCTGAAAATGGAAGAAGGAGATGAAGAAGATGAAGAGAAGAAGGAGAGAAGCCTGTTAGAAGAGGGAGGATAAAATTCTGTTGAAGGAAAAGGAAAGAAAATCCTTATAAAAGCTTTAATGAGGTAGTTGGAGAATTGTGTTTTAATTGGTTGTAAGCTTTGTGGCCAATTGTCAACCAAGCCTCTTCATTTGGTGGCTCTCTATGCGCCAGCCATAGGTGAGTATGTGGTTGAATATTCAGCCATAGAATCATAGAATTTGGGTGTGTAATTCTATTGATTTGGTTCTGTCAGTTTAAAATACCGAATCTTTACCAATTTCCTTCAAATCGGCAAGATATTGCTAAGTAACTTTATGAGATTTTCTATATCTCTATTCTAATCTTCTCTAGTCTAATCTCTTTAATTATCACTTAATGAACTTTTAATTAACTTTTAATTAACCTTACTTATGCATTAAAATCGAATAAATCAATTAATAACGCAAATCGGTAAAACATTGCTATTAACCGTCTAAAATTTTCTACATAACTATTTCAAATTCTTCATTCATTAATCTCTTTATAATTCATTCCTAATTACCTTCACACATTTTATAAAATTGAATAAATCAATTTGCAGCGCAATTTAAACGTTCAAAAAATAAAATTTCAGATGTTACACCTACCGAAACTAGTTTTGGTCCAAAACTGTTTCTACTTAATCTTCCACTAAACCAACTATCCAAGGACAATTTCAGACTTCATACATAAGTGGTAATTCCAATGGTGAGATAATTATGGTAAAAATAGTTTACACTTATTCCAATGGTGAGATAATTAATTTTTTATCTTTTCTAGTTGGCTAGTGTAGGATTTAACCATCCCCTTTGAGGCAAAACCCAACATAGTGTTCCTAGCAAGTTTGTGTCCATAATTTAACTTTATTTAGGGTTAACTAAGTTATCTAGACTCATAGGAACTTCAACCTCACATTAAATCATGGGGATTCAAGTTTTAACCCCAAATAATCCTATTCTAGCTAGTTTATGACATTATTCAATTAAATGCTCTGCCAAGGGTTTCACCTCACAAAAACCATATTAGAACACTCACCCAAGCTAATATAAACTAAATCTAAGCTCTAAACATATTACTATGTTCAACCCATTGAACCCTAGAATAGTGACCTCGAATATAGAGCATATATTTCTCAAGAATCATAACAACAAGAAGCTAGGAATCCCTACCTCTTCTTCCTAGTTTGAAAGTCCTCCGAGATTCAAGCTCCAACCTTCAAGAACCACCCATCCAAGAGGAAAAATCTCATGCCTCCTTGGTGATGTAGCCACGACCTTTCAAGGGGAGCGGGAGTGCAACATCCCGAAGAACAGTGTGTAACATCCCCATATAACATAATAGGAAATGATAAAAACGTCCTTGGGCAAACTTTTGTTATTCACAACCTTGCCCCTGAACTTTTTAGAAAATGACATTTAGGTCTCTAGATCAATAGAATTAGTAGAGTAGGGTTTTTAACGAAGTAGAATCACATAGCGGAAACGTAGAAACTAAATTCTTAGCCAATTGGGCCACGGAGGTGCCCACATGTGAAATGACACAGGATGCCCTTAGACGTGCCCATAATTACAAAAATGTCATTAGTTATGGAAACCAAATAGAAAATATTAAAGGATTTACGAAAAAGCGAAAAGATAACAATCCCAAAAAAACAGGGCAATTGATTTGCGCTATTAATCAATTTATTAGAAAAATAAGAGTAATTAGAGATGAATTATAAATACTAGAGCTAAAGAAAATTTAGATTGTTATGTAAAAGACTATGAGAAATTATTTAGTATAATGTCCGGAATTATGCTAAGTTTAATATACGTTATTAATCGATTTATCTGATTTTATTGAATGTGTAGAATTAATTAGAAGTTAATGAAAGGTTAATTACGAGTTAATTAAATGTTAATTAGAGAAACTAGACTTGAGAGAATTAGAATAGACACATAGAAACTTTCACAAAAAGTTTTCCAAACTATTTTGCCGATTTGAAGGAAATCGGTAAAGATTCGGTATTTTTAACTTCCAGAACTGAATCAATATAATTGCACACCCTAAACCCTATGCTTAATGGCTAAATACACAGCCACATAACCACTCAATTTGTGGCACAAAACAGCCCCAAAATGAGTGGAGTTGGCTGCACTTTAGCCACAAAAATTTCAGCCAATAAGAATGAAACTTGCCAAGCACTTCATCTAGCTTTTGGGAGAGTCTTTTCCTTCCTTATCCCTTCATTTTCGTGCTACCCATTTAGCTGCATCTTCTCCACCATATCTTCCTTCATTTCACTTTATTTCACCTCATTTTCAAGCTTCCATCACTTCTCTATCAAGAGAAGCTCAAAACTAGTTAGTCTTGCATCAAAAATTGAAGGTAGGGTTCAATAATCCCCATAATTCTCTTGTGTGTGGCTGATGAGGGTTGGGATTTCCATCCTATATCACATACACATGATGATTGATGACTGGTTTGGCATGAAACTCTTGGGTTTTGGTTGAAACTTGCATGAAAACCCATGAAGGAGAACAACCAGAATAAGATAAGCTGGGAAACCCTACGGTAGTCCGTATGGTAGAGTATACGACTCCACCTACAGTAGTTTAAATTCAATGAAACTATTTTTATGTGAAACTAGAAACCTAGGGCTTTCCAACCATACAAAATATAAGGCCATTGTATTAGTATTGAGGGAGATATGAATTTTAGAAGTTTGACCTAGGTTTTTGAGTTTAATTCTGGGCAGATAAAATTGTTTAGGGAAAAACTTACCCTATACAACTTGTAATTAAGTGAAACTAACTTTCTTAGAAATTTTACACATAGGAGAACACTCTATAAAAATTCCAGAATCAGATTCAACCCCAATTTCTCCCAGTAGTTCAAGGAAATCACCCTAAGTCCAAACTAGGCTAAAATAGGGCAGTCTAGAGGGGTCAAATTACGGAGCTTATAACTCAAACTCTTCTGCAAGCAAATGAAATGGAACTTATTTCAAATAAAATCTTGTCCTATTAACTTTAATATGATATAAATTTTGTATGATTTTAAACAATTTTCGATTTTTAGTGAATTTTTACTTTTAGGTGTGTAATTCTGACCAGCTACAGGGTAGGCCTAGATAGAACCCTAATAACTTGAGCTACATATATCAAAACTTAATGAAACTAAAGAGGTTAGAAACTAGACACATAACACTTCAACATAGCCAAATTTTAGGTCTAAATGAGTTAAAATGAATTTAAGGCATAATTTCTAAAAACGGGCAGAGTTGAAGAATATGAGCAGGATTTCCAAAATTAAAGGATTTGGCACCTTAATGCATATATGAGTTCAATTAAAGTCTACATGTTGCAATTCCATGTTGGTGCTTGAAAGATTAATGCATTATATTTGACCTCTTACTGTGACTGACTATCTATTGAAACTGGCACTATTCATAGGGAAATGGATCTAATCCGTTATGCTGCCAAATTTTTGGTAGAAATATGTGAGAGTTAGGGATGTTCATATGATGAGTACATGGCTATCATGCAAGTATGAGATGTTTAAGAATAAGGTATGAAGCATATGCATCCATGAACCCTATGATTAAGGATATGATGATGATTACACATCCTAAGGAGTGTGATGGTGATCACACCCCGATGGGGTATGACATGGCGATCATACTCTGGCATGTGACATGACAATGAGATCCTCTACTTGGAGGCACGTGGCCAGATGAGATCCCTCTACCTCAGAGGCACGTAACCAAATGAGATCCCTCCAAATTAGAGGCATGTGGTCAAAATGAGATCCCTCCAATTAGAGGCACATCTAAGCTCACGCCCTAGGGACGATGATACGTAATGCCTAGGTGTGCCAAGAAAAAGAAAGTAAAGAAAACTAAAGATAGATGAATGTGCTCAAATCAAGAAGTTAGTTGCATCCATCTCTGCATGTTATTCAATTGTATCGTATCTTATTATGAATTGTTACATTATGATTACTTATCCTTCATGCTGATAAGTTAATTGTTTAAAGTTCATCTCTATTTATCAAGTGGACGACTAAAATGAACTCTGCTTTGGATAATACATTTTCAAACTATAAAATTGAAAAGTCTATTAACATGTTCACCCTTTTCATAATAAACCGAAGCAGTTGGAGATAATAACGATACACATCATATGGTAGTTTAATGAATCCTACTGAGAATTTATAATTCTCACTGCTATGTTTATTTCCGTGTTATCTCTAGATAATTCAGAAGTTCCAAAGAAGGTCCTCTGAGGCAGAGCTGACTAATAAGATTGAAGGTGGCCATAGGTTGCTGCCAAACAAGGTCCGATTAAGTGACAGTAACAACTCCTAGATGAGGTATTATGACTTAAGCATAGTACAATACTTGGGAGGATATTACACAATGCATCTGATTAGCACTATTAAATGATTTATTTCGTTACATTAGAAATAGTGTTGAGATGTGAATGTTAATGTTAAGAACATTTAGATTTGCTATGTGGAAAATTTAATGAAGGTCATTAGTAATGTCTAGCCAATTTAAGAAGAATCGGTTTGATTTCGGTGTTGTGTAGCGCAAGAATCGAATTAGTAGAAATTTATATTGTAGTATGACACAAGTACCAGTTAGAATGAGTGGCTAAAATTTAACCACCCACACCCCTATTATTGGCACCATATTAGCCACAAAAAAGGGGAAGTTCAACCAAAATTTACTAATATTAAAATCAACCAATCACCACCCATGAGTCATCCTTGTTTTATGACTCAAACACAAGTTGTTTCCACCCTTCTCCCTCTCATTTTCGGCCTCCACACATACCAGACCCTTTTCTCTCATTTTCTTCCTCAACTTCATCTCATCATCCTTGTTTCTTCACCCGATCTCCACACCTTCACCCAAACTTGCTTCTTTTTACCTTCAACTTAAGATTTAACGTAGGATTTTTGAATTTTTATTTGCTGTTAGGGTTAAATGGCTGGTTAGGGTTTCCTTGTTCCTTTTTAATATGATATTGTATGAAGATTATATGATTTCTTTCAATTGATTTAATATGAAAATTCTTGATTTGGGTTGGAAACTTGATCAAAAACTTACAGAAGAACTCAAACAGGATTGTTGAAAACTAAAACCCTAGGACCTATCTGTACTGTCACAACATGCTCAGAGGATATTACGACGAGAGGCAACAATAAATACTGAAAAATATGGGGATATATCAATAGAGTTGCCACCAATTTTTATTTATAGAAAAAAAATCAGAAAAACCTTTTTAAATTTGTAAAACTGGTCTTTAAAAATGAGATTTGGGTTCAGGAGTCTGATTATATATAGAGAATGATGGAAACTTAATTCCATTGCACCCCTAATACATCCATCCTTTCACGGTTGCTTGAAGTTAGTCGTGCAAATTGATTAATAACTTGACAATATTTATTTATCCCCTTCAAGGGAAAACAAAAAGATTAAAATTGAGCAATTATTTGTAAAAGAAAAGAAAAAAAAAGAATTAAGAAATATTTATTTTGAATTTTATTTATTAAGATATAATGATTATAAATAATTCAAGCAAATATAAATCATTTTTCTTTGTTGGATTTATGAAGGAAAAATTATGAAAACATATATTGGATATTTGCTATAGCAGTCAAATCCTGCTAGTACTACTGGAGGAATATGATATATAACCTTAAGAATTTCAAGAAGAGCTTACTTGATCGGTACTCCAATCCTCTCTTGATATCCCTGTCATTAGCTAGTTCCAAACTAATTTATCAATATAAAATTTTGGAAAAAAGAGATAAATTGAAAGAAATTTGTTCTTCTTATTTAGATGATTATTTTAAAGTTTAATTATAGTGCCTAGATTACGAAAATTAATTTATTTATGTTTTATTATTATTTATAAGAAAAGACTATAAAAAATGTTTTAAAGTTTTATTTTTATTTGAGATCAGATCTTATCTATGCTCCTGGCAAGATCTAATATAAATCCTCAAAAGTTTTAGAAAGAGTTTGTATGATTGGTACCCTAATCCTCTTCTGATTTTTCCATCGTCAGCTTATTTTGAATTGTTTTTATTGATACAAAATTTCAAGTGAAAGATTAAAGAAATTATTTTTATTTTGTTTATCTATCTACTTTATTATTATTTCTTTCATGAAATGGAACCAAAAATTAAGCCCCAAAAAAAAAAAACTAATAGATTAATTATATAGAGAAAGAAGAATAGAATAAAAGAAACAAATTAAAATGATAAATAAATAAATGTGTCAACATAAGTAAACACGTATGAATAAATGAGTAAATAAGCATGTATATAAGTTAGATGTAACATCCTCAACTTCTTGTCGTGTTAAATTACCTCAGTACCCCTGAGTAATTAGGCACTTAATGAGAAATTATGAGATTAAGGCTTAATTAAGGGATTAACGAAGAGTTTATGAGTTAACTCGGATGAAAAAAGTCAAGAGAATGCTTAATTGAGATTAGATAATCTCTAATTAAACAAGTCAGACCCTTAATAGCTTAATTAAGCACTAATCACCCTTACTCAGCTTAATCAAGTTTGATTAAGGTTAATTAAGCTTAATCACAAGGTTAATTTTTGTTAATCATGTTCTTGTGTGTTAATCACTAATCCTTACTTAATCATCTTAATTAAGTTGTATGAGCACTTAATCACATGATTAAATTCAAATTTAGTCAACTAGATAATAAAGTAAAAAGTGATGTTATAAAAGCATAAAGTAAAAGATAAGAGTGCTTTATATAAGAGTTAGTACATGCTTTGCTCCCCTATCATCTAATTTGTCCTCCTAAACCTTAATTAACACAAAATTAAGAAAATATCTCCCTCCTTCCCCTTTATGTTAGATGCCACTTTCTCTCTCCCCACCCTCATCCATTTTCATTTTCAAACTTTCCTTCTCTCTCTAAGTTTCCTACTCCTCCAACTTCTCTCTAAAATTCTCTCTTCTTCTTCTTCATCTTCTTCTTCCTTTCTCCACCACCACCACCCAAAACCTCTCATTTAGCCATTCAAGGACCTCATCTTTGGGTCTTTGGAGACAAGATCAAAACACTACAACCTCTATTTCCACAAGATCTCAAGAGCTTCTCCTTCGTCCTTGCAAAACTGCCACCATCATCACCAAGAGGAGCCATCATTTTCTTCTTCTCCTTCCTTGTTGTAGCGCCGTTTTGATAAGGAGATAGTGATCTTCATCTTTTTCATTTTGTTTGCTCAAGAAATGTTGGAGGTTGGTTCTTTCATGACCAAGATCTCTAAATGAAAACTTGAGAAAATCCTTCATGCTCTTCAGGAGCAAAAGTTTCCATTTTTGGCAAAATATGTTCTTGTTGTTCTTCAAGTGTTCTTGATGTTTCTACTTTTGGAAAAATATGTTCATGTTCTTATTCTTGAATGTTCTTGATGTTCTTCGTGGTATCTTGCTTAAAGTTGTTCTTTTTCTTATGATGAGTTTATGATTAGAAAAGTTTTATCTTTACATGCTTTTTATGATTTGATAAGTCTATGAACATCCTAAAAGCTTTAAACTTTAAAAAGTTTGCTTCTTGGTTCCTTAAAAGTAGTGCAACTTTTAAGCTTCCATAAAGTTTTATTTTGTTTTATTTTGAAGGCAAGAATACATATAAATGTAACACCCTCCCAAGTACAATACTATGCTTAAGTCATAGTACCATACTTTGGAGTTGTTACTATTACCTGAACGGACCTTATCTGATAGCAGCTTCAGCCATCTTCGGAAACTTCTGAAACTATCTGGAGACAACACGGAAATAGCGGTGAGAATTATAAATTCTCAGTAGGATTCTCTAATTATCATACATAATGTCATCATTGTCATCTCCAGTTTGCTTCAGTTTATTATGAAAAAGGTGAACATATTATGTAGACTGTTTAATTTTACAGTTCAAAAAATATACTATCCGAAGCAAAGTTCAGTTTTACTCATAGGCTTGTCATCTGGGAGAGCTCATACAACACCAATTTAGGAATTATAGTATGAATAATAACTGAAACATATTAACTTACACATAGTATCAGTATATTGGGAACATAACTTTACTTGTACTTGAGTTTATACATATATATAAAATTTACTTTTCTTTCTTCATCTTTCTTTTCATCATAAAATCTTTACGTGCCACATTCCAGAGTATGATCGCCATGTCATACCCTATCAGAGCGTGATCGCCATGTCACGTTCCTTAAGAATGTGGGATCTTCCTTCAGTACTTACACTAGCTGGGTCATACCATGCCTCATGTAAGTTCTGGCCCCCATGCTCACACTAGCTGGGTCGATACCATGCTTCGTGTGAGTAGGGTGTCTACATATATTTTAATCTTTAGTCTTTAGTCTTTAGCCTTTACTACCCTTGGGTAGCCTGGCCTTGGAGTGAGCTCGTCAGCTTCACTCGTGACCGTCATCACACCGGTTCACCCACAAGGGAACCCACTGCCTCTAGGTTGGAGGGATCTCATTCTGGCCACGTGCCTCTAATTGAAGGGATCTCTTCTGGTCACATGCCTCAAAATCAAGGGATCTCATCTGATCACGTGCCTTCAATATAGAAGGATCTTATCTGACCACATGCCTCCAACATAGAGGGACCCAAGTTTTAGCTGCCTTCACAGGGAGGGATCTCAAATAACTGCCTCCAAGTGAGGAGACCCACATTCAATATATTCACATTTAATATGCTCATGTCTTTTCATTCTTATACATGATCATGCATAAACATGCTGAATGTACTCATATATACGTTTCACCATTTATTCTCATATATCTCATATTATACTTATATCATTCTTGCATACAAACATTCCTAGTTTCATAGACTTCTGTGGCAGCATAACGGATCAGTTTTGTCTCCCCATGAATATGCCAGTTCTTACAGACAATTCAGTCATAGCAATATAATCAATCTAACATATATATCAATGTAAAACTGGCAATCCTCAACTCAAACCTTATATGTCGACTAACACTTGTGAAACTATCAATTTGGTCATTATGCCAATTCTATTCAGTTCTGCCCGAAATTTGCATAATCCACCTTTACCTCTATTCAACTCATTTAAACCTACATTTTGGTTATGTCATAGCTCTATGTGTCTACTTTCTAACCTCTTTGGCCCCATATCATTTTGATTTATACAACTCAAGATATTCAAATTTTGCCTCAGCCTACTCAGTCACTGGCCCAAATTACACTCCTGGAAGTATAAATTCACTAAAAATCGAAACTAAGCTCAAATTATACGAAATTGGTCTCATATTGAAGCTAGCAGGACACCTTTCATTTGCAACAAGTTTCATTCCATTTGCTTTAGGATAGCTCGAGTTATAAGTCCTGAAATTCCACCTTTCTGAACTACTCTGTTTTGGCTTGGTTTGGACATAGGGTAACTTTCTCAAACCACTGGGATCAATTGGGGTCATAACAAACTCAGAATTTCATATTGCGATGTTTCCCTATGTGTAAGATTTCTAACAAAGTTAGTTTCACTCAATTTGGAATTGTATAGGGTGAGTTATACCCTCCTCAAATCACCCTGCTCGGATGAAAGTCCTGATTCCTAGGTCAAACTTAAAAAATTCATATCTCTCTCAATACTAATCCAATAACCTTATGTGATACATGTATGGAAAGCCCCGAATGTCGACTTTCATCTAAAAATAGTTTCATTGGATTTAACCAGCTGTAGGCAGAGCTGTATACTCCGCCGTACAGACTGCCGTGTAATTCCTCACCAAGACAGCATCCTAATTCTCCATTCTTTCTAATTTTCTTCTTCTAACTCTAATTTCAACTCAAGATTTCATGTTAATCCTATCATAATCCATCATAATACATCCAATAATTCATCAAATACATGAAGAAGAGTACAATTTCATGCAATCATAGTGCAAGTAATTGAAGAACAGAAATGGAATCCTACCTCTTTGGAGTGTGATTTGAGCTAAGTGTTGAAGCTTGAGTTGATAGAACCTTTCTAAGCTTGAAGGAGTGATGGAGTTGATTAAGAGAAGGGAAGAAGGAGGCTGGAACAAGGGGAAATGGAGAGGAGAGTCTGATTTAAATACATGAGAGTAGTTGGAATTGTGGTATTGATTGGATGGAATTTTGTGGTTGAAGTTCGGCCATGTCTCTCACTTTTGTGGCCAAATTGCTCCCCACGTCGTCCTACAAACTGCTCTCCATGTCATACCAAAAGTGGAATACGCTTCCATTGTACCTGAAATCGGAACTCGTCTCTATTATGCTTGAATTTGGAACTCGTGCCATTTTACTTGAACTTGGAGTTGAAGCCGGATGTCGGAACTCGTCCCATCTTGTTTGTGACTTAAGGAAATCTTGTCTAGTTTATTCGAAACTTGAAAGCAAAGTCAGATGTCAGAAATCGTAAAGCACAATCACCTTAAAATTGAAGGTCAAGGAAACCAAAACACTCAAACCCAGAAGTCGGGGGACATATGTGAACTTGAATCGATTCTAAGCATAACACCGGAGATCAGGAGTCAAACCAATCTTATGTACCATGAAATCGGAACTTATATAATCTCGGAACTCCAAACATAGTCTAGGAACTCGGGGAAATCAAGAGAAATGAAAAGCTCTTAGTAATAAGCTCGAGATCGGAACTCATGCAAATTTTGCTCGAACTTGGAGACCAATTCGGAGGTCTGACCTTGCATCTATTTTTAGTTGAGATCAACTCAGATGTCGGATTTCGTGTAAGGTCGAAAATCGAAAAATCCAGCCAGTCCATTAGAGCCTTAATAAAATCGGAAATTGGAAATTTTCAACCCTTACTGCTGAGGTCGGAAGTCGGAAATCGGGACGTTACAGTAAAAGTCTAAGCTTTTGGAATAATAAGCCTTTTTGAGTTAGAAAAATGATATCTTGTCACTTTATGTCTTGGAAATCAAACCTTAAAGAAAAGAACTTTCATAAAATTTCAAACTTTAATCAAGGATAAGACCTTTAAGTCATAAAAGTGTTGTTTTGTAACATTTGATTCATAAAATTTAGATCTTGAACCAAAATAATGCTAAAAGGTATTAACTTTTATAAAGATCAAGACTTTTTAACCTTAAAGTTAATGTTTCATATCACTAGTTGATAAAGTAGGAAGCTTTTTAATGTGGAGACAACTTTAAGTCATAAAGTTGAGACCTTGATGGTCTGACAATAATTAAATAAGTCAACTTTCATAAAGAACAAGACTTTTCAGTTAAAAAGCTAGTAAATTGTATCCTTATTTCATAAAGATCTAATCTTTAAGATAAAAGCTTGAAACTTTGTAACTTAGATAAGTTAAAAATCACCCTTGGTGATTAGTAAACATAGTGTTGTTGGGTTCATGAGTATGGTTATGCATTGTCATGACTCAAGGATTAGAGGGATCTCGAACTCCTTAGGAACAGAAGTATGATTAGGGCCTTTGAGCATACAATGAACCTAGGAATCACTAAGTACATGGTCTCAAGGAAAGGAAACAACCACCTAATTTAACTAATTTGAGCAAGTATTCCATAAGACATATACTTAAGTAAAGAATAAGATCATTTGAGAACTAAGTAACTAAAAGACTACATGTACACATATTTTAACTATGTGATTCTCTCATGGGTAACCACGAGAAATCATATGAGGATTCATAAGATTCTTCACAAAGAATAACGCAATTATGAACCCTTCTAGGGTATGAATGTATGATGCCATTCGGCATGATGAATGATAAGTTTGATTGAGCTTTTTCTCATGATTGAATGATGAGTGTGATGCTATGATATAGATATGATGGACTATTGGTTGAAAGTTGTGATTGGCATTTTGGGGAAGCTCCGGTCTTGCCGTTATGCTACCGGATATCTGTCAAAATTATGGACTTAGTCATATCATTGCACGTGTCTAATCAAAGAAGTATTATACATGTAAAGTATAATGATAAGAAATGAAAGAATGGGAAATGACCCCTTGATCACTTCCAGGAAGTGAGAGACGGCGATCCATAAGAAACCTCTATAAGGAAGGCAAGGGTGATATGGAGGACCCTCCAACTTAGAGGTAACCAATATCGGCTTAGTTTGATTTGGTTAGTACTGCATGACGATGGTCACGGAATGAGCTCATGTCCAAAAGCAGTCTATTTCAAAGAAAAGTAAAGAATGTTAAGCACATGCTAAAAATGAAAGTCAAAGTAGGACCATGGTCAAGTCGATGAATTGCATAGTCATGCATGTTGCCACATTCCTTATGACATTGTGAATGTTTATTATGTATATTAGCATGTATGCCTATGTATGACGTTACGGATATGATGATTAATTTAAAACCAACCCACTTTGGGGTTTAAGTTTTCAAAACCATTAAAATTGAACTTATATCTGTCCATTATGTTTATAATTAAAATCGAAGTGGCTAGGATGATGACGATGACACTGTGTTTGTCTAGTCATGATCCTACTGAGAAATTTAGTATTTCTTCACTCCTACGTTTCCATGTCGTCTTTAGAGGATGCCGATGTCGGGCACGGTGATGATTTTCGTTGAGTTCCCAGTGATGCATTAGCACTTTGACCCAGTGCTAAATGCATCCGTGATGATTGCTCAAGTAGCAACGCGGGTCTACATGTTCCATAGCTGCCGCCTCCGTACACCCGTGATGAGTCCGTTTTTCCACCCTCATGAGTCGTTCGAGGATATCACTATGGATGACGTTTGCCCGCCTTTCCATCCTCTGAGGTACCCCACTGATAGAGATTCCAACTCAAACACCCGCCTTGATACTGACAATTTCGTTTGATTCCGATCCTTTGGAACCGTCCTATCCGAGCTACCACATGGAAACGGACCGGTCTGAGCCTTCCTTCCTGTCCGTGATTCGCTTGTCGTCCGATTCATCTTCTTCTTCAACAACCCCTCATCACACTCCACCCCCAGTTTGCGGTCGCCGGTTCATTCGTACTCATGCCGTGCTTCGTGGGCATGGCCGTGCTCGAGGAGGAGGACGTGGTGATGTTTTTCCCAGTGGATTCAGGAATGGTTACCTCCTGCCGAATGAGTGAGGTATTGATTTGCATGCGAAGCTGAGCATAAGAATAGCCCCTTTTTGGTTGTAGCGAAGGTTATCATTTTCTTTCGATATGTATGGGCGGATTAGGATTTTTTATGTATTTCCTTCTATCATGTATTTCATTAGGGTATTTTGTAGGGCCAATAGTAGGTATTGGACCCATTATTATCTTTGTGTATGACTGCTGCTATTACTACTATTATATTAACTATGGGATGGCTATAGAATGAATATTATCTTTATCAAAGATTGTGGTTATTCTTATTGTTTCTATTTATGTTACATGCGATGTATGCATGAGATAGTGACATTTGTATTACACGTTCACGATGTGCTCATGGCTCTCGATTTCAAAAACAGTTTACTCATTATTGTTCAAAAAAAAAAATTACCCCTATTTTCGTTAAAATATAATTTCTAAAAGGTAATATTAGTTCCGTGAGTAAAAGTAACAACTAATAACTCCACAATATGACTTAAGCATGGAATGGAACTATTAGGGTGTTACATTAGACTATTTGAGGAAATAAAAGAAACAAGTAAAATAAAAAAAATTGGAATCAAAACTCAAAACGTAAAACAAGTTAAAGAGACAAATGGCTGGGCTATTAATTGCAGCCCAAAATAAACAAGAAAGAAACCAAAAAGAAACGTGCATATAGAGCCACAAAGGAATAAGTGTAACATCCCCAATTTTTGTCTAAGCTAATTGGCTCGGTGTCTCCGGCTAATTAGAGGGGTTAGCGATTAATTAAGAACTAATCAGCTAATCCCGATAGCAAGGGCTTAGTAAATTAAAGGCAAGTCAACAATTAAAACATAATGCATTAAAAGTTACAATTAAAAGCTTAATTGCCTAATCCTTCTTAATTCATGATTTAGAATATAAAAACAAGGTGATCTAACCTAATTAACTAAGAGCATATAAGTATCACATCTTAATTACATGAAGATTAACCCTCACCTCTTCTTTACATAATTAATGAGGAAAATCCTTTTTATTGAAAATGTGCTTATGTGTAATTAAACTAATTGAATTAATTAGCATTTAGATAATTGTAACAATGGTAAAATTTTAGAAACATCCCTTTAATTATTGTTTGAAAGTTTGGTCAAGGCAAGAGCCATATCCAACCATCCATTTGCCTTCTCATCATACACCATTAGATCAAGAGTCCATGTTAGTAGATTCCTTAAGTCAAGACAAAAGATCTACTCTCCTCCATCAAGATTGTGACACTTGGAGTGATGACATCCACCCAAGCCAATCCCAAGAGTAGTCATGCTTTTAACCACTTGAGAAAACACTAAATAGTCTTTACCCAAGTGCCAAGACTCAAAGAAAACACAACCCACCCTTTTACCCCAAGGTTCCTAGCCCTTTTGCTTGAAAAATAAGTAAGACTCATCTACTCTCTCTTGTTTGTTGGAGAAGCAAATCAATCAGCCCTCCCTCACCCCATTTGTTGCGTAAAAATAGCCCCTTCCTCACTCTCTTATTTGTGATTTCCATTCTTTCCCAAAGACACCAAGTAGCCACTCCTTTTCCTCTCGACCTCTCCTTGTTCTTCCTATTTCTCTTCTTGTTCTTGTCACATTTCCACCACCCTCACTCTCATCTTCTATCACCACCCTCACTAACTTATCAAGGATCACATTCTTTGGTCTTTGGTAGAGCAAAACAAACACTCATTTAGCCCCATTTACTAGCTCAAGAGGAAGGAGACCATCTCCAACCATTTTCATTCTTCAAGCTTCCAAGAGAATCCTTGTGGTAGTGACTCTAATCTTCCTCTTTTATGTGTTCTTCAAGCCTTTGAACTCCTAAGCTCTCCATAGCTAGGTAGTTCTAGGACTTGTTTCCAAGGCCTCATGGCCGTGCTTGTTGATATGATGAGTTTTCATTTGTTGTGTTCTTCTCTTTGGCATGAAATTTTCGGTTGGTACGTTTATTGTTATTGAACCAAATTTTTAGAAGTTAAAACATTGAGTTAATATCAAGATCTCAAAGATTAAAAGTGGGTTGGAAGAGAAAAGTGATCACTTGAGAAAAAGCTATAATGTTTTTATAAGAAAATTCGTTTAAACCAAAACCGTGGAAGCTGGAAAATTCTGGCAGTCTGTATGGCATGGCTGATTACACTTTCAATATAACTCCAAATGCAACGAAACCAATTTTATGTGAAAATAGACTCATAGAGCTTTTTATACATATAAAATACATGAAATTTGGCCTTAAAACGAGAGAGATATGAATTTTCAAAATCTACTGTCCCCAGATGAGTTTCTGTTCGGGCAGTATGTAATAAAATATGCATAACTCAAGTTATACATAACATTTTTGAGTGGGACCAAGTTTGTTGGAAAGCTAAGACATAAAGGATTTGTCAGATTCCATGTAAGGAACTCCCAGTGAAGTTGACAAGCCATTGACCCGAGTTGAACTTTCAAGTCTGAACAGTCAGAATAAAATGTGTATAACTCAAGCTACAAAATGAATTTTTGAGTGGGGCTTCTTTTATCTAAAAATAGACTCAGAGAAGTATAATCATACCAAAATTCGAAATAAAAGAGTAAAAGATGAAATTATGGTGAATTTTTGAAGTTACTGCCCCACTGTAAAAGTAAAACTGGTTGTGGTTAAGTTTTAAAGGTTAATGAGAAATAAGCTTTAAGATATTAAGACCTTTACACTAAGCATTGGAAAAACCCTCATAACTCAACTTAAAAGTTTCAAAAAGAATAATAGATGAAATTGGCCCTATGCCTAATAAAAGAATTTATACAAGAGGCAACCTCAATTAAAAGTTTGCACCAAATTTACTAAGCTAAGCTCATAAGACTTTGTGTGATAAGTATGCCTCTATGTGTCCATATGATGATATGATATGATGATGATCACAATAATGATGATAAGATATGATATGATGATGATCATAATGATGATGATATGATATGATGATGATGATTATGGCATGAAATGATGATGATACAATATGATGATGATGATTATGATAATGATATCATGTCGATATGAATGTGATATGTTGATGATATGATGCTTAATAATATACGATAAAAGAATCACATTTGGGGATGGCGATACGTAACGCCTAAATGTGGAAAAGAATTAGAACAATTTTGCATCATTAGCTTTAATAAGAAGAATATGAACTAAGGGTGTGATCCTTCAAAAGGGAAGGTGACCTAATTTAAGCTCCCCTCATCCACGACTTGCATGAGGCATGGCATGACCCAGCTAGTGTAAGTACCGAAATTCTATGGTGGCGACGGCCACGGTATGAGCTCATTACCACTTATGTTTAGTGGGTGAAAAGATAAAGTCAAGTTAAGAAAAGAAAAGGGACTTCGGTCCAAACCCTAGAAAGGGAAGAAGTTAAGAGAATCTTATAGCATGGACATGCATGTTTTATGTAATTATAATTGTGCTTGTGCATGTTATGATATAAATGATTAGAGAGTATGTTAAAATTGAATCTACTTCGGATATTCATGTTTTCGAAAACCTAAGAACGGAACCTTATGAATGCTCACTATTTTCATTAATAAAACCGAAGTGACTGGGATGATGACGATGACACTTTCGTGTCGGGTTCAAGTCTTGCTGAGAAATTCCATTTCTCACCCTAGTTATTCTTCCGTATCATCACCAGATCTCGATGACGCATCTGGTGGAGTGGAGCATGGATCCCCCACATTGTAAATGGACGTATGATGTAATGATTTGCTAGACAATGCTGATGTGGACTTATAGTCGCCGTAGCTCTGCATCTTTATTCATTTCTTCTGTGATGAACGATATTAATTTAAGTTTGTATCTAGTATTTGGATCATGGCACGACCATGAGCCTCCTTCGCTGTAATGCTGATATGTATGTATATATATATTATGAACCCATATCGATGTAATGATTTGCTATATAATGCAATGTATTTGTGAGTTACTATTTATTTACCCTTATCTTGTTTTATGATATTTGAGTTCGTATTTTATGCGACACGCTCTTTCTCTATCTAGCTTCTCGCTCAAGGCTTTACTTTTCAAAATGCTGCAAAGCGACGACATATTTAAAAAATATATATATATTACTGTATTTTCTGCGTAACTTAATTTCAAATGAAGTTTAGTTTTTCACGAGCATAAGTAACAACTAATAAAACGCTGTAATACGACTTAAGCGTAGTATGGATTTATTAGGGTGTTACATTATGGTATCAGAGTAGTTCATCCTGTTAAAGCCTGAGGTTGGACTGACTATGCTTCCAAGCATAACTCTACATGCGCTATGTTAAGTCGTGCTGTGAATCCTGTCTGTATGATGGGATGTAGGACTTAGAATACATGGCTATCATATGATATTGCCTTTAGTTACTGCCATGCTTATGCTTAATATTGGGCCTGATCAACTTGATATCTTTGTATGGTGTGTTTAGGAACTAATGGCAACTCGCAGATGTACCTCCAATGAGAATAGTGACAACACGAACCTTGCCGAGTTCATGAGGACCTTCCAGCAGATGGCAAATGCAATGCAAGCTCAAGCTACAGCTGCTGAGCATATGATGGACCAGTTGAACCGGAGATCCGAAGAGTCTGTTGGTGGAAATGTAGTGGATGCCGAGTATCAGAAGTTCTCGGAGTTTCGTAAGGCAAACCCGCCCAGTTTCAAAGGGGCTTTCAACCCTGACGAAGCCGACGAGTGGATCAAAGAGATTGAGAAGATCTACTCCGTGCTAGCTTGCTCAGAGACCCAAAAGGTGGCGTTTGCCACTTACATGTTGAAGGTGGATGCCGAGTTCTGGTGGAAAGGGGCGAAAAACTTGATAGAAAGTGATCAGAGGGAGATCACATGGGACGCCTTCAAGGTGGCTTTTTATGAGAAGTACTTCCCGATGTCCGTAAGGAATGCGAAGGAGATAGAGTTCCTGAGGCTCTACGAAGGGGGTATGAGCATTGCCGAATACACAGCGAAGTTTGAGGAGCTGTGTAAGTTTTCCACATTGTATCAGCAAAACCCAGATGAGCATTGGAAATGCATGAAGTATGAGGGAGGATTGCGAACCGACATTCTTGCATCAGTGGCCCCATTGGAGATAAGGAACTATGCGGCACTTGTTAATAAGAGCCGTGTAGTAGAAGAATGTAAACGGAAGTTGGCGATCCAGAGATCAGAGGCCCATAAGAGGAGACAGGTGTCTCAAGGGCAGCACCCGAAGTAGCCCCCGCAAAAGAACCCCTACCACAGTGAAGATTCTAAAGGCAACCATCCACAAGAGCCCTCTGCCAACCCACCAAGACCTGCCGACCAACCCTTGAAGCTTGCAATGAATCCCACCTGCCCAAAGTGTGGGAGACAACACAAAGGGATTTGTTACGTCGGACAAAATGTCTGCTACAAATGTGGACAACCTGGGCATTTTGCAAGGAACTGCACCAAGGGCATGCTCGCCTCGACTGCTTACATGTGCAACTAATTTTGAGGGCAAAATTCTTTTTAAGGAGGGGAGATTGTAACATCCCCAATTTTTGTCTAAGCTAATTGGCTCGGTGTCTCCGGCTAATTAGAGGGGTTAGCGATTAATTAAGAACTAATCGGCTAATCCCGAGAGCAAGGGCTTAGTAAATTAAAGGCAAGTCAACAATTGAAACATAATGCATTAAAAGTTACAATTAAAAGCTTAATTGCCCAATCCTTATTAATTCATGATTTAGAATATAAAATCAAGGTGATCTAACCTAATTAACTAAGAGCATATAAGTATCACATCTTAATTACATGAAGATTAACCCTCACCTCTTCTTTACATAATTAATGAGAAAAATCCTTTTTATTGAAAATGTGCTAATATGTAATTAAACCAATTGAATTAATTAGCATTTAGATAATTGTAACAATGGTAAAATTTTAGAAACATCCCTTTAATTATTGTTTGAAAGTTTGGTTAAGGCAAGAGCCATATCCAACCATCCATTTGCCTTCTCATCATACACCATTAGATCAAGAGTCCATGTTAGTAGATTCCTTGAGTCAAGACAAAAGATCTACTCTCCTCCATCAAGATTGTGATACTTGGAGTGATCACATCCACCCAAGCCAATCCCAAGAGTAGTCATGCTTTTAACCACTTGAGAAAACACTAAATAGTCTTTACCCAAGCGCCAAGACTCAAAGAAAACACAACCCACCCTTTTACCCCAAGGTTCCTAGCCTTTTTGCTTGAAAATAAGTAAGACTTACCTACTCTCTCTTGTTTGTTGGAGAAGCAAAGCAATCAGCCCTCCCTCACACCATTTCTTGCGCAAAAACAGCCCCTCCCTCACTCTCTCTTTTGTGATTTCCATTCTTTCCCAAAGACACCAAGTAGCCACTCCTTTTCCTCTCAACCTCTCCTTATTCTTCCTATTTCTCTTCTTGTTCTTGTCACTTTTCCATCACCCTCACTCTCATCTTCTATCACCAACCTCACTAACTTATCACGGATCACATTCTTTGGTCTTTGGTAGAGCAAAACAAACACTCATTTAGCCCCATTTGCCAGCTCAAGAGGAAGAAGACCATCTCCAACCATTTTCATTCTTCAAGCTTCCAAGAGAATCCTTGTGGTAGTGACTCTAACCTTCCTCTTTTATGTGTTCTTCAAGCCTTTGAACTCCTAAGCTCTCCATAGCTAGGTGGTTCTAGGACTTGTTTCCAAGGCCTCATGGCCATGCTTGTTGATATGATGAGTTTTCATTTGTTGTGTTCTTCTCTTTGGCATGAAATTTTCGGTTGGTATGTCTATTGTTATTGAACCAAATTTTTAGAAGTTAAAACATTGAGTTAATATCAATATCTCAAAGATTAAAAGTGGGTTGGAAGAGAAAAGTGATCACTTGAGAAAAAGCTTTAATGTTTTTATAAGAAAATTCGTTGAAATCAAAACCGTGGAAGCTGGAAAATTTTGGCAGTCTGTATGGCGCGGCTGATAACTCTTTCAATATAACTCCAAATGCAACGAAACATTTTTATGTGAACATAGACTCATAGAGCTTTTTATACATATAAAATACATGAAATTTGGTCTTAAAACGAGAGAGATATGAATTTTCAAAATCTGCTGTCCCCAGATGAGTTTCTGTTCAGGCAGTATGTAATAAAATGTGTATAACTCAAGTTATACATAACATTTTTGAGTGGGACCAAGTTTTTTAGAAATCTAAGACATAAAGGAACACCCCAATAAAACAGTTTTGTCAGATTCTATGTGAGGAACTCCCAGTGAAGTTGAGAAGCCACTGACCCGAGTTGAACTTTCAAGTCTGAACAATCAGAATAAAATGTGTATAACTCAAGCTACAAAATGAATTTTTGAGTAGGGCTTCTTTTGTTTAAAAATAGACTCAGAAAAGTATAATCATACCAAAATTCGAAACAAAAGAGTAAAAGATGAAATTATGGTGAATTTTTGAATTTACTACCCCACTGTAAAAGTAAAACTGGTTGTGGTTAAGTTTTAAAGGTTAATGAGAAATAAGCTTTAAGACATTAAGACCTTCACACTAAGCACTGGAAAAACTCTCATAACTCAACTTAAAAGTTTCAAAAAGAATAATAGATGAAATTGGCCCTATGCCTAATAAAAGAATTTATACAAGAGGCAACCTCAATTAAAAGTTTGCACCAAATTTACTAAGCTAAGCTCATAAGACTTTGTGTGATAAGTATGCCTCTATGTGTCCATATGATGATATGATATGATGATGATCACAATGATGATGATAAGATATGATATGATGATGATCATAATGATGATGATATGATATGATGATGATGATTATGGCATGAAATGATGATGATACAATATGATGATGATGATTATGATAATGATATGATGTCGATATGAATATGATATGTTGATGATATGATGCTTAATAATATACGATAAAAGAATCACATTTGGGGATGGCGATATGTAACGCCTAAATGTGGAAAAGAATTAGAACAATTTTGCATCATTAGCTTTAATAAGAAGAAGATGAACTAAGGGTGTGATCCTTCAAAAGGGAAGGTGACCTAATTTAAGCTCCACTTACCCATGACTCGCATGAGGCATGGCATGACCTAGCTAGTGTAAGTACCGAAATTCTATGGTGGCGATGGCCACGATATGAGCTCATTACCACTTATGTTTAGTGGGTGAAAAGATAAAGTCAAGTTAAGAAAAGAAAAGGGACTTCGGTCCAAACCCTAAAAAGGGAAGAAGTTAAGAGAATCTTATAGCATGGACATGCATGTTTTATGTAATTATAATTGTGCTTATGTACGTTATGATATAAATGATTAGAGAGTATGTTAAAATTGAATCCACTTCGGATATTCATATTTTCGAAAACCTAAGAACGGAACCTTATGAATACTCATTATTTTCATTAATAAAACCGAAGTGGCTGGGACAATGACGATGACACTTTCGTGTCGGGTTTGAGTCCTACTGAGAAATTCCATTTCTCACCCTAGTTATTCTTCCGTATCGTCACTAGATCTCGATGACGCATCTGGTGGAGTGGAGCATGGATCCCCCACATTGTGAGCGGATGTATGACGTGGGATGTCAGACGATGCTGATGTGGACTTGTAGTCGCCGTAGCTCTGCATCTTCATTCATTTCTTTTGTGACGAACGATGTTAATTTAAGTTTGTATCTAGTATTTGGATCATGGCACGACCATGAGCCTCCTTTGCTGTAATGCTGGTATGTATGTATATATATATTATGAACCCATATCGATGAAATGATTTGCTATATAATGCAATGTATTTGTGAGTTACTTTTTATTTACCCTTCTCTTGTTTTATGATATTGGAGTTCGTATTTTATGCGACACGCTCTTTCTCTATCTAGCTTCTCGCTCAAGGCTTTACTTTTCAAAACGCTGCAAAGCAACGACGTATTTAAAAAAAAAAATCTTACTGTATTTTCCGCGTAACTTAATTTCAAGTGAAGTTTAGTTTTCCACGAGCATAAGTAACAACTAATAAAATGCTGTAATATGACTTAAGCGTAGTATGGATTTATTAGGGTGTTACAATAAGCTCATAACCTTGTCGACAAAAAAACAAAGAAACAAAAAAACAAAAAATGTTAAAAAAGGGAAAAACACAATTGAAGGTGAGATAGTGCAGATACTTCTCGACTTGTTCCTCTTGGGGTGATGGTCACAAAACAAGAAGGAGGGAAATGCTCAGTGGATGAGGCTGCATGACTATAGCAGCGGCATTTGGGGCGAGTTTGCAGCGTCGTAGGGATTGCCGCTGAACTGAAATTATGGCACAATTTATAAAATAGGATAGATTTAGGAATTTTGAAGTGCATTGACAATTTCAATTAGTTGAAAGCTCTTGAACCATGAATTACCAATGATTGAGATCTATTGATGCAATTTTCTATTAAATTGTTGAAATATTGGTACATGATTATGAGGATTACAGTATCTTGACTGGCTATCTGATATTACTCTGTTTGTATTTTGGGAAAGCATTATGTTTCAGCCATTATGTTACCGAATTTTCGGTAGAAGATATATAAGTCATGCACTATAACCATAGGTTCTTTAGGCATGGTCAATCATGAATATCTGATTATTGACGAAAGTAAGGATTCCATATTACTTGGCCCAGTCGTTAAACAGATTTAAGCGGAATAAATTGGTGGGAGAGTCAGCGAAAGTAAACTTGGCAATCCTGTATAGGAACGAGCTCGGTCTTAAAAAGTAGGCTATTATCCAAAGGTAAGAGAGGCTATTCACCTCCAGAGGACCAAGTAAAGGAAGATAAGGAAGGCTGCACTTTGAGGATGGCGATACATAATGCTCAAATACAAGCCTAACAGACACCCTAGGGACAACGATACATAATGCCTAGGTATGTCAGGTAAGGAAAGTTAAGAAGAGACAAATACACTTATATCAAGAAGTTACTGACATTCATCTATTCATATTATTTATTTATCCTTCAACTTGTCATAATTATGATCTTGTTCTTTCTCTGTTTAATAAGTGTATGAATAAAATTAACTTGTTTCGAAAGGATAGTTTTGAACTTTCCAAATTAAAATTTATTGTTCACATGGCATGATCACTTTTTCATAATAAACCAAAATAGCTGAAGATAATGACGATGAGGCTATATGTGATAGTCTAGGAAATCCTACTGAGAATTTGTAATTCTTGTAACACCCTAATAGTTCCATTCTATATTTAAGTCATATTGTGGAATTATTACTTGTTACTTTTGCTTGCGGAACTAACATTACCTTTTAGAAATTACTTTTTAACAAAAATAGGGGTAAAATTTTTTAAATAAAACAAGTAAACCATTTTTTGAAATCGAGAGCTATGAGCACATCGTGAACATATAATACAAACGTCGCTATCTCATACATACATCGCATTTAACATAACCAAAAGCATTGAGAATAATCATAATCTTAGATAAAGAAAACATTCATTCCATAGCCATCCCATAATTAATATAGTAGTAGTAATAGCAGTAGTCATACACAATGATAACAATGGGTCCGATACCTACTGTCGGCCTTACAAAATAACCTAACGAAATAAATGATAAAAAGAAATACATAAGCAATCCCATACACCTTTACATGCCACAAGGAAAATGATAACCCTAGCTACAACCAAAAGGGGCTATCCTCATGCTCGGCTCCGCATGTAATCAACTCCTCACTCATCTAGTAGGAGATAGCCATTCTCGAATCCACCGGGAGGAATATCACCACATCCTCCTCCTCGAGCATGGCCACGCCCACGAGGCACAGCACGAGTATGGATGAATCCACGACCACGAACCGGGGGTGGTGTGTGACAAGGGGCTGCAGAAGAAGAAGACGAGTCAGACGACAGACGAATCACAGACGAGTAGGAAGGCTTAGACAGGTCCGTCTCCATGTGCTAGCTAGGATAAGACGGCTTCAAAGGATCAGAATCCAACGAAACTATCAGTGTCAGGCGGGTGTCCGAATCGGAATCTCCATTAGTGGGGTACCTCGGAAAATGGAAGGGCGGGCGAACGTTATCTATAGTGATATCCTCGAACAGCTCATGAGGGTAGAAAAATGGACTCATCACAGGTGCACGGAACTGGCAGCTATGGAACATGTAGACCCACATTGCTGCCTGAGCGGTCAGCATAGATGTATTCAGCACCAAGTCAAAGTGCCAATGTATCACCAGAAACACAATGAAAATCACCACCGTGCCCAACGCCGGCATCCTTTGAAGACGACACGGAAATGTAGGAGTGAGAAATGTTAAATTTCTCAGTAGGATCACGACTAGACAAACATAGTGTCATTGTTATCATCCCAGCCACTTCGGGTTTTATATAAAAATGGTGGACAGATATCAGTTCAATTTTAATAGTTTCAAAAAACGTAAATCCTGAAGCAGGTTACTTTTAACTTTATCATCATATCCATAGTGTCATACATAGGCGTATAGGCTAATATACATAATAAACATTCATAATGCACATAAGGGATATAATAGCATGCATGACTATGCAACTCATCAACTTGACCATGGTCCTACTTTAACTTTCATTTTTAGTAAGTGCTTAACATTCTTTACTTTCCTTTGAAATAGACTGCTTTTGGACATGAGCTCATTCCGCGACCGTCATCACGCAGTACTAACCAAATCAGACTAAGCCGATATTGGTTACCTCTAAGTTGGAGGGTCCTGCATGTCACCTTTGCCTCCCTCATAGAGGTTCCTTGTGGATCACCGTCTCCCACTTTCCAGAAGTGATCGAGGGGTCATGTCCCATTCTTTCGTTTCTTATCATTATACTTTACATGCATAACACTTCTTTGACTAGACACATGTAATGATATGACTAAGTCCGTAATTTTGACGGGAATACGGCAGCATAACGGCTAGATCGAAGCTTCTCCAAAATGCCAATCATAAACTTTCAACTAACAGTTCATCATATCTATATCATATCATCACACTCATCATTCAATCATGAAACAAAGTTTAACCAACTCATCATTCATCATGCCGAATGGCATCACATATTCATACCCTAAAGGGGTTTATAGTTGTGTTTTTCTTTGCGAAGCACATTATGATTCATCATATGATTTCTCGTGGTTACCAGTAAGAGAATCACATCGTTAGGATATGTGTTTATGGTCTTTTAGTGACTTGGTCCTCGTATGGAAGTATTCTTTACTTAAGTACATGTCTTATGGAACACTTGTTCAAATTAAGTAAGTTATGTGATTGTTTCCTTTCCTTGGGATAGTGCACTTAGTGATTCCTAGGTTCATGATATACTCAGAGGCCCTAATCATACTTCTGTTCCCAAGGAGTTCGAGATCCCTCTAATCCTTGGGTCATGACAATGCATAGCCACATCATGAACCCAACAACACCAATGTTCACTAATCACCAAGGGTGATTTTTAACTTATTCAAGTTACAAAGTTTTAAACTTTTACTAATAATATACCAAGGTTTTACCTTAAACATTATTAAAGTTATCATTCTTTATAAAGTAGTCATAAAGTTTTGTTCTTTATGAAAGTAAGTGCCTTCGACATTAAGCTCTTATCTTAAGATTGGATCTCTATGAAATAATGATACAAGTTACTAGTTTTTAAATAAAAAGTCTTGTTCTTTATGAAAGTTGACTCATTTAATTATGCTAAGACCATCAAGGTCTCAACTTTATGATTTAAAGTTGTCTCTTCATTAAAAAGGTTCCTACTTTGTCAACTAGTGATATGAAACATTAACTTTAAGATTAAAAATTCTTGATCTTCATAAAAGTTAACACCTTTTTTCATTGTTTTGGTTCAAGATCTAAACTTTATGAATTAAATGTTATAAAACAACACTTGTATGAAGGTTTCATTCTTGATTAAAGTTTGAAACTTTATGAAAGGTCTTTTCTTTAAGGTTTGATTTGTAAGACATAAAGTAACAAGATATCATTTTATAACTCAAAAAGGCTTGTTATTCTAAAAAGCTTAGACTTTTACATGTATCTTTATCTTCAAAATAAAACAAAAGAAGACTTTATGATGGCACTAAAACTTGCGCCACTTTTTGTGTATCAAGAAGCAAACTTTTTAAAGTTTAAAGCTTTTAGAATGTTCATAGTCTTATCAAATCATGAAAACATAATAAGATGAAGCTTTTCTAATCATCAACTCATCATAAAAAAGAACAACTTTAAGCAAGATACCATCAAGAACATTCAAGAAGCCATTTTGCCAAAAGTAGAAACTTAAGAACGCTTGAAGAACAACAGGAATACATTTTTCTAAAAGAAGAAACTTAAGAACACATGAAGAACAACAAGAACATATTTTACTAAAAGAGGAAACTTAAGAACACATGAAGAACAATAAGAACATATTTTTCTAAAAGAGGAAACTTTTACTCTTGAAGAGCATGAAGGATCTTCTCAAGTTTTCACTTAGAGATCTTGGTCATGAAAGAACCAAGCTCCAAGCTTTCTTGAGCAAACAAAATGAAAAAGATGAAGATCACTACCTTTCTTGAAGATAGCGCACAAACAAGAGAAAAGGAAGAAGAAGATGATGGCTCCTCTTGATGATGATAGTAGCGGTTTTGCAAGAAGGAAGAAGAAGCTCTTAAGATCTTGTGAAAATGGAGGTTGTAGTGTTTTGATCTTGTCTCCAAAGACCCAAAGATGAGGTCTTTGAAGGGCTAAGTGAGTGGTTTTGGGTGGTGGTGGTGGTGGTGGTGGAGAAAGGAAGAAGAAGATGAAGAAGATGAAGAAGTGTTTAGAGAGAAGTTGGAGGATTTGATTCTAAGAGAGAGAATGGGATGAGTGAAAATGAAAATGGATGAGGGAGGGAGAGAGAGAAAGTGGCATCTACATTAAAGGGAGGAGAGTGAGATATTTTGCTTAATTTTGTGTCATCTTGTATTAATTAGTGATTAAGGGGACAAATGGAATGATGGGGAGACAAAGCATGGTCAAACTTTTACATAAAGTAGTCTTGTCTAATGCTTTATGCTTTAATGATATCACTCTCTACTTTATTGTCTAGTTGACTAAATTTGAATTTAATCATGTGATTAAGTGCTCATACAACTTAATTAATGTGATTAAGCAAGGATTAGTGATTAACATACAATAGCACGATTAACAAAAATTAATCTTACGATTAAGCTTAATTAACCTTAATTGAACTCGCTTAAGCTAATTATGGGTGATTAGTGCTTACTTAAGCTATAAAGGCTCTGACTTGCTTAATTAGAGATTATCTAATCTCAATTAAGCATTCTCTTGACTCTTCTCATTCGAGTCAACCCCTTAATTAAGCCTTAATCTCATAATTTCTCATTAAGTGCCTAATTACTCAGAGTTACTGAGGTAATTTAACACGACATGAAATTGAGGATGTTACAATTCTCACCCTATGTATATTTCCATGTTATCTCCAGATAGCTCAGGAGATATTAGAGATAGTCATCCCGAGCAAAGTTGATTGAAATGTTGAAGATGATCGAAGGTTGCTGTCAGGCAAGGTTTGTTTATGTAACAGTAACAACACCTACGTATAGTACTATGACTTAAGCATGGTACTGGGCTTGGGAGAGTGTTATAGGGATAGGAGTTTTGTGCGTGAATAAAGGGAAAAAAAAAAGGGGATGAGAAGGCATGTTGAGGGCCTAAGGGCTTGAGGAAGAAATATGGTGTTTATGGAGGTGGAAGAAAAGAAAATGGTGAGGATTTGGTGGTAGAAGTTGCCGAAAAATAAGAGAGAAAGTGGGGGGAGAGGTAACCATGAGACAAAGAGAATGGTAGGGAGAGTGTGTTTGGGTTAGTGTAATATTTTGGGGGAGTTTGGGAGTTTAAGTGTTTAAATGGTAATGGGTGTTTAAAATCTAGCCTTTGGATTAAGGGCAAGACTTGTAACTTGATCTAAGCCTTTGATAAAAAGGTTGGAAGTGATAGTTATCACTTTATGTCACTTATAGGTACTTTGTGACATGGCACAAGTACTCTATTATACCCGGAATCCTTAAATTAAATAGTTCCTAGAGTATAATTTATTAAATTTCTATCTCTAATAGGATTTTAACTATGTAATTTAATATACAATTATCTTATTTTATTTCTCTGTTTAATTTTTATTAGGTGAATTCATGCAAATAATTTCTCTTCTAGCTTTCATTTAAAATTTATGGTCTATAAATAATTTAATTTCAATTTTAATGTAGTTTATCCCTTAACAATTTTATGCACTATTATTTATTTAATTTGTAACGCAAAGTTATAAATGCAGCAAAATCGGGAATGTTACAACATTGCTAACTCCAAGGATGAAAATCCAAAGACAAAACCTATTACCTGCTTTGGATCAATCAATGATATAATTGAGTTAAATTATTATTCTCATTTTAAAATTGTTCTTTTTAAATGTGATTAGTTTGAGGTTAAAGAAGACAAATATGGACTAATCTGTGTTCACTTGTGCAAAAGATATTATAGGGATGATCCTTTTGTGATAGCTTCTCAAGTCCACCAATGCTTCTATCTCCAAGATCTTTTTGATGAAAATAGGCATTATGTCATGAAAACAGTACCAAAGGATTTATTCAATGTGAATGATGAGTCTAATTTTGATGCCCAAGAGTCTTATCAAAGTGATCAAGTTGATCATGCAATTAATTTGTTTGTGTAACACCCTTCTTAGCACAGTATCATGTTTAAGTCATAGCACCATACTCAAGGGTTGTTACTGTTACCTGAACAGACTTTGTCTGACAGCAACCTCTAGCCGTCTTCAATATTTCTTGAACTATTTGGACATAATATAGAAATAAACATAGGAGTGAGAATTTAGAATTCTCAATAGGATTTTCTAAATTATCACATATAGTATTATCGTTATTATCTCGAGCTGCTTCGGTTTATTATGAAAAAGTGAACATGCCATATAAAAGGTCCAGTTTTATAATTTGAGAACATATTATCCGAAGCAATGTTCATTTTATTCATACAATTGTTAAATAGAGAAAGAATCTAAACATTAACATAACAATGTGAAGAACAATTGAATAAGATGCATAAATGAATGCAAATGACTTCTTGATGTGAGTGCAGTTGTTTTTCTTTAACTTTCTTATCTTGGCACAGCTAAGCATTACGTATCATCGTCCCTAGGGTGCTTACATAGGCCTGCACTTGAACGTTATGTATCACCATCCTCAAGTGCATCCTTTACTTATCTTTCCTTTACTTGTATCTTACTTTTCTGTACTGGGTCCCCTGAAGGTGAATGGCCTTTCTCAACCCTGGGTAATAGCTTGATCTTCAGGTTCGAACTCGTACCTATACATGAGTGATGGGTTTACCTTCTCTGACGCTCACACTGGTCTATTCCCCCTTAAATCTAGTCGAGGGCTGGTCCAACCCTTAGACAGTATTGCTCTGGCCTATGCTAGCTAGGTCTTGCCATGTGTCATGTGCTCACACTAGTTGGGTCTATGCCATGCGTCATGTGGTAGCTCAGTACGTCCGTTTGCAAATGCTTATAGTTTTCATTCTTCCTTTCCATATCTTATCATGCATACAAATACTTTGCGAATTCATGTCTATGTTTCATATCATGTGTCTCATGCCACCTCTCAAGCATACTTACATGCATTCTTTCAAGTAAACATAACACATAGCCTTTATATCATGATCAAATCAACTTGAATGACATATGTACTTGCATGTATAACATATTATGTGCATAAGTTCTGCCAGATTTTCGGTAGCATAACAGATCAGGTCCATTTACCTATGAATAGTGCGAACTTAAAACAAGCAGCCAGTCACAATAGCAGAACCAATATAATGTATCAACATTTCAACAATAACATGGATTTTTGCAACATTCAAACTTCAATTGAATTTCATACATGTACTAAGGTATACAAAACCTTCAATTTGGAAATTCTGCTACCCTCATCAATTCTGCCCGATTTTGTAATTTATGCCACAATTTCTACTTAACTTGTTTCATTCTAAATTTTTGCTATGTTGAAGTGTTATGTGTTTGGTTTTCAACCTCTATAGTCCTATTAAGTTTTGATAAGTATAACTCAAGTTATTAAGGTTTAACTTAGGTCTATTCTGTTGCTAGGCAGATTTAGGTACTAAAAAGTAAAAATTCACTAAAAATAGGAAACTAACTGAAATAATACAAAACCTATATCATTTTAAAGTTGACTAAACTAGCTTTCATTTCCAAAAAGTTTCATTTCATTTGATAAGTATAGCTCAAGTTATGAGCTCTTGAATTTAGCTAACTTGAGCTGCTCTATTCTAGTCTGGTTAAGACATATGAATTACTAGGAGCAACTAGGATCAAATTTGACTTTGAAATTTTTATGGGATGTTAGCCAATGTGTAACTTTCTAAAAAATTGTTTGCACTCAATTTAAAGTTGTATAGGGCGAATTATGCTTTGCAAAAGCCACTCTGGTCAAATCTAGATGCTAAAACCTAAGGTAAATTCAAAAAATCATATCTCACTCAATATTAATCCAATGGCCTTATAATTTATATGGTTGAAAATCTATAAATGTCTAGTTTAATTGAAATTGGTTTCATTTCAATTTGATGTTTATATACAAATCCGTACACTGCGCAAGTACAAACACTGTAAGGTTTCCTAGTTAAATCCACTCTAGTTGCTTCCTTTTTGGTTCTTTCACTAATTAATCAATTAAAACTCAATATATATTTGATAATCCAGCCATAAACATATACATAAACTCAATATAACAGCAAATACATGAGTATAGATAAATTTCCAATAGCCACCAATTCACAAGAAATCAAGAAAAGAGAATAAATCCTACCTCCAGTTTGGTATACAAGTTGGCTAAGTGGAAGTTTTTTATGTGGAAGATGGCTGGAACTTGGAGATGGAAGAGAAGTGAAGTGAGATAGAGGGGGAGGAAAAGAAATGAAGAGCTGGTCAATAGAGGGAGAGGGCCAAAATTGAAAAGGATTGAGGAGAAATTTGTTGGATTGATATAACCATAGGTAGTTGGATTCTTGGCTTCTTATTAGTTGCTCTTTGGGTGGCTATAATTCACCCAAGTTTTCTGCTCATGTGGGGCAGCAAGTGGCGCCACTTTGTGGGGGAGAGTGGATGAGTTCTTAGCCACTAAATTTAGGGTTTTTCAATGTATAATTCTATTGATTCGGTTCCAACAGTTTAAAATATCGAAGTTTTACCGATTTCTTTCAAATCGGCAAAAATGTTACTAAATAGTTTTTATAAAAGTTTCTATGTATCCATGTTAATTTTTTCTAAGCCTAATCCCTTTAATTAATATCTAATTAACTCCTAATAAATCTTTAATTAACGTCTAATTACTCTTACATATCTAATGAAATCAAATAATTCGGTTAACAGTGCAAATTAGACACACCACTAATAAATAGTCTTTTTTAACAAGACATACCTATTACATTTTTTTTCTACAAGAAAGTTTGTAATATTATTACCCTAGAATTTGTATTTCCTTGTTATTTATTTGTATCTCTATAATGTGTCTAAAATTTCAATTAATTGATAGTGAAATTTGAGATGTTACAGTTTGTACCTAAAGATGATAGTGAAGTTCAATGGGTTAAGAAAGATATACCAAATGCAATCATTGAGAATCCTTTACTTGTGCCACAACAAATTGACAGTGAAAAGGATTCTGATTTTCATGAAAGTGAGTGCCTTTTATGGAGTAATTTTTGTATGAGGCAGTATGTACTTTATAGTGATCAAGTGATTTTTTTTCCTTCATTTTATGGTTATTGTTTGTGTGTATTATGTTATTTACAAGTTTATCAATATTATACTATTTATTTTTAATTCTATATTGAAATGTTTTCTTTTGTAAGAAATGAACAAGGGATTCAGATTTGATTTTTGCATCCAAGTAAAGTCAAGCACTGAATTGCTTGCAATGTATAAAAAGGTCAAGCAAGAAAAGATGACTCAAGCAAAAGAATTTGCCATAATACAAGACAAAAAACTCTAGCTTGCAAGTGAAGCTAAGGCTCAAGTTGATTGGCATGTTCAAAAATAAGAACAAAGCAAGTAACTGAAAACTAAAGCTGTAACTGTAACATCCGCAACGAGTTCCGAGTTTCGACTTAACCTTCAAGATTCCACGATTTCCGACTTCATCTTTGAATTTCACATAAAATGAGATAATTTCTGACTTCCGAGATCATCTTCAAGTTTCAGCATAATTTCCTACTTCTGACTTCATCTGGCATAATTTCCTACTTCCCGACTTAACCTTCAAGTCCGAACAACATGGACCTGATTCCCAATATCCGACTTCATGTCTCAAAGAAAATGTACCCTATTTCCGATATCATAATTTATTTCCAAGTTTCAAGCAAGATGTACGCAAGCTCCGACCTCAGACCTCATGTTTCAAAATAGTGTACATAGTTTCCGACCTCCGAATTGATTGTTTAACACAATGGTTACAACTACTAACCTCCGAGTTTAATGTAACGAGTTCTGGCCTTAGAGTTGAACTCAACTAGAATGGACACGAGTTCGGATCTTTGAGTTGATTTCCAAGTCATACGCGAGTTCCGATCTCCGAGTTTATTCCCAGAAGCTTTTCATTTCTGTTGGTGTTCCTGAGTTTGAATGGGGAGTTCCAAGATTACGTGATTGTAAGCTGTATGACTTCCGACATCCGACTTTGCTTCTACATTTCGAATAAACTAGACAAGTTGTCTGATATCCGATTTTATCTCCAAGCGTCAAATAAATGGCACGAGTTCCGACTTTAAGCAGCATATGGACGAGTTTGATTTCAGATAGAATGGAAGCGAGTTTCACTTTTGGGACAACGTGGAGAGCAATTTAGCCACAAAAGCGGGAGACATGGCCGAATTTCAATCACAAAATTTCAACCAAGCAACACTCACAATCCCAACTACCCTTATGTATTTAAGTCAGACTCTTCTTCTCATTTTTGGCTGATTTACACCTCCCTCTCTCCCTCTTGTTCCAGCCTTCTTCTTCTCTTCTCTCAACCAAGTCCATCACTCCTTCAAGCTTAACAAGGTTCTAACAATTCAAGCTTCAACACCTAGCAAAATCACACTCCAAAGAGGTAGGATTCCATTTCTGTTCTTGAATTCCTTGCACTATGGCTGTATGAAATTTTACTCTTCTTCATGTATTTGATGATATATTGAATGTATGTGATGGATTATGGTAATATGAAATCTTGAGTTGGAATTAGAGTTAGAATAAGAAAACTAGGAGAAGTGGAGGATTGGGATGCTGCCTAAGTGAGGAATCCCATGACAGTCCGTATGGCATAGTATACAACTCCATCTATAGCTAGTTAAACCTAATGAGACTATTTTTATATGAAAGTAGACATTCAGAGCTTTCCATACATATATCATATAAGGTCACTGGATTAGTATTGAGAGAGATATGAATTTTTGAAAGTTAACCTAGGAATCAGGACTTTCATCCGGGCAGTGAGATTTGAGGAGGGTGTAACTTACCCTACATAACTCCAAATTGAGTGAAACTAACTTTGTTAGAAAGCTTACACATAGGGGAACATCCCACAATGAAATTCCAAGTTTGTTATGATCCCAATTGTTTCCAGTGATTCGAGGAAGTTACCCTATGTCCAAACCAAGCTGAAATAGGGTAGTTCAGGATAGTCAAATTTCAGGACTTATAACTCGAGCTGTACTAAAGCAAATCAAATGAAACTTATTTTAAATGAAAGGTTGTCCTGTTAGCTTTAATATGAGACCAGTTTCGTATGATTTGATCATGGTTTTGATTTTTAGTGAATTTTTACTTCCAAGAGTATAATTTGGACTAGTGACAAAATAGGCTAAGGCAAAATTTAAATATCTTGAGCTATACACATCAAAATGAGATGGGACTAATGAGGTTAGAAAATAGACACATAGAGCTATGACATATGCAAAATTCATATTTAAATGAGTTGAATAGAAGGAAAGGTAGATTATACAAAATTCGGGCAGAATTGAATAGAATTGGCAGAGATGACCAAATTGATGGTTTCACAAGTGTTAGTGAACATATAAGATTTGAGTTGATGGTTGCAAGTTTTACATTGATAGATATGTTAGATTAATCATACTGCTATGACTGATTTGTCCGTGAGAACTGGCACTATTCATGGGGAAACGGATCTGATCCGTTATGCTACCGAATTTACGGCGGAAGTCTATGAAACTATGAATGTTTATATTACAAGAAATTTATGAATATGTATGTGGAAATTCTATATGCAAGAATGATATAAGTGTGATATGAGGTATATGAAGCATATGTATGAGTGTATTCAGCATGTCTATGCTTGATTATGCAGGAGAATGAAAAGACATAAGTATATTAAATGTGAATCCCTACCTGTGAAGATAGTTAAATAAGATAAAATGTGAATCCCTTCACTTGGAGGCAGTTGCACATTGAATCCCTCCTTGTGAAGGCAGTTAAAAGATAAAGATGTGGGTCCCTTCACTTAGAGGCAGTTGCACTTGGAATCCCTCCCTGTGAAGGCAGCTATCCTCTACCTTGGAGGCACGTGGTCAGATGAGATCCCTCAATTTTGAGGCACGTGACTAGAAAAGATCCCTTCAATTAGAGGCACGTGGTTAGAATGAGATCCCTCCAAGACTAGAGGCAAGTGAATCCCCTTGTGGGTGAGTCGGTGTGACGATGGTCACGAGTTGAGCTGACGAGCTCACTCCAAGATCAGGCTACCTAAGAGTAGTAAAGGCTAAAGACTAAAGATTAAAACATATGCAAGCACCCCACTCACATGAGGCATGGCATCAACCCAGCTAATGTGAATATAGGGGATAGGGCTTACATGAGGCATGACATGACCCAGCTAGTGTAAGTACCGAATGAAGGTCCCATATTCCTAAGGAATGTGACATGGCGATCATACTCTGATGGGGTATGACATGGCGATCATACTCTGAAATGTGGCATGTAAAGATTTTATGATGAAAAGGAAGATAAAGAAAGAAAAGTAAATTTTATGTATCTGTATAAATTCAAATACAAGTAAAGGCATGTGCAGATGTTATGTCTCCAATGTATTGATGCTATTGTATTTTATTATGTTTTAGTTATTATTCATAATATAATTCATGAATTAATTTGTATGGACTCTCCCAAATGACAAGTGTATGAATAAAATGAACTTTGCTTCGGATAATATATTTTTCGAACTGTAAAATTAAACAGTTTACATAACCTGTTCACCTTTTTCATAATAAAACCGAAGCAAACTAGAGATGACAACGATGACAGTATATATGATAATTAGAGAATCCTATTGAGAATTTATAATTCTCACTCCTATTTCTGTGTTATCTCCAGATAGTTCAAGAAGTTTTCGAAGATGGCTGAAGTTGCTGTTAGATAAGGTCGACTCAGGTAACATTAACAACTCCAGGGTGTGGTGCTATGACTTAAGCATAGTACAGTATTTGGGAGGGTGTTACAGTAACTCAAGCAAAGGACTATAATTCAAAGAAAAAGAAGATACCCTACCAATAACTATCACCCATTCTCAAGGATCTACCTCAAGGCAAGATCATGATAAGGCTCCTAAGTCTACAACCTTGACTCAAAAGAAGACAACGCAAGTTGAAATATCTAATCAGAAGCAAGATTTGAAAAGGAAGTTCACAACTACAACAACAGTTGATAGTGAAGGATGTAGTGACATGCACCAAATCTCGTTTAAGAAGATCAAGAAAATCAGAAAATTCTCAGCAACATCGATTGATGATTTTCTTAAAATAAACAAAAACATTATGAAGAAGAAGAACAAGTGGATGAGAATGGAGGAGACAATGATCTAAAAGAGCAACATGAGGGAAATGTCAATCCAAATGAAGGGCAAGAGAAAATTGATGTAGCAGAAGGCAATTATTTTATCTCTTGTTATCCTACTGACCTTTGGTTTTTTTTCTTTTTCCTTGTGAAAAATGAATTTTAGTTAATTGAAATTTTGACAATATAATTTTCATCAATTTGGATTGCCTTGTTCTTTCTCATATTTGTTTATGTTGCATCATAATAGGGACAAATGTGAAAAAAGACACGAGGGAAGACGTAATGCCTAAACATTCATGCAAGATCTTTGGAAAATTGAGAAGAAAGAAGGGTAGCCAGATGGGCCTACTAACAAAGTAGTATCCAACTTAAGCTACTTTTTGGGCACATTAGCAAGGAATTCAAATTGTTGTCCTTTGATTTACACAAATTGGAAAGCCATTCCAGATGGTTTCAAGAAGCACATGTAGGAATATGTCAACGTAAGAACACTGATCTTTTCTTACTTTTTTTATTCCAATACATAACTACTTATTGTTAATAATATTGTTGTTTGTCTTTTGTAGTCTAAATTCATTAATCCAGATAAAGGGAAAAGGCAAATTTGCTCATATCAATGATGCTTGGAGACAACATAAATGTCGTGTTAAGAAGAAACATTTTCTAAAGTATCAACATATGAGAGATAGGTTGAAATACCATCTTAAAGGCATACCGGAATCACATTTCTGAAAGTTGATTGTTTATTGGAGAAATGAGGATGTCAATGTAAGACATTTGAAATCCAATGCAATAATTATTTACTTTGTGCATATATTTTGTTTTAATAAATAATATTTAATTTTATTATAATGTAAACACTGTGCCAACAAAATGCAAGAAATAGGGCTCAACAAAGGTTTAGGCATCAAATGGGGCTAATAAATTTTGCAAGAACATGTACAAGATTGGTAACGTTTTTATACGACAATTGTCATTATATATGTATATAAGTGTGCTAAAATTGTTTGGCAAAATGATAGTTGAATTAAATTTAGTGTGCTAGGAAGGAGAACAAAGAACAACCCACCCAAGTAGAAATGTTTATAGAAACTTGCCGAAGAACAAAGGGCAAACAATTGGATGAAGATACTCAAGATGCAATTATAAGTTTCTCCTTAGATTTGTGTATCTTAATGTGAAACATACATGTGACTTTGATTTTAATTGTGACTATGTTTATTCAAATTAGGCACATTGTCATAATGAAAATCAAAGTCTAGAGACTTTCTTGTAAAAGCCTTCCAATCCTTATTTGGGAAGGAAAAGCCAGGAAGAGTGCATTGTCATGGAAGAACTATAATGCCAACTATATGTTAAAGAGAAGTATAGAAATACCCACTCTTAAGCAACAACATGCAAGTGAAAAAGCTTCCTTAGAAAGCAAGGTTGATATGATGCAAGAAGAAATGGATGGATTAAAGTCTCTTGCTAAAATCTTGTTGCAACAAAATAGTTTAGAACTACATATAGAGGCCTTGGCAGCTAAACTAGGATGCACTTTAGGCAATAGAAACAATGCACCTAATGTTCCAACCAATGAAACACTATAATTTATTTTTAAATATGGTAGTGCCATATTTTTGTCACTTATGAATTGCTGGTTATTGGGGCTATTTGGGATTGAATTAAATAGTTTGTGTTTGAATTAAATAGTTTGCCCGAGTGTGGACATTTTCTTCTTGCTTGACACTAGTATATACATGTCTATTTAGGCTTTGGAAAAGATAAAAAGTATATTGTTTTAGGTTTGATTATGAATTGGAGGTACTTTAGGTGCCTCATTAAGCTTCATGTGTTTTGATGGTTTGTAGTTTATTTTAGGACTTTATCATTGGCTTTTCTTTCTCATTGCTATTATTTTTATAGTTAATCTGTTTTGCTCTGTTTCCATGCTAAGTGTGTATTGTTGTTTATCCCTGCTAAATTAACAATTATTTCTATTTTTGTGTGGATATATTATTGTTGATCTAATTAGTTGATGCTAATGTCTGATGTTGTTGGTGTATGGAACCTATTTTGAATGGGCTGTTTTAATTTATGTTATGCTATAAGGTGAGGGCTAATTTGGTATACTACTGCTCTAGAGGAAGTGGTTTTATAATGTCTACAAGCAAATCTAAGGCTGCACTAGATGAATCATTAGGCAAGGTTCAAGGAGTGATAAATGGTATATTTTGATGATGATTAATATCAACTAGCATTGCGGACTGGTGCACTTCTTTTTCTCTAAAACAAAATGGTGGTTAATTTCTAAGACAACTTCTCTTCGATGAGTTTAGAACCTCGAAACATTATCCATCTATCTTGTAATATTTAGTTGTAGCCTACTGTAGGGGACACATGCATGTATATGCTATGCTAATACATGTATATATTATTATAAATAGAACACACACACACACACACACACACACACACACACACAAAGGATTCTTGTTGACCACTTGAAGGCAATGGGGTAAAGAGTAAAGGAAAGGAAGATCATTGTATAGATACATATATTTAAGGTGGACATAACTTTGAGGAGAAAAAAATGAAAAAAAGAAAAGGTATGATAGGTAGAATTAATTCCTTGTTGTTCGCCGAATTTGATTTTCTATCTTGCTAGTTGTGTCTACAATAATAATATAAGTTATGATAGGTGCAACATAAGTATGTAAACATCATGCATATTGATGGGCTAAGAGCTAATTGGTTTGGTCTTTTTTGAAATAGAGGTTTGCAATATGCTAAGGGTTGTCTTTATTGAAAAATATAATGCGCTATTTATTATGTAAAACTTCCTTTACATAATAATTACTTTTGTCTGTGTGATCAATAAAGTCATGTCTTGGTGTGAAGCATGCAATAAAAGAAAAAAAGGAAATGATAATAGGAAGAGAAGTGCTTTTTGAAGGTGGGCTAGGAACATTTTAGATTAGGCATTTGTAACACTTATGTTTAACTACAATCACTGGTAGTGCAACAATCTTGATGTGGGAATCTTTTTTTGAGTTTGAATCTCTAATTCATTCTGTAACATCCCCAATTTTTGTCTAAGCTAATTAGCTTAGTGATCCTGGCTAATTAGAGAGTTAACGATTAACTAAGGACTAATCGGCTATCCTCGATGAGCAAGAGCTTAGTAAATTGAGTCAAGTCGATAATTGAACCATAATGCACTAAATGTTTTAATTAAAACTTAATTATTCGAACCTTCTTAGTTCATAACTTAGAGATATAATTAAGCTAATCCAATCTTATTAATTAAGTACAAGATAATTGTTCTACCTTACCAATTGAGATAGATTAAGTCTTACACCCTAATTACATAATTCATAAGATCAATTCTTTTAAGAGAAAAAACGTCTTAAAGATGTAATTAATCCAAATCGGTTAAAGAGCAATTTAACTAATCAAATTGAATTAACAACTTAGGTAATTCTAATAGCTTTAAAGATTTACAAATTTCTCCTAATTGATACACCAAATTTTGGCCAAGGGCAAGAGCAAAATCCAACCATCCATTTGTCTTCTCATCATGCACCATTAGATCAAGAGTCTAGGTTAGTAATATCTCTTTAGTCAAGACAAGAGAAGTACCTTCCTCCCTTAGGATTATGCCACTTGGAGTGATCATATTCATCCAAGCCAATCCCAAGAGTGGTCATGCCTTTAACCACTTGAGAAAACACTAAATGGTCTTTACCCAAGTGCCAAGACTCAAAGAAAACACAACCCACCCTTTTACCCCAAGGTTCCTAGCCCTTTTGCTTGAAAAAGAAGTAAGACCCACCTACTCTCTCTTGCTTGTTGGGGAAGCAAAGCAATCAGCCCTCCCTCACTCCATTTCTTGCGCAAAAATAGGCCCTCCATCACTCTCTCAATTGTGATTTCCATTCTTTCCCAAAGACACCAAGTAGCCACTCCTTTTCCTCTCAACCTCTCCTTATTCTTCCTATTTCTCTTCTTGTTCTTGTCACTTTTCCACCACCATCACTCTCATCTTCTATCACCACCCTTACTAACTTATCAAGGATCACATTCTTTGGTCTTTGGTAGAGCAAAACAAGCACTCATTTAGCCCCCATTTGGTAGCTCAAGAGGAAGGAGGCCATCTCCAACCATTCTCATTCTTCAAACTTGTCAAGAGAAATCCTTGTGGTAGTGACTCTAACCCCTTTCTCTTCTATGTTTTTTTCAAGCTCTAGAACTCCTAAGCTCTCCATAGCTAGGTGGTTTTAGGACTTGCTTTAAAGGCCTCATGGCTATGCTCTTGTTATAAGTTGTTTGTGATTATTGCTCTTCTCTTGGAAAATGACTTTGGATGTGCATTTTGTTTTATGTTGAACCCAACTTTTTAGAAATCAAAGTATTGATTTTTACCAAGATCTCAAAGTATAAAAGTGGTTTGGAAATGTAAAATGGTCACTTGAAGAAAAGACTTAATGTTCTTACAAGAAAACTCCTTGAAACCAAAACCGTGAAAACTGGAAAATTCTGGCAGTCTGTATGGCGCGACCAATAACTCTTTCAATATAACTCCAAATGGAACGAAGCTAATTTTCTGTGAAAATAGACTCATAGAGCTTTTTATACATATAAAATACGTGAAATTTGGCCTTAAAACACGAGAGATATGATTTTTCAAAGTCTGCTGTCCCCAGATAAGTTTCTGTTCGGGCAGTATGTAATAAAATGTGCATAACTCAAGTTATACATAACATTTTTGAGTGGGACCAAGTTTGTTAGAAAGCTAAGACATAGAGGAACACCCCCATAAAACAGTATTGTCAGATTCCATGTGAGGAACTCCCAGTGAAGTGGACAAGCCACTGACCCGAGTTGAACTTTCAAGTCTGAACAGTCAGAATAAAATATGCATAACTCAAGCTACAAAATGAATTTTTGAGTGGGGCTTCTTTGTTTAAAAATAGACTCATAGAAGTACAACTATACCAAAATTCGAAACAAAAGGGTAAAAGATGCAATTATGGTGAATTTTTGAAGTTACTACCCCACTATAAAAGTAAAACTGGTTATGGTAAGTTTTAAAGGTTAATGAGAAATAAGCTTTAAGACATTAAGACCCTTATATTAAGTATTGGAAAACCTTCATAATTCAATTTAAAAGTTTCAAAAAGGATAATGGATGAAATTGGCCCTATGCCTAATAAAAGAATTTATGCAAGAAGCAAATCAATTAAAAGCTTGTACCCAAGTTTACTAAGCTAAGCTCTTAAGACTTTGTGTGATATGTATGCTTCTATGTGTCAATATAATGACAATGACATGATGATGATGATATGATATGATGATGATCATGATAGTGATACGATGATGATAAGAATGATAATGATATGATGACGATATGATAATGAATGATGATGATATGCATATGATATGTTGATGATATAATGCTTAATGATATACATAAAAGGATTAATAAATATGATCACCCTAGGGATAGCGATACGTAACGCCCAGAGGTGATTCATAAAGGAACCACATTTGGGAACGGCGATACGTAACGCCTAAATGTGGAAAAGAATCAGAATAATTTTGCATCATAAGCCTTAATAAGAAGCAGATGAACTAAGGGTGTGATCCTTCAAAAGGGAAGGTGACCTAATTTAAGCTTCCCTCACCCACGACTCACATGAGGCATGGCATGACCCAGCTAGTGTGAGTATAGGGGATAGGTCTTATATGAGGCATGGCATGACCCAGCTAGTGTAAGTACCGAAATTCTATGGTGGCAACGGCCACGGTATGAGCTCATTACCACTTATGTCTAATGCGTGAAAAGATAAAGACAAGTTAAGAAAAGAAAAGGGACTTCGGTCCAAACCCTAGAAAGGGAAAAGAAGTTAAGAGAATCTTATAGCATGGACATGCATGTTTTATGTAATTATATTTGTGCTTATGTATGTTATGATATAAATGATTAGAAAGTATGTTAAAAATTGAATCCGCTTCGGATATTCATGTTTTCGAAAACCTAAGAACGGAACCTTATGAATGCTCACTATTTTCATTAACAAAACCGAAGTGGCTGGGACAATGACGATGACACTTCCGTGTCGAGTTTGAGTCCTACTGAGAAATTCCATTTCTCACCCTAGTTATTCTTCCGTATCGTCACTAGATCTCGATGGCACATCCAGTGGAGTGGAGCATGGATCCCCCACACTGTGAGCGGGCATATGACATGGGATGTTAGACAATGCTGATGTGGACTTGTAGTTGTCGTAGCTCTGCATCTTCATACATTCCTTTTTGTGATGAACGATGTCAATTTAAGTTTGTATCTAGTATTTGTATCATGGCACGACCATGAGCTTCCTTTGATGTAATGCTGATATATATGTATGTATATATATATATTATGAACCCACGTGAATGTAATGGTTAGTTATTTAATGCAATGTATTTGTGAATTATTATCTGTTTGCCTTTCTCATGTTTTACGATTTTGGGATATATATATATATATTTTATGCGACACGCTCTTTCTCTAGCTATCTTCTCGCTCAAGGCTTTACTTTTCAAAACGCTGCAACGCGACGATGTATTTCAAAAAAAAAAAAAAAAAGCCTTATCGTATTTTCCGCGTAACTTAATTTCAAGTGAAGTTTAGTTTTCCACGAGCATAAGTAACAACTAATAAAACGCCGTAATACGACTTAAGCATAGTATGGATTTATTAGGGTATTACACATTCATTGGTTGGTTACTCATATTTAAGATTTAAACATCTGCTCCTTACTTGTTTCACATGAGTTGAGCCATTTATTTGAAATTACGGGAGGAAATCCATTTTGGAAACTTTTTCATTAGTAGTAACCATGAAAGAAAATTGGATGTGTTGTTCTTGTTTTATATATGCTTGTTCATTTTTAAATATGTATAATCTTATTGCATTAATTTTATCTTCTATAGCAAAATCATGATGAAGGAGAAAAAAGATCTAGTCACAAAGAATTTAAAGATCAAATGGATGAAGAGTGAACAAGAGAAGAGAGTTCGAGTTGATAAAGGACTTTGATGTTACACTTCATGAGTTATTTTTACTTAGCGAATATTTTGTAATTATCAATACTTAGAAGCTGTCATCATTTAGACCTTCTTATTGCATGGTTTGGAAGTAGTATTTTTTAATTGTCTTGACTTATATACCACATACTTATTAATGTATATATGGATCTTATGATTTTAAAGTAAAATTTGATAATTATGTAGTTGTAATGACTTGTATGTTTTCTTCAAAATTTGAACATCCAAGGATAGTATATGAAAAGGAATTTTGTATTATTTTTATAGTAATATAGTACTTTTTAAATCATTATTAACAGGGGAAAAAATTGTTGCCTATTCAGATAGTTGCAAAATTGTTCCTTATAAATATTAAGTATTAAATATAGTTTATAAAATCATTACCTATTAAGATTGACAACATTTGAAAAATTGTTCTCTATAACAATTAACACTAGTTTCAGAAAAGACAACACTTGAAAATTCGTTGCCTATAAATAGGCAACAGTTAAAAAATTGTTTCAATTGTAAAACATTACTTTACACTTTAAAACCGTTGCTTATTAATAGGCAACAGACATAATCGTTGCCTAATATATGACCACGAAACCATTGTCTATTGTATACATAAAGGGAATGGTTTTACTATATTGTGGCTGTAAGTATAAAAACCATTGTCTAAACAAATAGGTAACGGTTGCATATTCCATGCTTTTAAAACCATTGGCTTTTATAAAAGCAATGATTTTCTAGCTTATGACCATGGTTTTTGTAACATCCTCAATTTCTTGTCGTGTTAAATTACCTCAGTATCCCTAAGTAATTAGGTACTTAATGAAAAATTACGAGATTAGGGCTTAATTAAGGGAATAACAAAGAGTTTATGAGTTAACTCGGATGAGAAAAATCAAGAGAATGCTTAATCGAGATTAGATGATCTCTAATTAAGCAAGTCAGAGCCTTTATAGCTTAATTAAGCACTAATCGCCCTTAATTAGCTTAATCGAGTTAATTAAGGTTAATTAAGGTTAATCGCAAGATTAATTTTTGTTAATCATGTTCTTGTGTGTTAATCACTAATCCTTGCTTAATTATCTTAATTAAGTTGTATGAGCACTTATTCACATGATTAAATTCAAATTTAGTCAACTAGACAATAAAGTAAAAAGTGATGTCATAAAAGCATAAAGCATAAGACAATATTGCTTTTGTAAGAGTTTGTACATACTTTGTTCCCCCATCATCCAATTTGTCTCTCTAAACCTTAATTAACACAAAATAACTCAAAAATATCTCCTCCCTCCCTTTGAAACTCATGGCCACTATTCACTCATGCACACACTTTCACTTTTCATTTTCATACTTTCATTCTCTCTTTAAGTTTCCTATTCCTCTAACTTCTCTCTAAAACTCTCTTTTCTTCTTCTTCCTCCTTTCTCCACTACCACCACCAAAACCACTCACTTAGCCCTTCAAAGACCTTATCTTTGGGTCTTTGGAGACAAGATCAAAACACTACAACCTCCATTTTCACAAAATCTCAAGAGCTTCTCCTTCCACCAAGTCAAACCGCCACTATCATCACCAAGAGGAGCCAACATCTTCTTCTTCTGCTTCCTTGTTGTAGCACCATTTTGATAAGGAGGTAGTGATCTTCATTTTTTTCATTTTGTTTGCTCAAGAAAGCTTGGAGCTTGGTTCTTTTATGACCAAGATCTCTAAGTGAAAACTTGAGAAAATTCTTCATGCTCTTCAAGAGCAAAAGTTTCCATTCTTGGCAAAATATGTTCTTGTTGTTCTTCAAGTGTTCTTGATGTTTCTACTTTTCGAAAAATATGTTCTTGATGTTCTTCAAGTGTTCTTGATGTTTCTACTTTTGGAAAATATGTTCTTATTATTGAGTGTTCTTGATGGTATCTTGTTTGAAGTTGTTCCTTTTTTTATGATGAGTTGATGATTAGAAAAGCCTTATCTTTTTATGCTTTTCCTGATTTGATAAGACTATGAACATCCTAAAAGCTTTAAACTTTAAAAAGTTTGCTTCTTGATACACAAAAAGTGGCGCAAGTTTTAGTGCCATCATAAAGTCTTCTTTTGTTTTGTTTTGAAGACAAGAACACATGTAAAAGTCTAAGCTTTTTAGGATAATAAGCCTTCTTGAGTTAGAAAAATGATATCTTGTCACATTATGTCTTAGAAATCAAACCTTAAAGAAAAGACCTTTTATAAAGTTTCCAACTTTAATCAAGAATGAGACCTTTAAGTCATAAAAGTGTTGTTTCGTAACATTTAATTCATAAAGTTTAGATCTTGAACCAAAACAATGCAAAAAGGTGTTAACTTTTATAAAGATCAAAACTTTTTAAACTTAAAGTTAATGCTTCATATCACTAGTTGATAAAGTAGGAACCTTTTTAATGTAGAGACAATTTAAGTCATAAAGTTGAGACTTTGATGGTCTTAGAATAATTAAATGAGTCAACTTTCATAAAAAAATAAGACTTTTTAATTAAAGAGCTAGTAACTTGTATCATTATTACATAAAGATCGAATTTTTAGGGCAAGAGCTCAATTTTAGAGGCACTTACTTTCATAAAGAATAAAACTTTATGACTTCTTTATAAAGAATGATAACTTTAATAATGTTCAAGGTAAAACTTTGATATGTTAATAATGAAAGCTTGAAACTTTATAAGTTGAATAAGTTAAAAATCACCCTTGGTGATTAGTGAACATAGTGTTGTTGGGTTCATGAGTATGGTTATGCATTGTCATGACCAAAGAATTAGAGGGATCTCGAACTCCTTGGGAACAGAAGTATGATTAGGGCCTCTGAGCATACCATGAACCTAGGAATCACTAAGTACATGGTCTCAAGGGAAGGAAACAACCACCTAACTTAACTAATTTGAACAAGTATTCCATAAGACATGTACTTAAATAAAGAATAAGATCACATGAGAACTAAGTAACTAAAAGACCACATGCACATATCTTAACTATGTGATTCTCTCATGGTAACCACGAGAAATCATATGATGATTCATAAGATTCTTCACAAAGAATAACGCAATTATGAACCCCTCTAGGCTATGAATGTATGATGCCATTCAGCATAATGAATGACAAGTTTGATGGAACTTTGTCTCATGATTGAATGATAAGATTGTGATTGACTATTGGTTGAAAGTTGTGATTGGCATTTTGGGGAAGCTCCGGTCTAGCCATTATACTGCCGGATTTCCGTCAAAATTATGAACTTAGTCATATCATTGCATGTGTCTAGTCAAAGAAGTATTATGCATGTAAAGTATAATAATAAGAAACAAAAGAATGGGACATGACCCCTTGATCACTTTCAAGAAGTGAGAGATGGCAATCCACAAGGAACTTCTATGAGGGAGGCAAGGGTGACATAGAGGACCCTCCAACTTTGAGGTAACCAATATCGGCTTAGTCTGTTAGTACTGTGTGACGACGGTCACGAAATGAGCTCATGTCCAAAAGCAGTCTATTTCAAAGGAAAAGTAAAAGAATGTTAAGCACATGCTAAAAACGAAAGTCAAAGTAGGATCATGGTCAAGTTGATGAGTTGCATAGTCATGCATGTTATTATATTCCTTATGTGCATTATGAATGTTTATTATGTATATTAGCATGTATGCCTATGTATGACACTATGGATATGATGATAAAGTTAAAACTAACCCACTTCAAGATTTACGTTTTCTGAAACTATCAAAATTGAACTGATATATGTCCACTGTTTTTATATTAAACCCGAAGTGGTGGGACAATGATGATGACACTGTGTTTGTCTAGTTGCAATCCTACTAAGAAATTTAGTATTTCTCACTCATACATTTCCGTGTCGTCTTCAGAGGATGCCGCCATTGGGCACGGTGGTGATTTTCATTGAGTTCCCAGTGATGCATTGGCACTTTGACCCGGTGCTAAATGCATCTGTGATGACTGCTCAGGCAGCGATGCGGGTCTACATGTTCCATAGCCGCCAGTTCCGTGCACTCGTGATGAGTCCATTTTTCCGCCTTCATAAGCCGTTCTAAGACATCACTATGGATGACATTTGCCTGCCTTTCCATCCTCTAAGGTACCTTACTGACGGAGATTCTGACTCGGACACCCGCTTGACATCGACAGTTTCGTTGGATTCCGATCCTTCGAAACCGTCCTATCTGAGCTACCACATGGAGACGGACCCGTCTGAGCCTTCCTTCCCATCCGTGATTCGCCTGTCGTCTGATTTGTCTTCTTCTTCAGCAGCCCCTGGTCACACTCCACCCTCGGTTCGCGGTCGTGGGTTCATTCGTACTCGTGTCGTGCCTCGTGGGTGTCGCCGTACTCGAGGAGAAGGACATGGTGATGTTTCTCCTGGTGGATTCGGGAATGGCTACCTCCTGCCAGATGAGTGAGGTATTGATTGGCATGCGAAGCTGAGCATGAGGATAGCCCCTTTTTGGTTGTAGCGAGGGTAATCATTTTCATTTGGCATGGATGGGCAGATTGGGATTTCTTATGTATTTCTTTTTATCATGTATTTCGTTAGGGTATCTTATAGGGCCGATAGTAGATATCAGACCTATTATTATCTTTGTGTATGACTACTACTATTACTACTATTATATTAACTACGGGATGGCTATGGAATGAATGTTACCTTTATCTAAGATTGTGGTTATTCTCATTGCTTCTATTTATGTTACGTGCGATGTATGTATGAGATAGCGACATTTTCATTACACATTCATGATGCGCTCATGGCTCTCGATTTCAAAAACAGTTTACTCATTATTGTTAAAAAAAAATTACCCCTATTTTTGTTAAAAAGTAATTTCTAAAAGGTAACATTAGTTTCACGAGCAAAAGTAACAACTAGTAATTCCACAAAATGACTTAAGCATAGAATGGAACTATTAGAGTGTTACAGTTTTTGGCCATTGCTTAAGGACGAAAATGTAGTAGGTACAATAACGGCTTAAGCACCAAGAATAGAAGCTAGTCTTTATACTTAACTATCTCAAGCAGAAACATAATCCAAAGAACAAAGGCAATAATTGCTGAATAGCCAAATCTGTCCACAAGTAGCAAGAAAAAAATGGAGAACCACAATTGAACAAATAACTCCACAATTTCTATGTCTGATAAATCACTGAACAGCATGTGTACTTCAACTAGAATACTACATAACCAAGGAGTTCCACAGAGAAATGGCATCAAGAATAATCCAACCAAAAATGAGAACAAATGTTGAAGAGCACATAGAAAAATAACCAATTAGTTTGTGTGCATATCTCACAAGAGTACCATTCTCCATCAAGGAGAAAAAGGAAAAAAAAAAAAAAGAAAGAAAGAGAGCAAAACCAAAGTTTCAAGATGAAATCATCAAATAGAACATTAAATAAGAACAAGCCAAGCTAAACAAAATCAATATTGGAAGTCAAACAAAAAATCCAAAGTGTCACATTGATCAACCAAGCATAGAATGGACCAAGAACCAAAAATAAAACTAGAGCACTAGACCATCAATTTTGTCATGCCAAGCAAGGTTAAAAATAACCATCAGATCTGATGACGAGTGCAAATCAAAAAGCTTGTTAGTAAAAGATAAATCTGAACCACCTTGTTCTGGAAAGTGAAGATGATGATGTTATGGAAAATGAAGGTGATGATGATCTCCTACTTTTCTTCAACAAGAAAATGATAAAACCATTGGCAGAACCACATTTTTCTTTTTTTGTGTTTGCATCTAAGGTAAAGTATGAGCAGTGTAATACCCCCCAGGTACGATATCGTGCTTAAGTCATAGTACTACACCTGAGGGTGGTTACTGTTACATACTGGACCTTGTCTGACAGCACCCTTTGGCTGTCTTCAATCTTCCTTGAACTATTTGGCGATAACATGGAGATATACATAGGAGTGTGAGAATTATAAATTCTCAGTAGGATTCGCTAGACTACTACATACCATGTCATCATTATTATCTCTAGCTGCGATGGTTTAATATGAAAAAGGTGGACATATTATACAAACACCTCAATTTTATAGTTTGAAAACATAGTATGCGAAACAAAGTTCATTTTATTCACATATTTGATAAACAGAAAAGAATCAAAGCATAAATATAGTAGATTGAGAGAAAGCTCATAATAATAACAATAATAGCAAGGATATAACTTGCAATTTCTTAATAATAACAAGAACATAACATATGCATATGCAATCACTTAACATAAAAAGATATATCTGTACTTATGCTTTCATTACTTTCCTTACTTGATATATACATTTTAGAGTATGTTCGCTATGTCACACTCTTTAGGATGTATTTCTTATGTCACATTCCAGAGTATAATCTCCATAGGGTGTGATTGCCATGCCACACTCCTTAGGATGTGTTTGCCATGTTGCTGTTATATTATCTCTTACTTGGTTCCCTTGAATTCATTCTAGGGTTGGCCCAAGTGATGTGGAATCCACATAGTCTTTATAGATCATATAATTATGAGCAGTCAACTTGGATAACATAAGAAGTCATATGCAAAATACATAAGTTCTACCGGAATTTCAACAGCATAACAGATCAAGTCCACTTCCCCATAAATAGCCAGCTCACATAGACATTCAGTCACAATAGCAGAGTTAACATCATACAACAGTCTTTCAATAATATCATAGGTGTGCAATATTCAAGCTCTAATTGGAACTTGCCCAAGCATTAGAGTAGTTAAATGCTTAATTAACAATTAAGCTCATAGAACCCAAATCTGCCTATTTTTGTGTGTTATGCCATAATTTCTACTTAAGTTATTAAATTATGAATTTTTACTATGTTGAATTGTTGTTTGTCTAGTTTTTAACCTATTTGGTCCCATTCAATTTTGATAAGTATAACTTAAGATATTGGGAGTTTAACTAGGTCTGTTTTGTGTTGGACAGAGTAGAGGCCTAAATTATAAAAGTTCGCCAAAATTAGAAATCTTATTGGGTTTGAGTGAATCTTACATCATTGTAAAGCCAGCTGTCATGTCCAATAAGTTTCATTTCATTTGAGTGGATAAAGCTCATGTTATAAGCTCTCAAAGTTGGTGAATTTGGCCTATCCATTTCTAGCTAGTTAGGATATGGGGAAAAGTTTATGAATTACTGGGAGCAACAAAGATCGAGTTTGAGCTTAAAATTTTTATAAAATGTTGCCCTATGTGTGAGCTTTATAACAAAATTAGTTTCACTTAAATTGAAGTTATATAGGATGAGTTATACCCTGAACAACCCACTCTAGTCAGATCCAGAGGCAAAAATCTAGGATAAATTTCAAAAAATCATATCTCACTCAATACTAACCTAATCGCCTTATAATTTTATGGTTGGAAAGCTCTAAATGTCTAGTTTCATTTAAAATTTTCATCAAATTCTGATGGCTATTCGCAAAGCTGTACACTTCATAAATACGGACATTGTAGGGTTTTCACTTTATTCAAATTCTATTTTGCTACCCCTTTCTATTTTTCATTCAAGTTTCAATCCAAACCCAATAAACACATGTCAAATCAGCCATCAAAGATGATATAAACATAATAAATCATCAAGAAAAGAATAGAACAGAATCTCTCATCAGCTCGTACATCACAAAAACAAGTGAGATAAGTTGAATCTTACCTCAAATTGATGTAGAAACTAGCTAGATTTGAGTTTTTGGTGGAGGAAGTAGGTGGAACTTGGAGATGGGAGGAAGATGGAGTAGAATTGGAGAAGAGAGAAGGAAGAATGGTCAGCTAAAGGAGGGAGCACGAAAATGAGGGGAGTTAGGAGGGGTTTTGATGTTTTAAAACATGATATATACTTGTGATTGGTGGAGGCTTGAGTGGTGTAGGTTGAACCAAGTCTTTCCTCTCATTGGGGCAACAAGTGGTGCCACCTATATGGGGTAGGAGTGGCTGAATTTCAGACACTAAAACTAGGGTTGTTAGTGTAAAATTCTATTGATTCGATTCCAGCAAATTAAAATGCCAAATCTCAATTGATTTGCTTCAAATCAGCAAAACATTACTAGTGTTCTTCTCACATTTTCTACATAATTGTGTCAATTTCTCCTAACCTTAATCTCTATATAATTCACTTCTAAATATTCTCACATACCATATAAAACCAAATATATTTGACATTTTAAGCAAATTCAATAACACAAAATATATTAATCAATATATATTTGTATGTAAATATTTTTGTTATATTTATATATTTGACATTTTAAACCGATAACCACTCGTGGAAAGCATGGGTAAATATACTAGTAACTATAATAAAAGAGAATCATAAATCGGAAAGTTTTACTAAGTGGTGTAACGTCCGCGACTTCCGACACCCGAGCTCATTAGTATTCCCGACCTCCGACTTCATCTCGGACTGGCAAGGATTTCCGATTTCTGATTTTATTAAGGCTCAAATGGACTGGCTTGACTTTCCTAATTTCCGACCTTATGCTTCAAAGATGCACAATATATGAGTTCCGACCTTAGGTGATTTAAGATGGACACGGAATCCGACTTCTGAGTTTATCTGAGTGGTCTCCGAGTTCGACTCAAAATTTCACGAGTTCCGATCTTGAGTTTATTAGTAAGTTTTCATTTTCCCGAGTTCCGAGATCGAGTTTGAGGGCCAGGTCCTATAAGTTCCGATTTCTTGGTACACAAGATTAATGTTTTGAATCCCGATATCCGGTGTTATCCTTAGAATCGATTCGAGTTTACATATGTCTCCCGACTTTTGGGTTCGAGTGTTTTGGTTTCACATTCTAGCCCCTGACCTTCGATTTTAAGGTGATTGTGCCTTACGATTTCCAATGTCCGACTTTACTCTCAAGTTTTGAATAAACCAGACGATAATTCTGAGTTCCGACCTCATCTGAATAAATATGCATGAATTTCGACTTTAAGAAGGGTATGAGTTCCAATGTCATGTTCAAATACGCTGGGAGTGAGTTTCACTTCTTAGGCGACGTAGAGAGCAATTTTGTCACAAAAGAGGGAGACATAGCTGAATGTTATCCACAAAAATTGCAGCCAATCAACACCTCCGAAGCCAACTACCACTTCAAAGTCTCGTCTATATATTCCCCTCCTTTCCCTTCAGCCCAGAGTCTACGCCACTTCTCCTCTCCCTTGTTCAGCTCTCTTTTCTCTTCTCCACTCACCCAACTTCATCCAACCTTCAAAGTTCAACCAAGTTCCAGCTACAAACTCAAGCCTAACCAGATAATAAGAGGTAGAAGTTCATGTCTTGCTTGATTTTCTGATTCTTGGATGATTGGTGGTGGCTTATTTTCTTAATCTTTGATGTGTTAATTGGTTGACTATGATGATATATGGCTGTTTGTGAGATTAAAACTGAATTGGAAGTAGAAAGGATGAAAGATATGAAGAAGCTGAGAGGCTGGAACACTCAAAACCCTCGGTAGTCCGTATGGCGGAGTGTACGGCTCCGCCTCCCGCCATTTAAAATTGATGAAACCATTTTTATATGAAACTAGACATCTAGGGATTTCTATACATATATCATATAAGGCCATTGGATTAATATTGAGAGAAATATGAATTTTTGAAGTTTGACCTAAGAATTAGGACATTCACCCAGGCAGTAAGGGTTGAAAAGGGTGTAACTCACCCTACACAACTCCAAATTGAGTGAAACCACTTTTGTTAGAAATGTTATACATAGGAGAACGTCATACCTAGAAATTCTGAGTTTGTTACTATCCTATTTGTTCCCAGTGATTTGAAGAAATTACCCTATGCCCAAACCGAGCCAAAACAGGATAGTTCAGAAAGGTCAAGTTTCGGGGCTTATAACTCGAGCCCTACTAAGTCAAATGGAATGAGACTTTTTGAAAATGAAAGAGGGTTCTATCAGCTTTAATATGAGACTAATTTTGTATGATTTGAGTCAGTTTTCAATTTTTAGTAGATTTTTACTTTTAAGTGTGCAATTCTGGCTAGCTGTTGGGCAGGCCGGGATAAAATCTGAATAATTTGAGTTATGGTTATCAAAATGAGATGGGACTAAAGAGATTAGAAAATAGATACAAAATGCTTTAACATATTCAAAATTTAGGTCCAAATGAGTTAAATAGAAATTACGGAATGATTTATAAAAATCGGGTTGAATGATTATGTTGAGGCTATAACTCTGCCTTAAGGAGACTAACGCTTCTATGAGTTCCATGATGAATTGTGCATGCAATATTGTGGCTTCTATGAGAAATTGGTATTTTGATGTACTGGCACTATTCATGAGGAAGCGAACACGTTCCGTTATACCGCCAAAATTGTGGTAGAGTATATGAATAAGTTATGATATACATATAGATGCATGTGCATTTTCAAGAAAACTATGAAAGTTATGTTATGATGAACCCAAAGAATATGTTATGATGAAAGTTCCATGATACTTGGGCCAGCCCCGGATAAAAAGTTAAGGGGAATAGATCGGTGGAGACGTCGGGGAAAGTAAACCCGACAATCCCTGTATAGGAACGAGCTCGATCCTGAAAAGCAGATTATTACCCAGGAGTCTAAAATGGCCAAGAACTCCCAGGGGACCAAGTGATGGAAAATGATGAAAAGTAGAAAAGTTTATGAGAAATCAGAAAGTTTATGAAGAAAGGTTCAAGAGCAAGTTTCCATGATTGCATTAAATGCATAATCACATTGAATGGTCATTATAAGTCATTTACAGTTTGTTTGTTAAATCCATTTACTACTGTATGCTCATTATTCTGTTTATTGTTGAAATTAATTTATTCTGTTCCTTATGTTGTCTTAAGTAAAATTGGACCCTGCCTCGGACCAGACGTTTTTCCTAACCTTACTGAATATGAATAGTTAAGTTTAATCTCATGTTATTATAAAGTAAATAAAACCCGAGGCAGCTGAGAATGAACGCGACGTCAGTTAAATGTCATACACGACTCTACTGAGAATTTCTTTAAATTCTCACCTCATTTTGCATTTCCGCATCATTCTCAGACGTGGGCGATGGACTCGATGGCTACCCCCTTCATTGAGATTCCAGACCTTCAGCTTCACCAGGACCCCGAGTTGGACTCGCTGTACCTAGCTGGCTCCCGCCATTTCCGACTCTACTTTTTAACAATAGGACTTTTTGTTGTCCCTTTTACTTCATGCTGCTTTCGATATGTATATTTATAAACTAAAGCTTTGGCTTTCAACTTGTATATATATATATATATATATATATATGATATGATATGTCTATGCTAATCACGTTTATTATATAAAGCGCCCTGTTTCGTAAGTATATATGTCAATCATATACATATGTATCAAAATATGAAATAACGAATACAGCTTTAGATAGAAGACTAATACGGTAACGCAACCTATCCAATTTCATGCTATGACTTAAGCATAACATTAAGTTGATAGGGTGTTACAAGTGGCGCTTTCTTATGATTCTAATTCCCTCCAAAATTTAAAAAATTGCCATTTTAAGTAAATATTCCAATTTTTTCCTATATTATTTTAAGTAAAATTATTTAAACAAAAAAATACAATGATTGGTTAATTCATCTATAACTCATTTAAATCCACACATATGACACATTTTTCAATAACCCACTATGCCAATGCACTTCCCTATGCTTAATAAGAACGACCTTACCAATGTTTTTATTTTTTTTTTTGTAACAAAATTTTTTATAGTGAATTATATAAGCTTCAAGTGCCTCTTGTAATTTCCCTTCAAACCACCAAATGTTTTTTTTTTTAACCTTTATTTCATAAAATCATACAACCAAATCCTATTCCTCTTCCCCATTTTGTGCTCCTCTCTCTTCTATCCCTCTTCCCCTAGTCTCATCTTGGGTATTTCATTTAATTGAGGTGTTCTTCCCTTTTATTGCTAAGATTTGATTTATGCCAAAACCCATTAGCTTAGGTGCAGACTCTCGATTATTTTTGTTTCTTCATCTTTCTCTTGCCTTCCTCCTCATGGATTCCCTTTCACCTTCAAGTTCCTAATCAAGAAGAACAAGTGAAGACACAAAATAAACAAAAAAATAAAAAAATAAACAAAGAAAACAAATTAAATCAAATTAAACTACAAGAAATAAAATCAAACCAAACCAAATAAAACAAAACAAAAGAAAATAACTAAAAGTCCAATCTAGTATCCTATTAGTTAGGAGTGATATTGATACTATCCCTAGCAACGGCGCCAAAAACTTGATGCGGCTTCGGCAAGTACACCGGATCGTATAAGTAATAAAGTGATAAAAAGGATATCGTTTCCACGAGGATAGTTCAATTCTCGAGTAACTAACAGGAATGACTATTTGGACTAGTAGAATGGAACGAGTAGAGAAAACTAAAAGAAATCAAACAAAACTACACTTAAAGACAACTTAAATCATAGAGATGGACACTAGGGCTAACTGACTTCATCTAACTATGGACTCAATTACCATGGATCTCAATTATCTAGTTTTTACCTTAATTAATTAATGGTCAGATTCCCTAAACTAATTCCAAGCTTTTCTCAAGGTCAAGAAATTCTCTTTACCCTAAATTGATTACCTACTCTCTTAGTTACAAACTAATTTAGGAAAAGGTTGAAACTTTATGGATTCCTAAGATGACCACATGAGTCACATTTATCTATTTCTACTTCTCGCTCAATTCACGGTGTTTATGATGAGAAACTTTGTTTACAAACCCTATCTCTAGTTATTGCAAACCAACAAATTAGTTGAATGGTCGCCAATCACTCAAAAGCATTAGGAACAATCATAAACACTTAATAATCAAGATAAAAACATAAATAAAATCAATCTATAAGTAATATCATCACATAGTTGGATCCATCAATGCCCTAGAATGTGGTTTAGTTCATGATGGAATCATAAACAATAGAAAAATTAAAAGAAAGAGTAGCCATGAAGAAAAACAAGGATTCCAATGTCTTGAGGGTGAAAGATGTCTCTAACTCTTCACAAAACTCTCCACAATGCTCTTTGAATCTTCAAGTCTCTTCTCTAGGGTTGCCTCCAGTGTTTAGAGTGTCAAAAGGTGTCAAAACAATCATCCAAATCCTTTAAATAATACCCTAAGATCTTCTCTCGCAAGGTTGCTTCGAAAAATAGACTTTCCTTTATCGCAGCTACGCTCAAGCGTGCTATTCATGCTCGAGTGTGCTCCACTGCACCATAAACTTGTTCTCTTTGTTTCAAGTTACACTCAAGCACAGAGTCACATGCTAGAGCGCAATCCATGCTTAAGCACGGGGTCTCACACTCAAGCATGTATCTAAAATAGCAACTTTGTAGATTTGCCTCTTTTTCTTACTTCTAGGCTCAATTACGATCAGAATAGTTGGAATTTTCCATTAGAGGTAGAAATAGTAGTTGTAGATCTTTGAGTAAGCTTTCCAACGCAACAAGAACCATCTCAATTGGAGTTCTTTAGCTCAAGATATAGTCAAAATACTAATGAATAGTCAGGCTTGATAGCATCAAAGACAAAATATAACTTCAATCTTGTTTTGCCTTTTTCTCCTAAAGGACTTGAGAATCCAAAAAAGTGCTCAACATCAAAGTTGGATATCTTCTTCTCATCTTTTTAAAGAGTCCTAAATCATATCAATTTGACTTCTAAAGATCTAGATATAAATTTTCTCTTGTGACATGGTCTTGAAATCCGACAAAATGGATTGCTTAAAACTCCAATTGAACTCTTCTTTCACTTGAGTGCTTGTACCTAATTGAAACACAATGACAACATAAATAACTAACCAAAAACATGAGAAAATAACAAACAAACTAGAAAAGAATCTAAATCAAAGAAACTAACTAAAAACAACTAAAACACTCAAATAAATTTATGTAACCAAAGTTTAAATCTAAATAAAATAGAACAAAAATAACTCATTATGGGGAGTTATCAAATGTATATATGTAAAATAGAGAATTTTTTTTGTATAGTATATACATAAAACTCATACAAGACTTATACGAACGGATCATGTTAGTATTGTTGCATCCAAAAACAAACGATCACACAAAAAAAAAAATTGCAAAAGTTTTTTATTCCTCATGTTTTTATTTCTTAATTTAGAGTAATATTAGATACGCACCCAAGGGTGCAGCTCAAGTGGCAAACTTTCCGCCCCTTAAAAGTAGGTGCATCCACGACAGGAGTTCGAACTCGCAGGGGCAAAGCCTCGTGCCCAAATCCCCCCACCCCCAACCAAAAAAAAAAGAGTAATATTAGATACCATTGTTTGCCTAGATGTAGCACTGGGCCACTGGCAACTTGTGGCGGAAGAGATAACACAAGAAGTGGGGGTTGAATCGTGTCTTAACTAATAATTTTGAACCTAAACTTTTGAAAACAACTTTTTCAAGTCCAAGACTTGGATTGCAAAAGCAATGTAATTAGAAATAATAGATATATATTTTATACAAGAATTTTTGAGTGATTTAAAGGTGACACAGATTTGAGGATAAATTAAAATAGCAAGTAAAATGAAAGAGATAGGATGGTCATACAGTAAGGTTTGCCTTGGTTTGGCCAAACAAATATCTACATCAAGTCCCCAACTCTTTGTTGAGATTTTTATATCATGAATATTCTTTTTCCATGTCTTTCTAAGCTTTTATAGATAAGTAGTCTTTCTCTAACCTTTCCAAGCTTTACAACCAAGTAGTATGTACCCTAACCTCTTCAAATTCACTTTGACCACTATCAAGTCAAGTTACAAGGGATTTGATAAATAGGTATGTGTTTATGTAATGCCCGAGTCGAGAGTAATACGAATTATGACACTTTGTCCTATCGGACCTTGTGAAAGCTCTAAGTCTGGACTTTGTGCCTCCTTGGAAAACTATATGTTGGGGACATTTTCATGCAATTAAAAGTCTTGGTAATTGTTCCTTAGATATCCAAGAATTAAAGAGTGATTTTTAATAAATTTTAAGAAGTCATTAACTCTTCCGTTTTTAGCCTGGAAGTTTAAGAAAACACAAGTTTTTGAAATTTTATACTAAAATCCAAAAGTTAGATTTTGATTCTTAAGGAATTTGATTTTTCCAATATTTTTATTGGATTCAAATGGAGGTATTCCTTTATTTATATTTATATTTTAAAATTAATAGAGAGTAAAATAAATGACAACATTAACTTTGTAAATAAGTATATAATGATATTTGAGAAGTATTTGGAAGAGGAGGAAAAAAAAAAGAAAAAGGATTGGACGCCCGAGCGTCCGGGTGCCTGCTGGGTGGAGGTAAGAAGGGAATCTCGACCCTTCTCCCCTATTTCCACCATGTCTCTCTCTCTCTCTCTCTCTCTCTTCCTTCTCTCTCATTCTTCTCTTCCCCTACATGAACCCAACCACCTTTCACCAATTTCTACTCTATTCCAATGCCTAAATCATTATCAGCATCACCATCATTATTTTAGATTGACTTTTCTCCCTTGAAGCTCTCTCTGTCCTCCTTTCTAGTGAGAAAAAGTGATGGTGGGAGGAGACCCACCACTTTCTTCGTGCTCCACTGCCTTCCTCCACTCTTTAAGGTAATTCTTGAGCTCAATCCTCATTATTTTTGCCATAGATTAACTAGTTCTTCCATGTATTCAAGGTTTAAGCTTATAAAGGGGGGTTAGGCCTTTAGAATTGGAGGGCTTTTGTCCTATAAGGCTAATCTTAGTAAATTCTTATAATAGTTATGTTGTGAAAGTCTAATAATTATATTTGTCATATTAGACGCTCTCCGAAATCCCTTGGTGGCTCTAAGTCAATGTAGAGCTTGAGCTTCTTCCTTTCCAAGCTTAAACTGTGAGTGGATAACATATCTATAGCTAGTTTATTTTAAGTATATGTATAATGTACAATTTGTTTTATGTATATCCATGATTTCATAAATATTATGTTTATGGTTTGAGTTATTAAAGGACAAAGAAATTGAAATAGCATTTTAATGTATGATCTTAGTGAATTCTTGAAAGGTAAAAGATATTACTCATCCCTATTATGCATGTGTGTGTTGGGGGGGACAAGTACCTTAGAAGTGATTTTTGATACTTGATCAGTTTGATAGAGAAAGATATGGTTTCAAGTTATTAGAAATTTAACTATATAAAGGCTTGAAATTGATATGATGTTTAGAAATTATAAATTTCTATGAAGTAAGCTTACTATTGATTCCTATGCATTATTTCCAAATTGATGTTTGGATTTTAGAGCTTGATATGTTGAGAACTATGAAATTTTAATGCTTTAAGACTTAAGCAATGTATTTAGAATCCCGAACTTAATGTCTAGAGTAAAGTTATTTAAGGAATCTTAACGACAATGACCTATAAATGAGAAAAAGTTTCCAAGGAAGAGGATATTGTATCAGAAACTGCTTGCTAACGGCAGTTAACATTAGCCCTGGTGCACCTTGAAAAGTCTAGCTAGCAGGGTGGTTACTAGCCCAGCATGTTTGGCGGCCATGTCCAGAATAAATATGAATACCCTGGGGACGGCGATACGTAACGCCCAAAAGTGATTGAAAAAGGAACCACATTGGGGACAATGATACGTGACGCCCAAATGTGGAAAGGATTAGAATATAGATTTTGAATAAGATCCTGCCTTAAGTTTTATTATGATTTTGAAACAAGTATTTACTTTTCATGTTCTAAGAAAGTAATTCTATCTTTAAGCCTAGCTTTTACATACTTATTGTATATGATTTATTACAGCTAGTGTAATACCCCAGTATGAGTTACAGCGATCTGTCGATACCGAGTCCTGAAAAATTGAGTCTAAACCCTATGCCTCCTTGGAGGGCTATACGATTAAGATATTTTCTTAAGATCAAAAGTCCCGATAATGGTTCTCTAGGCATCAATGAGTTGAAGAAGGATTTTTAATGAATTTTAGGGAATGGGTAAACCCTTCGATTTCAACCCTCAAGTTTAGAAAAACACAAGTTTTCAGAGAATTGTACTAAAACCCAAAAGTTGGATTTTGAATCTTAGGAATTTTGAATTTTTGGATATTTTTATTGAATCCAAATAGGGGGTATCTCCTTATTTATATTTATATTTTAAAGTTATTAACTTAAAGTTAAGAAATGTAAATAAGTGTATGATACCCATGTCTCCAATCTGTTAGTCTGTTCTAAGTTTTTCTGATGCCGCATTTTTCCCTGTGGTAATTGATTACAAGGGGATTGTAATCGATTACCGATGGTAGATGATATGCGAAGATTAAGTTTTCTTCACATGTAATCAATTACGTAATCGATTACATATGGCTAAATGGGTTCTTATGTTCTTGATATTCTTTGGTAATCGATTACAAAGTCCTGTAATTGATTACAACTTCTGGATTCTAGGTAATCGATTACAAGGATATGTAATCGATTATCGGACGCCTATATAATGTTCTGGGACGCTCTCTCTCTCATTTCTCGCGATTTTTCTCTCTCTTCTCCCCCGAAAACCTCTTTCTCTCTCTAAACTCACCCAAACTCCATCATAATCCTTCCCTATCAACTTCCTTCACTTAAACCACTTATAAACACTGATTAAACACTTCAATCTACCGAAAAATCATCATCAATCCATCTCACTCACTCTCTCTCTCTCTTTCTCTCTCTCTACCTCCACCATGGATGAGCTTGGAGCTTAGAGGAGGAAGAACTCGAAAATCCACTACCAAAGGTAAATCCTAACATCCTTCCTCCTTCCTTTTCCAAGAAATTCAAACCTATGCTTGGATTGAAGTTGTTCTTGAACCTTAGGTTAGATAATTTGGGATTTTGGGAGTTTGAGTATGATTAGGATCAATCCTCCATGTTAGAAGCTAATATACAATTCTATGATTGTGATTATAGTGCTAGATGACTCCGATGACCGCTATATGAGCTCGAAGCTCCGTAGGATCGAATTCCACCTTTGGGATGGTGAACTGTAAGTAGATAGTTTATCTCTATCTTAGTTTTCAACGTATTTTGTATATGTTCATATAAATATATGTGTGTGTGTGGGTGTGCAAATGATTTGGTAGCCTCTTTATTCAAAATTTACCACATGAGACAATGACTAGATTTTCAAAAAGAATAGTAATTGTTGTTATATTAGTTTCCTATTAGACTTTGGAAAATGAATTTTGTTTTGAAAGGATTTGATATACTTAATGGTTTATAGCTTGGTATGGATTTGCTTCGCATCTGAATTGTGAATGATTGAGTAAGAGATGAAATGAAGAGTCTTCTAAATAAAGTTTTATTTTCTCTAAGGATACGATTTTATGTTTTATTTATGATATATGTTATGTATAATGAAAAGGAAATACTTGGTAAGTCTGGACCAGGATCTGCCTGCTAACGACAGTAGACGTTAGCCTTGTTGCACCTTGGATTATGATATTCACAGCCACTCAAGGGAGTGGTGCATGTCTGTTTACGAGATTCACACAAAGGAAGGGCCACCTAAGTGTAATTCCTGCCTGATTATCCTGGAATAGATGGACTCTGTGTTTGGAAAAGGAAATTTGTATAATATTTGATTTAGATTTCTAATTTGGTTTTATTATATACATTATTATATTACCTTAAAATCTATAAGTTTGCACATTGTCTTATGTGGGTTAGGGACATTCTATCTCTCACTGAGTTTCATAAACTCACCCTGTTGTTTCCTTTCTTTGTCAGTTGCAGGTGTTCAAGTAAATGCTACTCATTTGGTCCTTGTTTATGAATTCTGAATAATATGGGTGAGCCTTTTTTGTTTAAGGGCAATTCTATAATTGTTTAAATTTGAGAATTCCTTAGATTGTTGTAGCTCCATAGCACTACAGGTAGGGTCTGGCCTTGTCCTAATTGTTGTTGTTATTGTTATTGTATTTTATTTATATTTATCAAAATTGTTGGATTTCCTAAAGGATTAGAATTATATGTTTGACTGAAAGTTGTTTAAAAGGATTCAGTTTTCTAAAGAATTAAAGTTATGTATTTTGGACGAATAAATGTAATTTTGTATTTTACTTTTATACTGTGTGCTGTGGGGTGCATTTTGAGAATGCCTAGATCCCCAATGGATTGTGTGTTTGTGTTCCTTTTTGCAGGGAAAAGCTCTATATTTAAGGAATAGTCCTAAATACAGAGGAGACTCTACCCAAATTTTTAAGAAATTGTGTGATCAAGGCTTGCTAGGGGACCCGTTCCCTATGCACTGGTCACGGCCTGGGTTGGCTGGTTTCAAAAGTATTATGCTTATTGTAACATCCACCAAAATTTTCTTATCGTTTTTCGCCTAATTGTTTGGTTTTCATCGAGTAATTGAGATTAATTAAAATTCGACCAAATATTTATTTAGGATCAATTGATTAACAATTAATTGAGTTTAGGTATAAGTTAATTAGGTTAGAAGTATAGAAGATTTCATAAAAATTTTCTTGAAATCGATTTACCGATTTAAAGGAAATCGGTAAGATTACGGTGTTTTAAACTGTCGGAACCGAACCAATAGAATTTTACACTCAACAATCCTATATCAAGTGGCTGAAAACTCAGCCACTTAACCCACCAAAGTGGTGCAAGACAACCTGACTCGCGCGTCGTAACACGAGCAAATTAAATCGAATAGCGACTATAGTATAGTAGCCAACTCGGATCATTTCCCAAAGATGAACACACTATTTGATCAGAAAATTCAGGGGGGTTTTTATAACAAACACTTAAAATGCAATGCTGAATTCCAAAGCAAACAGAAAACAAAAAGGCTAAACCGAATTAAAATTCTAATCCAAGACACACAAGAAGAAAGCAATCAACACTCAATCATTGGATTCAAATATACATGCACACTCCAATTCGATGATTAATTTTAGATTCAATTGAAGCCTCAAATCAAACCTAGCATTCACATGAAAATCTCCATGCATTCAACTAATCACTCAAGCAATTCGGTTTAGAGACCTCTAAAACCAAATTGATTTTGGATTAGCTTCCAAACCAATGCTCTAATCTCATATTCAGAACCGAAATATGAATCACACTCTTGAACAATCGAATCACATATATCAACCGAATTATACATGATTTGATTGACTCTTAATCAACATGCATGAATGAAAACCTCCAATTCAATTACGAGATTAAGAAGAAGAGAAGAGGAGTGAAACCGAAATTGGAATTTCCATGTCTTGATGCACCAATCCTCAAGAGCTTGAATGCTTCTCTTGATGCCTTGGATCAGAGGATGATCACCGCTCCATTAATGGAGGAAAACGCAAAAGAAAGAAAGAGAGAGAGAGAGAGAGAGAGAGTTTTCTTATTCAATAAAACTAAAACTTACAAAATGAGCAAAAAAGGTAAGGTCCTGAAGCATAATCAGAATTTCTATATATACCTCTAATTAAAAGTCACTAATTACTTAATTAAAATAATCCTCTTTTCCTAAGCTAAATTTGGATAGCTCATTTGCCCAATTTGGATGCTTAGAGAGAAAGTTGTGCCCAAAACAAGTTGAATGGGCTCTCTTAGACTCAGCAGCGACTTCCAACACGTTTTTGGGCCTCATAACGGTTCTTCTTGGCTTAGTGCTCTGAACATAAGATGAATCCCTGGATGTTAGCTTTCCAATGCCACTGGAATGGGCTCAATTGAGTCCCTGTAGCCCAAGATATGGTCCAATCATTGAAGGCTGCTCAGAAACCGCGCCCAAACGCTTCAGTTTAGTTCCGAGCCCAATTTCGGCTTTAAGATCTCAGAATTAGCCCTTGCCCTCTTCATAGAAATTGTAGCTCTATCTCTTACCTTTCCTACAAATCAAGAAGCATAATAAAATGAGGTATAGAGCTCAAGATATGATCTAAACACTGAAGCAGGTCAAAATAACCGCAATGCTGCAAAAATTAACTAAGTCTCTCACTAAGATCCAAAAAAGGAAAATGATCTAAACTCAACCAATTAAGCACAAAGGAGGATTAATGAGACAAGTATGAAGGATAAAAATAGTATAAAAATCCAATTCATCACAGCCACAAAAGGGAAGGAAGCATGGCTGAAGATGAGCCATAAAAACTCCAATCAATCAAATTACAAGATTTCAACTACCACACCAACACTTTTATAACCTGTTCCTTCAGTAGAATTTTCGAGCTCCCTCTTCCAACAACCTTTCTCTCCTCTTTTCTTCATCCTCTTCCTCTCCTTCTTCCACTTTCAGCCTCCCTTAAGCTTCTTGCATCCATATCCTTCACTAGAACTCAAGACTACCTAGTTGTTACATCAAAATAAAGGTAGAGATTCAACTTTGTTCTTGTTTTCTTGGCATGGGTGACTTATTTGGGGCTTTTTTTTCTTATTTGTGATGTTGAAATTGATTAGGAAGCAAGAAAGAATGAAAGTAGGAAGATGTGAGAAGCTAGAAAACCAAAACCTTACGGCGTCCGTACTAGTAGAGTGTATGGCTCCATCTCCCGCCATTTAAATTTGATGAAACCATTTTTAGATGAAACTAGACATTCAGAGCTTTCCATACATATATCATATAAGGCAATTGGATTAGTATTGAGAGAGATATGAATTTTGGAAGTTCGACCTAGGTTTTTGATTCTGATTCTGGGCAGACTGGGTTGTTCACAGTAAATCTCGCCCTATACTACTTGGAATTGAATGAGACCAACTTTGTTAGAAAGCTTACACATAGAATATTGTCCCATAAAAATTTCAGCGTTAGATAAGATACCGTTTGCTCCCAGTGTTCCAAGAAAATTGCCCTATGTCCAAACCGGGCCAAAACAGGGCAGTTCAGAAAGGTCAGATTTTGGGGCTTATAACTCGAGCTCTACTAATTCAAATGGAATGAAACTTTTTCTAAATGAAAGATTGCCCTGTTAGTTTTAATATGAGACCAATTTCATATGATTTGACCAAGTTTTCGATTTTTAGTGGATTTTTACTTTTAAGTGTACAATTCTGGCCAGCCACAGGGCAGGCTAGGATAAAACCTAATTAACTTGAGCTATATTTATCAAAATTAGATGGGACTAAATATAACATCCACCGAAATTCTTTTATCGTTTTTCGTTCAATTATTCGATTTTTATCGAATAATTGAGATTAATTAAAATTCGGTTAAATAATTAATTAGGATCAATTAATTAGTAACTAATTGAGATTAGGTACAAGTTAATTAGGTTAGAAATATAGAAGATTTCATAAGAATTTTCACGAAACCGATTTACCGATTTAAAGGAAATCGGTAAGTTTACGATATTTTAAACTGTCGGAACTGAACCAATGGAATTACAAGCTTTAAACCCTATTTTGAGTAGCTGATAACTCAGCCACTTATCACCCAAAAGTGGCGTAACAAAGGCCACTAAAACATGAAGAAGCTTGGCTGAATTTCAGCCATGCAAAGCCAACCAATCAAATGCCAAAGGAAGACAATTATAACCACTCATGTAATCAGATTTTTTACCACCCTTTATCACCCATTCAGACCACATTTCCTGCGCCACTTTTCTTCTCTCATTCAGCTCCCTTCTTCTCTCCTTTACTCACATAAATCCAGCCAACATCAAGCCTAATCAAGTTTTGCTCATCCAAGCCATCAAGAATCAAGCAAAATCACTTATAACAACGTTAGAGGTTTTATTCTTGTATCATTTCTGTGGTCTTGGTTGGCTGAGCTTGGATTATTTTCACAATCTTTGATGTGTTAAATGAATGATTATGATGATATGTGATTCGTTTTGGGCTGTTTGTTTGATTAAAACCAAATTGGAAGCAAGAAAGAATGGAAATAGGAAAAGCTGAGGGGCTGGAGAACCAAAACCCCTCGGCAGTCCGTACGGCGGAGTGTACGGCTCCGCCTATAGCCGATTAAATTTGATGAAACCATTTTTAGATGAAACTAGACATCTAGGGTTTTCCATACATATATCATATAAGGCTTTTGGATTAGTATTGAGAGAGATATGATTTTTTGAATTTCGACCTAGGGTTTTGACTCTGGTTCTGGGCAGACTGGGTTTTTCAGGGTAGAACTCGCCCTATACTACTTGAAAATGATTGAAACTAACTTTGTTACACATACGAGAATGTTCCATAAAAATTTCAGGATTAGATAAGGTTCCAGTTGCTTCCAGTGGTCTAAGAAAGTTACCCTATGTCCCAACTGGGTCAGAACAGGGCAGTTTAGGAAGGTCAAAATTCGGGGCTTATAACTCGAGCTCTACCAAGTCAAATGGAATGGAACTTTTTGTAAATAAAAATTTACCCTGTTAGCTTTAATATAAGTCTAATTTTGTATCATTTAAGTCAGTTTTCGATTTTTAGTGGCTTTTTACTTTTAGGTGTCTGATTCTGGCTAACCACTGGGCAGTGGAGGTAAAATCTAAATATCTTGAGTTATAGATATCGAAATTAGATGGGACCAAAGAGGTTAGAAACTAGACACATAACACTTTAACATATTCAAATTTGAGGTCCAAATGAGTTAAATAGAAATAATGGCTTAAATTATAAAAATCGGGTTGGTTGACTATGCTGGGGCAAAAACTCTGCCTTGATAAGTTTAATGCTATTATAAGATCCATATTGAAATATGTGTGTAATGTTGTGACCTTATTGATAAATTGATGTTCTGATGTGCTGGCACTATTCATGGGGAAGCGGACACATTCCATTATGCTGCCGAAAATTCCGGTAGAACCCGTGCATAAGTTATGAATTACATGTTAATGCATGTGCATGTTTAAGAAAGTTATGAAAGTTATGATAAGGATTATGTTACTATGAAAGTTCCATGCTACTTGGGCCAGCCCCAGATAAGAAGTTAAGGGGAATAGATCGGTGGAAAGGTCGGGGAAAGTAAACCCGGCATTCATGTATAGGAACGAGCTCGATCCTGAAAAGCAGACTATTACCCAGGAGTCTAAATGGCCAAGAACTCTCAGGGGACCAAGAGATGGAAAATGATGAAAAGTAATGGAAAGACTTATGAAGAAAGGTTCATGATTAAGGTTGCATGATTACATGAATCCATGGTTACATGAAATAATTATGTCAAAATGGATGCAGTGTCTATTAAGTTTATCTACTGCCGTTTATTTATTTATTCCGTTACTATTCTGTGAAACCTTATTAGTGATCTATTCTATTTCTTGTGCCGTCTAAAGTAAAACTGAACCTTGCCTCAGACTAGATATTTTTCTTGAACTCATTAAAATGGATATTTCAGTTTGAACACATGCTTTTATAATTAAATAAAAACCGAGGCAACTGAGAATGCATGTGACGCCAGATAACCACTAAACACAACCCTACTGAGAATTTCTTGAAATTCTCACCTCGTTTTGTATTTTCCGCATCATTCCCAAATGCTGGCGAAGGGCTCAATGGCCACTCTTCTCATTGAGATTCTAGACCTGCAGCTTCACTATGACTCCGAGTGGGACTCGTTGCACACAGCCTGCTCTTGCTAGTTCTGCCTCTGCTTTTAGCACTATGAATTTTACTGTTCCTTATTTCATCTGCTGTTAATACATACATATATATATATATATATATATATATATATATATATATAGACTGAAGCAATGACTTCTAACATGTAAATATACATGTATGTATATAGTTGATGTTATTATACTATTCCTTATCTATTGTGGGATTATGTTGAGTTTTGTTACACTCATAGTATAGCAGCGCGCCATTTCGACTATTGTGTAATACAAATCACGAAACTTAAGCAGAATATTAACATAGTAATACAGTCTACTTAATTGCATGCTATGACTTAAGCATAACATCAAATTAGTAGGGTGTTACACTAAAGAGGTTAGAAAATAGACACATGACACTTTAACATATCCAAAATTCAGGTCTAAAGGAGCTAAAATGAATTTATGACTTAAGTTACAAAAACCGGGCAAAATAGGTATAATGGGCAGAATAGACATAAGGGTCCAATCCCCACATAATTGACGTTATTGTGATATATAAGGGTCCAACCCCTACATGATTGACGTTAATGAGACATGTTTGCTACTCTATGTTGAACTTTTGCTTGGTTGGTTTTACTGGTAGCCTGGCACTATTCACGGGGAAGCGGACTCGATCCGTTATGCTGCCGAATTTTTGTCAGAAATTAGTGATAGTTCTAAATGTTGGTGTGTTAATGTTGTTATGTGTAGAAATACTAAGCAAGTATTATTATTTGATAATAAGATATAAAGCCTATGTATTTATGATTTTATGATAAAAGATATGATGATGAGTCCATATTCCGAAGGAACGTGACATGACGATCACGCTCTGATAGGGTATGACATGGCGATCTTACTCTGGAATGTGGCATAATGATCCCACACCCTAAGGAATGTGACATGGCGATCACATTCTGATGGAGTATGACATGGCGATCATACTCTAGGACGTGGCAGGATGAATATATTCCTAAGGAGTGTGACATGGTGATCACACCCCAATGGAGTATGACATGGCGATCGTACTCTGGAATATATGTGACAAGTAACTCTCGCCCACATGAGGCATGGCATGACCCAGCTAGTGTGAGTATAGGGGTAGGGCTTACATGAGGCATGGCATGACCCAACTAGTGTAAGTACAGAGAGGTTATGATGGTGACAAGTTAAGAGAAGTCTATAGCACAGCCATACATGTATTATGTAACTATAATTGTACCTATGCTCATTATAATATAAATGATCAGAGGATATGTGAAATTCAAATCCGCATCGGATAATCATGTTTTCGAAAACCTAAGAATCTGAATCTTATGAATGCTCACCATTATGATATACTATGTTTTATTGATGTTGAACCTATTATATGTAGTGATGTTTATTCTAGATATGGGATATTGTCAATGTGACCCAAGTGCGTGAATAAAATGAACTCTGTTTCGGATAATATGTTTTCAAACCATAAAATTAAACAGTTTGTATAACATATTCACCTTTTTCATAATAAGCCGAAGCAGCTGGAGATAATAATGACGACACAGCATATGGTAATTAAATGAATCCTACTGAGAATTTAAAAATTCTCACTCTTTTTTCGTATTATCTCCAGATAGTTCAGAAGTTTTTGAAGAGGGCCCCTCCGAGGCGAAGGTGGCCGAAGGTTGCTGCCAGACAAGATCCGATTGAGTGACAGTAACTACTCCTAGGTGAGATATTATGACTTAAGCATAGTACTGTACTTGAGAGGATGTTACACTTATATATATATATATATATATATATATATATATATATATATGATTATGAAGAAGCTTATAGGTTATATGTTACTAAAAGATTATGTTTAAGCTTGTCCTACTCTTGTTATAGGTATATTATCCCTCATTGAGTCTGTAAGACTCACTCTTTCTATCTCTCCGTGTTTTTAGACAAGTGCAGGATTGTACTCAAGCTTCCACAGGTAACTAGAAGTTTCAGCATTTAAACTTAAGTGTAAAATCTTTAGAAGTGCGCCAATAACCTACAAGCAGGGTCCTCCTTGTGTTGGGTCATATGTTGTAATATGTATATTGTGTTTTGAAGTGCAATTAGTTTAAATCTCAGTGATTATGGATTAAGCTTCTTGAATAGGTATGTAAACACATTTTCATAAGTGATTATGATTTAAATTCTCATATTGTGTGTTGTGGGGTACATTTAGAGAGTGCCTGGATCTCTAATGAGTTTGCATGTTTGTATGTTTTATGTAGGGTGAAGATACTTATTTGAGAATAGTCCTAAATATAAAGGAGACTCTGTCTAATTTTCTATTAGAATAAAGTCTAAGTAGGCTTGCTAAGGACGTGTCCCTACTCGCCTGTCACGGCCTAGGTTGGGTCATGATAGTTTACACTCACACTAAAAGTTTTTTACAAAGTATTAATCAAATCATACAATGTGTGTGACTTTTCTAAATTCTCAATATAAGAATATTATCTAATACAAATTAGTAGAGAAGATTTTACAAACAAAAGTTACAATTAGTAACTTTCTGATGATTCAGAAGGTTGATGAAGAAGATTTCTTAAGCTTAGGAAAATATTCAGTCAATCTAACCATTTCTTCTTCATTTTCCAGCTTTATATAGACTTCAAGAAATGACAGTTGAAGTTTGCAGATCTTAAACCTTTTTGATCCACTAGTCTGTGGATGGAAAGAGAGAAATGCAATTTTCTTCTTTAACAAGTAGACTTGACACAAAAAAGGAAAAATAGCTGTTGAAATGTTTACCAACTTTTCAAACTTGTCAACACTTCTTTTGCATCTTAGCAAATCATATTTGACTTTTTAAATTTATCAATGAAGCGTGTAGAAGAAGATTTGAAGGTGAGGTACTTCATGAGAAGAATGTTTCTGATGATTACCCTTCTGGACGAGATCATCCTTCTATATGAATAAATATCCTTCTTGTAACACATTTTCCTTTCTAATTCTATAATCTCGTCCTTTTGAACTTTCTATCTCATTTCTAGGACACAAAGCGGTTGTTCCAATATAATCATGTTCAAATAAAGTACCATGGATTTAAACACTTTGTTAGGTGCAATGATCATTTAACTTCAAAGTAGATGATTTCACTCACTCAAGAATGCATTTAGCTAAAACAAATTGCTGGCAATCCAAGAAATTTACTTAAATCTTGATTTTATATTCATCAAACCTTTAAATTTTGAAACATCTAAAGCTATAAGACTGTTTCAGTTGGGTATTGGATCTTATAATTTGAAACTAAATGAGTCCTTCCCCCTCCGCCAACCCCACTGGGGACCAAAAAAAAAAAAAAAAGAGAACGAGTTAAACAAAATAGTTCATGTTCATAAGTTAGTAAAAAGTCATATATTTTAGGCATTCACTTTGGTACCATTAAGTTTTTTTTTTTTTAATTTCTTATAAAATTCTCCTAATTATTTGTTATAGTGCTCACAAGTCACTACTCAAAGGTCACATTTCTTGACTGAGTAAACCTTTTTATTTTGTGCTCTATTAAAATAGTTTCAACAGTTCTTTAATAACAAATTGTTTTAGTATGATTTTAATATTAAATACTCCCCACCCGACTTCCTATACACATTCATTTCCCTGCCCTCGTATTTGTCACAAGAAAATCTCCTCACTTCACTTCAAAACACAATCATGGCTATAATCACGACCGTTCCTAGTGATGTGCTATTTAAGATCTTTGTGTTTATTGCATCGGATATCACGGAATGTTGCAGGATTTTATGCACTTCTACGGATACATCCGAAGTTTACAGCAATATTTTTTTGTGTCAAGACTTATAGTGAAAAATGTTATATGAGCATAATTTTTTTTTAATACTATATCAACTCATATATTATTTATTATTAGATGAGATTAGGATCTTAAATTGTGAGTCCACACCCTATTCGATAGTTGATAGTACATAAATTGGCACGGGACTTGCACAACTGGCGCCAGGGTCAATTGTTGGAGAATTGTAGAGAGGCAAATAACCTAGAAGTTCTTTTTAGGGATGTGTTGTAAGAGATATGCTATATATGGACAATAAAACTTGGCACTATGTTGGACTCGCTGAAAAAGTGTGTGGATGCGTGTCATGCGTATTCAAGGTGTGCATACAAGCTTTTAGTTTTCTGGAGTAAAGACGAAAAGCACTTTGCCACCCCCAGTTCTAACTCATCGTCAACGTACGTAAACAGAAGCAAAAAGAATCACTCTTGCTGCTCCTTGGTGCCTTATCTCACGGTGTGGCTATCATGGATTTGGAAATTTTTTCCATTACGAATTTGGTACTTCCTTGTTCTGAAACTTGGTGTTTTCTTTGATCCAGATTTCCCCTTTGCTTGAGTATCCATTCTGAAACAAGGCAGAAGCTGTGGTGGACCATCTTTAATTATGGTCCAAATTGGTGATTGATTGATATTAAATTTGTGCAATTAAATTTGGATCCTATGGCTAAGATTTTATAATTTTTAATAATATTTAGAATCTTATTTTACACCTATAGATATTTTATATTTTTTTATTTTTTTTCAATACTTGCATTAAATAGTTGCACAATCAATTTTAAGTTTTTTCACTTATTCATTAACAGCCATTTTCCTTTCTCAAAACAAAAATTTTCAATTTTAGAATAATTTATGTCTTTACAAAATATGTTTTTGGTTTGAAATCAAATTTGTTTTTGTTTTTTACAAAATTAAATAGATTTTCAACCAAATAAATTTGATAGGCTTGATGAGATTTTTTATTTGATATAATTAGTATATTGATTTTAAACAAATATAATTTTTTTAAAAAAATTAATATTTATTAATTGCTCAAAATTTTTTGGATGTCCGTATAATTTTTTTGGTACTGGTTATGAGTTAATTAAAATTATTAACTTTACTTTTAAAATTAAAATTTTACTCCATTCATTACTTTTTTTTTTCACAATATTCATCCATTACCAACTTGGACCAAAAGTGGAGATGGTCCACCACATAAACAATTACGGTTTGAATTGCTTCTTGATAGCTTCCATCCGAACGTGTCGTAGACAAAGATGTAGGGGGTCTACAAAGGTTGTCAAGGGCATCGTCTCTATAAGTTGCCCCATTATTCAAAGCGGAACGCGCGCAACCAAGACATGGGTAAGTTGCAGGTGAATTGTATGCTAGATCAGCTCAAGCCCTTCATAAATATGGAATTTTGTAAAGTTAATAACAATCAATCATCCAAAATTACATTATTACAATGAGAATTAATGAAAAAGAAAAAAAGAAAAAGGAAGTGCAAAAGAAGATATGGGATGAATTTGTTTTGTGTGAACGACATTAAAGATGATAAATTAATTTTAATTAATTGGCACAATTTCATTGGAAGAAACAAGCAAAATAGATAGGATTTGAATTTAGGGTCAAGTGTAGAACATAATTAATAAAATTGCTGGTCGTATATACGAAGCTATATTGGCGAACTGATCCTACATCTTATTTCTCGAAAAACTCTTTGCATAATACTAAAACCGCACGGAGTTCCAACATTTCGTTCTGTTTATTGCAGACGCAATTTGTCTTTTTAAGATAATGACATAAACGGAGGCTGCAATTGAATTTGTTGTCCGAATCAAAATCTAGTCTCTCATATGTGCAGCGTTGGCTCTAAAATGTAGGTTGAAACTCGCAATAAATCAACACTTTAGAATCTCTAAGAAGAAAAAGGAAAAAAAGAACTCTTTTAAGATTCACATACAAATAATAATCGCTATGTGATCTAAATAAATAACACGTGGTCTACCTCTGAATTGTTCCCCTTTTCCATTACATATTGACACAAGGCATATTGTTGAACTAGGAAAAGTCATAACTGTAGTCATCAGGGCTTCCTATAGCCTTGTATGTTTGATTCACAAAACCATTGCGAGTAGATATCCGCAGTGCATAATCTGGGTGAACTTCCCAGGTACAGCCTTTCTCGCAATAGGAGCCACTCCGAAACCCCAAAAATTGCCCAATTTCTTTGCCATCCTGTGTCAATAGGCAATTGTATCTTATCGTTTTTAGAAACTTGAGTTCAACGTCGAATTCGAATGGCTTTTCGTTGGAAGAATCCAATTCTCCCTCCTTGATGTCGTCCTCGCTTGATATGCATTTAACATGCACAACGCTACCTGGTATTTTGGACGATATCATGACCCTGAGCCTTGGATGAAACAATTCAGCCCACATGGAAGCGTGTGTGAAAGGAACAACAATTAACATAAGAAACAAGGTCATATTGATGAGAAAAGCTTTTTCAACACCATAGGTAACGCCCATTGTCGAAGTTGGAGTTCTATGCTATTTTCTCCACTATAATTTATTTCTGTGCAACGTTACCTGCTAAAACGTTGCACAAGAACGATTAGAGCTGTTACCTGTTAAGAATTTGTGGTTTCTTTCTATGTATTTTTCTTTTTTCCAGCTTTTCGTGCCATCGCAAACATTTATGGTTCAATGGGTTGTTCCACGGTATGTTAGAGGTAAAATTATCAGCCATCAATTATTATATGTCATAGTATGTTTAATTTTAGTTGTAAACTGTTTTCCATTATTTTACCCTTTCCTCTTTGACTCCGTGTCGGCGTGAATATTATTATTAGTTGAGTTTTAAACTGTTTTCTATTGTTTTACCTTTTCCTTTTTTCTTGGTGACGCCAACAACATCTTGTAAGTTTCATTCAGCTGAGGTAATGTTTGTTTGAGCACAGCTTCAATCAAACTTGTATTCTTGGCTTATATATATATATATATATATATATAGATATTAGGTAAAAGTTACTTACCGACTCGATCTACTCTTTATGAGATGTTTGAATCATAAATTTAATTGCCCGTTAAATGTAATTAAACTTTGACATCAAAATATGAATTTCACAATTTCTAATTTTTGGCATTAATTATTCTCAACTTTGAAACACTTCAATGATTATTTTTAGTTAAAAACAGATGTTTTTAATAATTTAGTCTTTAACCGTTTTTTTTCTTTGTGTTATTTATGGGGAAAAAATAATTGAAAAAAATATGATAGAAAGACTATTCAAAGTTTTCTTAAAGTGTAATATTCAATTAATGAAAAAAGAAGAAAAAATACTAAAGAGAGGGCGGGAGCTCCATCTGGGCTTGACTATATTTTACGATCCTCCGTTTGGGACTTCGTGCTATCTTAGAGGATGATGTTAGGGGCATTGCTATTCCTAGAAAGATCTTCTAGTTGTGTCTTGTTGTGGTCGGCATTGGCCCGTTCATCTACCAAAAAAAAAACAAAAATACTAAAGAGGATATTTGTCCTTAAAATTTGCCCCCCTATTAGAAGCTTGCAAAAGAAAATATTGACCCTTAATAAATCGAGTAAAACAAGGAACATATCGTACTGATTCGGTTTTTTTTCCCCCCTTCTTTTGCATGATTTTTAAGTCAACAAACTTCTTATCTTTCTAAACGTCCCTCGGTCACATCCTCACTTTTTATAGCAATTTTACCTTAATCTTAAATTTTTTTTTGTTTTATTTATACTTCTAACACTCTCAAAATATTTTAATATTATCATTTAATATTAAAATTATAAATAAAAAAATAAATATAAAATTCAAATTATAATATTAGTGATGATGTACTCATTATTTATTTGAATAAGATGATACTATTTATTATTATTTTTTCTAATATTTTTATAAAATATAAAAAATTTTCTTTTTAATTTAAACTTGTTTAACACTCAATTAAATTTTTTCCTATTGAAACCTATACCAAAAGCTTTTTCTTGGATTATTAAAGGTAAATAATCTTTATTGGTAGTATCTAAATGTCACTAACATTAAAATTTGATCTTAATATAAGTTTTTTTTATTTATAATTTAAATATTATCTATCAAAAATATAAATTGAAATGTTTTAAAAATATTAAAAATATAAATAAAATAAAAAATTTTCTTAAAATTAAATTAAAATTATTATAAAATATAAAGGATGTAAATGGGCTTTATCCGTTATAAAGAGATGATATTTGAATCTGCTTTCTTGGGACACCTACGGCACCGAGAGAGAGCAAGGAGAAAAAAATACATAAAAGATAAAAGAAAAGGAAAAAAGAACATAGAAAAGAGCGAAAATAAAGAAGGGTGGTAGTGTGTCTATCACTTAGAGGCGTAGAAATATTGTTTCTCTTCCTTTATATGTAGCGCAATTCCTAAAGAACATGTTCGGAATTAAGTTCAGGAAAGAAACGAACTGTTATCACTCAATTTGGTTTGTGACCCTTCTAAGCCGGTCGACGTTGAGTTATAAAATTAAACACTATGAGGATCATTAAGCAAAATTTGTTAAGAATTTCAGTTATTTTTTATATCCATTGCTTAGATCAATTTCCCTAAAATGCATCAATCATAAAGAAACGAGAGAGGAGGTGCTGTCTTCATTTGCTTCACGAGGGTGATCTGACATTATGTGACAAGAAGCCTCTGATGGTTGCATTTGACACCTCAAGTAACTCCTTATTCCTTCACAAATTAAATTTGACGATTAGTTATTTGACATTGACAATCTTCCCTCTCCATTCCTCTATTTCCAAGCTCAGATAATCCTTATCCAGCTACAACTCGAGTATCTCTATAGCATTCCACTGATTATCAAATGCCACAAGGAATCAACCACATAGGAAAAAAAGGCTGTAGAATCACAAATTGGGAAAATACACACAAAAAATAGTTCAAAAACAACCTTTCTATATAATACAGTAGCTGCATAATTTAGTTATTAATTTGAGTTAGCCAAATAGGCTAGAATTTTCTTCTAATTTGATTCTAACTTATTTTTAGTTTAGTTGGTGTAAATTGCTTGTTACTCATATCTTTGCCCAAAAGTGTCAAATGGTTTTGTCCATCTCCACTAGGCCCTAGCTCACATAGGCGAGGTCCAAAAAACTCACACTCATAAAAAGCCCATAAGGTAAAAAGCCCATGTGGCCCTGTGCTCGCCTATGGGTTGGCCCATTTACAAAAAATTCAAATTTTTTCTATTTTTTTAATGGATTGACTTTAGCTTTGGCCCATATATGAGATGATCCTAGTCCACCTATGTGGTATTTCTAGCCCACTGGATTGGTCCACTTGTAAAATTTTCAAATTTTATTTGTTTTTTATTTTTTGTAAAAATTTTTTTTCCTTTTTTTATCATATGAATGTATTGTCACCATTAATTATTTTCAATGCAAACAGGATCTTAAGAGTTAGTAAAATATGAAACAAGCATGTCTATATTAAATTTGTTTTATTAAAAAAGAGAATAAGGTGAGAAAAATCAATTTTGAGTGAACTAGAAATTTTATAACTCCTTTGACAAATAGAACTACATTTATAATTTGAAATACATAACTTTTAAAAATATATTAGTGATTACATTTCTAAAACCATAACTATACAACTACTACATAAATTTTATTAATGATCACGTACAATTACAAAAAAATGATAGACAGCAAATCAAGACGTTACCATATATACATGACACAATCAGATAGACAATAGCAAAATACAACTCATATTTGCAAATAAGGCAATCATATTGACACGGTCAAAGATTGTTCTTTATGCATGTACTTTTCATGGTAATATATAAAAAAGAAAATTGGGTTAAAATAATAGTTTTTATTCATTTATTTATTTTTATCAAAGATAGTGAGATTAGGAATTATTTTTAGGGGATATTTTTTGTGGGACAGGATAGGCATCAAACACGAGAAATCTCAGGTTTTAATCAAACATGTAGAGAATAAGCACGAGGTTGTGAACTCAACTATAAATAATAGTTTTTACTAATTATTTAAATATTTATTTTTATTATATATAATTAAATTTATATTAAATATTATTAATACTTTATTTAAATTTTAATAATTAATTATTATTTATACATTGTAATATTATTTTGGTTTAAATATATTTTTGGTTCCCGAAAAATAACCAAATTTTGGTTTTAATTCTTGTAAAAAAAAAATTTTGGTTTTTATCCAAACTTTTCTAAAATTTTTTGTTTTTAATCCCCGCCGTTAGTGAAAATCTGTTAACTGCTAATATGGCAAATGAAAATCATGTGGTATTCTACCTCTCTCATTCCCCTTCCACCTCACACATCTCATCTTTTTCCTACTTTTCCTTATCTTCCTTCCATTTCCTTCTCCCCCTCATCCTTTTCTCTTCTGTCCATCACTCAAACCATCATCAACCAAAAATACAAAGAACTAAAACAAAACCCCTAATCCTATTAGATTAAAAATGCATTACAGCACAACAAATCTCCACCCCTTAATCAACAGAGAACCCTAGCAAGCCAACAACACAAAACAACAAATCCAAATCCAAAACAAAAATCAACTTAAAATTTCTTCTAAAAATCCAAAACAACATAGAAGCCAGGAGCAAAACCCATAACTCAACTCAAGCATAGAACCCATCCAAAAATAAAAAAATAAGAAATGTAACTTTATTAAGGAGAAGCCACCAGTTGTCATCGCCGTTTATCACTAGGGATCCTGGCCGCCTTGCATCATCGTCATCGCCGTCACCATGTTTTTAGCCTAGATCTGGCCACCACCGTGCGTCTTTTTGCTGCTTCAAGGCTGTTCATTGCTATGCATGCCCAAGCCAAGGCGAGGAAGGCGGTCACAAGGGTGAGGAGCACACAAGCTTGGAGATCTTGAAGGTGGTGGTTTGACGGTGGAGGAAGCTGCAATGTCGTGGTGGCAGGCCTTATGCTTGAGCTCGAGGAAGGCTCCAATGGCGATAGTGGAGTGGTGGATTTTGAAGAGGAAGGAAGAGAGGGGGTGGGTCAGATGCGGTGGAGACTTGTTTAAGTATATTGAGGAGAGTTAGGATGCGGTGGTGGTGGAATTTAGAGAGATTTGATCATGGTGGATTATGATGTGGTGGTGTTGGTGGAGTTTAGAGAGAGATGATAATGGTGGGGCTTGGGGGAAAGTTTGGAAAAGGGAATGGGGTTGATGATGGTTGGGTTTGGGGATGGAGAGAGATGAAGGGTGATGATGATGGTGGCAAGAGAGAGAATAGGAAGAAAATATGTAGAAATGACATAGTAATAGTAAATTCGGCTGTTATTTGCCATATTAGCAATTAACATATTTTTACTAACGGCAAGGACTAAAAACAAAAATTTTAGAAAAGTTTGGATGAAAATAAAAAAAAAAATTTTACAAGGACTAAAACAAAAATTTGGTTATTTTTTAGGGACCAAAAGCATATTTAAGTCTATTATTTTATATGGTTTTTATATTAAATTTCAATTTGAATATTTATTTATTATTAAATTCTAATTAAAAATTGTTTTTATTTATTAATATAACTTTTTTATTATTTTTACTTATTTAAGAACTATTTTATTTAAATGAGTTATGACCGAGCGTAAATTCAAATGAATTTAATGACCTGTATATTTAAATTTGTAGTGCCAATATGACAACACAAATCAAACCTGCAAGCTGGAAAAGCGTGAATAAAAACAAAACCCGATCCATAGTGCTACTCACGGACCATTTCTCTATCTAACAACAAATCCAAGGAGAAAGGCCAATGTAAAGTGAAATTTGTGTAGTTATGCCACATGGTGTGCAACTCCATTAGCATCTCAAAGTGCTCAAACGAGAGAACCACTCCCAAACTGGTTCCTCATTTGCGTTACATCTTCTAAGTCTTAACACAGCAGCTGCATCCTACACGAGCTCCTTGGATTCCCCGACGGCATGCAAAAGTATAGATATTGGGGCCTGGTCCATGGTATTCCGGCCCTAACCCACTCCTTTAGTGGGTCATTTGGGTGGAGGGCTAATAAGCCCCCTAAACAGTGGGCTAAAAATTAAGTGGGGGCTAGAAAAGTAGGGTTGGGGGCTAGGTTGTGGGCTAAGGCCCAACTTGACGGCTCTACCTCTGAGTGAGAAGTTGTTGTAATTGGTTCCAAAATATATAAGCCAATCTCTCTATATATGTTCCCGATGGATATCAATTAATGAGTAAGCCATTAGCATTTCAAACCGTTACATACGGTATTAGTCGCCAAAAAGATTAACAACAGTTTTTGATCTAGTCCTTTCACCATGACTTCTGCCACATCCAACCTTGAGACTAACACCATTGAGTCCACACCAACTACAAACACTACTGCTAATGCTGTCCAACCTGACAATCCATCTGTCATTGCTTCAACACACAAAACTCCAATTATCCAATCTAGAAAGCCCAAATGACTGCCCTACTAGTTGATCGGCTAATTGTTGATGGCACTACACATGCCCAGGCCCCATCTCATCGTGACTTCACCTACTGGATTGCATGCGATTATTTCTTTTGTTGACCAACATGTGATCAACATGCTTGGTAATGCTCGGACTTCCAAGCAAGCCTGGAACGTCCTTAATAAGGCCTTTGCTAGCCAGACAAGGGCCCGAGTCATGCATCTGAAGGAATCTCAAGGAAATGTATGCTCCTTAAAGCGTTCACAATTTATTTTGATTCAATTTTGAAATAAAAACTCAACTAATTTAAACCATAAGCTTTATTTCAGTCTGATTTGACTGGGTTTGATTATATTTTAAAAACCAAATCAATCCAAATTTATTTTAAATTGATTTTGTTGATTCAACGTTTTATTAAAATTTTTGTAAAGTTTAAAAACATAACTTTTAAGTTCATTAAACTAAATTAATCATTAATAATGTTATAAACCTATATAAATATTAAATAGAAGTTAATTATCAGAATATATACCAATGTCTAATATTAACAGGTTAAGTAAATAATAAATGATTTGAATTAAAATCATAAATATGCTAAAAAATATTGAGTAAATTAAAAAATTAATACATAATTACAATTTTAAAATTTCGAATGAAGATGTGATAAAAATATTGGAATAATTTTATTATTAAAATATTATAAATTATACTCATAAGTATATTTATATAGATATAAATGTGGAAAAGCAATGTGTAATTAATTATGAAAATTAATATATTTTTACTCCATATTTGTGCATTAATTGTTTCAATATGTTCTCAAAATGATAATTTCTTTAATTATTTTAAAAAATTTAATTTATAAATGTTATTGGTGAGAATATAATTTATTTGAGTTTAATAGATAAAGATTCTTATCATATTTGTTTCAATACAAGATAGAGATATTGCCGGTGGATGAGAAGAAAAAGAAAATATAAACAAAAAAAATTTGAAAGATATTTGAAGAATATTGAAAGAAGATTCAAATATTATACCTTTTTCTGCACCAAAAAAAAAATTGTTATACCTTTTAGAATCATGAACTATTATCTAGCTCCTATAAATTAGCACTATTGTAGACAGAATAAAATCCAAAAGAAACTTCTCACAAATTAAAGGGAGTTATTATATAATTATTATACATTATTTTTACGTGAATATTTTTTTTATTATTAACTCTGGGGCTGTGCCCAAGAACTACAGATGAACAACTCTAGGCATACACTGACCCACTGATCCGCTAGAAAGGAGATGCATGCTGGGAAATGATCAAAAAAAGAAAGACCTATTGGATATCTATGATCTAACTTTACTAACTTATCAGCATAATTGTTGGCTTCTCTATTTATATGACTAGTTTCCACTATCCATTTATCCACCAAAAGATTTCTAATGCTGTTAATGATCTATCAACATCCTAGTAACATTAGAGTCTATTTTCAACATGATGTTGAATCCTAAGTTGCAACTAATGAGAGAATAATTAGGTCTGTTTTCACAATATGAATAATTATACATTATTAAAATGACATAAAAAGCTAATAGCCCAACACATTATTGAAGGCCTTCAATATAAACATAGTGAGAGATATTGTAGACAAAATCAAATACAACCTAGGCATTTTATCCAACCAAAGCCATCACAATAAAACAATTTACAGCAACTGAATCAAAATTACCCCTTATCCATTTACATTGGTGGCTAATTAAAAAAAAAAATCTAATAACTTCTCTGAAAAAAAAAATTCAGTACTTAATAATGAAGTGTATCGTGAATAATGTCATCATCTCTATATGAACAACAATGCACTCAAATGGCTTTCTATACAAGATCTTAATCAAAATATTTTTTTAAAGAAGTTGGACTATACTTTCCTATGGAGCTTAATGACACATAGAATTTGAAAAAAAATGGAAGCTGCATTTGCATGAGAATGAGCATGTGCCCATCGTGTTGAAAGCCAAAGCTAAGAAAGTTGTGCTTGTTAATATATCAAGCACATACAAAGCAAATGCGTAACAAGGCAGTGAAGTCCCCGATTATAGTAACAAGCAACAACCCATTATTTAGCAGTACAAGACTTTTGAAAAAAAAAAAAAAGAGAGAAAGGAAAAAAGTCTAAAACAATGGGAAAAAAGTCTGAAGCAAAAAGTGACCTATATCTATGCTTTTTGCTTCTTCTTCTTCTTCTTCTTCTTTTGTGGTTAGTCATGGAACTCTTGCTCTCTCCCGTGACAGTGACTCTATCACAATAAAATCCTTTTTACCAAAATAAACATGCAAGAAGAAGTATTCCAATGAACACATTCCAGCATGCAGTGCAAAATCTTTTTTCGATAGGTAAAAAGCTCAGGCGCTCTGACGAGAGGAGCAACAAATAGAATACAAACACTGAAGCACAAAACCAAGGCATCCACAAAATGGATCCAACTCCACTTGAAAGAAAGCACGAGAACCAAACCACAAAAAAGCCGGGCTCAGCCCAAAACAGCCAGAAAACTGGCACTTAAAAATGCCAAAAATGCCACCCGAAAGCTAGGAAACCAATGCGCCGAAAAACGCAAGCCCAGCTCTTATGTTGTTTCAAACGTTCCCTCTTCGATACTCCAATACCAGCCAGTGCCTCAAGAACTCCGTCCTCATCCTCTGCAATTAAGCCAAGACGGTTACCAAACTCCCATGTTTTCCTAGCTTCCCGTAGATTAATCTTATCAATATCTTCAAGAACACAACCTTCAGAGGCTTTTAAAGGGAACTTATTTCGTCGCTTTCTCCTCAACCTCGGATTCTTCTTAACTTTTTAACTCTATTTTTCTCAGCTATCACCTCAATCACCTGATCTTCATCAAAAAGGGCATGCAGTGCAAAATCTTGAGAGCATAGAAAAAACACACGATTATCCAAAATCCTAGTAAGATCGTGAAATAGATTAGGCAAATCTTTCATATGAGTAAAATAGCATAACAAATGAAACCAACAAAATCCCAATCAAGAATTATTATATTTGATATGAAACCTCATGTAGAAATGCAAAACTTGTATAAAATTTGAAAGTGAATAGCGCCCTCAACCCTTACCCAATTTATGAATAAAAACCTTAGGGGATGCCTCGCGACCATCAATCAACCCATAATAAAGAACCTTGAAAAAAAAATTAGGATTCCTTATTCTTTGTTTATGAAGAAACAAAAACTAAGAATATCATATAATTCATGTAAAGGAATATAACCTCACAAATATTATTGATAAAAAAAAACTCTTAAAATATTACAGCAATGTGTTTGTTTATAACGTAGAAGAGAAACTAATAAAGCAAGAAACTAGGATACTAAAAGATTTGATACTAAAAAAATTTGATTCTAAACAATTTGATTTGATCCTAACCGAAAGATTTGATTTACTCCAAATTACCAATTCTAATTAGGCCTAAACTCTAAATAATAATTAAGGCCCAAAACTAATAATTAATAAAACCCAACTTAATAATAAGTACTAATAAGGGTTCAAACACTAATAATAATCACCAATACAAATAGAGTCCAAATAATATTAGATCATGCCAATCATTCTAAAATCTTAAAAAGGAACCAAGGTCAACCACCTTGAATTCTCTTGCAAAACTTGATTGGTATCAATAATTGACTCCTTCTAGAAAGTCATTTCAACAAGTCCTTGCAAATTTGTAACTCAATATCCTGCCTTATGATCTCCATCATTATTTTTAAAGTGTTATTGAAAAAAAAAAAAAAGGAAAAGAAGAGGGTGCAGAGAACCTTCTTAAAATAGTAGATTCAAGTGGAGGCAAAATGAAAAGTGAGAAAGATGAAAAATATGAGAGAAACTGCTTGTTGCCTTTGATGCTCTTCGCTTGCTTCCACTCCCACCATCCTTTATTCGCCAAGGGCTGGTAGTAGTTTTTGGGACAAGAGGAATTTGGTGACCTAGGGTTTGTTCATGGATCTAATGAGAAGTTAGCATAATACAAGCTAAAACATTAAAAAGAAAAATAAGAAAATGAGAAGGATTTAGTTTACAACAATTTTTATTTTAAGTGGGAAACTTTTTAACATAAGGCAGCAAGTAAAATTTCATGCCAATACTATATCTTCATGGGTTAGGATTTAGAATGAGATGAACAATGGGTCAGGGTTTTAGTCTTTGCATATTTTTTATTTTTATGTACTATCTTTACATATTATTGAAATAAACAAATATTTCATAAAATTTTTTAATTACATATAATATTGAAATGTATTAGGTATATCATTTTATTAAATATTGTATTATATAAAATAAAATTATTACCATCTCACTATCACAAGCAATTTTAATCGTACAAAATCTAACAACAAAAATTGCAAATTATATCATAAAATAGTGATATTTATAAGTTATTAATTATAAATTTTAAAAATATTATAAATGAAATATTTGTTCTATATTTTTAAATATAATTAATTTAAATATTTCTTAATATTTTATTGTATATAGTTATACTTTATATTAAATATTAGTGATTATTTGTTTATATATTTAAATAACTATTTTTATTTTAATAAAATATATAAAAAATAATTAATATATAATTCCTTGGATTAGACTAGTTTCTAGAGTATAGAGCTTGGCCCAAAGGATTGGAACTTGGATTCGTACAAAACATCCAAACCAAGCTATTAAGGGCTTGAGCTATCTCTATAAGCGCATAAGTAACCACTTCGTTCAGATTTGAAAACTCTCCTTATACTTAGATAAGCTCCAAAACATTAAAAGTGTGTTTGGATGGAGAATTCTTAAATTTTAGGATTTGCTGAGCAAAAGCAAAAAGAGAGAGGGATTTGAACTCTCGAAAGTTTTTTTGTTGTGAACTATACCAGGCTTTAAGATCGGAGCTATCAATCACTCAACCATTTCTCCAAAAAGCCTATTTCTATTTTATCTTAATTTATTCAACTGAATAGAACATGACCATATATGAATCCATATTCTTAGTATCTATTGATGGTAAAGATATTCGGTGTGAATCTATTGGTTAATTTTTAATTGAAATGCTTTAATTTAATTCCCATAATTTTTAAATTTTTTTGTTTTGATAAAGTAATAATTATATTACTTCATTCACAAAATACTTTGTTTGTATAATTACATTATATTACATTTTTTTTTGGGTGGCGAGTTGAGGATAGCGTGAAACCGACGATGGACAGTCGAAGGCTGGTGCTCGGGGCAATTGGCAGTGAACAAGCGACAATCGATGGTTGCTAGGCAATGGGCATTGGTTGTGGGGTGCTGGTTTGTGTAACATTCCGCTAAAATAATACTTAATTAATTCAAAATAATTATAAATAGCTATGGAGAAATTATAATAAAAATTTAATCAATTATTTGACTTAGTTCAAATACATAAAACTGAGTTATAATTATTTTAGAATTTATTTGTGTAATTCAATAATTTATTAGAAGCTTATATAATTAAGAATTCATTATTTAATCAAGAAAACATGGAAACTAATATTCTAAAAATATAAGACCAAGTGAGATATTATTTTTGGCTCATAAAATTTATTAAATCAAGTTCAAATAAGTTTTAGAAATCAAAATGGCCTTAAATCCCAAAATTCTTGTAACAAGAAAATTAATTAGACTATATTAATTAAATCAATATATATTAATTTATCTAAAATTAGATTAATATCACTTTGGTATCATGAAATAAGAATTAATCTTAGCCCTTGATCTTTCTAAGTGGTGCTGTTCTCAAAATCCTTGGGGACCAAGCAGTTGATTTTTGTTTTTTTTAGTATTTCATTTAAGAAACTTAGCTAGTAAGGAGTTGACATCTAACTTCTCCTCCTCTCTAAGTAACATTATAATAGAATTGAAAAATACATTATTGACTCTCCATAATAATAACAATGATCATGATGATGATGATAGTAATATAATAATAATACCAATTACTTGGAAAGAATTAAAATTCCCCTCATATCTACATATACCCCATACAATAATAATCATAGCAAAGAATGGAACTATTTGTTCCATAACACATAATAATGGCAAGGTCCAAAGAATAGAAAAGAAAAATAAGATAAAATAAAATTTCCTAGGGCCCAAATGAGTTAAGTGGGCCTAAACTTGAGAGTGAAGGAGTGGAAACATTTTGTTTTACAAATAAATAAAACATCTACTTCCTATGCAAGCAGTTGTCTAATTACAAAAGAATAAGGAAAGCAATCTCTTCATCTTTGTTGGTAACCTAGATTTGATGTTAAGATTAAAGAATAACTAACCATGTAATTAAAAGATTAATTAAAATATAAAAGGAGTTAAAAGAGAGAGCATAGTCATTCATAGAATATAGGGTGTTTGGTGTAACATCTCCGTTTTTATCTAAACTAATTAGCTCAGTGATCTAGGCTAATTAGGGAGGTTAGCGATTAATTGAGAACTAATCGACTAATCTCGATGAGCAAGACCTTATTAAATTGAGTCAAGTCAATAATTGAATCATAATGCACTAAATGTTTTAGTTAAAACCTAATTATTCGAAACTCATCAATTCATAACTTAGAAATATAATTAAGTTAATCCAATCTTATTAAGTACAAGGCAATTGTTCTACCTTACCCATTTGAGATAGATTAATTCTTACACCTTAATTACATAATTCACAAGAGCAATTTAACTAATCAAATTGAATTTACAACTTAGGTAATTCTAATAGCTTTGAAGATTTAAAAATTTCTTCTAATTGATGCACCAAATTTTGGCCAAGGATAAGAGCAAAATCCAACCATCCATTTGCCTTCTCAACATGCACCATTAGATCAAGAGTCTATGTTAGTAGTATTCCTTGAGTCAAGCCAAGAGATGTACTCTCCACCATCAAGATTGTGACACTTGGAGTGTTCATATCCACCCAAGCCAATCCCAAGAGTGGTCATGCCTTTAACCACTTGAAAAACACAAAATGGTCTTTACCCAAGCACCAAGACTCAAGAGAAACACAACTCTCTCTTTTACTCCATGGTTCCTAGCCTCCTTGCTTGCAAAAGAAGCAAAATTCAACCACCCCCTTTGTTTAGAGTGGGACGCCACTCTCTCTCTCCTCTCACACTCTCATTTTTGCAATTTCATTCTCTCACTAAGTCACAAAGCTCTCACCTCTCTCTAAACCTTTCTTTGTTCTTCCTAATCTTCTTCTTATTCTTCTTGTTTTCCTTACTCTAACTCATCTCATTTCCACCACCACCCTCACAAACCCTTCAAGGACCACCCTCTTTGGTTCTTGAGGAAGCAAAATAAACACTCATTTAGCCCTATTATCAAGCTCAAGAAGAAGAAGGCCATCCCCAACACCTTTCTTTCTCCTCAAGCTTTTAAGAGAAACCCATTTGGTAGTAACTCTAACCCCTCTTTTTTTTAATGTTTTTTCAAGCTCTATAACTCCTAAACTCTCCATAGCTAGGTGGTTTTATGACTTGCTTTAAAGGCCTCATGGCCATACTTTCATTATAAGAAGTTGTTTATGATTTTTGCTCTTTTCTTGGAAAATGATTTGTGGTGCATTTATTCTTATTTTGAACAAAACTTTTTAGAACTCAAAATATTGATTTTTCATCAAGATCTCAAAGTACAAAAGTGGTTTGGAAATGTAATATGGTCACTTGAAGAGAAGACTTAATGTTTTTACAAGAAAACTCATTGAAACCAAAACCGTGGAAGCTGGAAAATTCCGATGGTCTGTATGGCACGACTGATAACTCCTTCAATATAACTCGAAATGGAACGAAACTAATTTTAAATGAAAATAGACTCATAGAGATTTTTATACATGTAAAATACGTGAAATTTGGCCTTAAAACAAGAGAGATATGAATTTTCAAAGTGTGCTGTCCCCAGATGTATTTTTGTTCGGGCAGTATGTAATAAAACGTGCATAACTCAAGTTATATAGAACATTTTTAAGTGGGACTAAGTTTTTTAGAAAGCTAAAACATAGACAAACATCCCCATAAAACAGTTTTGGTAGATTCCTTGTGAAGAGCTCGTAGTAAAGTTTAAAAGTCACTATACCAAGAATAAATTTAAAAGCTGAGCAGTCAGAATAAAATGTGCATATCCCAAGCTACAAAATGAATTTTTGACTGACATTTCTTTTGTTTAAAAATAGACTCAGACAACTATAATTATACCAAAATTCAAGTCAAAATTGTAAAATATGAAATTATGGTGAATTTTTGAAGTTACTGCCCCACTGTAAAAGTAAAACTGGTTATGGGTAAGTTTTAAAGGATAATGAGAAATAAGCTTAAAGACATTAAGACCTTTATATTAAGTACTGAAAAACCTTCATAATTCAACTTAAAAGTTTTAAAAAGGATAATGGATGAAATTGGCCCTATGCCTAATAAAAGAATTTTATACCAGAGGCAACCTCAATTAAAAGCTTGCACCAAATTTACTAAGTCGAGCTCATAAGACTTTGTGCGTTATGTATGCCTCTATGCGTCAATATGATGACAATGATATGATGATGATCATGATGATGATGATATGATAGTGATGATGATGATTTTGATAATGATATGATTATGATAAGTATATGTTGATGATATGATACTCAATGATATGCGATATTGGATTCTCAGTTGGCAAAATGTTGGGAAGTTTCGGTCTAATCGTTATGCTGCCAAAATTCTGCAAAAATTGTGGACTTAGAAATATTTAGAAATGTTTTGCATCATAATCTTTAATAAGAAGAAGAGATTTAATTAAGTGTGTGATCCTTTAAAAGGGAAGGTGACCTAATTTAAGCTCCCCTCACCCACGACTCACATGAGACATGGCATGACCCAGCTAGTGTAAGTACCGAAATTCTATGGTGGCGACGGCCACGGTATGAGCTCATTACCACTTATGTTTAGTGGATGAAAAGAAATGACTTAAGATAAAGTTAAGTTAAGAAAAGAAAAGGGACTTCGGTCCAAAACCTTGAAGGGAAGAAGTTAAGAGAAGCTTGTAGCACAGTTATGCATGTTTTATGTAATTATCCTTGTGCTCATGTATGTTATGATATAAATGATTAAAGGATATGTTAAAATTAAATCCGCTTTGGATATTTATGTTTTCAAAAATCTAAGAATTGGACCTTATACATGCTCATTGTTTTCATTTATAAAACCGAAGTGGCTGGGATGATGATGACGACACTTTAGTGTTGGGTTTCAGTCCTATTGAGAAATCTTATTTCTCACTCTAGTTACTTTTCCGTATCGTCACCAGAATCCGACGGCGCCTCCGGTGGAGTGGAGCATGGATCCCCCACACTGTGAGAGGATGTGTGACATAGGACACCAGACGAAGCTGTTTTGGGACTTATAGCGACCATCGCTCTGCACCTCCGTACATTCCTTTTGAGATGAGCTTTGTCATTTAAGTATGTATTTAGTATCTAGTATTTGGACCACGGCATGACCATGAGCCTCCTTAGATGTAATGTTGATGTATATATATATATATGTTATGAACCCATGTGAATGTAATGGTTAGCCATGTGATGCAATGTATTTGCGAATTACTATTTACTTACCTTTCTCTTGTTTTATGATATTGGGATATGTATTTTAGGCAACTTGCTCTTTCTTTATCTGTCTTCTCGCTCAAGGCTTTACTTTCCAAAACGCTGCGAAGTGACAACATATTTTCAAAAAAAAAAAATCTTACCGTATTTTTCATGTAACTTAATTTCAAATGAAGTTTAGCTTTCCACGAGCATAAGTAACAACTAATAAAGCACCGTAATACAACTTAAGCGTAGTATGGGTTTAGTATGGTGTTACATTTGGGATGACACTTTGACTAGTAAATTCCAGGAAAATGACTATGTTCTCCCCTTGGAAACTATTTGTGCTGTGGATTGGAAGGATTTTGAGATGTTGTTTTGCTCTATGAGATGACATCTCTAAGAAAGGACACTACTTCAGCCTAATGGTGAGGTTAACCAAAGCTTCAGGCCATGAGATGCCCTCCAGACCTGTCCCATGTTAAGTGTCAAAACCAAGGTGATGCAATACTAGGTTTATATCCAAAAGGGCAAACTTTCAGTGGCTTAGCCTTCCTATGCACCATATAACATAGTCAAATTGAGTAACTTGATAGCCAGTCACCCTAAAAAGTGACGCTAAGGTCCTTAAGCAGGGATATGTCCTTTCATGTCAAAAAAGAGGACTTTGTCACCAGTTTGTTGCTTGGACCCATGGAAATACCTTGGAACCTGAGGTCCTAAGCTAACCAACGATAACCAAAGGGGCTTGAGAAGATATTTTCCAATAGGACACCAGAAAAAGAAACCATTCACCTAGGAGACAGAGGCAACATGACAGGAACCTTCCCACAGACCAAAAAAATGCTTTACAGGTAGAAACCAGAAACCAGTAGCAGAACCCATAAGCCCATACCAGAATCCCGCTCTCCCAGACCTGAAAACACTCCCCTACAACCGAAAAACATGAAACCTAGTAGTCTGAATCGAATCCTAAAGCGAAAGGGCGTTTCACGGTCCAGTGACAGCACCTTGTCATCCCTCAAAGGGTTGAGATAATGACAACATTTATTTTCTTCCAAGGTTATAGGACGGGTGGTCCTTGTAACATCCACCAAAAATTCTTTTATCGTTTTTCGCCTAATTATTCGGTTTTATCGAATAATTGAGAATAATTAGAATTCGGTTAAATAATTATTTAGAATCAATTGATTAACAATTACTTGAGTTTAGATATGACGGAATTAATTTAGAAGTATAGGAGATTTCATAAAATTTTATTGAAAACCGATTTACTGATTTAAAGGAAATCGGTAAAATTACGGTATTTTAAACTGTCAAAACCGAACCAATAGAATTTCAAATCTTTTACCCCACCTTGAGTGGCTGATAACTCAGCCACTTAACACCCAAATGTGGGGCCACTTTGGCCACAAATCATGGGGGAGGCTTGGCTGAATTTTAGCCATACAAGAAGCCACCAATCACAAGCCAAGAAGCCACCTATATATATATATATACTCCTTCAATCAGATTTTTCTGCTCCTTCTTCACCCATCAGACTGTGCCTCTTCTCCTCTCCTTTCAACCCCCTTCTTCTCTTCTTCACTCACATAACTCCAGCCAACCATCAAGCCTAATCAAGTCTTGCACATCCAAGCCCCAAAAAAATCAAGCAAAAATCACATATAACAAAGATAGAGGTTTGATTCTTGCATCAATTCTATGGTCTTGGCTGGCTGAGGTTGGATTATTTTCACAATCTTTGATATGTTAAATGAATGATTATGATGATATGTGACTGGTTTTGGGCTGTTTGTTTGGTTTAAACCGAATTGGAAGCAAGAAAGAATGGAAATAAGAAGAGCTGAGGGGCTGGAGAACCAAAAACCCTCGGCAGTCCGTACGGCGGAGTATACGGCTCCGCCTACATCTAATTAAATTTCATGAAACCATTTTTATATGAAACTAGACATCTAGTGCTTTCCATACATATATCATATAAGGCTTTTGGATTAGTATTGAGAGAGTTATGAATTTTTGAATTTCGACCTAGGTTTCTAACTTTGATTCTAGGCAGACTGGGTTCTTTAGGGTAGAACTCGCCCTATACTACTTGAAAATGAGTGAAGCTAACTTTTTTAGAAAGCTTACACATAGGAGAATGTCTCATAAAAATTTCAGAACTAGATAAGGCCCCGTTTGCTCCCAGTGACCCAAGAAATTTGCCCTATGTCCAAACCGGGCCAGAATAGGGTAGTTTAGGAAGGTCAGAATTCTGGGCTTATAACTCGAGCCCTACTAAGTCAAATGGAATGGAACTTCTTGTAAATGAAACCTTACCCTGTTAACTTTAATATGAGTCTAATTTCATATAATTTGAGTCAGTTTTCGATTTTTAGTGAATTTTTACTTTTAGGTGTCTGATTCTGGCTAGCCACTGGGCAGGCCGGGATAAAACCTAAATATCTTGAGTTATAGATATCAAAATTAGATGTGACTAAAGAGGTTAGAAAATAGACACATAACACTTTAACATACCTAAATTTGAGGTCCAAATGAGTTAAAGAAATAATGGCTTGAATTATAAAAACCGGGTTGGTTGACTATGCTGAGGCAGAAACTCTGCCTTGATGAGTTTAATGTTATTATGAGTTCTATATTGAAATATGTGTGTAATGTTGTGACCTTATTGATAAATTGATGTTCTGATGTACTGGCACTATTCATAGGGAAGCAGACACGTTCCGTTATGTTGCCGAAATTTCGGTAGAATCCATGTATAAGTTAAGAATTACATGTTAATGTATGTGTAATTTCAAGAAAGCTATGAAAGTTATGATAAGAATTATGTTACTATGAAAGTTCCATGCTACTTGGGCCAGCCCCGGATAAGAAGTTAAGGGGAATAGATCGGTGGGAAGGTCAGGGAAAGTAAACCCGGCATTCTTGTATAGGAACGAGCTCGATCCTGAAAAGCAGACAATTACCCAGGAGTCTAAATGACCAAGAACTTCCAGGAGACCAAGAGATGGAAAATGATGAAAAGTAATGGGGAAGCTTATGAAGAAAAGTTCATGATTAAGTCTGCATGATTACATAAATGCATGATTTCATGAAATAAATTGTGTCGGGATGGATGCAGTGCTTATTATGTTTATTAACTGCCGTTATTCATTCATTTTGTTTATTATTCTGTGAATTATTATTAGCAATTCTACTCTGTTTCTTGTGCCACCTAAAGTAAAACTGGACCTTGCCTTGGTCCAGACGTTTTCTTAAACTCATTAAAACGGATAGTCTAGTTTGAACACATGTTTTTATAATTAAATAAAACCCGAGGCAACTGAGAATGTATGTGACGTTAGATAACCTCTATGCCCAAACCCTACTTAGAATTTCTTTAAATTCTCACCTCGTTCTGTATTTCCCGCATCATTCTCAGACGTTGGCAATGGACTCCACGGCCACCTTCTTCATTGAGATCCCAGATTTGCAGCTTCACCATGATCTAGAGTTGGATTCTCTGTATATAGCCAGTTCTTGTAACTTCCGCCTTTACCTATTTAGCAATAGAAACTTTGCTGTCCTTTTACATCATCCTATTTTTGACCCTGTGACTCCTTACATTGCTGTCCCGCTACACATGGCTCACCCACCTCCAGCTCCTCCTGCACCTGCAACACAGGTAGCTCCTGCTGACCCTGCACCGGAATCACCACCGCAGGCAGTTCCAGATATCCTACTTAGTTCAGAGAGTGACCCTTCTGAGGCCACCGGCTCGTCACCCTCTTCTTCCTCAGGACCTAGCGCAGAGTATTCTCCAGCCGGGCCTGACATGGCTAATGGCTATCTGACAGAGTAGCTCAGCCAGTAGGAGATGTTGTACAGCATGACCCTCTTTTGACAGCACGTAGCTCTGGGTCATAGACTTAACAGTAGGATTAGCAGTAGGTTATGAAATGTCCTCTGAGGACCATAGGATCTTTTTGACTGATATGGGCGTTATTGTCTTTTTGGTTCGTCGGCCCACTTGTGTATTCTATTTGGAAACTTTGTACAGAAACTGAAGCAGTGGCTTCTGATATATATATATATATATATGATGAGGAGAGGAAACACGAATCATGAAAGGTAAACAGAGCGGTATTACGGTAACACAATCTACTTGATTTCATGCTATGAATTAAGCATAATATTAAATTAGTAGGGTATTACAGTCCTCATTAGCTCCATATTTGCTCGCACTTCCTCTAAAGCTTACGGACTCAAATCTCTAATCTTGGTTAGAGTACAAACTCTTGCTAAGAGAAAACTAGTTTTGATCATTTGCCGACTCCACTAGGGATGATTACGAGCAATGGCCACACAGAACCGTGCTTGGAGAACGCTACCCATCACTACTCGGACATTGACCTTCAATCTGGAAGATTTTCCAGGAAACAAGGAGGAAGCATTGGGTGGACAACCTGAAATGGGATAACCTAGCAAGGGAGAGGGTGAAGGAAGAGACCCCAACGCTGTAGATTTCGTCACACCCTTGGAGAACCCTCTCAACAATGCTCGGTTTGACTTTCCACAAGTCACTGTCCTAGCTCACGTTCTGAACTCCATCGTGGTTGCTCAAAACAGTCTCACCAACATGGTGAAGGATTTGCCAACCAAGAAGACGGTAGCAGAAGAAGAAAGGGGAAAGAGCGACGATGAAGACACCCCCATCACCAAAAAGGAGCTTAGGCCTTCTCCAGAAAAGGAGGGAAATTCATGACTTTATGTGGGATGTAGATCCACCCTTGAGCACAAATATAGCAGCAAAACCTTACCCGCCAGGGTATCAACCTCCTCACTTCAGGAAGTTTGATGGGATAGGAAGTGCTAGGGAACATATCATCTCTTTCTTGGACAATCTGGGCGTCCATAGAGGAGACAACGACTTGAAGCTGAGGGAGTTTTCAAAGTCACTAACAGGGAGGGCCTTCACTTGGTACACCAAGTTAAGGTCAAACTCCATCAATAATTGGGAGCAGATGGTCATCGAGTTCTACAATAAGTTCCTGGAAGAGGAGAGCGCCATGCATATCATGGATCTAGGAAGACTAAAGCAGAAGTCAGGGGAAGGTCTTGTGTCGTTCATTAAGCCGTACAAAGATAGAGCTTTACAATGCCGTGAGACGCTACTAGAGCTAGACTTGGTTTATGGACGTATCAAGAACATGGAGGATGGGTCACGGATCTTCTTGTCCATTAGCGGTATTAATACCTTCTCAGAGCTCTTGAGGAGGGCATCCGACATCTCAGAAGTAATGAAAAGAAGTGGAAAAAGATCGAAGGAGGTTGACTCAGTTTTGGATGTACGTGTGTCTACAGATAAGCCTAGGAAGCGTGGCTACAGAATTGTGCCACCCCCAGGGAATTATGAATCAAGGCCAAAAGTGCCACCCATTCCTATCCCAAGGGCTCAGGTGATGGAGATCGTGGCAGGATGGTTTGAAGATAGGATGCTGAGAACACAAGATGAAAGGAACGCACTCACAATAGAGCAACTCAAGGACCTTGCATATTGTGTCCTCCATTGCTCCAAAGGACACACTACCATGGATTGTTGGGTTATAAAGAAGGTTTTCCACAGACACGTAGAGGAAGGGAAGATCCTTTTGCTAAAACGAGATGATGGTGGCACCAATCTTCACAACAAGTCATTCTGCACCATCATGTAAGGGTGGTCGTGCTTGAAGGAGATATTCAGTTGGATGCCCCTATGGAAGAAGAAGAGATTCCTGACACGCCACCATCCTAAGGATGCTTGACAAAGGAAAGGATGCTTATTAGGGGGTTAATGAAAACCAAAGGGTGTCGTATACTCTTCGGGCAGTTGGGGCTAGAAGGTTTCTCTCAAACAGAGGCAGCCCATGCTCTAGTCAAAATAATAAGTAAGAGGGGAGGAGATCTATATGCAGCCAATGCCCCTGACCAAATTGGCTAGGTGACATGCAACTGCAGTAGTTTTTAGAGAACCTAGTTCTATGGGCTATGACTTTTATCATAACAGACCCTTGTATGTCAAAGCTTTGGTAGAGGGAAGAAAGGTGAGGCGAGCAATGGTAGACAGTGGCTCAAGGGTCAACATTATCCCTACATGTGTGTTTCAAGCCATAAGACTGCTTTTGGACTAGTTGAGGCCCTCTCCCATCAAGCTTAACACGTTCCATGGACAACCTATTACACCAAGAAGGTGCATTGTGGCGATGTTGGAGGTTAGGCCAATCAAGATACCCAACAAGTTTCAAGTGGTTGATGGGGTGCCCAGTCACCACATTTTACTAGGGTGACCATGGTTGCATTTGCATCAATGCATGCCCTCCACATGGCACCAATGTGTCAAGTCCAGCTTCAGAGGAAGAGATATAGAGATCCCTACTACCAAGGCCCCATTTGATGCTTCAGAGGCCCACCTGATTAATGCCGGTATGGTAGGCGAGCTTGCTCCCTCGGGAATGAATGTGTTGCATCCCAACGAGAGAGTGTAGCTAGGAACAAAGAAAGGAAAATAGAGTTGGAGGTAGTAGCTTATCCAACTTAAGCCTTCAAAAGGCCTAGAGACCAAGAAGCAAGTCCTAGGCTACAGAAGGAGCGTCTCCCTTCAGGGGGTATAGGTGGCATGTCTTATAGGGACTTAGGGGACCAGCAGGAAAGTGTATGCAAATGCTCGCTGGCCTCGAAGTCTTGAGTGTCCTTGAAAAAGGGTGAAAAAGGACTTATTTTGATATGCACCACCTGAACTCTAGGACAACACAAAACAGAAAGAAGAGGAGTTGGAAGAAATAAATGTAGGGGAAGAGGAAGAAAAAAGGCCTTTGTTTATCAATAAGACGCTGGAAGCAAGAGAAAAGGAGGAGTTGGCAGCTTTGTTGATGGAATTTAAGGATGTATTTGCTTGGAGCTATGATGAGATGCCAGGCCTATCCCCAGCCTTAGTGTCCTACAATTTAGCTATGCACCTTGGGACAGTCCCCATCAAGCAAGCACGAAGGAAGTTCTCAAATGAGATTGAGGCACAAGTGAAGAAAGAGATAGAAAAGCTATTGAAGGCTAAGTTCATAAGGCCTATACAACACCCAACCTAGCTAGCAAGGGTGAGGAAGGTACATGTGAAAGGAGACTCCAATTTAGTAATCAAGCAAGTCGAAGGTGAGTACAAGGTAAAAGAGAGAAGACTGACCATATGCAGAGAAAAGGTATGGCAGCTGATGCAACAATTTGAGCATGTTGTCTTTGCCCATGTCCCAAGGGCAGAGAACAAACATGCTGACGCTCTAGCCACCCTCGGAGGAAAAATCATGGTGCAGCAAGAATGGGCAAGTGGTTGAATACCAGGCAATCCAAACCTCAAGTAGCAGAGGAGAGGAAAAGAAAAGAGAGAGAATATAGGATTGGAGGACTCCCCTATGTGAACAATTAAGGGCCCTTAGCATCACTAAGGAGACTAAAGATTTTTGCATATTCAATGGAAAATTATACAAGAAGAATGGAGAGGATCTGCTAATGAGATGTGTGAACGAACAAAAAGGAGAAGCCAAGGCTAAATAGTTGCACAAAACCATTTGTGGTAAGGAAGGGCCTGGCCTATACAGAAGATTGCAAAGGTGAGGGGTCTTTTGGCCCAGCATGAAGAAACATTGTGACGAGATGCAGAAGATGTGCAGCCCATGCCAAGAAAAGAGGGAAGAAGTAGAGGCAAATCACATTGAAGGATGGCAACAACCTCTAGTGGAGTACTTAGAAGCTGGAGTGCTGCCATTGGAACGGTTAGAAGCTAAAAAAATTAAGAAAAAGGCAGAAAGATACTTTGTCCAAAAGGGAAAGCTGTTGAAAAAGAGCTTCACTGGTGAAGTATTAAGATACATCAAAGAAGAAGAAAAGAGCAAAGTGCTAGGGGAGGTCCATCAAGGTGTTTGTGGAATGTAACATCCTCAATTTCATGTCGTGCTAAATTACCGTAGTAACCCTGAGTAATTAGGCACTTAATGAGGAATTTCGAGATTAGGGCTTAATTAAGGGGTTGACTCGGACAAGAAGGGTCAAGAGAATGCCTAATCGAGGTTAGATAATCTCTAATTAAGCAAGTTAGAGCCCACAGCTTACTTAAGCACTAATCGCCCTTAATTAGCTTACTCGAGTTTAATTAAGGTTAATTAAGCTTAATCGTGAGATTAATTTTTGTTAATCATGTTCTTGTGTGTTAATCACTAATTCTTGCTTAATCACCTTAATTAAGTTGTATGAGCACTTAATCACATGATTAAATTCAAATTTAGTCAACTAGACAATAAAGTAGAGAGTGATATCATAAAAGCAAAAAGCATTAGACAAGATTACTTTATGTAAGAGTTTGACCATGCTTTGTCTCCCCATCATCCCATTTGTCCCCTTAATCACTAATTAACACAAAATTAAGCAAAATATCTCACTCCCCCTCCCTTAATGTAGGACGCCACTTTCTCACACACACACACACATTCACTTCATTTTCAACTTCTCATTCTCTCTAAAGTTCTCAAACTCTCCAACCTCTCTCTACATTCCTTCTTCTTCTTCTTCTTCATCTTCTTCATCATTTTCCACCTCCATAACCAAACCTTCCTCACTAAGCCCTTCAAAGATCACATCTTTGGGTCTTTGGAGACAAGATCAAAACACTACAAGACTCATTTTCAAGAGAACTCAAGAGTTCTCTCCTTGCTCATTCAAAACCGCCACCTTCATCATCAAGAGGAGTCATCATCTTCTTCTTCCATTTCTCTTGTTTTTGCGCCATCTTCAAGAAAGGTAGTGATCTTCATCTTTTTTTATTTTGTTTGCTCAAGAAAGCTTGGAGCTTGGGTCTTTCATGACCAAGATCTCTAAGTGAAAACTTGAGAAGATCCTTCATATTCTTCATGTGTTCTTAAGTTTCCTCTTTTAGCAAAATATGTTCTTGATGTTCTTCATGTGTTCTTAAGTTTCCTCTTTTAGAAAAATATGTTCTTGATGTTCTTCATGTGTTCTTAAGTTTCCTCTTTTGGAAAAAGATGTTCTTGATGTTCTTCATGTGTTCTGTTCTTCATGTGTTCTTAAGTTTCCTCTTTTAGAAAAATATGTTCTTGATGTTCTTCATGTGTTCTTAAGTTTCCTCTTTTGGAAAAATATGTTCTTGATGTTCTTCATGTATTCTTAAGTTTCCTCTTTTAGAAAAATATGTTCTTGATGTTCTTCATGTGTTCTTAAGTTTCTTCTTTTGGAAACCTATGTTCTTATTGATCTCTAGCTTAAAGTTGTTCCTTTCTCTTTATGATGAGTGAATGATTAGAAAAGCTTCACCTTTCTATGTTTCCATGATTTGATAAGACTATGAACCTTCTCAAAGTTTTAGACTTTAAAAAGTTTGCTTCATGATTTCTTCAAAGTGGCGCAACTTTTAAGCTTCCATAAAGTTTTATTTTGTTTTGTTTTGAAGATAAGAATACATGTGAAAGTCTAAACTTTTTGAGTTAGAAAAAACGATATCTTGTCACTTTAGGCTTTAGAAATCAAACCTTAAAGAAAAGACCTTTCACAAAGTTTCAAACTTTATTCAAGAATGAGATCATTAAGTTATAAAAATGTTGTTCTATAACATTTCATTCATAAAGTTTAGACTTTGAACCCAACTAATGCAAAAGGTGTTAACTTTTATAAAGAACAAGACTTTTTATTCAAAAAGCTAGTAGCTTGTATCATTATTTCATAAAAATCCAATCTTAAGATAAGAGCTTAATGTCAAAGGCACTTACTTTCATAAAGAATAAGACTTTATGACTAATTTATAAAGAATGACAACTTTAATAATGTTTAAGGCAAAACCTTGGTATGTTATTAGTAAAAGTTTAAAACTTTGCAACTTGACTAAGTTAAAAGTCACCCTTGGTGATTAGTGAACATTGGTGTTGTTGGGTTCATGATGTGGTTATGCGTTGTCATGACCCAAGGATTAGAGGGATCTCGAACTCCTTGGGAACAGAAGTATGATTAGGGCCTCTAAGCATACCATGAACCTAGGAATCACTAAGTGCGCTATCTCAAGGAAAGGAAACAATCACATAATTTAATTAATTTGAACAAGTGTTTCATAAGACATGTACTTAAGTAAAGCATACTTTCATCCAAGGACCAAGTAACTAAAAGACTATAAACACATATCCTAACTATGTGATTCTATCATGGGAAATCATGTGATGATTCATAATATTCTTCACAAAGAACAACACAACTATAAACCCCTTTAGGGTATGAATGTGTGATGCCACTTGGCATGATGAATGATGAGATTGATTGAGCTTTGTCTCATGATTGAATGATAAGTGTGATGATATGATATAGATATGATGAACTATTGGTTGAATCCTGATGATTGGCATTTTGGGGAAGCTCCGGTCTAGCCGTTATCTTTGCGGATTTCCGTCAAAATTATGGACTTAGTCATATCATTGCATGCGTCTAGTCAAGGAGTTATGCATGTAAAGTATAAAGATAAGAAAAGAATCAATGGGACGTGACCCTTCAATCACTACTCTAAGGGAAGTGAGAGACGGCGATCCACAAGGAACCTCTATGAGGGAGGCAAGGGTGTTTTGGAGGACCCTCCAACTTAGAGGTAACCAATATCGGCTCAGTCTGATTTGGTTAGTACTGCGTGTCGACGGTCACGGAATGAGCTCATGTCCAAAAGCAGTCTATTTCAAAGGAAAGTAAAGAATGTTAAGCACGTGCTAAAAATGAAAGAAAAGTCTAAGTATGACCATGGTTACATCTGTGATGATGCGTGTCTTTGCATGAAAGTATATGGCCCATTTGCATTATGGATGTTATTCTATGTTTTAGTACGGATGTTAGTCATGATGATGTGTTTATGATGTTAAGTTTAAAAGCAACCCGCTTCGGGGTTTAAGTTTTCAAAACCATTAAAAATTGAACTTATATCTGTCCACCGTTTTTGTAATTAAACCCGAAGTGGCTGGGATGATGACGATGACCTTTGTGTTTGTCTAGTCAGCGATCCTCTGAGAAATTTAGTATTTCTCATTCCTACGTTCCGTGTCGTCTTTAGAGGATGTCGGCGTCGAACGCGGTGGTGATCTACATTGAGTTCGGTGTGGCGTTGGCGCTTTGACGGTCTTTGAACGCCTACCGATCTTTGTCGGCCGCAAAGAATGAGGGTCTACATCTTCCACGACCGCCGTTCAGGACTCCGTGATGAGCCCATTTTTCCGACCGCATCAGCCATTTGGCGAGGTTACTATGGATGACATTCGCCCCTACTTTCAGCCACCGAGATACCCCACTGATGATGATGAGACTGACTCGGATACCCGTTTGACTCCGACTGTTTCACTGGATTCCGATCCCTGAGCCGTCTTATCCGAGCTTCCATGTGGAGACCGATCCATCCGAGCCCATCTATCCGACTCATTCTGGGGGTTCTCACCGTTCGGGTTCGTCGCAGCCTTCAGTGATTCGTCTATCTTCTGATTCTTCTGCTTCATCTGCTGGCCCATTTTCACCCCCGGTTCGCGGTGTGGGTTCATTCGCATACCGTACTGTGCCCTCGTGGGCGAGGACGTGCTCGAGGAGGGACGTGGTAGTACTTCTCGGTGGATATGGGAACGGTTTCCTCCCGCCAGATGCTTGATGTGACGACTGCATGCGGAGCCGAGCACGAGGATAGCCCCCTTTTGGTAGTAGTTATAGGGTTATCATTATGTTATGTGGCATGCTTGGGTAGTAGGATTCTCTGATGTATTTCCTTTTATTATGTATTGGTAGGCTTTTTGTGTAGTGCCGACGATAGATATCGGACCCATTATTATCTTATGTATGAACTGGTACGACTCTTATTGTATTATCATGGTTGGCCGTGGAATGAATGTTACATTATTCTAAGAATTGTGGTTACTCTTATGGTCTCTATGCTTGTTAAATGCGATATATGTATGGGATAGCGGTGTTACTTTATATGTTCACGATGCGCTCATGGCTCTCGATTTCAAAAATGGTTTACTTGTTTTGTAGAAAAAAATTTTACCCCTATTTTCGGTATAAAGTAATTTCTAAAAGGTAATGATAGTTCCACGAGCAAAAGTAGCAACTAGTAATTCCACAATATGACTTAAGCATAGAATGGAACTACTAGGGTGTTACATGGAAGGCATCGAGGAGGGATAGCTTTATGGCAAGAATTACTGAGGATTGGATATTATTGGCCAAAAATGAAAGAGGATGCTATGAAGTGGGCTAAAAGGTGCTCTAAGTGTCAGAAACATAGAGACCGACGCTTGGTTTGGTATTACTGTAGCTTTTTAAAAGCTGCTTATCTCTCTCGACTCTCTAAAAGCTGCTCTTAAAAATTCATATTAGTATCATTTGGTAAAATAATGTAAAAATTGCTTCCAATAAGCAAAAGTCACAAAAGTAGTATTTGGTAAAATTGTTCTTAATGTCTAAAATGACTAAAATGGTTATAAATACTAAAGAGAATAATTTCTATTTTTAATGTTATTAAATAGAGTAAGGTTATATTAGTCTTTTAAATTTTGGAGAGCATAAGCCAGCTCTGAAAAGCACCCTATGAGAGCTTCCGAGAGCACCCCCTAGCTTTTAAAAGCCAGAAGCAAAAGCACCTCGGCTTCTTGGTTTACCAAATAGAAAAAATTGGCTTATGCTTTTTATAAGTCAGAGCACCTCTATAGATAGCACTACCAAACTAGGCTTTAATCCATGTCCCAAGTGTGGAAATGCACAGTCTGAAGATGCCGCATCTTTTTCACACTTGGGCAATGGATTTTGTTGGACCAATCACGTCTCCATCTCAAGGAAAAAGGTGGATTCTAGTGCCACTAAGAATTTTACGAAGTGGGTAAAAGCTGTAGCCCTAAGAGAGGCAAATGCAGAAGCCATAGTGAGATTTTTAAAAAAGAATATCATATGCCGTTTTGGGCTTCCCTAAAGGATAGTGTCCGACAACGGGATGCACTTTATCAACTAAAGAGTGCCTGATGTAACATCCACCGTTTTTCGTCTAATTATTCGGTTTTAGTGAATAATTGAAAATAAATAGATTTCGGTTAAACCATTATTTAGACTCAATTGATTAACAATTACTTGAGTTTAGATAAGAGAGAATTAAGTTAGAGTATAGGAGATTTCATAAAATTTTATTGAAAACCGATTTACCGGTTTAAAGGAAATCGGTAACATTACGGTATTTTAAACTGTCAGAACCGGACCAATAGAATTTCAACCCATTAACCTTACTTTAAGTGGCTGAGAACTCAGCCACTTAAGCCCTCTAAATGGCGCAAAGATGGCCATAGAAAGTGAAGAAGGCTGGCTGAATTTCAACCAGGCCTTTTAGACCAATCAAATTGCAAGAAGAAAGCCACCTACACACCACCATGTGATCAGAATTTCAGCTCCTTTTATCACATATTCTGACCTCTCTTGCGCCACTTTTTCTCCTCTCATTCAGCTCTCTTTCTCTCTTCTTACACACAAAAACTCCAGCCAAAACTCAAGCCAATTCCAGCCTTGTTCATCCAAGCTTCAAAAATCTAGCACAATCACTTAGAACAAAGGTAGGAGTTTATTATTTGCATCAAAATTGTGGGATTGGCTGACTGAGTTTGGATTATTTTCATGATTCTTGATGTGTTAAATGGATGATTATGATGATATGTGATTGGTTTTGGGCTGTTTGTTTGGTTGAAACCAAATTTGAACCAAGAAAGAATGAAAATAGGAAGAGATGGAGAGCTGGAGAACCCAAAACCCCTCGGCAGTCCGTACGGCGGAGTGTACGGCTCCGCCTACAGCCGATCGAATTTGATGAAACCAATTTTAAATGAAACTAGACATCCAGGGATTTTCATAGATAAATCATATAACGCTTTTGGAGTAGAATTGAGAGAGTTATGAATTTTTGAACTTCGACCTAGGGTTTTGACTCTGGCTCCGGGCAGACTAGGTTGTTTAGGGTAGAACTCGACCTATACTACTTGAAAATGAATGAAACTAACTTTGTTAGAAAGCTTACACATACGAGAATATTCCATAAAAATTTCAGAATTAGATAAGGTCCCAGTTGCTCCCAGTGATCCAAGAAAGTTGTCCTATGTCCAAACTGGGCCAGAACAGGACAGTTTAGGAAGGTCAGAACTCGGGTTATAACTTGAGGCCTAATAAGTCAAATGAAATGGAACTTTTTTCAAGTGAAACTTTACCCTGTTAGCTTTAATATGAGTCCAATTTCGTGTAATTTGAGTCAGTTTTTGATTTTTAGTGGATTTTTACTTTTCGTTGCCTGATTTTAGCTAGCTATTAGGCAAGCCGGCATAAAACCTGAATATCTTGAGCTATAGATATCAAAATTAGATGGGACAAAAAAGGTTGGAAACTAGACACATAATACTACAACATATCCAAAAATTAGGTTTAAAGGAGTTAAATTGAAATAAAGGTGGGATATACCATAACCGAGCAGAATGAAGCAGAATCAGCCAAAAGCCCTATTGAAGCTTGTTGAAACTAATGAATGAATTTATGAATGTATGTGCATAATTGCTGCTCTATACTGAAATTGCAAATTGTGTAAATGTATTGGTTGGCTGGCACTATTCATGGAGAAGTGGACACGTTCCGTTATGCTGCCGAAATTTCGGTAGAACCCATGCACAAGTTATGAATTCCATGTTAATGCATGTGCATTCTTAAGAAAGTTATGAAAGTTATGAAAAGGGTTATGCCACTATGAAAGTTCCATGCTACTTGAGTTAGCCCCGGATAAGAAGTTAAGGGGAATAGATCGGTGGGAACATCAGGGAAAGTAAACCCGGCAATTCCTGTATAGGAACGAGCTCAATCTTGAGAAGTAGACTATTACCCAGGAGTCTAAATGGCCAAGAACTCCCAGGGGACCAAAAGATGGAAAAATGATGAAAGGAAATGAAAAGTTTATAAAGGAAAGTTCAAGTATGAGTCTGCATGATTACATGAGTGCATGAATACATGGAATATTTATGTTAAGATGTTTACAGATATTTATTATATTTAATTACTGCTGTTTGTTTATTTATCCTATTTATTACTTTACGTACCATTATTAGTAGTCTGTTTAGATTTTCATGTCTCCTAAAGTAAAATGGAACCTTGCCTCGGACTAGATATTTTCTTGAACTCAGTAAGATGGCTATTTCTGTTTAAACACATGTTTTTATAATTAAATAAAACCCGAGGCAACTGAGAATGCATGTGATGTCAGATAACCACTAGACGCAACCCTACTGAGAATTTCTTGAAATTCTCACCCCGTGTTGTATTTTCCGCATCATTCTCAGACGCTGGCGAAGAGCTCAACGGCCACTCCTTTCATTGAGATCCCAGACCTGTAGCTGTCCCAGGACTCCGAGTTGGACCCTTTGGACACAGCCGGCTCCTGCTATTTCTGCCTCCGCTTTTTAGCAATAGGGATTTTGCTGTTTCTTTGTTTCCTCTGTTCTTAATCTATATATATATATATATATATATATATAGACGGAAGCGTTGGCTTCCGACATACATATGTATATATACAACTGATAATATATCACTTATCAGTATCCTTTCTGTTATGTTGTATCAAACCTTATTACATTTTATAGTGCTAGTCACGTTTATTTCATAACAGCGTGCCAATTCGTCTATTTTATGATGTGATACTAATTACGAAAGATAAGCAGAGTATTAACATGATAACACAGACTACCTAATTTCATGCTATGACTTAAGCATAACATTAAATTAGTTGGGTGTTACACCTGACATCTTGTACTAGTACCAATCTAGCATCATAGATCCTTTCTATACTATCCACAAGCTACCAGACAAGCCAAGTCAATGAATAGAAGCTTGATTAGGATCTTGACAAGGATGGTTGATGATGCACCCAAGGAATGGAGCGAGTACTTCCCCCTTGCCCTGTGGGCCTATAGAACAACCAAACATGGGACCACCAAAGCAACCTTGTTCTCATTGGTTTAGGGGTTGAAGCAGTGCTACTAGCTGAGATAGAGGTGCCATAAGTTCGAATGGCACTAGAACAGACAGGGAACAAGGAGGGCAAACTAGAAAAGTTGGAAGACAAGAGGGACGTAGTTGCAAAAAGGATGAAGAAGTACCAGAGGAAGTTAATGCTTGCTTATGACAAACACGTGAGGCCTAGAATGTTTATTGAAGGGGAGATGGTAATGAAAGTCGTTGACGCTGTAATAAGGAAACAAGCTATGGCCAAGTGGGCACCAAAGTGGGAAGGCCCATTCATAGTGCAAGAGGCTCATCCTAATAGACACTACACCCTACTAAATCTAGAAACTGGCAAGAAAATAGGTCCTATAAATTTCAAGTATGTGAAGAAGTACTATGCTTGAATATGCTTCCTTTCTTTATTTTGCTTTTTGAACAGGTGATGCATGTTTTGAAACCTTTACTTTGTTTTGAGCATGTTGTGCATGCATGTTAAGATGATTCTTTTTGTAAAATGCACTGACAAATGGTCCATGATTGGATGATGAATGAATGTTTTAACCAAGAATTAGCATGTTTATAGATTTCAAAGTACATGAATATTATTCTAGGAATTGTATGAACACTAGGATAGACGACGCTATAAATGACACCGTAGGATCCTATGTGATTGTTTAGATGTATCAATATTCATAGTAACTCACAAAGCTATGATAGAAGAAAATGAAAAGAAAATGAAAATGAGAATGAATGCTTAAAAGTCCGAGGTGCAATGACATGAGTACCTTGGTACAAAAGAAAAACCCAAGATGCGGCGAAATGAGTGATATGGCAAAAAGGGAACCTTCAAGGTTATGATTAAAAAAGGAAAAATAGAAAATGAAAATGAAAATGAATACACAAAAATCCAAGGTGTAATGACATGAGTGCTTTGGTAAAAAGGGAAACTTCAAGGTTATGATCAAAAAAGGAGAAAGGGAAAATGAAATGAAAAATAGAAATGAACAAACAGAGGCAAAAGCCAAAATGGTTAAAGGACAAGGAAAAAGAAAAGGGGAACGGAGCGTAGGGCAATGACGCTCTCCCCTCTAAAATTGAAAGCCCATCTGGTAAAGGGTTTCGGTATTTTGTTGGTCTAAGGGCAAGAGACTCATGAAAATACCCTGCACCAGCCCCAAACATAGGATGGTTCAGGTTTATCAGATCTTCGGGCACAAGGGAGATCTTGTAGTCAGCTCCTATGGGTTGCTTCCTCTTCCAAAAAGAAGAAAAAGAAGGAAAAGAAACAAAATAAAGAGAGAAAAGAAAAAGGGATAAGGAGAAGCAACATAGCCCATTATGGATGAGTGTTTGACCAAAGTGTCATGAGGTATTTGTAAGCTTGGGGGCAAGAGACTTGCAAAACACACTCATTCATCTCCAAATGTGACAAGGTTTCGGTATATGAAGTCTCAGGGCCAAGGGGATTTCATAGCACTTTCTCACAGTAGCCCACCTATCTCGCTTGAGCGTCTCGGTATTTGAAGGGCCAAAGGCACAAGGGGTACCTTCAAAACACGCTTAATGCGCCTCGCCCATAATAATTAGGTACCTCTAGTCTGGCAGTTTGGGACCAATAAACTAGTTAGAGAAGGCCTAGTTTAGCGTCCTAACATGTGAACACGAGGATGCCTTTGAGTCCAGGGGCAAGGGATATCAAAGGTGTGTCACATGGTACCCCCTCCTTATAAGGTACAAAGTAATGTGCACAAAGGAGAAAAGAATAAGAAAATCCCTCAAGGTATAAAGTAATGTGCATAGGGATATCAAAGGTGTGTCACATGGTACCCCCTCCTTCCAAGGTGCAAGGTCATGAGCACAAAGGAGAAAAGAATAGGAAAGTCCCTCAAGGTGCAAAGTAATGTGCACAAGGATGTAAACTATGAAAAGGAAGAGAAAGTCGCTGGAATAAAGAAGGTGATGTGCTCTCAAAGTACATGGAGCTATTATGCTGTGCAGGACTAATACGTCCATGAAATAGACATGTAGCAAGCAATATTCTTATGCAAAGTCACCTTTCAAGAGAGGATCTTTATGGATCCTAAAAGAGGTGACTAAATAGGCAAAACATGAAAAAGATGTAGAGAATAGAAAGTAATGAGGTATCAAGACATAAGGTCTAGCGTCACTATCGATAAAAACCAGGGGGCACAACATAAGGCAAAGCCTAGCTAGACCCTAAATCTTATGCATGTATATCAGAAGAAAAAGGAGGGAAGAAAAGAAAAGAATAGAGAGAAAAAAAAAAGAGCCATAAAAATGAGGCAAGTGTGTAAGAGTACAAAAGCATGGTATAAGAGAGAGAAAGAGAAAAAGAGCATATATATATATCAGCAAAAAGCCAAGAAAGAGTGAAAAGGCAAAGAGAGAAACAAAAGTGAACAAGTTAATTAATGAGCCTAATGGCCCCTGTATCAACTACGTAAATCTGTCACACGTGTCGTAGAAGCAAGTAAGAAAGGAAAAATTCCAGACAAAGTACTACAAAACAAAGGTTCCCAGCTGAAACATTTCCAATGAAACAAAAAAAGGCTTAAAGCCCTATTACAAGGCAAAGGTAAAGTGTAAATCATAAAGAAAGAGAAGCAGTAAAGGTCTCCTGAGTCTTCCCTATTGCTTCCTTATTATGAACCTGAAACATGGACAAGAGAGATAAGATGAGACAGACTCAACTAGAACTCTCAAAGGAAAAGCAATATGAGATCCTTAGAAATGCAAAGGTAAAACAATGTACAAGGGAAATCTGCATGAAGGCTCTCAAAGATACAAGAAACAAACATGGCATACAAGGGGAGAATGATGCAAGGTGCAAAGATGAAACATGAAACCAGAGAAGATGTTCCAGAAGGTAAGGCGTCGACCTATGCCCCGAAATAGTTTCCAACTTATCAGTAAGATGCTCAAGTCTTGCATCCTTTGTTTCCAACCTTGAATCACCAACCAAAGAATGGGTGAAAAGCTAAGAAATTTCCTTGTTAAAGTTTAGAAACATAAGGACAACAAACAATCTTCTTAGACTGAAGTTCAGATGAGGCTCCAGAAATCACATGAAGAATAGCTTGGTATAGAGTGAATACACCAAGTAGATCAACTTGAGAAGCAAAGTTCCAAAGCTACTCATTTGTTCAGATCCACTACTGGAATGATGCAACTAGAGCCACATGCAAGAAAAAGTTCAAAAAGAAATGTCAGAAGAAAACAACATCCATGAAGAAGTTTATTGCCAAACAACCAAAGGAGATGCAAGTTTGTTCTTGAGCCTTGAAACACTAGGGGGCTGAAAGGAAGCCTTATGTCCATTGCTCACAAGCAAGCAAGGATGATAAGCAAGAACAAGAAAAAGCAAAACCAGAGGAAAGATGAAAAATGCTCAGGAGGCATGGAGTATGCATAATAAGAGAGCTACGCCCTCCCATCATGCAAGGGGGCTTATGTTGGTAACCTAGAATTAATATTAAGATTAAAGAATAACTAACCATGTAATTAAAAGATTAATTAAAATATAAAAAGGGCTAAAAGGGAGAGCATAGTCATTCATGGAATATGGGGTGTTTGGGATGACGCTCTGACTGGTAAATTCCTGGAAAATGCCCATGTTCTCCCCTTGGGAACTATTTATGCTGCGAATTGGAAGGATTTTGAGATGTTGTTCTGCCCTATGAGATGACATTTCTAAGAAGGGGCAATACTTCAGCCCAATGGTGAGGTTAACTGAAGCTTCACACCATGAGATGCCCTCTAGACTTGTCCCATGTCATGTGTCAAAACCAAGGTGATGCAGTACTAGGTTTATATCCAAAAAGGCAAATTTTTAGTGGCTTAGCCTTCCTATGCACTATATATCATAGCCAACTTGAGTAACTTGATAGCCAGCCACCCTAAAAAGTGATGCCAGGGTCCTTAGGCAGGGATATGTCCTTTTCACATTAGTAAAGAGGACTCTGCCACTAGTTTATTGCTTGGACCCATGGAAACACCTTGGAACCTGAGGTCCTAAGCTAACCAACGGTAACCAAAGGGGCTTGAGGAGATACTTTCCATTAGGACACCAGAAAAATAAACCATTCACCTGGGAGCCAGAGGAAACATGACAGGAACCTTCCCGCAGACCAAAAAATCTCTCTACAAATAAAAACTAGAAACCAGTAGCAGAACCCACAGGCCCATATCAGAATCCCACTCTCCCAAACTTGAAAACAATCTACTACAACAGGAAAACACGAAACCCAGTAGCCTGAATGGAAACCTAAAAGGGAAGGGCATCTCACGGTCCGGCGACAACACCTTATCATCCCTCAAAGGGCTGAGATAGTGACAGCATTTATTTTCTTCCAAGGTTACAGGATCGGTGGTCCTCATTAGCCCCATATTTGCTCGCACTTCCTCTAAAGTTTACGGACTCAGATCTCTAATCTTGGTTAGAGCACAAACTCTTGCCAAGAGAAAACTGGTTCGAATCAATCTTTAAGGAGATGCTACAGATTAAAGAGAAAGAGAGAGAACTTGAGAGTTTTTTCCCCTCATCTTCTTCAATATCAAGAAAAGATCAAATGAGTGATACACTTGTGAGTTTTGTGTATCTTGTTCTTCAATCTCCATCAAGAAAGGAGCAGCACCATCTTCATCAATCCACCATCACCACCATCTTCATCTCCACACCACTATCATCATCATCATCTCTGTCATCCTCTTCACTCTGAAATAAGTAGGGGTTCTTATATCCTCTCTCTTTTGCTAAACCCTTGCATGTTTTTCTTTGATTTTGGTTGATGTTTGTGATTGTTGATGCTCACATGCTTATCTCTTGATCTATTGACTCCTTGTTGCTGGAATTCATGCTTGGTTACTGGACTACTATGCTTGCATGATTTTTTTCACCTTAGTACATCTCGTTATTTTCATTTGGAAATTTTATATGTTGATGTGCTTGTCTATAAATTTTCATAATTTTTGGTGAAGGTTTGCTATTTTTAAAAATTTGTGACAGATTTGCCCTATTCTGGAACATATGACGAATTTCTGGAAACCTTGAAATTTACCATTTTTGTTAATATAGTAACTTTGTGAAATTTGACTTCAAATTTTTATAGTATGTAAATAACACCTGAGATTTTTTCTGGGATTTTTAGAAATGTTTAACTATATAATATGACCTATCCAAGTTGTAAGATTTTATTACCATATCTATCCTTAAGAAATTGAACCAAAATTTTTATAGAATGCACTTAGCATCCCAAAGGACCAACTGAAAAATTTTTATGAATTTTAGAAATAGTTTACTATTTTAATTATAATTATTTTATGGACTGACTACTGTGTAGGTTTGCTATTTTCTTGCCTAAGTGTGAAAATTCATATTTTTTGTTAAGTTTGCCTCATAAAGTGCTCTAAGCCCATGAAAATAAAAATAATAATATAGAGTAAAACTAATATACAATGAATGAAATATTAATGACCCAAATTGATAATGAATAAAAGAAATTAAAGTGAGTCATAAAATTGGGCCCAAATTGCTCATGGAAGCTAAACCAATTTACTACTTCTCAATGCCTGGGCTTGTACATGTATCATAAATCTATATGAACATTCATGACCATATGTGTGTATCCAAATGCCTGTGAACCAATTTTCATATGTTGTGCGAAGCATAACTTATTAATGCATGAGCATATGTGTGAAATGCATAATATTAAAGATATCAAGGCATGGTATGGTGAATGTATGAATTATGCATAAATGAATAAAGTTTTATGAAAGTATGGTGAATGTCTCGGCCCTATCTTGAAGTGGATAAGTGATACATTTACTGCATGAATAAATAAAGTGTGGTGAATGTGTTGGCCCCACGTCGTAGGAGATTGGTAGGGCATTCACCGCTTTGTTTGGAGTGGATGGTTTAGCTTAGGCATGGGACCAGTGTCCATGATTTTGATTTGGGATCAGGGGACATCCTTGTAGAAAGGTCTCGGCAAATCATAGCAAAAGATGAGTAGAGACCACTAGCTTCCTTCCTATTGAGTAAAGGAAAAGGAAAAGGAAAAAGGAAACATCAGTAAAGTAAAGTGCATTAGCATGCATTGCAGATCGCGGTGGATGTGGTTGCCACCCTGATGGATGCCTGTTCATTAGTTCTGATAGTGTATGGGCCTATCAGCTTTTGATGCTAGATGTCCATCAACCCTGATGGGATGATTTGCCTCATACATTTCTATTTATTGTTCCTACTCATGATATTATGAATGTCCCATGCATTTATTCAATTATCTCACTGATATCTTGTATTGCCTTATATATTTATATGTCACTACTTCCTATATACCTTTAGGTGTTTTCCAAGTTTTAATTATGTGAATTTGTAATGTCTGTGCTGCTTGTGTAATATATATATATATATATATATATATATATATATACTGGGAGATTTTTTGGGTGCATAGCAGACCCCGGAAACACCACCCCTACTAAGATTAGTATCTCACCCTATTTTCTTGGTGTTTCCAAGTACCTGACTGAATAGCGAGGTTCGAGTTCATTGGAATGCTCGGTATTCGTAGATTAGTATAGAAAGTCTCTTCTGTATTTTGATTATTGGGCATAACCACAGAGTTGTATGTGTATATTTTAGTCAGCATGGTAACTACATAATTGGACTATATATATTAATTAATATGGTAGTATCACTCTTAATTTGATTAGTCAAAGGATTTCAGCGATGGATTTGGTATTTTCATTATTAATTTAGGAAAACAAAAATAAAATTTACAGAAAAATGATTTTTGTATAATAGTAGGAAAGGTAATGAGTTAGTAACATACTCTAGTCACTCAAAAAAATTAAATAATCAAAACGAATAATCAATGTGACGCATACTAGATTAGTTACTATTCATAATTGAAAATTAGATTAACAATTAAACTAGTAGGGTGTTACAATTTGTGGATGGCGTGAGATGGAAGATGGCAAACAGCAGCCACTGGGTACCAAGCAGCGGTGGTAGACGGCAGATGGCAAGTGTCATGCAGCTATAGTAGATGGAGGTTGGCAGTCATTGGGTGATGATGGCAAATAGCGGATGATGGGTTTAGACGGTAGTGATAGGTAGTAGTTGCCAAGTGGCGGCCAACAATCGTTTGGCAATGGTTGGCAATCACTTGGGTAGTGATTGTTAGTCACTGGTTGCCAATTAGCTAGTAATGGTAGGCTTGTTGGAGGAGGGGTTAAGAAGCAATGCGTAGAGAAAAGAGGGGATTTTAGATTCCTTTTGAAGAGGAGGTGGAAATTGAAATTCACTCTTTTGAAGTTAGAAAATACGTCATAAAAATACTTCGAATTTTAAAATTCTTTTATATTAGTATCCAAACAAAGAATTTTGATGTAAATCAATTGAAATCCTCTTAAAAAATATATTATCCTATAAGAATATTCCACCCAAGCACATCTCTAAGGGATTCTCGATAACATCTAGGATGAATCTTATTCTTTTAGCCCTTAAACAAACGAGCTCCTTGTGAGCACAGATATAGTCACATTTATCAAAAAAGAATAACGTCATTATTTCCATAAAGGGTGTTTGGTAAGCTAAATTAGGCATAATAAAATAAGCTAATACTATATATTATACCATTATCAATTGTTTGGTGTAGGCAATTTGTATTATATAAATTTATCCATCATAATTCTCTTATACATTAAAGTAATGGATAACTTAATCAAGACTAATGACATTGGATTAAGCCTAAATAACTTTTAATGTATAAGATCTATTTATAATTTACTTTTATGTATTACAAAAATACAAAGAAATTATTATCTAAATAAAAATTAAAATTATATAAAAATTAAAAGTAATTATTTTTTATTAACAAATTTAAAAATATATTTTCAAATAAACAATATTCAATATATGAGTAAATATTTAGAATAATATAAAAATATATAAATAAATAGCAATCATATTAATTATTGAAAAAAATAATCAATGATAAATAATATTAACAAATAAATAATGTTCAAAATAAAATATAATTATAGATAAGGGATTCTCCAAACATTAAAGGATTCTCTAGATAACAATACGGGAGGAATCATAGTCTCTCGACCCTTAAATAAATTATCTCCTCATAAGCAGAGGTACAACCATATCTAACTAGAAATAATAACCTCATCATTTCATTAACTTATTATTTACTTGAGCATTGAACTCCCTTTGAATGTACTACAAGAGCACTGATTAACCTTAGTCTATCATGTAAGAACATACCTATTTTTTTTTTTATTCAGTTTGATATTTTTTAATTGTTCATCCTATTATAAAAAAATTATAAATTATAAAACTATGATAAATATTAATTTTTTAAAAAATTAAAGTAATTTTTAATCAAATTAAAATTATTAAGTTTAAATAAAATCATAACAATTAATATTCGAATATTATTTTACTTAACAAATAAAAATAAAGGTATTTTAAGGAAACTAAATAAAATTTAGTTGAATTGGAGTGACAACAGACAAATAGAAGTGATAATAGATAATAAGAGTAAAGTTTTATTTTAGTTCGTAAAATTGTATGCATGCTTCAATTTAGTTCCTAAAATTAATAAATTAATGATTTAGTCCTTGTAGTCATCTAACATCATCCAAGTTAGTTCCTAAGGTGATTCACATTTCAATCACATTTTGCAACTTCAGGGACAAAATCAATAATTTCTTAATTTTAGGAATTAAATTGAAGCATGCATGCAATTTTAGGTACCATATGAGTCTTTACTCTTCCAATAAATTAAAAATCATCTTTTTCATTTAGAGACAGAACAAATCTGTCTCTAAATAAAATACATTGTGTTTTTAAAAATAATTATTTAACCAATTAGAGACAGGATATTTAGAGATGAACTCTAAATCCTTATCTAGAAAAACATTAACTTCACAAAGGTAATTGTTTGACTATTCAGAGATAGGCTCTAAATTCATCTCTATAAAACATTGGCTTCATAAAGGTAATTGTTTGACCAATTAGAGAAGGATTTAAAGACGGAATGTTTAAAGAAGGATCCTAAATTCGTCTCTAAAATATGTTGACTTCACAAAAATAATTGTTTGACTAATTAGAAACAGATTTAGAAACGGACTCTAAATCTATCTCTAAAAAATATTGACTTCAAAAAAGTGATTGTTTGACAAATGTAGGGATGGAATAATTTTGAAATAGACTTTAAATCCATCTTTAAAAAAAAATTAACTTTACAAAAGTAATTGTTTGATCAATTAGAGATAAATTTAGAAATGGAATATTTAGAGATGGAATCTAAATCTATCTCTAAAAAATGATGACTTTACAAAAGTAATTATTTGACTAATTAGAGATGGAATATTTAGAGACAGACAAGTTCCACCGCTAAATCCATCTCTTAAAACACGTTGAAATTTCAAAAGTAATCATTTGATCTAATAGAAATGGATTTAGTAGAGATGGCAAAACAAGTCCAACTTGTCAGGTTAACCTTGTAACACTTTACTAGATAAGATACTATGCTTAAGTCATAATATATTACCTGATAAGTTATTACATGTGGTTGTCTACTTTAATTTAACTTCTGATTCAATTTTAATTTCTCTTATGGATTTAGCTGTTTATTTATTTATTTTCTTTTGGCTTTAGAATAAATAATGGAATTATATCGTGACAGAAATAAACCTGTGGAATATACAGAAACAACGAGCCATGTAATATATATACATGTACATATATGTCTGTTGCAAAGTTTGCTAAAAAGATACATAAATAGTACAGGGCATAAAAAAAATGAGTCTGCTAGAACAAAATAAACCGACTTGTCGCTATGGAGTGAAACCCTATAAGGTCCCCACGGGACATTTCATATGCTACCCCCATCTACTAACCATCTATCCCTGACCCAAACTGTCAAAAAAGAGCCACTCTGTACACCTCCTGTTGCACTATGTAAGCTCCCTAGATGGATTCCGAGGAAAAGAATCCATTGGCCATGCTGGTATCTGCCGGGGCATAGCCGCCGCTGGGTGCAAAAGATGATAATGATGAACTCGCCGCCTCAGAAGAGTCCTCTTCCTCAGAAAATGAGATGGAGGGAGCCTGCGGAGGTGATGCTGCCAATGGTGTTGCAAGGGCTGCTGTTGCGGTTGCTACTGCAGCTGCTACTAGAGGTGGGAAGGAATGTGCCATATAGAGCGGAATGGCAATATAAGGTGCGGAGGGGTTAAAAAGTGGGTGAGTCAGTGGGACGGTAAAATCACTACGGAAAACGAAGTAGAAATGGAATTGACAGCTACCAGATATATATATATATATATATATATATATATATATATATAGAGAGAGAGAGAGAGAGAGACTCTAAAAATGAGTCAAGGTGGATATGCTGGTCGCCGCATTCGCCATGATCTAAGAATGATACGGAAACATACAATAGGGTGAGAAATAAAAATTTCTCAGTAGGAATCCTAATTCTATACACATCTGTCATCGCCGTCATTCCTAGTTGTTTCAATTTTTTCTTAATTTTAAATGATAACATAATATTCAACTTAATTTAAATTGTAGAAAATAGAACCCAAAATAAAGCTAAATTTTAAATTAGAGCAATACAAATATATTTAACAAGCACACTAACAAAGCTGAAACAATAACAATAGGCAAATAGTAATATAACACAAGGAATATACAGTTAACTATGACCTTCACTTAGAAATTCATAAATAGAGCATATATATGTGAAATGGAAAAATGTATGTAGCCTTTGGAGATTTTCAACTTATGTAACTTATATTTTCCACTCTTGGTCCCCTGAGAGTCTTTGGCCATATACTCCTGGGTAATAGTTTGCTTTTCAAGACTAAGCTCGTTCCTATATAGGGTTGTTGGATTTACTTTCCCCGACATTTCCACTGATCTATTCCCCTTAAACTTATTCATGGGCTAGCCAAAGTAATATGGAATCCTTTAATAATCTTCATAAATTAACATGCATATCTAATTTATCAGGAATGTTTTATACACATGTGAATATCTTGCTTAGTATAATAAATTTTCTACCGGAATTTCGGCTGTATAATGGATCAAGTCCGCTTTCCCATGAATAGTACCAGGATACCAATAAAACCAATCAAGCATTCATATCAATATGGGACAGCAAACTTATAACCACAATATCAATCATATGGTGTGTCAAAATCAACAGGAATATCAAGAGAGTTTTCTGCTCACACTATCCCTTTCCGCTTGAGTTTTGTAAAACTCACCATTACCTCTATTCACTCATATAAACCTGAATTTTGGATATGTTATAGCTCAAGGTGTCTAGTTTTCAACCCTTTTAGTCCCATCTCATTTTGGTTTGTGTAGCTCAAGTTATTTGAATTTTACCTCAGTTTGTCCTACTCTTGGTCAGAATTGCACCCTTAAAAGTATAAAATCACCAAAAATAGAAACCTAGGTGAAATCATACGAAACTTATACCAAATTAAAGCTAATAGAAAAATTTTATTTAAAAGAAGTTTCACCTCATTTGCATAGGTATAACTCGAGATATAAGCCCTGTAAGTAGACCCTTCTGTACTGCCCTGTTCTAGTCCAGTTTGGAGTTAAGGCAACTTTATTGATTTACTGGAAACAATTGGGAATCAATATAACTCTAAAATTTTTATGGAGTGTTCATCTACATGTTAACTTTCAAACAGCGCTAGTGGCACTCAATTTCGAGTTTTGTAGGGTGAGTTACACGCTTTTCAACTCATACTGCTCAGAAAAGGGCTCAAAATTTTAGGCTAAACTTCAAAAATTCATAACTCACTCAATACTATAATTTATATGGTTGGAAAGCATAAATGTCTAGTTTCATGTAAAAAAATAGGTCCATCAAGTTTTGATGGCTGGATTTCTGTCTATACAAGATGAAAGTACAGACATCGTAGTATTTTTCACCCAATAGCACCTGGCTTCTTTCTATCTTCAAGTTCTTCCATTCCAACTTCAATCCAAATCATAGAATACATACAAAATCAACCCTAATTTATCATCTCTACTCAAGATAACATAAGAATTATGAAAGAATGAGAAGTTCCAATTAGCCCTAATCCAAAGAAAACAAGAAGATAAGTTGAATTCTTACCTCTCCTAGGTGTAATCTAGCTAGCTTTGTGTCTTGGATTGAAGAACTTTTGTTGAAACTTGAAGGTTTGATGGAGGTGAAGGTGAAATGAGATGAGATGAGGAAGAAGAAAGATGGAGGAGAAGTCAGTGGTATATGGCTAAAGGAGAAGGAAGGAAATATTGCAAAACTTTTGAAGAAAGCTAGCTCATGATTGGTGAATTTCATTTCTCATTCAAATTTGGCTTGGCTGCCCTTTTTAGGGCTATAGTGGCACCACTTGTGAGGGTATGTTGGCTGAATCTTGGCCATCCATCCTAGGGTTCTCACAGTATAATTTCTATTGATTCAGTTCTGACAGTTTAAAATACCGAAATCTTATCAATTTCCTTTAAATTGGTAAATCGGTTTTAGAAAAATCCTATGAGGTTTCCTATGTTTCTAATCTAATTTCTTCATATCTAATCCTTCTAAATCACACTTAATTAGCTTTAAGTGAATACTAAATCGAATTCTAATTAATCTCAATCATTCGATAAAAACCAAGCAATTTGGTTAAAATAGGTAAAATTTTTCGGACGTTACAAACCTGCCTAACCTGCTAATTTTTTCAACCTTCCTAAGCCCTCAGCCAAACCTGTGGGTTGAGGAAGGTCTGGTTTGGTTTGGTTTGGCCTATGTTGGAAGTGGCCTTTTTCAGTAAAAGACATCTATGTCAAGGGGAGCTTCCAATGTTATTGATTTGGAAGACATTGATAATTAATTATTGATTTGGACATTTGGTTAAGACTAAACTAGCAATTTAGTCTCTCAAAGATACATGCAATATTAGTGTAGTCCCTAAAAGATTTTTGACATCAGTTCAATCTCTAAAAGATACATGTGACATCATTTAATTCTTGCAAGATTTTTGACATAAGTTTAATCCCTAAAAGATACATGTGACATCACTTTGGATCTTGATAGATGCATTTGACATCAAATAAGTTCATGAATTTATATAAAAGAAGAGACTAAATGGATGTCACGTGCATCTTTCAGGGACTAAACTAATGTCAAAAAATTTTATGGACTAAATTGATGTTATGTGTATCTTTGAGGGGCTAAACTGATGCAAAAAATCTTTTAGTGGCTATATTGATGTTACTTGTATCTTTGAGGGACCAAATTGCTATTTTAGTCTTTGGTTAAAGTTTTATGTAATATTTAACATTAGATTTTATATTCTGTTGTGGACTATGACGTTGTTGATTATACTTTGCGGACATGGTTAATTTGTGGACTTTTTTTTATAAGTTTATTATGGGTTTAAAAGTTCTTTTGTCAAGTTAATTTGTGGAAAAATTGTGCTTGACTTAAAATATTACAAGTCCAGTTGTTGATTATACTTTTTTTTATAATTTGTAAAACTTCCTCATATATCACAACGATAGCCATGCATCTAAGAACAAGTAAACAGAGACAAGAATTTTTTTTTTAAATTCTATACAAATTAGACAAATAAAAGAAGAATTTAAAATAAAAAAAAAATCTAAATAGAAATTTATCAATTACTAATGTTGTTGATAAAACACTCAATCCCTAGCAACGGCGCCAAAAACTTGATAACTAATTAGCAAGTGTACCAAATTGTTTAAGTAATAAACTCGGTAAGTGAGTATCATCCCACGAGGATTGAAGTAACCAAGCAACACTTCACCAATCAAATTTCTATTTAGATTAAATTAACTTGTTTGGATTGAAGAAAGCTCTCAACTTAAAAATTATAAAAAAAAACAAAGGAAAAAAAATTAACACAAAAAATATCAACTCAATAAAGATAGTTTCAAGATTCAAAAGCACTAGAGGATTTGGGGTGGTCTGATTTTTCTTAAATTCTTATGAACTTTTAGATCACTTGAGTTGGAGATTTTTAGACTAATAAGGAGATTTTAAGTAGTTGATGCTAATTCCTTAGTTAATCAACTCCCCTTCTTCCTATTAAACATGAAAATTTCTTAACTATGCTCAACAAGAAAAAAGGATTAGGCATAAAATTCAATCCACAATTCATATAAAATTCAAGATAAATTCCTAAACCTTGAATATTATAAGGTTCATCTCTAAAGTTAACTCATACACAATTTTCCCAAATTGTGCAAGAACCCTAAATCAATCCATGAACAATAGTTCATAAAATTGCATAAGAAAACAAGAGATAAGCCATTAGTTCAACAATTCCAACATCAAGAATTCAAGAATTCAAAATAATTACAATCATTTCAAACCAAATCCCTAACCCCTAGCTATGGAGTTTAGCCACTCATCCTAACGAAGAACATAGATAGGAAAGGTGAAGGAAAACTCATGAAGAACCCAAGAATTGAAAAGATGAATCTTCAATCTCTATTCTTCCTCTTGTTCCCAAGGTGTTCTAGCTGCTCCAGAGCCTCCTCCCTCTTCTGACCTAACGCCCATATGCCTTTTGAGTGGTTTCCCCTCTTCTTTTTATTAAAGACAGTGAACAGACACTAATTTGTGCGTCGCTGGCACTCGAGCGCCAGCCTTTAGGAGCCTAAGCGCCAAACCTTCAAAAAACAAATTGTCTCAGATAAGCTAGAGGTCGAGCGCCCCTGAAAGTTTTTTCCTTTGTTGTGTTGTACCACTTGAGCACTGGGACTATAGCGCCCGAGTATCATACATTTAACGAACACTTTGACTATATTAGCACCATAAACTCATAATTTGCAATGCAACCAAAACATATGCTTAGGCCATAATAATTCCTCACACAAGCTACAAAACAAATAAAAATCTAAACTTCTAGAAATTCAAACAAAGACACCTATCAAATACTCAAAACAAAGGGATTTTATGACTTAAAAACACTTAGAAACTCCACTACTTGATGGAACATCACTAAATCTTCAATACACTACTTGGTCTCTAATTTATATTTCTATCTCTAATGAGAAATGGAATTTTTTCTATTCTCTAAATTAGATTTTTCTTTTAGTGCACCTTGACTCTTTCGAATCGCAACTTTTCTTGACTTTCTTGCGTATTAGTAGTTTAGAATTGATTTCATTTTTTTGTTAGGACTTGTATTTTGCATTGTGTTCTTGAATCAAATTAATGCCTAGATAGCATTTGGATTTGGGAAGTAGTAATTGATATATGTCAAAAAGACATAAATCTATTGCTAGTTTTCACATGATTTTGAGTGCTTTTATAGCTAATTTAGCTAGTAATTGTCTAAATTCATAGAATTGTTTCACTCCCTGAGATTTATGTTTCATGGCTGATTATTATCTGCAAAATGAGGATTTGAGAATAAAATATACATTATCTTGGCAATTGGAGAATTAAATAGCTAAATCGAAGTTGTTCAAATGCTTGCATGAAATCAGAACATAGTATGAAGAAATCTCCATAACATCCCCTCCTAAGGTTCAAATTAGGTAATTCAAGATGATTTAGAAAAAAGATAGAGAGTTCTACAACTTCAATGCTGGATGCTTTCACAAATTCCTAAGTGTTCTAGGAAAAATGCGAAAACAAGATCAAAGTTACAATTTTGTCCTTGATCTTGTCAACCCTGACCTTGTTCCATTAAATCATCCATATCTCGAGCTACAAGATTCCAATTGAGGTGATTCAAAAGGCATTGGAAAGCTAAGACATATAGTTACAACTTTTATGAAGAAGTTAAAATCTAATTCCCATTGTAGAAGGCCACACAGTGTCTAGACATCCCATGACCCCATGCTACAAACCACCATGGCCCAGTGTGAGTCCACACAGAATAAATGTTTTTAATGGGGTTCGGGCTGATTTTAAGTGTTATTCATTGTTTTAGGCCTCTCTTTAGGAATTAAGACATAATAAAGTCCAAAACAAGAAAGAAGTATACAACCATGGTCTGCTTGTACGATAGATTTATCTTTGGATTATTCACAAATATGACTAGTAGATTTTTTTTACACTTGGCTCTACTAGGGTTTAGTGGCTACACCAGGAGAAGAAGATCTATACTCTTCAATTCATCTATCCTTCTTTTTTTCCTCTTGATTCATGTCTATTATGTTCTCTTTAACATTGGATTTCAATGTATTAGATATGTTTAGTGACTACATCCCTTGAATGCTAGGGCGATGATGTAACTAATGTTGGGATTATGAGATATTGAGATTTATTTCTATCTAATGAATGTTCTTTCTATCAAATGAGTTTTTATCTTTATTCTTAATGCTTTTATAGTTTGGCCACCCATAAATTGATGTCGTGAGTTGTGTAGGCAATTGGAAAATTAGTTAATTGAAAAATTAGTTAATAGCATAGATCTAGGGATAGAAACCATATTTATTAATTATCTAGGAGTAAAGATTAATGATATATATTATGTGGGATTAATCACTTAAGGATTTCATAGAGTGGTAATGCCTTTAATTTTAGGATTCAACTTTACGAATTAATCAAATTTTAGGGTTTGAAAAGGATTAGCATGCCAAGAAATTGGATACTAATTAGATTACAAAATCCTCTATCAATTGAATAGAATGAACATTATTAGATTAGGAGCTCAATACTCATAGGAAAAACTAAGTGAATTGGATCCCTAGCACCTCTTCAATTGTTGATTTCTTCCATTGCTAATTGATTACTTGTGCCCTGAGTTAGGTAGTTAGGAGTTAGTTTAGATTAATTTGGTTAGTTTGGATATAGATTCTTGTCTGATTTTGTAGTTTTTCAATTTTGTAGCCTACATATTATTTAGATTATTTGAGAATTGGTACTTGGTTACACAATTGCAGTGGGATGATACTCTTATTCACTCTTTTATTACTAATAAGACTAGGTATACTTGTCAATATCATTATCAATAATCAATCACACCAATCGTTGTAGGATGATACTCTTACTCTTCACTTTGCTACTTGTACGACCTAGTACACTTGCCAAAGCCGCTTCACCTTCTAAAAATGGGGAATAGACCTCTTGAACCCTTCTCCTAGGTAACTAGGCAAAAGAAATTAATTCTTATTAGTAGCAATCAATTACTTTATTCATAGGTTGAAGCAGAACCCTTTACTATATGATTACTACTGAGAAAATAGAGGATTTCACATGGAAAACTATAGCTTGCAGACATGGCTTCCCTCCACCATAGTGACTGAGAATGATGCCTAATTTTTTGACAAACATTTTAAGGCCTTCTATGAAAGACATGGCATTAAACAATCATTTACTTTGGTGGAGTACCCAGAAAGCAAGGGGCATGGAAATTGCAAACAAATTAAGTAATCTTGAGGAAAAGACTAGACTAAGCAAAGCCAAGATGGACCAAGGAACTTTCCGAGCACACTTTGGACATATCGTACAACATTCTAACCTTTGATAGTAAGATCACTATTAGGATTGACACATGAGTCTAAGGCCATGATGATAATCAAAGTAGGGGAATTGAGCTTAAGAAGAATAAGCTTCAATGAGGACGCAAATGATGACCAAAGAATGACCAACATGGACTTTTTGCAAGAAGCAAAGGGGATGCATACATACAAACCAAAGCAGTGAATCAAAAGGTGGCAAAAAAAATACAATTCATTGATCATTACTTGAAGATCCAAGGTGGGAGATTTAGTCTACCAAAGGGATGAGAAACATGTTAGAGAGGGTAAATTGGAACCAAATTTGGACGACCCACTCTGGATCATAGCAAGCCTATGAAATGGAGTTTACAAACTTTACAACCTATTAGGAAGAGAAATCCTTAGGGCATGGAATGTAGCCAAGATAAGGAACTACCGTAGTTAGACCTAAAAAGATACCAAGATGCAACCCATTCAATTTACTTCTCTTTTGAAGATATACCACTTGTTTCTCAACAAAATGAAATTATTTAGTTATGCTTTCCTTTTGTTTTATTCTCTTGATGATTAGCCATCCTAGCAGTGTGTAAGATAGGCCAATCTGGTAAAGTCTAAAAGTGTAGCCATCCCAGCAATGTAACATCCCCGATTTTTGTCTAAGCTAATTAGTTCAGTGATCCTGACTAATTAGAGAGGTTAACGATTAACTGAGAATTAATCGGCTAATCTCGATAAGCAAGAGCTTAGTAAATTAAAGGCAAGTCAACAAGATAAGTAAAAGTCAACAATTGAAACATAATGCATTAAAAGTTATAATTAAAAGCCTAATTGCCCAATCCTTATTAATCCATGATTTAGAACATAAAATCAAGGTGATCTAATCTAATTAACTAAGAGCATATAAGTCTCAAAACTTAATCACATTAACCTTCACATCTTCTTACAAAATTAATGAGGAAAATCCTTCTTAGCTAAAATGTGCTAATGAGTAATTTAACCCAATTGAATTAATTAACATTTAGATAATTACAACAATTATAAAGATGTAGAAACTTCTCTTTATTTATTGTTTGAAAGTTTGGTCAAAGCAAGAGCCATATCCAACCATCCATTTGCTTTCTCATCATACACCACAAGATCAAGAGTCACACATTAGTAGATCCCTTAAGTCATGACAAGAGTTGTACTCTCCTTCATCAAGATTGTGACACTTGGAGTAATCACAATCATCCAATGCCAATCCTAAGATAGCTCATGCCATTAACCACTTGAGAAAACACTAAATAGTCTTTAGCCAAGCACCAAGACTCAAGAGAAACACAACTCACCCTTTTATCCCAAGGTCTCTAGCTTTTTTTGCTTGAAAAAGAAGTTAAACTCACCTACTTCCCTTTGCTTGTTAGAGAAGCAAAACCAATCAGCCCTCATCCCCCCATTTTGCGCCACTAAAGCCCCTCCCTCACACTCTCATTTGTGATTTCCATTCTCTTCCAAAGACACAAAGTAGCCACTACTTTTCCTCTTAACCTCCCCTTGTTTTTCCTACTTTCTTTCTTGTTCTTCTTACTCTTCCACCACCACCACCCTCTCTCCTATCACTACCCTCACAAACCCTTCAAGGACCACCCTCTTTGGTTCTTGAGGAAGCAAAACAAACACTCACTTAGCCCCATTATCAAGCTCAAGGAGGAGGAAGGTCATCTCCAACTCATCAACTCTTTCTACTCCTCAAGAAACCCATTTGGTAGTGACTCTAACCCTTCCTCTCCATATATTTTTCAAGAACTAGAATCCCTAAGCTCTTCATAGCTAGGTGGTTTTAGGACTTGCTCCAAGATCTCATGACCATTTCTTACTCTATGAGCTTTCTTTGTCTTGTTGAAAATGTTGCCTTGAAGTGAAAATATGTGGCATGATGGTTTTATGTATCTTGCTTTGTCTTGGTTTAAAATACTGATTTGGTGACTAAAACTTTGAGTATGATGATGAGTTAAAACATGATAATGGTGATTTGAAGTGATATAACAATTTCTCCATAAGCTTGAAGTGAAAAACTTAAAAACTAGTGAATCTGGAATTCTGGCAGTCTGTAAAGCGTGAGGTATTTTTATTGCTACAGAACTCAAAATGGAACGAAACTATTTTTTTATGAAAATAGACTCAGAGAGCTTTCCATACATATAAAATACATAAGATTCGGAGTTAAAATGAGTGAGATATGATTTTTCAAAGTGGACTGTTCTCGGATTGGTTTCTGTCTGGGCAGTCTACACTAAAATGTGTATAACTCGAGCTACAAAAATGATTTTTGAGTGAGACCAAGTTTAAATGAAAGCTAAGACATAGAGGAACAAATCCATAAAACAGTTTTCTCAGATTCCTTCTGAGTAATTATAATGAGAAGTAACAATCCACTGTACCGGGAGTGAACTTAGAAACTGAACAGTCAGAATAAAATATGCATAACTCAAGCTACAAAATGAATTTTTAAGTGGGGTTTCTTTTGTTTAAAAATAGACTCAGAGAAGTATATCCACACAAAAATTCGAAATAAAAGAGTAAAAGATGAAATTATGGTGAATTTTCAAAGTTACTGCCCCACTGTAAAAGTAAAACTGGTTATGGTAAAAGTTAAAGAATAAGGAGAAATAAGCTTTAAGACATTAATACCCTTACATTAAGCATTAGAGAACCCTCATAATTCAACTTAAAAGTGTCAAAAAGGATAATAGATAAAATTGGCACTAAGCCTAATAAAAGAAGTTTACACAAGAGGCAATCTCAATTAAAAGCTTGCACCAAATTTACTAAGCTAAGCTCATAAAACTTTGCTTGAGAATATGCCTTATGTTTATGTGCAAGCATGATGTTATGATAATGATCATGATGATATGATGATGTTATGATAATGATATGATGATGTTATGATGATGATCATGATGATGATGATATGATATGATGCTTAATGTTACATGATATTGGTTTCTCTGTTTGGCAAAATTTTGGGAAGCTTGGTCTCAGTTATCTTTCTTAGAAATTTCGTAAGAATTATGGACTTAGAAATATTTTGCATCATAATGCTTAAATAAGAAGAAGTTTAATTCAAGTAAGTGATTCTTCAAAAGGGAAGGTAACCTAATTTAAGTTTCCCCTCACCCACGACTCACATGAGGCATGGCATGACCCAGCTAGTGTGAGTATAGGGGATAGGTCTTACATGAGGCATGGCATGACTAGTGTAAGTACCGAAATTCTATGGTGGCGACGGCCACGGTATGAGCTCATTACCACTTATGTTTAGTGGGTGAAAAGATAAAGTCAAGTTAAGAAAAGAAATGGGACTTCGGTCCAAAACCCTAGAAAGGGAAGAAGTTAAGAAAAACTTATAGCACAGCCATGCATTTTTATATGATTATACTTATGCTTATGTATATTATGATATAAATGATTAGAGAGTAAGTTAAAATTGAATCCGCTTCGGATATTCATGTTTTCGAAAGATCCAAGAATTGAACCTTATGCATGCTCACTATTTTATTAATAAAACCGAAGTGGCTGGGACGATGACGATGACACTTTCGTGTCGGGTTCGAGTCCTACTGAGAAATTCCATTTCTCACCCTAGTTATTTCTCCCGTATCGTCACCAGATCTCGACGACGCATCTGGAGGAGTGGAGCGTGAATCCCCAACACTGTGAGCGGATGTGTGGCGTAGGATGCAAGATGAAGTTGTTTTGGGACTTGTAGCGACCATCGCTCTGCACCTCCGCATATTTCTTTTGAGCTGAGCATTGTCATTTAAATTTGTACTTAGTATCTAGTATTTGGACCATGGCCCGACCATGAGCCTCCTTTGATGTAATGTTGATATATATGTATGTATATATATTATGAACCCATATCGATGTAATGACTTTGCTATATAATGCAATGTACTTGTGAATTACTATTCATTTATCTTTCTCTGGTTTTATGATATTGGAGTACGTATTTTATACGACACGCCCTTACTCTGTCTAGCTTCACGTTCAAGGCTTTACTTTTCAAAACGCTGCAAAGCGACGACGTATTTCAAAGAAAAATCTTATCGTATTTTCCGCGTAACTTAATTTCAAGCAAAGTTTAGTTTTCCACGAGCATAAGTAACAACTAATAAAACGCCGTAATACGACTTAAGCGTAGTATGGGGTTTATTAGGGTGTTACAAGCAACATGTAAGATCAGCCAATTCAGTAGCATATAAAGGTCCGGCCATCCCAACAACATGTAAGAATAGCCAATCTAGCGGTGTTCAAAATTTTGGCAATCCCAACAATGTGTAAGACTAGTCAATCCAATAGCGTTCAAAAGTTCAGCCATCTAGATAACATCTAAGACTGGCCAATCTAGCAACATAAAAAAGTTTAGACATCCTAAAAGCATGTTTAACTGACCAATTAGTAGCATTCAAAAGTTCTGCCATCCATGTAACCTATCCATGTTGTAACACCCTACCAACTTAATGTTATGCTTAAGTCATAACATAAAATTGGATAGGTTGCATTACCGTGTTAATACTCCGATTACTAATTACATGTCACATTTCTCTTTTTTTTTTATATATATAACAGTCGAGACGGTGCGCTGTATATAACAAACGTAATAAAGTTTAATAAATCACAACAGAAAAGATAAGAATAAGTAATACATCATTAACTGTATACATGCATATATAGGTCGGAAGCCAACGCTTCGGTTTATATATATGTTTCAAAGCAGAGTAAAATAAAGGAATAACAAAGTTCCTATTGCTAAAAGTAGAGACGGAAATGGCAAGAGCCGGCTATGTACAGTGAGTCCACTATGGGATCATGGCAGAGCTGCAGGTCTGGAATCTCAATAAAAAGAGTGGCCGTTGAGTCCATCACCAGCGTCTGAGAATGATGCGGAAATGCAAAACGAGATGAGAATTTAAAGAAATTCTCAGTAGGGTTCGCGTATGGTGTTTAAATGACGTCACATTCATTCTCAGTTACCTCAATTTTTATTTAATTATAAAAACATGGGTTCAAACTAAAATATCCATATTTAATAAGTTTAAGAAAACATCTGGTCCGAGGCAAGATCCAGTTTTACTTAAGACAGTCTAAGAAACAAAATAAATTACTAATAATGAAATACAAAATAATGAGCAGAATAAGTGAACATACAACAGTAAGTAAATATAACAGATAAATTGTAAACAACTTGTAACGACTATTCAATGTAATCATGCATTCAATGTAATCGTACAAAACTTATTCTTGAACCTTTCTTCATAAACTTTTCCATTACTTGGTCCTCTGGGAGTTCTTGGTCATTTTAGACTCCTGAGTAATAGTCTGCTTTTCAGGATCGAACTCATTCCTATACAGGAATGCCGGGTTTACTTTCCCCAACCTCCCCACCGATTTATTCCCCTTAACTTTAATCCGGGGCTGGCCCAAGTTTCATGGAACTTTCATCATAACATAATCTTTAGGTTCATCATAACATAACTTTCATAACTTTCTTGAAAATGCACATGTATCTACATGTATATCATAACTCATGCATAGACTTTACCGAAATTTCGGCAGCATAACGGAACGTGTCTGCTTCCCCATGAATAGTGCCAGTACTCAGAACACCAATTTCTCATAGAAATCAACACATTTCATTCATGTCTCAAACATCAAATTTAAGGCACAATTATTGCTATTAAAACATGGTTGTTGTCTCACTACTTGCATTCAACCCGATTTTTGTTATCCAGGCCATAATTTCTATTTAACTCATTTGGACCTCAATTTTGGATATGTTAAAGTGTTATGTGTCTATTTTCTAACCTCTTTAGTTCCATCTAATTTTGATAAATATAGCTCAGGTTATTTAGGTTTTATCCCGGTCTGCCTGTAGCTGGCCAGAATCACACACTTAAAAGTAAAAATCCACTAAAAATCGAAAACTGATTCAAATCATACAAACTTAGTCTCATATTAAAGCTAACAGGACAAAATTTCATTTGCAAAAAGTTCCATTCCATTTGACTTAGTAGGGCTCGAGTTATAAGCTCTGAAATTTGACCTTTCTGAACTGCCCTGTTTTGGCCAGGTTCAGACATAGGGCAACTTTCTTGGACCACTGGGAGCAAACGGCGTTTTATCTAACTCCGAAATTTTTATGGGATATTCTTCTATGTGTAAGCTTTCTAAAAAAGTTAGTTTCATTCAATTCCAAGTAGGATAGAGCGAGTTTTACCCTAAACAACCCAGTCTGCCCAGAATCAGAATCAAAAACCTAGGTTGAACTTCCAAAATTCATATCTCTTTCAATACTAAATCCAATGGCCTTCTATGATATATGTATGAAAATCCCTGAATATTTAATTTCATATAAAAATGGTTTCATCAAATTTAAACAGCGGTAGGCAGAGCCGTACACTCCGCCGTACGGACTGCCGAGGGTTTTTGGTTTTCCAACTCCTCACCTCTTCCTATTCTCATCGTTTCTTGCTTCCTATTCGATTTCAACATCACAAACAGCTAACAAATCAGCCAAATATCCTCATATTCATTCAATCATCACATCAAAAATTGAGAAAATGAACCACCACCAGCCACCCACAATCAGAAAATCAAAACAAGAATTTAACCTCTACCTCTTGTTATGTGTGATTTGGCTTGATTTTGGAGTTTGAATTGTCAAAACCTTGTTGAGCTTGAAGGTTTGATGGAGTTGGATGAGTGGAGAAGAGAAGAAGAGAGCTGAACAAGGTGGAAGGTAGCGCAGAAATGGGGATGAATGAAAAGAGAGGAATTGTGTTATAAAAGCCTTGAAATGGTAGTTGAAATAAAGGCTTTGGATTAGTTTAAAAATACAAGGATGAATTTCAGCCAACTTTCCCCATTTTTCGTGGCCAAAGTGGCGCCACTTTCATGGGTTAAGTGGTTGAGTTGAACTTAGCCACTTAAGGTAGGGTTATGGAGTGTAAAATCTTATTGGTTCGGTTCCGACAGTTTAAAATACCGTAATCTTACCGATTTCCATTAAATTGGTAAATCGGTTTCGAGAAAATTTTTATGAAACCTTCTATTCTTCTAACCTAATTCCCTCATATCTAAACCCAATTAGTTGCTAATTAATTGATCTTAAATAAAAATTTAGTAGAATTTAATTAATTTGGATCATTCGATAAAAATCGAACAATTGGACCAAAGAAAGATAAGAAAATTCCAATGGATGTTACACATGTAACCAAAAAAAAGAAAAAGAAGAAGTTCTGCCATATAGCAATGTGTAATACTGGCCGATTTGGCAGCATTCAAAATTCCAACCATCCCAAAAAACTTGAATAATGAAAGTCTATAATGAGCGACTCTTTATTGCTATTAAATGTTTTTCACATATTTTGCCTTTTAATTTTAGGGTATCTCTAAAGACATTGCTATGAGATTGTTACTATGGAAATTGTCAAACAGGTCAAGCCAAGGAAGAGGTTTGGACGATGGTCGACGTGTGAGGGTAGGCTCAGAATTTGTTAGCATCAAAGGGATAGTAAGATATCAAGTAAGAAAATTCTTTAAGTCCAAGGAAAGGTTGATGGACTATAGTCGATTCTTTGAGGGGAATAATTCACAGGAAGGTCATTTGAAATTTGAATTTGCTTATATAACTACCATAGACAATAAGACGTTGTCAAAGGAAAGGTTAGAGGATGAGAGTTGACATTGACAAAGGAAAAATAACCACCATAGGACAGTTGTCAAACATGCAAACATGAAGGAAAGCCTATAAATATAGGAAAGGGTTTTAGACCAAAGGATGGAACTTTTACTTGTGTAACTCTTCTTAGAACTCAAAGTCATAACCACATTAACATTTAAGAGTCAAGTAATTTTCCTTCATTTCTTTTTATTTCTTTTCGTTTATTTCATTTGTTTCTATCCTTCTTTTATGCTCAATTTCCTTTTCTTTTTCTTTTCTTGGTAGTTTCTTCAATCTAGTTTCTAGTCCTTTACTTTTTAGTTTCTATTTCATTTACTTTTCTTTTCACATCTTCATTTCTTTTATCTCAAGTCAGTCTTGTAATAGATTGACAATTTAAAGTTTATGTTCGGATTCCAGTTTCAACTCCAAACTTTGTATACTTTTTTACTTAATTGCAGCAAAGTGTGCATTTGAGTCACGTAATAAGGTTTAAATCGACCAAACAAGTGACAAACATTGAAGTTAATGAAACTTTTAACTTTAGAACTCATCAAAGAAGTAACTTCAACTCCCTGATTCGAGATCTTGAAGTGATTGGTTTGTCATTGTAGCCGTTATTTGTCATCGACTATAAAACAGACAAAGCAGAGATTAAACTCCTGGATATTATTGTGACTAAGAGATTTTCCTAATAATTATATTTTCTATGATTTAAATTTTGATCAAATTAAAAATTTAGTTAAAATAAAAACATAAAGATTTTTATTAGTATAAGGATTTCATTAAAACCATTTTTTTTAAAAATTATAAAAACATGAACTTTCAATAAAGTATAGAAGCATCGAATAATTTAACCTAATTTTGATTTTGTGCAAGAGGGAAGAGCAAATGAGATCAGTTTGTCAATAAAAATGTACCATATCACTCGCGGGAACATGAGCTAGCAAACAGACACCAATCCAACTAAGCAGGAGAGAGAGGTGGGGAGAAGATAAATTGATCGTAAAGTTGCATATGGTGTTCTAAGCAATTCCTTATTTGGTAAGCAATGGCCTAAAAGAACACTTTGCTTATTGATAAGGAACGGGCATGACACTAATAAAACCAGACGAAAACCATGGGCGTGTATATTCTCCCCCAGCCCACAGCGTCTCTCTAGCAAAACATACTCCAAGCAAAGTGAATAAAACGAGTGACACGAAGTAAAGGACAGCAAGTGTGGCTCCCCATTTTGGGGAGCAACATTGTTATTTATTACATACGCTAGCTTATTTTCCTCATGCGTCGATTTACACGCGGTTTCACTCCTTCAATGGCTTATGTTATGCGTTAATGACACAAAAGAACCGTCTTCCTCTACCTCTTCCATGTCCATTTTTGCGTGACCTCTTAACAACACTTTTTATTCCTTTATACGCTTATCCAGAGCCCTGGATTTTACATCTCTGCCCTCTCCTCTTATCACCATCCGCAAAATCCCCCTCTCATGGTCTCATTTGTAATTCACTTCTGCATGCAGGGCTATAATCAAACCCCAATACAGCCAAAACCAACCAGCTCCTCCTTTTCACCTAATCAAAGTTACCAATAAGGAAAAAACAAGGAAAACCGGCCACATTGCTAAACCACTGTGCCACATTGTACCACTAAGATTATTAATTACTTGGTGGCTTCGTACTAATAAATACTCTCGTCTTCACCACTACCCCGCACCCACACTCCTCCGTACACAGCTACCATGAGACTCAGCTGCAATGGTTGCCGCATTCTCCGCAAAGGTTGTAGCGACGACTGCACCATCAGGCCCTGCCTTGAGTGGATCAACTCAGCTGAGTCCCAAGCCAACGCAACCCTCTTCCTTGCCAAATTCTATGGCCGCGCTGGCTTGCTCAACCTCATCAACGCTGCCCCACAACACCTTCGCCCAGGTGATCATCACTCATCACTCATCACCATATATACCACCAATATTAATTACAACAATATGAACATACATCTACTTTTTTGATTTATAATTTTAGATATTGCTAATTAACTGGAGCTGAAAAATCCAATCCGATCCCCGGCCCGGTAAGAGTAAGACTTCAATTACTGCAAATTTATTGATATAATCGTAAATTACAGAATCAGATTTATTTTATTATATTTCTAATAAATTAGATTCCATCTCAATCCCTTCATCTCTGATGAACTAATGTAGAGTTAATTGAATTTCTGAAGAGTGAAAAGTGATGAACTAGAAACTCGCTGGTCAATGCTTCTCTTTTTCACTAAATTCTTATTCCTGCAAAAAGGCAGATTCGATTTCGACCTTTCGTTGGAAATTTTATCAATTGAATTTATTGTTACATTTTTTGCCATTAGTTATCATTGAATCAAACTAAAACGACTGTATGAAATTGTCTGTAAATCTAATCAATGATGACAAGAACCTAATTGTATATCAAAGAATTAATAGGAAATGTACATTTTCAGCTGTGTTCAAGTCGCTGATGTATGAGGCATGTGGGAGAATTGTGAACCCGGCTTATGGGTCACTGGGATTGTTCTGGACCGGGGAGTGGGCCCGATGCCAAGCGGCCGTTGATGCCGTGCTGACTGGGACCGAGATCAATGCCGTGGAGCCTTCTGATTGGCAGGCAAGAGGGACACGTGGCAGCGAGCATGTTCTCCCCGCACGTGACATACGCCACGTGCCCAGAGACACTGACGTGGACCAAGGGAGAGGAAGAGCCCGGTTCAAGAGGACCGGGAATGTGATCAAGCCCAAACCGCGAGTGGGTTCGGTCGACTCGGCAGCGCTGTGGAAAACGGGTTCAGGGGAAGAGCAGGGGAGCAAAGAGGGGTGGGAGAGTGATGGCGAGGAGACCGTGGAGGCATCGTTGATGAACCAAGACGTGCCGAGCCGAACAGGAGAAGCTGAGGTAGATTTGCAACTCACTCTTCGCTAAAGGCTTCTGCTGTGTTCCGCCATTGAAGTGTCATCAATTGAACTATGGGCATTATTAAAATGTAGTCGTGTTTAATCTTGTTTCTTTGTGCATTGCTCAGTTTTATTTACTATATATGTTGAGCTTTAGAAAAAAGGATTGGGCATAAGCAAATTGAAGTTTATATTTGGGGAGTGGAACACAGATACTCATATTTGATGTACCTCTCATTTGCCATTTACTAAACTAAGCCTCATGATTTAGACAACTCTCGTAAAAGAGTAGCAGTCACGAACTCACCAAAACACGTTTAAAGTTAAATTAATGTCTAGTTGGTATTTTAAAGGAAAATTTTGAAAATTTCTTAAGTAATTATCGTAATTACTAAATTAAGAATATTTAATTGATTTTATATTTTTAATTAAGATATTAAATGCATTAAATTTTTATTATAAAAGCATTCTTTAGGACAATAGCAATTAAAGATGTTGATATTTAAATGCATTAATGTATTTTTATGCAGCTCCACCCAATAGCAAAATTCTTTAAACTTGTAGACATTATCCTTTTAGTCTTCTATTTATTTAAACATTAAAATGATTCATCGATGTCAATGTCTAACATCAATTTTGTCCTTTAAAGCAATAATTTCAGTATCACTTTAAGAAGTAATTTAGTTAATTTTATATATTTTGATTCATTGATCATTTTAATATATTTAAAAATGGAAATTAATTCGATGATACTTATACTACTTTTCAAAACTGAATATTAAATAATTACCGAAAAATTCATTTATGCAAAGCTTAGCCTTACGTGTTATATTCACACACTTCTCGAGTTGGGACAAGATGAAAATTGTAGCTGCTATTTGGGGGACGGACAACGCCCTTTACATTGAAGAGCTCCGTCGGAAGCTTGCTTCTCGTTAGTAATTATAAAACGTGCCTGAAGCGCAAGGACCGGAAGCCACTTGCACCACGCCGTCTCAATAGTCCAATGATTCGTACAGTATCGATTCCAGACACAGAACAAACGTTCCTAGCGCAATTAATCTCTTGTGCCGATACTAATATAAAGTAATAATGTAACAGAACATATTTGGCTGATTGATTCTAGTACCACCCATCATGTTAATTACCAGTGATATAAAAAATCTTCCCATCAACTTTGAAAACGGTGTCAACGATCAGGTTTATGTTATTGATGATGATGCTAGTTTGGCTGTTGCTGATCTCGGTTCCAAAATCCAAAAGGACCAAAACGTTACCCGATCATACTTCTGGCTTCTAGTTAATAATTTTTGCGTCCCTTCTATGTCAGAGTCATAACTTAGTCTGCCTTTCGTCAATTTTTCAATTAACAACTTTCACGTGGAATTCGTACTGGTTTTCTCGCGATCGAAGGATATGATCTCGTACGGGGCGATTCTTCTTGAGAAGGGACCAACAATTTTGCTTTCCAGTCACTACATGCACTACAATAAATCTTCTCAACGATTTTATCTTCCAATGCAAAGTATTCCATGTCTACTTGGCTGGCTTGGTCTCGTGTCCTTGTGCACCTTGCTTTCAACTATAACTTCATGGCAAGCTTTACTTTGAGTTCCTTGACATGTGCCAGTGTAGAGAGAATTTACTAGAAAAATATTGTAGGAGTTTTTTTGATACGATCCAAGATCATCATGCTAGGAACCAAAGAGTGAAAGGAGCCCCAAGTTGGGCCACAGACTTTATGTCCAAAATATAGTGTAAATACACAAGTTGTAATTCTATCATAATTAGGAAAATAGTTAGTTAAGTGGTTAGTTAAGTTGCTGAATAAGGAGGACCTTTAATTCTGATTGGTTGGCTAGGTAGTTAGTTAAGCAGTAATAAGAATTGTTGTAATTAGTTGAAACCATATCAGTAAATAAGGACCTCCTCTATCAATTGTAATTCATTTTTTTCTGATATTAATAAAATTAACAGAGGGTACCGTCTCTCTTTTCTTGGAGTTCCAAATCTGACTCGAAGAAGGTTTAACATTTTTACAAAAATTATGATGATTATTAAAGGATTGAAGTGATGTGATCCATTGTAAGAGTTAATAAGTACGACATATCATTATAACATCTAAATTTTGACAAAGTTTCTTATTGAGAAATGATTGATGGACATCTATAGGCACTTTTTATCTTTAGAGTTGAAAAAGTGTTATGTGACAATGAAAAGAATATAGGGACCCACCTTTTGTGTATGGGTGTTGTCACAGTGTGTCTGAAAGGCACCACGACAGGAGACAACAGAAAATTATTGAAATATATTTTATGGAGTCACCACCAATTTTAATTCATGAAAAAAAAATTGAAAAAACTTTTTAAATTTGTAAAACTAATTTGTTTAAATAAATTGAGCTCGGGAGTCTAATTATATATAGGGATGGGTGGAAACTTAATTCTACTACACTCTTAATACATTTGTTTTACAACGGTTATCTAGAGTTTGTTATGCAAATTAATTAATAACTTTAATAATATTTACTTTTTTCGTTAAAAATAGGAGGCAATTATTTACAAGAAACAAAATAAAATTAAAGAAGAAACAAAATTTAGAAAACATTAATTTTTAGCTTGACAGGGGTTACTCGCTTGTACGTATCTTCTGATACAATGAGGAACTCAAAACCATCGTCGTTCTTGTAGAAAGTAATTATGTATTGATTAATTTTATTAATGAAAGATTTTAATATATTTATGAAAACATTTTTATTTGAAAACAAAACTGCTCTTGCACAAAATTTAAGATAGCATTGAACAACTTAATAAACCCTTATAATTCACAAAGGGATGAAAGTAGCATTGGCTACTTAATCGCACTTAATGATCATTGCACAAATCCAAAGGTTTTAAAAAGATTTTTGTTATTTTTATGATTAATTTAATATATTTATGAAAACAATTTAATCAAGCACTTTCATTTGAAAACAAATTTTTTTTTTGCATAAGATTCAAATTAGCACTAGGCTAATTAATAAACCCTTATGATTCAAAGAGTGATGAAGATAGCGCTAACTACTCAGTCATCCTCAATTATCATTGGGCGAATTAAAAGATTTAAAAAGATCTTCGTTATTTTTTCTTTATCTTAAACGAAGTAAATTCTAGTTGTCAAAGATAACAAGAAAATGATTGTGCATTAATGAATTTTATTTATGAAAGATTTTGCTAGATTTGTGAAAATATTTTAATAATGTATTTTATTTGATACAAAATCCACATTTACATAGGATTCAAGTTAGCATTAAGCTACTCAAACCCTTATGATTCAAAGAGCGGTGAAGGTAATTTTTCAATTACCCTCAATGATCATTGTGCGGATTAAAAAATTAAGATTTAAAAAGAAATTCAAACGCATTTTATTTATTATTTTCTTTCATCTTTTACACTAAAAGCCAAAAAAAAAAAAAAAAAAGGAAAACAAACTCAGCCCCCAAAATTTATCAACGAAAGAAAAATTCACTAAGAGCAAATCCAATAAACCCAAGTTGACTAAAATATAAAAGAAAAATGAAAGAAATAGCGTAAACCAAGAATTTTTTTTTTAAAAAAAGAAAAAATTAAAAAAAAAACACAAAGTCATAAATCTCAAAAAAAAAAAAAACCCCAAAGAAGGAAACCAGAAACCATCAAAAGTGCACCCTCAAACATGAACTGCAACGTCCAAGGAGCGAAGTTGCGAGAACCATGGCGGCTGGGAAAATCGTTGTGCTCGGCTGGCTGGGAAAGCGACGGTGGTGGTCCAACGATATAGTGAGTGACGTAGGGACTAGCTGCTGCGACGCTGATATGCGGTTGTGAGATGCCATCGACGTAAACGCAGAGACAGCTTGGACAATGGTGGTTGCAATTCGAGTTGCGATGACTACCAAGGACAAGAAAGAAGCTGGTTGTTCTGCGGTTAAGAGGATGACACTGATGTTTGGTGGCTGAGAACAATGGTGGTGAAGGTCGAAGTCGAGGTCGAGGTCGATGTCGAAGTCGAGATCGAGCTCGTGTTACGGGTGAATGGTGGCTTGGCGATTGGTGGCTTCACGGTGGTTGTGGCTGGATGCGGTCGTGGGTGATGGAGCGCGATGTCCATGTCGACGTCCACAACGTGGACGGGGTCACGGTGGAGATGGAGGTTGATAAGGTGCTGCGGGGTGATTGTTTACTGGGTTTGAGGGAGCGGTGATTGGTGGTGATGGTTGTAAAGGGGCTGTGGGTTGAGGTAGTAGTGTTCGATGTCAACGTCGACAGGATCGTGGTGAAGACGAAGGTTGATGGAGGTCGCGTAGTGGTGATTTGCGGTCGTTCAATGCTGGCTGAGCTATATGTGAGTGGTGGCTATGGCAAGCTGTGGTCTGTGAAGCAATGGTTGAAGTGGCTATTATGGGTGGCAAGAGGTGGATATGTTGGTGAAGAGGATGGTGATGTTACTATACCAAACATGACCTTTAGCCCATTGTGTCAACTGCTGATAAAGACCATATTAATGACCAGGAAAAGCCCCTCTCTTCAGAGGCTATTGTCGCCGGTAATTTGTATTACCGCTAAAATCAATTTTAGAATTGCCCATTTTCTTCTTTTAGCAGTTTTTGCTATGGCCGGATTAACTTGAGCAATAATTTTTCCGACAATTATTATTGTCGAAAAATATTTCTTATTTATCAAAAAAGTATTAACATTACTTTTGCTGGCAATTATTATTGCCGGGAAATGTTACTCTTATTTATCAAAAAATAGAAATAAAAAAACAAACATTTGTCAGCAGTTATTGTTGCCAAAAAAAATTTATGCTTATTTGCTATCAACAGTATGGCTAATTTCACTAACAAGTTTAGTTACAATATTTGATTTTATAAAATTCAAATAATTACATATATTTCAAATTAAACATATTAAAAGTTTATTCTAGTAATGCAAAAAATGTTCCATTAGATTCCCAAAAATAAATAAATAAATAAATAATCATTAACTATGAAAATGTTAACAGCTACTTCATTTGAATCCAATAAATAGTGGCCTTAAATCTAGTAAGTACTGTAGTCAAATAGTCACAATACGAAACTTCAAAAACATTTCTTCAACATATGATCACAATGAAGTTTTTTGTCCTAAGACTTCTAAAAAATCATAATGTATGACCTGGATTAATAAGATAAAAATAATGTGTCATTTAAACATAAATCATCAAATTAAATTATAAAATAAGAATATAAGTGCATGCAAATAACAACACCAAGTTATTAGGTTAATAAACATGGAAACATGTACGGTACATGTAATCTATTACAAGGTCCAGTAACATGATTACGGTATGGATACCTTACCTTTAAGGCATGGAATATCTCAACAACATAAATTTGAAAGTTCCTCTGCAGCCAGATAACATGATTGTCATGAAACTCCTCCCAAGAATTTTCTATAAAGAAAAGAACTGAAATATACTGCAGCAAACTACAGCAAAGAGGAGCTGTTATCAGCAAAGAGTAACTGCAGCAAAAGAAATGATTGAAAAATACAGCATGCTGTTATTCTTGACTGAAAGACTATTGAGTCATAGCAAGAACCAACTTAAATAGCAAAACTACAAATTCCTCAAATTGAACCAACAAGCAAACACAATCTAGAACAAGCGGAAGAACACATGCACTGTTTCACATTAGAGCATGATATTTCTACTAAATTTTTACACCTAAACAAAAAAAAGATGCTCACAAACTCATATTTTAAAGTATATATGTACGCTTGGTTTAAATAGAAAAGTGTCTCATACAAACAGACATGTTCACCTTCACGAACGCAAGAATTAATTTCGGAAAGTGGGAAAATATTCAATTCAATTAATAATAACTACTCCTTTTTGGCTAATTAATTATTCAAATAGTCAAATTCTTAAAGATTCACCTGCAAACCGTGAGTAAAAAACTTTGATTTCTTGAGGTATGTGTTCAAACAAGTCAAAAACAAAATGACAATGTTTGAAACTAATCCCAAACCCCAATTGCGTTTAACTCCTCCAAACTAAACAAAACTATATATTAAAATATAATGCCAATCATAACAGAATTTAGATTCCAAATAGGAAGAAAAGGGAGGTTTCACATGACAACAAGATGAAGCTTACGAAAACTAGAATGAACCTCACCTCAGTAACTGAATTCAATACTAAATGCAACTAGTCCAATAAAACAGCAATTAACAAGAGTCTTGTAATTAAAGGAAATAGATCTAAAGCTTCGATGAATCTTGTCCAACTCCTACAATTTCTACCACTGTAAATAGACAATGAGGTTTATAATAGATAGAAAAAAATTATGCAAAAGAGTATGAAGAAATTTGTCAGAGGGAATGAGAATTGAGAGTTAGATAGGGAAAGAAGTTCATATCTGACTCAAAACACACACACAGATGCACTCACCAAAAGCGATCACAAACTCAGATATATATATATATATATATTCTTCTTTAATCAAAGAAAGATATCACAGCACATAAATATGGAAACTTCAAATGTGGTTTTTGGCCCAAGAGACTAACTTAAGAAAACGTCTAAAATAAGAATTCTTCACATTCAAAACAGATTCCTAATTATTATTAGTGTCACAACTGTCCACCTATTCAACACCACTATCCACGTCTTGATCACCATTTTTTCACATAGTTTACCTTAAAAGAGCAAAACCCTTTAGAAGTTACAGATTCAAAGGGAAAAAAAAAATGTCGGGGAAAAAAAAGATTAAAAAAAAATAAAAATCTTGAACAGTTATCAGTTAGTACAAATAGGGTCTTCAATTATAGAACCAAAGTATAGTGACAGAGGTATGAACAGAATAAAAAACCTAAAAAACATTAAACACTAATTTGATTCTCAGGTTTATATCATAATGAAGAAAACTTAGAACACGAACTACGAATCGTAATAATTAAATCAGAGATGCGAGCATATAATAACATATATCACATAACACATAAAACTTCAAATCCTAAATAATTATCGATAATAGAAAGAGTAAAAAAATTTCAGAAATAATAGACCCAGAAATCTTACCCACAAAAATAAAAACGATAATCAGTAAATAACAAAAGGGTTTCGAATTTGCGAACCTACAGACAGAGAACCATGCTAATCTACTTTTCTAGGAAACAAACAAGTATCAAAACATATAACCGAATGTGGAAGATCCAGGAAAATCACAGATCTAGGAACTGCAAAAGCATAAGAAGATATAGATAGCGAACCTTACCTTTTAAAGCATTACGCGCACGAAGGCGATTCAAGCCAGAAGCATGATTCTTGTGCTAGGAGCGATCCTTAGAACCCTATAAAAGGGAACCCGATGAGATTAGATGAATCAATCAAAATCAAAAGCAAAAGGATGAGATTACGATGAGATTTTGTGAGCGATGGTGACGATGGAATGAGGAATCACTTGAACCATCATGACGAGAAAGGTGTGTGGCTAGGGCAAAGCTATGCGGCAGGGCCGAGCACGTGTGGTTGAGGCCATTGCGACATGTGGCGAAGGCAACTTAAAGAAAAAAGAGAAACCAATTCCTTAAGGATTAAGACTTGTTTCCAATTAATGGCAAATGGAACATAAAGAATAATGAGAAACCAATTCCTTTTAGATTAAAACTTAATTCCATTTAATAGCAAAAAGAACTTAAATAAGAAAGAGAAACCAATTCCTTAAAGATTAAGACATGCTTCCATTCAATGGCTAAAAGAACTTAAAGAAAAAAAAGAAACCAATTCCTTGAATGGCCAAGAGAACTTAAAGAAGAAAGAGAAACCAATTCCTTAAGGATTAAGACTTGTTTTCAATCAATGGCAAATGGAATATAAAGGAGAATGAGAAATTAATTGCTTTTGGATCAAGACTTAATTCCATTCAATGGCAAAAAGAACTTAAAGAAGAAAGAGAAATCAATTCATTAAATATTAAAATTTGCTTCGATTCAATGGTCAAAAGAAATTAAAGAAGACTTCAGAGGTGCCTTATGCGAGAGCTTCTTGTTGAGTTGTGTGTGTGTGTGAGAAAAAAGAAAGTTAAAAAATTGTAGAAGAAAAAGGAGGGAGATGAAAATGTATAGACTTTGCTGGCGAGAAGAGTTTTAGTGTGCAATTAATATTGCTTTTAGCGGCAGTTAATAATAATTGCAATCAAATGATAAGTTACTAGTGCCTAATATGCATTGGCTGCAAAAGCTTTAATTCATAGAGGAAATTACTAACCAAAACAGTATGGCCACTAAAGGTCAATTTTGGTGCGTATGTGCGTTTGGCGTGAAAAGAAAAGATCGTCCTCCTCTTTGTTGATCAAGTTGAGAGATTTTGGGAAAATTTGCTAATAGATAGAAAATATAAGATAAGATGAATTGGTTGAGAAGAAATTTGAAAAGTAGTTGAAGATTAAGACTCTAGAAAGTTTAGATGGAGGAAAATTAAAAAACTTGAGATAGAATTGGTTAGTGATCTAGAAGGATAGAGATAAAATTTGAAAAGTGATTATGGAGATAGAGACACAGAGTACGATTGAAAATAGCTTACGGATAGAGAGATTAGAAGACAAATTTTGTTGAAAATCTAGAAGGATAAAGGAATTGAAAAAGTTGACACCAAATTAGGACACGTAGAGGGAATAAAATATTTTTATAAATCTCACACATTAAATCTTGCACCACCTGAGAAAGTATATGTAACATGTGTACCAACAACCAAATGAATTAGTGACAATATTGTTGGATGATTGTGAAAACCTTGAGAAAGGATCGACATCAGAAAAACAATGTAGAATGAACTTTTGACAAGAAAGCAGACCGAAGTATGAAAGACACCATCAAGGTCTTGATCGACAAAATTCAATGTTTAGCCTTGTCGGAAAAGGAATCAAACGGGTAAAGATTGGTTTCAAAAAAGTAATATTTCGACTAGAGTCGAAATGTCATCCATAAAATCAAAATGGATAATAATAGAGTGACTTGGCAAAGATGGCTAGAAAGAGGGGGCCCACACATGATCTAAGGACGTGGCATGAGAATGTGGGATAATGAGGAGTAAAGGTGAACGTGAGCTTCAAGGACACAAATTGCCAGACATGGATGTAATGGGCTTAGGTTTCAGGAAGTCATTTGTCTATAAATAAGGTAATAAGGGTAGCAGTAGGGGGACTTCTACATACTTGAAACACCTATAGGAACTCTGTCACAATTTTCATCTTAACATTACGGAGTGCACAGGAACTCAAGTAATAGTCCTTTATTCTTTACTATGTTAAATTGTTGCATTTTTATGTTCTTATTTAGTGTTAATCTTTGCATATCTGCAAGTATGTTGGTTTCATTTGCAATACATTATCTTATTAGAAATTCCATTAAATTGTTGTTTAGTTCTTTTCTCTTGCACTGTTAACATTATGAGAACCCATCAAAGGAACCGCTTTTGTTCCGGAATTGAGATCGAGAAGCAAGGCTATCATCGTTTATTTGTTTATCAATAGAAAGCTAGTTAAACAAATTGGCACGCTCAGTGGAACCACAAAAAAAAAAAAAAAAAAAGAGCTGCTGAAACAGTTATTTCTAAAAGTGCATGATTTTGAGAAGTGGCATTGTGTTGTCAAATATGGCCAAATCAAAAACATCTTCATCTAGGACATCTTCCAGCAATGAGGTGAACAGCAAGGGAGAACGCCCTCCTATGACTGTTCAATCTTTAGAGCCAGTCTTGACGCCAATACCGTTATTGGGTGAGTAATAGCTACTCAGGCTCCAAGTAGCATGAGTACAGTGGCGATGACTACGATGCCCATATATGGTATGCCTCCTAGCTTTGTACTACCTACAGCTACACAAACTCCGATGTAATTAAGATTAGCGGCATTTACAACAACCTTTCAAAATTCGTTGTACATAAACACTATTATGGCTAATTTGCCTCCGTTTGGGTCACCACCAGAGCCTTCAGTAGGCCCAAATTTGGGAAACCCGATAATTGGCCCTATGTACCCAAATATGACTAATGCCATTGGCAACCGCCTCTTATACTAATGAATCATTGGCCACCTTCCGACAATAGCTTAAAGAGAGTCATCATGAGTTAGTAAATATGCTTACTCATCAGATGGCCATTGTAATTACCCCACTTTTTGTAACACCCTACTAATTTAATGTTATGCTTAAGTCATAGCATGAAATTAGGTAGTCTATGTTATAGTGTTAACATTCTACTTAAATTTCGTGATTAGTATTCCAAAACAGTCGAAACGGCGCGCTGCTATACTATGAGCATAACGAAACTCAACATATTACCACAACGGATAAGAAATAGTACAATAACATCAGCTGTGTACATACATATATATTTACATGTTAGAAGTCATTGTTGCCGTCTATATGTCTATATTAAAAATAGATGAAACAAAGGAACAACAAAATTCCTATTGCTAAAAAGTAGAGGCAGAAATGGCAGAAGCAGGCTATGTTCAACGAGCCCAACTCGGAGTCACGGTGAAATTGCAGATCTGGGATCTCAATGAAGAGGGTGGCCATGGAGTCCATCGCCAGCGTCTGAGAATGATGTGGAAAATATAGAACGAGGTGAGAATTTCAAGAAATTCTCAGTAGGGTCGTGTTTAGTGGTTATCTATCGTCACATGCATTCTCAGTTGCCTCGGTTTTTATTTAACTATAAAAACATGTGTTCAATCTAGTTATCCGTTTTATTGAGTTTAAGGAAAAGTCTGGCCCGAGGCAAGGTTCAGTTTTACTTTAGTGGACATAGGAAATAGAATAACTCACTAATAAGATTCCACAGAATAGTAAACAGAATAAATAAATAAATAAATAGCAGTAAATAAACTTAATAGACACTGCATTCATCTTGACATAATTATTTCATATAAACATGCATTCATGTAATCATGCCAACTTAATCATGAACCTTTCTTCATAAGTCTTTCCATTTCTTTTCATCATTTTCCATCTCTTGGTCCCCTGGGAATTCTTGGCCATTTAGACTCCTGGGTAATAGTCTGGTTATCAGGATCGAGCTCGTTCCTATACAGGAATGCCGGGTTTACTTTCCCTGAGCTTCCCATCGATCTATTCCCCTTAAATTCTTATCCGGGGCTGGCCCAAGTAGCATGGAACTTTCATAGTAACATAATCCTTATCATAACTTTCATGGCTTACTTGAAATTGCATATGCATTAACATGTAATTCATAACTCATACATGGGTTCTGTCGAATTTTCGGCAGCATAACGGAATGTGTCCGCTTCCCCATGAATAGTGCCAGCACATCAGAACATCAATTTATCAATAAGGTCACAACATTACACACAGATTTCAATATGGAACTCATAATAGCATTAAACTCATCAAGGCAGAGTTTCTGCCCTAGCATAGTCAACCAACCCCATTTTTATAATTCAAGCCATTATTTCTATTTAACTCATTTGGACCTCAAATTTTGGTATATTAAAGTATTATGTGTCTATTTTCTAACCTCTTTGGTCCCATCTAATTTTGATATCTATAGCTTAAGATATTTAGATTTTACCTCGGCCTGCCCAATGGCTAGCCAGAATCAGACACCTAAAAGTAAAAATCCACTAAAAATCGAAAAATAACTCAAATGATACGAAATTGGACTCATATTAAAGCTAACAGGGTAAATTTTCATTTACAAAAAGTTCCATTCCATTTGGATTGGTAGGGCTCGAGTTATAAGCCCCGAATTCTGACCTTCCTAAACTGCCCTATTTTGACCCGGTTGCGACATAGGGTAACTTTCTTGGATCACTGGGAGCAACTGGGACCTTATCTAATGCTGAAATTTTTATGAGACATTATCCTATGTGTAAGCTTTCTAACAAAGCTGGTTTCACTTATTTTCAAGTAGTATAGGGCGAGTTCTACCCTAAACAACCCAGTCTGCCCAGAATCAGAGTCAAAACCCTAGGTCAAAATTCAAAAAATCATATCTCTCTCAATACTAATCCAAAAGCTTTATATGATATATGTATGGAAAGCCCTAGATGTATAGTTTCATTTAAAATTGGTTTCATCAAATTTAATAGGCTATAGGTGGAGCCGTACACTCCGCCGTACGGAATGCCGAGGGGTGTTGGGTTCTCCAGCTCTCCATCGCTTCCTATTTTCATTCTTTCTTACTTCTAATTCGGTTTTAACCAAACAAACAGCCAATAACCCATCATATATCATCATAATCATTCATTTAACACATCAAATATTGTAAGAATAATCCAAACTCAGCCAGCCAATACCACAGAATTGATGCAAGAACTAAACCTCTACCTTTGTTATAAGTGATTTTGCTTGATTCTTGAGGGCTTGGATGAGCAAAGCTTGCTTTGGCTTGATGGTTGGCTGGATTTATGTGAGTGAAGAAGAGAAGAAGAGGGCTAGGGCAGAGGAGAAGAAGGCGCAATCTGAATGGGAGAAAAAGGGGAGGAAAAATCTGGTTGAAGGGGTATAAATAGGTGGCTTCTTGGCTTGTGATTGGTTGGATTTGCATGGCTGAAATTCAGCCAAGAGTCTCCATGTATTGTGGCCCTTGTTGTGCCACTTTTATGGGGCAATATGGCTGAGTAATCAGCCTTAGGTTCTAGGGTTTAAAGCTTGTAATTCCATTGGTTCGGTTCCTACAGTTTCAAATACCGTAAACTTACCGAGTTCCTTTAAATCGGTAAATTAGTTTCGTGAAAATTCTTGTGAAATCTTCTATATTTCTAACCTAATTAACTTGTACCTAATCTCAATTCATTGCTAATCAATTGATCCTAAATAATTATTTAACCAAATTTTAATTAATTTCAAATTATTCGATAAAAACCGAATAATTAGGCAAAAAACGGTGGATGTTACACTTTTAGAGTTGAACAATACTAGGTATGAGCAATTAGCTTGACAGGTCAACTGTATAGCCTCCATAGTCAACATCGCAAATGAGCCTATTGATCAACCTAGGATAAGGGATAATGTCGACAATATTAACCCAGAAAACATTCCACCCTAGCTAAAAGACCAAATAATCGATGACATACAGTTTGTTAATCGAGGGAAAAATGCAGACCAAGTACTGCAAAGGTTGAGGCAAAATAACGCTGGGGGCATCAGAATTTAACAAGGGTAGTCGAACAGGTCTTGAATCGCTTTGACTTTAATGTAGGCTATGCGAATCAGCCTCATTTTGTCTCTGCATTTCTGACTATGTACAACAGGCAGAGCTCCTTCGAGGGTGGAAAGCTCCAAAATCATTGACTAAGTTTTCAGGGGAAAACGAGGAATCTACTGTCAAGCATATTGCTCGATATACTATGGAAATTGGTGAGCTTGCTAACATAGAGTATCTGAAGATGAGTTTTTTTTCTGTCATCTTTGACCAAAAATGCTTTTACTTGGTTTGTAAATTTACGGCCGAATTCGATTCTCTCATGGGATCACTTGGAGAAAAGTTTCCATGACTAATTTTTTAGAGGTGAAATGAGGGCGAGTTTGACCGATTTGTTTACAATAAGGAGGGGTCAAGGGGAGTCGATCGATGATTATTTAGCCAGGTTTAGGATGATGAAGAATCGGTGTTTTACCCCTATCCCAGAATCGAAAATGGTTAAAATGGTTGCTAATGGGCTTGATTATAACATTAGGAAAAAATTGGTTAATCTACAGTTCTTAGATTTAACTCAGTTAGCAGACAAAGTTCGACAAATCGAACAACTAAAAGCCGAAAAAGAAAGGATTGAAAGGACTAGGCTTAGGAAGGCTTTTAGGAAAGAACAAGTAAATTTTGCGGAAATAGAGGTAGAGGAGGAAGAAGATGATTTCGACTCCAATGAAATAAACATGGCCGAAATAAGAGCAGTCAAATTACAGGCAGGACTTCCTTATGTCTGTGCCTCACTCAAGCCAATTAAAGGAAAAGAAAAGGCTAATATTAATAACAAATCCTATTCCTTTGACATAACCAAGGCAGAACAAATTTTTGATGTGTTACTAAAGGATAAACAAATTGTCTTGCCTGAAGGAAAGAAAATGCCTTTAATAGAAGAGATAAAAAATAAAAAAAAATTTGTAAAGATCACCAGATTGTTGGACATTCAACTAACAATTGTGTCAGTTTCAGGGACTTGATTCAGAAGGCGATTAAGGAGGGATGCTTGAAGTTTGAAGAACGGCCTCATTCAACAATGACTATCAATGTTAACCCGTTTGAGATGAACTCTGCCTTCGTTGAACCTATACACATGTTGGTCAATACTATGGATTTTGAAGAAGATTGGGAGGGAAAGGTGAAAGAAGAGATGATGCTCAACTCATTTGCAGATACTGAAAAATCGATATACCCTAGAGTAGGGGAAGACTTGATTGATTTCCTTCTAAAACAAAGGGATGCTAATGCAAATGTGACTATTTGCCCGAGGCATAGCGCAGTATTCGATAAAATAGCGGCAAAAGCATTCAAAGAAGAAAAATGGCCGAGATCGAGAAAGAAAAAAAGAGAATTGAACAAGAAAGGTAAGAAGTCAAAAAAAAGCTGGTCAAAAAAGAAGCTGAAGTAGCATGGCTGAGAAGAGACATAGCCGCAAAACAGATTGTGATTGATATAGGGAAATTCGGGCCGAATATATTGCAACCAGGTGAAGGCGTGAAGCAGCTGGTCAAAATGGTGGTTATGGTCGATCAGAAACCAGAGGGAATCCATATGAGGACCTGCATATCCCCATCGAATGTGATAAATAACAAGTGCATACACAATACACGTAAGGCTCCTAGTCCTTACATTAAGATGCCATACAAGAAGGCCAAGTGGGTAAAGGCACGATATCATGAAGTCCCATTGCCAAACTATACATGGCAGAGAAAAGATATGCGATCTCGCATCAACTCAAATGGATCAGTGTATGGCCCGCTACAACTTTACCGAACGTCGGTATATCAATCGACCGTGCAAGGGGGAGGAAATAGGTAAGGGAAGTATCCATAGTATGTACCCTTGGATAATTTTCAAGCTTGACCTGATCTCAAGATGCCAACATCTGCCTACTCCTCTTCGGAGCCTAACGAACAAAAAGGAACCTTTCAGTTGAAAAGAATGAAAGAATTCAAATTCGAAAATGAAGATGATTTGTTAACAGAAAACTTCAAAACAAGATTTGAGGATGATCTCAAGGCTATCCTGGGGACCGATTTCATCAGAATGGTGACAATCCTCCTTGTAGAGTTTGAAAAAAAGACAAAGACATGGGAAAATAATGAAGATTGCTTTGATGTATTTTTGGGGCAAGAATGTTTCTTCATGGGGGATGATGCTAATGAAAGTGTGCTGTTCGAGAAGTGTAACATCCTCCCAAACTACAGTACTATGCTTAAGTCAGAGTACACCATTCAGGAGTTGTTACTGTTACCTGAGCAGACCTTAACTGACAGCAATTTTAGCCGTCTTTTCAACTTCTCGAATTATCTGGAGATAACACAAAAATAGGAGTGAGAAATTAAAATTCTCAGTAGGATTCTTTAACTATTATACATAATGTCATCGTTGTCTCCAGTTGCTTCGGTTTATTATGAAAAAGGTGATCATGTTATACAAACTGTTTAATTTTATAGTTCAAAAACATACTATTTGAAGCAAGGTTCGTTTTAGTCATACACTTGTCATTTGGGTGAGTCAATACAAAGTCAATTCATGAATTATACTATGAATAATAACTAAAATGTATTAAAATACAATAGCACAATTATACTAAAAACATAAAATCTGCACACGCCTTTACTTGTATTTGAATTTATGCAGATACACAAATTTTCTTTTCTTACTCTATCTTTCTTTACTTGTTACACATATTCCAGAGTACGATCGCTGTGTCATACTCCCTCGGGGTGTGATCACCATGTCGCACTCCTTAGGAACATGTTCTTCCTGCCATGTCCCAGAGTATGATCGTTATGTCATACTCCATCGGGATATGATTGCCATGCCACATTCCTTAGGGTGTGGGATTATTATGCCACATTCCAGAGTATGATCGCCATGTAATACCCCATCAGAACGTGATCGCCATGTTACGTTCCTTAGGAATATGGACTCATTATCATATCTTTCATCATAGAATCTTTATGTGCCACATTCTAGAGTATGATCGCCATGTCACGCTCTTTAGGAATATGGGACCTTCATCATATCCTTTAACTGCCTTCACAGGGAGGGACCCAATTAACTGCCTCCAAGTGAAGGAACCCAATCTTATCTTATTTAACTGCCTTCACAAAGAGGGATCTCATAACTGCCTCCAGGTGAAGGGATCCACATTTATTATGTTCATGTCCTTTCATTCCTATACATAATCATGCATAGACATGTTGAATGCACTCATTCATATGCTTCATCATTTACTTTCATATATCCTTGCATATAGAATTTCAAGTTCATAACAGAAACTATCATAATTTCATAAAATTTTGCCGAAAATTCGACAGCATAACGGGACATGTCCACTTCCCTATGAATAGTGCCAGATCCCCAAGAAATTTTAATCAAACAGCAAATACAATATAGAGCATCACGTCTTCAATAGTTGTCACACACAACAAAGTCCTATGGCAAAGCTTAGGTAATTAGGTGCAGGTTCTATAATCTTAAGTCTTAATCTATCTTACAAGCTCTTAACTTTTATCGATGTTCCCGAGTTTGAGCTTAGGATCAACTTCCGAGGTTGAATTGGGTATGAGCTCCGAGATTATGTAAGTTCTGACTTTCAGGGTCATGTAGTGTTTTGGTTCCCGACTTCTGGGGTTATATAATGCTTTGGTTCCTGACTTCTAGGATTATGTAATGCTTTGGTTCCCGACTTCCGAGATTTGGGTGTAAGGCTTCATATTCTGGTACCAACTTCCAAGTTTACGTTGACCTTGACTTCCGGGTTTAAGTATTTTAGGTCTTATACTCTTGTCCTTGACTTTCGATTTCAAAGTGTTTTATGTGCTTGTGATTTTGATTTCCGACTTTAATCCATAATTGGTCTTCCAAGACTCTTATGAATGTTTCCTAAGTCCCGCATTCCGACATTAACCATACCCAGTCTTCACTAATTTTCGAGTTACGACATTAACTATGCCAGACTAGTTTCCTATTTGCTAAGTCCCGAGTTCAGCATTAAGTATATCCGGTCTAGCTCTCTGTTTGCTACTTTCCGAGTTCCGAGATTATGTAAGTTCCGACTTTTGCGGTCATGTAGTGTTTTGGTTCTCGACTTTCGGTATTAACTAAATTTGATCTAGTATTTATACATGTCTATAGCCAAAATTGCACTCTTACGAGAGAAAATTCACCAAAAATAGAAACCTAGGTGAAATCATACGAAATTTATATCATTGTAAAGCTAACGGAGCAAGCTTTCAAATAAACAAGTTGCATATTATTTGGATGAGTATAATTCGAGATATAAGCCCCGAAACTTGACCTTCCTGCACTGCCCTGTTTTGGCTCGGTTCTGACATAGGGCAAATTTCTTGAGCCACTAGGAGCAAATGGGACCTTATCTAACTCTGAAATTTTTATGGGATATTCTTCTATGTGTAAGTTTTCTAACAAAGTTAGTTTCATTCAATTCCAAGTCGTATAGGGTAAGTTTTGCCCTAAACAATCCAGTCTGCCCAGAATCAAACTCAAAAACCTAGGTCAAACTTCCAAAATTCATATCTCTCTCAATACTAATGCAATGGCCTTATATGATATATGTATAGAAAGCCCTGAATATCTAATTTTATATAAAAATAGTTTCATCAAATTTAAATAGTGGTAGGCGGAGCCGTACACTTCGCCGTATAGACTGCCGAGGGATTTTGGTTTTCCAGCTCCTCCCTACACTCTACTTTCATTCCTTTCTACTTCTAGATCAATTTTAACATCAAAAACAGCCAAAGATCATCATATTCAGTCAATCATCATATCAAGAAATAAGAAACAAAAGCCTCAAATCAGTCCCCATACCCAAAAGAATAAGAACAAGGTTGAATCTCTACCTTCTTGTATGTTATCTTCTTAGATTTTGGAGTTCGGTTGGTGGAATCTTCTCAAGACTTGAAGATTGTTAGAGTAGGCTGAGAGCAGAAGAGAAGAAGAAGGCTGGAAGGGAAGAAGGAGGTGCAATTCAACATGAAAATGAGGAGAGGAAATCTGATTCAAGTATCAAGAGGGTAGTTGGCTAGGTAGGTTGTGATTGGATGATGCTTTGTGGCCAATTTTTCAGCCAAGTCTCCCTCTCTTTGTGGCCTTTGTGGCGCCACCAAAGAAGGAGTAAGTGGCTGAGTATTTAGCCACTTGATGTAGGGTTATTGAGTGTAAAATCCTATTAGTTTGGTTCCGATAGTTTAAAGCACTATAATCTTACCGATTTCCTATAAATCGGTAAATTGGTTTAAGAAAATTTCTATGGAATCTTCTATACTCCTAACCTAATTCCCTCATATCTAAACTCAATTAATTGCTAGCCAATTGATCCTAAATAAATATTTAGCCGAATTTTAATTAACTTCAATTATTTAATAAAAATCGAACAACTAGGCGAAAAATGACAAAAAATTCCGGTGGATGTTACAAGAAGCCAGATGACGTGATGAAGTCACACCTTAGGCCGTTACACATTAAAGCCGACACATCTTGAAAGACAGTTAATAGGGTGCTGCCATCAATTTGTTACCAGAATCCATGTTGGCTAAGTTTGGAAAAACAGTCGACCAGTTAGTAAAAGCTAATGTGGTAGTAACTGACTTCACAGGCAAAACCTCTATTTCAAAGGGGATAATTATGTTGAAAGTGAAAGTGGGATCTGTCGACAGAATTACACCTTTTGTAGTAATACCTTCGAAAGTAGGCTACAATGCATTGCTAGGAAGAGAATAGATCCATGGGGCAAGAGTAGTTCCTTCGACCCTTCACCAGAAGTGATTATTTGGAATAGTGATGGGAATGTCGAAGTGGTAATGGCCGATGATAGCCAATGCTATTTTCAGCAGGCTCATGCAGATTTCAAGGTCTATAATCCAAAAATGAAGCCTCTCATAGTGGATGATAGCACCTTCGACCCTGAACTCATTGAAGGATGTTACTTTGGTCCAAATGGTTTATATTTTACGCCCAAGGCTGGGGCAGGAGCAACCAAGAGACTTAGCTTATGGATTTAACGAGCCATTTGGCTCAATTGTCAGCCTATATGGTTGACAAACAACTCTGTATAGATCAAGTAGGTTTAGATTGCATTTATGATACTAGCCCTTTAGGATTTGAACAATCTTTAGAAGAGAAAATAAAAAGAGTCGAAATACAAGATCCATTAGAGGAGGTCAATTTGGGGGAAGATGATGAGTACTGGCCAACTTATATTAGTTCCTTGATTACTCAAGAGTTCAAAACAGAGTTGATTGGGGTGCTCAAAGAATTCAGGGATTGTTTCGCCTGGGAATATGAAGAGATGTCAGGACTCAGTCAAACCCTTGTCGAACACCAACTCTTGATAAAAGAAAATGTTCGACCCGTAAAATAAGTGCCTCAAAGATTCTGATCAGGAGATAGTGTCAAAAGTAAAAGAGGAAATCCAAAGATTATTGAAAGCCAAATTCATTAGAACTGCCACGTATGCAGACTGAGTCTCTAACATTGTTCCTGTTCTTAAAAAGAATGGTAAATTGAGAATTTGCATTGATTTTAGGAATTTAAATAGTGCTCCGCTGAAAGATGAATATCCTATGCCTATTACTATTATGTTAATAGATTCTGCTTCTAGCTATGAAATCCTAAGTTTTCTTGATAGGTATTCTGGGTAAATCAAATCTATATCGCAGAAAAAGATGTGTTGAAAACAACATTTCGATGCCCTAGTGCCATTGGCACATATGAATGGGTAGTCATGCCCTTCGGGCTTAAAAATGCTAGAGCCATATATCAACGGGCCAATAATACAATATTCCATGAGCACATTAGAAAATTCATGGAAGTATACGTTGATGATCTAGTGATAAAATCTAATTCCAGGAATGCCCATCTTGATAATTTGAAAATGGCTTTCGAAAAGATGCGTAGGCACAATCTTAAAATGAACCCCCTGAAATGTGCATTTGGTGTTTCTGCAGGAAATTTCCTAGGATTCCTTATTGACAAAAAAGGAATCGAAATTGACAAAAACAAGGCAAAAGCAATAATAGAAGCTAAGCCGCCATCGAGCAAAAGGGAACTGCAAGTTTTCTTGGGCAAAGTAAATTACCTAAAAAGATTCATTTCAAATTTGTTAGGAAAAACGAGGGTCTTCGCCCCACTAATCAAGCTCAGAAAAGAGAAGGACTTCTTATGGGCTTGGGAGCATCAAGAGGCATTTAAACAAATCAAGCAGTATTTATCATCACCCCCGATCATGGCTCCTCCAAGGCACTATGAAGCTATATATCTAAGTATCGGAAACCACTATAGGTAGTATGTTGGCACAAGAAGATGAAGATGGTATCGAAAGGGTGGTATACTACCTGAGTAGAGCATTAGTCGACACTGAGAATAGATATAGCCCAATTGAAAAATTATGTTTAGCCTTGTATTTTTCTTGTATGAAACTCAAACATTATTTAATCCCATGTGGGGTCTTTGTTGTTTCTCAATTCAATATTATTAAGTATATGTTTTCTTCCCCAATGTTGCATAATTGGGTTAGGAAATGGATGTTGGCTCTTACTGAGTTTTCACTCCACTTTGTCCCTGCAAAAGCCATAAAAGGTCAAGTTTTGGCCAATTTTTTGGTTGACCACCCAGGGCTTGAGGCACAGGTTGATATGGTTGAAATAAAGCCGTGGAAGCTATATTTTGACGGATCAAGACATAGGAAAGGAGTGGGAATCAGAATCCTATTAGTCTCCCCATTAGGAGAACCGACAAAATTCCTTTTTGAGCTAAATGAAGACTTCTCTAACAACGAAGCTGAATATGAAGCTTTGATAGTAGGGTTAGAAATATTAATTGAAAAGGGAATAAAAAATGTCGAGATAATGGGGGATTCCCTGCTCGTCATAAAACAAGTGGCGAAAGAATATAAGTGTGCGAATGAAAATAAGATTAAATATTTGTCAATTGTTCTAAGGTTGTTGGATCAATTTGATGATGTTAGTGTTCGACATGTACCAAGGAACAAAAATTTCGAGGCCAATGAGCTGGCCCAATTGGCATCAAGATATAAAATCAACACATCGATGTTAAAAAGGTTGATTAAGTTGAAAGGACAGTATACTCCCTATGAAGAAGGGGGGTATGTTTTTTAAACCAATATGACCTTTCAGATTGGAGAAGACCCATTGTCGAATTTTTAAGAAACCCCGGCGCTTTTATCGATAGAAAAACAAAAAATAGAGCTTTGAACTATGTAATATTAGGGGACATTTTTGTTTAAAAAGGGTGCAGACGGAAATCTACTAACTTGCCTTGGCGAGTCTGAGGCTTACATAGCCTTGGTTGAAGTGCACGAAGGAATATGTAGAGCTCATCAAGCTGATGAAAAAATGAAGTGGGCCTTGCATAGACGAAGGATATATTGGCTGTCCATGGCCAAAGATTGTTTTGAATTTGCAAAATCATGAGAAGAATGCTAGAAACACAGTAATATTCAACACCTGCCAGTAGCAGAGCTATATTCGATTGTGAAACCTTGGCCATTTAGAGGATGGATTCTCGACCTTATTAGATAGATCCATCCCCCTTTTTCCAAAGGACGTACGTATATTTTGGTGACTGTGGATTATTTCTCAAAATGGGTCGAAGCAATACCATTGAAGGAAGTGACGCAAACTGAAGTTATCAATTTCATTGAAGAGCACATAGTACATAGATTTGGGATACCCCAGACATTGACTTCCGACCAAGGAATGGTCTTCATGGGTCGAAGGATGTTGGAATACACTGAAAGTCGACAAATAAAAATGGTAACTTCGACACCATACTATGCCCAAGCAAACGACCAAGTAGAAGCAGTAAACAAATCGATAATTGCTTTAATAAAGAAAAATGTTAATTGAAGGCCAAAGAATTGGCACAATTTGTTAAGCCAAATCTTATGGGCCTATCGAAACTCACCTAAAGATGCAATGGGCACCATACCTTATAAGCTTGTTTATGGGCATGATGCCGTTCTACCAATTGAGATAAAAACATTCATGTTGCGAGACAAAACGATTTACCTATCGAAGATTACTGGAATGCATTGTTTGATGAGTTGAATGAGTTGGAAGAAGAAAGATTGAATGCATTGGAAAATTTAATTCGACAGAAAGAGTTATTGGGAGAAGCTACAATCATCGGATTAAAACAAAAATCTTCGAGAATGGTGAGTTGGTTTGGAAAGTCATTTTGCCTAGGGATAAAAAATCAAGAATACTCGAGAAGTGGTGCCCAAATTGGGAAGGACCGTTTAAAATCGAAAAGAGATTATCGGGTAATGCATATGCAGTGGTCGACATTAATAATGGTTTAAGAACTTAAATCGCATCAATAAACGGAAAATACCTAAAGCATTATAAGCCAATAGTACACAAAACAAAAATTCGATAGGGGCGCAAATTGTTAAAACAATGTTTACAGAAATAAAGCCTAGAAGGCCACCATACAAAACAAAGAGAATAATAAAAATTCTAAAGCTAGGGTAAGAAGGTCCTAATTGTCAATTTCAACTCTTCTTGTTGTTTGGCTACTCCTTCTTCGAATGCTTCGGCTTCCTCCAAAGATTGGCGAGCTTCTTCGCTAAGCGTCACCTTGGCTTAACGCTGGGATTGTTTCTTTGCAAGCTTATTTTCTGCCTTGATAATATCAACTCTTAGCTTGCCCATAGCCTGGTCAAGAGTAGTTTCTTTTCCTTAAGGACCTGCAATCTTACCTCAACAAGAGCAATCTTTGTGGCCATGTCTTGTACCCGAACCTCTCTTGCGGCCAATTTAGTCGAAGCTAGATCCTTAGCTTTCATGGATCCTTCAAATTCCTTGTCGAAGGCTTCTAATTGTTATGAAGCCTTAGAAAAGGAAGCCTAGGCAGCATCAGCTTTTGGCATTTGTTTTAAGAGCTCTTCCATGAAATGGCAGAGAGATTGGTAGAGAGGTCGAACAGAAGAAGGCAGAGCAGCCTTGCTCAAAGTAGAGATTGACTCGGTCAATGAGTGTTTAGCATCCCCATCAGCGGCTAAGATACTCAGGGGATGGTTTAAAAGAGAGGAGATCAAGCTTAGAAGATTGACAGGAACTTCAAGTGTAGGTATTGAAGGTGGTGGGGAAGTGGAAGGCCCCTTAAACAGTTTTTGCATATCCGACCTGGATACAGTCAGGACCTTCTTGGGACTACAAAACTTGCCGACAAGATGTCATCAAAGGTGTTGAGATCGCCAAAATTGACATCATCATCATCATCATCATCATCATTGATTGTTGAAGGTATGGTCTGGACAGCTTGTGGCAGGTTGATGCTTGCGTCGACCCAGAAATCAGAATGGGAAGAGACGAGCTAGGGGCTTTCTCTAGTTGATGGACAGCCTCCTTCTCATCATCAACAAGGATGGCGTCCTTGTCTATGGCAGGAGATACCACACTTTCATCTTCGCGAGAGGCCTTCTACCTAGAGGTCATCTTTAATTCTCCTAAATTTTCTTTTTCGACCTTGTCACTATGCAGCAAAGCACATCTTGCTATGTAAGAAGAAAGAAAATAAGTGATATTTAAAACAAGTGCAAAAGAAAAGGTAGGATCAAAAATACCTTGGTACCAGGTAAATCGTCATCTTGAGGATCTTTTGGATTGATGAAAGGGGAATTACTCTCGACTCTCCCAACTCCCGACTAAGGAAAGCAAAAATTCCATTAAAAAAAAAGGGGGATAGGCGATAAGAAAGTTACCTTAGCAGAAGCCGCTTTCTTTGAAAAATGGCTCGACAAGAAGGGGCGCTTTTTAGCTTGACCCTCTTTTTCTTTTCCCTTCTTGGGAGCAGGAGCTTTCCTCTTGCTGGCCTTGGGGGAAACATCCTCCTTCTCATCATCATCCCAGTTTTCAACCGCCTTAACAGGGTTGGGAGTGACTCCCATGATCTTTATCGATTTAGTGGCTGTAAGAAAAATAGGTTAAACCTCAGAAGTATGGGTAGTAAGGAAAAACATAAAATAGGTTACCTACTGGAGGATATTGCATGACCTTCGATGATAAGTTAACAAAGGGCTCAATCATACTCGAGAAGTGAAGGCCAGTGAATGTCACGTCTTTCAGTCGAGGATGTAAAAAAAAGGTCCCACGAGGACCTTGAGGTGGATTTAGGTAACTATGAGCTAAGCCAAAAAGAGCATTTTGTAATGGAGGAAATAAAAATGGAGTTATGTAAGATTCCTGTTGAGCAAAAGGATTTATGGACTTTGCTTTTTCAAAAGCACGCCAACATCGACCCTCACGTTGTTCCATTTTCTTTTTAAAAATGTCCATAGCATCCCGGATCACCCTCAAAGTTGCCCGTGGATTATATTTGACTTTAAAAAATTGTTCAAATTGCAAGATTTCACGAACATGTGTACCTTTGGTCTTCGTTGAGGTAGCTTTTTTCTGCAAAGAATCAGTAGGAAAGTTAGCAATCAATCTTTCTTTGCAAACTGAAATTCTTTGATGCTGAGACTTGTAATATTCAGAGCACCAAGTAATAAAGGAAGGGGTCGCAAAGTAACTTGGCTCAAAATCTAATGGAGAATAGAAACTTCTTTTTTTCATCATTTTTCGACAAAAAGTATTCGAAGTCGGAGAAATCTCCCAAGGAAGCACTGTAAAGTTGAACTTAGGGATCGAGGGAGTAAGGAGCAGGTATGGCCTGAGAAAAACCAAATTGACAAGCCACAAAAGAAGCATTGTGTAGTTTTTGAATCTGGAAGACTTGTTGGAAAAACTTGGCAGCACAAGAAGTTGGACCAAATCTCATCCAACTCCTTCTAAGTAGAAAGAGCCGAGGCAATCCTCGAGCAAGTAAACCAGGAAGGTCCGATTGATCAATCATCATAAGGAGAAAGGTTTAAACCCCTAGTATCGAAAAACGATAATTGATGAAGGTGTTTAAAAAAGAAGAAAAATTCATCTATTATGTGGGTATTTTTTGGGACGACTCGATGAAGATGACAAAGTTGAGGACCGTTAATGTCTCGGGGAAGTGCATTCGGTGAAGAATCTTGGAGAAAAGATATTTTGTTTGTACACTCACACTAACTTTCTTAATAGAGGATGGACTATAAAGTACTTTGTGTGAGCCTTCTCTAAATTCTCAAAGAGAGAATGTATCTATTATAGACCAGAAGAGAAGATTTCTTATATCCTAAAGTTATGATAAGTAACTTTCTGGTGCTTTAGACAATGGAGAAGGATGAAGAAAAGAAGCATTTTTACATAGAAAAATATTCAAATAGTTTAATAGTTTAACTCTTCTTTTTTCAATTTCCAGCCTTATATAGACTTTGCAATATGACCGTTGAAGCATGCAGGCCTTGATCCTTGTGATCCTTTTGGGCTGCTAGTCTACGATTGGATAGAGAAGAAATAGTCTTCCTTTTTCCTGTTCTTCAAAACTTACACAGAAGTAGAAAAGTAGCAATTTGTTGGTTTGCCAACTATTCAGACTTGTTAGCGCCTCTTTTGCATCTTGTCAAATCACCTTTTTTGACTTTTTGAATCTGTCCATTGAAGCATGTAGAGGAAGCTTTGAAGGTGTAGTATTACATGAGAAGCATATCTTTGAAGATTTTCCTTTCTGGACAAGGTCATCTTTTTGAATGAACAGTGTTCGTTCTTGACCCACCGTTTTCCCATCTGATGTTGCAGTTTCATCCTTTTGAACCTTCTTTCTTGTTTCTTGTATGATAATTTGAGAAGTATACAAAGCATATATTCCATATCAAGTATATTCAATTTAAAGTACCAATGGATAACTTGAATTAGAAGATTCTCAATCATATAATGCACATGATTCACAAAGAAATGCTTCTAGAAACAATTCATTTGTATATACCAGGATTAGCTTAAACTCTGCTTTGGTATACATCAAAACCTTAATTCTCATTCTAGTTTATAACCACAGAATTGTTTCTAAAGGGCATTGGAGCTAACAATCTCCCCCTTTTTGATGATGGCAAACCAGTATTTAAGAAAAGTTCTTGTAAAAATAATACGAATTGTTGCTCAAAAAAAAAAAAACTTTCTAAAGAGTGATGGCACTCAAACTATCAGAAAGATTGAATCCCCTTTATATTATTCTAAGTAAAAGTGCATGGGACTCTTTTGTCATATTAAATTATCATTGAAGTAGAATGAAGTTTCAAATTATATCAAAGCTACAATTTAGATAGTTCAAATCAGATTTGAATAATCAGAAAGATTATGTAGCAAGAAATTATATTCATACATATTCCATAATCTTTTATCAGAACAATCTCAGAGTACCTAAGCAACTTTTATCTCAATCAGTTTGGATATTAGAGCAGGTATCACAGCAATTTTCAGAGCATTTAATAACTCATGCATCAGATCATGTAAAAGCTCATACATAATATAGTTGCAGTGAAAAGAAAAACAATTGATTGAGAGATACGAAGGCACAAGCGATGCAGAAATAAATATAGCTAAGCATAAACTATAACTATACTGTAAGCTAATGATAAGGTGTTCAAATAGAAGTAAAGTAAATAGATATTTCTCGAATGAGTAAATAACTATTTCTGAGATGCAGAAAAGAAAAGAAATGAATCCTAAAAACTAATGTATGTAAAATTAATCCTAAAAACTAATGTATGCAAAATTAATGTTATGCTTACTCCCCTTCAATGTATGCTTTATGCTCTTCCTCAATTTGGACTTTTTTGAAGTATCTTCTCTTCTCCCCCTTTGACATCATCAAAAAAAGTGTGGGATCATGGAAGAACCATCACTGATTACCTTTACTTTTTTGAAGAGTCTTCAGAATCTGTAGCAAGAGTTGCTCAATCTTATTCAATCTACTGTCAATCCTTCCTTGATAAGCTTGAAGTTCAGCTTGATTAGCCGTGATAGTATGCTAATTGGCTAGGAGTAGATCCATCTGAACCTCAGTAGCATTTAGAAGAACTTTAGCAAATTAAGTATCTCCAAAAGGCACTTTTTCAGTTTGCTAGCTATGACCAGCTGAGGATTGTTGTGGCTCAGAAATAGTATAAGTAGTTGTTCTGTCATATGTAGGTGTAGAGGTTAGCAGCAACAATGTCTGTGCAGTGACAGGAGTAGCAGAAAATTCTTGAGAGGTTGCGGCAATAGTAGGTTAGGGCATTGGAGTGCTCTGAGGTACAATCTCAGATTCAGCTATAGCAGGTCCAAAGTCTGGTTTAGCTGCCAGAACAGGTGTCCTTTCTGGTGCAGGTTCAGCTGGTTGTACCAATGATTATTCCTGATTCAAGGAATCAAGGGTAGGCTTGAAGGTTGGATGGTAGGCAGTGCTAATCTTCTTGCAGACTCCTTTGAAGGCAAAACAACCATTCTCATCTCAAAGGGTGGATTGACATCGTCAATGACAATGAAATCTTATTCTACTTCCAAAGAAGCAGATGAGCTTCTTATACCTTTGGCTAAGCCACTAACTCCAGTAGCTTTGTCTTTTTGCCTCTATAACCATGCTTCTATTCTTAACCTGTCCTAAGCGGCTTCAAGCAAGGCTCTTCTTACAAGAGAGGGAAGAGATTCACCAAAAGCTTGTGCAGGGACTTTCCTTACTAGCTTCTTCCCTTTTCTTCTGATTTTAGGGTCCTCATCTTTATCCGAAGCTTCAACTTCAGGCTGTTTTGGTTACTTTTGAGGAGATTGTTCCCTGATTCTAACTCCTCTTTTTCTTGGTCTAAGGGTCTTGGTGTAGGTTTTGCAGGTCCAGCAGCATTCACAGGCTATATAGCAATGGCTAAGGTGTCATCTCTTGCACTAGAGGAGGAAGATTCTTTAGCAAGTTTCAGTAATCTCCTCTTACTAACTCTTCTTTCCTCAGAGATAGGAGAATGACTCCTCTCATGCCTCCTTTTTGTTCTAACTTCTTCAGAAGGTTTGGACTTTTCCTTCTGAATAGGAGCTTGCCTTTTCTTTGGCTTTTTCTTCTCTTCTTTCTTCTTTTTCTTCTTCTTTTCCTCTTCCTTCTTCCTTTTCTTTTTCTCTCTTTTAGCGTAAGGGTCTTGAAATTTTAACCCCATGGCAGAGAATGTTTTCTTGGTGGTTGTAGAGCATTTGTTATCCTTCCTGTGACTATCTACAAGAAGTTGTGCCTTTGCAAAGATGCGTGTAAGGAGCATCCGATAACGCAAAGCAGCATGACTCCTTCTTAAATCATCAATGCAAGTGAGCATATAGTCCAGAATCATCCTTATCAGATTTATCCTTCTTCTAGTCATGAGACGGAACATGACCATATGGTCCACATCTGTCATGACGTCAGTATTACCCATTTTGGGAAGCATCGTGTGTTGGACAACAGAGTAAACAACTCTAACATTTGATAGAAGAGAGGCAGTGCGAATATTTCATACTTGCATGTCTCGCCAACCAATAAGAACCTCAGAGACTTCCTCTTTAGAGACTTCGAGTTGTTCCTACCATCTTATACCACCTCGACATAGAACACCTTCATTTTGAGTGTTGGTGATATAAGCAAGATCAGAAGGAAGCACTTGAATCTCGAAGCTTCCAATGATGCTTCTGACATATGTGTTGTCTTCATCAACTGAGACAAAGGTATTGTAAAATGCAGCAGCTACTCAAATGTACACATCTTCTGAGATTCTTAGAAAGTCGTTCTAACCTTGGAACTCAAAGACTTCTGTGATCTGAGGAAGGGATAAGAAGTTTTCTATCTCAAAGCTTCTTCCAAATGCAATGGGTCGGATAAAGAAGTGCATGTGAAATCTTGTTTGCATTTTATCGTCATCGAAGATATAAGGAACACTATAATCTCCCTTTTTTGTCATGATGATTGAAATAGTAGAGGGTTGAAGGTGAAGTAGGAGAAGTGTTTGGGCTAGGTGTATAAGGTGAAAAGCAAAGGTAGAAGAGTCTATAAATGTTGAAGATGAATAGTGAGAGGTTTCTCAGTGATTTGGGAAGTGAAAGGTTGATGTGATGAATGAGGATAGTTTTGAGAAAGAGACTAAAGGTTAAAGTTTGTGAAAGGTTTTAGATGAAACGCAACAGTTTAAGGTTAAGTGAGTCTTTTGGTTTTCCTGCTTCTAGAGATCGTGGTAAACCTGTAATCGTGGAGGTAACCAAAACGACGCATGTCACAGTGTAGTTTTATTTTTCCAGAAACTAGACATTGATGAGATCCTTCTGATCATCTTTCCAGAGAGATATGTCAAATTGTGCCCAAAGAGGAGATCTATTTCTTGAATAAATTAATCTGGAACAACTTTTCTCAAACTCATCTTTACTTTTTTCTGAAGTAATCTTTCTGACGTACATCTGATCTCAACTTGAACTTGACTTCAAACTTTCTCAACTAAGTAGATCATTAGTTCTGAATTTTCTTTCTAAATCTTGTGTGAAGATATTCGAATCTGGTTCTTTGAATCCTTTCTCGAATATAATCTTTCTGAACCACATATTTGAGTCGAAGAACTTTCTCCAGAAGGCAAATTCAATAGGATGTGGCAATCTCACCGTTTTTCTTTTTGCTCAAGAGAGGGAGGTGCCAAATGTAATGAATATGAATAATTTAAAAACTAATCATGTTTAGAAGGTTCCTTATATGAAAAAAAAAAGATCCTCAGCTAAGGGTTTTGTGAAGACGTCAGCAGTCTAACTTTTAGTATTAATAAATTTTAGCTCAATATCTCCTTTCTGAATATAATCTCTTATGAAATGATGCTTCATGTCAATGTGCTTAGATCTAGAATGCTGAATTGTATTCTTTGTGAGATTAATTGCACTAGTATTATCACACAGAATAGGAATTTTAGTATACTTCAAATTGAAATCTTCTAGTTGTTGCTTAATCAACAAGATTTGACTACTGCAATTTGCAGCAAACATATATTCAGATTCTGCAGTTGAAAGAGCAATAGTGTTTTGCTTCTTGGTTGACCAAGTTATCAACGACTTTCCAAGAAAGCAACAGTAACCACTAGTACTTTTCCTTTCAACTCTATCTCCAGCGAAATCAGCATCATAGTAGCCTGTAATAGTGCAAACAATACCTTTCTCGTACCAGAGACTAAGATTAGTAGTGCCAGCTAAATATCTTAGAATTTTCTTGAAAGCATTCAAGTGTGATTGCTTAGGATTAGATTGAAATCTAACACAAATTCCCACACTTAATTGTAAGCAGGTCTACTAGCAGTAAGATACAGTAGAGATCCAATCATACTTCTATAAAGAGTTTCAAAGACTTTATCACCATCTTCATCAGCTTCTAGAACTTGAGAAAGATGCATGGGGTTACTGACGCTCTTAGCCTTGTCCATGTCAAACGTTCTGAGCAAGTCTTTAGCATATTTTTCTTGATGAATTAGAATTCCATCCTTCTGTTGTTCGATTTGGAGTCCAAGAAAGAATTTAATTTCTCCCATCAAACTCATCTCAAATTCTCTTTGCATAAGCTCAGAGAAATTCTTGCACAAGTTTTGATTAGTTGCACCAAAAATGATATCATAAACATAAATCTGAACAATTAGAAAATCATTTTTTCCATGAAGAATAAATAAGATAGTATCAACTTTTCCTTTTATAAAATCATTTTTGATCATAAATGAGCTAAGTCTATCATACCAAGCTCTAGGAGCTTGCTTTAAACCATATAAGGCTTTTGAAAGCTTATAGACATGGTGAGAAAAATTTTCATTTTTAAAACCAGGAGGTTGACTTACATAAACTTCCTCCGATATAAGACCATTTTAAAAAGCATATTTTACATCCATTTGGAATAACATAAAACCTTTATATGAGGCATAAGCAAGTAGCATTTTGATTGCTTCCACTCTTGCTACGGGGGCAAAGGTTTCATCATAGTCAATGCCTTATTGCTGATTATAACCTTGTGCCACTAGTCTTGCTTTGTTTCTGATAACTTGTCCATTTTTATCAAGCTTGTTTCTGAACATCCATTTTGCCCCTATAGCAGTTTGTCCTTTAGGTAGTAGGACAAGAGTCCAAACTTTGCTCTTCTCAAATTGAGTTAGCTCTTCTTTCATTGCTTCAATTTATTTTTGATCCATTAGAGCTTCATCAATACTTTCTGGTTGAATTTCAGAGATAAGAGCAAGATTGGAGTTGTTTTTGAGTGAAGATCTTATTTTGATTCCTTGAGAGGGTTCACCAATAATTTGGTTTTGAGATACAGCTCTCAAGTCTCTTATACCAGAGTATCTTCGCTTCAGAGATATACCTTTTGGTTCTTCAGAAAGATTATCAGAAACATGTTGATAAGTAGGAAGTTTAGGAACATCATCTTCATTATTTTCTAGTGACAATCTGAATGTTTTGCTGATTATGGGAAGTGTCATTTAATGACATATTTTCCATTTCTTCTTCTTGATCTACAACCTTTTGATTAAGGTCATTCTTCTTTTCCATGAAGCTTATATGGATGGTTTCTTCCACTGTTTGAGTCTTCTTATTGAACACCCTGTAAGCTTTTGAAATAGAAGGATATCTTGAGAAAATTCCAGGATCAGATTTTGGATCAAACTTTGAGAGTCTATCCTTATTGTTAAGTACAAAGCATTTAGATCCAAAGACATGAGAATAAGAAATGTTGGGTTTCTTCCCTTACATAATTCCTATGGAGTTTGCTTGCGAATAGGCCTTACGAAAATGCTTTTTTGAATATAGTAGGCAGTGTTTACTGCTTCTGCCCAAAAACCTTTTGATAACCCACTTTCAAGAAGCAAAGTTCTGGCCATTTCTTGCAATGACCTATTCTTCCTTTCCACTACTCCATTTTGTTGAGGAGTTCTAGGAGAAGAGAAATTATGAGAAATGCCATTTTTATTATGGAATTTTTCAAAAGAATGATTTTCAAATTCTCCACAATGATCAAATCTGATGGAAGTGATGCAAAAACTTTTTTCATTTTGAATTCTTTTTGAAAACGATTTGAAGGTGATAACTCCTTGTAGTGAGTTATATTTTTATTTAATTTTTATTTAATTTAGGACATAGTTGTTTAGTTTTGTTGTTATTTTGTTTTATTTTAGTTAAGTAGTTTAGATTAGGTGGTATTCTTATTTTCTATTATTTTCTTATATTTTGGATACTTATTTTGGGCTTATGTTGATTGTCATTAGGTAGAAGCACTCAAGTTGGAATTTGGAGCCATGATAGAGCTTATCTTGCATAAAATCAAGACCTTTCAACATTGGAAATTTGATATCTAGCTCTTCAGAAATCGGATTATGATGATTCAAGATTCTTTGGAAAGAAGAGAAGAAGATCTTCAACTTTGTTGTTGGATACTTTTTCCAGTTCTCGAGTCTTCTAGGAGAAAAAAGCGAAACAAGATTGAAACTTCATCTTGTTTTTGATGCTGTCAAGTTTGACCTTTTGTCACCCTTTCACTAATATCTTGAGCTGCAGAACTCCGATTGAGGTGATTCTTGTTGTGTTAGAAAGCTTACTCAAAGATCTACAATTGCTATTTATAACTCTGAGGTCAAATTCCAACTATTCGGACCGCTACAGAGCTTGGAAGTGTATAAAAGAGATTAGCGCTGTCAGGCAAGCGCGCTATAGCACGATGCCTTGCGCTATAGCGCGAACCCGACTGCAGAATTAGTGGGCTCGGGCTGAATTTTGAGAAGAGGGATCCTTGGACTATAAAAGGCAACACATAAGGTCAAAAAAACAGATCCCTAGAGATACACACACCCTTCCCAAGATAGAAGACTTCTTCCAGAGAGATTGAAGGTGAAGATTCAAGGATTCCAAAGCTCAAGTTCAACACGGAGAGATCCACATTCTTCCGAATCTTTGTCTTTAGCCAGAATTCTCCATGGCTTTTGTTTCTTCTATCTCCTTATCTTCATACTTTTTCATTGTTTTCTTTTCTTCAGTTATGAACTAGTTTTCTTTTGCTAGGGCGTTAATGGACCCTTTTCGTATGGCAAGTTTACTCATGGATTAATGTTAATCTTGTTTTCTATCTCTATTGCTTTGTGTTTTTGTTTGTTCTTATTGCTTTTAATTGCTTGATCACCAATTAATTGATTTGGGGATTTACAATAACTCGAGAGAGGGTTTGTGAATAGAGCCTCTTAACATAAACACCGTGAGCTGAGCGAAAACTAGAGATAGACAAACGCGGTTCATGCGGTCAACATAGGAACCCACAGAGCTTCAACCTTTTCCTAGATTAGTTTGTGCTAAGAGATTAGGCAATCAGTTTAGGATAAAGAGTATTGCTTGACCTCGAGAGAGGCTAGGAATAAATTAAGGGGAATCGACCGTGAGTCAATTAGGATAGGAGCTGATTAACAGAAATTCATAGTAAATGTGTCTGCAATAGGTGAAATTAATTAGCCCTAGCATCCATCCCATTGCATTTGTTTACCCAGTTAGCATCCGTCTACATTATTAATTTTCTTATTTATTTTATTTTGTTTGAGTTTTAATTTCTTTATCCGTGAATTCATTCCATCCAAATATTCATCCCTTAAACTATCCGGTATTTGATCTATCCTCGTGGGAACAATACTTTTCTCATCACTTTATTACTTGTACGACCCGGTATACTTGCCGGAGCCGCATCAAGTTTTTTTCACAAGCTTCATCCTTATAGATCAGGAATATAACCCATGTAAATCTAGAAAAATCATTCACAATGACTAAACCATATTTCTTACCACCAAGACTAGCAGTTCTAGTTGGTCTAAAAAGATCAAGTTGTAAAAGCTCAAGTGATCTTGTAGTAGAGACTACATTATTACTATGAAAAGAACTTTTGGTCTATTTGCCTTTAAGACAGAACTCACAAGAAGAGCCATTTTCAAAATTTATTTTAGGCAAACCTTTTACTAGCTACTTTTGAGAAATTTTAGAAATCAATTTCATATGAGTATGACCAAACTTTCTATGCCATAGCCACTTTTCGTCCACAAAGAAAGCTAAACATTTTACACTTTAATCAAGAAGGTCATCTACATATAATACATACGTATTATTATGCCTTCTAGCAGTAAGAATGATTTTATCAATAGTGGAATCTTTAATTATACATTGTGAAGGTTCAAACACAACTTTGTAGCCTTAGTCACAGAATTGACTAATGCTCAGAAGGTTGTGAGTTAATCCTTCTACTAACATAACATCAGGTATTAGGTTGGAATTGTCCTTACCAACATTACCTATACCAATAACTTTGGATTTGATTCTGTCGGCAAACTTAACTATTCCACCATCCTTGGGTTTGAGCTTTCTAAACTAGGATTTTTCTCCAGTCATGTGTTTAGAGCATCCACTATCTAGATACCACTTTTTCTCCCTTTGATGTGTTGATTTAAGACACACCTGCATTAGAAGAAATTTTAACTTTAGGTACTCAAATCTTCTTAGGTGCTTTTGTGTTAGTAGAGCTTTTGGGTTTTTTTACTTTTTGTTTGGCTTTCCTTCTAGAAAAACATCTTTTGGACGAGTGTCCATTTTTGAAATAATATATACGTGTAGGAATCTAATATGAGGAATCTTTAGATGATTTTTTGTCATCTTCCTTCTCATAGCCTAGACCAGTTTTGTCAAGATAAGGGTTTTGGCCACTAAGCATCAAATCCAAATTTTTAGAGCTATTAACCATTTTCTCAAGATCTGATTTGAGAAGTTTTACAGTTTTCTGAAGCTCAGATCAGAAGATTCCTTAAGGCAAGTTTCAAAAACTTCATTTTTTCAAGGCTATTACATCCTTTTGAAGAAGGATATTGTCAGTTTGTAATTTTTCTTTTTTGTGCCCAACTTTCTCTTTTTCAATCTTGTGTTTTTCAAATTCCAAAGATAATTTTCGAAAATCTTTTTTTAGATAAGCATAATGAGAAGTAAGAGACTAAGAATCATCCAAGAGTTCATCATAAACTTTTTGAATATTTTCAAAAGTAAGCTAAAGTTCAAAATCACGTACCTCAGTTTCTTCATCAGAAACAATGACAGTAATGAAGCAAAGATTTGCTACAATTTCTTCTTCACTTTGTGATTCTGTATTTTCTTGTTCTTCATCCAAATCCTCCCAAGTAGCCATCATTGTTGTTTTCTTTGTGGTATTCTTTTTTGAGGCTTTCTTTAGTTTTGGACATTCTAATCTGATATATCCAGGTTCCTTGCACTTGAAGCAGATGATTTCATCTTGCTTGACCTTGTCCTTTTTTTCTTTCTTGGGAACAATATTCTTCTTCTTCCTTTATATCCATGCTCTTGAAATCTTCCTCATTTCATCACTGTCATCATCATCAGAAGAATCCTCTTCTTCTTCAGATTCTTCTGAGACTTTCAAGGCTTTTGGAGATTAAGTCCTTTTCTGAGTGGAATTCAGATTCCTTTCTTGATAGCCTCATCAGTGACTTCATTTAGTTCAATCTCATGAGTCTTTAATGACCCAATGAGAGCATATAAGCTAAGTACGTTTAAGTCCTTAGCTTTTTGAATAGCCGTGAATTTTGGACGCCAAGCCTTGGAAAGACTTCTCAGAATCTTTTCACCATTTCTGCATTTGTGTACCTTTTGCCTAAGCCCTTCAATTGGTTTATGACGTGCATGAATTTGGTCGTCATTTCATCAATATTCTCATGTTCTAGCATTCTGAACATTTCATATTGATGAATCAACATGCTGATCTTAGTTTCTTTGACTTGGTCCGTTCCTTCATGTAGCACTTGAAATCTATCCCAGATTTCCTTAGCTGAGTCATAGGATATGATCTTGTAATATTCACTTTTGCTTAAGGCACATGTGAGAAGATATTTTGCCTTAGCATTCATTGGAACCTTGGTTTTGTGTTGATCAGTCCATTCATTTTTAGGGATGGTTCTGACTACAACAAATGGAGGCTGTTCTGGGTCAGCAACTACTTAAGGTGCTGGTTGCTCAACTATGGGTATATAGTCACCATTTTCTATAATCTCTCACATGTCCAAGCCGGTGGACTTTATGAAGAGTCTCATTCTATCCTTCCAATAAGGATAATCTTCAACATTGAAGTACGAAGGACGATTTATAGAGTGACCTTCTGCAATGTAATTTATTTGTTGAGCCATTTGATAGGATCTTTGACCTCTACAATCATTAGGAAGCTCAACCCTAGAGTTAGGCTCTGATACCAATTGTAAGAGGGGGGTTGAATCGCGCTTTCAAGTAAGTTTCGTATCTGAAAAACTTTAGCAAAAATATCCATCTCAAGTTTAGGATTTGGATTGCGAAAGTGATAGTGTTAGTTTAAAAATAGTTTATGTTCAATATAAAACTGAAATAAACTTTTGCTTCTGATAAAGTTTAAACAGATATGAACTTAAGTGATAAAAACAAATAACAAGATCAGAGATAGAGATAATCACACAGCAGATTTTATACTGGTTCGGCCAAACCACTTGCCTACTTCCAGTCCTCAACTTTTTGTTGAGATTTTATATACTCTAATTATTCTTTGTCCAAGCTTCTCTAAGCTTCTTACAAGTGAGTATTCTTTCTACAAGCCTCTCCAAGCTTACAATCGAGTAGTATTTTCCTAGGCTCTCCAAACTTTACAAATAAGTAGTCTTTTCCTAGCCTTTCCAAGCTTTACACTAACAACTACTAGGTCCAGATACAAATGATGAGAATGAAGTATTTTGTTTGTACACTCACACTAACTTTCTCAACAGAGGATGGACTATAAAGTACTTTGTGTGAGACCTCTAAATTCTCAAAGAGAGAATGTATCTATTACATACCAGAAGAAAAGATTTTCTTATATCCTATAGTTACAATAAGTAACTTTCTGGTTCTTTAAACAGCTAAGAAGGATGAAAAAAGGAAGCTCTTTTACATAGAAAAATATTCAAATAGTCTAACTCTTCTTTCTTCGATTTTCAGCCTTATATAGACTTCGAAATATGATCGTTGAAGCTTACAAGCCTTGATCCTTGTGATCCTTTTGGTTTGCTGGTCTACGACTAGATAGAGAAGAAATAGCCCTCATTATTCCCTTTTTTCAAAACTTACACAGAAGTAGAAAAGTAGTCGTTTGTTGGTTTGCCAACTATTCAGACTTGTCAGTGCCTCTTCTACATCTTGTCAAATCACCTTTTTTGACTTTTTGAATTTGTCCATTGAAGTGTGCATAAGAAGCTTTGAAGCTGTAGCACTTCATGAGAAGCATGAGAAGCATGTCTCTGAAGATTTTCTCTTTTGGACAAGGTCATCTTTCTGAATGAATAGTATTTGTTCTTGAGCCACCGTTTTCCCTTCTGATGTTACAGTTTCATCCTCTGAACCTTCTTTCTTGTTTCTTGTATGATAATTTGAAAAGTATACAAAGCATATATTCCATATCAAGTATATTCAATTTAAAGTACCAATGGATAACCTGACTTAGAAGAAACACTTCTAGAAATAATTCATTTATATATACCAGGATTAGCTTAAACTCTAATTTGGTATTCATCAAAACCTTAATTCTCATTCTAGTTTACAACCATAGAACGGTTTCTGAAAGACATTAGAGCTAACAGGGAATGGATCAACTTTATCTGATCATCATGTAGGAAGCTCCAAGTTTTAACCATCTTTTTTCCTGTAAGTCACTTCATTTAAATAACTTGTTACATGTGCCTTATATTGACTCATATTGCCAAAAATTTGTTAAGTGTGTCACAATTTGCTTGTGATAATCAAGTCTATTTTGAGTTTCATCCTAGTGTTTGCTATGTTAAATCTCAAGGTAACAAGGAGACACTTCTCTAAGGCACCATTAAGAATGGATTATACTCTTTTGGCAATTTGTTTTCTGCTATTGCACCTATAGCACTTATCTTTACCACCAACGATTCTATCTTTCCTAGCACTCAAGACTGGGTCACCTCTCGACTTCATTGGTGTCAAGAGTCTTGAAGAATTGTAATTTTCCTTTCTTAGTTATAGAGTCTATTTGTTCTGCTTATTGTATTGGTAAATCCCAAAAATGACCCTTTCCTACTTCCACTATAGTGTATAAGAAGCCCCTTAAACTTGTATATATTAATATATGGTCCCTTGCTCCTATTCCTTCGATAAATGATGCATAGTATTACAATCATTTTCTTGATGCCTATTGCAAGTATACTTGGATCTATCTCTTACATTCTATATCTCAAGTTTACAATGTTTTCTTGCAATTTCAAAAGATGGCTGAACTACAACTTGGAACTAAATTAAAAAATCCTACTTTGTGATTATGCAAAAGAATTTTTATCATTGTCTAAATATCTGCAATCACAAGGCATCATAGATAGATTTCTTGTCTATACACTTACCAATAGAATGGTAGTGTAGAATTTAAGCACAAGCATGTCACTTCAGTTGGACTCACATTAATGGCCGGTGCTTCATTGCCTCTATGCTGCTAGGGAAAGGCATTTCTCATTCCTCATCAATTGATCAATTCATTACCAACTCCTCTTCTATAGAATGTTTCACCCGTTGAGGAAATATGAACGTATTTTTCTCATGACTAGTGTGTTTTCTCCTAAGTTCTCTTTTTTCTTTGAGGAACAAGATGAATTCCTCTCTTGGCTATTCTCGTCTTAGGCATGCATATCAGGCGGGGAATAGAGGCTTGTGTTTCTTTTATCATATGAGGTTACTTGGAGAAGTCCACTTGCTACATGACTTCTCCTTAGCCACTAAGTTTCACATTAAAAATAAAACTAACTGATTTCACTCTTTTTTCATAGGAAGATAATGAGAGCTCACTTGGTGCCTCACCTCCTCTCTAATTGTAGGCCTCAGGGAGAAGAAAATGGATTTGTTTTTATTTTTATACAGAGGTATTAAGTGACTACTTGTGAAGCAAGTAGTCTAGATATTACATATCTTTGCTTAGAATTTAATTTGAAATGAAATCTCCTCTTCCTTACTAAGATTTTGCCACTTGGCATGAGGAGGGAAGACAAGAGTTGTTTCTTAATATTTTTAAAGGGTGAAAATAATTTTATTCTTTTCCTCTTAGTTTTTATTCATGATCATGTAAACTCTTGGGATTTAATTCAATTTAATTTAATTTTGTACAACGTGGGCCCAAGGCCCATTTGATTTTTCTAGAGCTCATTTAGGCTTGGCCCAATAAATTTTATGAGCCCAAATGGGTATCTCACATTGTCTTAAATTTTATGATATTACTTTTCAAGTTTTCTTTGTTAAGTTACTAATCTTAATTACATAAGCCTTTAGTTAATTACTCAATCACCCAAATAAATTATAAAGCAATCATAAATTGGTTTTATATGTTTAAATTGAGCCTAATAATCAATTGTAATTTTGTTATAAATTTTTCTAGAGTTATTTGTAAGCTCTTGGACACTTTTACTCCTAATAGCCTTTAAAAGTTAGTTAATTCTATAATTATTATCTGTATTTTATTTTACTATAATATTTCTGCCACAATCTTGATTGTTTGTCATGTCTGTCAATTACTTGTTAGTTGACAAAAATTCCTCTCATAGTCTCTTAAATTAAACTGGAGTCAGGGGTTGTAACACTAAGGGCATTTTTGTTCAAATATGGCTATAATTTTCTATTAGCATTTTCTATGGGATTTTACTTCATCATTATTCAGTAAAATAAGGAAATATTTATTTTTAGTTGACTTGGGTTTGACTTAATATATTCGTGCACACTTTTGCCCTTGCTTTCTAAGAAAATTTACTATTTTCCCAATGCCTTTCTTGGTGATATTTTAATTTAGCATTTCTATATTTTTTAATCTCATTACCACTAATAGATAGAGTATTTGAGATATAATATTTTTATTTTAACTTAATCAGAGCTAGTGAATTTTAAGCTATTTTAAGTTGATTACTTATTTTGTATTATTTGGACGGAATATTAAGGGACTCAAAAGACCCAAATGGGCCCGCATACACATTGCCAAGGAAATCCTTAGAAGTATTTAGCACTAAGAGGAGAAAGAAAAAGGAAAGTAGAACATTGTGGTATTTTTCCTTCCCTTCTTCTTTTATATTCTCTGAATTCTCTTCATGTGATACTTTTCTTCTTCATCGAATTCCCAACCCAACTTAAGCCTTCAAACCTTCATCACATATTACCTTCATCTCAGGTAAGTGGCTGAAGTGCAGATAACGCAAGTTTCATATCTCTATGGCATTACACAATCTCTAGCTCCTCAGCTCTTATTTGCCGTAATTCGACAGTTACATTTTTTTTCTTTTAATTGAATAATATATTGTTTAACTAGCTTTCCGTGGATAAACAAATAAACAATGATAGCCTCGTTTCTCGATCTCAATTCGGGGAACGGAAGCAGTTCCTCTGATTGGTTCTCATAGTGTTAAAAGTGCAAGAGATGAGAACTAAACAACAATTTAATGGAATTTCTAATTAAGATAATGTATTGCAAATGAAACCAATGTACTTGCAGATATGCAAAGATTAACACTAAATAAGAACATAAAAATGTAACAATTTAACACAGTAAAGAATAAAGGACTATCACTTGAGTTCTTGTGCACTCTGTAATGTTAAGATGAACATTGTGACAGAGTTCCTATAGGTATTTCAAATATGTAGAAGTCCCCCTAATGCTGCCCTTATTACCCTATTTATAGACAAATGACTTCCTAAAACCTAGGCCTATTACATCCACGTCTGGTAGTTTGTGTACTTGAAGCTCACGTTCACCTTTGCTCCTCATTATCCCACACTCTCATGCCACGTCCTTGGATCATGTGTAGGCCCCCTCTTTCTAGCCATTCCTGCCACGTCACTCTATTATTATCCACTTTGATTTTATGGATGACATTTCGACTCTAGCCGAAATATTACTATTTTGAAACCAATCTTTACCCGTTTGATTCCTTTTTCGACAAGGCTAAACATTGAATTTTGTCAGTCAAGACCTTGATAGTGTCTTTCATACTTCAGTCTGTTTTCTTGTAAAAAGTTCATTCTACATTATTTTTCTAATGTTGATCCTTTCTCAAGGTTTTCACAATCGTCCAACATGATGCCCCCCCCCCCAAGATTTGAATTTTCTTAACAAGAAATCAAATCTTTACCTTTGTCTTTCTTGGGACAGTTTTCTTTTGTTATTTTTGAAATGTTCACTTCATCCACGTGTCAAAAACCCTTTATCTTTAGTCATTTCAACCATCTTTTCAATTTAATGCTTTCCTTATATTTCTTCCTTTTTTCATTCCTATAAATAACCTTTCTAAATTGCTTCTTTCTTCTTTACATCTTCTGTATTCACCTTTTCACATTTCCTTTTTGTCGTTTCCTCTTCTTCCCTCCATATTTTGCCTTCAGAACTCCATTGACTACTTTCCTTTCATTTCTTTCACTTTTGTTGCTTTCGACGTGGCTGAAGCATCTCAAACTTGCATGGTTGTTTCTGCTCCAAAGCCTCTTGTTGACGGCAACCGCCGCTTGGTGCCAGATCCTGAGTCTAAGGAATTATTTTAGAGTCAGGTAATCCTTCGCTTTTCCCTTGGTTCTTCCATTCACGAATTTCTTGGTCCCTTTCTTACCCTCAAGGAAGCCCAATCAGTTCAAGCATTCTTTCCTTGTACCTCTGACCAATCCATTCTTGTTGGTCAAGAAGACATTTTTATCAAATCGTTCGTACTATCTAAGCGTCCTTTTAGAAATCCTCCCAAGAATACTCATGAGTTTATTGGTTGGCTAGATAGGGTACAATCGTCCAAGGGAAGCTTTTCGAAAAAAATTGGCGTTTTTTATTTCCTTCAACTTTTTCAGTATTAGATTTCTTTTAACCTTGCTATGTTAGGTCCTATTTTCTATTTTTGGAACAAGACCATAATACTCTGCAAATTCCTTATGGTATGATCTTCCCCACCCTTTTCGAGTTAGCCGCTATCACTGGTCTCTGACCTATGGGGAAGACCATTCATTTCAATCTTATGCCTGATTACATGAAAAACTACAATTTTGATGGCTCTAAACCTTCTTATTCAGCCTTCATTAGAAATAACATGGGTTCTCCATTGACCCCTGTTTCGGATGTAGAACACATGGCCTTTCTTTCATATTAGCTTAATGCTATCATTTTTTGTGGTCGAAGTCTACAAATGCAACCTCATTACTTTCCCCTGGCAGTCATGCTTCATGAAGGTCATCACCTTTATTTAGCAAAATTAATCATTGCCCAATTGTATGAAGAGACGAGTCTTATTGTCACCAAACTTCAACACAATGATTCGATCAATCCTGGGGGCTTCATCTGGTTTCTATAGTTATGGGCTAATGCCATTTTCAAATCTTTCATTCTCATCATTTGTATCTGGACCTAGTAGTGGTTAGTGTAAAGCTTGGAGAGGCTAGGAGAAGACCACTCGTTTGTAAAACTTGGAGAGGCTAAGAAAATACTACCCGATTGTAAGTTTGGAGAGGCTTGTAGAAAGAATACTCACTTGTAAGAAGCTTGGAGAAGCTTGGATAAAGAATACTTAGAGTATATAAAATCTCAACAAAAAGTTGAGGACCGGAAGTAGGCAAGTGATTTGGCCGAACTAGTATAAAATCTGCAGTGTGATTGTCTCTATCTCTGATCTTATTATTTGTTTTTATCATTTAGGTTCATATCTATTTAAACTTTATCAAAAACAAAAATTGATTTCAGTTTTATATAGAACATAAACTATTTTTAAGCTAACACTATCGCTTTTGCAATCCAAGTCCTGAACTTGAGATAGATATTTTTGATAAATTTTTTTAAATACGAAACTTACTTGAAGGCACAATTCAACCCTCCTTTCTCGTGCTATCATATCCATCATTCCCAACCATAACCTTTTTTGAACCATCATAATATGCCTTCTCCATGAGATTCATCACATCAAGGGTCATATGGTGTGTGCCATTAGAATCTAGATACCATTTTGGGTCAAAGATAGCTATATATAGGTTTTCCAAGCACATTATTAACAACAAGATTGGCACTAGGCCTTGGAGTTGAGGATTCACTAAAATGAATTTGGAGGAGTTGTGGGAGCTACATTAGAGTATTGCCCATCAAATTGATGCCAGCAATTAAGTGCAATATGGCCAAACTTCCTACATACTTGGCATGTAGGCCAATTAGAGAATCTTCCATCTCTTCTAAATCCACCACCTCATCTTCCTGAAAATTTTGGCCCTCTTTAATTTGGTCTAGATCTGCCTTGATCTGTAGGCTTGTTATGGAACTTTCTTAGTTGTTGTGGTTGAGCAAAAAGCCTACAACTCATTCTTTTGATCCTCTCTTCTTAAGCCATCAAGAGGGCTTCCAACTCACCAACTTCATAAGGCTCTACTTTAGAAGTAAAAGATTCATACTCCTTAATGAGGCCATCAAGAATTGCCTCTACATGATTTGAGTCGTCAATTGGAGCACCAATCAAAGCCAATGTTTGTACAGTCTTCTTAATTTCTAACAAATATTCAGTGATAGAATCTTCCTTTCTAGTGTTTCTATGCTTGTTCTTGAGTTGTCTAACCTTAGCTTTAATTATGAAGTGAAAACACCTCTAAATTTTCCAAATTTGATAAAAGAACTCACACCTTACCATTCTAGTGGTAAAAGGTTTGCTCATGGATGAAAGAAGCCATGGAAAAAGAAGATTAACTTGTTATTCCCAATTTAAGTAATTGTTACTTACCACCCCATTTTCTTAATCTTGATGCAAATTGTATTTTCTTAGAATATCCTCTTCTACAATGTACTTTTGCAGCTTGTGTCCTTTGATTGTTGCCACCGCTTGCTGTTTTCATGAAAGAAAATTTTTCTCATCAAGCTTCATCGCAAACATTTGAAGAACAAACTATGAAGTTGAACTCGCCATTGATGTTTGAGAAGAAAACTCTTGCAAAACAATGAAAATTCCACTTAAATACCATTAAGGTATCAAAGGCCTACCTGGGAAAAAATGAAAAACTAAAGTACAGAGAGCTGAGAGACTGAGCTCTTGGTGAAGTTCTAAGAGAATGATTCAAGTGTGTATAGCACATCAAGAGTTACAAGTATTTACACAAAAGGACTAGCTTCTGATACAAGGTACAAGTGACCAATGACCACCAATTAATAATAACTTGCATAATAAACTCATACTAGAGTAACTAACTTCCTATTGGCTATTATGCCTTTCAATTTTTAATTAACAATTGTCCTGTTCCTATTGTCTTAATAAGTATTTGGAGCACTAACCAAGATTGTAAGATTCTTGGATCTGTAAATTTTAGAGGAAATGTGAGCACGATTGGGCCAAAGAAACTACTCTTTTGGGTTGCTCCTTAGGAGAGAACAAATGTAACCACCATAGGGATAGTAGAGAGATGATAAGATCCTTGTTTCTTGTCTGCCTTGCAATACACTCTACTAGTCTAGCCACTCTTTGGATTACTTTGATTCAGAGAAAATATGTTTAGTTGGGCATTTATGGGCTCTGGAGTGTGTGTAACTTGTTAGAATGTGTGGGATGTCTTCGGTTAAATAGCATTACATTTGTAGGTCTCAAATTTACAATCTCCTATGAGTCATAGAAAGAGACAAAGGCTTTTGACTAGTGAAAGTGACATGTTAGGGAGGTTTAGGGCATTGTTCATTGTCTTTTATTAGCTTTAGCAGTAGCTTTCAGAGATAGCTGGGCTTGATTATGACAAAAGGAGTATAGGAGGATTAAGTTTTTAGAGGAATATTGGCTTATTTGGTGTAATTCGCTGGGAACTTAGTTGAGATATGGGAACTCAAGGCAACAGTAGAGCATCCAATAGTTGGGAGGATCTTTTACCTCACCAAGAATCCAAGTGGTGTCATTTTTAGGGAAAATCACCCCTAAAAGTAATGTTACACCTAAAAGTCTACCAAGCCATATCTGAAGAGTAGTTCCTAGGAAGGTTTGGTCTATTCCATGGGATATTCCTTGGCTGAGTGTCATCCCTCCACTCAGCTCCCTAAGACTGACCAATCTAGCCCTTTCTCACTATTAGCTTCATTAATCACCCCTTAGTGATTGATTTGATCCATAATCTAATTCTAGGTTATCATCACAAACATATGATTTCCTACAAATATCTTAGACCCAAACTTTCTATATTAAGATAAGTGACATATCCAATAATTAATACATAATGTTCAAAAAAAAAATATAATTTACTTCATTTTGATGTACAAATATCAATGCTATTAGTTATAATTTGATACTAAAAAGCTATGCCATTAAGGCCTAGTTTTATAATGCTTTTTGAGGGGGTGTTTTGACTTATGAAAAATATAGGTCAATTTTTTTTATTTGATAAACAAAAAAATTGGAGTGTTTTTTTGCTCTTAGTTTTTAAAAGCCAAGGAGTGCTCTTGAGAGCTTTCATTGGGTGTTTTTTAAAACTGGCTTGTGCTTTTTAAAATTTTAAAAACTAATATAATCTTACTCTCTTTAATGACTATGAAAATAGAAATTATTTTATTTAATATTTATGTCCATGATAGTCATTTTATGTTTTAATAGCAACTTTACCAAATATTACTTTTATGGCTTCTACTTATTGAAAATAACTTTTATATTATTTTACCAAATATTATTACAATGACTTTTTAAGAGCAGCTCTTAGAGAGCATAGAGAACTCAACAACTCTAAAAAGACCACAACAATACCAAATCAAACCTAAGCTACTACTACATTTGGCACCTCAGCCACGCTATGCCATTGGATATAGCCAAAACCCCAATAATCACAAAGCTTATGTTGTTTTCAAGTATCAGAAAATTAGTGGCACGCATTTGAATTTCTCCCAAGAAATCCAAACTAAAAAAAAAAAAAAAGTTTTGGTCTTGAAAGAAACAACCAGCAGATTTAGGGTTTGTTTATTAATTTGATAATTAATTATAGTTATAATTAATTTTTTATAATTAATTATGATGAAATTAATTGTACATTTGAATATATGAACTAAAAAGCAATTTTGAGATAGTGTATTTTACTTGGATTGTATGAAAAAAATATTTACATATAGTAAATTGCTTAAAAGAATGTGAAATATTCTATTTATCTTATATAATATTTAATACTTTGAGTTGATCTGATAAAAATATCATAACCCAACGATAATTAGCATCTATTTGTAATTAAAATGTCTCAAAAAAGTTATTTTTAACATAAATTCAATTAAATTAAATATTATAATTAATTTGATCTATATTTATTAAATATATCAAATTCCTTAAAAACAATTTTTGAAAATAAAACTTTTTTAAAAGTAATCAAATTTGTCAAACATACACTTAGTCTCCTTTTTGAATTATTTCTAATAACCACATTTTTGTTAGTGCACATGGACCACAAATGTTACTGGCAACAACCAAAGCACAATCTGTCAAGAAAAGGCCAGATGTGAAATTTAATACACAGCCCAGCATCACCATCATGGTTACACTTTTTTGAATTCGTCCTTTTGCCAAGTCAACTTTCGTAATATTCTCCATGGAATCATCTACTAACATTATCCCCTAACTTGGCAAGGAGGATTTTCATTATATATCTCCTTTGTCCATCTTTGCTTTATTACATCTCACTTTAATAAAAATGAGCTGAATCGTCATTATTTTGTGTGATGATAAATTGTGCGCGTTCGAATAAGCTATAATTTTTTTTTTAAAAAAACGGTTAGAATTAGAAGTATAAAGTTGTTTTAAGTTTGAATATAATTATAAAAATACCTTTTATTAAAAGCATAAATTGTTAATGTAACAAATATAAAGCTTTTTTTTTATAAAATTATAACTAAAGATACGAAAAAACTTCTTAATAAATATGTTTGGAGGAAAAATAGTTTTTAAACTCAGTAAATTATTTCAAGAATATAATTATTTTATTTTTTATTTGTTAATTAAAATACTTAATTAGCATATTCTCAATAAAAAATTGATTTAAAAAATTAACAAAAAAATATTTTAATAAAAGTGTCCTAGATTCGTAGATAAAGAAGGGAATACATCATATCATTTTAAAAATATTTTAAGGATATTTTGAAAAACAAAATTTGCTTTGTTTTTAATATATGAGTTCGTCTCTCTTCTACTACTTCTAATCTTTTAAAAAATAGACCCTTATATGCTTATAAAAAATTACAGATAAATGATTATTTTCTGAACACAACCAAACAAACGAAACAAATTCCGAAAATATAATTTTATAAAAAAGTAATTTTTTAACTCATAGCCACAACAAAAGTGCACTCTTAATCTCCATGAACATAAAAATTGATGCAAGATTATTTTTACAATAAAAATCGATTCATTTGTATTTAAAATTAATTATATTTTTTTTATGAGACCACGAAATATCTTTATAGGTTTGGCTAGTTTAAACAACTATAAAACTAATTTTCATTTGACTTTAGGAGCACAAGGTTTATATAATTTTCCACTAGAATAGCCTCCTTAATATTTGAATTTGCATTCTCTTCTTGTGATCATTGTTACTATCCATTTTAAGCAATCCTTTGTTAATAAAATTAGTTATATTATAATACTCGAGAATTATAGTTCTAGTGATAATATTAATATATCATGTTCTTCATTACATTGTATCTAGGATGCTTTTATAAGAAAACTTTAAATATATAATGGAGATGAGCATCACAACATAGTAAATCATTTTTTTTTTCCAGTTTAACAGGGGTATCCCCTATTATTACTAAGAAAGAAGACTAATTTCTTTCGAATATAGTCAAGTTTTCTCTCTCAATTGGCATTTTTTTTAGGAATCGAATTGAAATCTTTCCTAAAGTTAGAGTATGCCTTTACCACTACGTTAACTCCTTTGTTAGTAGGTCAATTATTAATTATACATGCATAAAGTTATAAAGGAAATCATGACTTGGTTCCAAATTTAGTCTTTGTTAAAAAGTTTTGATATGAAATAAATAAAATGTGAAAGTTCAATTTACTCCTTCCGTCTAGTTTATAATATGTCCAATTGATCATTTTAATCGTTTCGTCTAGTTTTTCGTCAAACACTAACATAAATGGTCAGATTTTGTAAGTTTAAAAAGAAAAGTGCACTAGAACCTAGATTAGAACGGGTAACTTAACTTTTTCTATCGAGAAATTTGGTACATATGACATGATTTTACTGTTATAATTTTCATTAATATTTGGAATACAAAACAAAAAGATTAAAATGCACGCTTTAAATAGTTCAGAGCATTAATGCATATTCTTAAATATTAATAATGTAAATGTAATGACACTAAATTGAAGTTTTAGCTAAAAGAAATTATTTATTAAAAAAAAAGGAAATTATAAACTTTATTGTTTTGGGAACTAGACTCGAATGGCCATGGCACAGAAACCTGAACTTTGTAAATCGGTCGGTCAAAATCAATGAAGGGGTCTGACCAATTTTTTATTTTTATATGAAACTAGCCTATACAACTCCCATGGATTATCGAACTGCAGACCAACCACTGAGTTTTTTTTTATATTTTTTTTCAGTCCTAGTTTTTTCTTGTTGGGAGAGGGGGATGGGTCGCTGGCCCCAAGAGTCGAACTCGCGATTCCTATAACTCCCAAGTGCACTTCCATAGAGGCCAAACATAAAGTCATTTGTACTACATCTCCAAGTGCAGGGCAACCACTGAGTTTGAGCTAGATTAGTTGTGCGCTGGGTAAGAGGAGCATATTATAAAAGTGAGAGCCCATTAAAATGAAAATAGAGGGGAAAAAAGGGACAACAGAAGATAAAATAGAAAGGAAGAGTGATCTACAACTTATAGGGTGCACAAGGATGTTGTGATCCTTCAAAAGTTTTTTATTTAGTATTTAATTAAATATAAATCACCCAATATATATATGACATTGTTATATATTTAGCTTTTATCAACATTTATTAATAAAAAGTGTTGTTAAAACTCTTTAGTTATTAAAATTGTTTAGTAACATTTTTATAATAAGTATAGTATAAAGGCTATGTTACTAATTAAGGAGTTTTAACAACACTTTTGTATAATATATGATTATATATTCAAATAAGGAAATCGGATAGAGATTATGGTCCCTAGTGTAGGTTGGGAAACATGAAACTATAGTGATTCTTGCTCCAGATTGGTGGGGGTACCTGCAAGGACTCCAACGCTCAAGTGCGGAAGTGCTTAAGTAATAAGTAAGATTTTGATATATTAACTAACCCTCATATTTAGTCTATTGGATCTCTTTTGTGCTTGATTGATCAATATTGGACATATTTTATGAGTTTCGGCTCTGATTGGGCTTAATTGTATTTTTTAGCGTTATTGTGAATTTACATTATTTCTGTATTTTGAGCATATCTTACGTTGCAGACATCTAAAATTTACAAACTTTATATCGTAGGAAAGCTAAGAGAAAGCTCTACAACTTTAATGACAAAGCCAAAAGTTAATTATGATGTTTAGTGGGTTAAATTGGGTCACAAATTCAAAATAGGGTTGTTATCATTGAAATCTAAGCAATGTACACTAATTGGGCCATAACTTGAGTTGTAGACATTGGATTTAGGTGAAACTAGTTCTCGAAAGCTAAGACATAAAGCTTCAGTTTATATGAATATCACTTTCCAAAATAATCACATCTTGATGGATTTATAGGCTGTTGAAGTTGATTGATGTGATTAGAGATACAACCTGGATGTGCTACAAAGATTGGGTCATAACTCTCTCATTTCAATTCTAAATTAAGCAAATTGGGTGTATACTTAAAGCTAAAAGGTAAAGGAGTAATTTAGTATCAAGGGCAATCTTGAATTTTCATATTTTACATCTGATAAATAGTGAGAAATTTGTGACGCAAGTTTGGAGAGAAAGCTCCTCTCCTCCTCTTCTTTTCCTCTTTCCCTATTCTCTTCTTCTTCCCTTCTCCTTTTCTCCTCTATTTTGTAGTTTCTATTTTTGCTATATTCTTCCATGAAGGAGTGAGTTTTAGCTAGTTCAAGACTCAATGGATGTTGTGGGTTTGCTTTCTTAAGACTTGACCTTTATGAAATTTCATGTTTATGTGCTTATGGTTCTCTTCTTTTCCTTTCTTTTGAATGTATCAATTAAAAGCATGATTTTGGTTCATATTTACATATTAGGTTGTATTTGTGGATTAATGAATATGGGTATGAATGCTAGAATTGGAGAGATTAGAAATTTAGTTTCAAATTTCTATGTTGATCTCAATATCTAACTTGCTTGTGTGTTAATTGAACTCTGGGAGATCTCCTAGTGAGAACACCTTGCTAAATGTCAGAGATTCCGATTTAGAGATGGTCAATATCATATGCACATGAACTGTTTGTGTTTTGGTGTCAATGATTGAATTCATCACAATTTCCTTTGAAATCCTGACTAGTGCTTTTTAGTTTTGTTATTTTTTTGTTCTAGTTTTCTAGCATAAAAACTATTCGATAAAAAACCTCCAATGCCCTTTTTCTTTATATTTTGGATTAAATAGCCATCAATTAAACATCCATGTGAGACAACTCAGATTGTGCACTGTACTACAAATCTTATGCAATTCAATTTTTAATTAATTTGGCCAAGCTCGACCTTCACTATCAAATTTTAGTGCCATTGCTGGGGATGTTAGTGCTATTTAATCTGCAAATATTTGTTTTCACTTGCTTTTGTTTGAATTTTGCTTGTTTTGGTCGATTTCAAATTTTCTAATTTTGGGTGCTTTCCTGTTTTGTTCATGCCCAGATCATCTTAAAACATTCTAATCCAAAGGTTTTTGACATTCTAAGCAAGATTTACTTTTTACAGTGAGTGCTACCCTTGTAACATCCCCATTTTCATAAACAGAATGTAATGGAAACTTTGAATTATTTTTCTTAGGCAGTGTGAGAATTTTTTAGGCAGCGCTGTGCCATGACGATCCTCACACTTGAAATTATAGGGTAGTGTAACACTGCTGTTGAAAATATGGCACTGCCATATGTTAAAAATTAAGAAATGACAAAAGTGCCCTTGCAAACTTTTGTTAATGCAGTGATACCTTGAATTCTTAAAAATTATGTTTTGACCCCAAAAACTTATTTCCACAATAACCCTAGAACTTATCATAAAATGACCTTTATGTTCACCCTAGAACTTTTTATAAAATGACATTTATGTCCCCACACCTATAGGATTAGCAGAATGAGGTCTTGAATGGAGTAGAATCACGTAGTGAAACCGTAGAAGTTTAAATCTCTGCTGATTGGGCCATGGAGGCAGTCGGGTGTGAAATGACGTGGGGTGCCCCTGGACTTGCTCAAAATTACAAAAATGCCATTAGTTATAGAAAATTGGAAATAGAAAGGCTCCGGATTTACGAAAATATCTAATTTACTCCGTTAATTCACTTATTCGGTTTCAATAGTTATGTAAGGGCAATTAGAGGTTAAGAAAATATTAATCAAGAGTTAACTAGATATTAGTTAGAGAGATTAGGCTTAAGATAAATTAAAAATGAACATGTAGACATCTTACAAAACTATTGAGTAACGTTTGACCGGTTTGGAGAAAATCGGCGAAGATTCGGTGTTTTAAACCACCAGAACCGAATCAGTAGAATTTTCTACTGGAATCCCTCACTTAAATGGCTGAAATTCAGCCTCTCCTACCACATATGAGTGGCGCCAAGTGTCGCTCAAGATAGTGGGAAAACTTGGCTTTACCTTCATCAGATTTTTATCGCTTTTGCCTAGTTATTCGGTTTTATCAACTACTTAAGATTAATTAACATTCGATTAAACTTTCACTTAAAGCCAATTGAGTGTGGATTAGAATGATTAGGTATAATGGAATTAGATTAGAACCATAGGAAATTTCATAGGATTTTTCTAAAACTGGTTTACCGATTTAAGAGAAATCGGTAAGACTTCGGTATTTTAAACTGTCGGAATCGGATCGGCAGAAATTATGCCATGAGTGCCCTAGGATCAATGGCTAAGATTTAGCCAAACAACCCACCCAAGTGGCTCCTTGGCAGCCCTTGATGATGGGGAGTAAACTAGATTTTATGACTAAGATTAGGTCCACCAATCATAATCAAGCAACCTTCAAATATCTTCACCTTATTCTCCTTGTCTCCTCATCAATTTTCGTCCTCCTTCTCCAGCTGCTGAAGGTCATCTCCTTCTCTTCTCTTTACTCTCATTTCCACTCCATTCTCATCCATTTTCAGGTCTCATCACAAGTTGCTTTCATCAAAGACACAAAATCCACCCAAACTCAACTAGATCAAGTCTCATCACAAGTTGCTTTCATCAAAGACACAAAATCCACCCAAACTCAACTAGACAAGGTAAGAAATCCTACTTCTCCTCTTGTTCCTCTGATTTGGGGTTGCATGTTGGGTATGCATAATCTGAGATGTTGGTGTTTTATAGAGTGATGATGATGTTTTATAACTGATTTTGCATGTATGTTGTGATTAAAATTGGATTTGAGGGCAAATAGCTTGAAGGAGGAAGACAAATCTAGAGGCTGTTAGAGTTTTCCCTCGGCGGTCCATATAGCGGAGTGTACGGCTCCGCCTACCGCCATTTAAATTGGATGAAACCATTTTTATATAAAACTAGACTTCTAGGGCTTTCCATATATATATCATAATAGGCTATTGGATTAGTATAGAATTAGTTATGAATTTTTGAAGTTTGACCTAGAAATCTGGGTTCTCACCCGGGCAGTATGGGTTGAGAAGGGTGTAACTCACCCTATACAACCTCAAATTGAGTGAAAATAAAGTTTCTTGAAAGCTAACACATGAGGGAATATCCCATAAAAATTTCAGAATTTAATTCGTTGTCATTTGTTCCCAGCACATCAATGAAGTTGGCTTAGGTTTAAACTGGCCTAGAATAGGATAGCCCAGTAGGGTAATGTTTCGAGACTCATAACTCAAAATCTAATTAGGTAAATGATATGAAACTTAACTCATTTTAAAGCTTGTTGTGTTAGCTTCATTTTGATATAAAATTCGCATGATTTCATCTATTTTTCGATTTTTAGTGAATTTTCTTCTATAGGAACCCAATTCTGGCTAAGGATAGGACATACTGAGATAAAATGTTTATATCTAGAGTTATACACATCAAAATGAGATGGGACTAAAAGGATTATAAACTAGACACATGAGGCTATGACATATCCAAAAATTAGGTTTAAATGAGTTGAATTGAATAAAAGTTAGGGCATACCAAATTCGGGCAGAACAGGGAGGAACAAACTGAAACCTTATTGATGCTTGATTTGGACTTGTTGAATGATACTATGAATGTATATATGTAAATTGCTGGTCTATTCTGGAATTTCAAGTTGTACAAATGTACTGGTTGTCTGGCACTATTCATGGGGAAGCAGACTCGATCCGTTATGCTGCCGAATTTTCGGCAGGAATTTATGAGAACTTATGCTATGGATGATTATGCTTTGAATATATTTACGTTTACATGTCATATTCATATACATCATGCATGCAAGTGTATATTTAGAACATGATATGATATATAAAGTATGAGACATACTCATGAATGCACCAAGCGTCTGCATGCATGACAAGATATGAAAAGGAAAAGATAATAAGAACTTGCAAGAAAAACGTACCAAGCTACCACGTGAGGCATGGCATAGACCCAACTAGCGTGGGCCAGAGCGATACTGTCTAAGACTTGGGCCAGCCCACGATCAGATTTAAGGGGAATAGACCGGTGTGAGGGTCGGGGAAAATAAACCTGTCACTCATGTATAGGTACGAGCTCGGACCTGAAAAGCAGGCTACACCCAGGGGTGAGAGAGGCCATTCACCTCCGGGGGACCATATACAGAATGGCAAGGTTAAGTTGCAAGTTAAAGAAGAGATAAGTTAAGTCATGTGCACTTGTATACATTCAAGTATAAGCATTTATATGTGCATTTTCAATCATCAAGTTAAGTCATAATGCTATTATGACCTTTATTGAAGCATATTATACTATCCGTATTTCTATGTTTGTTATATGGGATGACAAGTGGTTGTTAAAATATAACCCGCTTCGAGAAAGGTGTTTTCAACTTAAAATTGAACCACTATTTGTTTATATGTGCTCATATTTTCATAATAAACCGAAGCGGCTGAAATATTTATGATGACACTGTAAGCTTGGTTTGAGTTTACCTACTGAGAACCTTAGGTTCTCATTGCCTACTTGTATGTTTCTCTTTTCCGTAAATATTCCAGCTCCCAAGTTGGAAATCAAGTATGAGGCAGAGTATAGGGCCATTCATTGAGCAAGAATAGGGCACGAGCAAGACCAAGAGACTATTGGAACTAGCTAATGACTAGTCGGAAGTAAACGCTATGTATTATGCCAGTCACAATTTCCTTTAAAGTGTAATTTTTTTATCAACTATGTATCAGAGACTATTAGTCAGTAATAAAGTGAGCAGTTAAAGGGCCATATATTATATTTTCCATATTTTAAAGATTTCTTAGCACAGTGACAACCTTTTAATATAACTCCATGACTCCAGCATGGCTTATATAATAAAGGGTGTTACAACCCTATTTTGGCTAAATTCTACTATTTTGACCACTTTTTCAAATTTTTGATATTTTTATCGTATTTTCGGGTTTCAATTAGGTGTAGTTTTATTTGTGTGGTGCTCAAAAAAATTATTTCATTATATTTTTGCATTTTATAAGTCATTTTTGCTTACTTGTTTTTTTATTTTAGTGTTAGGATTAGTGTAGTGTCATTTTGTGCATTATTTCTTTTGTTTGTTTTTCTTTGTTTCTTAGTTGCTTCGTGCATTTTATATATATATATATATATATATATATATATATATATACTTCCACTTTTATTGTTGTATTCACTAATGTGCCTTTTAGTTCCCAAACATATGGTTCTTGGAGTGTTGCAAGAACTAGAGTGGTTGATGAGAATCCTTACCAGTGAATAGAACACCAGCTGGATGAAATAAAGTGCTTAATGGAGCAATATGCCATAGGAAGTCAGACTAACAGCTACAGCAGGGATACAACCCCTACTCAATATGTACCAATATGATTGGTATAATGAAGTTGGCCAAGGATATAGGTGTTTTCCATCACAACAACCCTTGTATTTCTAGCAACAGTTCCAACCATAACCTCCTCTTATTTAATAGCACCTACTTCCATTCTAGCAGCCGTATCAGCAAGCCAATCCACCATTTCGCCCGAGCCTTCTTTGCAAGATTTTATGAACTAGCTTGTGGAAAGTAACCTCCGATGGCTGCAGAGAACTGATGCAGCCATTCAAGGCTTGCAAACACAATTGAGCTGGGTAGCTTCTACATAGCCAATTGCAAGCTCATAAGTCCGCCCAGTTCCTTTTCTATGCTATTCCGACTCCTGAGGGAATGTGCCAGATGTGCAATCATGTAAGCTAGCTAAGGGGCTTAACAAAAGTCAAGATGCATCTAGGCCACTAAATGAGACACCACAGGAGACATAGGTTAAGGAGATATCTTATGATCTTGTTTGTGCTGAGGATATGACTATATCTACATGCATGGAGATTTCTGCTTCTTCAAAAGACCCTCTAAATGACTTGTATGCCGCATTTCCTTATCTAGTCTTTGATGATCCTACTAGCTTCATATGTGTTGACTGCGAGGTTGTTAGCATCAGCCAAATATGTGCTAAGATTGAGGCATGACAAAGAGGAGATCCTCTAATGCCAAGAGATTGTAAGTTTGCTTGTGTTGATAGTATAATTGATGATTTGGTTGCGATGTGTCAGGACAACTCCCAGAGGTGTTCCTTGATCTATTTAATGCTGATGACTCTGGTGGTGACTTCTCTTGTGACCATATGTTAGTGTTGAGTTGTATGCAAAAAGTGCAACTTCGGTGGATGATTATCTGAGGGATGATGAGCCTGAGAATGAAGGTTAACTGAGTAAATTCATGTAGCAATGGCTCAGGCAACAGAGACTATTCTCCCTACCCCATTACCACCCCTTATCACCTAGCCACTTTCATTAAAGTTGGAGTTTCTCCTCTTGAGAACTTTTTAGGGTAAAATAAATATGCATATTTAGAAAACAATGCCCAACTTTGAGCTATCTGTGCGATGCATAGGGAGGAGGTAGCTACTATTCATGGGAACTTGATGAAGGTAGATCAAGGTGGAAGAATCTTTTGGGGATACACATCCTTCCTTATTAGGAGTAGTTTGTTTCTAGGATATAAGGATGAAGTGGAGCTTCAAGGCTCCAAGGGATACCTTACAACCATCAACACTGGTTTCCAAAGAGAAAAATAATTTCATGTCTGAGGACATGGGTTACATTTTGTAGGATTCTGGTGGAGGTAAAAGATGCAAACCTTGGGGGGAATTCCTAGACCAAATCAAGCATAAGCTGTCATAAGGAAGTTCTCACTGATGTTTACCTTTTTAATTTTCTATCTTGTATTTTACTTTTAGAATAAAGTATGTTTAGTGCTAGGTTCCATATGCTAGTTGTGTTGTATGTTTTCCCATGGTGATTCTTCAGTTGTTAGCTTTAGGCATTAGATATTCATGGCTTGAGATTCCAACATGCTTAACATCTCATTCCTCATGTTTTGCATGCCTGGTAATTTGAACTTCAATTGCATGGATTGAGGTGTGTTGGAAATAACCCATGTGAACTTTTGAGTCTTCTTTTGGGATAGTTGCATTGCATGCCATTCTTTCCTTTCTTGTCTGTGTGTTCCTTTATAGGATTTGTCACTCTAAAACTTGCTTTGATTCTTTTTGAGCCTATACCATTCATTTCCATACATGAACATGATTGAGGCATTTGTTTCATGATTAACCATTTAGTCAAATAGCCATCCTTGCAATTTTCCCATTGCTTAGCCCCTTTGAGCCTTTTTATCTAGTCTTTGTTTATAGCACATTACAAGCCTAAAGTGAAAAACTATGATTCCACCTAGCTTTAGGGAATAGGAGACCATTGGTAACCCTTAACAATATGCATTAACATAAGCATGGGGGTTTGCATTAGGAAATGCAAGACTTTATGTGTGGGTGGTACAAAGTTGGGAAAAGAAAAAAGAAAGGAAACCATAAGATTAAAAAAAAAAAGAAAATGTACAAAAAAATGAAAAGTGAATAGAATAAAGAAAATCAATAAATTGGGGCAAATTTGATGAAAAAGAAAGAGAAGAAGTGGGTTAAAAGAGAGTTGTTTGTTGCATTACTTGGATTTGAGAAGGGGCCCTTACATTTGTGACCTCATGTCTTTGCCAATGTTCTTCTAATCTCTTTGGCTTTTACCTTACATATCCTTGCTATTTCCCTACTCTTACCTTGACCCCATTACAACCTTGAATAAAGTCCTCTTGATTTTTGTGTGTATATATTTGAGTACTGGAGAATTGGATAATAAGCAAGCTTATGATAGTGCTTTTCCTTTTGAGTTGATTTGAGTGGTATAATTGAACCTTAAACAGTTGAGAGTTGAGAGCACTGAACACCTTATCTTGTGAAGTCTTCCATGCTTTATCCATGTATTCTAAGTGAATTTTGCCTCACTTGTACCTTTGTAGAGATGTGTCTTGGTTGTTGAATTTCTTGATGCCTTATGTGTGTTTTTTGCCTATATGCTTGACACTCTTGGGGATCCATTAGGAATTTATTTTTCAGGATGTTTGGTCATTTTTCATGTCTAGGACTTGTGTGTTTGTTTTAAATTTTGATGTTTCCTTTTGGGCACCCTTGTGCATATTTTAGATTTTGCATGAGGACATGCAAAGAGCTAAGTGTAGGGAAATTTGATAAGAGATATTGAAGCATTAATTAACCTTCATATTTAGTTTATTGGACATCTTTTGTACTTAATTGATCAATATTTGACACATTCTATGACTTTGGGCTACAATTGGGCTTAATTGTATTTTTTCGCATTATTGTGAATTTATACTATTTCTATATTTTGAGTATATCTGGAGTTATAAACGTCTAAAAATGACAAATTTTATATCATAGGAAGTCAAATTTGAGAGAAAACTCTACAACTATGATGACAAAGGCAAAAGCTAATTCAGATGTCTAGTGGATCAAATTGGGCTATGAAGTCAAAACAAGGCTGTTATTGCTGGAATCTGAGCAATGTGCAGCACTTATTGGGCTATAACTTGAGTTATAGACATTGGATTGAGGTGAAACTTGTGCCATTTGAAAGCTAAGACATAAGGCTTTAATTCATATGAGATCACTCTCCAAAAAAATGATCTTTTGATAGACTTATTGGCTATTGAAATTAACTAATGTGATTAGCAGTATAACCTAGATATGCTACAAATATTGGGCCATAACTCTCTCATTTCAAGTTAAAATAAAGAAAATTAGGTGCCCATTTAAAGTTAAGAGGCAGAGGATTAATTTGGACTTATGGGCAATCTTGGATTTTATACTTTATGTTTGATAAGTAGTGAGAAAATAGTGATGCGAATTTGAGGGGAAAGCTTTTCATCTTTCCCCCTCTCTTCTTCTTACCTTATCTTCCTTTCCTTTATTTTGTATATTTTGTTTTTACTGTATTCTTCCATGGAGGAGTGAATTTTAGCTAGTTCAAGACTCATTAGATATTGTGGGTATGTTTCCTTAAGACTTGACCTTAATGAAATTTCATGTTTATGTATTTATGGTTCTCTTCTTTTCCTTTCTTTTGATTGTGTGAATTGAATGCATGATTTTTGTTGATATTTACATATTATGTTGTATTTGTGTTCATGTTTGTGGATTAATGAATATGGGTACGAATGCTAGAATTGGAGAGATTAGAAATTTAAATTGAAATTTCGATGTTGATAATTTGGATTCATATTTCTAGAATTGAGATCTTGATATCCAACTTGCTTGTGTGTTAATTGAATTCTAGGAGATCTTCTAGTGAGAACATCCTTACTAAATGTCAAAGATTTCGATTTAAAGAGGGTCAACATATATGCACATGAAATGTTTGTGTTTTAGTGTCAATGATTGAATTCACGACAATTTCTTTGAAATCTTGGACTAGTGCTTTTAGTTTTACTATTTTCTTGTTTTAGTTTTCTTGCATAAAAACTATTTGATAAAACCCCCCCAACGCCTTTTTTCTTTATATTTTGGATTAAATAACCATCAAACATCCACGTGAGATGACTCGGATTGTGTTCTATACTACAAATTTAATGCAATTCAGTTTTAATTAATTTGGGCAAGCCCAACACCCACTACCACTGAGATGTAGGAAGTGATGTTTAAAATAGTACATACCTCAATTACTAGTTCTGAAGCTCCTTTTATAGAGCTTCGAGCATTTGAATTAGTAGGTTTATCTCCTCTTTTTAAGGAATTTACCTTGATCTAGAAGGCCCTTGTCTAATTCGAGGATCTCAAATTGAAAATGGCAGCTCAATCCCGTGAAGCACAAGTTCATTATGTAAATGCCAACATGGGAGTTCCAATTTGGGCTTTTGTAAGCCAATAGCTATTTGGCCTAGGAACTAATTTGTAATAATGCCCCCAACTTAGTTCAGAGGTCATGACCTTGGACTTCGGGTTTCGTTTGAGGCCTTTCGAGTTAATTCAAAAATCGTTGCAACATAATTTAGAATCACAGTGTGACCATTCAGGGAATGTGACTTATCTTTTTTTGGGCATGTTTTTTGGGTATTCCCATCACGAGTCATGTTGCTTGGAAAGATCATATCGTTTTGATCAGTGGATTACATCATTTCGACAAGCAACAATACATTACCTTGTTTCATATCTGCCATAACTTGAAATTGGTTTGAATTTATTATTTTACCCCTAACTTTAATGATGAAAGGATGTGGATTCCCTTCACATCTTTTCATTTTTGCAGTCTTACTTCTTATTTATCTTTAAATACTTTGTTCAGCTTCTTTCTACCCACTTTTAGACATTGGAGGAATTTCCTCTTATTCTTCACTTTTCTATTTCTAGACATTAGAACCATTGTTCCATTCATAGCCATTCCACTTGCCATCTCTAGCATTTTCACTGTCTCTTTCCTTCCTAAACACCATAGGGAAGCTTGTTTTTATTACTCATGGTATGTCACTTTCTTCCTTTGTTTTTATTTTTTCATTCAATATTTTGATTTTGATGGGGAATTCATGGAGGCAAGGTTATTTTGAATAGTATTTCTATGATTTTTCCTTGCTGGTATATTTTTTATGCTTTCATCACTAATTTCGATGTTATGGGATATGCCTATTCTCTAGCTCCACCTATGTTAGCTGCACCTTCTCCCCTTCCATTATTCTTTTGATGGAAGGATTTTTTAGCAGACTTGGAAGCCAACATAGGCTAGATAGATTGTCTTTTTATTTCTTTTTTTTCCTTTCTTCTGACTGTAAGATTTAGGAAGTACTTACTATGGGTGGTTTCCCTTGTAGGATAGTTTCATAAGTAAATAAAGGACTCCCCTTCCACCAAAGGTTCTCCAATTTTCGACTTCTATCAACCCTTCATATTGATGGGTGGATAAGGAAGTGTTGGTGACTCTATCCTTAATTACTAGGGAATATCTTCAACCCTGGGAAAGGAAATATTAATGACATCGAGGGTTGAGAAGAAGGAATAGTACATCCTTGAGCCCTCGAGGGAAGAGGAGAAAGTCTATTACATTAATTTGTAATGTAGTCCACACTAGATATGCATGTATGATACCTTAACCACTTGATTAGGTGTTTGGATTCTACTTTTTGGTTTCCAGACATCCATCCTCCAGCACATCTTAGCTATATCGACTAGCTTCATCCAAATAGTAGGCGATGATACATGACTTCAAGTTAATCTGCCAGTATCCTGAACTTCCGGCATTTGCAAAGGTGGTGGTACTTGTTTTCACTGACGTGACCAAATGGCAGTTGGGCTACATAGGGATGGCTATCTTTTCAAGTTCGTGTGAATTGGAAAGTCTTTACTCTTTATGAAGACTCCTATCATAATTTCAAAGAGCTTACTTTAAAGTTTGTAGGGCTATGGACCATATACCTTTCCTTTTATCTTCTAATGGAATGCTAACTTTGTCTTATTATTGGAACAAGAAATTCAAGATTTCCAGATTTAAGGAGAGGGATCTTGGCTCGGAGAAGGCCATTGTTGACTTCTTTTTAACAAATTAGGGGGGAATTATCTCAATCTTAAGAACATATCGAATGTAGATGTCAATTTGGCCAAAAGTTGCTTAGGTTAACTTTATCCTTTGCTACCTTTTATACTTTTCACATATCCTAAGCCCTTTACCGAGGAGAAATGGCATCTCATAGCTAACTTGCCGAGCTTTGTTGCTACATGCTTAAAAAGCAAGTGGGTGAGGGTGGTAGTAGCAACGGCCTCAGTTCTATGGGCTCGAAAGAATCAATTTTTTAAGCCATTGATCTAACTTCCCGTGGTCCCATAGACAACGCCAATATACTAAATGAGGAAATTAGATTGAGATTACATAGTCTGTGGTGTAGGTTGGGAAACACAAAATTTCAATGATCCTTACTCTAAATTGGTTGGGGTTATCTGTAAAGACTCCTACACTCAAGTTAGGGGGTGCCTAAGATGTAGGAAGTGAAGTTTAGAATAGTACTGATAACTCTCTTTAGTGAGTTATATTTATAGTTAGTTTTTATTTAATTTAGGATGTAGTTGTTTAGTTTAGTTAATATTTTGTTTTATTTTCGTTAAGTAGTTTAGATTAGGTGGTAGTTTTATTTTCTATTAACTTCTTATATTTTAGATACTTATTTATGTTTTTGTCTTATTGTCATTAGGTACAAGTACTCAAGTTGGAATTTGGAGCCATGAGCGAGCTTAACTTGCATGAAATTAAGACCTTTCAGCATTGGAAATTCAATATCTATCTCTCTTGATGTCGGATTATGATGATTCAAGATTCTTTGGAAAGAACAGAAGAAAATCTTTAACTTCGACGTTGAACACTTTTTCCAGTTGTTGAGTCTTCTAGGAGAAAAAGGCGAAACAAGATTCAAGTTTCATCTTGTCTCTAAATCTGTTAAATATGACCTTTCATCACTATTTCACTTGTATCTTAGGCTATAGAACTCCGATTGAGATGATTCTTGTTGTGTTCGAAAGCTTACTCAAATATATACAATCGCTATTCTACCTTCGAGCCAAATTCCAACTATTTTGATTGCTACAAAGCTTGGAAGTTTGTAAATGAAGTCAGCACTGTAATGCAAGCACGCTATAGCACAAATTGCTGCGCTATAGCGCGATGCCATTTTCACTTATGCAATTTTTGTTGTGCTATTGCATGACCCTGATTGTAAAATTAGTGGGCTTGGGCTGAATTTCAAGGAAAGGGATCCATGGACTATAAAAGGCAATACTTAAGATCAAAAAACATATCCCTAGACACTTCCACATGCTTTTCAAGATAGAAGACTTTTCTAGAAAGATTGAAGGCGAAGATTCAAGGATTCTAGAGCTCAACTGCAACACGGAGAGATCCACACCTCCTGAATCTCTTGTCTCTAGCTTCAATACTTTATGGCCTTTGTTTCTTCTATCTTCTCATCTTCATATTCTTCCGTTGTTTTCTTTTCTTTAGTCATGAACTAAGTTTCTCTTGTTAGGGTGTTAATGGACCCTTTTTGTTTGACAATTTTACTTATGAATTAATGTTAATCTCATTTCTATCTTAATTGCTTAATTTTTTTTTTTTTTTTTTTGTGCTTAAAGCCTTTAATTGCTTGATCACCAATTAATTGATTTGGGAATTTACAATAACCTCGACAGAGGCTAGGAATAAATTAAGGTAAACCGACCGTGAGTCAATTAAGATAGGAACTAAATAATAGAAATTCATAATAAATGCATCCACAATTGGGGAAATTAATTAGCTCTAACATCCATTCCATTGCATTTGTCTGCCCCATTAGTGTCAGTCTACATTACTTTTTTGCTTATTTATTTTATTTTATTTTAGATTTTCTGCATCTGTGAATTTGTTCTATCCAAATAGTCATCCCTTAAACTATCCGATATTTGATCTATTCTCGTGAGAACGATACTTTTCTTATCACCTTATTACTTGTATGGCCTGGTATACTTGCCGGAGCTGCATCAAATTTTTGGCGCCGTTGCTGGGGATAGTATCAATATCATTCTTAGCTAACAGGATACTAGATTGGATTTTTTATTTTTATTTTTATTTTAAATTTGTTTTTGTCTTGTATATTTTTTTTATTCTTTATTTTTCCTTTTATTTTATTTTTATTTCTTTTTCTTTCATTATTTATTCTATTTAGCTTTTGTTTTATTTTATTTTATTCCTACTTTGACTTGTTCTTGTGTTTTATTTTGCAGTTTATGCGAAGGAGCCAATCCACAGGAGATTTATTTTTTGATCCAGAGATTGAGCGTTTTTTGTGTCAACTCCGAAGATAACGGAGAACAGTTGAAAGAGTTTCTGAAGTTACCATGGCTGATGAAAACGAGCAAAATAACAGGGCCATGAAAGATTACTTGGTACCCATTCTTCAAGGGTGCTCATTTAGCATTGTGAGGCCGCTTATCCAAGCAAACAATTTTGAGCTGAAGATGTCACTCATTCAGTTCGTACAACAAAATTTCCAATTTGCTGGACTGCCTAGTGAAGACCCTAATGAGCATCTTAGCAATTTTCTAGAGATCTGTGACACCATAAAAATTAATGGTGCCATGAATGATGCTATTCTGCTAAGATTGTTTCACTTCTCATTAAGGGACAAGGTCAGAGCCTGGTTGAAGTCTCTACCATAGGGGACACTCACTACTTGGGAGATGGTGGCTAGGAAATTCCTAGAGAAGTATTTTCCTCTTGCCAAGTCTGCTAAGATGAGGAATGATATCACTTCCTTTACCCAAGTGGATGGAGAATCTTTCTATGAGTCCTGGGAGAAGTACAAGGAATTATTGGCTAAGTGTCCACATCACGGCATTCCACTCTAGATGCAAATCTAGACATTCTACAATGGTCTCCGGATGTCCACACAGATCATGGTTGATGCAGCAGCTGGTGGTTCTCTGAATAATAAGACGCCTAAACAATCTTGGGAGCTATTTGAAGTATTGGCTAACCACAATTATCGGAGGCCTAGTGAGAGAACCAAGAAGAGGGGAGTTCTAGAAGTTGACACTACCACTGCCCTCTGGACCCAGATGCAAACCCTTTCTATCCAAAATGCGGCCATTCAGAAGCAATTGGGCTTGCTCAGCACCACTTCATCAACACATGTCATGTGTTGTGATTTTTGCCATGGGAACCATCCGAATAGGGAGTGCACTGCAGCTCCTTCTTCTGATGAGCAGGTTAGCTACATGAATGCCCAGAAGCACAACTTCTACTCTAACACCTATGATCCTAGGCAACAGTTCAATCAACCTCCACAAAAGAAGAAGCCCAACTTGGAAGACACGTTTCAGCAGTTCATGAGGAGCCATATGTCTTTTGTGGAGAAAACTGAAGCTTTTATAGAGAGGACAGAGGCTCAATTTAGAGCTCATGATGCTACAATCAAAAACCTAGACCATCAGCTGGGGCAATTTTCCAAGCAGTTAGCTGAAAGGCCACCAGGTTTCTTATCTAGCAATACCACTAAAAATCCAAGGGAGCATGTGAATGCAATCATACTGAGAAGTAGTAGAGAATTGGTTGAATCTAAAAAGGAAGAAGTAAGGATAGAAGAAAAGCCTGCTAAAGATTCCAATATGGCATCACCTGTGGAGAAAAGATATGTAACACTTCCTGCTATGAACTTCCAATTCCTTATCCTCAAAGAGTGAAGCAACAAAAGAAGGAACCAGAAGGGCAACAATTCCTTAAGGTTCTTGATGTTCTTAAGAAGCTCCACATCAATATTCCATTTGTTGAGGCATTGGAGCGAATGCCAAGCTATGCCAAGTTCATGAAGGAGCTACTCTCTAAGAAAAGGAAATTGGATGCTGATGAGACTGTACCACTCACTGAGGAGTGTTTAGCAATCATTTAGAGGAAACTGCCACCTAAATTGAAGGACCCTGGGAGCTTTACTATTCCATGCACCATCGGTGATTTGAGGATTGAAAAAGCACTATGTGACCTTGGAGCAAGTATCAATCTAATAATGCCTTTGTCACTTGTGCATAGATTGGGCATTACTGAAGTTAAGCCTACAAAGGTATCTCTGTAGTTGACTGATAGATTTGTCAAACTTCCCTATGGTATTATTGAAGATATATTGGTGAAGGTGGACCATTTCTTTGTTCCTACTGATTTTTTGATTCTTGACATGGAGGAGGATGTCAATCTCCCTCTAATTCTTGGGCGTCTATTCTTGGCCACTAATAGAGCCCTTATTGATGTAGAAGAGGGGGAGCTAATTTTGAGATTTCAGAACAATAAAGTGAAGTTCAAAGTCTTCCAAGCAATGGACTCTGCCACGAAGACAACTCAATGCTATAAAGTGGATGTTATGGAAGCTAACTTAAGTCCTTCAATCCCCGTATCGCATGCCACACCTCCTTGGGAGCCTCCATTAAGGAAGAGCAAAACAAAGAAGAAAAATAAAAGGGTGGAGGATGATGATCTTAAGCCACCTGAGAAGCTGCAAGAAGCTCTCCACTTGCCATTCGAGCCTAATCCTATCTCATTCGTTTTTGGGAAGAAGAACCACTATCTTGGTGACAAGTCACCAAAAAAAGGGAGGAAAAACCCACCATGAGTGACAAGACCATGTCTAACTTAGGGACATTAAACCAAAGTGCTTGTTGGGAGGTAATCCAACTTTTCTAACCTTTTCTTGATTTTAATTTTTCTTATTTAGGATCTTTTTAGTTTTTTCTTTATTTAGGCAAAATTTTATTTTTGATTAATTTTAATTTATTTAATTTTGGTTTTATTTTGTTTTGTATGTTTATTGGAGCAATTAGAAAGTGTATAAATGGAGGAAGAAGCCACATGGGGCGTGCAGCAAAGAAACATGTGTTGGGGAGTAACTTTCCTTTCCTTTCCCTTTTGGTTTTTATTTTCATGCATTGGGGACAATGCATAAATTTAAGTTGGGGGTTGGTAAAGTCAATTATTGCACTCTAGATTATTAGATTGTTAGTTTTGTTAGTTGTTAGTTTTCTTGCTTATATATGAAAAAAAAAAGATTTTAGTTTTTAGTCCAATTTTTTTAATATTTTTTGTTGGTCAATTGGTTGTTGTTGCCTGTGCTTATGATATGAAATATTGCTCTGTTTGTTAACTCTTAAGTAACTTTGGAACTGAATTTAAGTCTTGAAAATCTTCTTGTGTTTTTACTATTGAATTGAGAAAGATTATTTTCTTGCACTTTGATAAGAGTTAGAAACTTAGGATAGGTGATCTTTATACTTTTTATGCTTTATTTAGGTTCAGACATGCATTCTTATTCATATGAATCTCTCTTGAAATATATGTGAGTGAATCTTAGCCTTAGAAGTGATTTAGGCCATGTTTTGTGACATCCCTATATAATGTAATAGGAAATAATAAAAATGTCATTGGGCAAACTTTTATTATTCACAACCTTGCCCCTAAACTTTTTAGAAAATAACATTTAGGTCCCTAAATTAATAGAATCAGCAGAATAAGGTTTTAAGCGAAGCAGAAGCACGTAGCGAAAATGTAGAAAACTAAACCTCGGCTGATTGAACCACGGAGGTATCCATATGTGAAATGACATGGGATGCCCCTAGACTTGCCCATAATTACGAAAATGCCATTAGCCATAAAAAATAGAAAACAGAAAGGCCCTCAACTTGCAAAACGTTTAATTTACATTGTTAATCGATTTATTTGATTTTATTGAATGTTTAAGATTAATTAGAAATTAATTAAAGGTTGATCAAGAGTTAATTAGATGTTAATTAGAGATATTAGAATTAGAAATAATTAGAATAGAAACATAGAAAACCTCACAAAATTCTTCAAGATCGTTTTGCCGGTTTGAAGGAAATCAGTAGAGATTTAGTATTTTAAACCACCAGAATCGGACCAATAGAATTCTACATTAGAAACCCTAGAAAGGGTGGCTAAAATTCAGCCACCATTTCCCTACAAAGTGGCACCAAGTGGCTGCCCAAAGGGTGGAGAAACTTGGCTCAATGTACACCATCTAAGCCTCCACCAATCACCACTCACTTGTCATGCTTTAAGACTCCAAAACACCTCCAACTCCCTCATTTTTGTGCTCCCCCTTCAGCTAGCTCCTTTCCCTTCATTCTTCTTCCTTCTCACTTCCTCTTCCTCAAATCTCCAAGCTCCACCCACTTCTTCCACTAAAAAACTCAAATCTAGCTAGTTTCTACATCAATTTGAGGTAGGATTCCATTTCTGTTCTTAATTTCTATGAACTGTGGTTGCATGAAATTTCACTCTTCTTCAGTTACTTGATGATATATTGGATGTATTTGATGGTGTATGGTTGGATTAACATGAAATCTTGAGTTGGAATTAAAGTTAAAAGGAGAAAACTAGAAGAAGTGGAGAATTAGGATGCTGTCTAGGTGAGAAACCCTCGGCAGTCCGTACGGCGGAGTGTACAGCTCTGCCTACCGCCATTTAAATTTGATAAAACCATTTTTATATGAAACTAGACATTCAGGGATTTCCATACATATATCATATAAGGCCATTGGATTAGTATTGAGAGAGATATGAATTTTGAAAGTTCGACTTAGGTTTTTGAGTTTGATTCTGGGCAGACTAGGTTGTGCAAGGCAAAACTTGCCTATACAATTTGGAATTGAATGAAATGAACTTTGTTAGAAAGCTTACATATAGGAGAATATCCCATAAAAATTTCAGAGTTAGATAAGGCCCCTTTTGTTCCCAGTAGTTTGAGAAATTTGCCCTACGTCCAAACAGGGCCAAAATAGGGCAGTTCAAGAAGGTCAAATTTCGGGGCATATAACTCAAGCCCTACTAAGGCAAATGGAATGGAACTTTTTGAAAATGAAATATTGTCCTGTTAGCTTTAATATGAAACCAATTAGGTATAATTTGAGTTAGTTTTCAATTTTTAGTAGATTTTTACTTCTAAGTATGTAATTCTAACCAACTTTAGGGCAGGCCGGGATAAAACTTAAATAACTTGAGTTATACTTATCAAAATTAGATGGGACTAAAGAGGGTAGAAAATAGACACATAACACTTTACCATATCCAAAATTTAGGTCCAAATGAGTTAAATTGTAGTTGTGGCTTGATTTCTAAAAACTGGGCAGAATTGAACATAGGCTCCAATCCCTACATGATTGACATTATTGTGATATGTTTGTTACTCTATGTTGAACTTTTGCTTGATTGATTTTACTGGTAGCTTGGCACTATTCATGGGGAAGCAGAGTCGATCCGTTATGCTACCGAATTTCTGCCAGAAATTAGTGATAGCTCTAAATGATGGTGTGTTAATATTGTTATGTGACATATATGAATACTAAGCAAATATTATTGTTTGAGATTAAGGTATGAAGCCTATGTATCTATGATTTTATGATAAAAGATATGATGATGAGTCCTTATTCCGAAGGAACATGACATGGCAATCATGCTCTGATGGGGTATGGCACGGCGATCATATTCTGGGTTATGGCATAATGATCCTACCCCTTAAGGAGTGTGGCATGGTGATCATACCCCGCAAAAGTATGACATGGCGATCATACTCTGGGACGTGGCAGGATGAATATATTTTAAGGAGTGTGACATAGAGATCACACCCCGATAGGGTATGACATAGCAATTGTACTCTGAAATATGGCCTGATGACTACATCCTAAGGAATGTGACATGGCGATCACACTCTGATGGAGTATGACATGGCGATCATACTCTGGAATGTGCATGACAAGTAAAGGAAATTAAGAAAAATCCCAATGCATTCGCATGAATTCAACTATGAGTATTTGCATGATTATATCCCATGTTTTATTAATGCTGAGACTATTCTATCTACTTACGCTGTGATTATTATTCCGAATATAAAATATTGCCAATGTGACTCAAGTGCGTGAATAAAATGAATTCTGCTTCGGACAATATATTTTTCAAACTATAAAACTGAACAGTCTAGTTAACATGCTCACATTTTTCATAATAAACTAAAGTAGCTAGAGATAATAACGATGACATAGCATATAGTAGTTTAATGAATCCTACTGAGAATTTATAATTCTCACTCCTACGTATATTTTCGTGTTATCTCCAGATAGTTCCAAAGTTCCGAAGAAGGTCCTCCGAGGCGGAGTTGACTAGTAAGATTGAAGGTGGTCGAAGGTTGCTGCTAGACAAGGTCCGATTAAGTGACAGTAACAACTCTTAGGTGAGGTATTATGATTTAATCATAGTACCATACTTGGGAGGGTGTTACATGTTTGGTAGCCATATTTAGGCCTTATTGGCCCACCCTTTGTTATTGATCCTTAGTCACTCTATTTGAGCCTTATAGCCTATTCTTGGACTGAACCAACTCGTGAGCCTAATGCCCTTCCTTTCTTTTCCTTCTTTGATCCCATATTTACCCTTAAGCCTTAGATTCTACATTTGAATAGGGTAATACCTCCACTATCACAACCTCATATTTTCTATGTTCAAAAGTGGAGTGAAAAAAAAAAGAGAAAAACAAAAGAAAAAAGGAAGGAGAAATAAAGAGTAAAAAAATAAAAAGTGAAAGAAAAAAAATAGAGAAAAGTTTGGCAATACAAGGAAAATATAATGCCAAGGTTCAATAAGAAAAACATGATGGTTGCCAAACAACTAAGTTGGGGGTACCCCAAGGAGAATGAGTTAGGAGTAAGGGTTCCTTATATTGAGGGTAATATTGAGCTTAAATGACTATTCCATCCATCCCTTATCTTGACCTACCATTACAAGCTAAGAAAAAGTCTTTTTGATCTTTGGCTAAGTGACATTCATGTAGAAATAAAGAGAGAAGAATTACGGATATTGTAATACTTTTGTCTTTTCTTAAACATTGCACAAGCATAGGGTGAGTCAATTCTTCGATGCTTTTCCCTTACACACACACACACTTTCCTCTTGACAATGTGGTTGCACAATTAGATGGTCTTGATACTTAGACTTGGATCCTTGGTAACTTTTGAGTTAATTTATAGAGCAGTGATGAGGAATTCCATAGGCAACAACTTCTATCTTGACCATTTTGTCTAGTGAGTCCTTTTGTTTTTAGTGTTTTTGTTTGAGTCTTTTGTTTTTCTATTTTTCATTCTTTGATTTGAGTCTTACTTGGGGACAAGCAAGTTCTTAAGTTAGGGGTTGTGATAACTCTCTTTAGTGAGTTATATTTTTAGTTAGTTTTTATTCAATTTAGGATATAGTTGTTTAGTTTAGTTAATATTTTGTTTTATTTTCGTTAAGTAGTTTAGATTAGGTGGTACTTTTATTTTCTATTATTTTCTTATATTTTAGGTACTTATTTATGTTTTTGTCTTATTGTCATTAGGTACAAGCACTCAAGTTGAAATTTGGAGCCATGAGCGAGCTTAACTTGCATGAAGTTAAGACCTTTTAGCATTAGAAATTTGATATCTAGCTCTCTAGAAGGTGGATTATGATGATTCAAGATTCTTTGGAAATAAGAGAAGAAAATCTCCAACTTTGATGTTGAACACTTTTTCCAGTTGTTGAGTCTTCTAGGAGAAAAAGGCGAAACAAGATTCAAGTTTCATCTTGTCTCTGATGTTGTCAAATATGATCTTGCATCACTATTTCACTTGTATCTTCGGTTACATAACTCCGATTGAGATGATTCTTGCTGCATTCAAAAGCTTACTCAAATATCTACAATCGCTATATCTACTTTGAGGCCAAATTCCAACTATTCTAACCGCTATAGAGCTTGGAAGTTTGTAAATGAGGTCAGCGCTATCATGCACACGCTATAGCACAAATCGCTGCACTATAGCGCGATGTCGTTTTAAACCATGCAATTTTTGTTGCACTATAGTGCGACCCCGATTGCAGAATTAATGGGCTCGGGCTGAATTTCAAGAAAAGGATCCGTGGACTATAAAAGGCAATACTTAAGGTCAAAAAAACATATCCTTAGACACTTCCACACACTTTCCGTGATAGAAGACTTCTCTAGAGAGATTGAAGGCGAATATTCAAGGATTCCAGAGCTCAACTATAACACGGAGAGATCCACACCTTCTGAATCTCTTGTCTCTAGCTTCAATATTTTATGGCCTTTGTTTCTTCTATCTTCTCATCTTCATATTCTTTTGTTGTTTTCTTTTCTTCAATCATGAACTAAGTTTCTCTTGCTAGGGCATTAATGGACCCTTTTTATTTGACAATTTTACTTATGAATTAATTTTAATCTCATTTCTATCTTAGTTGCTTAGTGTTTTTGTTTATGCTTAAAGCCTTTAATCGCTTGATCACTAATTAATTAATTTGGGGATTTACAATAACTTGAGAGAGGGTTTGTGAATAAAGCCTCTTAATATAAATATCGTGAGCTGAGCGAAAACTAGAGATAGATAAACGCGATTCATGTGGTCAACATATGAACCCATAGAGCTTCAACCTTTATCTAGATTAATTTGTGCTAAGAGATTAGGCAATCAGTTTAAGATAAAGCGTATTGCTTGACCTCGAAAGAGGCTAGAAATATATTAAGGGAAATCAACTGTGAGTCGATTAAGATAGGAACTAATTAATAGAAATTCATAATAAATGCGTCTACAATTGGCAAAATTAATTAGCCCTAGCATCCATTCCATTGCACTTGTCTACCCCATTAATGTTAGTCTACATTACTCTTTTGCTTATTTTATTTTATTTTAAATTTTCTGCTTCTGTCACTTTGTTCTGTCCAAATAGTCATCGCTTAGACTATTCGGTATTTGATCTATCCTTGCGGGAACAGTACTTTTCTTATCACTTTATTACTTGTACGACCTGGTATACTTGCTGGAGTCGTATCAAGTTTTTGGCACCGTTGCTAGGGATAGTATCAATATCATTCTTAGTTGACGGAATACTAGATTGGATTTCTTAATTTTATTTTTATTTTTATTTTTTTATTTATTTTTGTCTTTTTTTTATTATTTATTTTTCCTTTTATTTTATTTTATTTCTTTTTCTTTCCTTATTTATTCTATTTAGCTTTTGTTTTATTTTATTCCTACTTTCACTTGTTCTTGTGTTTTATTTTGCAGTTTATGCGAAGGAGCCAATCCACGGGAGATTTACTTTTTGATCCAAAGATTGAACATTCTTTGTGTCAACTCAGAAGACAACGAAGAACAGTTGAAACAATTTATGAAGTTACCATGGCTGATGAAAATGAGCAAAATGACAGAGCCATGAAGGATTACTTGGCACCCACTCTTCAAGGGTGTTCATCTAACATTGTGAGGCTGCCTATCCAAGCAAACAATTTTGAGCTGAAGACGTCACTCATTCAGTTCGTACAATAGAATTTCCAATTTGCTGGACTACTTAGTGAAGACCCTAATAAGCATCTTAGCAATTTTCTGGAGATCTGTGACACCATAAAAATTAATGGTGCCACGGATGATGCTATTCGGCTGAGATTGTTTCACTTCTCATTAAGAGACAAGGCCAGAGCCTGGTTGAAGTCTCTACCACAGGAGACACTCACTACTTGGGAGATGGTGGCTAAGAAATTCCTAGAGAAGTATTTTCCTCCTGCCAAGTCTACCAAGATGAGGAATCATATCACTTCCTGTACCCAAGTGGATGGAGAATCTTTCTATGAGTCCTGGAGAGATACAAGGAATTATTGGCTAAGTGTCCACATCACGGCATTCCACTCTGGATGCAAATCCAAACATTCTACAATGGTCTCCTAATGTCCACACAGATTGATGCAGCAGTTGGTGGTTCTCTGAATAATAAGACACCTAAATAGTCTTGGGAGCTATTTGAAGTACTGGCTAGCAACAATTACCGGAGGCCTAGTGAGAGAACCAAGAAGAGGGAAGTTCTAGAAGTTGACACTACCACTACCCTCTTGGCCCAAATACAAGCCCTTTCTGTCTAAAATGCAGCCATTTAGAAGCAACTAGGCTTGCTCAGCACCACTTCATCAACACATGTCATGCGTTGTGATTTTTGCCACGGGAACCATCCGAATAGAGAGTGCACTGTAGCTCCTTCTTCTGATGAGTAGGTTAACTACATGAATGCCCAAAAGCACAACTTCTACTCCAACACCTATGTTCCTAGGCAACAATTCAATCAACCTCCACAAAAGAAGAAGCCCAACTTGGAAGACATGTTTCAGCAGTTCATGAGGAGCCATGTCTTTTGTGGAGAAGACTGAAGCTTTTATGGAGAGGACAAAGGATCAATTTAGAGCTCATGATGCTACAATAAAAAACCTAGAGCATCAACTAGGGCAAATTTCCAAGCAGTTAGCTGAGAGGCCACCAAGTTCCTTACCTAGCAATACCACTAAAAATCCGAGGGAGCATATGAATGCAATCATACTGAGAAGTGGTAAAGAATTGGCTGAATCTGAAAAGGAAGAAGCAAGGATAGAAGAAAAGCTTGCTAAAGATTCCAATATGGCATCACTTGTGGAGAAATGATAAGTAGCACCCCTTGCTTATGAACCTCTAATTCCTTTATCCTCAAAGAGTGAAGCAACAAAAGAAGGAATCGGAAGGGCAACAATTCCTTAAGGTTCTTGATGTTCTTAAGAAGCTCCACATCAATATTCCGTTTGCTGAGGTATTGGAGCAAATGCCAAACTATGCTAAGTTCATGAAATAGCTACTCTCTAAGAAAAGGAAATTGGATGCTGATGAGACTATACCAATCAGTGAGGAGTGTTCAGCAATCATTCAGAGAAAACTGCCACCTAAATTGAAGGACCCTGGGAGCTTTTACTATTCCATACACCATCGGTGATTTGAGGATTGAAAAGGCACTATGTGACCTTGGAGCAAGTATCAATCTAATGCCTTTGTCACTTGTGTATAGATTGGGCATTACTGAAGTGAAACCTATAAAGGTATCTTTGCAGTTGGCTGATAAATCTGTCAATCTTTCCTATGGTATTACTAAAGATGTTTTGGTGAAGGTGGACCGTTTCTTTATTCCCACTGATTTTTTGATTCTTGACATGAAGGAGGATGTCAATCTCCCTTTAATTCTTGGGCGTCTATTCTTGGCCACTAGTAGAGCCCTTATTGATGTAGAAGAGGGGGATCTAACTCTGAGATTTCAGAACAATAAAGTGAAGTTCAAAGTCTTCCAAGCAATGGACTCTGCCACAAAGATAACTCAATGCTATAAAGTAGATGTAATGGAAGCTAACTTAAGTACCTTAGTCCCCGCGTCACATGCCACACTTGTAACATCCCAATTTTCTTTGCGCTAAATTATTCCATTTTACCTCCACAACGAGTTCCGAGTTCGAGTTCATTAGTTTTATGATTTTCGACTTCGCACTCGAATCCCACATGAAATGGAACAATTTCCGATTTCCGAGTTTGTCTTCAGTTTTCAGCCCAATTTACGATTTCCGACCTTGTTCCAGCATGTTCTTCATTCCGACTTCATGGCCTTTCCGATTTCCAACTTAATGCTTTAGCTTCGAGTTAACTGGAGTGGCTTCCGAGTTCCAATATTCGAGTTAAAGTATAGCGAGTATAATTTCCGACCTCCGATTTTCCCGACTTCTGACTTGGACTCCAAGTCCGAACAACATGACGTAATTCCACGATATCCGACTTCATGTCTCAAAGAAAATTTACCCGAGTTCCGATCTAACCTTAATAGTGTACATGGTTTCCGACCTCAGAAGTTATAGTTTAACACAATGGTGCAAGTACCAACTTCCGAGTAAAATGTCACGAGGTCCCGCATTAAAGTGGAATTTAGTTAGAAAGGGCTCGAGTTCGGATCTTTGAGCTGGTTTCCAAATCATGCACGAGTTCCGATTTCATCTCATGAAGTGCACGAGTTCCGATGTCATCTTTAGAATATACTGGAAATGAGTCCCACTGTTAGAGCGACGTGGAGAGCAAATTGTCACAAAAGAGGGGAAGGTTGGTAGAATTTCAGCCTTGTGTTTTAAGGCCAATCAGAACCCTCCAAGTTGACTACCACTCATGCCTATATAACACCTTCTTCTCCCCTCATTCAGACCCATTTTCTGTGCCCTCTCTTCTCCCTCACTTCAGCTCTCTTTTCTCTTCTCCACTCACCCAACTCCATCACTCCTTCAAGCTTGGCCAGGTCCTAATAAGTCAAGTTTCAACACTTAACTCAAGATCACACTCCAAAGAGGTAGGATTCAATCTCTAATCTTAATTTCTCTAAACTAAGGATGCATGAAAGATTACTTTTTTTATGATTATTTGATGATATATTGGATGTATATGATAGGATTAATAGGAAATTTGAGTTAAAATTTTGGTTAGAAGAGGAAATTAGAAGGAGAGAAGAACTAGTATGCTGTCTGGATGAAGAATTCCACAGCAATCTGTACGGCGGAGTGTACGGCTCCGCCTATAATCAATCAAATCCGATGAAACCATTTTTAGATGAAAGTAGACATTCAGGGCTTTTCATGGATATATCATATAAGGTTATTGGATTAGTATTGAGAGAGATATGAATTTTTGAAGTTTGACCTAGGGTTCAGGACTTTCTTCCGGGCAGGGTGACTTGAGGAGGACATAACTCACCCTATACAACTCCAAATTGAGTGAAACTAACTTTGTTAGAAAGCTTACACATAGGGGAACATCCCAATATGAGATTCCGAGTTTGTTATGGTCCCAGTTGCTCCCAGTAATTCGAGGAAGTTACTCTATATCCAAACCGAGCCAAAACAGGGTAGTTCAGGAAGGTCGATTTTCAGGACTTATAACTCGAGCTATACGATAGCAAATGAATGAAACTTGTGGCAAATGAAAGGTTGTCCTGTTATCTTCAATATGAGACCAATTTCGTATGATTTGAGCTTAGTTTCGATTTTTAGTGAATTTATACTTCCAGGAGTGTAATTCGGGCTAGTGACTAAATAGGTTGAGGTAAGATTTGAATATCTTGAGCTATATGGATCAAAATGATATGGGACCAAAGAGGTTAGGAATTAGACATATAGATCTATGACATATTCAAAATTTAGGTTTAAATGAGTTGAATAGAGATAAAGGTGGATCATAGAAGATTCGGGCAGAACCAAATGGGATTGGCAGAATGGCCGAAGTGATAGTTTCACAAGAGTTGGTGAGCATATAAGGTTTGAGCTGAGGATTGCTAGTTCTATATTGATGTATATATATATATATATATATATATGTGTGTGTGTGTGTGTGTGTGTGTGTGTGTGTTACATTGATTATATTGCTATGATTGAATTGTTTGTGAGGACTGGCACTATTCATGGGGAGACGGAACTGATCCGCTATCTGTCTGAATTTACTGTAAGTCTAGGAAACTAGGAAATGTGTACAAGCAAAGATGAATTTTAGGCATGATATGAGTTATGAGAGCTTATGCAATGAGAGATTATACCTTGAATATATTACATTCACATGTTATGTTCATGTATGCCATGCATGCAAGCATAATTAGAATATGATATGAGAAATAAGACATGAGGCATATTCATGTATGCACAAAGCATCTGTACGCATGATAAGATATGGAAAGGAAAGATGATAAGAACTTTCAAGAGGGACGTACTAAGCTACCACGCCAGGCATGGCATAGACCCAGCTAGCGTGGGCCAGAGCGGTACTGTCTAAGACTTGGGCCAGCCCTCGACCAGATTAGTGGGAATAGACCGGTGTGAGGGTTGGGGAAAGTAAACCCGTCACTCATGTATAGATACGAGCTCGGACCTGAAAAGCAGGCTATTGCCCAGGGGTGAGAAAGGCCATTCACCTCCGGGGGACCAAGCACAGAAAAGTAAGATCAAGTTGCAAGCTAAAGAAAAATATGAATTAAGTCAAGTGCACTTGCATACAATTAAGCATAAGCATCTATGAGCGCATCCTTAGTTATCTCATCAAGTCATATTATTATTATCATGATTCTAGTCGAAGCATATCATACTAATCATATTTCTATGTCTGTAATATAATATGGTAAGTGATGGTTAAAATATAACCCGCTTCAAGAAGGGCATTTTCAACTTAAAATTGAACCACTATTTGTTTATATATGCTCATATTTTCATAATAAACTGAAGTGGCTGGAATGTTTATGATGACATCATAAGTTTTGTTCAAATTTACACTGCCTGCTTGTATGTTCTTCTTTTCCGTAAACATTCCAGTACCTAAGTTGGACATCCAGTGCAAGACGGAATGCAGGGCCGCTCATTGAGCACGACTTAGGCGCTAGCCAGATCAAGAGACCATCGAAGCTAGCTAATGATTAGTCGGAAGTACGCACTGTTTACTCTATCAGTCACAAATTGCTTTTAAAGTGTAATTAGTTTATTCTCTATGTATTAGAGTTTAGTAGTTAGTATTAAAGTGGACAATAAAAGGGCCATGTATTATATTTTCCCTATTTTAAAGAGTTTTTCAGCACTGTGACAACCTTTTTATGTAATTCCATGACTCGAGCATGGCTTATATGATAGAAGGTGTTACAACACTTCCTTGGGAGCGTCCATTGAGGAAAAGCAAAACAAAGAAGAAAAATAAAAGGGTGGGGGATGATGATCTTAAGCCATCTGAGATGCTACCAGAAGCTCTCCACTTGCCATTCGAGCCTAATTCTATCTCATTAGTTTTTGGGAAGAAGAACCACTATCTTGGTGACAAGTCACCAAAGAAGGGGAGGAAGAGACCGCCATGAGTGACAAGACCATGTCTAACTTTGGGACATTAAACCAAAGTGCTTGTTAGGAGACAACCCAACTTTTATAACCTTTCCTTAATTTTAATTTTTCTTATTTAGGATCCTTTTAGTTTTTTTTTTTTATTTTGATTTGGGAAAATTTTATTTTTGATTAATTTTAATTTATTTAATTTTTTTATTTTGTTTTGTAGGTTTATTGGAGCAATTAGGAAGTGCATAAGTGGAGGAAGAAGCCACATGGGGCATGTAGCAGAGAAACACATGTTGGGCAGTAACTTTCCTTTCCTTTCCCTTTTGATTTTATTTTCATGCATTAAGGGCAATGCATAAATTTCAGTTAGGGGTTGGAAAAGTCCATTATTGCACTCTAGATTATTAGGTTGTTAGTTTTGTTAGTTGTTAGTTTTATTTCTTATATATGAAAAAAAAAGATTTTGGTTTTTAGTCCAATTTTTTTAATTTTTTTTTTGTTGGTCAATTGGTTGTAGTTGCCTATGCCTATAATTTGAAATATTGTTCTGTTTGTTAACTCTTAATTAACTTTGGATCCGAATTTAAGTCTTGAAAATCTTCTTGTGCTTTTACTATTGAATTGAGAAGGATTATTTTCTTGCACTTTGATAGGAGTTAGCAACTTAGGATAGGTGATCTTTAAGCTTTTTATGCTTTATTTATGTTCAGACATGGCTTCTTATTCATGTGAATCTTTCTTGAAATATATGTGAGTGAATCTTAGCCTTAGAAGTGATTTAGGCCATGTTTGGTAGCCATATTTAAGCCTTATTGGCGGACCCTTTGTCATTGATCCTTAGTCACCCTATTTGAGCCTTACAGCCTATTCTTGGATTGAACCACATCATGAGCCTAATGCCCTACCATTCTTTTCTTTCTTTGATCCCATATTTACCCTCAAGCCTTAGCTTCTAAACTCATTTGATTAAGGTAATACCTCCACTACCATAACCTCATGTTTTCTAAGTTCAAAACTAGAGTGAAAAAAAAAGAAGAGAAAAACAAAAGAAAGAAGGAAAGAGAAATAAAGTGTCAAAAAAAAAGTGAAAGAAAAAAAAATAGAGAAAAGGTTGGCAATACAAGGAAAATATAATGTCGGGGTTCAACAAGAAAAGCATGATGGTTGCCAAGCAATTAAGTTGGGGATACCGCAGGGAGAATGAGTTAGGGGTAAGGGCTCCTTAATTTGAGGGTAATATTGAGCTTAAATGACCATTCCATCCCCCCTTACCTTGACCTACCATTACAAGCTAAGAAAAAGTCTTTTTGATCTTTGGCTAAGTGATATTCATGTAGAAATAAAGAGAGAAAAATTATGGATATTGTAATGCTTTTGCCTTTTCTTAAACATTGCATAAGCATAGGGTGAGTCAATTCTTCGATGCTTTTCCCTAATACACACACACACACACATTTTCCTCTTGACAATGTGGTTGCACAATTAGATGGTCTTGGTACTTAAACTTGGATCCTTGGTAACTTTTGAGTTAAGTTATAGAGTAGTAATGAGAAATTCCATAGACAACAACTTCTATCTTGACCATTTTGTCCAGTGAGTCCTTTTGTTTTAAGTGTTTTTGTTTGAGTCTTTTGTTTTTCTATTTTTGATTCTTTGATTTGAGTCTTGCTTGGGGACAAGCAAGTTCTTAAGCTGGGGGTTGTGATAACTCTCTTTACTGAGTTATATTTTTAGTTAGTTTTTATTCAATTTAGGATGTAGTTGTTTAGTTTAATTAATATTTTGTTTTATTTTCGTTAAGTAGTTTAGATTATGTAGTACTTTTATTTTCTATTATTTTCTTATATTTTAGGTACTTATTTATGTTTTTGTCTTATTGTCATTAGGTACAAGCACTCAAGTTGGAATTTGGAGCCATGAGCAAGCTTAACTTGCATGAAGTTAAGACCTTTCAGCATTAGAAATTTGATTTTTCTAATATCTAGATCTCCAGAAGGTGGATTATGATGATTCATGATTCTTTGGAAAGAAGAGAAGAGAATCTCCAACTTTGATGTTGAACACTTTTTCCAGTTGTTGAGTCTTCTAGGAGAAAAAGGCAAAACAAGATTCAAGTTTCATCTTGTATCTGATGTTGTCAAATCTAATCTTTCATCACTATTTCACTTGTATCTTTGGTTACATAACTCCAATTGAGATGATTCTTGCTGCGTTCAAAAGCTTACTCAAATATCTACAATCGCTATTTCTACCTTTGAGGCCAAATTCCAAATATTCTAACCGCTCGAGTTTGGAAGTTTGTAAATGAGGTTAGCGCTGTCATGCAAGCGTGCTATAGCACAAACCGCTGGGCTATAGCGCAATGCGATTTTCACCCATGCAATATTGTTGCGCTATAGCACGACCCTAGCTGCAAAATTAGTGGGCTCGAGCTGAATTTCGAGAAAGGGGATCCATGGATTATAATAGGCAACACTTAAAGTCAAAAAACAATTCCTAGATACTTCCACACACTTTCTAAGATAGAAGACTTCTCCAGAGAGAATGAAGCCGAAGATTTAAGGATTCCAGAGCTCAACTGCAACATAGAGAGATCCACACCTTCTAAATCTCTTGTCTCTAGCTTCAATACTTTATGGCTTTTGTTTCTTCTATCCTCATATTCTTCCGTTATTTTCTTTTTTTCAGTCATGAACTAAGTTTCTCTTGCTAGGGCGTTAATGGACCCTTTCTGTTTGACAATTTTACTTATGAATTAATGTTAATCTTATTTCTCTCTTAATTGCTTAGTGTTTTTGTTTGTGCTTGAAGCCTTTAATTGTTTGATCACCAATTAATTGATTTGGGGATTTACAATAACTCGAGAGAGGGTTTGTGAATAAAGCCTCTTAACATAAATACTGTGAGCTGAGCGAAAACTAAAGATAGACAGTCGCGGTTCATGCGGTCAACATAGGAACCCATAGAGCTTCAACCTTTACCTAGATTGTGCTAAGAGATTAGGCAATCAGTTTAGGATAAAAGAGTTTTGCTTGGCCTCAAGAAAGGCTAGGAGTAAATTAAGGGAAACCGATCGTGAGTCGATTAGGATAGGAACTGATTAACAGAAATTCATAATAAATGTGTCTACAATTGGTGAAATTAATTAGCCTTAGCGTCCATTCCATTGCATTTGTCTACCGTATTAGTGTCAGTCTACATTACTCTTTTGCTTATTCATTTTATTTGAAATTTTCTGTATCTGTGAATTTGTTCTATCCAAATAGTCATCCCTTAGACTATCCAGTATTTGATCTATCCTCATGGGAACGATGCTTTTCTCATCACTTTATTACTTGTACAACTCGGTATACTTGCCGGAGCTGCATCAAGTACCTACCTCAATTACTAATTCTGAAATGCCTTTGATAGAACTTTGAGTGTTTGAATTAGTAGGTTTATGTCCTCTTTTTGAGGGATTTATGTTGATCTAGAAGGCTTTATCTAATTCAAGGATCTCTGTAATATTCAAGATTAAATAGGCTTTAGTAGCACAGATTTTAGGCTTGGTAATAGGTAGGAATAAGTTAGACCAAATAAGATTGTATTTAATTAGTTTCCTTGTTTCTTATTTTCTATTCCATCGTTGTCTCACCTTGAATGGTGAACAACTTGGAAGCCAAATATTTAGTTGCAAAATGACTCGCACTATTTTTCGTCCCACATCGCTTATATAATAGATGTGAGGAGAGCAACTTCCTTATAAATAAGGAGTTTTGGTTTGTACTTAGGAATCCCTTAGAGTAACAAATATTATAGAGTTGCTCTATGAGTGCAAGTAAGCACTGTGCAAAGGTGTTATCGTGTGTAGACTTTTGTTTAGTTCAAAATTTTATGCTCGAAGGTGATACTTGGGTAAGAGATTCAAGGTTCTCACCCCCTAATAAGAGCTCGAGAGGACAATTTGGTCACTCCAACACTAGAGGGTGTGACATCCTCCTTGGTATAGTACTATACTTAAGTCATAGTACCACACTTAAGAATTGTTACTGTTATCTAAGCGAACCTTATCTGACAGCAACTTCAGCCGTCTTCGAAACCTCTCGAACTATCGGGAGATAACATGAAAATGGGAGTGAGAATTTTAAATTCTCAGTAGGATCCACTAAGAAATTTCATACCGTGTCATCATTATTATCTCCAACTGCTTCGATTTATTATGAAAAAGGTGGACATATTATATAAACTGTTTAATTTTATAGTTCGAAAATATATTGTTCGAAGCAGAGTCCATTTTATTCATACACTTGTCATTTGGGAAAGCCGATACAAAATAAAGTCATGAATCATACTATGAACAATAACTGCTATGTATTAAAATATAATAGCACCAATATACTGGAAACTTAAAATCTGCATATGCCTTTACTTGTACTTAAATTTATGCAGATACGCATAATTTTCTTTTCTTTCTTTGTCTTTCTTTACTTGTCATACATATTCCAGAGTATGATCACCATGTCATACTCCGTAGGGGTGTATCGTGTCGCACTCCTTAGGAATATGTTCATCCTGCCACGTCCCAGAGTACGATCGCCATGTCATACTCCATCGGGGTGTGATCGCCATGTCACATTTCTTAGGGTGTGTGATCATTATGCCACATTCTAGAATATGATCGCCATATCATACCCCATCAAAGCTTGATCACCATGTCATGTTCCTTAGGAATATGAACTCATCATCATATCTTTCATCATAGGATCATAAATACATAGGCTTCATACCTTATTCTCAAATGATAATACTTGCATGGTATTCATACACGTCGCATAACAATATTAACACACCAACATTTAAAACTATCTCTAATTTCTGCCGGAAATTCAGCAGCATGACGGATCATGTCCACTTTCCCGTGAATAGTGCCAGGCTACTAGTAAAACCAATCAAGCATTCAAATCAATATGGGATAGCAAATTTATAACCACAATATCAATCATATGGTGTGTCAAAATCAACAGGAATATCAACAGAGCTTTCTGTTCACTCTATCCCCTTCTGCCCGAATTTTGTAAAATCCACCTTTACTTCTTTTCAACTCATTTAAACCTAAATTTTGGAATGATCATAGGTCTATGTGTCTAGTTTCCAACCCTTTTTGTTCCATCTCATTTTGTTTTGTATAACTCAAGTTATTAGTATTTTATCTCAGGCTGCCTTATACTTAGCCAGAAGTGCACTCTTATAAGTGAAAATTTACTAAAAATAGAAATCTCGGTAAAATCATGTAAAATTTATATCAAATTAAAGCTAACATAACAAGATTTCAAATTAAATAAGTTGTATATCATTTGCATAAGTATATCTTGAGATATAAGCCTCGTAAATTGACCCTACTGGACTACCTTGTTCCGGCTCGGTTTGAACTTAAGGTAAATTCACTGATGTGCTGGGAATAATTGGCAATGAATATGACTTTGAAATTTTTATGGAATATTCCTTTATATGTTAGCTTTCAAATAACATTAGTTTCACTCAATTTAGAGTTGTGAAGGGTGAGTTACACTCCTCTCAACCCATACTGCCCAGATGGGAATCTAGGATTCTAAGTTAAACTTCAAAAATTCATAACTAATTCTATACTAATCCAATAGCCTTATATTTTATATGTATGGAAATCCCTTAATATCTAGTTTCATATAAAAATATATTCATAAAATTTAAATAGTTGTAGGCAGAGCTGTACACTCCGCCGTACGGACTATCGAGTGAAAATCCTAACAACTTCTTGAATTTTCTTTATTCTTAAAGTTCTCTCATACCAATTCCAATTCTAATTACAACATACATGCAAAATCAACCATAATCCATCATTATCACTCTAAATCACATCAGTATCATTAGAAAAACAAGATCCCCACACAGCGCCAAACTAAGGAAAACAAGAAGAGAAGTTGGATTCCTACCTTGTCTAGTTGAAATCTTGTTGGTTTGATGTCTTAGATTGAAGAAACTTGTGATGAGACTTCAAGAGGGGTTGAAGATGGAGTGGAGATGAGTGTGGATGGAAGAGAAATGAAGAGAGTTCAGCTCCTTATGTTGGCCGAATTACACAAGGGAGAAGGAAGGAATTATTTCAAGACTTTTGAAGCAAGTTGTTACATGATTGGTGGATTCCTTCTCATTCTTCAACTTACTAGAGCTGCCCACTTTTAGGCTGATTAGTGGCACCACATGCATGGGTGGGTTAGCTAAATCTTGGCCATCCATGTAATGTCCCATTTCCGATTTCCGACTTCGTCAGTAAATTTTTTAAAAGATTTCCAATTTCCAATCTCAGTAAGGCTCAAATGGATTAGCTTGGATTTTATGATTTCCGACCTTATGTAAGTATGTATGAATTCCGACCTCATCATTCCGATTTCCGATTTCATTAGTTGAAATGGAGTGGCTGATGCTTCCGAGTTCCGATATTAGGATTTCCGACTTAACATGAAATTCGACATCTGATTTGATCTCAACCAGAAATGGACGCGAGATCAGATCTCTGAAATTGTCTCCAAGTCCGACTCAAAATTTCACAAGTTCCGATCTCGAGTTTAAAACCAAGAGCTCTCATTTCTCTATCTTCCCGAGTTTCGAGATCGAGGCCCTATAAGTCCCAATTTCTTGGTACACGGATTAATGTTGTGAATTTCGATCTCCAGTGTTATGATTAGAATTGATTCGAGTTTACCTAATTTCCCGACTTTTGACTTTAAGTGCTTGGCTTCACACCCGACTTTGCTTTCAAGCTTCGAGTAAATTGGACAATATTTTCCGATTTCCGACTTCATCTCCAAGATGTGCTCGAGTTCCTACTTTAAAAATACGAGTTCCGATTTCATTTTCAGAATTTACTGGAAACTAGTCCCACTTTAGACGACGTGGAGAGCAATTCTGCCACACAAAGAGGACGACGTGGAGAGCATTTTGTTCACAAAAAGAGAGCAAGGTTGGCTGAAACTCAGCCTTGTGTTTTGAGGCCAATCAAAACCTTCCAAGTTAACCAACACTCATGCCTATATAACACACTCTCCTCCTCTCATTCAGACTCTCCTCTCACGTTGCCTTTTTCCTCACTTCAGCTCTCTTTTCTTTGCTTCACTCACCCAACTTCACCCAACTTTGAAATTCAACGAAGTTCCAGCTACAAACTCAAGCCAAATCATTCATAGTAAGAGATAGAGGTTTTAATTCTTACTTGATTCTCTGATTGTTGAAGGATTGGTGGTGTTCTAATTTCCTAATTTTGATATATTGATTGAATGATTATGATGAATTATAGCTGGTTTATTGGCTATTTATAAGATTAAAATTTGAATTGGAAGTAAGAAAGGATGAAGATATGAAGAAGTTGAGAGGCTGGAAAACTCCAAACCCTCGGCAATCCATACGGCGGAGTGTACGGCTTCGCCTCCCACCGTTTAAAATTGATGAAACCTTTTTTATGTGAAACTATACATCTAGAGCTTTCCATAAATATATCACATAAGACCATTGGATTGATATTGAGAGAGATATGAATTTTTGAAGTTTGACCTAGGAATCAAGACCTTCACTCGGGCAGTATGGGTTGAAAAGGGTGTAACTCACCCTATACAACTCCAAATTGAGTGAAACTAATTTTGTTGGAGAGCTTACACATAGGAGTACATCCTATGTGATTTGAAGAAGTTACCCTATGTCCAAACCAAGCCAAAATAGAGCAGTTCAGGAAGGTTAAGATTCAGGGCTCATAACTCGAGCCCTACTAAGGCAAATGAAATGGAACTTTTTGCAGATGAAAGTTTGTCATGTTAGCTTTGATAAGAGACCAATTTCATATGATTTGAGTCAGTTTTCAATTTTTAGTGGATTTTTACTTTTAGGTGTCTGATTCTGGCCAGCCACTGGGTAGGCCAGGATAAAATCTAAATATCTTGAGCTACATCAGAATTAGATGGGACCAAAGAGGTTAGAAAATAGACACAACATACCCAAATTTGAGGTTCAAATGAGTTAAATAGAATTTATGGCTTGAATTATAAAAATCGAGTTGGTTGACTATGCTGAGGCAGAAACTCTGCCTTAAAGAGTTTAATGTTGTTATGAGATCAATATTGGAATATGTATGTAATGTTGTGATCTTTGTGATAAATTGATGTTCTAGTATGCTGGCACTATTCATGGAGAAGCGGACTCATTCCGTTATGCTACCAAAATTTTGGCAGAACCTATGCACAAGTTATGAATTACATATTAATGCATATGCAATTTCAAGTAAGCCATGAAAGTTATGATAAGGATTATGTCACTATGAAAGTTCCATGCTACTTGGGCCAACCCCGGATAAGAAGTTAAGGGGAATAGATTGGTGGGGAGGTCGGGGAAAGTAAACCTGGCATTCCTGTATAGGAACGAGCTCGATCCTGATAAGCAGACTATTACCCAGGAGTCTAAATAGCCAAGAACTCCCAAGGGACCAAGAGATGAAAAATGATGAAAAGTAATGGAAAGACTTATGAAGAAAGGTTCATGATTAAGTTTGCATGGTTACATGAAATAATTATGTCAAGATGGGTGCAGTGTCTATTAAGTTTATTTACTGCTGTTTATTTATTTATTCATTCTGTTTACTATTCTGTGAAATCTTATTAGTGAGTTATTCTGTCTTTTATGTCCACTAAAGTAAAACTGAACCTTGTCTCAGACCAGACTTTTCCTTAAACTCAATAAAATGGATAACTAGCTTGAACACATGTTTTTATAATTAAATAAAACCCGAGGCAACTGAGAATGCATGTGACGTCAGATAACCACTAAACACAACCCTACTGAGAATTTCTTGAAATTCTCACCTCATTTTGTATCTTCCGCATCATTCTCAGATGCGGGCGAAGTGCTCAACGGCCACTCTTCTCATTGAGATCCCAAACCTGCAGCACCACTATGACTCCAAGTGGGACTTGTTGCACACAGCCTGCTCCTGCTAGTTTTGCCGCTGCTTTTAGCACTAGGAATTTTGCTGTTCCTTATATCATCTGCTGTTAATACATATATATAAATGTATAGACTGAAGCAATGACTTCTAACATGTAAACACATATATATGTATACATTTGATGTTATTGTACTATTCCTTATCTGTTGTAGTATTATGCAGAGTTTCATTACGCTCATAGTATAGCAGCGCGCCGTTTCCGACCGTTGTGGAATACTAATCACGAAATTTAAGCAGAATATTGACTCGGTAATACAGTCTACCTAATTTCATGTTATGACTTAAGCATAATATTAAGTTAGTAGGGTGTTACAATCCATCCTAGGGCACTCATAGTATAAATCCTATTGATCCAGTTCTGACAGTTTAAAATACCGAAATCTTACCAATTTCTCTTAAATCAGCAAACCGGTTTTAAAAAAACTCTATGAGGTTTACTATATTCCTAATCTAATTTCCTAAATTCTAATCCTTCTAAATCACACTTAATTAGATTTAAATAAATTCTCAATCGAATTCTAATTAATCTCAATTATTCGCTACAAACCGAAGAACTCAGTTAAAAAGGATAAAATTTTTCAGACGTTACAAAGGACATAATGGGGGATCTTGTCATAGTCGTAGGTCCTATCACAAGGTAAAGAGCTTGTTAGTAATAACTTAGAGAACAAGCAATCCAAGAGCTTGTTTCTAGCAAGATGGCACTAACTTGGACAGCAAGCAACCATGAAAAACTCAACAAATCAAGACCAAATATTAATTAATTAGTTAAATTATTCCTGAATTAGAGATTACTTGGAAAGTAAGCAATTAAGTGGGGGCTCTACATATTTGGAGTAAATTAGAATTAATTGGCTGATTTGATAGAAATAAGATTTAGGATAAACACTCTCCCTACTAAACCCTCAAGAAACCTATTCTTCAAAACTTAGTTAACAGGGATAAAAATTCAAGAAACTGATCAAATATCACATTCTTTTTAGCTTCTTGATGCAACAAGTAAAGTTCACTTGAAGCACAAAGATAGAAGATTTTGCATTACATAAAACCAAAATGAGGAAAACCTCACAACTATATTGATAGTAAAAACTCTTTGAACTCTACTATCTATAGGCCAATTTGCCTATTTATACATAATTCCTAAAATTGATAAAAATGGAAATTATTTAATGCTATCTAAAATTTTGATTTGAAACTGAAATTAAAAGATCTAATTAATCCTGATTTGTTGCACTCCAATCAGACTCAGATCAGCTAATTAATTCTGATTTGCTCCAAATATGTAGCACCTCTACATAATTGCTTGCTCTCCAATTAATCTCCAATTCAGGAATAATCTAACTAATTAATTAAGATTTGGTCTTGATTTGTTCAGCTCTTCATGGTTGCATGCTCCCTAAGTTAGTGCCATCTTGCTAGAAAAAAGCTCTTGGATTGCTTGTTCTCTAAGTTGTCACCAACAAGCTCTTTCCCTTGTGATAGGATCTACGGCCATGACAAGATCCCTTTTATGCGCTCCAGTGTTCGAATGACCAAATTGTCTTCTCGAGCTCGTATTATTCCCCTCAATCCTTTCATTAGCTTCAAGGGTAACTTCTAATCCAAACTTTCTTTGTCAATAGTTTTCTATTGTTTTCTTTAAAGATTATTCTATGGGAAGGGTTTGGGAATCTTAGAGGATGACGCCTTGCAAAAATTAGGGTTAACTCTCAAATTCCATTAGTTTATAAAAGTTATGTTATCATGTCAGATTCTCATTAGGAATGTCCTATGAGCTCCGCAAGCTCCGAAGAGTTGGAACATCATCTCTTTAACCAAGCACTATGAGTAGATTGTGTGTCTGTAGTTAGTTTGCTCATTAATATTTATTTTGTGCATATAAAATTGTTAGTAGACACTATGAAATTATTGAAGTTGATCTTGAAGGGAAAGCTATATTTTACAAATGACATGAAATATTTTGGAGTTGGCACATGGGACCAAATTGTTTAGTATTATTATTGTTGTTGTTTTTATTTATTTTATGAGCATGTGAGCAAAGTGTTTATGAAATTACAAATTATGATGTATGAATTTTGGCTATGGTTGAGAACAAAAATATGAAAAGCTGATATATCTAAGTTTGAAAAATATTTTATGTCGAGGGAAGTCCTTGACAGAAATTATTAGCTAACAGTAGTAAACGTTAGCCCTAGTGCACCTTGAATGAAACCTCAGCTAGTAGGGGTGGTGCTAGCTGGGCATGTCGGCCAACACCTTGACTATTTTGCCCATAGATGTGATGCCAGATTAATTGCTCGTGAAAGTGATGCCAACTTTATTTGCTCACATGAGGAAAGGGCTACCCTTAAAGGTGAAGCCGCCTAGTGTGATGCCAAATTCGATTCTATAATTGATGACCTCCTTAAGTTATTATGCATGTCATATTTTCAGATCTCTTTCTAATGTATGTAATAATCATACACTCACGTATGCCATATTATATTATGTTTAAATGCACTAGGTTCTCCAAAAACATCCCATGTGTGCTATGGGCAAATTGTTAACCACTGAGTTGTATGACTCACTTCTCGTTATCCCTTATCTTTTCAAATATAGGTGTCAATGCAAGTCCTGCACCCTCAGCTTTGTAGGGCTCAAGTTTCTATTTCTTGGTGAGCCCTTCACCTTAAAGTGAAGGCCAGAGTTTGAGTTCATTTTTATTTATGTTACAGTCACTTCAGTATACTACAGGTAGGGTCCTTATTTTACATTATAAAGTATGGATTATGTTTTGCTTATTGAGTTTTTGTTTTATGGAGCTTTAAGGATTTGAGCACATTTATGTACTAGTGTATGAGATTTTATGAAATTTATGCTAAGGTTGAACAGACAATTTATATATTTTTCTTATTTTATTTATAAGATTTTATGCTATAAAGTAATTATGCATTTTTCTCAGAAAATCTCTAAGTATGCTTGATAGGGGATCAATGTTGTAATATCTTCAATTTTCTTTTGTGCTAAATTACCTCAGTAACCCTGAATAATTAGGCCCTTAATGAGAAATTAAAGGATTAAGGCCTAATTAAAGATTTTATGAGGTAATTTTGATGAGAAAAGCTATGAGAATACCTAATTAAAATTAGAGAATCTCTAATTAAATAAGTCATACTCTCAATGGCTTAATCTGACACTAATTACCCTTAATTAGCTTAATCGAGTTTAATTAGGGGTAATTAAGTTTGATTTTTTGTTAATCATATTCTTGTGAGTTAATCACTAATCTTTGCTTAATTAAGTTAATTTAAGTTGCAAGAGCATTTAATCACATCATTAAATTCAAATTTAGTCAACTAGATAATAAAGCATTTAGTGATGTCATTAAAGCATAAAGCATGAGACAAAGTTGTTTTTTTGTAAGAGTTGACCACTCTTTGTCTCCATCATCCAATTTGTCCCCCTAAACCTTAATTAATGCAAAATTAAGCAAAATATCTCCCCCCTAGCCTACTATGTTACGGCCATATACACACACATGCACATCCATTTTCATTTTGTGACTTCTCATTCTCTTTCTAAGTTTCTCAAACTCTTTAACTTCTCTTTACATTTCTTCTTCTTCATCATCTTCTTCCTTTCTCCACACCACCATAACCAAATTTTCTCACTAAACCCTTAAAAGATCGCAACTTTTGGTCTTTAAAGACAAGAATCAAACACCACAAACTCCATTCCTTCAAGAACTCAAGAGCTTTTTTCCTCTCCACTCAAAACCGCCATCTTCACCACTTGGAGAAGCCATCATCTTCTTCATTTTCACCTTCAAGGGGATGCCATTTTCAACACTAGGTAGTAATCTTTCAGTTTTTTCTTTTGTTTAATCAAGAAAGCTTGAAGCTTGGCTCTCACCATGGCCAAGAACTTCAAGTGAGAACTTGAGAAAAACTCTATGCTCTTCATGAGCAAAAGTTTATATTTTTGGCAAAGTTTTTTCTTGAGCTTTTCATGAGTTGTTTCTTATTTATTTAAAAGTTTCTTTTCTTGAATGTTTCAAAGTTTCTATTTTTCTTCCTTGATGCATGAGTTCTAGATGTTTTTGTGAGTTGTTGAAAAGGAATGGTGTTTCTTGGTGGTATTTTGTTTAAAGTTTGCTTCTTTTCTTATGATAAGCTTATGATTAGGAAAGTTCTCTTTTTATATCTTCCTCATGGTTTTGATAAGACTAAGAACATTCTATAAGCATAAAACTTTAAAAAGTTTGCTTCTTAAAGCACTAAAAATGGCGCAAAGTATATGCTTCTCAAAAAATTTCATTTTGTTCTTCTTGAAGATAAGAATATGTGTAAAGATCCAAACATTCTTAAGATATGAAGCCTTTTAATCACAAAAGTAAGCTCTTGTCACTTTATGTCACAAATAATAATGCTTGAAGACAAGACACTTCATAAAGTTTTAAACTTTCTTTAAGAATGTGATTTTTGGTCATAAAGATGTCAACTTGCAACTTTATTTAATAAAGATTGAATTTTGAGTTAAAAATATTGACTAAAGTATTTGACTTTCTTCAAGAATGAATCTTTTAAATCTTAGAGTAACTTTAAGTCATAAAGTTGTAATCTTGAATGTATAAGAATAATTAAAAGTTTCAACCTTCTTAAAGAATAAGACTTTTTAGCCATAAAGTTAGCATCTTGTATTATTATTTCATAAAGTTTGGTTCTTGAAGATATGAATATAATTTAAAGGTTCACATTTTCATAAAGAATGAAACTTTATAATCATAAAGGTGAAATCTTAATATTCTATTTAATAAAACTTGAACCTTGTAACTTAGTTGTAATAAAAATCACCTCTTGAAGATGGTGAGCACATGTGTTGTTGGGTTCATGAGTGGTTATGCGTTGTCATAAGCCAAGGGACTAGAGGGATCTCGAAATCCTTTGGAAACAGAAGTATGATTACGGCCTCTAAGCATACCATGAACCTAGGAATCACTTGTGCAATATCTCAAGGAAAACTAAACATCTTGAATGAAAAGCATTGGCTAAAACTTCTATAATAGGCTTCGGCCATAATGAACCAAGTCAAGAGACAAATATGTATTAAGACTTTTAACTTGAAGAATGAGTTATTTAATATGAGACCATAGAGAATCTATTAAGCTATGTGGTGAGAATGAATTCCTAATGTAAAGTAAGATCTTATTTGGGGAGATATAGATTAAAAGTTTGTAACACATAATTCACTTTAAGTGATATGATTCCCTCATGAGAAACATGAGGAGTTTTACCGCAATTCATAAGATGTTACACAAAGTGCAAGGAAATTCTAGATACCAAATAGGGTATGGGTGTATATCACTCTCATATATGATTGTTGATTAGCGTGATTGATTAGAATATGGATTCATGGATACGATGGATCATTGATGCTTGATGAGATATTCTATGATGGTATGAGATGGATATTATTGGTTATTAGTTGAAATTTCCATGTTTGGTAAATATTAAGGAAGCTTTGGTCTAGCCGTTATGCTACCGGATTTTCGTCAAAATTATGGAATTAGTCATATCATTACATATTCACATGTGTCTTGCTGGTAATTTCAATGCATGAAAGATGTGACTATAACAAAAGAAAAGAAATAATTGGATACGATTCTTCGATCACTTCGATAAGGGAAGTAAGGGAAGGTGACCCACTAAGACTTAAAGACCTTCTATTGAAGAGCCAAAGGTGAAAAGGAGGACCCTCCAACTTAGAGGCATGTAAATCCCCTTGTCAGCTAAGCTGAATTAGATTAGTACTGTGTGATGATGGTCATGGAATGAGCTCATGTCCAATGGCAGTTTATTCTAAGGGAAAGTAAGGAATGTTAAGTACGTGCTAAGAATGAAAGCGAAGTAAATGAAAGACTTTGGTCAAGTCCATATGGTTACATAAAAGTGCATGCATCTTTATTTCCTGATATGCATGGTCATGACTGTTGATGTTATGCTTAGTTCATATGCTTCTATCCTATGTTTTTATGTTGCTTATACCTATTTATGAGATTAAACCTAAAAGAAATCGCTTCGGGAACTTACGTTTTCAAAATCATTAAAATTGAATCTATGCATGTTCACCATTTTTATAAGTAAACTCGAAGTGGCTGGGATGGTGATGATGACACAGTAATTGTCAAATCGTGATCCTACTGAGAAATCTAGTATTTCTCACTCCTATGTTTTCGTGTCGTCTTCAAAGGATGCCGGCCTTAGGCACTGTGGTCATCTTCATTGAGTTCTAGGTCATACATTGGCACTTCAACCTGATGCTGAATGCATTTGTGGTGGTAGCTCGAGCAACTATGAGGGTCTATATGTTTCACAATTGTCAGTTTCGCACATCAGTTATGAGCCCGTTTTTCCGCCCCTATGATCTATATAGGATATCACCTTTGATGATATACGTCCGCCTTTTCACCCGCTGAAGTATCCTATTGATGGAGAGTTTGACCCCGACACCCAACTGACTCCGACCTATTTGTGGAGTCTGTAACATCCCCATAGAAAGTGATAGGAAATGATAAAAACGTCCTTGGACAAACTTTTATTATTCACAACCTTGCCCCTAAACTTTTTAGAAAATGAAATTTAGGTCCCTAGATCAATAGAATTAATAGAAGAGGGTTTTAAACGAAGCAAAATCACATAGCAGAAACGTAGAAACTAAATTCTTGGCTAATTGGGCCACGGAGGTGCCCACATGTGAAATGACGCGAGATGCCTCTAGACTTGCCCATAATTACGAAAATGCCATTAGTTACGGAAACCAAACAGAAAATATTAAAGGATTTATGAAAAAGTTAAAAGATAACAATCCCAAAGAAATAGTGCAATTGATTTTTGCTGTTAATCAATTTATTAGAAAAATAAGAGTAATTAGGGATGAATTATAAATACTAAAGCTAAAGGAAATTTAGATTGTTATGTAAAAGACTATGAGAAATTATTTAGTATAATATCCGGAATTACGCTAAGTTTAATTAGGAGTTAATTAAGTATTAATTAGAGAAACTAGACTTCAGGGAATTAGAATAGACACATAGAAACTTTCACAAAAAGTTTCCCAAACTAGTTTGCCAATTTAATGGAAATCAGTAAGATTTTGGTATTTCAAACTGTCGGAATCGGATCAATAGAAATTATACTGTGAAAACCTTGGGATAGATGGCCAAAATTTAGCCAAAACATCCCTACAAGTGGCGCCTCAATCAGCCATGAAAGAGGGCAGCCAAGTTGACTTTGAATGTGAAATGAAATCCACCAATCACATTCTAACTTCCTTCAAAAGTCTTGACATAATTCCTTTCTTCTTCCCTTGAATTTTCGTCCATATAAGCTGTTGAGCTCTCATCCTCTTTCTCCTACTGACACTCATCTTCACTCCATCTTCATCAACCCTTCAAGCTTCATCAAGAGTTTCTTCAATCCAAGACACTAATCCAACAAGATCTCACCTTAGAAAGGTAGGAATCCCACTTCTCTTTTTGTTTTTCTTGATTTGGGGCTGTGTGGGGATCTTGATTTCCTCATGATACTGATGTGTTTTGGAGTGATGATGATGGATTATGGTTGATTTTGAATGTATGTTGTGATTAGAATTGATATTGGGATGAAAGAACTTGAAGATAGAGAAGGATTCAAGAAGTTGCTAGGGTTTTCACCCGATGGTCCGTACGGCGGAGTGTACGGGTCCGTCTACAGCCATTTAAATTTGATCAATCCATTTTCATATGAAACTAGACATTCAGATATTTCCATACATATAAAATATAAGGCATTGGATTAGTATACAATTAGCTATGAATTTTTGAAGTTTGACCCAGAAATCTAGATTCTCATCTAGGCAGTATGATTTGAGAAGGGTGTAACTCACCCTACACAACTCTAAATTGACTGAAACAAATGTTGTTTGAAAGATAACATATAAGGAACATCTTATAAAAATTTCAAAGTCATATACATTTCCAATTATTCCCAGCACATCAATGAAGTTACCTTAAGTTCAAATCGGGCTAGAATAGGGTAGTCCAATAGGGTCAAGTTTCGGGGCTTATATCTCAAACTATACTCATGCAAATGATATGAAACTTATTTCCTTTGAAATATTGTTCTGTTAGCTTTAATTTGATATAAATTTTGTATAATTTCACCCATATTTCTATTTTTAGTGAATTTTCACTTATAAGAGTGCACTTCTAGCTAAGTAGAGAGCAGTCTGAGATAAAATGCTAATAACATGAGCTATACAAATCAAAATGAGATGAGACAAAAAGGGTTGGAAACTAGACACATAGAGCTGTGACATATCCAAAATTCAGGTATAAGTGAGTTAAGTAGAAGTAAAGGTGGACTTTAAAAAATTCAGGCAGAGGAGGGTAGAGTGAGCAGAAAACTTTGTTGATATATCTATTGATTTTGACATATCATATGGTCAATAATGTTGCTGTAACTTGCTGTTTTACATTGAATTGCATACTTAATTGATTGTATTGGTAGCCTGGCACTATTCACGGGGAAGCAGACTTGATCTATCATGCTGCCGAAATTTCGGCAAAGCCTATACATAGGTTATGAAATACATTTTGATACATATGCATTCATGATTATGATGAAAGCTATAATAAAGATTCTATGATGAAAGATATGATGATAAGTCCATATTCTGAAAGACGTGACATGGCGATCACGCTCTGATGGGGTATGATATGGCGATCATGCTCTGAAATATGGCATGATGATCCCACACCCTAAGGGATGTGACATGGTGATCACACCCTGATAGAGTAGGACATGGCGATCATACTCTGGGACGTGACAGGATGAACATATTCCTAAGGAGTGTGACATGGTGATCACACCCCTACGGAGTATGACATACTGATCGTACTCTGGAATATGTATGACAAGTAAAGGAAGACAAAGAAAGAAAAGAAAATTATGTGTATCTGCATAAATTCAAGTACAAGTAAAGGCATATGTAGACATTAAATTTCTAGTATATTGGTGTTATTATATTTTAATACGTTGCAGTTATTGTTCATGGTATGATTCATGAATTTATTTTGTATTGGCTCTCCCAAATGACAAGTGTATAAATAAAATGGATTCTACTTTGAACAATATGTTTTCGAATTATAAAATTAAACAGTTTATATAACATGTCCACCTTTTTCATAATAAATCGAAGCAACTAGAGATAATAACGATGACATGGTATGAAATTTCTTAGTAAATCTTACTGAGAATTTAAAATTCTCACTCCTACTTTCGTGTTATCTCCAGATAGTTTGAGAAGTTTCAAAGACGGCTGAAGTTACTGTCAGATAAGGTCCGCTCAGGTAACAGTAACAACTCCAGAGTATGGTACTATGACTTAAACATAGTACTGTATAGAGGAGGACATTATAGAGTATGATCCCTCGGAGTCATCCTACCTGACCTAGTATGTGGGATCCTATCGTTCGGAGCCATCTTACCCCTCCATGATTCGCTTGTCTTTAGATTCTTCTGCTTCTTCTACTGGTCCAGCTCCACCCTCGGTTTGAAGACGTGGATTCATTCATACTCGTACTGTACCCCATGGGTGTCGGCGTGCTTGTAGAGGGGGACAGGGAGATGATGCCCCCGGTGGATTCGGGAGCGGATATCTACCATTTGATGGATGACAGTTGCTGAGCTGGAGCGAGGATAGGCCTTTTTGGTTATAGATTATAGGGTTATCATTTCTTATATAGCATGTATGGGTGGTAGAGATTTCTGATGTATTTCTTTTCATGTTATATCTGGTTAGGCTATATTGTAGGGCCGACAGTAAATATCGGACCCATGGTTTATTATGTTGTACATGCTATGTTATTTTTAACTATTTTAACTATGATGGCTATGGAATAATATCATGTTTATCTAAGATGACTGCTCTTCCCTTATTTATTTTATCACACCACATGTACGAAATAATGATGTTTGATATTATGCGTTCACATCATGCTCATGGCTCTCATTGTTTTCAAAAGGTTTATATCATTATTGTTCAAAAAAAAAAAAAATTTGCCCTTATTTTTAGTATAAAGTAATTTCAAGCAATAAAGTTAGTTCCGAGAGAAAAAGTAACAACTAGTAATCCCATAATATGACTTAAGCATGGTATAGGAGTATTAGGATGTTACAAATGTCCCTTGTGCTTCAGTCACAGCCTAGGTAGGTTGTGACAATCTGGGATTGAAGGAGGTAGCCTAATCCTATGATGCTCGAGTTCGTTATATAAACATTGGCATAGGAGTTTTGATTTGGGCTTTTGTGAGTCCAATTGCAATTAGGCCTAGGCGTTAGTTTGTAATGATATTTATATATAAACTACTTTTTGGTCCCTACACATATCTGGATTTTGATTTTAGTCCTTACACTAAAAAATTTTTGGTTTAGGTCCCTATACACTAAAAAGTTTTAGTTTTGGTCCTTATAGTGGTCCTAAGTTGGTCTCTATCGTTAAAAATTACTAGACAACGATAATTTTTGCTAACATGGCTAACAAAATATGACAAGGGACTTGGTGAAACCCGATTGAGGTCTTTTGAGCCTAAAGGGTCGTTTGGATACTATTTCAGCCGCTTTTCTACTTTTTAAAAATGGTCATTTTAGATCTAAAAAAGGCCTAAAAAAGGTTGTTTCACAATTACATTAACACTATATCATATTTTTGTTAGATTTTATTAGCCAAGTTTGTAAAAACTAACTCCGTCTAATAATTTTCTAACAGCAGGTACTAACTCATAATTGAATATGAGTATATAGGGACCTAAACTAAGACTTTTTTAGTGTAAGGACTAAAACCAAAATTTGGGACATGTATAGAGACCTAAAAATGGGTTTAGCCTATATCTATCTATATATATATATATATATATATATATATATATATATATATGTTTGTTTTGAATTTGGCTCAATCGTGGTTAAACTATTAAATTTTGAATTAGTCCTTGATTTAGTATAACTAATTCAGTTTTTAGAACCTGGAAAAACTTTTTATAATTTTTCTATTCTTTTCACTTTCTCTTTGATTTGTAAGAGTGCAAGAGTAGAAGATTTTTGTTCTTCTTCTTTGATTGTAACCTTCATTACCTATTTTTATGTTGTTTTTAATGAACTACTCAAATTTATTAAATTTTAAGCTCCATTGTCCATATTTATTTTTCTCAATGACATATTTTACTAGTTTTTTTACAAGCTTTATATTTTTTCCCTTTTATTGTATCTTCTTTTTATTCCTGATAATATTTTCTATCTTAGTTTTGTAAGGAAAGGAGAATTGATCATAACTAATTTAAGAGGAGAGGTAATACATTGTTTAAGTTATAAAGGAGTGGCTATTGCCATTCCTCTATGTCTATTTCCACTCCAATTTTTATTAATTTTTATTTAATTTTACCAAAATAACCTTCATCTATTTTAACTAAAATGATATTTAACCAATTATTTATTAGTCATCATAATGTTATCAAAAGCTATTATTGTTAATTTAATATTTTTAAATATGTACTATTTATCTCATTTTTAATTTTTATATAGATTCTAAATATTACAAGTATTGATATTTAATTCTTTAATATAATGATTTAAATCTAAATATTAAATTGTTTTAAAAATTTTTTGGTGCAATATTTATTTAATAATATAATTACAATGAGTATTTTTTTAAAAAAATAGACATATGTGTCACAACCCAACCAAAACCACGATCGGCACTTAGGGATCTTTGGCCCTTAGCAAGCTTAACCAAACCATCTTGAACCAAACGGATAGAGTTTCCTCTAAACATTGGACTTTCCCTCAAAAGTGTAATATCCTCTCCTATACGGTACTACGCTTAAGTCATAGTACTACACTCGGGAGTGGTTACTGTTATCTGGATGACTCTTGTTTGATAGCTACCTCTGGCTATCTTCAATACTCCTTGAACTATCTGGATATAATACAGAAATAGGAATGAGAATTGAAAATGCTCAGTAGGATTCCTTATTCACCATATACTATGTCATCGTTATTATCTCCAGCTGCTTCGGTTTATTAACAAAAAGGTGAACATGCTATGTAATCTACCCAATTTAACAGTTCGAAAACATATTGTCTAAAGCAGAGTTGGATTTATTCACACACTAATTAAACAAAGAGGGAGTAATAGGTGAAATCAATAATAATAAGAACTAGCTAGTAGATAAAGATGTGTGCAGATGCACAAATTTTAAATCATATCAATACATTGGAATTATTCATTCATTTGTTAAACAAAGTAGAAATCTAAACATAAGTGTAGCAGACTAAATAACCTATATATATATATGGAAGCAATTAGGCTCCTGACAAGCAGAGAAAGGAATTGAAGCATAAGTATATCAATCTAAAGAACAAATGGATAATATGCAAATATGAATGCAACAGGAATTCTTGATGTAGATGCTTCCGTTTCTTTTTAACTTTCTTTTCTTGGCACACCTAGGCGTTACGTATCGCTATCCCTAGGGTGCTTATTTTTATCCTTATCCATACTTGATCTTCTGGGAGTCTTTGGCCATATAACTCTTGGGTAATAGTCTGCTTCTCAGGACTGAGCTCGTTCCTATACAAGAATGTCGGGTTTACTTTCCCCGACCTTCCCACCGATCTATTCCCCTTAACTTTAATCTGGGGCTGACCCAAGTATTATGGAACTTTTCTCATAACATATCTCTTATAGGCTTCATGCAAGCATGCTCGTGTATTAATGTGCATCTCATAATTTATCCATAATCTTTGCCAAAATTTCGACAGTATGACAGATCGTATTCGCTTCTCCTTGAATAGTGCTAGTATCATAGATAATCAATTATTCAGCAAAGCCACAATAATATATTCATTTTCAATATCATTCAATAACATTGCTAAAGGCACAACATTTTTGCTTAAGCATAAGCTTATGTCTATGTGCTTCACTTCTGCCCGGATTTTGTAAAATAAGCCATAATTTTTATTTAACTCCTTTGGACCTAAATTTTGGATATGTTGGAGTTTTATGTGTCTATTTTCTAACCTCTTTGGTCCCATTTAATTTTGATAAGTTTAGCTCAAGTTATTTGAAATTTACCTTAGGCTGCCCTACAACTAGCCAAAAATGCACCTTTAGAAGTAAAAATTCACAAAAAAAATTAGAAATCTAGGTGAAATCATATGAAACTTACACCAAATTAATGCGAACAGGATAAGTTTTTATTTCCAACAAGTTTCACTTCGTTTGACTAAGGAGAGCTCAAGTTATGAGTTCACAAAATTGATAGACTCAGATTGTCCTGTCTTTATTCCAACAGAACAAAGGGCAACTTCAATAATTTACTGGGAATTATAGAAAATAAATTTGACTATAAAATTTTTATAGGATTTCTCCTATGCCTCACCTTTCTACCAAATTTTGTTGCACTTCATTTCAAGTTGTATAGAGCAAGTTTTGCCGTAAACAACCTTCCCTACCCAGAATCAAATCCAAAAACCTAGGGCAAAATTCCAAAATTCATATCTCCCTAAATACTAACCCAATGACTTTATAATTTATATGTATGGAAATCCCTAGAAATCTAGTATCATCTAAAAATAGTTTCATCAGTTTGAAGTTTGTAGGAGATTCCGTATAGTGCACAAGTACAGACGCTGTAGGGATTTTGAGGAAAACATGGTCTATTTTGTTGATTCTTGTGTTCATCATTCAATATCCAATCTAACCCAAGCAAACATATGCTAAATCAATCATAAATCATCACATCATCACCATAGATCATCATTTATATGAGTAGAAGAAAATTTTCCAATCATCATCAATCCACAAAAATTAACCAAGTAAGTGAATCCTACCTTGATCCAATGGAGTAACTAATAAGGAAAGGAATTTTTGAGGAGTTTAGATGTTGGAGCTTCAAGAACAAGATGAAAGAGAGTAGCTGAGTTCCTCCTTCTTTTCATTTCTTTGGACATCGCATAAAGGGGCAAAGGAGCAAAAACTCTAGTGTTAATAATGATGGTGGTTGAAGGCTTGAATTCCCATTGGTTGGTTCATCAAGTGGCTCACAAATGAGCCAACAAAGCCTATCATTTGTATGGCTACCTTGTGCCACTTTTAAGTGGTTATGTGGCTAAGTTTTCAGCAATCAAACATAGGGTTTTGGTTGTGTAATTCTATTAATTCGGTTCTGACAGTTTAAAATACTGAATCTCTACTGATTTAATTCAAATTGGCAAAATGATTTTGAAGAATTTTGTGAAGCTTTCTATGTTGCTATTCAAATTGTTTATAAACCTAATCTCTCTAATTGGTACTTAATTGATTTCTAATTAATTTCACTTATTCGATAAAATCGAATAATTTAGTTAAAAAAGATAAGATTTTTCGGATGTTACAAAAAGGTCATATGGATATTCCCTATAATTTTTCAGATAAACAGACTAACTAATATAGAAATAATCCACTAATCTGACGTTTGAGTAATTTAACCAAGTTCACAAGCAAAAAGAAGCAAGATCCTGTCTATAGTCCATGTAGCACATCTCTACACTACTTAGATACAAAGTATTTCAAAACATATGCAATTACATCAAAATAACTCCATGCCCACTATAACATCCACAGTTTCATTGTGCTAAATTTTCTTTTATTCTGCTCGAGATCAGAACTTGGATCTTGTAGCTTGACTTCTGCTATCTTGATTGAACATGGAAACCAGAGCTTGCAACCTAATTCTACTCATTATACGCTAAGTCAAAACTCATCTGCTCTTGTTGAACTCGGGGATCAATTCAAAAATCCGAACTCATGTCTATTCCATTTGAACCCAAAACTTGGTGTTGCTTGTTTTGCTTGAAAACGAATCCCAAAACTTGAGATCATCTTTTCTAACGGAACTCGAAGATTGATATTACTGGTTCAACTTGAAGTTGGAGATGAACTCGGAGACTGGAACTCGTTGCTACCTATTCGGCTCGGGAACCTGATCTAATTGAACTCGAAACTCGAGAACTCGGTACTACCTATTGTGCATCAACTCGGAACTCAGGAAACTGTAACATTCCCATTTTTTTTTTCTTGTGCTAGGTTGCCTCAATAATCTTGAGTAACTAGGTATTTAATAAAGAATTAAAGAATGAGGCTTAATTAAGAGATAACTATGAAGAGAAAATTGAGAAGATGTTCAATCAAGATTAGAGAATTTTGACTTGAGCATTAATTGCCATTGGTTAGCTTAACCAAGTTTGATTAAGGGTAATTAAGCATAATTAAGATTTTACCCTTGCTAATCATGCCAATATGAGTTAATCACTAATTTTTGATTAATTAAGTTACAAGAGCACTTAATCACATCATCAAAATTCAAATTAAGTCAACTAGACAATAAAGCATTGATGATGTCACTAAAGTATAAAGTAAGAGACAAGATCACTTTTTGCAAGAGATAGTACACACTATCTCCCTTATCATCTAATTTCTCCCCTTAAACCTTAATTAACACAAAATGACAAAAAATATCTCCCCCAAACCCCTTTGAAACCTATGGCCACTACACACACAAAAACACACACTCACTTTATTTTTCAACTCCTCATTCTCTCTCTAAGCCTCTCATTCTCCAAGTTCTCTCTACTCTTTCTTCCTCCTCTTCATCTTCATCTTCTTCTCCTCTATTCTTCAAGACACCATAACCAAATCTTCATCACTAAAATCGTTTGGTCTTTGAAGACAAGAATCAAACACCACAAGTTCCAATTTCTCAAGAACACATGAGCTCTCATCTCTTTCTCTAGAAGCTGCCGCCACCACCACTTGAAGGAGTCATCTTCACCTTTTTTTCTCTTCAAGAAGGCGCTACAACACACCTTAGGTAGTGATCTCCTACTTTCTCTTTTGTTGCTCAAGCAAGCTTGAAGCTTTGACTCTCACCATGGCCAAGAGCTTTAAGCAAGAACTTGAGAAAAGCTTTATTCTCTTCTTGAGAAAAGTTCTTTTTGAAAAGTTTGCTTCTTGAGCCTTGTTCATGATACGTTATGTGTTAATTAAAACTCTCTTTTCTTGAATGCTCTAAAAGCTTCCATTTTTCTTCTATGATGCGTGTGTTCTTGGTGTTCTTGTAAGTTGTTGAAAAGAAAAACTACTTCTTGAAGGTGTCTTGCTCAAAGTTTGATTCTTTTTAGAATGAAGAGTCTATGATTGAAAATATTCTTTGTTTACATCTTCTTTATGATTTCATGTGACCAAGAACATTCTAAAGCATAAAACTTTAAAAAGTTTGTTTCTTGAAGTCCAAAAAGTGGCGCAAATAGCATATACTTCTTTAAAGATTCATTTTATTTTTCTTGAAGACAAGAATAATAGTAAAAGTCTAACCTTTCTTAAGATATAAAGCTTTTTAGTTACAAAAGTAAGAACTTGTCATTTTATGTAACAAAGGTTGAAACTTGAAGACATGATATTGCATGAAGTTTCAAACTCTAATCAAAATGAAACATTTTAGTCATAAAAATGAAAAGTTACAACTTTATTTATAAAGATTGAACCTTGAGGATAAAATATTGAGTTAAGTTTCAAGCTTTCTTCATGAATAAATCTTTTAAGTCCTGTGAGTGAAATCTTGTAACTTTAAGTTATAAAGTAGGAATCTTGAAGGCATAATAATGATTAAAAGTTTCAACTTCCTTAAAGAATAAGACTTTTAGCCATAAAGATAGAATCTTGCAATTTTATTTAAGAAAGTTTGAATCTTGTAACTTTGGTTGTAATAAAAGTCACCTCTTGATGATGGTGGACACATGGTGTTGTTAGCTTTATGAGTGTGTTTATGCACTATTATGACCCAAAGAACTAGAGGGATCTCAAAATCCTTTGGGAACAGAAGTATAATTAGGGCCTCTAATCATACCATGAACCTAGGAATCATTAGTGTGCCACCTCAAGGAAACTAAAATATTTGAAGATCTTAAGTTAAACCTAAGAAAGAAGCATGAAAACCTATAACCAAAGCATAACTTTACATGAGAATCAAGTGGCCAAAAGCCTATAACACACAGTCCTTTTAAGCTATGTGATTCTCTCATGATTAAACATGAGGAACCATATGATGACTCATAAGACTTCTCACAAAGGATAATGCAATCATAGACACCTTTTAGGGCATGAATATATGATGCTATTAAGCATAATGTATGGTACGTTTAATTGAGTATTGACTCATGATTGAATGACTGTTGACAATTGATATGATGATATTAGATGAATATGATTGGTTGTTTGCTGAAATTTCCATGGTTGGCAATTTTGGGGAATCTCCGGTCTAGCCATTATGCTGTCGAATTTTCGTCAAAATTATGGACTTAGTCATATCTATTTTCAGTATAATGCATATAAAGATGTAAGATGTACTTATGAGAAAAGAAATAATTGGATGTGATCCTTCAAAAGGGAAGTGATCCACAAAAACAAGATAAGTGGGCATGATTCTTCAAAAAGGAAGGTGACCTATTAAAAGACCCCTCTACTTTGGAGGTACGGGCCCTAGACCTTTCCAAAACTAGAGGAACCTTTGTTAGCTTTGTCTAGTTTTAGATTAGCACTGTGTGACGATGGTCATGAAATGAGCTCAAGTCCTATAGCAATCCATTCGAAGGGTATGTAAAGTAATGAATGTTAAGCACATGCTAAGTATGAAAGTAAAGATTAAGAAAAACTCTAGTCAAGTCCATGAATGTGCATGCATCTTTATTTTCTCGTATGTGTGGCCATGAATATTTATATTATGCTTTAGTATGGATGTTTCTATTTTATGGCCTCATGTTACTCTATGTTATGCTTGTGAGATTTAAATTAAAAGAAATCCACTTTGGAAACTTATGTTTTCAAAACCTTTAAAATTGGATCTACGCATGTTCACCTTTTCATACTTAAACCTGAAGTAGCTAGGATGACGATGATGACCCATTAACTATCTAGTTGGGATCCTACTGAGAAATCCTGTATTTTTCACTCTCATGTTTCTGTGTTGTCTTTAGAGGATGCTGTTGAGCACCGTTGTGATCTTCATTGAGTTTCCGGTCATGCATTGGCACTTTGATTCGGTGCTAAGTATGTCTGTGCTGACTGCTTGAGTAGCAGTGAGGGTCTATATGTTTCACAGCCGTTAGTTTCGTGCTACTGTAATGAGTCCATTCTTCTACTCGCATGAGCTATATGATGACATTACTTTGGATGACATGTTTCCACCATTCCATCCTTGGATATACCCCACTGATGGAGAGTCCAACTCTGACACCCGCCTGATCCTGACTTATTCTGTGGAGTTTGATCCCTGGAGCCATCATACCCTTCGGTGATTCTCTTGTCTTTGGATTCCTTTTCTTCTGTTGCTAGCCAAGCACCACCCTCGAGCCATACCCGAGCCATGCCCCATGGGCATGGGGGTGCTCGTGGAGGAGGAGGTGGAGATAAAGAACTCAGTGGTTTCGAGATCGAATACATTCTGTTATGAGGATAATTTGGATAACGCATGCCAAGCTAGACGCAAGGATAGCCCTTTTTGTTGGTAGTTATATGGTTATCATTTTCATGGCATGTTATGCGGCTCCGCAAGTATACCGAATTGTACAAGTAATTAAGTAATAAGTAAAGTATCGTTCCCACGAGGATAGATCAAATACCAAAATAGTCTAAGGGACTAACTATTTGGATATAATGGAATTACTGATGAGGAAATTAAAATTAAAATTTAAATAAAATAAAATAAATAAGAAAAATACTAATGCTAAAAATTCTAACAGTATGGATAAATGCAATGGGATGGATATTAGGGGTAAATAATTTCACCTATTACAGACGAATTTACTATGAATTTCAGTTAATCAATTCCTACCCTAATTGACTCACAGTCGTTCCCCTTAATTTATTCCTAGCCTCTCTCAAGGTCAAGCAATACTCTTTATCCTAAACTGATTGCCTAATCGCTTAGTACAAACTAATCTAGGAAAAAGTTGAAGCTCTATGGGTTCCTATGTTGACCGCATGAACTGCATTTGTCTATCTCTAGTTTTCACTCAGCTCACGGTGCTTATGTTAAGAGGCTCTTTTCACAAACCCTCTCTTGAGTTATTGTAAATCCCCAAATCAATTACTTGGTGATCAAGCAATTAAAAACATTAAGCACAAACAAAAACACTAAGCAATAGAGATAGAAAACAAGATTAACATTAATCCATGAGTAAACTTGTCTCATACAAAAAGGGTCCATTAATGCCCTAGCAAAAGAAACTTAGTTCATAACTGAAGAAAAGAAAACAATGGAAGAGTATGAAGATGAGGAGATAGAAGAAACAAAAGCCATAAAGATTTCTGGCTTGAGACAAAAGATTCGGAAGAATGTGGATCTCTCCGTGTTGAACTTGAGCTCTGCAATCCTTGAATCTTCACCTTCAATCTCTCTAGAAAAAGTCTTCTATCTTGGGAAGGGTGTGTGAGTGTCTAGGGATCTTTTCTGACCTTATGTGCTGCCTTTTATAGTTTACGGATCCTTTTCTCGAATTTTGGCCCGAGCCAGCAGCTTGCTGCAAATGGCGTCGCGCTATAGCGTAAGGCAGTGAGCGTGCTTGACAGTGCTAACCATTTTTACACACTTCCAAGCTCTTTAGCGGTCAGAATAGTTGGAATTTGGCATCAGACATAGAAACAGAGATTGTAGATCTTTGAGTAAGCTTTCCAACACAATAAGAATCACCTCAATCAGATTTCTGTAGCTCATGATACAAGTGAAAAAGTGATGAAAGGTCAAACTTGACAGCATCAAAAACAAGATGAAGCTTCAATCTTGCTTCACCTTTTCCTCCTAGAAGACTCGAGAACTGGAAAAAGTGTCCAACAACAAAGTTGGAGATCTTCTTCTGTTCTTTCCAAAGTATCTTGAATCATCATAATCCGACTTCTGGAGAGCTAGATATCGAATTTTCAATGCTGAAAGGTCTTGATTTTATGCAAGATAAGCTCTCTCATGGCTCCAAATTCCAACTTGAGTGCTTCTACCTAATAATAAGTAGACCAAAAATATAAATAAGTATCTAAAATATAAGAAAATAACAAAAAATAAAAGTACCACCTAATCTAAACTACTTAACGAAAATAAAACAAAATATTAACTAAACTAAACAATTATATCCCAAATTAAATAAAAACTAACAAAAAATATAACTCACTACAAGGACTTATCACATGTATAGGTGGTAGAGGTTTATTATGTATTTCTTTTATGTTTGTATCTGGTTAGGGATACTTTTTAGGGTTGACAGTAGATATCGGTCCTATGGTTATTTAAATGGAACATGTTAATCTTATTTTATATTTATATTTATCTAAGTATGATGACTGTGAAGTGACTATTGTGGCTAATTGAAATTATTGTTCTTTATGTTGCTTTTATTTATTTTAACGCACCGTGAGTATAAGTAATGACGCTTAAGTTCTATACATTCATGATACGCTCATGGCTCTTGTTTTTCTAAAGGTTTATCCTACTATTTTTCAAAAAAAAAAATTTACCCCTATTTTCGATAATAAAGTAATTTCAAATAGCAAGTTAGTTTCTGTGAGCAAAAGTAACGACTATAATTCCATAATGCGACTTAAGCGTAATATGAAACTATTAGGGTGTTACATTTTGGTATCAGAGTAGTTCATCCTTGAAGAGCCCAGGGATGAATTGACTATGCTTCTAAGCATATGCATTAGTTAAGTCATGCTTTGAGTCTCGTTTGTATAATGGGACGTAGGAATTAGACCGCATGATCATCTATTCTGAATGTAGTTAGTTGCTGGTTCACTCAGCATAAATGTTGAACCTAATCAACTTAGTGTCTTCTATTTTGTGTACTAGGAACTAATGGCATCAAGGAGGCGTGGTAGGCCCCGCAATGAGCCGGAAGGTCCTAAAGAAGTTATGGGGGCATTTATAAGATGGCTGCTGCCATGAGGGAGCAGGCTATTGTTGCTCATCGGTTGATGGAGCAGATAGAGCAAAGGAACGAGGAGAACTCAGAAGGATACAATGGAGGAGTTGAGGTAGACTTGGAATACCTCAAGTTTGTTGAGTTCAAGAAGGCGAATCCACCAAGTTTTAGAGGAGCATACAATCCCAACCAAGCTGATGAATAGATTAAGGCCATTGAAAAGATTTTCACAATGTTGGCCTGCACAAAGCAGTAGAAGGTAGCCTTTGCTACCTATATGCTAGAAGCAAATGCTGAGTTCTGATGGGTGGGCACCAAGAGGTTTTGGAAGGTGCTCATACCCATATCACATTGGAGGTTTTCAAGATGCATCTTTATGAGAAACACTTTCCTATTTTCGTGAGAAATGTAAAGGAGCTGGAGTTCATGAGTCTGCATCAAGGGACCGTGAATATTGCTTAATACGCTGCTAAGTTCGAGGAATTGTGCAAGTTCTTGACAATCTATCAAAGGAACTTGGATGAGCAATGGAAGTGTGTCAAGTTTGAAGGAGGATTGCGGGAAGACATCTTGGCGTCGATAAGTCCCATGGAGATTTGTGACTATGATACACTAGTCAACAAGTGTCGTATGGTGGAAGATTGCAATCGTAAGCTAGCTGTGGTGAAATCAAAGGCGTACAAAAAGAAGTTGGCACCACAAGGGAAAAAGTTCAAGTAACAACCCTCGAAGAAAGCCATTTCAAGGTGGAGGCTTCAAGGGTAAGTAACCTCAGAAGTCTGCTGGAAAGCCACCAAAGCTCGCGAATGGTCAAGATTGCATTAAGTGTAGCAAGTACCATGGAGGATGCCCTTGCTATGCTGGCCAAAATGTGTGTTTCTAGTGTGGAAAGGCTTGGCACATGACCAAAGATTGCACTGTCAAGTTGCCATCGCCTACCAACAAGCCCCAACATCAAGGAAAGGTCTTTACCCTCAACACTAAAGAGGCCACTCAGTCTGACGATCTAATCTAAGGTAAGTATGAAGTTAACGGTAGGACCTTAATTGTACTATATGATTCTGGTGCTATACACTCATTTATTTCTCATGATTGTGTAGATAGATTATGATTGCCTGTGTCTGAGTTACCTTACATGTTGATAGTGTCTACTCCTTTTGGGAAACTAGTAAAAACTTGTCATTATTGTCGGAGGTTTTGTTTCCAAATTGATGATAGATCTTTTATAGCATATTTGATTTGTTTGCCCTTATCTGGTTTGGATTTGATTATAGGCATAGATTAACTTTCGGCCTATCAGGCTATGATAAATTATTATGAGAAATCTGTTGTGCTTCCCCCTGTACCCATTAAACCTATTGAATCTATTTGTCTACGGTTGAGCTTTGTTAAAGTAGGAAGTAATGAGTCTGATAACTAGGGATATGTTCTCCTTATGCCAATTGAGGTAGAACTTGAGCATGTGTTAGATGAGATCCTTATAGTTAGGGAATACACAGATGCATTTCCTGATGAAATACCCAAGTTTCCCTCGGAGAAGGAGATAGAGTTTTCCATAGAATTGGTACTAGGCATGGGGCCAATCTCTATAGCACCCTATAGGATGTTTCCAATAGAGTTGATAGAAATAAAGAGTCAGCTAGAAAAGTTGTTGGGAAAGAGGTTCGTGAGACATAGTGCCTCACCATGGGGAGCCCCAGTGTTGTTTGTGAAGAAAGAGGATGGGAGTATGAGGTTGTGTGTGGACTATAGGCAGTTGAACAAAGTGATGATTAAGAACAAGTATCCCCTACCTAAGATAGATGACGTCATGGACTAACTACGTGGTGCAGCTATGTTCATGAAGATTGATCTGAGGTTTGAATATCATCAGATAAGGGTGAAAGAGGAGGATATACTTAAGACAGCCTTTACGATGAGGTATGGGCATTATGAGATCATAATGATGTCATTTGGATTGACCAATGCCCCTGTAGTTTTCAATATAAACAGAATTTTTAGACCTTACCTAGGCAACTTTGTAGTTGTTTTCATAGATGACATTCTTATCTATTCAAGAATGAAGGAGGAACACAAAGAGCACTTAAAGGTCGTGTTGGGAATCTTAAGGGAAAAGAAGCTCTATGCCAAGTTGTCGAAGTATGAATTTTGGATTAAAAAAGTGAAGTTCCTAGGACATGTACTATCATAATAAGGAATTACAGTGGATAGTAGTAAGATTGAGGCTGTGATGAATTAGGAGAGACCAACCTCGGTGACAGAGATAAGGAGTTTCTTGGGTATAGCTAGTTATTACCGTAGGTTTATAAAAGGATTTTCCCATATATCCCTGCTTTTAACCAAGTTGACAAGGAAGAATGCCCCTTTTATGTGGATTGTGGAGTATGAAACAAGTTTTCAAGAGTTAAAGGAGAAGTTAACCTCAACCCTAGTATTAGTGTTGCCTGACCCCTAGTAGACCCTTTGAGGTTTATTGTGATACCTCTAGGAGAAGATTAGGCTGTGTCTTGATGCAAAATCGAAATGTAGTGGCTTCTGCCTCTTCGTAGTTGAAGCCTCACGAAGTAAATTACCTAATCCATGGCCTGGAGTTAGCAGCCATAGTGTTTGTCCTAAAGATATGGAGGCATTATCTATATAGAGTAAGATTTGAGGTGTTTTTGGATCATAAGAGTTTGAAGTATCTCTTTGATCAAAAGGAGTTGAACATGAAGCAGAGGAGATGGATGGAGTTTTTGAAGATTATGAATTCGGGTTGAACTATTATCCCAAGAAGGCTAATGTGGTGGCAAATGCCTTAGGTCGAAAGTCACTACATGCATCCTGGATGATGGTTAAGGAGTTGAGCTGGTGGAAAGCTTTAGAGACCTGAACCTTGAAGGTACCCCAACCCCATATAGCTTAAGATTGAATCAAATGAGGGTGACGAGCAATTTCAAGGGTCAAATTGCTCAAGCCCAAAAGAAAGAAGAAGATTTTCTTAGAGCCATAACCTTGGTTGAAGAAGGAAAGTTTAAAGGTTTTGCTCGAGACATGGATAGACTATGGAGGTTCAAAGGAAAAGTTTGCATACCTACAAGTGGTGACCTTCGAAGAAGGATTTTGGAGGAGGCTGACAAGAGCCAATTCATCGTACACCTTAGTGTGACAAAGATGTACCAAGATGTCAAGAAGATGTTTTGTTGGCTGGGAATGAAGAAGGACATATCTGAGTTGGTGAATAAGTGTTTAGTCTGCCAAAATCTAAAGAATAAACACCAGAAGCCCTCTGGTATGTTGCAATTACTGGAGATCCCGAAATAGAAATGGGAGAGTATCTCCATGGATTTTGTGATAGGTTTACCCAAAACGCAAGCTAGTTTTCATGCGACATAGGCGATTGTTGACAAGTTAACTAAATCTACTCACTTTTTGCCCATTTGAGCTAATTATCCTTTAGAAAAGTTAACCCAGCTATATGTACAAAAGATAGTAAGGCTGCATGGTCTGCCTTCAACTATAATCTCAGATAGGGACCTAAAGTTTACCTCTAGATTCAAGGGAGCCTTACAAAATGCATTTGGGATGAAGCTTTGCCTAAGTACAGCTTATCACTCCTAGACTGATGGACAATTAGAAAGGACTATCCAAACTTTGGAGGGTATGTTGAAAGCTTGTGTGTTGGATAATCAAGGATGTTAGGATAAGTATCTACCCCTGATTGAGTTTGCTTATAACAACAGTCACCATGCGAGTATTAGTATGGCATCCTATGAAGCTTTATACGAAAAAAAGCACCAATCTCCCTTGTGTTGGTTTGAATCAAGTGAACAAAGTTTGTTAGGACCTGATCTTGTGAGGCAGACCACAGAGCAAATAAGGATGATTAGGGACATGATCCTTACAGCTCAAAACCGGCAAAAGAATTATGTGGATAAAAAGATAAAGCCTTTAGAGTTCCAAAAGGAAGAACATATATTCCTAATAATCACTCCTACAATAGGTATAGGTAAACATGAAAGTCAAAAAGTTGAGCCCCCATTTTCTTGGTCCTTTCCAAATCTTAAAATGTGTCAAATCAGTTGCTTATCAAATGACCTTACCTGCTAATTTGTCAAATCTCCATGATGTCTTTCACATGTCTCAATTGAGAAAATACACTTCCAATTCTAGTTATCTAGTTGAGCCTAAAAGTGTACAATTAAAGGAGGACCTAACCTTCAATCTACCACCATCTTGGATCATGGATCATGGGATAAGATAGTTAAGGAACAAGACCATGCCCTTAGTCAAGGTGGCTTGGGGTAAAGGAACTATGGAGGAGTATATGTGGGAATTGGAGTTCGAGATGAAGAAAGAGTTTCCCAACCTATTTACAAGTAGCGAATTTTGAGGGGAAAATTCTTTTTAAAGGTGGGGAGTAATATAACATCCTCAGTTTCGTTGTGTTAAATTTTCTTTTATTCTGCTTGAGATCGGAACTCGGATCTCATAGCTTGATTTCTGCCATCTTGATTGAACATGGAAATCAGAGCTCGCAACTTGATTATGCTCATTATGCGCTAAGTCGGAACTCATCTCCTTCTATTGAACTAGGTTATCAATTTGAAAATCGGAACTCATGTCTATTCCGTTTGAAATCAGAGATCAGCATGGAACTCGGAACTGGGTGTTGCTTGTTCTACTTGAGAATGGATCGTGGAACCCAAGATCACCTTTTCTACCGGAACACGGAGATAGTAGTTTGATGCCGCTTGTTTTGCTCTAAGTTAGAACTTGGAGATTGATGCTACTAGTTCAACTCAAACTTGGGTATGAACTCGGAGACTGGAACCTATTGCCTCCTGCTCAGCTCGGGAGCTCGAAGCTACTTGTTTTGACTGAACTTGGAACTTAGGAACTCGGTACTACCTGTTGTGCATGAACTTGGAACTTGGGAAATCGTAACATTCCCAATTTTTTTTTCCTTGTGCAAGGTTACCTCAATAATCTTGAGCAACTAGGCACTTAATGAAGAATTAAAGAATGAAAGCTTAATTAAGAGATAACTATGAAAAGAAAAATTGAGAAGATGCTTAATCAAGATTAGAGAATTTTGAATTGAGCACTAACCACCAATGATTGCTTAACCAAGTTTGATTAAAGGTAATTAAGCATAATTAAGATTTTACCCTTGCTAATCATGCCATAATCCTTGATTAATTAAGTTACAAGAGAACTTACATCATCAAAATTCAAATTAAGTCGACTAGACAATAAAATATTGATGATGTCACTAAAGCATAAAGCAAGAAACAAATCACTTTTTACAAGAGCTAGTACACACTTTGTCTCCCTTATAATGCAATTTGTCCCTTTAAACCTTCATTACAACAAAAGGACACAAAATATCTCCTCCAAACCCCTTTGAAACCTATGGCCACTACACACACACACACTTCATTTTTCAACTTTTCATTCTCTTTTTAAGCCTCTCATTCTCCAAGTTCTCTCTACTCTTTCTTCTTTCTCTTCATCTTCTTCTTCTCCATTCTTCAAGACACCATAACCAAAGGTTCATCACTAAGCATTTCAAAGATCACATCTTTTGGTCTTTGAAGACAAGAATCAAACACCACAACCTCCATTTTCTCAAGAACACAAGAGCTCTCATCTCTTTCTCTAAAAGCCACCACCACCACCACCACCACTTGAAGGAGTTATCTTCACCTTCTTTTTTCTCTTCAAGAAGGTGCTACAACACACCTTAGGTAGTGATCTCCTACTTTCTCTTTTTTTGCTCAAGAAAGCTTGAAGTTTTGGCTTTCACCAAGGCCAAGAGCTTTAAGCAACTTCAAGCATGAACTTGAGAAAAATTTCATGCTTTTCTTGAGAAAAGTTCTTTTTGAAAAGTTTGCTTCTTAAGCCTTGTTCATGATACCTTATGTGTTTATTAAAAGTCTCTTTTCTTGAATGCTCTAAAAGCTTCCATTTTTCTTCTATGATGCATGTGTTCTTGGTGGCCTTGCAAGTCGTTGAAAGGAAAAACTACTTCTTGAAGGTATCTTGCTCAAAGTTTGGTTCATTTTAGTATGAATAGTTTATGATTGAAAAGATTCTTTCTTTACATCTTCTTTGTGATTTTGATGAGACCAAGAACATTCTAAAGCATAAAACTTTAAAAAGTTTGTTCCTTGAAGTGCAAAAAGTGGCGCAAATAGTATATACTTCTTTAAAGATTCATTTTGTTTTTCTTGAAGACAAGAATAGAGTAAAAGTCCAACCTTTCTTAAGATATAAAGCTTTTTAGTTGCAAAAGTGAGAGTTTGTCACTTTATGTCACAAAGGTTGAAACTTGAAGACAAGACATTGCATAAAGTTTTAAACTCTAATCAGAATGAAACTTTTTAGTCATAAAAATGAAAACTTGCAACTTTATTTTATAAAGATTGAACTTTGAGGATAAAATATTGAGTAAAGTTTCAAGCTTTCTTTAAGAATAAATCTTTTAAGTCCGTGAAATCTTGTAACTTTAAGATATAAAGTTGCAATTTTGAAGGCATAATAATGATTAAAAGTTTCAACTTCCTTAAAGAATAAGACTTTTAGCCATAAAGATAGAATCTTACAAGTTTATTTAATATAGTTTGAATCTTGTAACTTTATTTGTAATAAAAGTCACTTCCTGATAATGGTGAACACATGGTGCTGTTAGGTTCATGAGTGTGATTATACATTGTTATGACCCAAGGGACTAGAGGGATCTCAAAATCTTTTGGGAATAGAAGTATGATTAGGGCCTCTAATCATACCATGAACCTACGAATCATTAGTGTACCACCTCAGGGAAACTAAAAGATTTGAAGATCTCAAGTTAAAGGTAAGAAAGAATCATGAAAACCCATAACCAAAGTTTAACTTCACATAAGAATCAAGTGGCTAAAAGTCTATAACATACACTCATTTTAAGCTATGTGATTCTCTCATGAGTAAACATGAGGAACAATATGATGACTCATAAGACTTCTTACAAAGGATAATACAACCATGGACACCCTTTAGGGCATGAATGTATGATGCTATTAAGAATGATGTATGGTAAGTTTGATTGAGTATTGACTCATGATTGAATGATTGTTGATGATTGATATGATGATATTAGATGAATATGATTGGTTGTTTGTCGAAATTTCCATGCTTGGCAATTTTGAGGAAGCTCTAATCTAGCCGTTAGGCTGCCAGATTTTCGTCAAAATTATGGACTTAGTCATATCTATTACATGTCCACATGTGCCTTGTTTTTCAGTATAATTCATATAAAGATGTAAAATGTACTTAAGAGAAAAGAAATAATTGGATGTGATCCTTCAAAAGGAAAGGTGTTCCACAAAGACAAGAAAAGTGGGCATGATCCTTCAAAAAGGAAGGTAACCTATTAAGAGACCCCTCTACTTTGGAGGTATGGGGCCCAGACCTCTCCAAAACTAAAGGAACCCTTGTCAGCTTAGTCTGGTTTTAGATTAGTACTGTGTGATGATGGTCATGTAATGAGCTCATGTCCAATAACAGTCTATTCCAAAGGTACATAAAGTAATGAATGTTAAGCATGTGCTAAGTATGAAAGTAAAGTTCAAGACTCTGGTCAAATCCATGAAGTTATACGAATGTGCATGCATCTTTATTTTCTCATATGCATAGCCATGAATGATTATATTATACTTTAGTATGTATGTTTCTATTTTATGGCCTCGTGTTACTGTATGTTATGCTTGTGAGATTTAAATTAAAAGAAACCCGCTTCGGGAACTTATGTTTTCAAAACCCCTAAAATTGGATCTATGCATGTTCACCATTTCATAATTAAACCCGAAGTGGCTGGGATGATGACGATGACATATTAACTATCTAGTCCGGATCCTACTAAGAAATTTTGTATTTCTCATTCCCTTATTTCCATGTCGTCTTTAAAGGATGCTGTCGGGCACCATGGTGATCTTCGTTGAGTCAAGGATATATGGCTGTTGTGATTTCTTGTATTATCTATGATGTGTTCTGATATGATGATATTAAGACTCTTTGTAAGTGATTTGAGTTAGCAAAACTTGAGTTAGGCTGGAGAAGAGATCAAAAAAACAAATTAGAGCCAAAATAAAAAAGTTAGTGAAGGTGAATCTTAACTATGTCCATACATCGAAGATGTACGGCTTCACCTACACCCACCGAAATTTGATTTTTATATGAAACTAGACATCCAAATATTTCCAACCATATAAATTATAAGGCCATTGGATTAGTATTGAGGGAAATATGAATTTTTGAAATTTATCCTAAGTTCTTGACCCTGGTTCTGACCAGTGTAATGTACAGGGCATAACTCGCCCTATACAAATTGAAATAAAGTGAAACAAATTTTTTTAGAAATATAACACATAGGGTAACATGTCATAAAAATTTTAGAGTTAAATTCATTTCCTGTAGTTCCCAGTAATTCACTTAATTTTCCTTATGTCTTGATTGGACAAAAATAGGGCAGTCCAAGTTCATCCACTTCAAGAGCTTATGACTTGAGCTCTACTCATTAAATTGGGATGAAACCTATTGGAAATGAAAGCTAGTTCATTCATATTTAAAATGGTATAGGTTTCATATAATTCCATTAAGCATTCTATTTTTAGTGAATTTTTAACTTTCAGGACTCAAATCTGCCTAGTAACAGGACAAACCTAGGTTAATCCCTAATAACTTGAGTTATACTTATCAAAATCAAATGGAATGAAAGAGGATTAAAACTAGACACATAATGCTAGTACATATTACAATTTCAGATCCAAATAAGCTAAGATGACTTTATGATAGAATTTAAAAAATAGGGCTGAACCAAGGGCATAAGATAGAATAAGAAACTCTAAGAATTTGCAAACTCTTGAACTCCAATTTATAAACTTGGCTAGTCTCTTTGATCAAAACCTTTATCCAACTATTGAAATATGGATATATTATGTTAACTCTACTTTTGTGACTAATTTGTTTCTTAGAGCTGGCACTATTCATGTAGAAGCTAACCTGATCAGTTATGTTGCCGAATTTTCGGCAGAAATTTATGAGGACTTATAGTATGAATGATTGTGCTATGATTCTGAGAATGCATGTGTTCACATATATGCTATGTGTATGAAAATTATGCATGCAAATAGGATTGAGGAATGATATGAGATATATGCATAAATGCATAGAGCATGCACATGCATGAATTTGTCCAAGAAATAGTAAAAGATTATGAGAACTTGCAAGAGAGACGTACCGAGCTATCACGTGAGGCATGGAATGGACCCAGCTAGCATAGGCCAAAGTGGTACTATCTAAGGCTTGGGCTAGCCCTCGACTAGATTTAAGGAGAATAGACCAGTGTAAGGGTCAGGAAAAGTAAACCCGTCACTCATATATAGGTACGAGCTCGGACTTGAAAAATAGGCTATTACCCAGGGATGAGAGAGATCATTCACCTTCGGGGGACCAAGTACAGACCAAAGGAAGCAAGTTGCAAATTAAAGAAAGAAATACACAAAGACAAGTGCACTTGCATCAAGTTACGTTCATGAACATATTGAAGTATCTCATGACATCAGCATGTTTCTATGACATGGTGTAATATATTACTCTGTTATTGTTATTACCTTGTTATTATTTCCTTATCTATCATGAGAAATATGAAGTCTTTGCTAGAAAATGACCCGCTTTGAGAAGGGTGATTTCAAAACTCAAAATTGAACCTGCTCTAGTATGTGCTCACATTTTCATAACAAACCGAAGTAGCTGAAATGTTTATGATGACACCCTGTGTGATTAGTGATGTGAGTTTATCTATTGAGAACCCTGTGTTCTCACTACATGCCTGTATGTTTTTTCGTAAACTTTCCAGCACCTAAGTTAGAGTTCAAGGGTGAAGCAGAGTACTGAGACATTTACTATGCAAGACCCAGGCGCGAGTCAAACTGGGAGACTACTGAGGCTGGCTACTAAATAGTGGAAAACAAGTTCTATGTTTAATGTTAGTCACAAATTTTCTTTTGAATTGTAATTATTTTATTTTATATGTATCAAAAACTTGGAAAGTATGAGACATTATTCAGAAATAAAGTATACGATTAAAGGGCCATATTATTATATTATTTTTTTCTTATTTTAATTATTTCATAGCACAGTACAACCTCTTAGTATAACTCCATGACTCGAGCATGGCTCTTACATGATAGAATGTGTTACAATGTAAGCATCAAGGAGTCTTCAATGGGCACTCTTACCCAAAAAGGATGATCAAGCAATGATGGCAGTTGGTCAAACCGTGAAGCAAAATATGGGGATACATAAGAATAAGTTGATCTCGGATCAAACAAGACATGCGCATTAAAAGAGCATACCAAAAGTGCACCTGCCACTGCTGCATTGGATGCCTGCGGATCCTAACGGGTCAAGGCAATACACATGGTTGTCCCCTCCCAACTTGAATAGATCCTCTACCACTACTAAAAAAGTGCTAAATAGAGGAGCTTTTATAAGGGAGGTTGCAAAAAATTGCCTCAAAACAGAGAAAAGAAAGCATTTCTCAAATTGCCCCAAATAATTAAATTTGTAGGGGTTTTTTGTATCTATTTGATGGAGTTTAAAACCTCCATAAAGTAAAAGTAGAAACTACTAAATATTTAATTTCCCTCTTTCTCGTATAACTCCCTCTCAATCACTTTCAATCCCTAAAATTCCCCCTCCCAATTCACTGTGGCTACTCAAAATCCCTAATCCCCAAAGCCTTTGATTTTCCCTTCAACCCATTACTCCCTAACCTCTGTGCACACATCTGCTCCACCAATCTTCTTACACTTGACCACGCACGGCTTCACTCCGCCACACCACACACGGCTTCTCTCCATCACTCCACTCACGGCTTCCCTTCGCCACACCACTCACAGCTAGCTCCTCCACACTTTGTTTGCTCCGTAGCGCAAAGTTCCCTCGGCTACAGAGCTCTCTCACTCTATTGCCTCGTGCATCATCTATCCTGTTCTTACTTTCTTTCAGGTTTAATTCTTTCATCACAATGGCTACTTTCTCCTTTAGTTAACCTTTTTTGATTTTCTGCTGGCCTTGTCTATCTATTTAAAAGATGATGCAGAAAAAAAGGGAAGCTCTGTGACTTCGAGTAAAATTTTTGAATTCTAGGTCCACATTGCTTTACTGTCTAATTTCTTATGCAACTTCATTTGCATTCAATTAATTACGTAGTAGAAAATAACTTAGCAATGTCATAGAATCCACATATTCAAATAGTTGTTGTACTGGAGCTTTATGTTATGACAATAACGATCAACGTGTATGCACATTTTTATTGCAGCTTAGCAGATGGGTAGATACTGCAAGTTCCAGCTTGTCATACTTTTTTATGACTATGCTAATCAATATAGATATCACTTTACATCATTTTTATTAACCAAGTTTTAGAATTAGCTGTTAAATATAAATAATCTATTATTCAAATATATGTATTAGTTAAGTAAAAAATTGATATAAAGCTAACGTATATAAATGTATGTAAGTAGCTACCATATTAGATATTTTGCATTGGACCAATATTTGTATTTTTAATTAATGACGTCATGCCTAAAGAATTCTATTATGTCTAACCGTAAATACATACACTAATTTATAGCTATAAGAGATAAAAAGTTAAAATAAAACACACTTATATATATATATATATATATATATATATATATTCAGGTGATGTGATTTCTATTTCCACTCTCAAAGTCATATATGATACAGCCATTTTAATATAGCTGATAAAACATAAGAGTCTAATTATTTTAATATCAAGTTTTTTGCTAACAGATTTGCCATTTTCTTTGATAGAAGTCATATACTCATTTTCTTTTCTTGTAGTGATGGATTCTTTTTTGCAGTAAAGGAGGTGTCTTTGCTGGATGAAGGTAACCAGGGCAAACAGAGCATTTTCCAACTTCAGCAAGTGGGAACTCTTTAGTGTAACATCCTCCCAAAATACAATATTATGCTTAAGTCATAGTACAATACTCAGGACTTGTTACTATTACCTGAGCAGACCTCTTCTGACAGCAACTTTAGCCGTCTTTGGAACTTTCAAGCTATCTAGAGATAACACAGAAATAGGAGTGAGAATCTTAAATTCTCAGTAGGATTCTCTAACTATTATACATAATATCATCATTGTCATCTCCAGTTACTTTGGTTTATTATGAAAGAGGTGAACATGTTATATAAACTGTTCAATTTTATGGTTTGAAAACATACTGCTTGTAACGTTCGAGAAATTCTAGTTGTTCAGTTTTATCGAATAAGTGAGTTTAATCAAAATTTGATTAAACATTTACTTAAAGCCAATTAAGTGTGATTTAAAAGGATTAGGCTTGATGGAATTAGATTAGGAGCATAGAAAACCCCACAGAAAATTTTCAAGCCAGTTTACCGATTTAAGGGAAATCGGTAAGATTTCAATATTTCAAACTGTCGGAACCGGACCAATGGAAATTTTCTATGAGTGCCCTAGAATCAACGGCTAAGATTTAGCCAAATACCTCCCTCAAGTGGCGCCTTGGCAGCCCTTGATGATGGGAAGCTAAGCTAGAATTGAGAGCAAGGTTGAATCCACCAATCATCATCCACCTTGCCTCAAAAATCTTTGCTTTTTCTTTCCTTCCCTCAACCAAAATTTCGGCCACTCCTTGCTGAAGCTCTCTTCACTTCTTCTCTCCTCACTCTCATCTCCACTCCATTTCCATCTCTTCTTCAAGCCTCATCACAAGTTACTACCATCAAAGGCACAAAATCAACACAAATTGCATTAGACAAGGTAGGAAATCCTACTTCTCTTCTTGTTTTCTCTGATTTGGGGGTGCATGGTGAGTATGTTCAATCTGAAATATTGATGTTATATAGAGTGATGGTGATGGTTTATGATTAGTTTTGCATGTATGTTGTGATTAAAATTGGAATTGAGAGCAAATAGCTTGAAGGAGGGAGACAAATCTAGAAGCTGTTAGGGTTTTTCCCCGGCGGTCCATACGGCAAAGCATACGGATCCTCTTACCGCCATTTAAATTTGATGAAACCATTTTTATATGAAACTAGACATCCAGCACTTTCCATACATATAAAATATAAGCCATTAGATTAGTATAGAATTAGTTATGAATTTTTGAAGTTAGACCTAGAAATCTAGGTTCTCACCCGGGCAGCATGGGTTGAGAAGGGTGTAACTCACCCTATACAATCTCAAATTGAGTGCAACTAAAGTTTTTTGAAAGCTAACACATGAGAGAATATTCCATAAAAATTTCAGAATTTAATTCGTTGTCATTTGTTCCCAGCACACCAATGAAGTTGGCTTAGGTTTAAACTGGCCTAGAATAGGACAGCCCAGTAGGGTAATGTTTCGAGATAATATACTTAGGTAAATGACATGAAACCTAATTCATTTGAAAGCTTGTTGTGTTAGCTTTAATTTGATATAAAATTCATAAAATTTCACTGAGTTGTCTATTTTTAGTGAATTTTATTTTATAAGGACCCAAGTCTGGCTAAGAATAGAGCATGCTGAAGTAAAACATTTATATCTTTAGCTATACAAATCCAAATGAGATGGGACTAAAAGGGTTAGAAACTAGACACATAAGGCTACAACATATCCATAAAATTAGGTTTAAATGAGTTGAATTGAAATAAGGGTGAAGTATACAAAACCCGAGCAGAACAGGGAAGAATAAACTAAAAACCATATTGATATTTGAGTTGAGACCTATGAATGAATCTATGAATGTATATACATAATTGCTAGTCTATATTGAATTGTAAGCTTGTATAATTGTACTGGTTGTCTGGCACTATTCATGGGAAAGCAGACTCGATCCGTTATGCTGCTAAAATTTCGGTAAAAGATTCATATGTTGTGTAATTTAAAATAGCATGAGTGTATGATATATGAATACTCAAGTTAGATGTGCATTCAATTCATGATATTGTAAAGGATTCCATTTTACTTGGGCCAGCCTCGGAACAAATTAAGGGGAATAGATCAGTGGGAAGGTCGGGGAAAATAAACTTGGCAGTCCTGTATAGGAACGAGCTCGGTCCTGAAAAGTAAACTATTACCTAGAAGTATATGGCCAATGACTCCCAGGGGACCAAGGATGGAGATAAATTCTAATAGGCGAAAGCCTTCCAGAATAAGATGCATTTCTAATTGCACATTCATATGCACATTGTAATGCTTATTAATTGACTGTCCTAGATACCTGTTTATTTTTCATAATATGCTATTGCTCTGTTACAATTATTGTTTAATTGCCTTAGTATTTCTGTTGATTAAAATTGAGCTTGTTTCGGTGTATGTTTTTCAATAAGTATTTAAGTTAAATATCATTTTGTATTGTACTACTGGAAATTATTGAAAGATCGAAACAACTGCGAATGACAGCGATGACAAATATGTAGAACTAGGAATTTCTACTGAGAAATTTTATTTCTCACCCTACTGTATATTTCCGCATCATTCTCAAACTATGGAGCATGCAGTGACAGGAGTCCTATTCATAGAGTTCCCTGAGCTCTAAATCCATATCGACCCGTTCCTAGATTCTGTATATATATCTTGCAGGTGCCAGTTTCGTTTGTATTTCTTTTTCCAGAGAGACTTCGCCGTACCACTTATGCACCCGCTGTTTGACCCCGCTGTCCTGTATATTGTCATTCCCCTTCATATAGCCCATTCATTTCCACCTCCACCAGCAGCAGCACCAGCACCAGCCCTAGCTCCTATGGCCCCTCCTGCTTCTCCACCACAGCAAATGCTTTCCGCCTCTATGTCAGAGGAGGATCCATCTGAGGCAGTGAGTTCCTCCTCATCTTCTGCTCCTAGCGCAGGGCATCCCCCTGAAGACGCACCCATGGCGAATGGGTTTCTTTCCTCAAACTCCGGTTAGACAGCGGATATGCCGTAGTGATAGTAGATGTACAGGATGACCCTCTTTTGGCAACCTGGGCCATGGATAGATGAGTATAGATTAGGAGTAGTATATGAAGTGTCCCATGGGGACCACTTAGGGTATTGTGGTTAGGGACCGGCCGTTTTATTTTGTGCTAGCGCCCTCATATTTTTTTTTTTACCCTGTATCATTTTGTCAAACTTGAAAAGCAGACGTTTATGTATATATTTCAGATGTATGTTGCAGTAGTTTTGTCCTTATTGCACTTTTATTTATGTTATGTTGTTTACAGTATACTAATTAACTAGTATTTATTCCGCTGTCTAGCAGAAAATATTATTATGCGAATAGTCACCTTTATATGAGTGATTAATAATGATACAGAAGATAGAATTTAATCAGTTCACTACACGTAATCACTTATCATATAATCTATTATGACTTAAGCATAGTACTTGTCTGGTAAGGTGTTACACTGTCCGAAGCAAGGTTCATTTTATTCATACACTTGTCATTTGGATGAGCCAATACAAAGTCATATCATGAATTATACTGTTAATAATATTATTGAAATGTATTAAAATACAATAACACCAATATATTGAACACATAAAATCTGCACACGCCTTTACTTGTACTTGAATTTATGCAGATACACATAACTTTCTTTTCTTCCTTTATCTTCCTTTACTTGTTACACATATTCCAGAATACGATCGCCATGTCATACTCTATCAGAGCGTGATACTCGTCACAGCATAAATAGATAGAGCAGTTTCAGCATCAACAAAACATGGGATATAATTATGCAAATACTCATATTTGAATTCATGCAAATGCACTGGTGCTTTTCTTTAACTTTCTTTGCTTCTTTTCTTGTGGTTCTTACACTAGCTGGGTCATACCATGCCTCATGTAAGCCCTATCCCCTATACTCACACTAGCTGGGTCGATGCCATGCCTCATGTGAGTGGGGTGCTTGCATATGTTTTTATCTTTAGTCTTTACTGCCCTTAGGTAGTCTGATCTAGGAGTGAGCTCAACTCGTGGCCGTCGTCACACAGTACTAACCCGCAAGGGGACCCACGTGCCTCTAGGTCGGAAGGACTCAGTTGACCATCTGCCTCCAACCTAGAGGGACCCAAAACTTCCAAGTGAAAGGACCCACATCTCTGTCTTTTAACTGCCTTCTCCTAGGAGGGACCTAAATAACTGCCTCTAAGTGAAGGGATCCAATCTTGTCTTATTTAACTGCCTTCATAAGGAGGGATCTCATAACTACCTCCAGGTGAAGAGATCCACATTTAATATATTCATATCATTTCATTCTTATACTTAATCATGCATATGCATCATTGTTTACTTTCATATATCCTTACATCTAGAATTTCATATTCATCTCATATCATAAATATTCATAACACATAAATGCTCATAGCTTCATTTATTCATATGCAATTATGCATACGCTCATAAGAATGATTCATGATCATGTCATCGTAAACTGTTCATATCATAAATTTCTTGTAAAGTAAACATTCATAGTTGCATAGACTTCTGCCAAAATTTCGGCAGCATAACGGATTGAGTCCGCTTTCCCATAAATAGTGCCAATTTTAGCAGACAGTCAGTCACAGTAAGAGATCAAATATAATGCATTAATCTTTCAAACACCAACATGGAATTGTAACACTTAGGCTTTACTTGAACTCATACGTGACTTAGGTACCAAATCCTTTAACTTTGGGAATCCTGCTCATATTCTTCAACTCTACCCATTTTTAGAAATTAAACCTTAAATTCATCTTAACTCATTTGGACCTGAATTTTGGATATGTTGAAGTATTATGTGTCTATTTTCTAACCTCTTTGGTCCCATCTAATTTTGATAAATATAACTCAAGTTATTTACGTTTTAACCCAGCCTGCCTTGTGGCTGGCCAAGATTGCACACCTAAAAGTAAAAATCTACTAAAAATTGAAAACAAGTCCAAATCATACGAAATTGGTGTCATATCAAAGCTAACCGGACAAGCTTTCATTTGAAATAAGTTTTATTTCATTTGCTTTAGTAGAACTCGAGTTATAAGTCCTGAAATTTGACCTTCCTAAACTACCCTATTTAGCTTGGTTTGGACATAAGACAAATTCCTTGAACCACTGGGGACAAATGGGATTGTAACAAACTCATAATTTCATTCTGAAATATTTCCCTATGTGTAATCTTTCTAACAAAGTTAGTTTCACTCAATTTGGAGTTGTGTAGGGTGAGTTACACCTTTCTCAAGTCACACTGCCCGGATGAAAGTCCTGATTCCTGGGTCAAACTTCAAAAATTCATATCTCTCTCAATACTAATCCAATGGCCTTATATGATATATGTATGGAAAGCCCTGAATGTCTAGTTTCACATAAAATTAGTTTCATCAGATTTGACTACATATAGGTGGAGCCGTACACTCCGCCATACAGGCTGCCGTGGGGCTTCTCACTTAGGCAGCATCCCAATCCTCCACTTCTCCTAGTTTTCTTCTTCTAACTTTAATTCCAACTCAAGATTTCATATTAATCCAACCATAATACATCATATACATCCAATATATCATCAAATACATGAAGAAGGGTAAATTTTCATGCAGCCACAGTTCAATGAGTTTAAGAACAGAGATGGAATCCTACCTCAAATTGATGTAGAAACTAGTTAGAATTGAGCTCTTGATGGAGGAATTGGATGAGGCTTGGAGTTTTGAGGAAGATGAAGTGAAGATTGGAGAAGGAAGAGTGAGAAATGACTAGCTAAGGAAGGAGCACAAGAATGAGGAAGTTCGAGGGAATAAATAAGGTTTTGTGAAGCATTGGTAGTTGGCTTTGTAGGTTTTGATTGGTTGAAATTTTGTAATTGAAGTTCAGCCATGTCTCCCGCTTTTGTGGCTAAATTACTCTCCATGTCGCCCCAAAAGTGGAACTCGCTTTCATTCTGTCTAAAATCGGAACTCGTCTCGATTCTGCTTAAAGTTGGAACTTGTGCCATTTATTTGACACTCGAAGATAAAATTGGATATCGGAAACCTTTTCTGGTTTATTCGAAGCTTGGAAGCAAAGTCAGATTTCGAAAATCATTTGAAAAATAAGGTTGGAGGTCGGAAATCATACAGCACACGATCACCTTAAAATCGAAAGTCAAGGACAAGAATGTGAAATCTAAAATACTTAAACTCAAAAGTCGGGGAAGTTACATAAACTTGGAAGTCAAGAACTAGGACGTTTTAAAACTCTTATTACACGAAATTCTAAAACTCAATCCAGGATCAATCTCGGAGATCAATTCTAAGCATAATACCGGAAATCGGGAACAAACATAATCTCGGAACTCCCAATTCAAACTCAGGAACACCAACAGAAATGGAAAGCTCCTAGGAATAAACTCGTAGATCAGAAATCGTGTACAACTTGGAAATCAACTCAAAGATCTGAACTCGTGCCCATTCTGGTTGAGTTCGACTCTAAGGTCGGAACTCGTTAAATTAAACCCGGAGGTCAATACTTGTAACCATTCTGTTGAACTATCAACTCAGAGGTCGGAAACAATGTACACTTTATTTTGAAACATGAATTCGGAAGTCGGAAATTGTGCTGAAATTCGAGGACGAACTTAGAAGTCGGAAATTATCCCATTTTATGTTAAATTCAAAGATGAAGTCGGAAATCATGGAAACTTAAAGGTGAAGTCGGAACTTGGAACTTGTGGTGGATGTTACATTTAGCCTTTTCATTAAAGCTTATGATCATTTGTTAATTCCATCTTATATGACAGTATTTATTTTATGAATATTTATGTCCTTCTTCTCAGGAAATATCTCTTTTGAGTCAGTTTGAACATGGTAACATAGTTTGGTATTTTGGCACTCAAGAGGTATGCTATTATCTAGTTGGCAATTGGCAAGTCTCTTTTATTCTGCCAAATATGATATTACAGGAAGAATAATTGCATGTTTAGGAATTGAGCAGGGCAATTAAAATAAGTGTATTGCAAATTTGAAAACATTTACTTGGCTGAATATTAGTTTCTTCATTGAGCATATTGAAAATTGTGGCAATTGTACATAAGCATATGTTATTTATTTCTATGTTATGTATTGGAGGAGGAAACACCACATCTTTATGTTATAAAAGGGAGGGAATGAGAAACCATGGGGCTGATGGTGTAGAAATAAAAAAAACAAAAGAAAAGCCAAAAAAAAAAAGAAAAAGAAAAAGAAAAAAAGATGAGTGACAAAGAAGTATAAAGAAGGCGGTGAGACATAGTCTGTTATTTCTAAAGCCTAACTATACTTCCTGTAAGCTTTCTATCATCAAAACCTTCTCTCTCTCTCTTCCTTTGTATCTTATGCTCCCATCATTGAAAACCCTTTCAGTTAGTTCCAGCTTCCTCTGATCACAAGAGAGGAATAAAACTAGCATTCTAAGGATCATCAAATATCTTAACCTTAGAAAAGAAGAATTGAAAGTTTGAAATAAAATAAACTATTATATGTTATAAAGTAATTTTTGTTCATGATCAATAAACTATTTTAATTGACCAAAGTTTAGACGGTGACTAGAGGAAGCCAATATATATGAGATATTGGTCAAAGTTTGAATAGTGAGTAGAGAAATCCAATATATATGATGAGTTTGCTCCATTTGAAATAGAGACAGTATATGTTCTCTTTTAAGTAGTTCTTGTCTTCTTGTATATTTTTTTCCCTTTTCATCCTCTTTCATTTATTTTTCCTTTTCTTTTCTTTTTCTTTTTATTTTCCTTTTTTTCCTTGGTTTACGAGAAAGCCATAATTTACATGATCTACGTATCATTGATATATTCCTAATTAGTAGAAGCCTTACTATCCTTCCTATTAGATATCATTGGTATTGTTACTGTATATGAGCTTCTAATTTTTTACAAGCATTATTTTCTTTCCTAATGTTTTAACAATTGCTATCCAACTAAAATCCAATTTGTTCATTGAATGCAGGTTACACAATTTGCTAGTTCAAATTATTTTTGGGTGTGAACATTTACTATTTGAAACTACTTTTGGAGTGCGACTATTTGTGCAGTTTTCAACAAACGCAAGTATGACTACTAGCTATAGGACTTTCTGCTTGTTGCCACTTTTGTTAAAAGCTTTTTATGCTAGAATCATAATGGTTATAAATTTGACTTCTAAAATTTATGCTTAGGTGTATTTTAATTGACTCAAAGCCCAACTGATTCCAAGTCCATTCCTCATTTCTTTATGGCAACCCTATTTAGTTATCTTGTGAATGAGGTTAGTAGTTACAAATGGATAAGACTTGGATTGAAAAGCCACGAAATACAGTAGAATACGCAATTGGCTTAAGTAAATTCCTTGATTTTGCATTTGAGAAAGCTGCTGTTGAGGATAGAAAGCTGCATTTGAGAAAGTAAGGCTTTCGAAAATGGCAAACTAGAGATATTGTGCAAGATCACTTGCTTTTAAAGCCATTTCCTAAAAACTATGTTATTTGGAATCGTCATGGTGAGAAACAACTTTTGGAGCCTGCTAGAATAGAAGTTATGCAAGAGATATCAAACCAAGAAAATCCACTAGATACAATGATGAATAATGCATTTAGGCACTATGGGTGTGTTTGGAATGTATCAAGATGGGAAATGATTTGAAAAGAAAAGAAATGAATTGAATTGATTTAAATTGTAAATCAAATATTATGTTTGGAATCAACTACGTTAAATTGGAATTGAATTCAATTTCAAATCAATTATTATGTTTGGAATTTAGTTAAATAAGAATTGATTTGATTTAACTTTATTATTTTACTTATTTACCCTTTTATATTATGTCTCTCTTTTTCTTTTCTCTCCCCCTCTCTCTCTTCCCCATCATTCTCTCTCTCTCTTCCCCACCTCTCTCTCTCTCTCTCTCTCTCTCTCTTATTGAATACCCTTTCTTTTTCTCTTTTTTATTGGTGATTTATATCAATCAATATCTACTGCAACATGGGATGATTACTTGTACAAAGAACAAAATATTAAGTTTCTCTTCAATATTTTTAACGTGATCGTACACCTATGGGCCAATTTATTCAAATTTTTTTTTATTTCCAAATAAATAACAAGGGCTTAACCCACAAAATACACTAGGGAGCATAAAAATATTTTGAAAACACAGTAACTCAACTACATAAAAATTATGGCTTTCAACTAACTGCCATGCCCCTAGAAATATATTTGCAATAGCAATAAAAATTCATTAGTTAGTATGTTGCCTCACACAAAATTTCACCAAGACTATAATGTTGATGGCAAAAAAGATACCAGCACTCATAAGAAACCAACAAGATTGCCTATTATCACAAAATAAAAATAAAACATTCAACATAAACTACTAAGTACCAACCATGATAGCATATTGTAACAAGCTGAGTACCAAACTGTGACAATATATTATAAACACTAAGAAAGCTAAATATGACAAAGTAATCCATCTATCTAGCTTAGGCTAATATACTAAGTATCCATATCTAACTAGATTTCAACTCCATAGAAATGGAGATATTGCCACAAACACATAGCTACCTATTGTGCATTTTCTTGAAAAGCCAATTAAGGAGTAGATGTCCATCAAGTGCAATAAATGATCTTGCCAAAACTGCATCAGCCACAAGGAAATCCAATGCATCGCAAAGAAAATATCCGTCTACACCTGCCTCTTTCAGAATTTTCACCACTTGTTCTTCAATGCTAACAACTGGTTTTGGATTGCTGCTACTGCGCATAGCATCTGCAATCTCCATCATTGCCACTCTGATACCTTGCACTCCTTCATTTATAACATCTGCAATTGGGGCTTTTCTCTTGATTCTTCTTTTCTTCATTGCAGATTGCTTTGGAAGTGAATTTGTTGAAGATGTTGGCACTTCTTCACAAAAGCTTTCACTCCCATCAATTGGGTTAAATGGCTCCAGATTGATTGTATCATCTGAGTCAACATCTTCAATGCTAATTGTGTGCCCTTCCCTTTGCCACCTTTTCACCTTTTCTTTCACACTTTCAGCTTTTGAACCAGTAGCTCTATCATTTTCATAAATATCCCACATAATATCCAAATGAAGTAGTTACTTCCCACGAACTAACTTCCTTTCTTCTTTTCCCTAGCCAAGCAAAGAGCCAACATAATAATAAAGAGTAAAACAATTATATATAAGAAAAAGGAAATTAGCTTCATATGTTATACCTTTATAGCTCCATCCTAAACTCCAGGGTCAGCTTCTATTGTCTTGGTCATATCATTCCATGAGAATCCGCTTTGCTTCAAAAGGTCAATGGCAATAGCCATTTGAGACTTGAGAGTCTTGAGTCGATTCTGAATATTCACTTTATTCATATTCAACCCAAACTCTATGTTGATTGCTGTTACTGCAGCCCGATATGCTTCGTCTGTGAAGTTTTTGTCTTGTTTTTGTCCTTTCACTTTTTGTTCTTTCAACACTTGAAGAAGAAGTGAGTCCATGCTTTGAGTCCATCTCCTATAGTTTGTTGACTTTGTTTGATCAACTGAATCAGCTTCTCCAACAACATCCATACTTGAAAACACATTTGATATTAGTTGCAAAAGATGAATAACATCAACTACTGCAAGGATCTATCATCTATCATCTATCGCAACTGAGCCTCAAATTAATGTCCAGTTAAACATGTTAGATTGCATATAAAGTGAGCAAATTTATAATGGGCATTCATATCAGCTGAAACCTTTATAAGTGCTAAACACTTGATCAAAACGGATTACATATATATTCCTAAACCAATAATAATAGCCTGCTACTTCTTTGTTTCTTTATTCTCATAATTATAAGCTGCTAAAATTTAATCAACAAAGCATTCATCTGATAACAACAGAATAGAACTGAATTTCGTATTTCACATACTGAAGATACATTCATTATTAACCTACCATATAAGCAAAGCAATGCCTATTGCAGAGTAATCAACTGCTTAACTGCCTGATAGAACAAATTGACTTAGATCAAGCTCAAACCTTTTTCCGACTCTAAACTCAACCCAATTCAAGTATCAAGGTGTAGTTGAGGTTGGTCACTAGAACAAGCTCAAACCAAAAGCAGAGAAAAACCCAAAACAATAGCGGTGGAAGGTGCCCTGTAAAGCTATCTGCACCCACCTTACTTTGCAATCACTTTACTCATGATTTCATAACAATCATACTACTGATTTGAATAACATAGCAATTAGACAAGAAAATACTAAAATACAATGTATAGCAATGATAGAATCAAAAATGCAAATGTATAGAAAATAAATTAAGGCTAGCATACTTTTCATTTTTTTAGCAATTAGTCCTATAAGTACATTGATTGGATTAAAAACAAAGTCAAATAACAATAAGTACATTGACTGGATACAAACAAAACTAATTTTGAGAGACATAGTCGTTCCACACTCGCCTAGCAATGCTCTCTCTCATTCTTTCTGATTCTACACCATCAATGTCTCTAGGCACTCTTCTTGCATGTTCATGTTCAAGCTCTCTCTCCATAAGCTGTCTATCAACTTCCGATATAAGTTCTTCATCAAGATCAATCCCCATCAAGAAATTTTGTAGCATACAACATGCCAACACAATTTCTGATTGAGTCTCAACATTGTACTGAGCTTCGGTGCCACTTGCTATTATTGGAAACCTCTTCTTCAAAACGCCAAAAGCTCTTTCTATAGAATTTTGTAATGAGGAGTGTCTTAGGTTAAATAATTCTTTTGCATTTTGTGGAGGATGACAAGAATACTCCTTGAGATGATATCTAGTAGTCATATAAGGAGTGAGAAATCCAGACCTCAACATATAGCCAGCATCAGTCAAATAGTATTTTCCAAAATATAAAGTCAAGACTCGAGATTAGCGTCGAACACTTATATTGATTAAAAAAATAAATAAATTCTTGAATGTGGAGTTCTACCTGGAGAAACTCTAAGATTATCTTCCCTATGTAAAGCATCTTCTAGTACTCTCGAATCTGAAGCGGATCCTTCCCACCCAGGCAAAATATAAGTAAACTTTAGATCAAAAGTGGAAGCGGCTAACACATTCATTGTTGGGTAACCTTTCCTACCCCTATATCTAGGCACTTCTTCGATTGAAACTTTCACCCTAACATGTGTTCCATCAAGAGCACCTATACAATCCTATATCATATAAAGCTAAACTTAAAATTTGAGATAGGAAAATGTAAAACATGAGCAGTAAGTTTTGAAAACTGACTTTACCTTAAAATAAGGATAAAACCTTCCCCTACTATTCTAGACTTCTTGTGGAATTGTTCTTCCATCTGGTTGTACAAGATATCGGTCCTCAAGTGTAATGATTGCTTTGAGAACTTGATGAAAATGCCTACTAATTGTCTCACCAGAGCGACGAAAAAAAAATGAAATAGTTCGATTTCTGACATTATGTGACAAAATGTGAAGAAATTTCATCACTTGCTCCTCAACACAACTATATTTGGTATCTCTAAGGAGTCCGGTTGCCCTTAGTATGTTGACTAGATGACCAAATGCATTAGGCCCCATACGCAAAATATCACGAGACCTCTCATCAGTTTGTATTCCCCTCATGAGCTCTTTTCTCACTTCCTCCCTTTCTATTCTTGGTGATGGGATTGCCCTTTCAACCCAATTAACATATATGTGAAGCAAAGTTACTAACTAGCCCACATATGCGACTACAGCAGCAACACAATTTCTCTCATTTTCTCTCATTGTTTATATATTTAGACACTGTTTGAAGTTAAAACATATCAAAAGTAAAGAAGTTATTATTTGGTTATTTTTAAATTAAAAAACTCAATTTATGAGCCAGAACAGCGAACAGATTCATGTGCAGGTCATCTAAAGATATTGTCTAAGACAAGAAATCAAGAGGTCAAAAATTAATTGAACTAGTTCAAGATCATTCTTAATTTCTTTTTTATCAGTTGCTTCACAATTCATTTGCGCCTAGTTCAAGGTATAAGCAATGGATTTGATCCAAAAATGGCAAAGCAGTTTTATATCAACTTATAGTGCAAGATAATTCAGCCAAAACATGAAGAAAATTATAAGAAGGAAGAAGGATACCTTCTTAGAGACAACTCCACTTGCTATTGTGTAAAGACAGTAGAAAAGTAAACCAGGATGCAACAACCTCAAAAACACTTGTGCATTGATGGGGTGCATTCATGCACCCATTCTATATCCCAATAATGTAAACTTTGCATTTGGATTACTCTTTAGTAGTATTTATTTGGTGAGTTTGCATCTTGTTCTCATCTTGCATTATTTTGTTAATTTCATGTTATTTGTGAATAGCAGGAACATAAAAGCTTGAAAACCGCTCGAGAAGAAAGGACATGCGAGCCAGGACCGCTATAGCGGTCTCAGAGCGCTATAGCGGTCACCAGAGAGCGCTTTGGTGGCAACAAGTTGAACCGCTATAGCGGTATCCAACCGCTATAGCGGTCGTAAGTGAATGTGTTGCTCTGCGTCTTGGAAACGTAACGTCTTTTTGAAAGGGGGATTTTAAAAGAGACAGACGCTGGCCCTTGGGGGGGATACAGACTCTCTTTCTCTCTCTCTCTCTCTCTCTTTAGGCTAGGGTTCTTAGTTAGTTAGAGAATTTTGAATTGTAATTTTTTCACTACTTTTTGATCAGACAAAGATTGATATTGATTCTTCCGCTATGGAGGAGTAATCTCCTTACCGCGCACAAAGACAACCGAAGATCAAATTATTCTTGAGGTTCCCAATTCTTTAATTTCAGTTCTTGGTTGGTTTTCCATCCCCATTGCTTTCTCTTTTTAATTCTAATTGCACTGATTGTTGTGATTATAGTTTAAGAGTGGTGATTGTGTTTTCGTTTGTTTGCATGATCCGAATTGGGAGAATTAGGTCAATTGATTTGATAATTTCCAATTGGTAAAGGGGTTGGGATTTATTCCATTAGGAATTAGGCTATTGCAATTGGCATTTAAACTAGCGTAGGTTTATAGGGTCATGATCATGATCACTAGCTCTTATGTTAGTTGAACGCTCAGCGGAACTACGTTCGTATGACTGTTAAGTAGAATTGCATCGTCTTTTGTGCGAAAGCATAATTCACGTAAGTAGTCACCATCATGAATTCATCTGTTGAACCGGTGATAGAACGATTATTGATCTGAGGAAGTCTCTGTGCAGGTAATCTTTGGGTTATACATTTTTCTTAAATTAAAATTTGTCATTAACAATTTCAAGAACCCCTACTGTGTTAGAATCGATTCCATTGCTTCCACGTGAGACGACCTGGATTACACTATAGCTACATTTTCTGTGTAATCTGATTACGAAAGAATTTTTCTAATTTGTTACGGGCGGCGACAACCCGTATCAAATTTTGGCGCCGTTGCCGGGGAAGCGGTGTTATTGATTCTTCCTTTTTATTTAATTATTTTCGTTTTTATTTATTTGGTTAAAATTTTTGTTTATTTTATTTTATTTTATTTTATTTTATTTTATTTTTTATTTTATTTTATTTTATTTTATTTTATTTTGTTCCCGGTTGTATTTGGTTGTTGTGGCAATTTAAGTGTATGACTCGTTCCCTACCTAATTTTCCCATACTCCCAATTAATCCGGAGATTGAGAAAACTGCCAAGAGGCTTAGGAAGGCTGCGAGGGAAGGAGATAATTTATCTGGCAACCCCTCTTCCTCTTCTGATACAACTAGGGAACTTGATAATTCTTCTTATTATTTTCCTGAACTTTCTGATCCTACTGCTAGTGTTTCAGGTGACATGGGAGAAGTTAACAGGACACTGAAAGAGCTTGCAGCTCAGGACCTGAACTATCAACCACTAGGAATTGTCTACCCCGAACAGGGGGGTGATTTTGAGCTAAAATCAGGACTCTTGCCCCATCTACCCAAGTTCCATGGGTTGTCTGGGGAGGACCCACACAAGCATTTGAAGCAGTTCCATGTTATCTGTGTGACCATGAAGCCTCAGGGGGTAACGGAGGAGCAAATAAAGCTGAGAGCCTTCCCATTTTCCCTTGAAGGAGCTGCCAAGGATTGGTTCTTTTACATCCCTCATGGGACAGTCGACAGTTGGGCTGGTATGAAGCGCATTTTTCTTGAGAAGTTCTTCCCAGCTTCCAGAGCAGCTGCCATCAGAAAAGACATTTGTGGGATTCGGCAACTACAGGGTGAATCTCTTTATGAATACTGGGAGAGGTTCAAGAGGCTATGTGCAAGCTGCCCACAAAGATCGATTTCTGATGCACTTTTAATTCAGTATTTTTATGAAGGGCTGTTAATCATGGAGAGGAGCATGATTGATGCCGCCAGTGGGGGCGCGTTAGTTGACAAGACTCCTGCTGCAGCCAGATTGCTAATTGAAAACATGGCAGAAAACTCCCAGCAGTTTGGGTCTAGAGCTGGTAGCAGTACCCGTCAAGTGGGTGAAGTCACTTCATGTGAGAGTAGCAGGGTAGAGAAGAAACTGGATGAGCTTACAGAGTTTCTGAAGCAAATTGCACTAAACCAAGTTCCTCCAGTCAAGGCAGTACAAGTGTGCGGTATTTGTTCTTGCGAGTCACATACTTCAGACATGTGTCCTCAGTTGCAGGAAGATCCCACATCAGTAGCAGCTAGTAATATATTTCCTGGAAGGCCTCCAAATCAGGGTGGACAGCAGGGGTACAATCCATCTAGCAACACTTACAACCCTGGTTGGAAAGATCACCCCAACCTTAGGTGGAACAATGCCCCTCAACAACAACAACAGAAGTACATGCCACCACAACAGAGGCAACAGTATAACCAACCCACATTTCACCCACCACCTGTCCCACAGCTTCCTAGTCCACAAAGAACCTCCAAAGACTACACACCTCCCGCCTTCAGAAGCACCATGGCAGGAGATGATGAAGATGATGATTGAGACTCAGAGGAAACAAGAACAAGCCATGCAAGAGATGAGGAATGCAATTATCAGGCTTGAGAATTCCCAATCCCAGCAGGGAAGTGCCTCTACTATTCCCTCACAGACAATTCCCAACCCCAAAGGGAATGTTTCTGCCATTACTTTGAGGTCTGGTACAGTTCTACCTGAGGTTGCTGGTCCTTCAGAACAGGTAGTGGTTGAGAGCCAGGAAGAAGAGGTTGATCAACATGAAGTGCAACAAGATGGGCCTGTACCTTACAAAAAAGAAACAGAAGAACAATTGACAAGACCCACTCCATTGCCTTTTCCGTAGAGAGTTACAAGACCTAAGAAGACCAATGAATTGGAGTTGGAGAAGGACCTCTTGGAGACTTTCAGGAAGGTAGAAGTCAACATCCCTCTGTTGGAAGCTATTAGGCAGATTCCAAAGTATGCCAAATTCTTGAAAGACCTATGCACCAACAAGAGGAAGCTGAGGGGCAATGAAGTGGAAAGAGTGACTATGGGGGTGAAAGCCTCCTCGCTTATCCAGCCAAGTCAGCTCCCTGTGAAGCATAAGGATCCAGGTGCATTCAATGTTCCCTGCACCATTGGGAACCTTCACATTGGGCAAGCTTTAGCGGATCTTGGGGCTGGCATCAGTATCATGCCCCGTTCAGTATATGAAGCCTTAAGTGGGGGAGAGCTAGCACCCACCAGATTGAGAGTTCAGTTGGCCAATCGGAGCATTCAGAATCCAGATGGGATACTTGAGGACGTCCTGGTCCAGGTAAACAATTTGATTTTCCCAGCTGACTTTTACGTTTTGGCTATGGAGGATGACACCAACACAATCGAGCACACATTGATCTTGGGGAGACCTTTTCTGAAAACTGCAAGAACCAAGATCGATGTGTACGCGGGTACCTTATCTTTTGAGTGTGGGGATATGAAGGCTCAGTTCTGTTTATCTGATGCCATGAAACACCCACCCGAAGAACATTCTGTTTTTAGTGTTGATGTCATCGAATCCCTAATTGATGAGGTTTTTGTTGGCTTGACTGAAAATTTTGAGGAGCTAGTGAGTATGGGACTAGAGTATGAGTGTGCTAACGATGATAGTACCACTGGTTTACATAGGGGGTGTGCCACTATTGATGCATCCTTGACTGAGCAACATTTTGAGAACACTACAGAACTTTTGGCAGCCGATGCCACAAGCCCAGTCATTGGTGCACTCAGTAGCAGCACCCATATTTCTGAGACTATTTTACTTCCTGTACCCATATTATCTGTTTCTTCCACTGGATATGATGATTCTACTATTTTAGAATTGTCTAAGCATACAGGAACAGGTACACAACTGGTAGGGCCAGAGTTGAAGCCCCTCCCCAATCACCTCAAGTATGCATTCTTGGGGGAGGGTGAAACATTGCCGATCATCATTGCCAATGGCCTCTCTAAGACCCAAGAGGATAAGTTAGTTGTGGTTTTGAGGAAGCACAAGAGGGCCATTGGCTGGACCTTGGATGATATCACAGGGATTAGTCCCTCCACTTGCATGCACAGGATATTTCTGGAGGAGGGGGCTAAGCCAGTTAGACAACCACAACGTCGACTCAACCCACTAATTCTTGATGTGGTTAAGAAGGAGGTGACAAGACTCTTGCAAGCTGACATTATTTACCCCATTTCTGACAGCGAGTGGGTGAGTCCAGTGCAAGTGGTTCCCAAGAAGTCGGGGATCACCGTGGTGAAGAATGAGAAGGGTGAGTTGGTTCCGACCCGGGTGCAAAACAGTTGGAGGGTTTGCATTGATTATCGGAGGCTTAACCAGGCTACCCGGAAAGACCACTATCCCCTGCCTTTCATTGATCAGATGTTGAAAAGGTTGGCAGGGAAGTCTCACTACTGTTTTTTGGATGGCTACACGGGGTACTTTCAGATTCATATTGCCCTAGAGGACCAGGAGAAGACCACCTTCACGTGCCCCTTTGGCACCTATGCTTACAAACGGATGCCCTTTGGACTTTGCAACGCACCGGCCACTTTTCAGCGATGCATGATGAGTATTTTCTCTGATTTGCTGGAGGAGTGCATGGAGGTATTTATGGATGACTTTACTGTCTTTGGCTCTTCTTTTGATTCTTGTTTGAGTAGCTTGGCTAGAGTGTTATAGAGATGTGTTGAGACCAACCTTGTTCTAAATTTTGAAAAATGTCATTTTATGGTGGAACAAGGTATAGTCTTGGGTCATGTTGTCTCTAGCAAGGGCGTTGCTGTTGATCCTGCTAAAATAGAAGTTATTACCTCCTTGCCTCACCCCGCAAGTGTGCGGGAGATTCGTTCTTTTCTTGGCCATGCAGGTTTCTATAGGAGGTTCATCAAGGATTTCAGCAAAATTGCCCAACCTCTTACCTCCCTGCTGCAAAAGGATGTTGAGTTTATTTTTGATGACAAGTGCAGGGAGGCATTCGAGAAGCTGAAAAGGGCCTTGACCACCACTCCAGTCATCCAACCACCTGATTGGAGTCAACCATTTGAGCTTATGTGCGATGCCTCTGACCATGCAGTAGGCGCTGTTCTTACACAGCGCGTGGGTAAGCTTCCTCATGCTATTTATTATGCTTCCCACACTTTAGATGCTACACAGTCCAACTACACCACTACTGAAAAAGAGCTCCTAGCCATTGTTTTTGCTTTGGATAAATTTCGCTCATACTTGCTAGGCTCTAAAGTGGTAGTGTATTCGGACCATGCAGCGCTTAAATATTTGTTGAAGAAACCAGAAGCCAAGCCTAGGCTCATTAGATGGATGCTGCTACTCCAAGAGTTTGATTTAGAAATAAAAGACAAAGCTGGAGCTGAAAATTTAGTAGCAGACCATCTAAGCAGGCTTGAGCATCTTGAACCGAGCAACAGACATCTCAACGATAATTTCCCTGATGAACAGTTGATGAGTGTGTCTGTTGTTCCATGGTATGCTGACATTGTCAACTACTTGGTTGCTAGAGTAGGCCCCTCACACTTTTCACCAGCTCAGTTTGCAAAGCTAAAAAGCGATTCTAAATACTATGTGTGAGATGATCCTTATCTTTGGAAACCAAGTGGTTAGACGATGTGTGCCTCAGGAGGAATTCGAGTCCATACTCCGTTTTTGTCATACTTATGCGAGTGGAGGTCACTTTGGACCCCAACGCACTGCTAGAAAAGTATCGGACTCGGGTTTCTATTGGCCCACTTTGTTTAGAGATGCATATAATTTTTGCAAGTCTTGTGAACAATGCCAAAGGACAGGGAATATATCTTGGAGGAATGAGATGCCCCAACAACCCATACAGTTTTGTGAAGTTTTTGATGTTTGGGGCATTGATTTCATGGGTCCTTTCCCTAGCTCTTTTGGCTATGTTTACATACTTTTGGCTGTGGATTATGTGTCAAAGTGGGTGGAAGCAATAGCCACCCGCACTAATGATTCTGCTGTAGTGGTGGCTTTTGTTCGTTCATACATTTTCTGCAGGTTTGGCATGCCTAAGGCAATTATAAGTGACCAAGGAACTCATTTCTGCAACCGGAGCATAGAAGCTTTACTCCGTAAATATGGGGTTGTTCATAAGGTATCCACTCCTTACCACCCCCAAACAAACGGGCAAGCTGAAGTGTCTAACCGAGAAATCAAAAGAATCTTGGAGAAAACTGTGAAGCCCAACCGGAAGGACTGGAGTGTAAGGTTGGATGATGCTTTGTGGGCTTATCGCACAGCTTACAAAACGCCCATTGGGATGAGTCCCTTCAGGATTGTGTTTGGAAAGGCATGTCACTTGCCCGTGGAAATGATGCATCGGGCTTATTGGGTCATAAGCAAAGGCAACATGGATTTGGGAGAGGCTGGCAAGGCTCGGAAGTTGCAATTGCAAGAGTTGGAAGAATTGAGGTTTGAGGCCTATGAGAACTCTAGGTTGTACAAGGAGAGAACTAAGGTGTTTCATGATAGAAATACTTCAAGAAAAGAGTTCCATGAAGGGGAACTAGTACTCTCTACAATTCCCGGTTGAAACTGATGCCCGGAAAGTTAAGGTCTCGGTGGGATGGACCGTTCAAGGTCACAAAGGTACATCCCTTTGGTGCTGTAGAGATTGAGGACCCCAAGTCCAAAGCAATTTTTAAGGTAAATGGGCACTTAGGTTAAAGGTGTACCATGAAACTATAGTGGGTCTTGGGGGTGAAGTGGAAGTCAAGCTGGTGCAAGCCATTTACCCAAAGTGAGGGGAGCTTATACGTCCAACTTAGGGACTCAGAAACCCAAGTGCTGAGTGGGAGACAACCCACCTTCTAATTCTATTTTTATTTCTCATATTTTAATTTCATTTCTTTTTATTTCTTATTTATTTATTTATCCATTTCTTTTATTCTTACTGTTTGTGGAGTGTGCAGGTGCAGAGAGGTTCCAGGAAAAAGATACATGGTGTTGCAGCAAATTTCGCTGCCTCTGGAAACCGCTATAGCGGTGTTATACTCAGAATGTAAGCACTTGTGTGACTCACTCCATGAACCGCTATAGCAGTTTTAGACCGCTATAGCGGTCAAGTAAGTTTAAAAAAAAAAAAAAAAAGAACGAAGGGGCCCTTAAGTGAAACGCAGCGTTTCACTAAGGGAAGGGGAATCACAAGGAACCGCTATAGCGGTTCCCAACCGCTATAGCGGTGTTTTGATTCGCATTTATATAGCACCGTTCCCCATTGTTCACAACACATTCCCCATTGCTCACAACACTTCACTCCCACACTCCCTCACCTCTCATCCGTGGCCATTACCCCATCCCACTTCCCTTCTTTATTTCATCATTAGTTCATTGCCACTCATTGCTGATGGGATTTTGAATTTTTGGGTTGTTCTTGCATTTTGGTTGAGGTTTTGAGTTCTAAATATTTTAAGCTCACCAAGTGTTTGTGCAATTGCTTGAATGAACTCTCACTTCTAACTTTGCGTCAATTGTTTGGTCTTGTATTTCCAATTTATTAACGATTTTTCATCTCAATGTTTTGCACTAATTGGCAATCCTTTTGATTGAAATAGCCAACCCCCCAACTACCCCATAGTTGTGTATAATGGTGTTTCTCATACTTGTGCATTGTTCTTAATTGGCCTTCTCTCATTGATTTTAGATTCATGCACATTTTCTTGCAATTTCAGGAATGGCTCCCAAAGCGGACAAGGGTAAAGGGAAGCGCACCCGTGCTGAGGGAAGTGCCACTGAGGATCATAGCCATCTCCCTGCTCAGGACATTTTTCGATTTGTTGATTACTGCTTGAGCAGCAATATCTGAAGATCATTCGCCATCGCCCGCTTCTGGTGGAAGCACCATTTGATTTCAGTGGGGTGGAGGCCCGTGCTGAGAGGGTCCTCCAAGATATCGAGACGCAAGGCTGGAGATTCTTTTTGGAAACCCCCGCACCTATTAATGCTTCTTTGGTGCGGGAGTTTTATGCTAATTGGCGTCGAACAGGCCAGTCAGAAGTTTACCTTAGAGGGCGCCAGATTTCAGTGAGCCCACATGCCCTCCGAGATGCCCTCCAGCTTAATGTCACCCCATATGATCGCCAGCCAGATGATTACCAGCAGCTCCTACAACAGCTGGCGGGGATGGACAAAGATGTGATCAAGGACAGGATCACATACCCGGGCACGGAGTGGATTCGCAATGCTCAGTTCCTCCCTACTCACTTAAAGAGATCACTGCTGAACTTTGAGGCCCGTTTGTGGATGAAGTTGGTGTTCTCTCAGGTCCTTCCTTGCTCCCACGTCACCAACCTCACCCTGGACCAGGTTTGCCTCATTTATTGCTTGGTTGAAGGAAAGAGAATTTATCTGCCTCGCCTAATTTGGCGACAAATGGGGAGAGTTCACCATGATAAGGCCTGCAATGGCCTCCCTTACCCCTCCTTGATTACTAGGATGGCCGTCTCCGCTGCCATTCCCACACTTCCTGATGATGTCCTAGTGGAGCCGGGTAAGCCCATTGTGGTTAAAAATTTGCTCCCGAAGGACTCCAAGGCGAAGAAGAAGTCACAGAGACGGGAGAGTGGGGCTAGCTCTTCCAACCCCATGCAGGCTGTCCTTGACCGCATTGACTCCTTGCAGATAGAGCTTCAGGCTCACATTACTGAGTCCATTCAGGCTGCCGAAGGACGGATTATGAGGCAGGTTCTGAGGCTGCATGGCATTGACGCCCACCGAGCCTCGAGCAGCCGCCACCACCACCACCGGCCCTACACCACTGCCAGGTGCTCGCACCACGTGACGATCCCGACTCTGGATTCTAGAGAGGACGATCCTGATGCTGAGATTTCTGAGGAGGAGGACTCTGACGATGACAATTACCGAGCCGTCGCCAAAGATTTTGATTGCACTCGCCTAGGCACTGAGGGCAGTGCCTGTGTTATGTGTAGGGAGGGTTATTCTGGGGATCTTGGGCTCATTCCTTTTTCCTTGTACTTTTCATTTTATTTTGTTTTTAGCTTTATGCCTTACATTACATGGTAGTTGTAGTTGCATATCATTTTGCATTTTAAAAAAAAAAATGAAAAGAAGAGGGAGTTGGTTAGTTGGTTGAACCTTGCTTGTACTTGATAGCTATTTTCTGTTTTGATTTCCGTGGTGCACTGGCTAATCTGATGGTCACATGAGCAAAGCAATTGAATTTGACTTGTTTGGCTGGTTAATTAATTTTACCTGTGAGCTCTTGGACCTAAATGTGATTTTTATTACTTAATCACTATATTTGTTCATGTGTGTGCACTTTCTTGGAATGGATTCTAGAACTTGCCCAATTCTTTGTTAAAGCATTGTCTTCGCACTGTTTGGTATGTTGATGACTGAGGCATTCTTTCTTTTCACCCACTTAGCCATAGAGCCTACCCTGCATGCATTGATCCATTAGCCAGCCCATTTGAGCTTATTTGCCCATTTTTGTTGTTTAGCACAATTCGAGCCTAAGTGAAAAACCATGAGCATTACCCAACTTAGGACCTGTAAAAGCTTGGTGCAAAACAGTCTGTGTAATAATCTAAGTGTGGGGAAACCATTGCCTGAGGTGGAAAGAAAAGTATTATAGGCCCTTGAGAGATTAAAGTTGTGGATTGGTGAAAATCCGTCAAAATTTACCCAAAAAAAAAAAAGAGAAAAAGAGAAAGCTAAGTTTCACCATTCCACCTTTGCAAGCATGTAATCGGGTCCGAACTTAGAAAAGCTATTAGAGAAAAAGGGGCATGATGAGCAATTTGAAGCTCTGGTTTCTTTCATGTGAATTCTGGTGATGCACTTTGTTATTACAGGAACTAAGTTTAGCCCATCTCTCCCATCTATCCCACCTGTCCTAAACCCAATCAACCTTGAGAAGACCTCTTGAAATATGTCCAGACATGTGCTTGACCAGTGGCGACTTAGAAAAAAGGCAAGTTTATAGAAGAAGTTTCTAGTTGAGTGCTAGAGTGTGCCAGAAAATTTTTGAGTTGAGTTGTGAGTGATACACATCTTCCTTGTGAGGTTAAATCAGCCATGCTTGTTTTGCTCATTCTTGCCATGTGCTATCCTGATTGACCATGTGAGTGCCATTGGATTCTAATTTTTTGTTACTGGCTGTTGTTTAAACCATCTCTAGCTACCTCCCTTGCTTAATAAGTTTATGGCATATCATGTGTGTCATGCGCCTTGCATCATTAGGCCTAGTAGCATCCCATACTCTCATTTTTGTTTTGAATTTTTGCATATTAGTTCCATGCATGAGGACATGCAATTGTTTAAGTGTGGGGAGATTTGATGGGGTACATTCATGCACCCATTCTATGTCCCAATAATGTAAACTTTGCATTTGAATTACTCTTTAGTAGTATTTATTTGGTGAGTTTGCATCTTGTTCTCATCTTGCATTATTTTGTTAATTTCATGTTATTTGTGAATAGCAGGAACATAAAAGCTTGAAAACCGCTCGAGAAGAAAGGACATGCGAGCCAGGACCGCTATAGCGGTCACCAGAGAGCAGTTTTGGTGGCAGCAAGTTGAACCACTATAGCGGTCGTAAGTGAACGTGTTGCTCTGCATCTTGGAAACGTAACATCTTTTTGAAAGGGGGATTTTAAAAGAGACAGATGCTGGCCCTTGGGGGGGGATACAGACTCTCTCTCTCTCTCTCTCTCTAGGCTAGGGTTCTTAGTTAGTTAGAGAATTTTGAATTGTAATTTTTTCACTCCTTTTTGATCAGACAAAGATTAATATTGATTCTTCCGCTATGGAGGAGTAATCTCCTTACCGCGCACAAAGACAGCCGAAGATCAAATTATTCTTGAGGTTCCTAATTCTTTAATTTCAGTTCTTGGTTGGTTTTCCATCCCCATTGCTTTCTCTTTTTAATTCTAATTGCACTGATTGTTGTGATTATAGTTTAAGAGTGGTGATTGTGTTTTCGTTTGTTTGCATGATCCGAATTGGGAGAATTAGGTCAATTGATTTGATAATTTCCAATTGGTAAAGGGGTTGGGATTTATTCCATTAGGAATTAGGCTATTGCAATTGGCATTTAAACTAGCGTAGGTTTATAGGGTCATGATCATGATCACTAGCTCTTATGTTAGTTGAACGCTCAGCGGAACTACGTTCGTATGACTGTTAAGTAGAATTGCATCGTCTTTTGTGCGAAAGCATAATTCACGTAAGTAGTCACCATCATGAATTCATCTGTTGAACCGGTGATAGAACGATTATTGATCTGAGGAAGTCTCTGTGCAGGTAATCTTTGGGTTATACATTTTTCTTAAATTAAAATTGCTGTTAACAATTTCAAGAACCCCTACTGTGTTAGAATCGATTCCATTGCTTCCACGTGAGACGACCTGGATTACACTATAGCTACATTTTCTGTGTAATCTGATTACGAAAGAATTTTTCTAATTTGTTACGGGCGCGACAACCCGTATCATGCACCTACCAACTGCTCCAAGGAGATCAACCTAGGAAATCCAAATGCAAAGATAGGCGCTTAGGAACACACGGACGAATAGAATAAAAATGAAGATTTCAGATTAATTAAATTAAAGATAAGATCCGAATTGTCTTATATATTGTTTGTCAAGGATTTCAACTTGGAAATTAACTAAAACAGCTTATGCTTTCATGTTATCAATAAGATGTGATTAGTGTATAGATACACCATGATATCTACATCTTCAGATGATATAATGCATCATGCACCATATTTAACCCAATGCATGGTAGCCTTTGCCATAAAGTTGTCTTGGAAAAGGACTTATCACTTCATCGAGCATTTCTAATAGGGGAACGACAAAGAAATAGCATAATTCAACAAATTGCATAGCAGAAACAGAAAATAATTTATCAAAAGTAACACAAGGATTAGATTGAGATGTCCAATTTGATTTTTCTACTGATGTTAACGGTTAGCTTCAAATAATGATTATTGATATGCTTAGTCAAATGGGACCCTCTTTTGGATAAGATATTAAGATGAATGCCTATACAACTTTAAATTCTTAATTACTTGTTATCATTTATTGGTGAAAGTTGGCTCTTAACCATATCATCAAGCACAAATTCCAAGACATTTGCTGGGGATCTAGCAATATGACATATAAGAGGGCACTTTTGTATGTGTATTTTATTCTAAATTTAATAAAATCAAAAGATGGGTCATACTCATTATATTCCTTAACAAGTTCTGCTTAAGAAAAATCTTCAAAGTAAAATTGAACAACTTCTATTCCAAGTTGCAGCTAAGATTTAAGACTTGCACACAACAAATCAACTAACATTCTACAATTAAAGGGTGTAGGAGTGAGAAGCTGCTACAAGAAGCTTCTACAGTTAAACAGTAGACATCCATGAAGTCGTAGGCAGGAGAAAGAAGTCTAATTAAATGAAAGGATAGCTCAGAAGTTGAAAGAAATAAGTTCAGCATAAATCATGAAAGCTAGATGAAAAGGATGCTAGAGAATTTAGAAGATTAGTACTAAAATTTTTGCATAATACTAGAAGTTGAAGATTAGTACTAAGTCTTCTGATTGAACATAAATTCCACAACAAAGCATATTACTACCTAATTCTTCAATAAGCATGCTAACCAAACCTTACTTTTTCAAAATTATATGTAAATTAACAGAAGGCATATATTCCACAACAATAGAAAGCCATGTTCAAATGGCTATCACACAGGAAATTATGCAGAATGAGATTATTATGCAGTTAACAATTTGCACTCCTTAGAAAATGACATTTTGGTGGCATGACATTGTCATGGATTGGATAGGGATAATATCAGAAAAAAAGGGGTAAAGCCAAATTTCTTATAGAATCTCTTATTTGTTCTTATTGCCAGTCAACAAGCATTATTCTTACCAACTTTATAAATTGTTAGAAAGGAACACGTTCTTTCATGCAAATTGTCATGGAAGCCTGGAAAAGAATTTGAGAATGGCTTCTAGATAGGAAATGACATTCAGACTTTGATGCAAGAAATAATCAAGCTTGCAAAACAAACATAAACAAACCGACCATCCATGCATGAAAATAACAAGTTCATGACATGAGACATTTCATGAGTAATATATAGATGATAAATAAAATTAACTACGATCTTAATTCTAATATATGAGAGATTCCAAAAGAAAAACAAACCCACTTTTCAAACAAGCTTGTGTGAAAGTTTCACAAAGTCTACCACATAACCCCCCATGGCATGACACGAAAGCTTGCTAGAGCACATGCATTATTATAACATAACATCAAATATGGATCAAGACTGAAATAGACTAAAAATCTTGTGTCTCACCTGGATAAAAATTTCCTGCTCATCAATAATATGATTAAAAGAATGAGCACTTGAGATCCTATTCCTCAGCCTCACTCTTATCTTTGCCCCTTATCATCATTACCTGTGACAAAGTAACAACAATAAATTGATTACAATCAATTTTTCCTTCTCTTTTTTCAATCATTTTATCAAATAGATAGTACCCTTCATGAATAGAAACACAAAAGTCATAATCCTCAACGACACTAAGCATGCGTACGTAGATCAAGTTTCTACAAAAACACGAGTCACTCAGAAAATGCCAAAGAAAATCCATAGACATGTAGATAAATGTATTAGATTGAATAAAAAGGATATCAAGTTTCTAGTTCTACAAAAATAAGAACCAAATTCAAAGAGCAATCAACAAGAAAATTGAGAATCGAAGAAAGAGAGAGAGAGAGAGAGAGAGAGAGAGAAGGGGGGTGAGAGAGAGATTGAGCTTGAACCTTGGATCTTCGATCTTGGATCTTCAATGTCTCGAACCCTAGTGTGAGCATGTGAGAGGGCAAAGAGAAGAGGTTCACTAAAATTGATCGATCTAATGAAAGAATAGGTAAAGTGTATTATCGAAATTTGGAAAAATTGCAGGGGTAAAATAGTCTTTTTAGAAGTTTAAAAATCTAAATCATTTCATTTCCCCACAAATCCTTTCAAAAGTGATGGGATTTATAAAAATACACTCATCAATTCCATGGGATTTGAAAATCAAATCCTTTCCAATTTACTTTAAATTTCAAACACTAGATTTGATTTTTAAATCAAATCATTTCCCATTTTGATGCATTCCAAACACACATTATAGGCATGAAGCCACTGTAGATAAAATGTTAAATGAGATGCATAGGGAGGATCATAGTGGCTTTTATGAGTTTGTTAGAGATGGAAATGAAACATTGTATAAAGGAAGCAAGTGCACAAAGCTAGAATTTATAATAAAATTGTATCATATAAAGATCTTGTGTGGATTAAGTGACAAGGCAATGACAATGATACTAGATTTGTTAAGAGACACGTTTGAAGAAGCAAAGTTGCCTCCTTCTTTTTATGAAGCCAAGAAAATCATTAGCAAACTTGGTCTAGACTACATCACGATAGATGCATGCCCAAATGATTGTATGTTGTATATGGATGATGATCCAAAAATTTACAAGAAACATGCAAGCACTGTGGTACATCCAAATGGAACCCTAAGAAGAAAAAGAAGCAAGCTACAAAGGTTTTGCGATGCTTTCCACTAAAACGAAGGTTGCAAAGATTATTTATGTGTAGTAAGATGGCTAAGCATATGAGATGGCATGCTTCGAAGAGTAACAAAGATGGATTGATAAGACATCCAAGGGATGGTGAGGCATGGAAGACATTTGATATGACATACCCTGAATTTGCTTCAAATCCTTGAAATGTTCGCTTAGGCCTTGCTAGTGATGGTTTCAATCCTTTTGGAACCATGAGTTCTACTTACAGCATTTGGCCAGTATTCTTAATTCCATATAACGTTCCACCTTGGATGTGTATGAAGCACACTTCCTTTATCCTATCAATGATCATTCCAGGTAAGTAAATGGTCGGCAATAATATAGATGTATACTTGCAACCCCTTGTGAAGGAATTAAATGAGCTATGGAATGATGGTGTGGAAACCTTTGATTCGTCATTGAAGGAAATATTTAGGATGCGGGCAACTCTCATGTGGACAATAAGTGACTTTCCTAGGTTAGGTATCCTATCTGGCTAGAACACACATACTAGTTTAGCTTGCCCAACTTGTAACTTTGATGCTGAACCTTGTCATCTTCCTCATAGTAAGAAATGGTGCTTTATGGTCATCGACGTATTTTGAAAAATGGTCATAGCTTTAGATTGAATCGTGTTTGCTTTGATGGAAGTATAGAGGAGCGGAGCCCACCTATAAAATTATCAGGATCAGATATTTTGAGACAAGTGAAAGATCTTAATATAACATTTGGGAAAAGGGTAGAGATGCATGGCAAGGGGAAAAGATCTAGACAAGAAACTAAGCAATGGAATAAGAAAAGAATATTTTTTGAATTTCCATATTGGGAGTCTCATTTGTTGCGTCATAATCTAGACTTTGTGCACATTGAAAAAAATGTTGTGTGATAATATCATATATACTCTGCTTCATGAGAAACCCAAATCAAAAGACAATCTTAATGCCCGAAAAGATTTAAAAGAAATGGGCATAAGGAATGATCTCTGGCCAAATGATAATGGAACATATCGGCTTGCTTTGTTTTCACTGAGTGATGATCATTATAGATTTGTAGTGATGATCATTTTGTGGATTTTATTATGAATTTGAATTTATGAACCATGTGGATTTTATTATGAATTTGAAGTTAAGAACTCTAAGCATTTTATTGTGAATTTAGATTTGTGAACTTTGTGGATTTTGTTATGAATTTGAAGTTATGAACTCTTTATCAATGTTGGTAATTGAATTTAGATTTTGTGATTGTTTAGTATATATAATTGTTATTTAATTATTTTTTTATATATTGTTAATTAATTGATTGATATTAGGAATAATTAAAAAAAGACTATATTATATACATGCAGCAATTTTTAACCAAACAAAAAAATTATAGTGGCAATTATAAAATTAAAATTATTGCAAATAAACAATTTCAAATTAGTTCATATTGCAGCATTTATATTGCGACGGTTTTTCATTAATACATTCTGAGATTTAAATTGAGGCGGTTGTCCACCCCCACAATCAAGTTTATTTGTTAAAAGATAAAACAAGATCGAGGAGGTTTAAAATTGCCGCAAATAAAATAGAACCACCACAAATTGTGGAGGTTAAAAACCGCTACAATCTAATGTAATGTTGCAGAGGTTGTGTAAAAATCGCCGCAAAATGATTGTGACAATGATAACAATGGGAGTTTTTAAAACTGCTGCAAGTCATTCTGCGGAGGTTGAAAACCGCCTCTAAATGGAAAAAAAGCCCCTAATTGACGCTTTTTTTGGGAGTGTACCACCCATACCTCTTCCCTTGGTGCCTCTCCGAACAGAACTTGAAACATCTCCAAAAGGTTGAGCTAAGGAAGACGGAGCTGACGTGATTGGATAATGTAACATCCTAAAAAATAATGTGTCTAACTAACACTGTTAAATGATTTATTTCAATACATAACATATATACGAGTAGTTAATATCAAAATGTGAATATTATGGTTAGATAAATTCAAGTTTCTTTGTAGAAAAATTTTATGTAGACAAATAGTAGTGTTTTGTTAGTTTAAGGGAAAATGGTTTAATTGCGGTGTCTTGCAAAGCAAGAACCAAGTTGGTAGGAATTTATACTGTAGAATGACATGAGTATCAGTTAAAAACCCTAGAATATATGGCCAGAAACTAGCCACCTACACTACTCTTGTTGGCCAAAATATGGCCACACAATTTGAAAGTTTAAGAAAAATTGAGTTTGCTTTGAAATCCACGAATCATATAATTTCATAAGTCATACAAACTTATGAAACAAGAAGCAAAATTTTCCCCTTATGTCCCCCAAAAAATTCGGCCACTCCTCACTCCTTTTCAACCTCTATTTTCTTCTCCATCTTCATCCTTTTCTCAAACTCCTTCATAGTTGCTCAGATAACCCTTGTGATCTAGCGTTCTTTTGATCAAATTTTCTACTCTTTCCTTGTATTTCCTCAAGAAACCTCAAGATAAGCCCATAAACCTCTCCCCTTTGGATCATTTAAACTTAGCCCCTCTAAGAGCAAGAAGAGATTTACCACTATTTCAAGGTTTTAGTGAAGTAGGAACACAAAAACTTCAAGTAGAAGAGCTCAAACTTTGGAATTGAGGTAAGATTTCTTGGACTTGATTGTTCTATAAGGTTTAGGGCTGATTAGGGTTGCACATCATCCTTTAATTGATCTTGTATAATGTTAATATAACTCATTTCTAGTAATTTGAGATAGGTCAAAAGATCAAGAAAAATCCAAAATAGAACAAGCTGTGAGAGAAACCTTAATAGCCATCTCTATAACAAATAGTATTTCTTGACCTACAGAACTCAAATTTGAGTGAAACCATTTTTATATGAAACTATATTTTTAGAAAAATCCAACCATATAAATTATAAGCCCATTGGATTTAAAATGAATTAGTTATGATTTCTAGAAGTAGACTATAGAATTTCACTCTGTCATGACCAAAGCGTGATATAATAGACATAACTTGCCCTATATAAATTTAAATTAAGTTAAACCAATTCGATTAGAAAGCTAACTCATATAATCATGCTCATAAAATTTTAGAATCAAATCATAAGTATATTGCTCCCATAAATTCTTGAAAGTTGATTTGTACTCTGTTCAGGTTAAAATAGGGTAGTCCACTTGAAGAGTTCATAAGTTTTACTTACCCAATCAAAATGAAACTTGTGGGAAATGAAAGATGGTTCAAATTATAAAGTTGGAATGTAGCAAAAACTAAGGGTTTGATTGGTCTTAGAAAATATTTTTATTTTTATTTTATATTTTTAAAATTAATTAAGAATGCCATTTATTTTTAATATTTTATGAAAAAAGTGAAAATAAACGATATATTCCCTCTTTCATTATTGACCAATGACATACCTAACATAAATCTTTCTATACAAGCAATTGCTTACACAAGTCGAAGATGATAATTTGATAAAGTACCTTCTTTTTTTTTTTGTATATAGTGAAGCTTAAATCTAAAATCTTATATTAACTACTCAAACCCTCTATCATTAGACCAATTTTGGTAACTTAATTTGATAAAGTATTTCTAGAGTATAGTTGCACGATACAAACGGTTACATTATTGGTTTTGCAGATAAGATTCACTTAATGCTACAATTTACTTTAGTACGTCCAACTATTATTGGTTACCAAATACAAATTAAATCACAACAATACTCTTATATTTTACTTAGAGGACTACATTTTCTTTTGTATTTAAAAAAAAAAAAGAGTGGGGCCCCTAAAGGACCTTCTAGCGTGTGGTAATGACATAAAGTTTCACTGACTTGATATTAAATTCGATTGAACTGCTTGCTGTGTTCCTTCGGGCAAATTTCATCTTTCATCATTGTATAGATATAGTCATTCAAAACAAACATATTAGAATAGAAAGTGGCAATCTTAGCATTAGATCTTATTAAGAAACGCCTTCATTATTGGATTTGTATGCACATTTAGTTGCTGACTTGAAACTAGAAAATTAATATGTCTACCAAAAACGTTAATGGCAGAATTCACCAACTATAAAATTTAATGGTAGAGCAGTGAATTTATTTATTTATTTTTCTTTCCGTTTTTCATTTTTCATTCTTTATTCTTCTAGCACAGGAAATGTTGGTGGTGCTGCAAAGGAAGCCCTCTTTACAAACCTCCCTTTCATTCTGGGTCTCTTTTCTGCATTCAATTTTCGAACTTCATACCTTATTTTCTTCGAGAACAACCTTGTCCGTCGCTTTTCTCTATACCTTGACACCCTCGCTTCTCTTCCCCCGTCAGCCATTGCTGGTGGACCCCCAAATATTCCACCAAATTCGCCATGAGGCTGGTGAGGCTCGAATATTCCACAAGTCCCCTGCTTGAAAGTTAGCATAAAGTTTCTTGTCAAACATTATCATCAAAGCTTTTAAATATAATCAATCAAAACCATCTACCACTAGTTAAATTTAGCTTATCACCTATGTTAACAATTATATAAATATTCAAGTTAATTACTACATGCATAGGTATGTTTTTGCTATTTATATTAGTTAGAACAAATCAGCTATTTCAAGTTCTTATGGTACTGCTCAAAATTGGTTAAATCATTTCACACACAAATCAGCAACTTTTGAAGAACACTTTCAGCGTTCCTAAAAAAGTTTTGCACTTTTATTTAATTATGTATTTTTATTTGTAAAAATTTTAAAATAATTAAAAATTGCATCAAAATTTTTGTTGATACGATAGTATATGAGATTGTCTGTCTAAAATTCTTTTATATTTACGATCTATCAAATATATATATATATATATTAAATTCAATGGAAACGAAAAAATACCATGCAGTGACGCCAGCACTGATCGGGATCGAAATCTGGTTTATCACCGGTAGTCCAGGGAGATTTTTGGCATGCCCAGGCAGTGATTACTGCCTCATAATCTAGCTGCAACAATATCTTCCTCTTTGCTTGACAATTTTCTTTGACTTCTTCACCACTCTCCACATCTTTTGTCACATCCAAAGCAACCTTCTCCTCCACCTCTTCACACACCGCAGGGGATTCATCATCATCATCATAATCAAAGCTCAATTCGAATGATTCTCTTCCCATCTCCACCAGATCTTCGTCCACCTTGCAAGCTCCAGCATCAGCATCCGCATCCACTTCTTCCGGCTTCTCCTCCTCTTCCACCTTCACGTTCCCATCACCCACACAACACTCCCATGAAGAATCCTCCTCTTTGCTATCAACCAGCCCCAACTCCTCCATTCCCACGTACTCATTCTCCAGCCCCTTACCCAGTAAACTCTCAACATCCGCTGCAAACTCTGCAACTTCTATATCCGATGGAAGAAACCCGTGTAATCCTTCTTCCACCCCATGATTGTTACAACCCAACAAAACTTTGCTTTCGATTCCATTGGTGCTTTTGGTTTCAACCTCAACGGGTGTAGTCACAGAAGATGGAGTTGTGCATAGCTCAGCTACAAAGGGTTCGAATGTGGGGACCCTATAAAGAAGCTGATCCCCGCTTTCCTCGTGGGAATTCGTGTCATCCGAACCCACTTCAGGTACCAAATGGAAAGCGTTCCTAGCCTTACAAGGTGAGTGCTTCCCATGTCGTGGTGTTCGAGGTTTCTTGGTGAACCCTTTGTGCCACGATGGAGCATAATTATTGAGTTCCCTTTTAGCTGAGTCAGAGGACTTGCACGAAGCCATTTTCAAGCGAACTCGTTTGTGCCTACGGGCCAATGGGTTTGCTGAGTGAACGGAAGAGTCACAACCTTGGCAGAGGAAAGCATCGTCTGCAGCACAGTACCAGCGTGCTCGCTTGCTTATGCAGCTATCACACGCTCTTGCTGTTTTGCCACCAACGGCGTTTGCATCTTTCTTAGCACAAGTCATCACAAAGGATCACTAGTGCTCTCAATCAGGGTTTTGAAACAAAACAAAATTACAAGCCAACGGCAAGCCAACTATCAAGAATCAAAGCAAAAGGTAAATGGCGATCTGGAGGGATTACAAATAAGATGCTGGGTTTGGACTTGTTTCTTGAGTCTTTTTGGGAACATCTGGTGCTGAAAAGTGAGGGTACAGCAAGAGAGTACAATTATTTTAGTTAAGATTGAACGAGGAGGGAAGGGGTATGTGTTAGTGTGACCCACAAGAGGTACTTTTTGCTGTGCAATATTTAACAGCAAGAGATAGTTTGGGCATCCGGTTTACACTTTTGGGACCACCTCCACAGTGAAGGCTTGCACTTTCGGGTCCACAGGGAATGCCTTATCTGGTTTTTAATTGGTGGAGCTTGTAAAGTTCATCCTACTCTATGCCATCTTATTGGCTGGTCTTCTAATCGGAGGGATATCTAATGGGAACCCACATTCCCTGTGGATGAGCATGGGCTCACTGTGATCCCATCATCAATTTATTTTTCTTTCTCCCCCTCTGTCCCTCTCTAGAAACTTGAATGAGACCCGTTTGTTACTTTGTGTCTCTTCTACGTTGTACCTGGGCGGGAGTCCCTAACTTGTTCTGCGGTCCCCGGCTTAATTTCTTTACCCGCATTTACTTTTTCTGGCCTTTTTCGAATAATTTCTGCTTCAACTATGTGTGACAGCTACGCCAATGGAAGCCTGTCAGCTAACTTGACACTCACTTCAATTCGTCTCATCGAAATTCAGAGAATGCTACGTGGATGTGAAGATAAGATGGGAGAAACTCTTACCCAACAATAATTACTCTGAATATTCAAAGTCATATCTAGAATCTGTTATGTAAGAATTCTTTATCATTAAAAGTGCCGGGTGCAATAGTCCAGCATAAGTTTTGGAGTTTGATATGGTCTGCACATTAGATTGGCATTCATTAAAATCAGACGATATAAAATGCATCTGCCATTTGGTGTTATTATATTTACTAAGAGAAAGACAATATGTTTCAATATTACAAATGAGTCCCTCTTACGTTATGAACCGGAAGGGAGCTGTAGTTAGTGGCGATGACTTTTAGCGTATGTAGGTAGGGTTGTAAACCCGACGACGGTATCGCGGTGGTCTCGTTCATGGGCAGCAAGATGGCTGTTGCACGTTGTATTGTACGCTGGTGAGTCAATTATTTTGCAGTTTATTTTAGCAAGTTAGATCGATTTGGTGGTCTGCAGTAAAAGTGGAGCCTTGGCATGTGTGGCTCCTGTGCAGTGAAGGGAAGTTACCTAGAGAGGTTGAACTACGAATGGCACTCCATTTGTCATTGTGTGTGAATAGTATTTATCTTGTTTTATGTTAATATGATTTAATCTGTCATTAATTGGTTGTTTGATGAAACTATGATTGTTACGAATTAGTCATGTGGATGAATGTTCTTGTAATTCGAAAATGATTTTTGAGGTTTAAGGGATATTTGATTGAACTAAGACATTTGTGGTAGTTGGACAAGTAGGCAATAGGAAATGAATTATTTATGTTAGGAAATTTGTTAAATTTGTCCTTCTTTAGTATGTATATGCTGTTAAATTGTTTTTTTTTTTTTTACCTTAGTGGATTTGAATTTATGCTTAAAAGAGCTGTATATGTATGTTGAGAAGTCGGTGGAGTTGATGTTGTGAAAGTACTTGTTATGGTTTTGAGTGATTTAGGAGTTAAAAAAATAGTTGATTTGTGGCTTCAAAGCTGCAAAAGCAATGAAATTTCCATGGGTATTTAAAGCTCCACACAATATTGTCATACAGTTCTCTGGAATGAGAATGCTAGTTTGGGTTATAGAGTCAACATAGTGGTGAAGGAGAACAAAGAGCTTTCGTATGAGTCAGTGTTTATTAAGAGGAAGGCTGGGGAGCTGCCAAAGTGTGTGTTGAAGATGAGGGAGATTCATAGGGTGTTCATGCTCCACAGGAAGAATGCGGATCCTTAGGCACATATTCATGGTTTGGAGAAGAGAAACAAGGAGTAATATGAGAGGCTTCTAAGAATAGATGGCCATGAAGGTGATAGCTGAAGGGGGAGCAAAGGCAAGTACAATGATGGGATATCTTTGGAGGTGTGTGTGCTAAGAAAGTTCAAGTGGAAAGATGACATTTGTGGTTCTGGGAAGAGTTTTGATGGGAAAAAAGGGCCCAGTTTGTGAAAAAAGTTGAATCGATCATGGACTTGATTTTATGTGGGATGAATCCAACCTGTGCTCGATGATGATTGGATAGTAGTTCTTATGAAGCTTTTTTAAAAATTATATTTATACTCTTTGGTTCTTTAAAGATAGTAAGTTCTAGTTACAAATTACTCTTAAGCCATGGTGAATATTCCAATATCTCTATAACATAGAATGGAGAGTGCCTCTAGCTATTCCTTGATAAATTAATTGTAGATCAGTTGACATCATCTTGTAAAGCTAGAGTCAATGCTTTTGCCTCTATTAGTTAGCTTATCATATTCTACTAGTGTTGTTTATTTTGTTGAAAACTTGCTTAGCAGCAGATCCAACATCCAATAATGTTGTAACCAGTGGTAATATATAGTAGTTGAAGCACAAACTTAGCTTTTGTCAAATGCCCTTTTCCAGTACTACTCTACCAATTTTTGCTTTTGTATTCGTGTTAGATTAGATATTGCTCAAAATTTTGGAATATATTATTTTGCCATAATATGATTAGCTAAAGTCCAGAACAAAACTGCATGGGTTACATCGATTAGCTGCTTGTATTTATTAGCTAGATGTTGCCTTGCCTTCAAAATCACTTAATGCATACCCAAAACTATCTACACAGACCCCAAATCAGCATTGAAAATTGTTTGGGTGCACCTCATGTCGACCCTTTTCCTTTCGCTCATGACGACATAAGCCATTCAAAATAAGCTTTGACCCTCTTTGCAAATACAAAAGATAAGGACTTTAACAGCAATTTTAAAAGGTATAGACGGGGTAATTTTTCTAATTATTTTGCAGGTTCATGACAAACTCCAAAACCACTGCAAGATTATGTTAACACACACCATCATTAAATTACCTAGGTCATATAAAATAGAGTAAACATCTATGAAAAATATATGTGATATTCATTTAGTTCCTAAATTTTTTTTTTTTTTGTACATCAACTAAATATTTGAAAATTAAACTATGAATCATATTGCTTTTTGAAAGTTTTTAATATCAAATAAGTTTTTAAAAGTTAAAATGTAATATTACTTTAGTCTTTTTATAAGACTATTCGATCCCCTTTTTTGATAAAGTATAAGCTTTCAGGAATCTATTCGATATCAAAATAATTTTGGAAGGATTAAAGTAATGTCAAATTTGAACTTTTAGAGATGTATTTAATTAATGTCAAACAATTTTCAAGGATTATTGTTACATTTTAATTTTTAGGGACCTATTTAAAATAAAAAACATTTCAGGAACTAAAATTAATATAATCATGATTAACCTAAGGATCTTTGTTTATAAATATGATAACGCACTTTCACCTCAATCCCTTGCTATTTGGAAACTCGACCAAACACTATAGAAAAAGGAAGAGAGAGTTTGAGAACTCCACCACCTATCAATTTAGAGAATAACTTTGAAAAACTTAGAAAAATTGCCTAAACACTTACAAAATCCTTCTCCGAAGCTTGATGATGCATTTAAACATAAAAAAGGAGCCAGAAAGCTTGAAGTAACACCACCTTTCTAGCCCACAAGCTTTGGAGACTTTCAATTGAACAATTGGATTGATGAAATTCAATATTTTATAAATCATAGATGCTACTTGGCCCGAAAAAGAAAGACACAAATGGAGTACGAAATTGATACATTACATTTTTATTGGATATTAACTTCGCAAAAGGCAAAAATCATGGTGTTTTAAAGGCTGAGATAGCTAACATTCATAATGCCTTCATATGTTGCTATTGTGCCAAAAATCATTATTCTTTATAAAAAGGTCATTCAATGAAATAAGCATACCAAGACTGATTTTGGAATAAATGGATCCCTACCCATCTTTTATGTACAGAATACGTTAATCTACAAGTTTAAAGAAAAAAAAAAACTTTCACTCAATCAATTCTTTTTTAAAATTGCAAGGATCTTAACCTTAAAAGTTATTTCATGATTTGATACAATAATGACAGAACAATTAAATAATTTATCAACAAGGATTGCATGCAGCAGTAAATGCACTACACTTCGAAAGAGGACCAAGGTTTAAACCTTAGAGAAGATAATTGTTGCGAGAGTCACTTAGTCGCAACAGTGCCCAAGAACAGTAATACTTAACAGAAAAAAAAATTACATATTTTTAACTTGTGAGAATTATTTCTAAACATGCAAGAGAACGCAAAGGAGGTAGCATGGGTAGTTGGTCAGATCTAGTATAGATCATACATGGACGATAGTTGGAGTTGGCGACTCTCCTATGGTTTCCTCATCTGGGATCCTAGGGAAAAGGATCAAGTTGGCCCTTGCGAACCGCTTGATGCACTATTTCCCTTCAAACCTTTGAGCGAAATGTGACAAAAGGAAAGAAAATCCATGGACCAACCTCATTGTCTCCACCCCGTAGGAACTACAAGCTCACCCCTGGATGCCGAATCCATTAAGATTTATCAAATGCTATTTGTATTATTTTAACTTTTTAAGTTCTCAAGAAGACACTTATTTTGGAAAAAGTCATAAAAAACCCTCCTTTAACTTTGTTTCATGTGCACTTTCATCCTTCAACTTTTAAAATATGTACAAAAGATCCATAACTCCTAAAATTGTGCCACTTGCTACAAATAGTTAACAAATATTAAATTTTGGGTAGAAAACTGCATATGAGAAGCATGTGATGTTAACATGAACATATGACCCATCCTTGTGTATCTCATATAAGAGACCATTTCTAAAGTATCACTAATGGGTTTTAAACCTTATCCCTAACTTGTAATCTCACCCTAATCACATCGCAAAAGTCTTAACAACCATAATCTTCCATCTCTTTCTTACAACCTACTCTTCTTTAACCTTACCATCTTAGAAAATTCAAAATCCATCTTCTCTTCCCAATTCGATTCAAGTGCAAGTGGGAGAGAAATACACACTCCTAAAAACTTAGAATTTGTCACATGAAATCTATGCTTAAAAGTGAAAATTTTGATATTGATATTCGTTAACCTTGAAATACTTGTTCATATGCATTGGACTCTATGGAACATTCAATTTAGTTAATGTAACTAGTGTTATCATTATGTACTAACCAATATAGTATTTTGATTTAAGGGTGCACATATTGTTGTCAAATCATGAATCAAATTGAGAATCTATTTAGTTTTTAATCACGAATCATGAAACAAATCTAGAAGTACATTAACAAAAAATAAATCATACAAACTTTCTCATCTAAAACTTGAAACACTCAATTCTAAAAAAGATACAAAAATGGCATATAAGTATTAGGAAAGTTAATTGTTAGTTATTCTATTAAGTAGATAGTCACTAGTTAGTTATTAGTTGTTAGAGTCTCTCAGGGTGCTCTACTTCCTCACTCTTATACATAAACTCTCTTATCAGTATATTAAATTGAGAATGCCCTTCATAACTCTTTTCATTCTTTCATATGGTATAAGAAATATAAGTTCGCTTTGCTTTTCCATTCCATTTTCTGTACCATTTTCTTCCTTTCCCACCTATTTTCTGCCACGCATGGCCACGCTAATGCTTTTCTTCTGCAATAATTGTAACACTCAAGTCAAGAGTTACAGGAATTGTGATACTTTATCCTATCAAATCCCGCGGAAGTTCTAAGTCTGAATCCTATGTCTCCTTGGAGGGCTATATGATTGGGACATTTTCATGGGATCAAAAGTCCCGTTAATTGTTCCCTAGATATCCAAGAATCGAAGAGTAATTTTTAACAAATTTTAGGAAGTTATTGACCCTTTCATTTTTAGCTTGAAAGTTTAAGAAAATGCGAGTTTTCGAAAATTTATACTAAAATCCAAAAGTTGGATTTTGATTCTTAAGGAGTTTAGTTTTCCTAATATTTTTATTGAATTCAAATGGGGGGTATTCCTTTATTTACATTTATGTTTTAAAATTAATGAAGAGTAAAGTAAAAGGGGACATTAACTTAAAATTAAATAAGTGTAAGACCTTGGCCTGAGGGGCATTGGAGATCAGAAGGGGAAGAAAAACCAAATTCTGGAAGTCTAGGAGCCACACTCAAGCGCGCCTCCTTGTGCTTCCAAGATAGCAAAAGGAAGAATCTGGAACCCGACCACACTCGAGCACAGCCCCCTATGCTCCAACTTGCCTAGGTCAGTGAGAAAAATAAAAATAGGGCTTCCAACTGCAATATCTTACTTTCTCTCTCCTCTCTAGTTTCTCTCTCTTCTTCCTCGAGCGCTCTCTCTTTTCTTTCCTCATAAATTTCTCATGTGGTATTTTTACCATCTTATACCAACGTTTGTTCCTATGCACTTCTTAACTGTTATATTCTTAGCCGATCTATCGATTGATTCTCTTGTTTGAGCAAGTAAAGGAGCCTATGGGAAGTCCTAGGAGGAGACCCAAGCTCTCCACCCAATTCCTTTCCGTCCTTTGATACTCAAGGATAAGTCCTAAGCTTAAAAATCTCTTCTATGTCAAGGCTTAAGAAATTTTTCCTGAGAGATATGCTCTTGGGCTAGGATCTAGAGTCCTAAAGTCCTAAATCTCGGGGACTTTCATGTTTAGAGGGAGTTTAAATTAATCTCTTACTTCTATGGGTGAGATAGTGCTCGATATTATAGACTTGTTAGTCGCTTGTCTTTTGTCCAAACTATGCTGTTAACAAACTTAGTCAATTTGTCTCTCAGCTCAGGATACTTATTTGTGTGTAGCACACCATTTGTTGGGGTACCTGAAATGGAAACCTAGTCAAGGGTTATTTATTCCTTCCAACAGCAACTTGTTGATCTCTACCTTCATAAACGCAAATTAGGAGACCTATCTTGATACTAGGAAATCAACCATAGGCTATTGCATGTTCCTAGGGGTTTCCCTTTTGTCTTGGAGGTCAAAGAAGCAAGCCACAATTGCTAGGTCTTTAGCTGAGGCAGAATACAAAGCTATGGTCAATGCCACTAGTGAAATCTTATGGCTAGTTCAACTTTTGAGAGGTTTCCAATTGAATGTATCATCTATTAAGCTGATGTGTGATAGCCAAGTAGCAATACATATTGCCACCAATCCCATATTTCAAAAGAGGATAAAACATATTGAAATAGACTGTCATTTTATCGGCCAGGAGCATATGCAATTAGGCCTCCTCAAGCTCATAAATGTTCCAATCGATTAGATGATCTACTTACTAACTCTTTACAATCAAGTCAATTTCATCCCTTAGCCTCCAAGTTAGGAGTTTTAAACATTTATCTCCCAACTTGAGGGAGAGTATTAGGGAAGATAATTGTTAGTTATTCTATTAAGCAGTTAGTTTGTAGTCAGTTATTAGCCATTAGAGTCTATTAGAATACTGTACTTCCTCACTTTTGTAGACAAACTCTCTAATTAGTAAATTAAACTAAGAATGCATTTCATCACTCTTTTCATTCTTTGAATAACAAGGAAATACAAAACATCAAAAATACCATCAAATTTTCAATATATATAAACCATTTCAAAGTGGTTGTGTGAACACCCAAGGCCAAAAGAACCAAATGGTGAGTCAAGTGATATGTGATGAAGATATTGGTCTACAACAAGAACACCAAGAGGCCTTTCTATCCCTTCAAATGGAGACAAAGAAAGGAATAGGGAGTAATACATTACTCCAATTTGGAATTTTAATTGTGAAAAAACAAAGAAAAGCAAATCTACATAGGTGATATGGAAGTAGCACCAATTAGTGTGATACATCTATTATCTATTATCTATAACTAAATAGACTACATCTAAGTGCCACATAACAACTTCTAATTACAATTAAAGAAAAAACGTTCCTACTTAAAATTTTTATTCTCTTCCTTTCTTTCTAAAACCTTTCCTCTTTTCTCTTTTCTCTATTATCTATAATTAAATGGACTATCTTTAAGTGTCACACGATGACTCCTAATTACAATTAAAGAAAAATTATTTCACCTAAAATTTTCACTTTTCTTCCTCTCATTTTAGAAACCTTCTTCTCTCATCGACCTCAACGCTCCCCACCAATCCCCTTGCCTTCTCCTTCCCTGTCATTTGCCTGCTCCCTTTGTTCCTTTTCCACCGTTTACTAGTGCTATTGGAGGTCTCCCCTCAACCTTCGCAATCAAATCATAGATGTCGCCCCTGTCTTCTGTTGTGACGTGATGCCCCTTGCCTGTTCTGCTAAGAAGAGAGTGTGGGTATGGATGGCTCTTTTGGTGTTGTTAGACACTAGTATCGTTGTTTCCAACTATAGTTGTGATGCAAAAAAAAATTTTTCTTTCATTACTTTAATTTGTGCAATTAAAAATCTGAAATCTCTCACATCAAAATTCTTCTTCCACTCCATAAACAATTCTATTACTTTTCAATCCTCTTCAATAAAACCATTCAATATGTCATTTAATTTTGAAATTATTATTAAGGGACCATGATATATTTTAATGTAAGAAGCTTATTTTGGTTTCGTAATAAACAAAATATCTTATGCTTTATTTAAAATAATAAAAAAAAACAGTGAGAAAAATAATGAAAAATATCAAATAAAAAAAATAAGTAGATCAAAATAAGCTAGTGAGATCAGAGGTATAAATACTAGTGTATCACTGATTCAATGCCATCCGCAATTCTCCGTGTGACACAAATTGCTGGCTAGTTGAATCGTATCCAATCTCGTGATTCTAACAATTATGGGTGCGCGTATAAGCACAGACATAACTATTGATAAACATTTTGAAATTTCCATTCTAGCAGAAGATGCTCTTGATCAAAAGGACATAAATTCTAACTCGCCTACAGTGACTGGCATTGCACCATGCTTTACTTTTGCCTAGAGTAAACCTCGCAATTTGTCAAACACAATTTACATCAATGAGCATATTTTAAGATTTTCCTCTTAAAGCGTTTGAAATGACTTTGATGGTGGAAGGCGTAGTCCGGCAACAGCCTCCTATGATTTTAGTTCCCAAATCTCGCCATCTTGTTGCATGAAATCCAAAATCATGATCATCAAAACACGTACATGGCTGTCAATGTAAACAAATAGTTAAACGCTTGATTAACATATGAAACATAGCAATTAATGCACGTGTGTGCGTGTGTGTGAGTGAGTGAGTGAGAGAGAGAGAGAGAGAGAGAGAGAGAAAGAACCCAGACCTACCAGCCATTTTTTGGCTCAACCATCCCAGACCTCCCCAGTATTGGGATAGACAATTATAGCCTTATTTGTCAACTACGGGGATAAGATTATAAAATTTTAATTCACTGATAATGGAGACAAATTCCTTTTCAGTATTCAAATTGATGAAAAGATGGTAAAAGTCACCTGTTTAAATTTGCAGATGAGACTTCCCATAAAATGGGTTGGTGCACAGTTTATACCAACTGCATCTACTTTGTTACTCTTATTTATTACTTCAAGGCAGTCCTCAAAATTTTCTCCGGAGGGCGCATTCTCACCATCTACTGAAGTAAAACAGATCCAAGATGGGATTTCGACGTTTTCTTCTTCAAGCAATTCGACACAAGCCTGCAATTTGATATCTTTTGGAAGTGAGTAACAGAAAATCTTCTGAGATTGTAGAAGTTAGAATTGAAAAAGACAAAAGCAAGAGAATTCAGCTTGATAGTGAAAAAAAAATTAGAAACAGAGAATTAGTCATTTTGTGAACATGAATTTGGAAATTAAATTGTTTGGCCTACTAACCTGCAGCTAGGAAGATTTTGGAATCAACCAAAAAGAGCTGGGTCATGGTTTGCATGCTTTGTCTTTTCTTTCTCTAGGTCATTGATAATTTCAGGTCGTAAATTGCTTTACAAATCAGACAATTCTAAAATTTAGAATTCAAAATGAATTAAAATAATGGAGCATAGGAAAGTTGGAATCTTTTGTTTCGCGTAATGAATTAATGATCACTTATTGAATTCTACACTACAATGGGATCAGAGTCTACACTACGAACAGATTCCATTCTCTGCATCATCATTTATTTCCTAGTCATCGTTCAAATTACAATTGAGAAAGAAGACTCCGGCGTTCTAGATATGCCCTCCATGCAAGAAGATAAAACATCGATGTATTTTTCAATTTTGGTTTTGATGCTATCTCCATTGTCCTGGTTCAATTGTTTGGTGTTCCTTTAATTGTTATGATTTGGCATTGAGGAATAACATGACAATATTCAAACGCCAAAGAGATTTACAACATGAATCTGAATTAAAAATTTACAAAATAAGGAATACTATTAACTGTATGTATATTGGATTTTAAAGAACAGTAGCACTAAGAGATGTGAACAAATACTATTAATTTTGAAAGACAAACGTTATTAAGAGAAACGCGAGAGTGAGAGTAATGGAAAAATCGTAGAATAGAAGAATCCACGTTTCATGCTGTTCCAAAGATTTATAATATGGCCCAACAGTGATAGCTATATACCGGTATTGGTTTGCAGTACTTTTATTGTAAGGAATTACTGCAAGGTATTCTTATCCATGAAACATTATTTATTGGCAAATAAATAAATAAATAAAACAGACCTGAGCTTCAAGTTTGTTTGGCATGGTCTCAAAAGCAAGCAAATCTGGACCAGCTCTAACAAGAACTTGCAATCTGCGGCGGTGAAAATCCTTCAACTACTCCAAACTCACATCTGGTCCATAGCAGCCCCCACGAGAAGATATTAACATGATAAATTCTGTAAACGTACCAAAAATAGTAGTTGCTGTGCAGGATTGATAGGAACTGGACTGTCAAATTTTTAAGGAATGTAGAAGCACCTGTATTCTGAGCCATCAGCGAGATAAGCTCCATAGCTTCCAATGGAGGCTGCAACCAAAGCCCTTCTATATTTATCTCCAGGATTTCATTTAGCCAAATTCCAGAAACTGTCACGGGCTTCAACCGCCAATTTCACACTCCTCTCTAGTAGCAACTCCCCTTCTTCAATGGACAGCCCCTTGGACAAAAATCCTGGAAGGGTAGCCTATAATTGAAGAAAATTTTATAAGGATTCAACAAAATTGCAACTAGTTTGCATGAAACTAACATGTGAACAGCCAATGATCCAAAAGTTTCTGCTCAAACATTACGATTTAACCTTGAAATTTAGATTTACAATGTCAGCTTTGATGACTGAAAGCAATGAAAGTAGAACATCACAAGCAAATTCTTTATACGTTAATTGGAAACAAAGAAGGTACTACTCTAGCTTATTCCAAATCCATTAAGGAGGCTCATATTCACTTATGAACCTCAAATGACGACTGAACCACAAGATTCCCAACGCACAAGAGTTTGAAATTCACTTGATGGCTACACATTGTTCTGCTCTTCCATTTTATTGATAAAAACATGTCCATCGCAATTATTTTCGTTGGGTAGAAAAGCATTCATCTATGGTACAATACTAGCACTAGTTAACAAAATCCGCCAAAATAAGCAAAGCAAATGTGTTTCATTAGGAGTACCAAAAGCTTCAGCTAATTTTCATGGCAACTTCAAATATAGCTACAGAACGACCAGGAAAAAAAAAATGCTACAGAGACACCGAATTTGGAAATAAATCTTACTCGTCAAGGAAGAATTTTCCTAGACAGATAAACAACGTCAAAAACAGATTGCCCAACATTTTCAAATAGTGATCCAATGCGGAAAAAGAAAATTGAACCAAAAGAACCCAAGGCTATGAAGTTTTGTACACACATTTTACCTGGTAAGATGAAGTCACCAATATATTTGCACCAGCCTCTAAGTATTCCGAGTGAACCTAAACAAACCCAGAAACCCAAACCGAATTCAGATTCATCACCGCATACACATATAAAACAAACCCAGAATGTGGAGCATAGACCAGGGAAGAGAGAAGGATACAAAATAAGAAAGAAAGAAAGAAAACAGAAGAAAAAGGGGAAAAAGAAAAGTGCCTGCTTGATAAGATGTGGGTCTTTGATCAAACAGAGAGCACTCCAAAGAGGGTCATTGATGGAAGCTCCATGCGCTTCGGGCTGGGTGGCGAATCCACCATCTGTCACAGCACAACCTCCTGCATTCTCAATTAGATCCTGCAACAATGGCTTCTTCTCGCCCTTCATATTTATCTTTGTTTCTTCTTTCCCCTCTTCGATGGCGACGTGTTTTTCTGTGTTGCGGCGGTTTCAAGTTTCAAACTGAACGAAGCACGCTACAACGTTACAGACAGCGCCTTTTTATTCTCCCCAAAGACTCCGGGAGTTGTTGGGAGATGCTGTAGGCAAGGCGTGAATATGGACGAAATAGCGTTCACATTCTTTTTTAAGGAATGAATAAGGATAATGTTGCCATTTAACAATATGCACGAAGTAATTAGAAAAAATCTTTAAAACATTAAAATTTCAGTTACTTAAAAATAATTTTTTCGGTAAAATATTGAATAATATATTAATGGATTCTTCTATGAATAAAATATTAACTAATATTCAAGTTTCAAAATTTTTAATAATAAATTAATAATCTCAAATATCTAGATTATAAATTATTATCTAAAAAGATTAAATTCTTTTTATGAATACTATTGTTTTGACAAGCACTAAGCTGCATTTTTTATTTTTTTATATTGATATAAAAATATTCATAATCATATATAAAGTTTTATTTTAAATAAATAAAATTAACATGAATAAGATGAGAAGCATTCATATCAACCACTATATAAATTTATAAAATATATATGTAAACCAAATAGTTTATGATTTAGTATTTAAAATTAAATATACCTACCTTTATAAACTACAACTATTGCGAGTAGTCTCTAGCCTTCTAATTCGAAGACTTGGATGAGTTTAGATAACAGTTATATTCCATAATTATAGAAAATAGAAGCTTTAATAACATTGTTGTCTTTGAATATGTAGTATTGATAATAAGCATTTTAACACTTTAATTAACCTTCAAATTTAATGTTTTGGGATTATTATTCATGCAAATAAAATATGACATTTATAGTAGTAGTCAAGAGGAGAGTGTGGTAGGGTTTTCTTCATGAGTGCTTCATCACCTAGGGATCCTCGTGAGGGAGGTGGTGTTTCTTTCAAAGAGAAGCTTGTTGGTGGAAAACATGATTCTCATACACGTCAACGAGTTAACCTTCTATAGAAGAATCTAGCTCGTATGGAATTTCTTGGTGGAGATAGGCTCTATCCATGTTTTTCTTTTGATAAAGCGATTCTGGAGATACCCAGTTCATGGAAGGATGCTTTGGTGGTTAAACTTCTAGGGAAGGATATTGGTTTTTTGGTGATGACAGATCAGTTGAAAAAGCTATGAAATCCATTTGGAGGCCTTGACATCATTGATATTGGATTTGGTTTTTTTCTGATCAAATTTGATGAGGAGGAAGATTGTGCTAATGTGGTTGAAGGGGGGCCATGGATGTTGTTTGATCATTATTTATCTATTCAAACATGGTCTAGGGATTTTGTGGGTTCCAATGCCAAGGTTGACAAAACTTTGGTTTGGATTTGTTTCCCATCTCTTAATTTGGCATATTATGATAAAGATGTCGTATTTATGTTAGCTAATGTAGCTAGAGTGCCAGTTCGAATTGATTATAATACTTTAAAGGCGACTTGCGGTAAATTTGCAAGAGTTTGTGTGGAGATTGATCTTACTAAACCTATGGTGGGTAGGGTGTGTATGGAAGGTAAATGGTATAGTATAAAGTATGATGGTTTACATATTATTTGTTCTCATTGTGGTTGTTATGGTCATTATTCTTGTGATTGTTCCATATCCATGAATGAGAATCAAGAAGTTCAGCATGCTCAAAAGGAGAATATGGAGGCGCCATGTGATAATCAAGTGTGCATTCATGAAAGGACAGTGGTGAGTTGTAACACAGATTTGGAATTTTTTGAAATCCCAAAGTATCCTCACGGGGATTGGTTGGTTGTGGCTCACAAAAATCAGAATAAATCTTGTGTAGGTAACAAAAGGAAAGGCAAGATTATAGGAGATAATGATAAATCAAATGAGAAAGGTAACAGATTTGCTTCCCTGGATGTGGAGGATTTAGTGGAGACAAATAAGGATGATAGTTATGTAGAAGTTCAAAAAGATTTGCATGAACAGGGTTTTAAGTCAGGTGAGCATTCAAAGGGGAATAATGTGAAGCCCATTAAGATTTATAAAAAGATAGTTAGCCCAATCCAAATGCTTTTGTCTAAGAAAGGAGTCACTAATATTGAGTCTAAAGAGGATGGGCCCAGAAGTGTTTTTAGAAGGAAATTGGAGAAGGGCTTGACACTTGAAGGAAGGAAAGAAAATTAGCATCTTGAAACGTTCTCAGAAGAAGGATCAGGTAGAGCCCAAGACTCCATTAGCTAGATGTAGAATCAAGGGAAGGGTTGAGAAACATTCCAATAGCACTCACAAATGTTCTATGTCATCGAAATCCCTTCACAAAATTTTTTAGGAAGCTTTTTCAGCTCATGGGGAATTTGCCATTCTGGAAGCCAACAGGAGTTCCTCAATGGGGAATCATGATCTTGCGCTAGAAATCAAGTGTCATCCTCCAAATTCCAATTCGCAAAAGGGAATGCATTTTGAGCATGCAGCAGTGGAGATTTCAACAACAGAGGTTGTGGTGTTTGGCGTTCCTACTCACAACATTTCGATGGAGGATAGATGAAGGGGCATGGAGGTTCAAGAAAGAGTGAATGAGAGGATTGTTGCTCAAGCCAGTGTTTGATTGGCCTCTATTGCTTATTTTTTGGTGTTTTCCATGGAAGCACACATCAATTTTGTTATTTGGAACTGTAAGGAAGCAAGGAAAAGAGGTTTTATTGGGGCTTTTCTACATGATTTGCGGAATTCTTACCATTTTTCTATTTTGGTGTTGCTTGCACCCAGGCTCAATAGGGTCAGAGCAGAGAAGGTTATGTATCAATTTGGTTTTGATGGGAGGTTCAGAGTTGATTCTAATGGGTTTGCAAGGGGTATTTAGGTGTTCTAGGATACTTTAGTTTGGAACATTCAAGTGCTTCTCGCTAAAAAGTAGTTAATTCATATGAATGCCAGGGGTTATGATGGGTCTTCGTGGTTATTTACTCCTTGTTATGGTAGGCCTCAGTTGGTTTTGAGAGAGATTTATGGAGATCTTTGATCCAATTGAGTGATTCAGTCACTGGCCCTTGGATGGTGGCCAGAGATTTTAACTTTATTCTTTCAGATATAGAAATTCATGGGGCTAGGGGTGTTCATTGGCTTTATTCTGCCTTCCATGAGTGTATTGAGGACTATAATTTGCTAGATGCAAGTTTTCAAGGTCCTTTTTTCTTAACTAAAGATAGGATAATTTGAGGGAGAGACTTGACAGAGTTTTAATGAATCAGGCTTGGCATCATACATTTATAGAAATGGGTATGGTACATCTTCCAATGTTCAACTCCAATCATAGTCCTCTTTGATTAAGGTCTGATTCTAATCATAACCATTCCAAACCAAAATTGTTTAAATTTCTCGCTACCTGGTTAGGCCATGCTAGTTTTGTTGATTTGGTCAAGCAGAATTGGAATGGATTGAATTCTTGGGAGGAGAGTGTTAATTCTTTTACTGCTGCTGCTAAAGAATGGAATAGAGTTGTTTTTGGTAATATTCACAAGAGGAAAAATCATTTATTGAGACAGCTTCATGGTATTCAATAGGCTTTGATCGATGGGGTTAATCCTATTCTTTAAAAGCTTCAAAAAGAGTTGTGGTAGGAATATGAGGTTGTTTTATTTGAGGAAGAGGCTCTTTAGGCTCAAAAGGCTCGTTCTCATCGGCTTTCTCAAGGAGATAGGAATACGAAATTTTTTCACTCCTCCACCATGGCCAAGTGTAGGAGAAATCATATTCTAGCTCTTAAGGATACTTAAGGGAATTGGGTTCATGATGGTGTTGCTGTTTAGCAAATGGTTAAAAAAATTTTTATATCTCTCTATTGTGATGATACAAATTGCTCGTCGTTCCTTTTATATGGTGGATTCCTTCTATTCCGTAGTCAGATTGGACCTTCATTCATGGGCTTATGTCAATGCAAAAGATCAAGGATACTTTATTTTATATGGGTGGTTTTAGAGCTCCAAGTTTGGATGGTTTGCATGCTTTATTTTTTTAGAGCTAGTGGGAGATTATTGATGAGTCTTTTTGTAAGCTGGTGTTGGATATTTTTTAGAGTGCAGACAAAATCCAAGGGATTAACCAAACTTTTATTTCATTAATTCCTAAGACTGAGCACCCTGAGTTGGTTAAACATTTTTGCCCTATTAGCCTTTCTAATATGGTGTATAAAGTGGTGACCAAAATTATTTCAAATAGATTGAAGAGAACAATGCCTATTGTTATTACTCCTACCCAATGTGGATTTATCCGTGGTAGAAGTGGTTCAAATAATATTATTATTGCTCAAGAGATTATTCATAAGATGCGCAAAGGGTACATGGCTATTAAGATTGACCTTGAGAAGGTTTATGATTGTCTTTAATGGAATTTTGTTATTGATTATTAATTTGAAGGATTTGGGGTTTAACGAGCATTTTATTTCAGTCATTTGTCATTATATTTCCTCATCTTCTATGAACATTTTATGGAATGGGGAGTGTACTAGAGCTTTTCAGCCTAAAAGAGGATTTCCACAGGGAGGTCCCCTTTCTCCTCACCTATTCATCATTTGTATTGAGTTGTTGTCTCATCTCATTTAGATGGTAGTCGATACAGAGCTTTGAAATCCTATTTCTATCTCTCTTGATGGGCCTCTTATCACTCATCTTTGCTTTGCTGATGACCTATTTGTTTTGCTGAGGCCTCTATGTCTCAAGTTGATGTTATTAAGGGCTGTTTAGACACTTTTGGGAAGAGATTGGGTCAGAAAGTTAGCTTAGAGAAGACTCAGATTTTTTTTTTCTAGTAATGTTCATCATATAAGAGTTGTGGAGATTGCGGATATCTTTGGCTTTTCTTTGGTAGGGGATTTGGGTGAGTATCTTGGTGTGCCTCTGCTGCATAAGCGGTGTTCTTCTAGATCATTTAGTCATATCACCAATAAATTGATGAGTCGTTTGAGTTCTTGGAAGGCTAACTCTTTATCTTTCCAAGTAGGCTAACTCTTTGTTCATCAGTTTTGGCTACCACTCCTCTTTATGCTATGCAAACAGCTAGTTCTCCTAATTCAGTTTGAGATAAAATTAATGGTATCCTAGAAGTTTCTTGTGGGGTGTTACGAGGGCAGGAAGAAGCTTTATTTGTGTAATTGGGACGATGTGTGTCATCCAAAAAGTATTGGGGGTCTTGGTTTGTGGTATGCTAAGTTCTCCAATTTAGCTTTTTTGTCCAAGCTTGGTTGAGGTCTTATCCATCATAGAGATGAATTGTGGGTGAAGGTCCTTCATTCCAAATATGGTTGTGGGTCTAATTTGATTCCTTAAATTTCATTTGAGAGGGGATGTTCTAATTTGTGGACTGGTGTTTGTGAAGCTTGGCTTCATGTTCAAGATAATATTGTGTGGAGAATTGGTGATGGTTAGACCATTAAGTTTTGGACTCCTAAATGGATTCCCTAATTTTCCCAGCTTTCTTCTCTCTCTTTGGTTCCCTTATCTTATGAGGATTTGCAGTCTATTGTGAATGCTTTTGTGATTAAGGATGGTGCTTAGGATTGGAGTCGTATCTCGTCTTATCTTCTTGCTGAGATCTATGAGTGTATTGCTAGTATTGCTCCTCCTTTTAATTTTGGAATTCCTACTATAGTTGCTTGGTTGAATAGTCATGGCAGTACTTTTTCAATTAAATCAACTTATAATTATATTTCTCGTGATTGTAATCTATTAGCTTATCCATTTTTTTGTTTGATTTGGAAATGGAAGGGAATGGAGAAAATTAGAGTTTTCTTGTGGTAGGTTGTGGCTGATGCTCTTACTACTAAGTTTCTACTTTTTTCTCAGCACATTGGTGCTGATGCTATTTGTTTGAGATGCAACCAACAGGTTCATGAGACAACCATTCATGTTTTGAGGGACTGTGATGTTGCTCTTGCTTTCTGGGCTCGAATGATTGATGCGGAGACTCATCCTGATTTTTATATAGGTTCTTTGAGAACTGGGTTTTTTTGAACTTGAAAAATTTTGTTGATTCTTATCTTTTTGCTAATTATGGTTAGTCTAACATTTTTGGTATGGCCATTCATTATTTATGGTGCATAAGAAACCAAGAAATTTTTTATTCTTATGTATCATTAGATGCTGATGTGTTTTACAGGCTTTGGATTATTTTTAAGAGTCAGCAATTTTATGTAGATAAGGTGTCTTCTTCTTTGAATACCAAGAGTCCTACTTTGTATCATATTTCTTGGTCTCTTCTTGCTGAGGGATGGATTAAACTTAATTGTGATGGTTCCGTTAATCAGCAGAGGTAAGCATTCTATGGTGGTTTAGCTCGGAATGTGCTTGGCCAATTTGTGGGAGGTTTTGCTGTGAATTTGGATGTATGCCCCATAATAGTGGCAAAGATTTGGGGCGCAGGCAGGTGCTTCTTGAAATGGACTATAAGGCTGCTATTTCTCTTATTTAGCAAGGGATAGATTCCACACATCCTTATGCCATGGTTGTGGCTCGTGTTCAAGAGTTGCTTCGGAGGGATTGGCAGGTATTTTGTATTCATATTTATAGGGAAGTCAATCACGCTGCTGATTGTTTAGCTGATGTTAGTCATTCTTTATCTTTAGGAGCTTGTTTTTATTTGTTTGCCCCTTTTTGTTTAGGTTCTATTTTGCGAGATGACTTGGCTGGGCGGCTTTGCTTCGGTTAATTGTTTAGTGTGTTTTGTTGCTTTGTTTTGGGCTGTTTAATTAGCCTTGTTTGATCACCAAAAAAAAAAAAATAGTACGGCATTTATTTTTTAAAAAATAAAAACACAAAAGCCATTTCATTTTATTCATTTATATACTTTTATTATTTTAAACTTCTTCATCTTTCTTCTATATAGTTGAACATAGTGAGACAAAGATAAAAGAAAAAAAAAAGCATGGGATGCACTGTAACACCCAAGTCGAAAGTTTCATGAACAGTGATAGTTCATCCTGTCGGATCCTACAGAAGCTCTAAGTCTAAACCCTATGCCTCCTTGGAGGGCCATATGATTGGGACATTTTCATAGGATTAAAAGTACTAGTAATTGTTCCTTAGATATCAAAGAATTGAAGAGTAATTTTTAATGAATCTTAAGAAGTTATTAACCTTTTCATTTTTAGCCTGGAAGTTTAAGGAAATGCAAGTGTCCCAAAGTTGGATTTTGATTCTTAAGGAGTTTGATTTTTCCAATATTTTTATTAGATTCAAATGGAAGGTATTCCTTTATTTATATTTATATTTTAAAATTAATAGAGAGTAAAATAAGTATATAATGATATTTGAGAGGTATAGACAAGGGAAAAAAAAAAAGAGGGGCTTGACGCCCAGCGCCCAAGTCGTGGCACCCAAGCGCCTGCTAGGCGAGAATAATAGAAGAATCTCGAGCCTTCTTCCCCATTCTTTCCTAAGTCTCTCTCTCTTCTTTCTCTCTTATCCTTATCTTCCCTACATAAATTCCATCAATCTTTCATCAATCGTTACTCAAATTCATCACCCAATCCATCTTTTCTTCACATTGTCATTACTTTAGTTGAGTTTTCTTCTTGGAGCTCTCTCTCTCTTTCTCCTTTTCTCTAATGAGACAAAATGATAGTGAGAGGAGACCACTGCTCCCCTCGCGCTCCACCGCCTTTCTCAGCTCTCTAAGGTAATTCTTAAACTTAACCCTCTTTGTATTACCATGGATTAGCTAGTCTTTCTATGAATTTAAGGTTTGAACACATGAGGGAGGGTTAGGGTTCAAGATGTTGGGGATTTTTGCCTTATGAGGCTATCCTAGTAAATTCCTACAATAATTAAGTTATGGAAGTCTAATACATATATTTGTCATGTTAGATACTCTTTAGAATCCCTAGGTTGCTCTGAGACTTCATAGAGCTTGAGCTTTTTCCTTTCTAGATTTGATTTATGAGTTGATAATATATCTATATCATATCTTAAGTATATATTTAATTTTAGAAATGTCATATTTATGGTTTGAATTGTTCAATGTTAAAAATTGAGATAGCATTGTATTGAATACCCTATTGGATTTTTTGAAGGCAGCTTATGGTATTTATATGAGATTATGCGAAGTTGTGTGACAAGCTACCCTGATAGTTGATTTTCGGTATTTAAGTAATTTGATAGAAATGATGAAGTTTCAAGTTATTAGAAATTGTGAAGTTCTTAAATCTAATATTTGACATAGAAATTCTAAAGAATTATTGAATTATCTTTTAATTATGCAAGATTATAATAATTAAAGAAGTAAAGAGGATTCAGCAATCAGTATGGTGAATACTGAAGCTTGATATGTTTAGAATTATGAAATTCTAATGTTTTAAGTGTTGAGCAAATGGTTTTCTTAATGGGAAGGATTCTTTAACAAAACCGTATGTTAACGGCAAATACATTAGGCCATGCTACACCTTGGTACAACCCTAGCTAGTAGGGGGGATGCTAGCTCAGCGTGTTTGGCCGACACAACCAGAAATAAGTTATGTACACACTGTGATTAGGTTGTCAGGGCCACCCAGTTGTGAGTTAGATTCAGTATTGCTGGGGTCAAGTTGTTGGGGTTGCTCAGTAGGGATTCTAGAATAGAACCCTCTCTAGAGGTGTACAGTTATTATACTTGATTATAAATGATTCGTTATATATTATTTTAAATGTTTTACGAATATATATGCAAAGAAGCTTATATCTAATTGAATCCATAAGATGATTTAATGAACTATGGATGTTTAAAGGTAGGTCACATATCAGGTATGTTTTACCAGAGATTTTTAATGGAATATATATATATATATATATATATATATATATTATTTATTTATTTATGAGGTCAAAATGAAGTAGCGAATTTTTAAGTGGTTTTAAGTGTTAAGTTTTATAGCAATTATTCTTCAAAAATGTATTTTTGTAATAAGTATATGCTTGATGAAAAATTTATGTTTAACCTTGTCCTACTCTAGGTATAGGTATATTATCTCTCATTGAGTCTGTATGACTTACTCTTTTCTCTTTCCATGTTTTTAGGTAGGTGCAGATTGTAACATCCACTGAAATTCTTTTATCGTTTTCCGTTCAATTGTTCGATTTTTATCGAATAATTGAGATCAATTAAAATTCGGTTAAATAATTATTTAGAATCAATTGAGTAGCAATTAATTGAGATTAGGTACAAGTTAATTAGGTTAGAAATATAGAAGATTTCATAAGAATTTTCACGAAACCGATTTACCGATTTAAAAGAAATCGGTAAGTTTACGGTATTTTAAACTGTCAGAATTGAACCAATGGAATTATAAGCTTTAAACCCTATTTTGAGTAGCTGATAGCTCAGCCACTTATCACCCAAAAGTGGTGCAACAAAGGCCACTAAAACATGAAGGAGCTTGGCTGAATTTCAGCCATGCAAAGCCAACCAATCAAATGCTAAAGGAAGCCAATTATAACCATTCATATAATCAGATTCTTTTCACTCTTTATCACCCATTCAGACCTCTTTCTTGTGCCACTTTTCTCCTCTCATTCAGCTCCCTTCTTCTCTCCTTTACTCACATAAATCCAGCCATCCATCCAGCCTAAGCAAGATTTGCTCATCCAAGCCCTCAAGAATCAAGCAAAGTCACTTATAACAAAGGTAGAGTTTTAATTCTTGTATCGTTTCTGTGCTCTTGGCTGGCTGAGGGTGGATTATTTCTACAATCTTTGATGTATAAATTGAATGATTATGATGATATGTGGCTGGTTATTGGTTGTTTGTTTGGTTAAAATCGAATTGGAAGTGAGAAAGAATGAAAATAGTAAGAGATGGAGAGCTGGAGAACCAAAAACCCTCGGCAGTCCGTACGGCAGAGTGTACGACTCCGCCTATAGCCAATTAAATTTGATGAAACCAATTTTAAATGAAACTAGACATCCAGACCTTGCCATAGATACATCATATAAGGCTTTTGGGTTAGTATTGAGAGAGGTATGAATTTTTGAATCTCGACCTAGGGTTCTGACTCTGATTATGGGTAGGCTGGGTTTTTTAGGGTAGAACTCGTCCTATACTGCTTGAAAATGAGTAAAACCAACTTTATTAGAAAGCTTACACATAGGATAATGTCCCATAAAAATTTCAGAATTAGATGAGGTCTCGTTTGCTTCCAGTGATCCAAGAAAATTGCCCTATGTCCAAACCGGGCTAGAACAGGACAATTTAGAAAGATCAGAATTTGGGGCTTATAACCTGAGCCCTACTAAGTCAATTGGAATGGAACTTTTTGTAAATGAAACTTTGCCTGTTAGCTTTAATATGAGACCAATTTTGTGTTGATTTGAATCAGTTTTAGATTTTTAGTGGATTTTTACTTTTAGGTGTCTGATTCTGGCCAACCACTGGGTAGGCCGGGATAAACTCTAAATATCTTGAGATATGGATATCGAAATTAGATGGGACCAAAGAGGTTAGAAAATAGACACATAACACTTTAACATATCCAAATTTGAGGTCCAAATGAGTTAAATAGAAATAATGGCTTGAATTATAAAAATCGGGTTGGTTGACTATGCTGGGGCAAAAACTCTGCCTTGATGAGTTTAATGCTATTATGAGTTCCATATTGAAGCTTATGTGAAATGTTGTGACCTTTATGATAAATTGATGTTCTGATGTACTGGCACTATTCATGGGGAAGCAGACACGTTCCGTTATACTGCCGAAATTTCGGTAGAACCCATGCACGAGTTATGAATTTCATATTAATGCATGTGCAATTTCAAGAAAGCTATGAAAGTTATGATAAGGATTATGTACTATGAAAGTTCCATGCTACTTGGGCCAGCCCCGGATAAGAAGTTAAGGGGAATAGATCGGTGGGAAGGTCGGGGAAAGTAAACCCGGCATTCCTGTATAGGAACGAGCTCGATCCTGAAAAGCAGACTATTACCCAGGAGTCTAAATGGCTAAGAACTCCCAGGGGACCAAGAGATGGAAAATGATGAAAAGTAATGGAAAGACTTATGAAGAAAGGTTCATGATTAAGTTTGCATGATTACATGAATATATGGTTACATGAAATAATTATGTCAAGATGGATGCATTGTCTATTAAGTTTATTTACTGCCGTTTATTTATTTATTCTGTTTACTATTCTGTGAAACCTTATTAGTAAATCTATTTGTTTCTTGTGCCTTCTAAAGTAAAACTGGACCTTGCCTCGGACTAGACATTTCCTTAAACTCAATAAAATGGATAACTAGTTTGAACACATGTTTTTATAATTAAATAAAACCCGAGGCAACTGAGAATGAATGTGACGTCAGATGAATGCTATACACGAACTCTACTGAGGATTTTTCTTAAATTCTCACCCCGTGTTGTATTTCCGCACCATTCTCAGACGCTGGCGAAGGGCTCAACGGCCACTCTTTTCCTTGAGATCCCAATCCTGCAGCTTCACCATGACTCCGAGTGGGACTCATTGCACATAGCCTGCTCTTGCTAGTTCTGCCTCTGCTTTTAGCACTAGGAATTTTGCTGTTCCTTATTTCATCTGCTGTTAATACATATATATATATATATATATATATATATATATATATATATATATATATATATATATATATATATATATATATATATATATATATATATATATATATATATATATATATATATATATATATGTATAGACTGAAGTAATGACTTCTAACATGTAAATATATATGTATGTATACATTTGATGTTATTGTACTATTTCTTATCTGTTGTGGTATTATGTTGAGTTCCGTTACGCTCATAGTATAGCAGTGCACCGTTTCGACTGTTTTGTGATGCTAATCACGAAATTTAAGTAGAATGTTAACACGGTAACACATATTACCTAATTTCATGCTATGACTTAAGCATAACATTAAATTAGTAGGGTGTTACACAGATTCATGCTCGCATGCCTACGGCTAGCTGATATTGTTGGATTTTTTTTAATTCCACACTCTTGTTCGTGTGGTTTCCGAAGGTTATTCATGATGGGAATTTATGTTTGTTTGTATACAATTGTATGTATATATAATCTTTAACAATGCTCGATTAGACTACAGGCAGGGTCTCGATTCTGATGTGTTGTAAATATTAATTGGCCTCCTGATTGATTTAACCTATGTTATGTTGAATTTAGGATAGAAATTTCAAGTTATATTATTATAAATATTACATGCATAATGTGGGATGCAATAAGAGATTGTTTGGATCCTCAATGAATGAATGTATATGTTGTTTTCTTGTGGGAAGAGATTCTGAAAATGGAAAATTGACTCAAATATAAGGGAAACTCTATTTGTTTCCTTGTGATAATCTGTATGTCAAGCTAGATAAGGCACGTGTCCCCTATGTACCAGTCACGGCTCGGGTTGGGTTGTCACATACACATAGACTATCGACAATTTAGTAGTAGATAATAAGAGAGTAGTATGTTAAACAAAAGTCTTAGTAACTGATGGTGAGAAGGTGAAAGACAATCCAAGTAACAATATTTTAAAAATTAATACCATACGTGAATCATAGTGAGATTTGATTAATAATATTTACTGAATAACATGCTACATTATCGTATGCTATATCCATGAATGCTATATGCTATAGTTTATTATATGTATGTCCATCTTTTTTATTATATATGGTATGTCAGATTCATTGAATGCTCGATACTTTAAGTAAATCTGATAAGAATTCCAAATTTTTATTGATAGATGTGTATGTAACATCGAGCAATATACAATTAAAAGCAGTAAAATTATAAGGTAAGTAAATAATAAAATGGAATGAATTACTTGGAAGAAGTTCTTCCATTGCGGGTGCTGTCCAAAACTGCAGAATATGGAGAGAAGAAACTGCACAATTGTATACAAAACTCTAGTGAATAGTAAGTGGATTAAAACTGCATATATAGTGGAAAGTGAAAACTGCACATATATTGTGGAGTTAACTGCCTATTTGCTGTTCAACTTACCTTTTAACCCTTTAAATAGTTCTTGAGTAAATTTTATATGAATTTAATTTAAATATAAAATAGTTTTACACTATTAGTTAATAAAAATAGTGGAAAGTGCCAACTCATACAAATAACTATCCATTATAATAAAGAATCCGTCATGATTTCTCATTTACCCTAATTTCTATTGGTTGACAGTGTAAAATTATTTTACATAATGCATATCAATTAAACTAATTTTATATAAGGATAAAATATGGGAAAAAAAGTTGGACACCAAGAAAGGGAATCCCCTTTATATTAGTGTATTGATAACAATTTCATATCAACACCTGAAAAATTAAAAAAAAAAAAGAATACCATGGGGTGGAGAGCATACTTGACTAGATAAAAAATGTAGCAAATTATTTTATCAATGACTTAATGAAGCAAATTATTTTTAATCTGTTAGTGACTTGATTATATAATCATTGAATCAATGTAATGGAGCATCGTCTATCACCTTCAGATACTGAGTTAATCAAACGGTTAACGACTTAATATAGGAAATTATTTTTAATGTGCTTAGACTCCATCATTAACGCAGCAACAGTGTAATGACTCGATGTGGAGGTCCCATAAAATGACTTTTGCAATTACTTAGGATGGCCCAAATATGTTGTTTGAAGTTATGGATATATAAAAATAAGACACAAACTAGCTAGTGGGAATCGTCACTCAATCGTGCGACACACAAAATCAAATCGATAAAGTCACGTTAAGCACCACTCGTTCCTTAGTATAGAGACAGTTTAAGTTATGGTTATGTGCTTTATTTCTGGTCACTACTTCCTTGATAACGAGGAAGACTGATAGAAATGAGGGGTTTCTGAGATATATAGCTCAGGCACGTATACAATTTTATCTAGGACGTGAAAATGAGAAAGAGAAAGATGCGTTAACAGCAGTTTTAGGAGGATACAAAACTGCACAAAAACTATTTACAAAGGTTGCTGATAAATTGACACAAAGTTTAATTCCATGTTGCACATACTTAATCAAGAAAAACTAACAAAAGGACGCACACACGTAACCCCATCATCACGAATATATATATTTCAAAGGTGAAGAGATACTATATCAAAGCCATAACTCAAAAAATTCTAACAAGTAGAAGAATCTTGAGAAAAAACCGAACCCCAAATGAGAAAAACTGATTAGGTATATAGCGAAAGAGGCATGTACCTACGATGAAAAAGCAAAAGAGATTTAAAAAAAATTAAGAAAAAAAGTAATACTTGACCATCTGATTTTTCCTTGTCGTGGTTTGGATGCTGCCTTGCTGTTGCTTCTTCTTCATATATTTTTTTTTCTTACACATCCTCTTCCTCAATTAGACTGTAATCTAAAAGATAGCAGAAAATAAACCACAGATGATCGATTAAATGATGGTGCAATGAATGAAGAAGCACCAATAAGAAGGAGGCAAACAAATGGAAAATGAGATTGCTTTTTGAAAACCGTATATGTGAGGAAGTTTACTGAGCATATAAACGCACAAATAACGATGAAGGAACCAACCCATGGAAAAACACACTATTATTAGCCTGCAAATGGCTCAAAGAATTCAGTAAAGGATAAAGGTGGATAGAATTGAATTTAATTTTATTAAAAATTGAATTTAATTTTTATTATGATTTAAATTTTTATGTTTGGAATAAATTAGTAAATTATAGAATTAAATTTATTTATACTATTTAGAATGTATATAAAAATGAATTGAATTCTTTATCTTGACTATTGTATACTTAATTAATAAAAGAGGGGAAGAGGGGAGAGTGATGAGATTAGAGGAGATAAATATTAAATAGAGTTGAGAGGTATTTTTGACATATTATCTTTTAATGTCAAATCTATTATAATAGAAATTATAAATTAGACCTGTTTTGGTCTGATTTATTTTCAAGCCTTTTTAAAGAATTGAATTCTATTCATATTTTAATTCCATGGCATTAGTTGGCTCCAAACCAAGAAATTGAATTCAATTTCTTAAATGAATTCAATTCCATGGGTTTCCAAACAATAAAGAAAATAAAGAAAAATAAAGAAAATTTTAATTAAATGCAACAAAAGAATATTCATATAAAGAAGCTTATTTTATTTATTTATTAAGTATTAAACTATTTATTCAATTCTAGAATGGTTAAAAATCACAATTCTTAATAAGAATAAGATGGAATTTCTAACCAAAATAATCACAACAGAGAAGCTACAAGCAAATATTTAAATCCAAAATATATTAAAAAATTTACACTCCACAAATTAACCATGTCCACAATAAAATATAAAATTCATAATCAATAAGATAACAACATAATCTATAAAGCAAATATATAATCAATAACATAATCCAAAAAAAAAAAACTATAGAGTCCACTAATATTACATAAATATCAACAAAAAAGTTTACATATAATATATATTATGTGGAAAAAAAAGATAAAAATAAAAAAAATTTGACCCGCTAGCCAAATCCGCCAAGCCCTGCTTCAACTCGCGGGTTAAACGGGACGGGTTATGCGAGTTGAAATTTTTTTATGGGTTGAAAATATCAATCCAACCCGCCAAAAATTGCGGGTTATGCGGGTCCACCCAGCTGGTCCGACCCATTTTGTCATCTCTATACATAACCTAGTTTAAAATTGTTCATAGAGGCAAAATTGGAAACAAAAATTGGACACTGAAAGGAGACAATTTAAATTTAAATTTAAATATAGATTTAATTTGAATACACTATTAATGTATACATTTTTTACGTAGATATCCAATCATAAATTGTCACATCAATAAAATTCTTTGATATAACCATCTATTACTTGAATGATTATGTAAATAGAAAGTTTTGATTGGATGATAGTATAAAAAGTTTTTATACTGTTATTACATCTAAATTAAACTCTTTAAATATTAGTGTATAGATGATACTAGTGAAAATTAAAATTTAAAGTTATATAAACACAAACCAGTAATAGAGAAGATTTTTGCTTTAGATACGATTATTTCTTAAAAACATATCATTAAAGCAGTCTATTGTACGGAGATAAAAGAAAAAAAAAACATAAAAGTCAAAGTTACCTAATTGTTTTTAAATGTTGTGCCAATTGATATTTAATATTTAAATTTAATCATATATATATTTATTAATTTTTGGTTAAGTTAATATAGATCCTTATAATTCTAGCATATTTTTAAATAGGTCCTAAAATCTAAAGTTTTACACTCAGTCGTTATACTCTAAAAACTTCTTAATTTAGGAAGAAAAACGAGACTTGCTTCTCCATCTTTGTTGATAATCTCACCTCGGCGACATCAAAGCAACGGTTCTGGAACCTTTTGGGCAGTTTGGAGAGATGGTGGACGTGTACATTTCATGGAGTCAAAGGCTAAGTGTCCACTATGTGGAAAATTTTGCGAACTTATATAAATCAAATCATATTTAATTTTGAATTCAAATTAATTGAATATTAAAATTGATTAAAATCAATTATTGAAGTCCAAATTATTGTAATTATTATTGTTATTGGGCCTATACACTATTCATTAATGGGTATTGTTATTAATCTCTGTTGTATGTGTAACACCTTACCAGATAAAGTACTATACTTAAGTCATAATAATTTATTTGATAAGAGATTACGTATAATACTGATTAAATTTCTCTTTCTGTATTAGTATTAATTTCTCGCATAAGAATACTTGATCTCATAACAAATTTTTCTGCGTGATGGCGGAATAAATACTAATCAATCGATAAACTGTAAATAACTTAACATAAATAAAAATACAATAAGAACAGAATAACTGCAAATGGCATCATAGATATGTACATAGATATCTGATTTTAAAGTTTGGCAAAAAGTATAAGGTGTCAAAATGAGGTCGCTAATACAAAATGAAACGGCCAGCATCTATGAACAGCACTACAAGTGGACCCTATGGGACATTTCATGTACATCTCCTAATATCTATCTATCTACCCATGACCCAGATTGCCAAAAGAGGGCCATTTTATATATCTACTACCACTACGGTACGCCCACTGTCTAACCAGAATCTGAAGAAAGAAACCCATTTGCCATGGGTGCATCTGCAGGAGGGTGGCCCGTGCTAGGAGCAGAGGATGAGGAGGAACTCACTGCCTCTGATGGGTCCTCCTCTGATGTCGAGGCGGAAAGCATCGGATGTGGTGGTGAAGCAGGAGGAGCCATAGGAGCGGGGGCTGCTGCTAGCGCTGCTGCTGCTGCTACTGCGGGAGGAGGCAGAAACGGATAGGCCATATGAAGTGGAATGGCAATGTATGGGACAGCGGGATCAAACAGTGGGTGCATCAGGGGTACTGCGAAGTCTCTCTAGAAGAAGAAATATAAACGAAACTGGCACCTGCCAGATATATATACAGAGTCTAGAAATGGGTTGAGGTGTATGTGAAGCTCGGGGAACTCAATGAAGAGAACTCCTGTCGCGGCGTGCTCCATAGTCTGAGAATGACGTGGAATATATAACATGGTGAGAAATGAATATTTCTCAGTAGAAAATCCTAACTTTTATACATCTGTCATCGCTGTCATTCCCAGTTGTTTCGGTCGTGCATAATTTTCAAATAGTATGGTAAAATGATAATATTTAACTTAAATACTCATTTGTAAAGCATACACTGAAACAATTTCAATTTTAAATTAACAGATATACTAATGTACTCAAACAGTAATCACAGCAGAACAATAGTATGTTATGAATAATAAACAGAGATCTAGAACAATCAATAGAAAAGTATTACACTGTACATATGCATGTGCAATGAGAAGATACATTTTATTCTTGGAGGCTTTCGCCTTTTATAACTTATTTCCATCCTTGGTCCCCTGGGAGTCATTGGCCATATACTCTTGGGTAATAGTCCGCTTTTCAGGACCGAGCTCGTTCCTATACAGGATGGCCGGGTTTACTTTTTTCGACCTTCCCACTGATCTATTCCTCTTAATTTATTCCGGGGCTGGCCCAAGTGATGTGGAATTCTTTATAATGTCATGAAATGAAAGCACATCTAACTTGTCTCTTTACATATGATGTACTCAAGTTGTCATAAATTTCATAACATATGAACTTCTTACCGAAATTCCGGCAGCATAACGGATCGAGTCCGCTTCCCTGTGAATAGTGCCAGACAACCAGTACATTTATACAACTTACAATTTCAGTATAGGGCAACAATTATATATGTACATTCATAACATCAATCAACAATCTCAATTATACATGTACATTCACAATCTCAATCAACAATTTGAATTTAAACATCAATAGAGTTTCAATTTAACCCCCTCTGTTCTGCCCGAATTTGGTGTACCTCATTTCTCATTCAGTTCAACTTATTTAAATCTAATTTTTGGATATGTTATGGCTTATATGTCTAGTTTCTACTCTCTTTGGTCCCATTTCGTTTTGAGTTGTATAACTCTAGATATAAACATTTCATTTCAGTATGTCCTGTTCCTAGCTAGAATTGGGTTCCTATAGGAGAAAATTCACTAAAAATCGAAAACTAGATGAAATCATGTGAATTTTATACCAAAATGAATCTAACACAACAAGCTTTAAAATGAATTAAGTTTCATGTCATTTGCCTAAGTGGATTTTGAGTTATGAGTCTCGAAACATTACCCTATTGGGCTGTCTTGTTCTAGGCCAGTTTAAACCTAAGCCAACTTCATTGATGTGCTGGGAACAAATGACATCGAATTAAATTCTGAAATTTTTATGGGATGTTCTATCATGTGTTAGCTTTCAAACATCTTTAGTTGCACTTAATTTGAGGTTGTATAGGGTAAGTTACACCCTTCTCAACCCATGCTGCCTAGGTGAGAACCCAGATTTCTAGGTCTAACTTCAAAAATTCATAACTAATTATATACTAATCCAATGGCCCATTATGATATATGTATGGAAAGCCTTAGATGTCTAGTTTCATTTAAAAATGGTTTCATCCAATTTAAACTGCAGAAAGCGGAGCCGTACACTCTGCCGTACGGACCGCTGAGGGAAAACCCTAACAGCTTCTAGATTCGATTGCCTTCTTCAAGCTATTTGCCCTCAATTTCAATTTCAATCACAACATACATGCAAAACCAGTCATAAAACATCATCACCACTCTATAAAACATCCATATCTCAGATTATTCATGCCCAACATACAGCCCCAATTTCAGAGAAACAAGAGGAGAAGTAGGATTTCCTACCTTATCTTGTGTGATCTAAGCTGATTTTGTGTCTTGGATGGTGGTGGCTTGGGATGAGACTTGAAGATGGATGAGAATGGAGTAGAAATGAGAGCAAGGAGAAGAGAAGGGAGGGAGCTTCAGCTGATGGAGGGGTCAAATTTTCTGATGAGGAGAAAGGAGAAAAAGTGGAGATATTTCAAGGTGGCTTGAATTTGATTGGTGGACCTTCATTGGTCATAAAATCTGATTCAATCCTCCTCATCCATGGCTGTCTAGGCGCCACTTGGGTGGGGTGGTTGGCTAAATCCTAGCCATTGATTCTAGGGCACTCATAGAAAAATTCTACTGATCCGTTTTCAACAGTTTAAAATACCGAAATCCTACCGATTTCTTTTAAATCGGTAAATCGGTTTGAAATTGTTCTGTGAAGTTTTCTATGCTCTTAATCTAATTCTATCGAGCCTAATCCATCTAAATCACACTTAATTTGGCTTTGAGTAAACGTTTAATCAAGTTCTGATTAAACTCACTTATTTGATTAAAAACCGAAAATTCAGTTGTTAACGATAAATTTTTTTGGTCGTTACAGTATGGGCCTTGCTATAATGGGTGGCTTGTGTAACGTCTGAAAGAAATCTTATCGTTATTAACCGAGTTGTTCGGTTTTTATCGATAATTGTGATTAATTAGGATTCGATTTAGTATTCACTTAAATCTAATTAAGTATGATTTAAAATGATTAGGCATAATGAAATTAGATTAGAACCATAGGAAATTTTATAGGATTTTTTTTCTAAAATCGGTTTACCGATTTAAAAGAAATCGATAAGACTTCGATATTTTAAACTGTCTAAAACGGACCAATAGAAGTTATGCTATGAGTGCCCTAGGATAGATGACTAAGATTTAGCCAAAACACCCCCATATGTGGCGCTGCATCAGCTCATAGAGGGCAGCCACAAATCAAGTTGAAGCTCCAACACACATCCACCAATCACATGAATTCTTGCTTCACAAGTTTGTGTTTAATCCCTTCTTTGCCCTTATGAATTTCGGCCAACATAAGGAGCTGAACCCCCTTCATTTCTCTTCTATTTACACTTATCTCTACTCCATCTTCAACCTCTCTGCAAGTCTCATCAAGAGTCTCATCAATCTAAGACACCAAACCGCCAAGAATTTAAGTAGATAAGGTTGGAATCTTAACTTCCTTCTTCTTTTCTTTGATTTGGGGCTGCCTAGGGTTCTTGGTTCATCCAAGAATCTAATATTGTGAGATAAGGAGAGGATGAATTAAGGTTGGTTTTAGGTGTATATGTGAGTTTGAATTGAAGACTTGATGGTTTAATTTAAGGAAAACATGAATTCAAGAAGAACCCAAGAAGCTGTTAGGGTTTTTCCTTGATGGTCCGTACGGCGGAGTGTACGGCTCCGCCTACAGCCGTTTAAATTTGATAAATCCATTTTTATGTAAAACTAGACATTCAGGGCTTTCCATACATATAGAAGAGGATGAATTAAGGTTGGTTTTAGGTGTGTATGTTAGTTTGAATTGAAGACTTGATGGTTTAATTTAAGGAAAACATGAATTTAAGAAGAACCCAAGAAGCTGTTAGGGTTTTTCCTAAATGGTCCGTATGGTGGAGTGTACAGATCTACCTACAGCTGTTTAAATTTGATAAATCTATTTTTATGTGAAACTAAACATTTAGGGCTTTCCATACATATAAAATATAAGGCCATTGGATTAGTATAGAATTAGTTATGAATTTTTGAAGTTTGACCTAGAAATCTGGATTCTTATCTGGGCAGTATGAGTTGAGAAGAATGTAACTCACCTTACACAACTCTAAATTGAGTGCTACCAATGCTGTTTGAAAGCTAACATGTAAGAAAATATCCCATAAAAATATCAGAGTCAGATTCATTGCCATTTGTTCCTAGAATATCAATGAATTTTCCTTAAGTTCAAATCGGGCTAGAACAGGGTAGTCTAGTAGCGTCAAGTTATAGGGCTTATATCTCAAGATATACTTATACAAATGATATGAAAATTATTTCATTTGAAAGCTTGTTATATTAGCTTTAATTTGATATAAATTTTCTATGATTTCACCAAGATTTCTATTTTTAGTGAATTTTCACTTATAAGGGTGCAATTCTAGCTAAGTACAGGACAGTCTGAGGTAAGATACTAATAGCTTGAGTTATACAAATCAAAATGAGATGGGACTAAAAGGGTTGGAAACTAGACACATAGAACTATAGAACTATGATATATCCAAAATCTAGGTTTAAATGAGTTGAATTGGAGTAAATGTGGATTATACAAAATTTGGGCAGAATAGGATGAAATAAACAGAAAACTCTATTGATGTTTGTATTGACTTTGATGAATGATATTGTTAATATATAATTGCTGTTCCATATTGAGTTGCATGTTTGAATGATTTTACTAGTTGTATGGCATATTCATGGGGAAATAGACTCGATCCGTTATGCTGCCGAAATTTCGGTAACTAATTCATATGACTGTCTAAGTTATAATTGCCTGAACACATGATGTTTGAAAGGATATAGTTAATTGTGCATGCAATTCATGAATATTATGAAGGATTCCATATTACTTGGGCCAATCCCTGAATAAGTTTAAGGGGAATAGATCAGTGGGAAAGTCGGGGAAAGTAAACCCGGCAATCCTGTATAGGAACGAGCTCGGTTCTGAAAAGCAGACTATTATCTAGGATTACATGGCCAATGACTCTCAGGGGACCAAAATGGAAATTATAAGTTATAAGAGTGGAAAGCTCTTAGAGACAAAGTGCATTTTCAATATATATATATATATATATATATACATGTTTGTTGATTTCTAACTGCTTTTATAGTTATCGGTGTTTCTCATAGTATATATTGTTTAACTATGACTACTATTTTAGTTATGTTGACATATTGGGTATAGATGTCCTTTTATTGCTCTAATTTAAAATGAAACTTGTTTCGGGTTACACTTTTCATGTTACAAAATAAGATTGAATATTATTGTCTTAGTGTACTATTTCCACTTAAGGAAAAATCGAAACAATTGGGATTGACAGCGATGACAGAAGTGTATAGAATTAGGATTTCTATTGGGAAATTTTTATTTCTCACCCTACTATATTTTCCGTGTCATTCTCAGATCATGGAGAATGCGGCCACGGGAGTCCAGTTCATCAAGTTCCCTAAGCTCTATATTCACCTCAATCCATTCTTAGACTCTGTGCATATATCCAGTAGATGTCAGTTTCGCCTTTATTTCTTCTTTCAGAGAGACTTTGATGTACCACTCATATATCTGCTATTTGACCTTGCCATCCCTTATATTGCCAGCATTCTCCACATGGCACATCCGTTCCCACCTCCACCTGTTGTAGTAGCAGCAGTAGCTCCCATGGCTTCACTAGCTTCACCACCGCAGCAGATCCCCTTTGCCTCATTGTTTAAGGAGGATCCGTCAGAGGCAACAAGCTCGTCTTCCTCATCTTCTGCCCCGAGCGTGGACTACACTCTCGCTGACACCGGTATGGCGAATAGATTCCTTTCCTCGGAATCCATCTAAAGTGCCTGTGCAGCGCAGCAGTAGGATATGTATAGAAAGGCCCTCTTTTGGCATTTTTGGGCCATAGGCGGTAGCTTAGTGGATGTTATATGTAGATGGTTGGTACATGAAATATCTCGTGGAATCAGATAGGGTTCTGATTGTAGCGACAAGCCAGTGTTATTTTGTTTTAGCAGCCTTATTGTTATGCCCTATACCAGTTATATACTTTTGAAAAACTTGGAAAAGCGACATCTATTGTGCATATATATATGATGCAGTCAGATAGTTCCATTTATTCTACAGATTTTCTTTATTTATTGATTTATTATTTTTGATACAGAACTCACTGACAAATTAAATGGTTTATTGAACAATTAACGTTCTATGGATAACTATTATTGAATCAGAATATAACATAATCAGGTAACCTCACGTAATAACTTATCAGGTAATATATTATGACTTAAGCATAGTATTTTATCTGGTAAGGTGTTACAGCTTGGCACATCACTTTTCTAACATAGTGAGAGGCCCCTCCTCCAAGCCCTATATATAGGCGCCTATGGCCCCATTGAAATAGAACTCTCTTTTTGGCTCTCTAGGGAATAGAAAGAGCTCTTCTTTCCCTCTGGCCTTCCTTCGCTAGTTTCTTTCTTTTTTCTTCCAAGATTAAAGAACGGAAAACAGCTTTGGATCGATCGTTCTTCATCGATTGAATCAGGTTCTCTCGTGTAACATCCGAAAAGTTTTATCATTAACAACTGAGTTATTTAGTTTTTTATCAAAGAAGTGGGTTTAATCAAAATTCGATTAAACATTTACTTAAAGCCAATCAAGTGTGATATAAAAAAATTAGGCTTGATGGAATTAGATTAGGAACATAGGAAACCTCATAGAAAATTTTCAAACCAGTTTACCGATTTAAGAGAAATCGGTAAGATTTCAGTATTTTAAATTGTCAGAACTGGACCAATAGAAATTTTTCTATAAGTGCCCTAGGATGAATGGCTAAGATTTAGTCAAACAACCCCCTTATGTGGCACCTTGATCAGTCATTGAGGATGGGAAGCCAAACTAAATTTGAGAGCATGATAGAATCCACCAATCATCATGAACCTTGCTTAAAAAATCTTCACTTTTTCTTTCCTTTCCTCCTTGAGACAATCGACCACCCTAGCTGCTGGAACTCTCCTCATTTCTCTTCTCCTCACTCTCATCTTCACTCCATCTTCATTCCTTTTTCAAGTCTCATCAAAAGTTGTTTCCATCAAAGCCACTAAATCAACTCAAATTCAATTAAACAAGATAGGAAATCCTACTCCCTTCTTACTTTCTTTGGTTTGGGGCTGCATGGTGGTCATGTATAAATTGAAATATTGATGTTATATAGAGTGATGATGATGATTTATGACCAATTTTGTATGTATGTTGTGATTAAAATTGGAATTGATAGCAAAAGCTTGAAGAATAAAGAACAATTTAAGAAACTGTTAGGGTTTTCCTCGGTGGTCCGTACGGCGGAGTGTACGGCTCCACCTACAGCTAATTAAATTTGATGAATCTATTTTTATATGAAACTAGACATTCAGGGATTTCCATAAATATAAAATATAAGGCCATTGGATTAGTATAGAATTAGTTATTAATTTTTGAAATTTGACCTAGAAATCTGGATTCTTATCTAGGCAATATGAGTTGAGAAGGTGTAACTCACCCTACACAACTCCAAATTGAGTGAACTCAATATTGTTTGAAAGCTAACAGATAAGAGAACATCCCATAAAAATTTCAGCATCAAATTCATTTTCATTTGTTCCTAGCATATCAATGAAGTTGGCTTAAGTTTAAACCAGTCTAGAACAGGGTAGTCCAGTAGGGTCAAGTTTTGGGATTCATAACTCAAAATATACTGATGAAAATGATATGAAACTATTTTAGTTGAAATCTTATTCTATTAGCTTTAATTTGATATAAATTTTGTATGATTTCACCTAGATTTCAATTTTTAGTGAATTTTCACTTATAAGAACCCAATTCTGGCTAAGAACATGACAATCTGAGGTAAAATGCTTATATCTTGAGTTATACAAATCAAAATGAGATGGGACCAAAAGGGTTGGAAACTAGACACATAAGGCTATGACATATCCAAAAATTAGATTTAAATGAGTTGAATTGAACTAAGGGTGGAGTATGACAAACTCGGGCAGAACAGGGGAGAATAAACCGAAAACCCTATTGATGCTTGAATTGGAATTTATGAATGGTGTTATGAATATATATATATATATATATATATATATATATATATATATATATATATATATATATATATATATTTGCTGGTCCATATTCAATTGCAATTTGTACAATTGTACTAGTTGTTTGGCACTATTTATGGGGAAGCGGACTCGATTCGTTATGCTGCCGAAATTTCGCCAAGAAATTCATATGTTGTGTAAATTACATTGCCATGAACACATGATGTTTGAAAGAATAAAGTTAATTGTGCATACAATTCATGGATATTGCAAAGGATTCCATATCACTTGGGCCAGCCCCTGAACAAATTTAAGGGGAATAGATCAGTGAGGAGGTCGGGGAAAGTAAACTCGGCAATCCTGTATAGGAACGAGCTCGGTCCTGAAAAGAGGACTATTACCCAGGAGTATATGGCCAACAACTCCTAGGGAACCAAGGATGGAAATAAAATTTAAAAGGATAAAGCCTTCAAGGATAAGATGCATTTTCCAATTGCACATTAATATGTACAATATGATGTCCCTTATTTGATTGTTCAAGATACCTATTTATTATTCTTGATATGCTATTGTTTTCTTATAATTACTGTTTTAAATTGCATTAGTATATTTGTTAACTAAAATTGAGATTGTTTCGGTGTATGTTTTATAAATAAGTTTTTAAGTTAAATATTACAATTATGTCGTACTATTTTAAATTACAAAAAGACCGAAACAACTGGGAATGACAGTGATGGCAGATATGTAGAAGCTAGGAATTTCTACTGAGAAATTTTATTTCTCACCCTACTGTATATTTCTGCGTCATTCTCAGACCATGGAGAACACAACAACCGGAGTTCTGTTCATTGAGTTCCCTGAGCTCTATATCCACCTTGACCCGTTCTTGGACTCTGTGTATATTTCCGGTAGATGTCAATTTCGCCTTTACTTTTTCTTCCAGAGGGATTTTGCTGTACTGCTCATGCACCCGCTTTTTGACCCCGTTGTCCTTTATATTACCATTTCCCTCTACATGGCCCATCCATTTCCACCTCCACTAGCAGTAGCAGCTGCTCTAGCTCCTATGGCCCCTTCTGCCTCACCACCGCAGCAGATGCCCTCAGTCTCGATGTCTGAGGAGGATCGGTCTGAGGCGGTGAGTTCCTCTTCCTCGTCCTCTGCTCCGAGCGTGGACCACCCTTTTGCAGACGCCAGCATGGTGAACGGATTTCTTTCTTCAGATTTCATTTAGATAGTGTGCATGCTATACCAGCAGTAGATGTACAGGATGATCCTCTTTTGGCAGTCTGGGTCATGGATAGATGGGTAGGAACTAGGATTTTTACATGAAATATCCCATGGGAACCAACTAGAGTACTGTTCATACAGACCGGCCGATTTATTTTGTGTTAGCGGCCTCATTTTTTCACCTCGTGTCATTTTATGTATCGTTTGATAAACTTTGAAAACAGATGTCTATGTGTATATTCATGATATAGTTTGTAGTAGTTCTGTCTATATTGCATTTTATTTATGTTACGTTACTTCCGGTACAATGATTAAGCAGTATTTATTCCGCCGTCAAGCAGAAAATTTTGTTATGCGAATAATCATCTTTATGTGAGTAATTAATAATGAGACAGAAAATAGAATTTAATCAGCTCACTACACATAATCACTTATCAGATAATTTATTATGACTTAAGCATAGTATGTAACATCCCCGTTTTTACCTAAGTTAATTAGCTCGGTGTTCCCGGCTAATTAGAGCGGTTAACGATTAATTGAGAATTAATCGATTAATCTCGAGAGTAAGAGCTTAGTAAATTAAAGGCAAGTCGACAATTGAGATTTAATGCATTAAAGGTTACAATTAAAAGCCTAATTTCCCAATCCTTATTAACCCATAATTTAGAACATAAAATCAAGGTGGTCTAATCTAATTAACTAAAAGCATATAAGTCTCAAAACTTAATCACTTTAACCTTCACATCTTCTTACAAAATTAATGAGGAAAAAAATCCTTCTTAATTAAAATGTGCTAATGAGTAATTTAAACCAAGTGAATTAATTAACATTTAGATAATTACAACAATTAGAAAGATGTAGAAACTTCCCTTTAAGTATAGTTTGAAAGTTTGGTCAAAGCAAGAGCCATATCCAACCATCCATTTACTTTCTCATCATACACCACAAGAGCAAGAGTCCACATTAGTAGATCCCTTAAGTCATGACAAGAGTTGTACTCTTCTTCACCAAGATCATGACACTTGGTGTGATCCTAGCCATCCAATGTCCAATCCTAAGAGAGCTCATGCTTTTAACCACTTGACAAAAACACTACATAGTCTTTACCCAATTGCTAAGACTCAAAGGAAACACAACACACTCTTTTGCCCTATGGTTTTTCCCACTCTCTGGCTTGTTGTAAGAAGCAAAGTCACCTCACTCCCTCTCTCCTTTTGTGCGCCATTCAGCTCCCCTCTCTCCCCTCACTTCATTTTTCATTTCCTTACCCAAAGACACAAAGCTCTCTCCTCTCTCCAAGTTCCTTTCCTACTCTCTTGTTCTTTCAATCTTCCTTGTTCTTCTTCCAATCTCTACTACTCCTCACCTCATTTCCATCACCACCATCACCATCCCTTCAAGGACCACCATTTTTGGTCTTTGGAGAAATAAGATCACTCATACACAAACCCCATTTCCAAGCATTCAAGGAGGAAGGCTCTCTCCAACCATCTCCACCTTCAAAATCCTTCAAGAAAACTCTCCTTGGTAGTGGCTCTAAACTCTTTTTCTCTCTTGTTTTTCAAGCTTTAGAACTCCTATGCTCTCCATAGCTAGGTGGTTTTAAAGATTGATTATGGGCATCATAGCCATTCTTGTCATAAAATGAGATGTTGTTGCTTGTATGGTGGGTTGTTGAAAACATGTTTTCGGTTTGGTGTGATGCATGGTTGAACTCAATATTTTTGAACTCCAACATGTTAGTTTTTCACTAATCTTTCATGGTATATGAGTGTTTTATAACTTGAGAATGTTTTCTTGAAAGTGAGGTTGAGTGTTTTGGAGAAAACATGAGGAAAATCAAAACGTGAAATCTGGATTTTCTGGCAGTCTGTAAACCGAACGGTATAACTTTTTCCAGAGAACTCAGAAATTAGTGGAACTAATTTTATATGAAAATAGACTCAGAGAGCTTTCCATACATATAAAATACATAAGATTCGGAGTTAAAATGAGTGAGATATGATTTTTCATAGTGGACTGTTCTCGGATTGGTTTCTGTCTGGGCAGTCTACACTAAAATGTGTATAACTCGAGCTACAAAAATGATTTTTGAGTGAGACCAAGTTTAATTGAAAGCTAAGACATAGAGGAACAAACCCATAAAACAGTTTTCTCAGATTCCTTCTGAGTAATTATAATGAGAAGTAACAATCCACTGTACTGGGAGTGAACTTAGAAACTGAACAGTCAGAATAAAATATGCATAACTCAAGCTACAAAATGAATTTTTAAGTGGGGTTTCTTTTGTTTAAAAATAGACTCAGAGAAGTATATCCACACAAAAATTCGAAATAAGAGTAAAAGATGAAATTATGGTGAATTTTCAAAGTTACTGCCCCACTGTAAAAGTAAAACTGGTTATGGTAAAAGTTAAAGAATAAGGAGAAATAAGCTTTAAGACATTAATACCCTTATATTAAGCATTAGAGAACCCTCATAATTCAACTTAAAAAGTGTCAAAAAGGACATTAGACAAAAAGTGGCATTATGCTCAATAAGAGAAGTTTACACAAGAGACAACCTCAATTAAAAGCTTGCACCTAATTTATCATGCTAAGCTCATAAAATGTTGCTTGTGAATATGCCTATGTTTATGTGCAAGCATGATGTTATGATAATGATCATGATGATATGATGATGTTATGATGATGTTATGATGATGATGATATGATATGATGCTTGATGATACTATGATGTTGGTTTCTCTGTTTGGCAAAATTTTGGGAAGCTTCGGTTTAGCCGTTATCTTCTTAGAATTTTGTAAGAATTATGGATTTAGAAATATTTTGCATCATAATGCTTAAATAAGAAGAAGTTTAATTCAAGTAAGTGATCCTTCAAAAGGGAAGGTAATCTAATTTAAGTTTCCCCTCACCCACAACTCACATGAGGCATGGCATGACCCAGCTAGTGTGAGTATAGGGGATAGGTCTTACATGAGGCATGGCATGACCCAGCTAGTGTAAGTACCGAAATTCTATGGTGGCGACGACCACGGTATGAGCTCATTACCGCTTATGTTTAGTGGGTGAAAAGATTAAGTCAAGTTAAGAAAAGAAAAGGGACTTCGGTCCAAAACCCTAAAAGGAAAGAAGTTAAGAGAATCTTCTAGCTTGGACATGCATGTTGTTACACTTGTACTTATAGTTATTATGATACAAATGATTAGAAGGTATGTTAAAAAGTGAATCCGCTTCGGATACTCATGTTTTCGAAAATCTAAGAATTGAATTTGATGCATGCTCACTGTTTTTATTGATAAAACCGAAGTGGCTGGGACGATGACGATGACACCACGTGTCAGGGTCGAGTCCTACTGAGAAATCTTATTTCTCACCCTAGCTGTTTTTCCGTCTCGTCACCAGATACTCATGGCTCACCCCGTGGAATGGAGCATGGACCCTCCCCACCATGAGTGGGCTTACGACGGGGATACACACGCTATTGTGGCCACGACCACCACAGTAGTACGTACACATTTTTATCTGGGTCGAATTTTTGAAGAGGAGCCAGAAAACCCGCCAGCCCCCGTAGACGTCTCTTCAGCTCTTCTTGGACAGCCTCTAGGTCCTTGGGACTTTCCGCCCGAGCCATTACCCGACTTCGAGATGGAGCCGATGTCGCCGGGTTTGCCCGCAGTTGAGTTTGCACCCCTGCTAGAGATCCCTGTGATAGAGGTGAGCTCGACGGCCACTCCTAGGGCCGCTTCACCACCGCCCCCTGAGTATCACCCTGCTGAGTCCGAAGAGGACCCCTCCGAGGCACGTTCGTCTGTGGCCAGCCATACCCCGGGTCGTCGCGTGCGTCGCTTTGAGGTGATCAGTCGGCACCCCCGCATCATCCGCACTCCTCACGTTCCCTGAGGCCGAGGAGCGAGGGGAACCAGGCATTCGAGGACTTGAGCCCACTTGATCGAAGGCATGGAATGGGCAGAGAGGCCAGCAGATGTCCACATAGGTCTATTTTTATTTGTGTTCCTTATCTGTTGTATTTCATTATGTATCAGACTGATGTATCTTTGACTTCGGTGCCATGGCATGACCATGAGTTCCCTTTTATGTATGGATATTATGAGATTAATTATATTTATGAGTGTTGTAGTAATTGAATGCATGGTATTTTGATTTTATCCTTGTTCCTTTAATTTATACTGAAATCTTTGCGATACGTTCGTTTGTTGCTACTTTCTCGCGCGAGGCTTTACTTTCAAAAAGTGACGACGTATTTCAAAAGAAAAAGAAACATTTTACCGTATTTTCCGCGTAATTTAATTTCAAATGAAGTTTAGTTTTCCACGAGCATAAGTAACAGCTAATAAAATGCCGTAATACGACTTAAGCGTAGTATGGGTTTATTAGGGTGTTACATAGTACTTGTCTGGTAAGGTGTTACATCTCGCACCTATTTTGTTCTTAATTTTCATGCCATAATCGGAATCAAAACTTGACCCAAGGGCCTTAAAACTCTTTCAAGTGGTATCAGAGCCTTGTTTGATCTCTAATTGTGGCTGTTGATTGTGTTTTGGTGTGAGTTTGGGATGTTTGAGTTCGAAACGTTCATGAACCCCAAAGGGGTCAATTTCGAATTTATGATTCTGGTTGTTTGATTCCAAAATTTGTTGAGGGTTATTGTTGTTTATGTTGTTGTGAATTTATTGAGCCGATTATTGTGTAATTTTGGGCTGGATTGAGAGAGAAATCGAAGGATGATCAAAATTCCATTTTAGTAATCTAGAGCGATTTGCATTTGAACTCCATATGGGTTTTGTAGAGCTCTTCAAGCTGAATCTATAGAGACCAAGAACATGAATTTTCATTAAGAATTGAGGGAGAAAAGAGCAACAAACTGTGGAAACCCACGCGGTTCTTCTTCGAGTTGGCCCATAAATTATAGGCCGCGGTTCTTCAAATCATTACATGGGTTTTGTAGCTCTCTTTTTTGCGGATCTATAGAGACAAGAATCACTCAAAACGGTTGAGAAACGAAGGAGAAAAGCTGCTCGACCCGTTTCAACCTTGTTGGGTCGTGAACTAGGTCGGGTTCGGTTTGACAAAGGAAGGGGATAATGAATAGTAGTTGTCCGGCGAAGCCCACTTGTGGGCCCAGGGGCGTGGGGGCGCATGCAAGGCCTAAATGAGGCCCAAAATTCACCAAAATTTGTAGACTTGGGTTTTTGATTGAGATAAATTTATTGGTGAATTTTAATTAATTTTTTGAGTGGGGCCAAGGGCGTGGGGGCGTGTGCAAGGCCTAAATGAGGCCCAAAATTCACCAAAATTTGCAGACTTGGGTTTTTGACTGAGATAAATTTATTGGTGAATTTTAATTAATTTTTTGAGCGTTAGAAATATTTATTTGAATTTATTTCAAATTTAAAATGCTCAAAATTATATGGTACTCTCCGAATTTTGGCCTGAAAATTTTTGTTCACATTTGTGCTGTTGTTGGGCATATTGTGTTAATCATACTCTCAGAGTTAATGTGCTTTACATGTTGAAAAAATTTTGAGCTCCTTATATTTATTATGTTGCACATTAAAATTATGATATGCCACTATTGCTGAATATTGTGCAATATTACTCTAAGAATTGCAATTTAAGAAATATTAAGACTATTATTTTAAGCATTAATGAAATTTTGGGCATCAAATAAATTATTTTGAATTTTTCAAAAATTAAATTGATTAAAATCGTATGATATTTCCCGAATTTTATTCTGGGAACTTTTGTGGATAATTATGACATATCTAGGCATATCATAATTCGTGCAGTTTTAGAGTTTGAATATTTTGAATATTGAAATAAATTTTGGGCACCTCTATTGTTTATATTGATTATGTAACATTGCAATTTTGTAATTATGTGATTTTGTGCAGTGTTACTCTGAGAGTTAATTTCTGGAATATTTTGATAATATTGTTGAGTATTTTTCATGATTATGAGCTCTTCTTCGTGTGACCAATTGTGATAAATGCTAATTTTGTGAATAATATTAGGCAATATTGTTTTGAGAATTAGTTTCTAAAATTCTAGAACATGATTTTGCTACGCACTTCCATTTTATATGAAATAATGGCTTCTTTTATGGAAAATTTTGAGAATCTGATTTATGCAGTCCAAGTGGGAGAATGTTTGATATTTGTGGACTTGCATAAATCAGAATGGATTTGCATAAATCAAAGTTTGAATTTTGGATGTAATCCAAATTAAATACATGCCTAAATATTGGAGCATGTTGTGGATTTTGAAAATATTGATTGCTTGGGAGTGTTCATTATTTAAGCACAAAAATTGTGATAGTCAAGTATTATTGATTTTGGCTAAAAATTCTACTTTCCATAAAGAGAAATTTATTTTTTTGGTGATGTGGTTCACCATTATAAACGAGAGAAATAATTTAAATTTTGAAAATCTCTCTATGTTTTGCTCCACAGGTTGACACCCATGTGTATTTTGATTTTGAATGGAGAATTTAGCTCATAATTTATTATTTATTATATATTCATTTGTGCTTAGTTTGTGAAATTTCAAACGAGTTATTTTCAATATTGTGGGTATTTATTTGATAAACTCAAAATTTTGGTCATTCTCCTATTTTGGCTATGCTGTGTTTTCTCTTGTGGATATTTTAAATATATTGTTGCTTATGTTACATTGAGAATTACGTTAATAATGAACTTACCCTTCGATTTGTCTTTATTGATATAATTCTTAATGATTTGAAAAATTGTGTCCAAAGGATCTCAGTATCCTCTCGATATTAGCTTTAGAGACATGATTTTAATATTTGTCAGAGTATACTTATGTGTTGAATTTTGAAACCCTAAAAAGGAATTGCAATTACATGAGGCTCCATTTATTAATTGGGCGGTTGAAGCAATCTGATATTCTATGAATTTTGCTTCAACCTATGGTGAAGCTTATTTATGTTGAATTAAATTATTTATGGATTACGAATATTGTTGGGTCAGATAATGGACATACCCTTCGGTGTGACATTATTTGACATAATTATTGTGTGATAGAGAAGACTCTATCAAGTGAAAAAGACTTTTAGATTGTGATCTAAGACCTTTCGTTAGGATTGCAATGATACAAGGTCTTTAATTCAATTAATTGCCCAATTGATTGAATGTGAGAAAACAAATTTTATTATATGAATAAATTATGATATTCTGATATAAAGTTTTTTCTTTTCCTATTGGGCTGTCATTGCGCTATTGTTTTGAGATTTATATTGTGGACACTTTGGATCTTTTAGCATATAATGTTACTCCCGTTTATGTAGAAACTATTGCTATTGTGGGAGTTAGAGACTCTATGATTTTATTATGTCCTTATTAATAGCTATATATAGGTCTAAAATGTTTTGGCTAGCATATTAATTTTGCTATGCCTTTATAATTTGTTGTTTGAGTTTGCGATGATAGAGAGAGGGGATATTTGTTTCTAAAGTGTCAAAGACACTTATGATCTCCTCAATTATATAGACAGAGTATATGAAGCCAATTTTGTAAAACTTTATAGCTGAAAATTTTGATGACTCTGCACTTTTGTGATTCTCTCTGTTTGTACTTTTGTTATTAGAGAGAATAGTGGTAAGTTTCAAACTTACATTGAATACTCTACCCCAAACTATTGATTATCTCACTATTGATTATTGTACTATTAGAGTATATTGAAATCTTGTGGTCTTTAATGGGAATACTTATATTGTTTGATATATTGGATTAGTGGGAGATATTGTGCCATATATTAATTTGTATCCTTTTGTGATTATATGGCAATTCATGGTAGACTCGGTACTCTTCTCGAGTATTTTCCTATAGAACTCATTATTGTTGATCCCCGAACTAATGGTTGGCCGCCAAAGGTTTTGTTGTTGATTTTGTAACTCATATGGGTATATATTGAGGTCCTTTTGGTATTTTAGGTTAGTGAGAGCTTGTTTTACATATTGATCATGACCTCAAACTACTGTTAATGCCATTTAAGTCTCCGCAGCTCAATTGTTTATGCAATTTGCATAATGGCATTATTATTGAGACATATTGGACCCGGTTTCAATTTTGTTGTGCTGAGATATTTTGTTGAATCTCAGAGAGCAACATGGGCGGATGCTTGTGTTGCCATATATTATTGTGCACACTTTTGTTAGTATGCCACTTATTAGAGACATTTCGGACTCGTCTCATATTGTGATGAGATTATTAGATCTCATATAGCATCTGGGGTAGATGCTAGGGCCATTTGTTGGGAAATGTACTTTGATAATTATTGGCATGCCATTTTGTTGTTGTGCATTCATAGTGGCTTATGTACCACCATTTATTAGGTCACTTGGAGATGAGTATCTCACGTGTATGATGTCAGTACTCCTTCGAGTATGATTCTCTACATTATTGAGTGCTCATTATCCCATATCGGACCATTTGGTTAAGAGTGCAAGCTCAATTTTGACATCATATTGTGGCCATATATTGTGAATGAGTCTGGGAAATTGTTTATTAAGGATTTGATTTATGTCATCCAAGTGGAAGATTGTTGAAAAATTTTGTGGACTTACATAAATCAAATCATACTTAATTCTCAACTCGGATTAATTGAATGTTAAAATTAATTAAAACTAATTATTGAATCCCAAATTATTGTAATTATTATTGTTATTGGGCCTACACACTACTCATCGGTGGGTATTATTTTTAATCTCTGTGTGTATGGGCCCTGCTATAATGGATGGATTGGCACATCACTTTTCTAACACAGGGAGAGACCCCTCCTCCTAACCCTATATATAGGCGCCTGTGGCCCCATTGAAACAGAACGCTCCTTTTAGCTTTCTGGGGAATAGCAGGAGCTCTTTTTTTCCTCTGGCCTTCCTTGGCTAGCTTCTTTCTTCTTTCTCTAGGATTAAAAAACAGAAAATAGCTTTCGATCGTTCTTCATCGATTGAATCAGGTTCTCTTGCACCTATTCTGTTCTTGATTTTCATGCCATAATCAGAATTGAAACTTGATCCAAGGGCCTTAAAACTCTTTCACCTTCGCCTTTGTGTCCACATGGAAGATCAAGTCACTGAAGCTATCCAGGCATGGAATGGCAAAGAATAGAAGGCCATCCGTGAGCTGTAATAGTGGAGAGTAGGAATATCTATCAAGATGGCCAAAGATACGAAAGGATGGATTGTGAGGGCTATTGAAGTCGATGATCTGAATTTGCATGAAGGTTACAATCTCATGGGAAAGGTGCGAAATGAATAGAAGTTTCTAAAGCATACAGAGGCTCTGGATGATGTAGAAAAATATATCAGTGGTCAGAGGTGAGACTTGCAAAGATAATATGGTTTGGATGGAAAAAAGTGTAGTAGGTGAGCTGTGTAAGTTGATTCAGATCAATCTCCTATCTGATTTGTTGTTCCGCATTTGGGACGGCTTTACAAATATAAAAATCCTTATCTCCTTCAAAGTGTTGATCTCCTTTGCATCTGTGGAAGCTATGTGCTAAGCTCTTGAGAATGGATTTGAACCAGTAAAATTTTTCTATTTGAGATGGGGTACCACCCTATGCATGGTCTAAGTTCAATTTTAGGAGGTTAGGTGAAATATGGGGGTTTGTGATTTGTGTTCATGAAAACACCATTAATGGAAGCTCTTTCTCAACGAGTCGAGCATTGATTAAAACATGTAGAAGAAATTTCATTAAAGGTTGGGTGTTTTTATTTCTAAGAGAGGTAGGTGATTCGAGTGCTGAACTCGATCAAATTACAAACCGAATCACAAAATTGTAGTGTAGTGTGCAATTCGAATCATCTCCTTATGATGTCAATGCTATTTGATCACAAATGCAGTGAGTTGTTTTCATTAAACAAAGTGTGTGCCAAATGTAATTGAAAGTGTAATTAAACGAGTTAAAACAAACTAAATTGAAACACTAATTCAAGGATCAAGACGGAACAGTTGCATGCTTTATCATAGGATTCTACATATATAATTCATCAAACCAAATAAGTGGCTAAACATAAATTCAAATGAAACCTTAATTCAAATCTAACATTTAACATGAAGCCCTTCATGTATTCAATCAATACACAATCAATCAAGTTCTGGAACCTCAAAAACTGAATTGATCTATAGTGATTTCAACACCAATGTAATTAGCCTTGATTCAAACCTAAAACCTAATCTCTACTCATCAAACATTTGCATCACATTAATCAACCAAATAACATGTAAGTAATTAGATCATTAATCACAATTCCAAATTGAAAATCTTCAAATCTGAAAATGGATCAAGAAAAGAGAGAGAGTAGAAAATCGATCTAGAATGTTGAATTTCGGGATCACTAATCCTCAAGGGTATCAAGGCTCATTTGTTTCCTTGAAGTAGTTGCAGATCTATTCCTCTATGAATTGAGAAAAACAAAAATCTACAAAAGCGATAAATAGAGAGAGTTCGTAGAGAGAGGGAGAAAAGATAGGGAAAAGTAGGGATGCTCGCGGTTTAGTTTGGCTCGGTTCGATTATAATTGAGAAATCGAACCAAACCAAACCAATTTAAATTGGTTTGGATTGGTTCGATTTTCAATTTTTTAATAAAAAGTTTTGTAAAGTATAAAAAATAAATTTTATTTTGAGTAAATTAAAAGAATTAATAGATAATTACAAATCTAAAATATTGTGTTAAGATATAATAAGAATGCTTGAATAATTCTAGTATTAAAATATTATAGAATATACTTACATGTATATTTATAAAAGTATAGATATAGATAAGTAATATATAATATGTAATATATTATCGGTTTAGTTCGGTTTTAATCAATTTTCGATTTTTTTGGATCGGTTTTCGGTTTTAATTTGGTTTGGATGGGTTTGACACCCCTAGGGAAAAGGAAAGAAAATGTAAAGAGCAAGAAAGTGTTTATTTCCAAATCTGAAAAAAAAAAAAAATAAACGCCAAAAAGTTGTGTTCAAAGTCAGTCCTTCACTATTTATACCTACAATTAACTCACTAATCTAGCATTACATTAATTTCCTCTCTCTAAGCTTTATTTAGACACCTAATTTGCACTAATTGGAGTTTTGGTGAGAGAGCTTGGCCTAAAATACTGAATTAATCTCTCTAGACCTATTTGTGGACTTTCACTGCATCTTTGACCATCAAGAAGCCTCTTTTTGGCTAAGTTTTCTGAATATGAAATGTAACCCTAGGTGTTAGCTTTCAAATGGCACTGAAATGTGCTTAATTGAACTCTTGAGGGCTGAGTTATGGCTTGAACATTGCAAACTGCCTAGGAACCATGGCTACACCCTTTGACTTCACTTCCAAGTTTAAATTCAACTCCAAGACTTGAGAATTGTTCTATGACCTTTCATGAAAGTTATAGCCCAAGCTCTTAGCTTTCCTATAAATCAAAAATCACAATCTAATGAGGTCTAGAACTCAAGTTATGGTCAAAATACAAAATAATGTCAGAATGATCACAATGCTAAAAAAATTGAATCAAGGCTTAGCTAAACCCCAAACAACAAATATGATCTAAATCAATTCAATTATACACAAAAGAGGGCTAATGCACTAAATATGAGGGAATATATATATACAATTCATCAAATTCCCCTATACTTAGACCTTGCATGTCCTCATGCAAGACTCAAACAAGGCCTAACCAAAGAAAAACACCTACAACCAAACTCTCAACCTAAAAATCATGGAACAACCAACATGAACAAGCTTATTCTCTAATGAATCATCAAAAGTGCTAAGCTTAGGAACAAAAAAACATACAAGGCATCAAGAGTTTCTAACAATCAAGTCATTTAACTCCTTACCCCTCAAAAGTGTCAGCCAAGCAATATTACTCAAAATGCAGAAACCAAATGTAAAGGACCTTACAAGATGGTGTATGAAGCTCTCAACTCTCAAGTGTGTGAGTTGAAATGTTTTACTCAAGTCACCTCAATAGAAAATACATTACTATAAGTTTGCTAATTTTTTACTTCTCCATAACTTGAAATCACATGCAAACATAAATCAAGAGGACTTTATTCATGGTTGTAATGGGGCCAAGGTAAGGATAAGAAAATATAAGGATATGCCAAGGTAAAACCTAAGAAAATAAGAATAGCATTGTGCATTAGATAAGTCAAGGTCACAAATGTGAGGGTGTCCCCAAGTCATGCCATAAAACACTTAACTACCTTTTGATCCCTCTTTTTCCTTTATCAAAACTCCCTATTTTATTCAATCATCATTTTTTTTCTTTCTTTCTCTTTTTTTTATTTTTTTTCACTTTTGTTTCTTCTTTTTTCTCTTTTTTTTTTTCGTTCATCTTCCTTGCATCCTTGTACCCCCTACACGTAAATGTTTGCACGTCCCGAGCAAACCCCCATACTTGATCCCAAGCACAACAATAATGATGAGACCAATGCATTCCCTATTGCTTAAGGTTGGGTACAACATGGTTTTTCTCTTAGGCTTGTAATGTGCTAGAAATCAAAGAATGGTCAATAAGGCTCAAAAGCGCTAAACAAGGGGAAAATTGCAAGGTAGGCTATATGGCCAAGTGGATAAAATGAAAGAAATGCCTCTATCATATTCATGAATGCATGTGAAAAATGTAGCCTCAAAGAAGAATCAAAGCAAGTTCTACAATGACAAAATCTTTGAGGGAAGAACACACAAAAAAAAAGAGAATGGTATGAAATTTAACCATCCAAAATTTGGCTCAAAAGCTCATAAAGGTCATGTCCAACACACTCAATTATAGCAAATCAAGATCAATCACCCAACTCACACATCCCAAGAGGGAAAAATAAAAATGCAATCATGTTGGAGTTCTTTTATCCTTAAATGACTAATGCCTTAAACTCAACAACTTCCAATTCATCACCAAATAAAGCTTTTTTTTTTTTTTTTTAACAACAAAACAAGATAAAAGCAACAAAGGAAACTAAAAAAGTCTATAATGAGGGTAAAACCAGAATTTCTAGAAGAAGAGTAATGCAAGAATGAAAGACTAACTATAATGAAAGACTAACTACCAAAACACATGAAAAACTACTTATAGCTTATCCATCGTGTAACATCCCCACTTTTGTAAACAGAACGTAATAGAAACTTTGAATTATTTCCCTTAGGCAGTGTGAAAATTTCTCAAGCAATGCTTTGCCATGATGATCCTCACACTTGGAATTATAGGATAGTGTAACACTGCCGTTGAAAATATGGCATTGCCATATGTTAAAAATTAGGAAATGACAAAAGTATCCCTATAAACTTTTGTTAATTTCAATGATGCCCAGGATTTTTAGAAATTATATTTTGACCCCAAAGCTTATTCCCACAATAGTCCTAAAAATTTTCACGAAATGACCTTCATGTCCCCACATCTGTAGAATTAGCAGAATGAGATTTTAAACAGAGCAGAATCGCATGGTGAAACCGTAGAAGTTTAAATCTCTGTCGATTGGGCTGTGAAGGTAGTCTGGTGTAAAATGACGTGCGGTACCCTTGGACTTACTTAGAATTACGAAAATACCATTAGCTATGGAAAACAGAAAACATAAAAGTTCTAAATTTGCAAAATGTTTAAATTATGACGTTAATCGATTTATTCAATTTTATCGCATAAGTGAGATTAATTAGAAACCAATTAAGCATTTAATTAAAGCCAATTGGGTATTAATTAGAGAGATTAGGATTAGAAACAGTTAGAATAGAAACATAAAAAATCTCACAAAATTCTTCAAAATCGTTTTGCCGATTTGAAGGAAATCGGTAAAGATTCAGTATTTTAAAATGTTAGAACCGAATCAACAGAATTATACACTCAAAACCCTAAATCAAGTGGCTTAAAACTCAGCCACTTAACCTATTAAGAGGGTGCAAGACAGCCACAAGAGTGGAAGAGAGTTGGCTCCTTCTTAGCCACTTATGCTAAGGACCAATGGGGTGCTTTCCTTCCAACTACCTCAAAATTCTGCTTGCTTTAATTCTTTTTCTGCACCCATTTTCGTCCTCCTTTTCCAGCAGGCTTCTCTCCTTCTTCTCTTCATCTTCTTCATCTCCTTCTTCCATTTTCAGCCTCCCTCAAGTCTCTTGTACCCATATCTTTCACCAGAACTCACGACTAGCTAGTTTTGCATCCAAATAAAGGTAGGATTTCTATTTTCTACTTCTTGTTTTCATGGATTAAAGCTGTATGAGAGTTCAACTCTCTTCACTTCTTTAATGATATACTTGATGTGTGTGATGGTTTATGGCTGGTTTATTAAGTATTTGAAGGGGTTGAGATTGAATCCTGCATGGAACATAAGATAGAGAGCAAACCAGAATCTGAAAACCTAGGAGAACCTATGGCAGTCTGTACGTTGGAGTGTACAGCTCCACCTACAGTGTTTGAAACAAAATGAAACTAATTTTATATGAAACTACACATTCAAGGATTTCCATACATATAAAATATAAGGTCATTGGATTAGTATAGAGTTAGTTATGAATTTTTGAATTTTGATCTAGAAATCTGAATTCTCATATGGGTAGTATGAGTTGAGAAGAGTGTAACTCACCCTACACAACTCTAAATTGAGTGAAACTAACATTCTTTGAAAGCTAACATATAAGGGAACATCCCATAAAAATTTTAGAGTCAGATTCATTGCTAATTATTCCAAGCACATTAATGAACTTACCTTAAGTTCAAACTGGGCCGGAACAAGGTAGTCCAGTAGGGTCAAGTTGCAGGGCTTATATCTCAAAATATACTCATGTAAATGATATGCATCTTATTTCATTTGAAATATTGTTCTATTTGATTTAAATTGACATAAATTTTGTATGATTTCACCAAGATTTCTATTTTTAGTGAATTTTCACTGATAAGGGTGCATTTCTAGCAAAGTACAGGGCAGTCTGAGGTAAAATATTAATAATTTGAGTTATACAAATCAAAATGAGATGGGACCAAAAGGGTTGGAAACTAGACAGATAGAGCTATGACATATCCAAAATTTAGATTTAAATGAGTTGAATTGTATTAAAGGTGGGTTATATAAAATTCGGGCAGAATAAGATGAAGTAAGCAGAAAACCCTATAGAGGGTTGTATTGAATTTAATGAATGATGTTGTGAATGTATAATCGCTGTCCCATATTGATTTGCATGTTTGAATGATTCTACTAGTACTTTGGCACTATTCATGAGGAAGCGGACTTGATCCGTTATGCTTCCGAATTTTCGGCAGGAGTTTATAAAGCTATGAGAACTTATGCTATGGGTGATTATGCTTTAGATATATTTACATTTATCTGTCATGTTCATGTATGTTATGCATGCAAGCATAATTAGAATATGATATGAGAAGTAAGGTGTGAGACATATCCATGAATGCGCAAAGCATCCGCATATATGATAAGATATGGAAAGGAAAAGATAATAAGAACTTGCAAGAGGGACGTACTAAGCTACTACATGAGGCATGTTATAGACCCAGCTAACGTGGACCAGAGTGGTACTATCTAAGATTTGGGCCAGCTGTAACATCCCCATATAACATAATAGGAAATAATAAAAAATAAACTTTTGCTATTCACAACCTTGCCCCTAAACTTTTTAGAAAATGACATTTAGAGCCCTATATCAATAGAATCAGCAGAATAAGGTTTTAAATGAAGCAGAATTACGTAGCAAAAATGTAGAAACCTAAACCTTGGCTGATTGATCCACAGACGTATCCATATATGAAATGACATGGGGTGCCCCTAGATTTACCCATAATTATGAAAATGCCATTGGCCACGAAAAACAGAAAACGGAATAGCCCTAAATTGGTAAAACGATTAATTTACATCGTTAATCGATTTATTCGATTTTATAGGACAAGTAGGATTAAATTAGAAGTTAATTAGAAGCTAATTAAGTGTTAATTACAAAAATTAAGCTTAGGTTAAGATAGATACATAGGAACTCTCACAAAACTATTTAGTAATGATTTGCCGGTTTAGAGAAAATTGATAAAGATTACGGTATTTTAAATTGCCGGAACCGAAGCAACCAAATAATACACCTATGACCCTAAAAGAGTGGCTAAAAATTAGCCACGCTCACCAAGCATTTGGACGCCTAATGGTTGTCTCAAATGAGGTGATCTTGGCTTCATTCTAGCCATCCATTTTCCTCCAATCAAATGCTAAAGCTCCAACTATCATCATTACATTAAACAAGCTTTTCTTTTCTTCCTTTCCCTTTTTGTGCTACGGTTGCCTCTTTCTTTCCTTCCTTTCTTAATTTTCCTCTTCTTGTCCTACTTCATATTACCTCCTCTCAAGCTCTCATCCACCCTCTTTACCCACAAACACCCATCTTGATCAAGAATCTCATTTGCTAGAGGTAGGATTCAATCTCTTCTCTAAATTTTCTTGTGAACTAGGGCTGCTGTAAACTCATTAGGATGCATGTATTTGATGTTATTATGAGCCTATATGAAGGTTGATGGTTGGATTGTTATGTTTTAAATTGAGTTTTGGATGATTACCTAGTGAAGAGAAGCAAACAAAATGGATTAGGTTAAGGAAACCTACGGCGGTCCGTATGGCAGAGTGTACGGCTCACCTACTACCATTTAAATTTGATAAACCATTTTTATATGAAACTAGACATTCAAGGCTTTCCATAAGGCCATTGGATTAGTATTGAGGGAGATATGAATTTTGGAAGTTCAACCTAGCTTTTTGAGTTTGATTCTGGGTAGACTGGGTTATTCAGGGCAAAACTCATGCTATACTACTTGGAATTGAACGAAACTAACTTTGTTAGAAAGCTTATACATAAGAGAATATCCCATAAAAATTTCAGAGTTAGATAAGGTCCCGTTTGCTCCCAGTGGTCCGAGAAAGTTGCCCTATGTCCAAACCAAGCCAAAACAGAGCAGTTAAGAAAGGTCAAATTTCAGGACTTATAACTTGAGCCCTACTAAGGCAAATGGAATGAACTTTTCGTAAATGAAAGATTGTCCTGTTAGCTTTAATATGAGACCATTTTTGTATGATTTGAGTTAGTTTTCGATTTTTAGTGGATTTTTACTTTTAAGTGTGCAATTCTAGCCAGCTGCAGGGCAGGCCGAGGTAAAACTTAAATAACTTGAGCTATGTTTATCAAAATTAGATGGGACTAAAGAGGTTAGAAAATAGACACAGCACTTCAACATATCCAAAATTCAGGTCTAAATGAGTTAAAATGAGGTTAAGGCTTATTTTCTAAAAACGGGCAGAGGTGATGCATGTATGAGTTCAATTAAAGTCTAAGTGTTGCAATTCCATGTTAGTGCTTGAAAGATTTATGCATTATATTTGATTTCTTACTATGACTGACTGTCTGCTAAAACTAGCACTATTCATGGGGAAACTGATTTGATCCATTATACTGCCGAATTTTCAGTAGAATTGTAAGAAGGTTATGGACACTTATATGTTATGAATATGTATGTGGAAGTCATGTATGCAAGGATATATGAAAGTAAGTGATGAAGCATATGTATAAGTGCATTCAGCATGCCTATGCGTGATTATGTATGAGAATGAAAGGATACGAATATATTAAATGTGAATCCATTCACCTGGAGGCAGTTATGAGACCCTTCCTTGTGAAGGCAGTTAAATAAGACAAGATGTAGGTCCCTTCACTTGGAGGCAGTTGCACATTGAATCCCTTCCTGTGAAGGCAGTATAAAACTATGAGATCCCTCTACCTTGGAGGCACGTGGTTAGATGAGATCCCTCTACCTTGGAGGCACGTGGTCAGATGAGATTCCTTTACATTGAAGGCAAGTGATCAGCTAAGATCCCTTTATTCTTGAGGCACGTGACCAAGAGAGATCCTTTCAATTTAGAAGCACGTGGCCAAAATGAGATCCCTCCAAGACTAGAGGCACGTGAATCCCCTTGTAGGTTAGTCTGTGTGACAACAGTCACGAGTTGAGCTCACTCCTAGATCAGGCTACCCATGGACAATAAAGACTAAAGATTAAAACATATGCAAGCACCCTAGGGACGACGATATGTAATGCCTAGGTGTGCCAAGAAAAGAAAGCAAAGAAAGTTAAAGAAAAACACCAGAGCATTTGCATGAATTCAAGTATGAGTATTTGCATAATTATATCCCATGTTTTATTGATGTCGAGATTGTTCTATCTACTTATGTTGTAGTTATTATTCTAAATATGAAATATTGCCATGTGGCTAAAGTGCGTGAATAAAATGAACTCTACTTCGGACAATATATTTTCAAACTATAAAATTGAGCAGTCTATTTAACATGCTCACATTTTTCATAATAAACCGGAGCAGTTGGAGATAATAACGATGACACAACATACAATAGTTTAATGAATCCTACTGAGAATTTATAATTCTCACTCCTATATTTATTTCCATGTTATCTCCAGATAGTTCAAAAGTTTCGAAGAAGGTCCTCCAAGGCAGAGTTGACTAGTAAAATTGAAGGTGGTCGAAGGTTGCTGGCAGACAAGGTTCGATCAAGTGACAATAACAACTCCTAGGTGAGGTATTATGACTTAAGCATAGTACCATACTTGAAAGGGTGTTACATTAATGGTATCAGAGTAGTTCGGTCCTAACCGGACCTGAGGGCTGAACTGAGTATGCTTCCAGTGCACTCTGGGATCCTTAGAAAATGTCATGCGGTAAATCTTATTTGCTCAGATAAGATATAGGAAATTAGATATGCATGACCGCCTAACTATGATTGTTATTAGTTGCTGTCACACTTAACTTATTATTGAGCCTGATCAACTCAATCTTTTGTTGTGTGTGACTAGGAACTAATGGCTCCCAGGGGGCGTGGTAGGCCACAAACTGCACCCACTTCAGAAGACCCTGCTAATTTCATGGACACTCTACGAGAGATGGCATATGCCATGCACGAACAAGCAGCACACCAAATGATGGACCAGCTGGGGAGACAGCCTGGAGCCGGTCACGGTGGAAACTCGAATAGCTTAGGATTAGATTTGGAATATCTCAAGTTTGCGGAATTCAGAAAAGCAAACCCACCCAGCTTTAGAGGAGCTTTCAACCTTAACAAGGCTGACGAATGGATTAAGGCGATGGAAAAGGTTTTCTCTGTTTTGGATTGTATGGATCACCAAAAAGTAGCCTTTGCCGCTTATATGCTGGAAGCAGACACGGAATTCTGGTGGAATGGTGTGAAATGGCTATTAGAAGAGTCCCAGACAGAGATCACCTGGATTGTGTTCAAGGACGCTTTTTACCAAAAATACTTTCCTCTATCAATTCGGAACGCCAAAGAGTTGGAATTTATGCAACTCTGCCAGGGAAGTAGTAGCATGTCAGAGTACATCGCTAAGTTTGAGGAGTTATGCAAGTTTTCCACAATCTATCAGCAGAATCCAGATGAGCGTGGAAGTGTGTCAAATTTGAAGGTGAATTGAGGGAGGATATCCTTGCAGCAATAGGCCCTATGGAGATCAAGGATTTCCCTACCTTAGTAAACAAGTGCAGACATGTGGAAGACTATAATAAGAAATTGGAGATTGCCCAGTCTGATGATCATGGAAAGAGGCCGGCACTTGAAAACCAGGAACTTGAATATGCCTCACCACCAAAGAAGCTGCATCAATTTAATGGATGTGAGGATAAAGAACTACAGAGGCCAAGAGCAGGGCAAGCATGCTCTAAGTGTGGAAAGGATCATGGAGGTAGACCTTGTTTGGCCGGACATAATGTATGTTTTAGGTGTGGGAAGCCGGGTCACATGATCAGAGACTGCTTATATACGCATCTGCCGCCCACCCCTAAACTGCAACAACAAGGACAGGTCTTCACCTTGAATGTTGAAGAGGCAATTTTCTCAAAGGAGCTGAAGTGAAATTAGGAATAACCTAGGGCAAGGATTCACTTTTTGCTAACTATGTTATGTTGAATTGTATAACTAGGTTTATTGTATTTTCTTTGACTATGTTTATTCAACTTTAGTGTGCTTACATGTGAATTTTTTTTCAAACTCTTACGAAAATAAATAGTGAGTTTTGTGACTAAATTTTGGGGAGAAATTTTTTTTTTAGGAGGGTAGTAATGTAACATCTCCATATAACATAATAGGAAATAGTAAAAAACAAACTTGTCTTATCCACAACCTTGCCCCTAAACTTTTTAGAAAATGATATTTAGGTCCCTATATCAATAGAATTAGCAGAATAAGATTTTAAACAAAGCAGAATCACGTAGGAAAAATGTAGAAACTAAACCTCAACTGTTAAGCCACAGAGGTATCAATATGTGAAATGACATGGGGTGCCCTTAGACTTAACCATAATTATGAAAATACCATTGGCCATGAAAAACAGAAAATGGAATAGCCCTAAATTGGTAAAACGATTAATTTACGTCATTAATCGATTTATTCAAATTTATAGGATAAATAGGATTAAATTAGAAGTTAATTAGAGATTAATTAGAAGCTAATTAAGTGTTAATTAGAAGAATTAAGCTTAGGTTAAGATAGATACACAGGAACTCTCACAAAACTATTTAGTAATGGTTTGCCGGTTTAAAGAAAATCGATAAAGATTACGGTATTTAAACTACCAGAACCGAAGCAACCAAATAATACACCTATAACCCTAAAAGGAGTGGCTAAAAATTAGCCACTCTCACCAAGCATTTGGACGCCTAATGGCTATCCCAAATGAGGTGATCTTGGCTTTATTTTAGCCATCCATTTTCCTCTAATCAAATGCTAAAGCTCCAACTATCATCATTACATCAAACAAGCTTTTCTTTTCTTCCTTTCCCTTTTTGTGCTATGGTTGCCTCTTTCTTTCCTTCCTTTCTTCATTTTCCTCTTCTTGTCCTACTTCATATTACCTCCTCTCAAGCTCTCATCCACCCTCTTTACCCACAAACACCCATCTTGATCAAGAATCTCACTTACTAGAGGTAGGATTCAATCTCTTCTCTGAATTTTCTTCTGAATCGGGGCTACTGTGAACTCATTAGGATGCATGTATTTGATGTTGCTATGAGCCTATATGAAGGTTTATGGCTAGATTGTTTTGTTTTAAATTGAGTTTTGGATGATTACCTAGTGAAGAGAAGCAAACAGAATGGATTAGGGTAAGGAAACCTACAGTGGTCCATATGGCGGAGTCTACAACTCTGCCTATCGCCATTTAAATTTTGATAAAACCATTTTTATATAAAACTAGACATTCAGGCTTTCCATACATATATTATATAAGGCCATTGGATTAGTATTGAGAGAGATATGAATTTTGGAATTTCAACCTAGGTTTTTAAGTTTGATTCTGGGCAGATTGGGTTATTCAGGGCAAAACTTGCCCTATACTACTTGGAATTGAATGAAACTAACTTTGTTAGAAAGCTTACACATAGGAGAATATCCCATAAAATTTTTTGAGTTAGATAAGGTCCTGTTTGCTCCCAGTGGTCTGAGAAAGTTGCTTTATGTCCAAACCAGGCCAAAATATGGCAGTTAAGAAAGGTCAAATTTCGGGACTTTTAACTTGAGCCCTACTAAGGCAAATGGATGCAAATGAAAGATTGTCTGTTAGCTTTAATATGAGACCAATTGTGTATGATTTGAATTAGTTTTTGATTTTTAGTGGATTTTTACTTTTAAGTATGTGACTCTGGCTAGCTACAGGGCAGGCCGAGGTAAATCTGAAATAACTTGAGCGACATTTATCAAAATTAGATGGGACCAAAGAGGTTAGAAAATAGACACATAGCACTTCAACATATCCAAAATTCAGGTCTAAATGAGTTAAAATGAAGTTAAGGCTTATTTTCTAAAAACGGGCAGAGTTAAGGAATATGAGTAGGATTTTCAAAAATTAAAGGATTTGGCACCTTAATGCATATATGAGTTTAATTAAAGTCTAAGTGTTGCAATTCCATGTTAGTGCTTGAAAGATTTATGCATTATATTTGATTTCTTACTATGATTGACTGTCTGCTGAAATTGGCACTATTCATGGGGAAACTGATCTGATCCGTTATGCTGCCGAATTTTCGGTAGAATTGTAAGAAGGTTATGGACACTTATATGTTATGAATATGTATGTGGAAGTCATGTATGCAAGGATATATGAAAGTAACCGATGAAGCATATGTATGAGTGCATCAGCATGCCTATGCGTGATTATGTATGAGAATAAGGGCCCGTTTGGTATGCCTGTTAGTATAAGGCCTGATAGAATAGGGGCTGATAGTATAAGGCCTGATTGTATAAGGTCTGATAAAAGTTTAATACTATGCAGTATTTGGTATGTCACTGTATAAGATATTGTATTATATAAAATATAACCAAAAGAAGAGATTATAATAAATATAATTTTCAAATAGTTATTATAATTATTTAAACTATTTTTTATTATATATAAAAATAATTTTATATTAAAAATTATTTATTTATTTTTAATTTTTAATATTTTTTATAAATATAAAAAATATAATAAAGAGAGAGAGGGAGAAAAAGAGTGTGAGTGAAATACATATGGAGTTTTTATACATCAAAATTTAAATAGTATCATATTCCCATATTTGATTGTATTTTTTATTATATATAATTAAATTTATATTAAATATTATTATTTATATATTTTAATAATAATTTTTTATTCCTATATTTTTATTTTAGTTTGAATAGTTATTTTAGAATTATTTTAAAAAAATATTTATTTATTATTAAATAAAATTATTTTTTATTACATATTTTTATTTTTTATTATTTATTTAATAATTAATTTTCTTTTAATAAAATATATTAAAAAATAAAAAAAATGAAAGAACTTTTATACATTAAAAGCTAATCAGGCCTAATACGGCCTCCCTAGGCCGTATTAAGTTATCCATTATTATAACGTATAAGGGAGGTTTGATGGATAAACTTATACAATACGTTGACTGCACCAAACAACGAATAAGAATATAACGTATTGTATTACCTTATCCTATCATACCTAATACAGCATGCCAAACACCTTCTAAAAGTATATGAATATATTAAATGTGAATCCCTTCACCTGGAGGCAGTTATGAGATCCTTCCTTGTTAAGGTAGTTAAATAAGACAATATGTGAGTCCCTTCACTTGGAGGCAGTTGCACATTGAATCCCTCCCTGTGAAGGCAGTATAAAACTATGAGATCTTTCTACCTTGGAGGCACGTGGTCAAATGAGATCCCTCTACAGTGAAGGCAAGTGGTTAGTTGAGATTTCTCTATTCTTAAGGCACGTGACCAAGAGAGATCCCTTCAATTTAGAGGCACGTGGCCAAAATGAGATCCCTCCAAGACTAGAGACACATGGCCAAAATGAGATCCCTCCAAGAATAGAGGCACATGAATCCCGTTGTAAGTTAGTCTGTGTGACAACGGTCACGAGTTGAACTCACTCCTAGATCAGGCTACCCAAGGGCAGTAAAGACTAAAGATTAAAACATATGCAAGCACCCTAGGGACGGCGATACGTAATGCCTAGGTGTGCCAAGAAAAGAAAGCAAAGAAAGTTAAAGAAAAATACCAGAGCATTTGCATGAATTCAAGTATGAGTATTTGCATAATTATATCCGATGTTTTATTGATGCCGAGATTGTTCTATCTATTTATGCTGTAGTTGTTATTCTAAATATGAAATATTGCCAACGTGACTCAACTATGTGAATAAAATGAACTCTGCTTCGGATAATATATTTTCAAACTATAAAATTGAATAGTCTATTTAACATGCTCACATTTTTCATAATAAACCGAAGTAGCTGGAGATAATAACAATGACACAGCATACAGTAGTTTAATGAATCCTACTGAGAATTTATAATTCTCACTCCAATGTTTATTTCCGTGTTATCTCCAGATAGTTTAAAAGTTCGGAAGAAGGTCCTCCGAGTTGGAGTTGACTAGTAAGATTGAAGGTGGCCAAAGGTTGATGCCAGATAAGGTCCGATCAAGTGACAATAACAACTCCTAGGTGAGGAATTATGACTTAAGCATAGTACCATACTTAGGAGGGTGTTACACCAGCCCTCGATCAGATTCAATGGGAATAGACCGGTGTGAGGGTCGGGAAAAGTAAACTCGTCACTCATGTATAGGTATGACCTCGAACCTGAAAAGCAGGCTATTTCCCAGGGGTAAGAGAGGCCATTCACCTTCAGGGGACCAAGTACAGAAGAGCAAGGTTAAGTTGCAAGTTAAAGAAAGATACGAATTAAGTCAAGTGCACTTGCATACAGTCAAGTATAAGCATCTATATGTGCATCTTCAATTATCTCGTTAAGTCATAATGCTATCATGATTCTTGTTGAAGCATATTATAGTATTCTTATTTCTATGTCTGTCATATGATATGGCAAGTGGTTGTTAAAATATAACCCGCTTCGAGAAAAGTGTTTTCAACTTAAAATTGAACCACTATTTGCGTATATGTGCTCATATTTTCATGATAAACTAAAGCGGCTGAAATGTTTATGATGACACTGTAAGATTGGTTTGAGTTTACCTACTGAGAACCTTAGGTTCTCACTGCCTGCTTGTATGTTTTTCTTTTCCATAAACATTCTAGCACCCAAGTTGGAAATCAAGTGCGAGGCAGAGTACAGAGCCATTCACTGAGCAAGACCCAGGCGTAAACCAGACCAAAAGATTATTGAAGCTAGCTAATGACTAGTCAGAACCAAACGCTGTGTGTTATGTCAGTCACAATTTCTTTTAAATTGTAATTATTTTATTCTCTATGTATCAGAGATAACGAAATTTATGAACTATTAGTCAGTAATAAAGTGAGCAGTTAAAGGGCCATGTATTAAATTTTCCGTATTTTAAAGATTTCTCAGCACAGTAACAACCTTTTAATATAATTCTATGACTCAAGCATGGCTTATATGATAAAGGTTGTTACACATCCCCCCACACTTGTACTCTACATTGCCCTCAATGTAATGCAACAATGGAAATGTAAGGCGAGTAAAATAAGGTGAGGGAAAGGAAAGAGGAACTCCCTTATCAAGTATAGGAGGTTGCTAGGAAGCGGACATCCTCTATGGGCTCCAAAGGGATCTCCTCATGAAATGACTTCAAATAGTGGCCATTCACTATGAAAACTCTATCCATCATAGGCTCCACAATTTGCATAGCACCATAAGGGAAAATCTTAATCACAATAAAAGGATCAAACCACCTAGAATGAAGCTTACCAAAAAAGAGCTTGAGATGAGAATTGTAGATGAGCACTTTTTGGCCAATGGAAAACTCCTTTCATAGCAACATCTTATTATGGATGTATTTGATCCTTTCTTTGTATAGTTGGGAGTTCTCATAGGCCTCCAATCAAATCTCCTCTAACTCTTGAAGCTGGAACTTCCTGTGGAGTCTAGCTTGGCTCAAATTAGGGTTGCAGTTCTTGATTGTCCAATAAAGCCTATGTTCAATCTCCACTAGAAGGTGGCATGCTTTATCAAAGATAATCCTATAGGGAGACATCCCCAAAAGAGTCCTGTAGGCAGTGCAGTAAGCCCATAATGCATTATCAAGCTTCTTGCTCCAATATTTCCTGTTTGGCTGAACTATTTTCTGCAAGATCAATTTCAACTCCCTATTTGACACCTCCGCTTGTCTATTAGTCTACGAATGGTATGGAGTTGAAACCGTGTAGATGACACCAAATTTCTTTAGCAGGGTCTCCATATTTTTATTGTAGAAGTAGCTACCCTGATCACTGATGATAGCACTGGGCACTCTGAACCTGCAAAAGATGTGTGATCTAACAAAATCTATAACAAGAAAGAAAAGAACAAGAAGAGCATATGTGGGAGTTGGAGTCCAAGATAAGAAAAGAGTATCCTAACCTATTTACAGGTAATGAATTATGATGACAAAATTCTTTTAAAAAGTAGGGAGTCATGTAACATCCACCATTTTTTCTTGTACTAAATTACCTCATTAACCTTGAGTAATTAGGCACTCAGTGAGGAATTAAAGAAAAAAGGTTTAATTAGGGGAAAAAAGGGTAATTAAGAATAGAAAAATTAAAAGAATGCTTAAATAAGATTAGAGGAATTTCTAATTAAGTAAATCGAACCCTGAACAGCCTAATTAAATATTAATCATCAATAATTAGCTTAATCAAGGTTAATTAAGCATAATTAAAAATTTAATTTCGTTAATCATGAAAACTTTAGTTAATCACTAATCCTTGATTAATTAAGTCACTTAAGTAACAAGAACACTTAATCTCATTATCAAAATTGAAATTTAAGTCAACTAGACATTAAAGCAATGATGATATCATTAAAGTGAAAAGTAAAAGACAAGTCTGCTTTATGTATTATTTAGTACAAGAATTGTCTAAAGTAATCCCATAATTATCAAATTTGTCCCCTAATTATAACAAAAATAAAAAATATCTTACCCTTCCCTCACATTATAGCCCATGGCCACACACCTATGAACATATACACTCATATTTTTTTTGACCAAAACACTCTACTTCCTCATTAAGTTTCTCTCAAACTCCTTCACCTCTAGGAGAGAAAACTCTCCATTTTCTTCATTTTCTTCATTCATTCTTCTTCTTCTTTACTCTCAATCTCCATAGCCAACCTCACTTAGCCTTGTGAGAGCTACAACATTTAACTCTCACAAACACATCCTCACTCAAGCAAGGAAGCAAAGTTTCATATTCCCCTCCCAAGAGCCAAGGCTGTGAGCTACCTAGGAGAGCAAGGAGGAGATTTTTCATTTAAAGCTTCAACCTTTTCTTGTTTAGATCATCATCTTGTGGTAGGATTCTCTAAATATTCTTGCCTTTTCTTATGATAAACCATGAGAGCTCAAGTTTGACCGTAACTTGGAGCTTCAAGCTTTGTCACAAAGCTTGTAGTTTCTTAAGAAAAAAAATGCTATCTTTTATATTTCTATTACTCTTTTTGACTTTTTGATGTGATCATATTTGAAAAGAATGAGTAAAGTTTTGATCTTTACTCATATATAGTCAAGAGCTCTTAGCCCTAGCCATGGTTATGATGCTCTTAGCTTATCTCTTGTTTTTACTTAAAAAACTCTAAAGTTTGCACTTTTTTAAGTATTTGAGTGTTCTTTTGATTTATTCTAAACTTTTGTGATCATATGTACAAAAAAGTTGCTCTCTTGAGTTTGATTAATGGGTTGTTGAAAAGTGACTATGAAGAAGTGGTCTTAAAACTTAAACATGGAAAAAGTTCCAAACTTTATCACTTACTTCATAGGATCAACACTTTTTAAGCTTATATCCATGTCCATAAGCCTTAATAAGTCTCAAACAAGTGCAAAAAAGAAGGAAAACAAAATAGAAATTGAAGCTTGTCCTATGCATGGTTTCGGCCATGACAAGAAAATTATGAGAGGAAATGAGTTTGATGTTTTTAGAGGTCGATCTATGGTTTATGTAAAATATTAACACGTTTTGTAACAAAGAAAGTAGAAATAAAACTTTAACCAACCTTATGGTATAATATTCAGCCACTAAGAAAGAAAAGAGAGGAAAATGTTTTGCTAACTAAGATAAGAATAAAACTTGATAAATTTAAGTGATTAAATAAGTATTATTTCAAGTGTTTTGACTTAGCCATGAATTGTCATAACCAAGGAGAGCAAGGGAAATCCTTGTAAGCTTTCTTGGAAAAATGATTAGGGCCATTGACTTTGTCATAAAATTTGGAATACATGCATGACTCTTAAATAAGAATCACAAGATAAAATTTAGGTTAGAAATCCTAAGGTGAGTCACAACCTTGAAAATTTTTTCAAGAGGAAATATTAGAGTTAAAAAGACTACATAAAAATAAGAATACAAGTTTTAAGGATTATTAACTAATTAAAGGAAAGGATATAAAACCTCTCTACAAGATTAAGTTAAGACTTAAGGGCAAAACAATAATTTAAAAGATTGCACCTAATCACCTAAATATGTCCATAAGACTATTGTGTGTATTGGTGTGCTCTATTCCCTAATCCTATGGGGAATGATGAAGTTTCATGTTTATGAAAATATTGATTAGTGAATTATAACTGTACTAGGATTGAGTGTTGGGATTCTTGAAGGGAAACCCACAATAATCATGATCCTTGCATGTGGTGGAATAATTATGGATGTTTAAATATGGAAAGAATGTTATGAATGCTCTCTATTTGTAGGTTTGCAATTTTGAGGAATCTTCCAGTCTAGCCATTATGCTACTGGATTTTCATTAAAATTGTGAACTTAGTACTGCGTGACGATGGTTATGGAATGAGCTCATGTTGTATAGAAGTCTATCAAAGGATAAAGTAAAGAATGTTAAACATGTGCTAAGCATAAAAGTAAAAAAGTAAAGTTAAAGAAAGACTCTAGTCAAGTCAAAGTTAAAGTAAGCTAAAGTCAAGAAAAAGTCAAAGTTAATGAAGTTGCATAAATGTGCATGTATCCTTGTTCCTTTTTTATTCATGGTTATGAATGTCGTGTGTTATGCTTGTTGTAACATCTCGATTTAGCTAATTAATATTATTAGAGAGTAATCAACAATGACGAAATGCTAATTATGGGATCAAACAAATTCAAGTCTTCTTTATAGAAGAAAATGGCAATGTTTGGTTCATCGGAGAAAATTTGCCTTGCTAGCAAGATCTTAGGATGCAAGAACTAAATTGGTAGGGACCTATATTGTATGATAGCATAAATATCAGTTAAAAGTCTTAAGATGTGTGACTAGAAACTAGCCACACCAGCTCCATTAATGGCCAAAGGATGGCCACACAAATAGAAACTTAGTAAAATTCAATTTAGGTCTGATGTCCACCAATAGGATTCAAGCTCCAACTTAACAAGGAAGGAAGATCCATTTTTCTCTCCTTTTCCTCCCTACATTCGTGTAGCCACCCCCCTCAATCTCTACTTTCATTTTCTTCTCCAACTTACTCATACACACCCAAAACTCCTACAATTGCTCGCTCTTGTTCAAATCTTCCACTCTTTCTTTATATATCATCACAAAAGCCTTAAGACAAGCTCAAATCATCCTTCCTTTGATCATAGCCTCAGCCAATTTAAAGAGAAAGAAGGGAATTACAACTATCTCAAGGCTTTAAAGAAGTAGGAGCATCACAGCTTCAAGTTGAAGAGCTCAATCTTTGGAATTAAGGTAGGATTTCTTGGTTGGTTGTGTTCTAGGGTTTATGGTTGATTACGATTTCTTTATATCATCCTTTTAATCGATCTTGTATGATGTTAATATGACCTATTTTTAGTGATTTGAGAAAAGGAAACTTAGTTTAGGTTGAAGAATAGATCAAAAGAGCAAGATAGAACCAAAATAGAAAAGTTGTTGGAAGGAAACCCTAGACATTGTCGATATAACGGACAGTTATTGGGTCCCTCCCTGTGAAAGCAGTTAAACAGATACAATGTGTGTCTCTTTACTTGGAGGCAGTTACACATTGAGTCCCTTCCTATGAAAGTAGTTAAAACTATGAGATCCCTCTACCTTGGAGGTAGTTAGCCAAAATGAGATCCTCTTAATGCAGAGGCACGTGGATCCCCTTGTAAGTTAGTGCTATGTGATAGCGGTCATGAGTTGAGCTTACTCCTAGATCAGTCTACCCAAGGATAGTAAAGATTGAAGAAATCTAAAGAAAAGCCAAGAAAGACAAGTACACTTACATGATTACATGATGTGCATCTGCATATGCAGAAGTCATATTCTTTTTATTTTTGTTATGAAACTGCTCTTTTAATTATCAAGTGTGTGAATAAAAATGAACCTGCTTTGGAAGGATAATTTGAACTTTATAAAATGGCATTTATAGTTGTTTTGGCATGATCACATTTTCTTAAATAAACTGAAGCAGCTGGAAATGATGACAATGATACTATATGTGGTAATCTAGGATATCTTACTAAGAAATTATAATTCTCACCCCTATATATATTCCCGTGTCATCTCTAGATAGTTTAGGAGTTATTAAAAGATAGTAATCCTGAACAAAGTTGATTGAGGTTGGAGGATAGCCAAAAGTTGTTGTCAGACAAGGTCCACTATTAGAAAATTGTCTAGTTGTGACCGATTTTTCAGTCGCAAAATGGACAAAATTAGTCGCAAAGACCATTTGTGACTGATTTTGCAACTAATTTTGTTTGTCGCATTTAGGCAAGTTGCAAATAAATTTGCGACTGATTTTTTTGGTCACAAAAGTTTTGGGGAACTTTATGCAGTGCTTGGGTTGGTCGTGTGTTGACTTTTTTGCGACTGATTTTTTAATCTCAAATGTTGAATTTTGTGACTGATTTTTTAGTCTCAAATTGGCAACCACAAAATCGGTCACAAAATTCAACATTTGCAATTGGAAAATCGGTCGCAAATGCTGAACACGATTTCCTCCTACCCAATATATTTGGTCACAAAATTGGTCGCAAATGCAATCAATCACAAATTTTAAATAGTAAAAAAAAAAAAAAAGAAAAATCAGAATCTTATGAAATCCATATTTCATACACCTGAATTCAACAATAGCCCTAAAAGGTACATCCAATAATCCATAAGCTAAGAAGTTAATATTACATATAATTGAGTATTAGTATCTAATACTACAACATCTTAAAGCATATATATCTAGTACCTAAAGTTTAAAAGATACAAATAAAGATATTAAATAAGTAGCATATAATCCAAATTACATTTTAATAGAAAAAGACTAATCACCTAATAGAGTATGGAAGCAAAGTTGAAAGTAAAAAGGTATCAAATCTTTAGAAAATTTAACACTTTAAGAAAGGATGCTGATTTCATATTGTGTCTTGTTTGTAGTCATTCCCAGAGCATTCCATCAAGAAATCTGCATCACTGAGATATTAAATGAAGAGCCCTTATATATCACAGTGTACATAAAAGTTAACCACAGCCCACCTTTCAATCCTTGTTGGTTTCAGAATTTTCTGAAGAAGCATTAAGTCATTAGAACCACAACATCAATGTCATTTTGAATGTGTTGAACCATATCGAAAGGTAACTCAGCATAAAATACATAACTTAGCATAAATAAAATTGCTCAAAGTAAGTATGTAAATAGCTAAGTGTAAATACATAATGCCATAGATTTTGCTGAAGACAAAGATGCAAAACCAAATTTAAAGTTTGTTAACACAATATTACTAATAACAAAGAACAAAATTATTTGTCAACAAAAGTTATTTAGCTAATGCAAGTTTAATAAGCCTCAGGAAGAAACAAGCAATGTCATAAGCACAAAGATAAAAAAAGGAAATACCCTCAGCGCCTACAATACATGACCCTCCCCTAGAGTAAAGTACTAAAGCTAGAGCTTATTTGAATTCCAAAATTACAAAGCATGAGTTTAGAAAATAGCAGGAGACTTATATCAGACAAGAATCTCATTCTCTCTTGTAGGTTTTGCCAAGATTTCTCCACTAAAGAGGCCCTTTGAAGCATTGACAGTGCTTTTGTATAACACTGTGAGGATACCAAAGTGCAAAGCTAAGAAAATAACAAAAATTGAAGAAAAATAGTTAGTACACACTTAAGACAAATCAATAGGTTCTGATTTTCAATATTAGATAAAAGCACATAGTCTACCTTAAGAATTATGTTCCAAAATAAAATGTAATGAGTTCATTTTAAGAGAAATGATGACAAACACATGAAACATATATGACTTTGTCACATGCTGTTTGAAATGACGGAAACTATTTTTTTTTCTCAGCCTTTCCTTAAGTTACTAAGCAATACCATCAACAAAGAAATTTGAGATTTTTGAAATGACATTATTCATATTAAGCGATATACTATTATAAAGGATAAGGGATAGAAATATCAACTTTGGGGACAATTCAATTAAAAGTTCATTTAAAATGGTTTGGGGCAATTCTAAATATTGCCTACATTTACCTTCAAAAACTTATTAACAAAAACTTATTCTAAATACTGCCTACATTCAACGTCAAAAGCAATATACTCTCACAATCAACAAAAAACATTAAAAAATCAATTTCAACAACCTCAACCAATTTAACAACATCAAAAACACCAACACTTTCATCATTTAAATAAAAAATAAATACAATTTTTTTTTTAGATAGGAACATTTAAATAAAAAATAGATACAATTTTTTTAAAATAGGAACAACAACATAAACTCAAACTCAACCAATTACATCAAAAAAATAATTTCATAACCTTAACCAATCAATATAATCAACCAATGATACCAAACTACCATTATTTAAAAAAAAAAATAGATATGAAAATTGATAACTCTCTTTGGTGAGTTATATTTTTAGTTAGTTTTTATTTAATTTAGGACGTAGTTATTTAGCTTTGTTGCTATTTTGTTTTATTTTAGTTAAGTAGTTTAGATTAGGTGATATTCTTATTTTCTATTATTTTCTTATCTTTTGGATACTTATTTTGGATTTATTTGATTTATTGTAGGTACAAGTGGGCCCAAAAGAAGTTGGAAGAAGTCAAGCCATGAATTCAGACTTCAAAGACTCTTGCTTATAGCAGTTGCAAGGCTTACAAATAAGACTGTCAAGATAAGGAAGAAATTGCCACATTTATGTTGCGCTATAGCGCACCACGTTTTGTCAAATTTCCAAGGTTTCATGTTGCGCTATAGCGCAACCCAGCGCGCTATAGCGCTATAACGTTTTGTATGTATCGTTTGGTAAACTTTGAAAACAGGCGTCTATGTATATATATATATATATATATATATATATATATATATATATATATATATATGATGCAGTTTCAGTAGTTCTGCCTATTCCGCATTTTTATTTATTTTATTTTACTTCCGTTACAACGATCATCTATTATTTATTCCACAGTCAAACGGAAAATTGTTAAGTGAACAGTTAACGCTATATGGGTAATTAACATTGAATCAGAAAATGGGATTTAATTAGACCGCCACATGTAATAACTTATCAGGTAATATATTATAACTTCAACATAGTATTTTGTCTAGTAAGGTGTTACAAAGAGCAATTGATGGAACACATTTGCATGTAAAAGTATTTTTAAAAGAAGCCCCTAAA